>CM070022.1:35614670-37114670 GCA_036247105.1 Cirrhinus mrigala
TAGAAACATGCTAGCGACTTGCTAATCATGCTAGAAACATGCTAGCGACTTTGCTAATCATGCTAGAAACATGCTAGCGACTTGCTAATCATGCTAGAAACATGCTAGTGACTTTGCTAATCATGCTAGAAACATGCTAGCGACTTGCTAATCATGCTAGAAACATGCTAATCATGCTAGAAACATGCTAGCGACTTCGCTAATCATGCTAGAAACATGCTAGCGACTTGCTAGTCATGCTAAAATCGTGCTAGCGACTTGCTAGTCATGCTAAAATTGTGCTAGCGACTTGCTAGTCATGCTAAAATCATGCTACCGACTTGCTAATCATGTTAAAATCATGCTAGCAACTTGCTAGTCATGCTAAAATCATGTTAATGACTTGCTAAAATCATGCTAGCGACTTGCTAGTCATGCTAAAATCATGCTAGTGACTTGCTAATCATGCTAAAATAATGCTAAGGACTTGCTAGTAATGCTAAAATCATGCTAGCGACTTGCTATTCATGCTAAAATCATGCTAGTGACTTGCTAAAATCATGCTAGCGACTTGCTAGTCATGCTAAAATCATGCTAGCGACTTGCTAGTCATGTTAAAATCATGCTAGCGACTTGCTAATCATGCTAAAATAATGCTAAAATCATGCTAGCGACTTGCTATTAATGCTAAAATCATGATAGTGACTTGCTAGTCATGCTAAAATCATGCTAGCGACTTGCTAGTCATGCTAAAATCATGCTAGCGACTTGCTAATCATGCTAAAATAATGCTAAAATCATGCTAGCGACTTGCTAGTAATGCTAAAATCATGATAGTGACTTGCTAGTCATGCTAAAATCATGCTAGCAACTTGCTAGTCATGCTAAAATCATGCTAATGATTTGCTAAAATCATGCTAGCGACTTGCTAGTCATGCTAAAATCATGCTAGCGACTTGCTAATCATGCTAAAATCATGCTAGGGACTTGCTAGTAATGCTAAAATCATGCTAGCGACTTGCTAGTCATGCTTAAATCCTGCTAGCGACTTTGCTAGTCATGCTAAAATCATGCTAGCGACTTGCTAGTCATGCTAAAATCATGCTAGCGACTTGCTAGTCATGTTAAAATCATGCTAATGATTTGCTAGTCATCTTAAAATCATGCTAGCGACTTGCTAGTCATGCTAAAATCATGCTAATGACTTGCTAGTCATGTTAAAATCATGCTAATGATTTGCTAGTCATCTTAAAATCATGCTAGCGACTTGCTAGTCATGCTAAAATCATGCTAGTGACTTGCTAGTCATTTTAAAATCATGCTAGCGACTTGCTAATCATGTTAGAAACGTGCTAGCAACATGCTAGCAACTTACTAATCATGCTAGAAACATGCTATCAACCTTGCTAATCATGCTAGAAACATGATAGTGACATGCTAATCATGCCAGAAACATGATAGCGACATGCTAATCATGCCAGAAACATGATAGCGACATGCTAATCATGCCAGAAACATGCTAGCAACTTGCTAATCATGCCAGAAACATGCTAGCAACTTTGCTAATCCTGTTAAAAACATGCTAACAACTTGCTAATGTCACGAATCTGGTCGCTGTCCCGCTGTCCGCTCACCACCAGATGTCACTCTCACCCCATTATCACACTCTGACGGTTGTACTACACCCCGGACTACATTCCCCATCAGCCATTGCACTTCATCCGCAACCTATCAGCGACGCTATAAAAGCCCCGGTCTTTCCCCTTGCAAACCACAGAGTATTGTGTGTTGTTATTGTTGTATTCCACTGTTAGCGTTTCCTAGTCTCTAGTTCCAAGTTCCTAGTTCTTTGTTCTCTCGCCTGGCTCCCCCGTTTTTCGACTGTTCGCCGCCTGCCTTTCCGGACTATCTGTCGTTATTGGATTATTCTCTACGATTGCCTGTGATATCCCTGTCTGCTCCTGTTTTGACCTTGCCTGTACGACCATGTCTTTGTCACGCCCTATTAATAAAAGCTCGCATATGGATCCGCTCACCTCTCGTCTCGTTCATCCCGTAACAGCTAATCATGCCAGAAACATGCTAGCAACTTTGCTAATCCTGTTAAAAACATGCTAGCAACTTGCTAATCATGCCAGAAACGTGCTAGCAACTTTGCTAATCATGCTAGAAACATACTTATCTATGTATCTATCTATCTATCTATCTGTCTATCTATCTATCTATCTGACAGACTGAATTCAAACTCTAAACTTTTTAAAACTTCTTAAACTTCATAAACTTTTCAAACTTTTCAAACTTTTTAAACTTTTTAATCTTTTCAAACTTTTCAAACTTCTTAAACTTTTTACAGTTTTCAAACTTTTTAAAACTTTCTGGTCCGGCTTTCTCAAGCCAACTTAAAGTTTGTCTTGACAAACTTTTTTATCTAGTTATTATTCTTCTTCTTATTTTTCTGACCGCAAATTTTTTGGACACTAACTCCTCAAAGTTCTTCAAAGTATCTTTAAAGCTTATCTATCTATCTATCTATCTATCTATCTATCTATCTATCTATCTATCATTTAACCATTACTATCTATCTATTTATCTATCTATGGCTAGCAACCAGAATCATGCTATCAACTTTGCTAATCATGCTAGAAACATGCTAGCGACTTGCTAATCATGCTAGAAACATACTAATCATGCTAGAAACATGCTAGCAACTTGCTAATCATGCTAGAAACATGCTCGCGACTTTGCTAATCAAGTTAGAAACATGCTAGCAACTTGCTAATCATGCTAAAAACAGGCTAGCGACTTGCTAATCATGCTAGAAACATGCTAATCATGCTAGAAACATGCTAGCAATTTGCTAATCATGCTAGAAACATGCTAGCGACTTTTGCTAATCATGTTAGAAACATGCTAGCGACTTTGCTAATCATGCTAGAAACATGCTAGCGACTTGCTATTCATGCTAGAAACATGCTATTCATGCTAGAAACATGCTAGCAACTTTCTAATCATGCTAGAAACATGCTAATCATGCTAGAAACATGTTAGTGACTTTTGCTAATCATGCTAGAAACATGCTAGCGACTTTGCTAATCATGCTAGAAACATGCTAACGACTTGCTAATCATGCTAGAAACATGCTAGCGACTTGCTATTCATGCTAAAATCATGCTAGCGACTTGCTAATCATGCTAAAATCATGCTAGCGACTTGCTAATCATGCTAGAAACATGCTAGCGACTTTTCTAATCATACTAGAAACATGCTAGCGACTTTGCTAATCATGCTAAAATCATGCTAGCTACTTGCTAATCATGCTAAAATCATGCTAGCGACTTTGCTAATCATGCTAGAAACATGCTAGCGACTTGCTAGTCATGCTAAAATCATGCTAGCGACTTGCTAATCATGCTAAAATCATGCTAGTGACTTGCTAAAATCATGCTAGCGACTTGCTAGTCATGCTAAAATCATGTTGGCGACTTGCTAATCATGCAAAAATCATGCTAGCGACTTGCTAGTCATGCTTAAATCCTGCTAGCGACTTTGCTAGTCATGCTAAAATCATGCTAGCGACTTGCTAATCATGCTAAAGTTGTGCTAATGATTTGTTAGTCATCCTTAAATCATGCTAGCGACTTGCTAGTCATGCTAAAATCATGCTAGCGACTTGCTAGTCATGCTAAAATCATGCTAATGACCTGCTTGTCATGTTAAAATCATGCTAATGATTTGCTAGTCATCCTAAAATCATGCTGGCGACTTGCTAGTCATGCTAAAATCATGCTAGCGACTTGCTAGTCATGTTAAAATCATGCTAGCGACTTGCTAGTAATGCTAAAATCATGCTAGCGACTTGCTAATCATGCTAAAATCATGCTAGGGACTTGCTAGTAATCCTAAAATCATGCTAGCGACTTGCTAGTCATGCTTAAATCCTGCTAGCGACTTTGCTAGTCATGCTAAAATCATGCTAGCAACTTGCTAGTCATGCTAAAATCATGCTAGCGACTTGCTAGTCATGCTAAAATCATGCTAGTGACTTGCTAGTCATGTTAAAATCATGCTAGCGACTTGCTAGTCATGCTAAAATCATGCTAATGATTTGCTAGTCATCTTAAAATCATGCTAGCGACTTGCTAGTCATGCTAAAATCATGCTAGTGACTTGCTAGTCATGTTAAAATCATGCTAGCGACTTGCTAATCATGTTAGAAACGTGCTAGCAACATGCTAGCAACTTACTAATCATGCTAGAAACATGCTAGCAACCTTGCTAATCATGCTAGAAACATGATAGCGACATGCTAATCATGCTAGAAACATGATAGCGGCATGCTAATCATGCCAGAAACATGCTAGCAACTTGCTAATCATGCCAGAAACATGCTAGCAACTTTGCTAATCCTGTTAAAAACATGCTAACAACTTGCTAATGTCACGAATCTGGTCGCTGTCCCGCTGTCCGCTCACCACCAGATGTCACTCTCACCCCATTATCACACTCTGACGGTTGTACTACATTCCCCATCAGCCATTGCACTTCATCCGCAACCTATCAGCGACGCTATAAAAGCCCCGGTCTTTCCCCTTGCAAACCACAGAGTATTGTGTGTTGTTATTGTTGTATTCCACTGTTAGCGTTTCCTAGTCTCTAGTTCCAAGTTCCTAGTTCTTTGTTCTCTCGCCTGGCTCCCCCGTTTTTCGACTGTTCGCCGCCTGCCTTTCCGGACTATCTGTCGTTATTGGATTATTCTCTACGATTGCCTGTGATATCCCTGTCTGCTCCTGTTTTGACCTTGCCTGTATGACCATGGCTTTGTCACGTCCTATTAATAAAAGCTCGCATATGGATCCGCTCGCCTCTCGTCTCATTCATCCCGTAACAGCTAATCATGCCAGAAACATGCTAGCAACTTTGCTAATCCTGTTAAAAACATGCTAGCAACTTGCTAATCATGCCAGAAACGTGCTAGCAACTTTGCTAATCATGCTAGAAACATACTTATCCATGTATCTATCTATCTATCTATCTATCTATCTATCTATCTGTCTATCTATCTATCTATCTGACAGACTGAATTCAAACTCTAAACTTTTTAAAACTTCTTAAACTTCATAAACTTTTCAAACTTTTCAAACTTTTTAAACTTTTTAATCTTTTCAAACTTTTCAAACTTCTTAAACTTTTTACAGTTTTCAAACTTTTTAAAACTTTCTGGTCCGGCTTTCTCAAGCCAACTTAAAGTTTGTCTTGACAAACTTTTTTATCTAGTTATTCTTCTTCTTCTTCTTATTTTTCTGACCACAAATTTTTTGGACACTAACTCCTCAAAGTTCTTCAAAGTATCTTCAAAGCTTATCTATCTATCTATCTATCTATCTATCTATCTATCTATCTATCTATCTATCTATCATTTAACCATTACTATCTATCTATTTATCTATCTATGGCTAGCAACCAGAATCATGCTATCAACTTTGCTAATCATGCTAGAAACATACTAATCATGCTAGAAACATGCTAGCAACTTGCTAATCATGCTAGAAACATGCTTGCGACTTTGCTAATCAAGTTAGAAACATGCTAGCAACTTGCTAATCATGCTAGAAACAGGCTAGCGACATGCTAATCATGCTAGAAACATGCTAGCAATTTGCTAATCATGCTAGAAACATGCTAGCGACTTGCTAAGCATGCTAGAAACATGCTAGCGACTTGCTATTCATGCTAGAAACATGCTATTCATGCTAGAAACATGCTAGCAACTTGCTAATCATGCTAGAAACATGCAAGCTACTTCCTAATAATGCTAGAAAACATGCTAATCATGCTAGAAACATGTTAGCGACTTTTGCTATTCATGCTAGAAACATGCTAGCGACTTTGCTAATCATGCTAGAAACATGCTAACGACTTGCTAATCATGCTAGAAACATGCTAGCGACTTGCTATTCATGCTAAAATCATGCTAGCGACTTGCTAATCATGCTAAAATCATGCTAGCGACTTGCTAATCATGCTAGAAACATGCTAGCGACTTTGCTAATCATGCTAGAAACATGCTAACAACTTGCTAATCATGCTAGAAACATGCTAGCGACTTTGCTAATCATGCTAAAATCATGCTAGCTACTTGCTAATCATGCTAAAATCATGCTAGCGACTTTGCTAATCATGCTAGAAACATGCTAGCGACTTGCTAGTCATGGTACAATCATGCTAGCGACTTGCTAATCATGCTAAAATCATGCTAGTGACTTGCTAAAATCATGCTAGCGACTTGCTAGTCATGCTAAAATCATGTTGGCGACTTGCTAATCATGCTAAAATCATGCTAGCGACTTGCTAGTCATGCTTAAATCCTGCTAGCGACTTTGCTAGTCATGCTAAAATCATGCTAGCGACTTGCTAATCATGCTAAAGTTGTGCTAATGATTTGCTAGTCATGCTAAAATCATGCTAGCGACTTGTTAGTCATGCTAAAATCATGCTAATGACCTGCTAGTCATGTTAAAATCATGCTAATGATTTGCTAGTCATCCTAAAATCATGCTAGCGACTTGCTAGTCATGCTAAAATCATGCTAGCGACTTGCTAGTCATGTTCAAATCATGCTAGCCACTTGCTAGTCATGTTAAAATCATGCTAGCGACTTGCTAGTAATGCTAAAATCATGCTAGTGACTTGTTAGTCATGCTAAAATCATGCTAGCGACTTGCTAATCATGTTAAAATCATGCTAGCAACTTGCTAGTCATGTTAAAATCATGCTAATGACTTGCTAAAATCATGCTAGCGACTTGCTAGTCATGCTAAAGTCATGCTAGCGACTTGCTAATCATGCTAAAATAATGCTAGGGACTTGCTAGTAATGCTAAAATCATGCTAGCGACTTGCTATTCATGCTAAAATCATGCTAGTGACTTGCTAGTCATGCTAAAATCATGCTAGCGGCTTGCTAGTCATGCTAAAATCATGTTAGCGACTTGCTAATCATGCTAAAATAATGCTAAAATCATGCTAGCGACTTGCTAGTCATGCTAAAATCATGCTAGCGACTTGCTAATCATGCTAAAATAATGCTAGGGACTTGCTAGTAATGCTAAAATCATGCTAGCGACTTGCTATTCATGCTAAAATCATGCTAGTGACTTGCTAGTCATGCTAAAATCATGCTAGCGGCTTGCTAGTCATGCTAAAATCATGTTAGCGACTTGCTAATCATGCTAAAATAATGCTAAAATCATGCTAGCGACTTGCTAGTAATGCTAAAATCATGATAGTGACTTGCTAGTCATGCTAAAATCATGCTAGCAACTTGCTAGTCATGCTAAAATCATGCTAATGACTTGCTAAAATCATGCTAGCGACTTGCTAGTCATGCTAAAATCATGCTAGCGACTTGCTAATCTTGCTAAAATCATGCTAGGGACTTGCTAGTAATGCTAAAATCATGCTAGCGACTTGCTAGTCATGCTTAAATCCTGCTAGCGACTTTGCTAGTCATGCTAAAATCATGCTAGCGACTTGCTAGTCATGCTAAAATCATGCTAGCGACTTGCTAGTCATGTTAAAACTCATGCTAATGATTTGCTAGTCATCTTAAAATCATGCTAGCGACTTGCTAGTCATGCTAAAATCATGCTAGTGACTTGCTAGTCATGTTAAAATCATGCTAGCGACTTGCTAATCATGTTAGAAACGTGCTAGCAACCTTGCTAATCATGCTAGAAACATGATAGCGACATGCTAATCATGCTAGAAACATGATAGCGACATGCTAATCATGCTAGAAACATGATAGCGGCATGCTAATCATGCCAGAAACATGCTAGCAACTTGCTAATCATGCCAGAAACATGCTAGCAACTTTGCTAATCCTGTTAAAAACATGCTAACAACTTGCTAATGTCACGAATCTGGTCGCTGTCCCGCTGTCCGCTCACCACCAGATGTCACTCTCACCCCATTATCACACTCTGACGGTTGTACTACATTCCCCATCAGCCATTGCACTTCATCCGCAACCTATCAGCGACGCTATAAAAGCCCCGGTCTTTCCCCTTGCAAACCACAGAGTATTGTGTGTTGTTATTGTTGTATTCCACTGTTAGCGTTTCCTAGTCTCTAGTTCCAAGTTCCTAGTTCTTTGTTCTCTCGCCTGGCTCCCCCGTTTTTCGACTGTTCGCCGCCTGCCTTTCCGGACTATCTGTCGTTATTGGATTATTCTCTACGATTGCCTGTGATATCCCTGTCTGCTCCTGTTTTGACCTTGCCTGTACGACCATGTCTTTGTCACGTCCTATTAATAAAACCTCGCATATGGATCCGCTCACCTCTCGTCTCGTTCATCCCGTAACAGCTAATCATGCCAGAAACATGCTAGCAACTTTGCTAATCCTGTTAAAAACATGCTAGCAACTTGCTAATCATGCCAGAAACGTGCTAGCAACTTTGCTAATCATGCTAGAAACATACTTATCTATGTATCTATCTATCTATCTATCTGTCTATCTATCTATCTATCTGACAGACTGAATTCAAACTCTAAACTTTTTAAAACTTCTTAAACTTCATAAACTTTTCAAACTTTTCAAACTTTTTAAACTTTTTAATCTTTTCAAACTTTTCAAACTTCTTAAACTTTTTACATTTTTTCAAACTTTTTAAAACTTTCTGGTCCGGCTTTCTCAAGCCAACTTAAAGTTTGTCTTGACAAACTTTTTTATCTAGTTATTAAGTTGGCTTGAGAAAGCCAACTTACTGAAATGCTATTTAAACTTCCAGTTATTATTAAGTTGGCTTGAGAAAGCCAACTTACTGATCTGCTATTTAAACTTCCAGTTATTATTATTAAGTTGGCTTGAGAAAGCCAACTTACTGATCTGCTATTTAAACTTCCAGTTATTATTATTATTATTATTATTATTATTATTAAGTTGGCTTGAGAAAGCCAACTTACTGATCTGCTATTTAAACTTCCAGTTATTATTATTATTATTATTATTATTCTTCTGAGACTAAATTTTCTGACTGTATCTCCTCCTAGAGCTTTTACTCTACAAACTCCAAACTCAGCCCAGATCTTCAGACTGGTCTGACTCGAGTTGCTATATCTTTTCTAACTGATCGGACTTACGATTTTCCTAAAAATGCCGATCAAAATTGGGAAAAATCCCATAGACTTACATTGACGGAATGTTCAAATGAGCCAACACTTTTCAAACTCCAATTGTCAAAACTCCCAGAATCCTTTGAGACTCAATCAAGTTTCCCTTCTATGTACTGTATTTCTAATCCATTCAAACTCATTCAAACTCATCTATCTATCTATCTATCTATCTAACCATTACTATCTAACTATCTATCTATCTATCTATCTATCTATCTATCTATCTATCTATCTATGGCTAGCAACCAGAATCATGCTAATAACTTGCTAATCATACTAGAAACATGCTAGTAACTTGCTAATCATACTAGAAACATGCTAGCAACTTGCTAATCATGCCACAAACATACTAGCAACGTTGCTAATCATGCTAGAAACATGCTAGCAATATGCTAACAACTTGCTAATCATGCTAGAAACATGCTAGCAACATGCTAACAACTTGCTAATCATGCTAGAAACATGCTAGCAACATGCTAACAACTTGCTAATCATGCTAGAAACATGCTAGCAACTTGCTAATCATGCTAGAAACATGTTAGCAACTTGCTAATCATGTTAGAAACATGCTAGCAACTTGCTAATCATGCTAGAAACATGCTAGCAACATGCTAACAACTTGCTAATCATGCTAGAAACATGCTAGCAATATGCTAACAACTTGCTAATCATGTTAGAAACATGCTAGCAACATGCTAACAACTTGCTAATCATGTTAGAAACATGCTAGCAACACGCTAACAACTTGCTGATCATGTTAGAAACATGCTAGCAACATGCTAATCATGCTAGAAACATGCTAGCAACATGCTAACAACTTGCTAATCATGCTAGAAACATGCTAGCAATATGCTAACAACTTGCTAATCATGTTAGAAACATGCTAGCAACATGCTAACAACTTGCTAATCATGCTAGAAACATGCTAGCAATATGCTAACAACTTGCTAATCATGTTAGAAACATGTTAGCAACTTGCTAATCATGCTAGAAACATGCTAGCAACATGCTAACAACTTGCTAATCATGCTAGAAACATGCTAGCAACTTGCTAATCATGCTAGAAACATGCTAGCAACACGCTAACAACTTGCTAATCATGTTAGAAACATGCTAGCAACATGCTAATCATGTTAGAAACATGCTAGCAACATGCGAATAACTGGCTAATCATGCTAGAAACATGCTATAAAACTTTTTAAACTTTTTAAACTTTTTAAACTTTTCAAACTCTTTCAAACTTTCTGGTCCGGCTTTCTCAAGCCAACTTAAAGTTTGTCTTGACGAACTTTTTTATCTAGTTAAGTTGGCTTGAGAAAGCCAACTTACTGATATGCTATTTAAACTTATTATTATTATTCTTCTTCTGAGACTAAAATTTCTGACTGCTACTCCTCCTAGAGCTTTAACTCTTCAAACTCCAAACTCAGCCCGGATTTTCAAACTGATCTGACTCGAGTTGCTATATCTTTTCTAACTGATCGGACTTACGGTTTTCCTAAAAATGACGTTTAAAACTGGGAAAAATCCCATAGACTTACATTGACGGAATGTTCAAATGAGCCAGCACTTTTCAAATTCCAACTGTCAAAACTCCCAGAATCCTTTGAGCCTCAATCAAACTTCAACCCTTCTATGTACTGTATTTCTAATCCATTCAAACTCATTCAAACTCATCTATCTATCTTTGGCTAGCAACCAGAAACATGCTAGCAACTTTGCTAATCATGCTAGAAACATGCTAGCGACATGATAGTCATGCTAAAAAATCTGCTAGCGACATGCTAGTCATGCTAGAAACATGCTAGTCATGCTAGAAACATGCTAGCGACATGCTAGTCATGCTAGAAACATGATAGCGACATGCTAGTCATGCTAGAAACATGCTAGTGACATGCTAGTCATGCTAGTAACATGCTAGCAACTTTGCTAATCATGCTAGAAACATGCTAGTCATGTTAGAAACATGCTAGCGACATGCTAGTCATGCTAGAAACATGCTAGTGACATGCTAGTCATGCTAGTAACATGCTAGCAACTTTGCTAATCATGCTAGAAACATGCTAGCGACATGCTAGTCATGCTAGAAACATGCTAGCGACATGCTAATCATGCTAAAAAACATGCTAGCGACATGCTAGTCATGCTAGAAACATGCTAGTGACATGCTAGTCATGGTAGAAACATGCTAGCAACATGCTAGTCATGCTAGAAACATGCTAGCGACTTTGCTAATCATGTTAGAAACATGCTAGTGACATGCTAATCATGCTAGAAACATGCTAGCGACATGCTAGAAACATGCTAGCAACTTTGCTAATCATGTTAGAAACATGCTAGTGACATGCTAATCATGCTAGAAACATGCTAGCGACATGCTAGTCATGCTAGAAACATGCTAGTGACATGCTAGTCATGGTAGAAACATGCTAGCAACATGCTAGCCATGCTAGAAACATGCTAGCAACTTTGCTAATCATGTTAGAAACATGCTAGCGACATGCTAGTCATGCTAGAAACATGCTAGCGACATGCTAGTCATGCTAGTAACTTGCTAGCAACTTTGCTAATCATGTTAGAAACATGCTAGCAACTTTGCTAATCATGCTAGAAACATGCAATCGACATGCTAATCATGTTAGAAACATGTTAGCAACTTTGCTAATCATGCTAAAAACATGCTAACAACTTGCTAATCATGCTAGAAACAGACTAGCAACATGCTAGTAACTTGGTAATAATGTTAGAATCATCTATCTTTCTGTCGATTGATAATCTGACCAATACTATCTATCTATCTATCTGACAGACTACATTCAAACTTTAAAACTTCTAAATATTTCAGACTGAAAACCATCCAAACTTAAAACGTCTTAAACTTCTTGAACTATTTAAACTTTTGAAACTTCTTAACTTTTCAAACTTTTGAAACTTTTCAAACTTTTGAAACTTTTCAAACTTTTCAAACTTTTCAAACTTTTTCAAACTTTTTCAAACTTTCTGGTCCGGCTTTCTCAAGCCAACTTAAAGTTTGTCTTGACGAACTTTTTTATCTAGTTATTATTATTCTTCTGAGACTAAAATTTCTGACTGTATCTCCTCCTAGAGCTTTAACTCTACAAACTCCAAACTCAGCCCAGATCTTCAGACTAGTCTGACTCGAGTTGCTATATCTTTTCTAACTGATCGGACTTACGATTTTCCTAAAAATTCCGATTAAAATTGGGAAAAATCCCATAGACTTACATTGACGGAATGTTCAAATGAGCCAACACTTTTCAAACTCCAACTGTCAAAACTCCCAGAATCGTTTGAGACTCAATCAAGCTTCCCTTCTATGTACTGTATTTCTAATCCATTCAAACTCATTCAAACTCATCTATCTATCTATCTATCTATCTATCTTTCTATCTATGGCTAACAACCAGAATCATGCTAGTAACTTGCTAATCATGCTAGAAACATGCTAGCAACTTGCTAATCATGCTAGAAACATGCTAGCAACATGCTAGCAACATGCTAACAACTTGCTAATCATGCTAGAAACATGTTAGCAACATGCTAACAACTTGCTAATCATGCTAGAAACATGCTAGCAACTTGCTAATCATGCTAGAAACATGCTAACAACTTGCTAATCATGCTAGAAACATGTTAGAAACATGCTAACAACTTGCTAATCATGCTAGAAACATGCTAGCAACATGCTAACAACTTGCTAATCATGCTAGAAACATGCTAGCAACTTGCTAATCATGCTAGCAACATGCTAGCAACATGCTAACAACTTGCTAATCATGCTAGAAACATGCTAGCAACTTGCTAATCATGTTAGAAACATGCTAGCAACATGCTAATCGTGCTAAAAACATGCTGGCAACATGCTAACAACTTGCTAATCATGTTAGAAACATGCTAGCAACTTGCTAATCATGCTAGAAACATGCTAGCAACTTGCTAATCGTGCTAGAAACATGCTAGCAACATGCTAACAACTTGCTAATCATGCTTGAAATATGCTAGCAACTTGCTAATCATGCTAGAAACATGCTAGCAACTTGCTAATCATGTTAGAAACATGCTAGCAACTTGCTAATCATGCCAGAAACATGTTAGCAACATGTTAGCAACTTGCTAATCATGCTAGAATCATGCTAATTATGCTATAAACATGCTAGCAACATGCTAACAACTTGTTAATAATGCTAGAAACATGCTAGCAACATGATAACAACTTGCCAATCATGCTAGAAACATTCTAACAACATGCTAGAAACATGTTAGCAAATCTATCTATTTATCTATCTATCATCTGACCATTACTATCTATCTATCTATCTGTCTATCTATCTGACAGACAACATTCAAACTTTAACCTTTTAAAACTACTTTAAATTTCAAACTATTTCAGACTAAAACCTATCCAAACGTAACTTTTTAAAACTTCTTAAACTTTTAAAACTTTTTCAAACTTTCTGGTCTGGCTTTCTCAAGCCAACTTAAAGTTTGTCTTGACGAACTTTCTTATCTAGTTCTTCTTCTTCTTATTATTTTTCTGACCGCAAATTTTTTGGACACTAACTCCTCCTAGACCGTTCAAGCTACATACTCCAAACTCAGGTCAGATCTTCATACTGTTCTGACTTAGTGTGCTATATCTTTTCAGACTGGTTTGAGTTACGGTTTTCTTAAAAATTAATATTAAAAATCATAAAAAATCCCATAGACTTTCATTGACCAAAAGTCCATGTCTGTTTGAACTATGTTTAATGTAAACTGCTAGAAGCCATTGATACTCAATTAAGCTTTAAGCTATCTATGTTCTTTCTAACTAATAACTAATCTATCTATCTATCTATCTATCTATCTATCTATCTATCTATCTATCTATCTATCTATCTATCTATCTATCTATCTATCTATCATTTAACCATTACTATCTATCTATTTATCTATCTATGGCTAGCAACCAGAATCATGCTATCAACTTTGCTAATCATGTTAGAAACATGCTAGCAACTTGCTAATCATGCTAGAAACATGCTAGCGACTTTGCTAACCATGTTAGAAACATGCTAGCGACTTTGCTAATCATGCTAGAAACATGCTAACGACTTGCTAATCATGCTAGAAACATGCTAGCGACTTGCTATTCATGCTAGAAACATGCTAGCAACTTGTTAATCATGCTGGAAACATGCTAGCGACTTTGTTAATCATGCTAGAAACATGCTAATCATGCTAGAAACATACTAGCAACTTGCTAATCATGCTAGAAACATGCTAGCGACTTGCTAATCATGCTAGAAACATGCTAGCGACTTCCTAATCATGCTAGAAAACATGCTAATCATGCTAGAAACATGCTAGCGACTTGCTAATCATGCTAGAAACATGCTAGCGACTTTGCTAATCATGCTAGAAACATGCTAGCGACTTGCTAATCATGCTAGAAACATGCTAATCATGCTAGAAACATGCTAGCGACTTGCTAATCATGCTAGAAACATGCTAGCGACTTTGCTAATCATGCTAGAAACATGCTAGCGACTTGCTAATCATGCTAGAAACATGCTAGCGACCTTGCTAATCATGCTAGAAACATGCTAGCGACTTGCTAATCATGCTAGAAACATGCCAATCATGCTAGAAACATGCTAGCAACTTGCTAATCATGCTAGAAACATGCTAGCGACTTTGCTAACCATGTTAGAAACATGCTAGCGACTTTGCTAATCATGCTAGAAACATGCTAACGACTTGCTAATCATGCTAGAAACATGCTAGCGACTTGCTATTCATGCTAGAAACATGCTAGCAACTTGTTAATCATGCTAGAAACATGCTAGCGACTTTGTTAATCATGCTAGAAACATGCTAATCATGCTAGAAACATGCTAGCAACTTGCTAATCATGCTAGAAACATGCTAGCGACTTGCTAATCATGCTAGAAACATGCTAGCGACTTCCTAAACATGCTAGAAAACATGCTAATCATGCTAGAAACATGCTAGTGACTTGCTAATCATGCTAGAAACATGCTAGGGACTTGCTAATCATGCTAGAAACATGCTAGCGACTTTGCTAATCATGCTAGAAACATGCTAGTGACTTGCTAATCATGCTTGAAACATGCTAGCGACTTTGATAATCATGCTAGAAACATGCTAGCGACTTGTTAATCATGCTAGAAACATGCTAGCGACTTTGCTAATCATGCTAGAAACATGCTAGCGACTTGCTAATCATGCTAGAAACATGCTAATCATGCTAGAAACATGCTAGCGACTTGCTAATCATGCTAGAAACATGCTAGCGACTTTGCTAATCATGCTAGAAACAGGCTAGCGACTTTGCTAATCATGCTAGAAACATGCTAGCGTCTTGCTAATCATGCTAGAAACATGCTAGCGACTTTGCTAATCATGCTAGAAACATGCTAGCAACATGCTAACAACTTGCTAATCATGCTAGATACATGCTAGCAACTTGCTAATCATGCTAGCAACATGCTAGCAACATGCTAACAACTTGCTAATCATGCTAGAAACATGCTAGCAACTTGCTAATCATGTTAGAAACATGCTAGCAACATGCTAATCGTGCTAAAAACATGCTGGCAACATGCTAACAACTTGCTAATCATGTTAGAAACATGCTAGCAACTTGCTAATCATGCTAGAAACATGCTAGCAACTTGCTAATCGTGCTAGAAACATGCTAGCAACATGCTAACAACTTGCTAATCATGCTTGAAATATGCTAGCAACTTGCTAATCATGCTAGAAACATGCTAGCAACTTGCTAATCATGTTAGAAACATGCTAGCAACTTGCTAATCATGCCAGAAACATGTTAGCAACATGCTAGCAACTTGCTAATCATGCTAGAATCATGCTAATTATGCTATAAACATGCTAGCAACATGCTAACAACTTGCTAATAATGCTAGAAACATGCTAGCAACATGCTAATCATGCTAGAAACATGCTAGCAACATGATAACAACTTGCCAATCATGCTAGAAACATTCTAACAACATGCTAGAAACATGTTAGCAAATCTATCTATTTATCTATCTATCATCTGACCATTACTATCTATCTATCTATCTGTCTATCTATCTGACAGACAACATTCAAACTTTAACCTTTTAAAACTACTTTAAATTTCAAACTATTTCAGACTAAAACCTATCCAAACGTAACTTTTTAAAACTTCTTAAACTTTTAAAACTTTTTCAAACTTTCTGGTCTGGCTTTCTCAAGCCAACTTAAAGTTTGTCTTGACGAACTTTCTTATCTAGTTCTTCTTCTTCTTCTTTTTTTTCTGACCGCAAATTTTTTGGACACTAACTCCTCCTAGACCGTTCAAGCTACATACTCCAAACTCAGGTCAGATCTTCATACTGTTCTGACTTAGTGTGCTATATCTTTTCAGACTGGTTTGAGTTACGGTTTTCTTAAAAATTAATATTAAAAATCATAAAAAATCCCATAGACTTTCATTGACCAAAAGTCCATGTCTGTTTGAACTATGTTTAATGTAAACTGCTAGAAGCCATTGATACTCAATTAAGCTTTAAGCTATCTATGTTCTTTCTAACTAATAACTAATCTATCTATCTATCTATCTATCTATCTATCTATCTATCTATCTATCTGTCTGTCTATCTATCTATCTATCTATCTATCTATCTATCTATCTATCTATCTATCTATCTATCTATCTATCATTTAACCATTACTATCTATCTATTTATCTATCTATGGCTAGCAACCAGAATCATGCTATCAACTTTGCTAATCATGTTAGAAACATGCTAGCAACTTGCTAATCATGCTAGAAACATGCTAGCGACTTTGCTAACCATGTTAGATACATGCTAGCGACTTTGCTAATCATGCTAGAAACATGCTAACGACTTGCTAATCATGCTAGAAACATGCTAGCGACTTGCTATTCATGCTAGAAACATGATAGCAACTTGTTAATCATGCTGGAAACATGCTAGCGACTTTGTTAATCATGCTAGAAACATGCTAATCATGCTAGAAACATACTAGCAACTTGCTAATCATGCTAGAAACATGCTAGCGACTTTGCTAATCACGCTAGAAACATGCTAGCGACTTGCTAATCATGCTAGAAACATGCTAGAACTTTGCTAATCATGCTAGAAACATGCTAATCATGCTAGGAACTTTGCTAATCATGCTAGAATCATGCTAGCAACTTTGCTAGTCATGCTAGAAACATGCTAGCGACTTACTAATCATGCTAGAAACATGCTAATCATGCTAGCAACTTGTTAATCATGCTAGAAACACTTATCTATCTATCTATCTATCTATCTATCTATTTATCTATCTAGCTTTCTGACAGACTGAATTCAAACTTTAAACTTTTTAAAACTTCATAAACTTCTTAAACTTCTTAAACTTTTCAAACTTTTTAAACTTTTTAAACTTTTCAAACTTCTTAAACGGTTTACAATTTTCAAACTTTTTAAAACTTTCTGGTCCGGCTTTCTCAAGCCAACTTAAAGTTTGTCTTGACGAACTTTTTTATCTAGTTATTATTATTCTTCTGGGAAAAATCCCATAGACTTACATTGACGGAATGTTCAAATGAGCCAACACTATTCAAATTTCAACTGTCAAAACTCCCAGAATCCTTAGAGACTCCATCAAGCTTCCCTTCAATGTACTGTGTTTCTAATCAATTTAAACTCATTCAAACTCATCTATCTATCTATCTATCTATCTATCTATCTATGTATCTATCTATGTATCTATCTATCTATCTATCTATCTATCTATCTATCTATCTATCTATCTATCTATCTATCTATCTATCACTAGCCAAATTAATGTCATGCTAGTAGCCTGCTAATCATGCTAGTAACATGCTAGTAACTGGCTAATCATGCTAATAACATGCTAACAACATGCTAATCATGTTATAAACAGACTAGCAACATGCAAGTAACTTGCTAATTATGCTAGCAACTTGCTAACCATGTTAAAACATGCTAGCAACTTGCTAATCATTCTAAAAACATGCTAGCAACTTGCTAATCATGTTAAAAACAAGCTAGCAACTTGCTAATCATATTAGGAACATGCTAGCAACATGCTAACAACTTGCTAATCATGTTAAAAACATGCTAACAACATGCTAATCATGTTAGAAACAGACTAGCAACATGCTAGTAACTTGCTAATCATGCTAGAAACATGCTAGCAACTTGCTAATCATGTTAAAACATGCCAGCAACTTGCTAATCATTCTAAAAACATGCTAGCAACTTGCTAATCATGTTAAAAACAAGCTAGCAACTTGCTTATCATGTTAAAAACATGCTAGCAACATGTTAATCATGCTAGAAACATGTTAGCAATTTGCTAATCATGCTAGCAACATGCTAACAACTTGCTAATCTTGCTAGAAACATGCTAGCAACATGCTAGTCATGTTAGAAACATGCTAGCAACCTGCTAATCGTGATAGAAACATGCTAGCAACTTGTTAATCATGTTAGAAACATGCTAGTAACATGCTAATCATGCTAGAAACATACTAGCAACATGCTAGTCATGTTAGAAACATGTTAGCAACTTACTAATCATGTTAGAAAAATGCTAACAACATGCTAACAACTTGCTAATAATGTTGGAAACATGCTAGCAACATGCTAATCATGCTAGAAACATGCTAATCATGCTAAAAACATGCTAGCAACAATTTCTATGTAATCCATCTATCTAAATTTTCAAACCTCAGGCTTTTACAACTGCTTTAAACTTTCAAGCTAGGCTTTCTCAAGCCAACCTAAAGTTTGTCTTGACGAACTTTTTTTACCTAGTTAGGGCCCGAGCACCGATGGTGTGAGGACCCTATTGGAATTGCTCCGTTTATTATTATTATTATTATTATTATTAGGGCCCGAGCACCGATGGTGTGAGGACCCTATTGGAATTGCTCCGTTTATTATTATTATTATTATTATTATTATTATTATTATTATTATTATTATTATTATTAGGGCCCGAGCACCGATGGTGTGAGGACCCTATTGGAATTGCTCCGTTTATTATTATTATTATTATTATTATTATTATTATTATTATTATTATTATTATTATTATTAGGGCCCGAGCACCAATGGTGTGAGGACCCTATTGGAATTGCTCCGTTTATTATTATTATTATTATTATTATTATTATTATTATTATTATTAGGGCCCGAGCACCGATGGTGTGAGGACCCTATTGGAATTGCTCCGTTTATTATTATTAGGGCCCGAGCACCGATGGTGTGAGGACCCTATTGGAATTGCTCCGTTTATTAGGGCCCGAGCACCGATGGTGTGAGGACCCTATTGGAATTGCTCCGTTTATTATTATTATTAGGGCCCGAGCACCGATGGTGTGAGGACCCTATTGGAATTGCTCCGTTTATTATTAGGGCCCGAGCACCGATGGTGTGAGGACCCTATTGGAATTGCTCCGTTTATTATTATTATTATTATTATTATTATTATTATTATTATTCTCCAAAATGAATCGCATTTTTGAGGGCCTAAACATGCCCGAAAACTCACGAAACTTTGCACACGCCTCAGAACTGGCGAAAATTTACGTCTGATATGGGTCTCAGAAGTGGGTGTGGCAAAATGGCTCGATAGCGCCACCTATACACATTCAGCGGAGTGCGCCTCGAGCTACGTTTCAAGTACATTTACGAAACTCGGTACACACATGTAACACACCAATACCTACAAAAAAGTCTCTTGAGGCAAAATCCGAAACCCAACAGGAAGTCGGATATTTTTAATTTTTCCAGCAAATTTTGTCTCATTTTTGCCATTTCCAGGCGTCGTACTTGAACGAACTCCTCCTAGAGATTTATTCAGATCAACACCAAATTTGGTCAGTCTAATCTAAAGCCCTTTGTGACGTTAAATTGCGAAGATCTAGAGTTTTCGTTGGAGGGCGTGTCCGTGGCGGCCTGTCAAATTTCGATGATTCGCCATGAAAAAGGAAGTTGTTATAACTCAGCCATACAATGTCTGATCTGCCCCAAACTTCACATGTTTGATAAGAGTCTGGTCCTGAACACATACCCATGATCATATTCAGTCATAGTCATAGCGCCACCTGCTGGTAACAGGAAATGGCTTGTTTTACACTAACTTAAACATGCAATGTCTGATCTGCCACAAACTTCACATGTTTGCTAAGAGTACTGGTCTGAAGACATCTAAAGACCAATATTCAGATATAATCATAGCGCCACCTGTTGGCAGCAGCATATGTCATGTCTTACACTAGCTCAAGCATACTATGTTCAATCTGCACCAAAGTTCGTATCTTTGATAAAAGTGTACGCCTGAACAGATCTACGTTCCAATATTCAGTTATAGGCATAGCGCCACCAGCTGGCAGCAGGAAGTTTGGCACATCTTAATGACTTTGACAGATTCCTCCTAAATTTACTATGTGAAAAGCATAGTGCCCACCATTCGCCTCCGGTCGGCGGTGAGCCCGGGTGGGAGGGCCCGTTCATCGCTGCTTGCAGCTTTAATTATTATTATTCTTCTTCTGAGACTAAAATTATCAACTCTGACTCCTCCTAGAGCTTTAACTCTACAAACTCTAAACTCAGCCCAGATCTTCAGATTGATCTGAAGTTAGTTGCTATATCTTTTCTAACTGATCGGACTTATGATTTACCTAAAAATGACGATTAAATTTGGAAAAATCCCATAGACTTACATTGACAGAATGTTCAAATGAGCCAACACTTTTCAAATTCCAACTGTCAAAACTCCCAGAATCCTTTGAGTAATCTAAGCATTACTATCTATCTATCTCTCTCTCTATCTATCTATCTATCTATCTATCATCTAACCATTACTATCTATCTATCTATCTATCTATCTATCTATCTATCTATCTATCAATCATCGAAGCATTACTATCTATCTATATATCTATCTATCTATCTATCTATCATCTAACCATTACTATCTATCTATTTATCTATCTATCTACCTATATATCTATCTATCAATCATCGAACAATTACTATCTATCCATCTATCTATCATCTAAGCATTACTATCTATCTATCTATCTATCTATCTATCTATCTATCTATCTATCTATCATCTAATCATTACTATCATCTATCTATCTATGTATCTATCTATCTATCTATCTATCTATCTATCTATCTATCTATCATCTAAGCATTACTATCTATCAATCATCTAACCATTAATATCTATCTATCTATCTATAGCTAGCAACCAGAATCATGCTAGCAACTTTGCTAATCATGCTAGAAACACGCTAGCAACTTGCTAATCATGCTAGAAACACAGTAGCAACTTTGCTAATCATGCTAGAAACACGGTAACAACTTGCTAGTCATGCTAGAAACATGCTAGCAACTTGCTAATCATGCTAGAAACATGCTAGCAACTTGCTAATCATGCCACAAACATGCTAACAACATGCCAACAACTTGCTAATCATGCTAAAACATGCTAGCAACTTGCTAATCATGCTAGAAACATGCTAGCAACTTGCTAATCATGCCACAAACATGCTAGCAACATGTTAACAACTTGCTAATCATGTTATAACATGCTAGCAACTTGCTTATCATGCTAGCAACTTGCTAATCATGTTAGAAACATGCTAGTAACATGCTAATCATGCTAGAAACATACTAGCAACATGCTAGTCATGTTAGAAACATGCTAGCAACATGCTAATCATGCTAGAAACATGCTAGCAACATGCTAGTCATGTTAGAAACATGCTAACAACATGCTAACAACTTGCTAATAATGCTGGAATCATGCTAACAACATTCTAATCATGCTAAAAACATGCTAGCAACATGCTAATCATGCTAGAAACATACTAGCAACATGCTAGTCATGTTAGAAACATGCTAGTAACATGTTAATCATGCTAGAAATATACTAGCAACATGCTAGTCATGTTAGAAACATGCTAGTAACATGCTAGTAACATGTTAATGATGCTAGAAACATACTAGCAACATGCTAGTCATGTTAGAAACATGCTAGCAACTTACTAATCCTGTTAGAAAAATGCTAACAACATGCTAACAACTTGCTAATAATGTTGGAAACATGCTAGCAACATGCTAATCATGCTAGAAACATGCTAATCATGCTAAAAACATGCTAGCAACAATTTCTATGTAATCCATCTAAATTTTCAAACTTCAAGCTTTAACAACTGCTTTAAACTTTCAAGCTGGGTTTTCTCAAGCCAACCTAAAGTTTGTCTTGACGAACTTTTTTACCTAGTTATTATTATTATTCTTCTGAGACTAAAATTATCAACTCTAACTCCTCCTAGAGCTTTAACTCTACAAACTCTAAACTCAGCCCAGATCTTCAGACTGACTTGCTAATCATATTAGGAACATGCTAGCAACATGCTAACAACTTGCTAATCATTCTAAAAACATGCTAGCAACTTGCTAATCATGTTAAAAACAAGGTAGCAACTTGCTAATCATGTCAGGAACATGTTAGCAACATGCTAACAACTGGCTAATCATGCTAGAAACATGCTAGCAACATGTTAATCATGCTAGAAATATGCTAGCAACTTGCTAATCATGCTAGCAACATGCTAACAACTTGCTAATCATGCTAGAAACATGCTAGCAACATGCTAGTCATGTTAGAAACATGCTAGCAATCTGCTAATCGTGATAGAAACATGCTAGCAACTGGTTAATCATGTTAGAAACATGCTAGTAACATGCTAATCATGCTAGAAACATACTAGCAATATGCTAGTCATGTTAGAAACATGCTAGTAACATGCTAATCATGCTAGAAACATGCTAGCAACATGCTAATCATGTTAGAAACATGCTAACAACATGCTAACAACTTGCTAATAATGTTGGAATCATGTGTGACGAGTCGGCTGCCTCCCCCCTAACTATCAGCTTTACCCCGTCGGTAATCGCCGCCCTTCACCAGGCTCCCGACGGGAGTGGGCGTGTGGGAGGAGGAGGGGCGCTGAAAACATCCAGGTCTGGCGGCATGTGATGAGGCACACGTGATGTTAATGAAGCCTCATCACCGCCGCTGTTAAAATGCCGAGCGCGCCTCTCCTCAAGAGACCGGTCTCTTCCCCGTGCATGCACGCTGGTGTCCTCGTGGGTCCAGGAAGGGGTGAAGAGGGAACCAGCGCCGCCGTAGGACGAGCTGCTGGACCCCGCGGGTCCGGATGAGGATCGCACCCGTGACGGCTCACGGGCCAGGCCGGGCCGTTTCATCCCCCAGAAGTGCCGCAGAGGTGGAGGAGGACGATGCCGCTAGAGAAGCCGCCGCCCCTCGCACCCCGGACCTGAGCGGGGAACGCGTGCGGCCGCCGGACTCCGCCCCTTACCTGGACCCTTCCCTTCGGAACACTACCCCTCCTTCACGGAACCCCGTCACATCGAGGACACCAGATCCCCTGTTTATTTTGGACACTTTTTTCCCCCTTTTTTGGACACTTTCTTTTATTGTTTAATAAAAGCCTCTCCGAGGCCTGACGTCACGCCCACTGTGTCTGTCGTTTGCTCCGCACCCGTGACATTGGTGGAGAATGCAGGCATGGGCGGAGCTTGGACAGCGCAGTGGGAAACACCTGATGACATCATCCCCTCTCGCTCGCAAAAGTCAAGGAAGATTCGGACCCGAGGGACGGAGAAACAACGGTGACGGCCTCCCAGCCGCTAAAGGGGTAAGTGACTTTTCTCATTTAATAACACTTACCCTGTGGTTGGTTGAGGCTGTCGACTAAATTCCGGTTTCTCTGTCCCCGGTCCGGTGGCGTTGCGAGAGTGAGTCGCCCGGAGAGGAATCCCCCCGCCCACTCCTACCGTTGGAGCCTGGGTGAGGAAGGTAGCACTCCTGCGTGGGCGGCGGCCGGATGACGGGGATGTCGCTTGGGGGGGGGGATGTGACGAGTCGGCTGCCTCCCCCCTAACTATCAGCTTCACCCCGTCAGTAATCGCCGCCCTTCACCAGGCTCCCTACGGGAGTGGGCGTGTGGGAGGAGGAGGGGCGCTGAAAACATCCAGGTCTGGCGGCGTGTGATGAGGCACACCTGATGTTAATGAAGCCTCATCACCGCCGCTGTTAAAATGCCGAACGCGCCTCTCCTCAAGAGACCGGTCTCTTCCCCGTGCATGCACGCTGGTGTCCTCGTGGGTCCAGGAAGGGGTGAAGAGGGAACCAGCGCCGCCGTAGGACGAGCTGCTGGACCCCGCGGGTCCGGATGAGGATCGCACCCGTGACGGCTCACGGGCCAGGCCGGGCCGTTTCATCCCCCAGAAGTGCCGCAGAGGTGGAGGAGGACGATGCCGCTAGAGAAGCCGCCGCCCCTCACACCCCGGACCTGAGCGGGGAGCGCGTGCGGCCGCCGGACTCTGCTGTGTTTAAGCTGCGACTGGCATAAGCGATCACCTCTTCATTGCCTTGTTCCTTTCGCTGAGTCAATACAGCGCCTAAGCCAGTGTCACTTGCATCAGTATAAACTGTGAACAGCAGCTGAAGATTTGGATGTCCCAAAATAGGTGGTGAAGATAGACAAGCTTTTAGGTGATCAAAGGCTTGTTGACATTGTAGTGTGCACTGAAATGATTTTCCCTTTTTTTTTTCAGAGCATTGAGAGGTTCAGCAATCCGTGAGAAGTTTGGCACAAATCTGTGGTACCATCCAGCTAAGCCTAAGAATCGCTGGACTCCTTTAAGAGTTTGAGGAACTGGGTAGTTAAGGATTGCCTCCACCTTACTTGGATCGGCAGTCACTCCTTGACCATTTACAACATGTCCAAGAAAGGTAATCTCACGTAGACAAAACTTGCACTTTTTCAGGTTCAAGGTCAACCCAGCTGTTTGCAACTTCTGCAAGATGATCTGGATGTCTGAGAAGTGTTGTTGCATAGTTGAGGAGTAGACAATAATATTGTCAGTATAGACGAAACATATGACTCCCAGCAGTTCCCTCAGTACAATCTCCATAAGTCTTTGAAAAGTTGCCGGGGCATTTTTTTAATCCAAAGGGCATAACATTAAAGTGGTATAAACCACCAGATGTAATGAAAGCAGTCTTCAACTTGCTTGTTGGTTCCATAGGAACTTGCCAATAGCCACTGTTTAGGTCCAATGTGGAAAAAACTGATGCACCAGAGAGTGACTCTAAAATTCCTGTGATGTTAGGCAGTGGATAAGCATCACTTTCGGTGAGGGCATTGACTTTCCGATAGTCCACACAGAATCGGAGACTCCTATCCTTTTTCGGAACCAAGACTGGTGAAGCCCAGGCAGAGTGAGAGGGTTCGATAATTCCAGCATTCAACATGTCTTCAATATGTTCAACTATGGTTTGCTTGACAGGTGAGAGTCGATATGGTCACTGTTTAATGGGTACTTGCTGACAAATATACAGACGATGTTCAAGAACATTGGTTCATCCTGGCCTACGAGTACACACAGTTGGATGGGATTCCAAAATCTGGCGGAGCTGAACTTCTTCATTGGATGGTAAGACTGCTTCCTTGATTGCTCTGTCAATTAAGACTTGGTCCTCAATATACGTGAAATCAGTCGTTCGTGATATTGCTGTGGGTTGAAGTGGTGGAACAGCGCTGAAAGTGAAAGATTTTGTTGAGATCTGATAACCTGCTTGATGTTCATAAGACACAAGGTTCTGCTTCCAGAAAGGCTGACTTGTCCTGGTTGGAAGTAGTATTCCATTTCAGGAGCACTTTTGAAAAAGTATTTTACTTCAGCAACATTAAGTTGAATTCCACTCAGGAAGATAAAATCCAATCCTAAGACTACTGCATATTTCAAGGATGCTGAGGTAAGGACTACCACTCTCCCTGAAAAACTCTGCCCATGAAGCATAATCACCACACTGATCCAACCAAGTGGAACTTTAGCTTTACCATTAGCCAAATAAAGTGGACCCAAGGTCCTTGGATGAAGACTTTCTTGTGGAGTAAACTGCTTCCACAGGCTCTCATGCAAGAGGGTGTAACTAGCTCCAGTATCAAGAATGGCTTTTCCTTGCCAAGCACCAATGTCAATAGGAATGACAAGTTGTTGAGGGGCAGTGCATTTATTTTTTTTTTAAGTTCGGGCGCCAGACAAGGTTAAACCTTGTCAATATTCCCCCCACCCCTCTCCGGATAGCTCAGAGTTAAAACCACCAGTTACATAACATGCAATCTGGGGAGTAATGATACCACAACTAAGAATCCAACATGCATATTCAAGAAGTGTACATTTAATTTTCCCATCAATGAATTTCATTCACCATACACCAAAAAACGTACAATTATCCCTTGATTACCATTCCCCGCATTAAAAGAGGGAGAATAACAATGAAAATCACAAAACCTTCACAAATTTGATTAAAACAAATCCTCAGTCACCACGAGTCTCAGAAGTCTAAGCACACTTAACGCTTTTAAACCGAAAAGGGAAAAAACAAAACACAACAACAACAACAACAACAACAACAACAACAACAACAACATTCACACTCAAGAAAAAAAAAACAATACTTGAAATAAACAAAAACTGGTTATGCAAATGTAAATGTGCGTGCGGTGCAGAAGTCATGTCGTGTATAGCGTACTTGTTTGTGTTTTGGTGTATGCACAGGACTTATACCACGTTTATGGACTTCGTCGTTTCTCTGAGAATTCTTGGATTTCAGGGGAGTACCTTTCGCAATGGAACCCAGAACAATCACAGTGGCATCCACTTCACGGAAGCATAGACTCGTGCCGGCAGCTGGACCCGGAAAACAGCAGTTAACATTCAATTCAATTCAATTCAAATTTATTTGTATAGCGCTTTTCACGATACATATCGTTGCAAAGCAGCTTTACACCAAATTGACATTTTTACAATATATGTAGTAGTAGCTTGATGTACATATGGTAGAGATGTGTGGTAAAGATCAATTAATGACGTAATCAAACAGACAAAGAACACTATAAATTAGTAGCAGAATTCGGTAGTGCTGTATGTTTTCAGGGTTGGCATCATCTGAAGTCCTCTGTGGGGTTGGCATCATCTCTTCTTAAGTGTTCTGGATCCACACTGGAGCTTGTGAATTCCTAGTTACCATGGGATGTCAATCCCATGGCAAAAACAGAGAACAAATAGGAACATAATTAGCGTAGCTGCTGTTCAAACTAAGAAAAGGAAGGTTTGTTAAACCAGAGCTAAAAGATTAAAATGAACATTTGATCAGATATAGCTGCAGAAAAAGTTTATGAGATGCATTATTTGAATGCTTGGCTAAAAAGATGTGTCTTTAATCTAGATTTAAACCGAGAGAGTGTGTCTGAACCCCGAACGTTATCAGGAAGGCTGTTCCAGAGTTTGGGTGCCAAATGTGAAAAGGTTCTACCTCCTTTAGTGGACTTTGCTATCCTAGGTACTACCAACAGTCTAGAGTTTTGTGACCTTAGGGAGCGTGATGGATTGTAGCGTGGTAGAAGACTAGTTAGGTACGCAGGAGCTAAACCGTTAAGTGCCTTATAGGTAAGAAGTGCTATTTTGTAGCTGATGCGGAATCTAATAGGCAGCCAGTGCAGAGACTTTAAAATTGGGGTAATATGATCATATTTTCTTGACCTGGTAAGGACTCTAGCAGCTGCATTTTGGACTATCTGTAGCTTGTTTATTGAAGATGCAGGACAACCACCTAATAGTGCATTACAATAGTCCAGTCTAGAGGTCATGAATGCGTGAACTAGCTTTTCTGCATCAGAAACAGGTAACATGTTTCGCAGCTTGGCAATGTTTCTAAGATGGAAGAATGCTGTTTTTGTAACATGAGAAATATGATTTTCAAAAGACAAGTTGCTGTCTAATATAACACCCAGGCTTTTGACTGTAGTGGAAGTAACAGTACATCCGTCTAGTTGTAAATTGTAAGTCAAAAGATTCTGTGTATTGTTTTTAGGTCCAATAAGTAATATCTCTGTCTTATCTGAATTTAATAGCAGAAAATTGTTGGTCATCCAATCTTTTACATTTTTAACGCACTCTGTTAACTTTGATAATTCAGAAGTTTTATCTGGTCTTGTTGAGATATATAGTTGAGTATCATCAGCATAACAATGGAAATTAATCCCGTGTTTTCTAATAATATTACCAAGGGGCAGCATGTATATTGAAAATAGTAGAGGACCTAGAACAGATCCTTGTGGCACTCCATACTTCACTGGTGATAACTGAGATGACTCCCCATTTAAATAAACAAAGTGGTAGCGATCAGACAGGTAGGATCTAAACCATTTTAAAGCCTGCCCTTGGATACCTGCATAATTTTGTAGTCGATCTATTAGTATGTCATGATCTATAGTGTCAAACGCAGCACTAAGATCAAGTAAAACTAGCAGTGAGATGCAGCCTTGGTCTGACGCAAGAAGCAAGTCATTAGTGATTTTAACAAGTGCAGTTTCTGTGCTGTGATGGGGCCTGAAGCCTGACTGAAATTCTTCATAGATATCATTTTTTTGCAAGAATGAGCACAGTTGAGCACATATAACTTTCTCTAAAATTTTAGACATAAATGGAAGATTAGAAATGGGTCTATAATTTGCCAGTTCACTAGGGTCTAGCTGTGGTTTCTTAATAAGAGGCTTAATAACCGCCAGCTTGAATGGTTTAGGGACGTGACCTAAAGATAACGATGAGTTGATAATATTGAGAAGCGGTTCTTCTGCCACAGGTAACAATTCTTTTAGTAATTTAGTGGGTACGGGATCTAATAGGCATGTTGTTGGTTTAGACACAGTGATGAGTTTATTTAACTCTTCCTGTCCTATAGCGGTAAAGTACTGCAGTTTTTCTTTGGGTGCGACGAAAGAAGTTGACATATTAGATGCAGTATAATCTACATTGGCTATTGTATTTCTGATGTTATCTATTTTATCAGTGAAGAAATTCATAAAGTCATTGCTATTAAACTGTAAAGGAATATTTAGCTCAGGTGGTGTCTGGTTATTTGTTAATCTAGCCACTGTGCTAAATAAAAACCTTGGATTGTTTTGGTTATTTTCTATGAGTTCGCGGAAATGCTCAGCCCTAGCAGCTTTTAAAGCCTGTCTGTATCTGGACATACAGTTTTTCCATGCAATTCTAAAAACTTCCAAGTTAGTTTTTCTCCATTTGCGCTCAAGATTGCGAGTTTCTTTTTTGAGGGATTGGTTATTACTATTGTACCATGGTGCAATACGTTTTTCTCTAACTTTTTTCAATTTGATGGGGGCAACAGCTTCTAACGTATCGGAGAAGATGGTGCCCATATTGCTAGTCATTTTGTCTAGATCCTGTGTATTAAGGGGTACACAGAGCAGTTGAGATAAATCAGGCAGGTTATTTGTGAATCTATCTTTGGTGGCTGGAACAATAGTTCTGCCAAGACGATAACGCGGAGCCCTACAGTTAATATCAGTGATACGCAGCATGCACGATACAAGGAAATGGTCAGAAACATCATCACTTTGAGGTACGATATCTATATCAGTAAGATCAATTCCATGCGATATAATTAAATCTAGCGTATGATTAAAACGATGAGTGGGCCCAGTGACATTTTGCTTAACTCCAAAAGAGTTTATTAGGTCAGTAAACGCAAGTCCTAACGCATCATTTGTATTATCAACGTGAATGTTAAAATCTCCGACAATTAGCACTTTATCAAAATTAACCAATAGTTCCGAAAGGAATTCTGCAAATTCTTTTAGGAAATCTGTATATGGCCCTGGCGGTCTATACACAGTAGCTAAAACAAGAGATAGGAGAGATTTCTTTTGCATATCTGGCAGAGAAACATTAAGCAAAAGTATTTCAAATGAATTAAACCTGTATCCTGCTTTCTGAGTAACATTGAAAATATCACTATATATTGTTGCAACACCACCACCACCACCACTCTGACGGGGCTCATGCTTATAGTAGTAGTTTGGTGGAGTAGACTCATTTAGACTAATATAATCATTAGGTTTTAGCCAGGTTTCAGTTAAGCAGAGTACATCAAAACTATTATCTGTGATCATTTCATTCACAATAACTGCTTTGGGTGCAAGTGATCTAATGTTTAGGAGCCCAAGCTTTAAAAATGGTTTCTGTTCGTGTATTTTGCTTTTTTCTGGTTTAATTACGATCAGATTTTTTCTAGATCCTACATTAAATTTACGTTTTGACCTCACTATTCGAGGAACAGACACAGTCTTTATAGATTGGACAGTGCAACTACTATCATTTAAGCGTTCAGAACAAAAGCCATCGTAGCAATCATATAAGAATGTACTCACTAGTCAAATGGAGCGTAGCGTCCTGGAGATGTTGTCCGACAGCAGCTCCGCTCCGACTCTGCTGGGGTGCAGGCCATCAGCACGGAAAAGCCTAGGACGCTCCCAGAAAAGATTCCAATTATTAACAAAGAGCAGTTTCTGTTCTTTACACCATGTCAATAACCATTCATTTAGAGCAAGAAGTCTACTGAACCTTTCGTGCCCACGTCGATACGTGGGAAGTGGTCCTGACACGATGATCCTCGTCGCGGGCGACGTGCTGCGAACCGTCTCGATCAGGCTGCTGAAGTCCCTCTTCAGAACCTCCGTCTGCCGCAGCCTGGTGTCGTTCACCCCCGCGTGCAGGACGATCGCGCCGACGCTCTCGCCGTCCTTCAGGATCGCGGGTATCTGCGCAGAAACATCGAGAACGCGAGCACCAGGAAAACAGTGGGTGTGGACTTTACCTTTAGCTAAAGTAGCACGTACGTACCGGACAATGGAGTCTCCGACGATCACAGCGTCGCGTTCCGTCTCGCGGAGGGGAGCGAAGCGGTTCCGGGTGGAGATCTCGAAGACCGGAGGCGGCGGAGGGGGCGAGGTCCTCGGCCGGGGCCTGGCTCGCGTCTTCCGCTGCTGCTGCACCCAGGGTCCGTGGTGTCCCGGCGCCGGAGTGAAGGACATCTGGGAAGATCGCGTCCAGGGTGCACGGGACCTGGGCAGAGAAGCACACGGAGTAGAGGTGGTCAGAGTGTTAGTATCACGCTGTATACTCACCCGGGAGGATTCCAGAGCGGCCCTCCGCTCTCTCAGCTCCGTCTGCCGCACCAACAGCTCCTGGATCTGCTTCTCCACGGCCTCCAGCTCGAGCTGCAACGAGTGCAGCTCGAACGTGTCCTCACCTGCACTCAAAGGTGGACACAAATTCGCCATTAAAGCAAGTAACAGTGAGTAAACAATGGAAATGTGTGTAAGCAGTGTGTAAACAATGCAAGCAGGATTAGCGGCAACCACGTTGGTGCTGCTAACGGGCTATAAGCTAGCGACTCCGGAAATCAAAACAAAACTAGTGATAACAAAGCAATCCGGATGTTTTAGTTGTAGAATACAATAGGGGGTATATTCACACGTTATAAGAAACAAGAATGATTGTGTATAAAATTGATTTTGAATTGAAAAACAGACAATAAGAAATTAACTCGACGGAGCTCAAACTCTAAGCGTGCAACCGCAACAAACGGGAAGTGACGTCACATCCACTCACACTTCGTCGTCAGCTCCAAGTAAGCAAACCACTCGTTCCGCTCACTGTTAATCATCTTCAATCTCCATTGCAGAGCGAACACGTTTGTGCATAGTAAGTCCGCCGTGCACACAGCATTCCGCCACTTCTCATAATGAGCCTCGCACTCAGGTGCGCTGCAACACACTCGGCCTGCTTCCGCTGCCACCACAATGTCATCACTTCTCTTTCACCTTTTCCTCCCCTCTCTTTCACTCTTCTCAACTTTTTCTCCCGCAAAAAGTGGTGATTCTCTCTCTTAAAATCGAACGCACATAAACGCCATTCACAGCAGATCGTTCCGTTTGTGAAGCTTGACTTGTGACTCGTGACTCGCAACTGAGGACTGGTGACTGTGACTTCTTCGTCCCTCTTTTTAAACAGGTGGAAGATGATTGGATGTCAAGTTAATTATTGGTGACGCATTACGTTTCGCCGCAATAAACTTTCATTTTTTTATTTTTTTTTCCAAGATATTACAAATGTTTTACTGCGTGGTTAAAAATTATGCTATTGGTATAAAACTTCATTTTGAGAGGGGGAAAAACATGAGTCAAGGCTTTACGTCACATTTTATTAATACATTCAGAAATAATGTAGGCTAAAATACTGGTGAGTAAAGCAATATGTTTACAAAAATTATAGACACTATAAAAATATAGGCTAGGTCCCTTCTAAAATATAAATCAACTCTTTTCTGAGGAAACTGTTACTCTGTAATCTATGGTCATACAGAGAGAAGCAAAACATAATTCAAAACTGTAAATCTTTTGCAAAATAAAAAAAACAGGCAGGATGCCGCTTAATTTCTGGAGTCTATGTTTGCTTTCTGTGAACTTCGGATTTTCTGACACTTTTTTTTTCTTTGTTTTTATCTGTAAATAATTTAAGTGAAATATATTTTGTGTATAGACCCATATATTAATTTTTATTTCTATAGTTTTATTCCATTTTCTCTGTTCAGAAACAAATGCTGTTTATTCTCCGTCTTATACCATTTTATTACATAACAGTAAAATGATGCTTAAATTATCCTTAAAATATAGGAAGTAAAATAATCCATACAGGCCTACAATTGCTTTATTTTTGTATTTTTTTTTTTTTTCTTTTCATCTGTTCATACAAAATTATCTGAACTAAATGAACATATTTAACAGGTTTCCAGGTTTTAAAAAGAATGTTATTAAACAGGAACAAATAAACCCCAACAAACCTACCAATCACTAAAAAATAACAGCCGTTTTAGTGGAATAGGCCTACTGTAAAACGTGGGACTGTGAAAAAAGAAACTCGCTGTAAAATGCAAACTGTTTTCCTCTGCTTCATCACTTCATTCATACTTACAAAAAAAAAAAAAAAACACAGACCCTGTCTTTATTTATTTTTGTAAATGATTTTAGGTCACATCATGTAGCAAAAATACATTTTGTTTGTCTGTCAGATTTAAACTCATGTCACTTGTGTCAAAGGATAGGCTTTAAGCATTGATGAAAACTTGTACTTACTCATTAAGCCACTCTCTCGCGATTGGGGAAAAAAAAAAAAAGTTTTGTTAATGTCTTTGTTCTCTTAGTGTAAACCGGCTTCGCCAGCAACATATTTACACTTTTAAATTTAAACCGAATTGCTTTTATGGTCTCATTAGTTTGTCTGTGTCTGTTTTTGTAGTAAAGGGGAGTATGATAAAAAATACTGTATGTTGGTTTTAAGCCACATTTTAGATTGTGGGTTTAGATGAACCACAATGTATCGAAGCATGATAAAAATTAGGCTGTAGATTAATATCCTACTTTTGAAATTGTGTGATCAAATTGTCATGATAAACACATGATAATACAACTGATAACAGAATCAGGAATATTTTATTGGCCTTCGCGTAGTACATGCAATAAACTTCAATAAACTACAACTCGCCGTAAATAAAGTTCTCTGCCGCTTCAGTTCAGTATGTTACTTGACTGCCCCCTACTGATCATGTCTTTCCTGTGTCATAACCAAGTGTCATGGTTATACGTTATCCCTTTACTCCACGCACGCAATCTCAGTGGCCAGATCTGTATGAAAATCGGTGCACACGTGTAGCACACCAATACCTACAAAAAAGTCTTGGTAAGAAATCAGATTCCCAACAGGAAGCAAGTTATTTTAAATGTTCGTCAAATTTTGTGTCGAGTTTGCCATTTTCAGACATTTTATTTGAACAAACTCTTCCTAAAGATTTAATCAGATCAACACCAAATTCGGTGAGTGTAATCTTAAGCCCCTTGTGAGTTTTTGTTGAAGGGTGTGTCCATGGCGGCCTGCCAAATTTTGATGTTTCACCAAGAAACATGAAGTTGTTATAACAGGCATACAATGTTCCATCTGCCCCAAACTTCACATATTTGATAAGACTCCTGATCTGAAGAGATCTACATGCCCATATTCAGTTATGGTCACAGCACCACCTCCTGGTGACAGGAATGTTTTATGCTGTAATTAACTGCTCCTAGAGATTTAATGACATCAACATTATATGTAGATAATAAAATAAATATAATAATTATATTTAGATAAATCTAAAGGCCTTTTCAATGTTAAATTGTGAAGATCTTGAGTTTTCATTTAAGGGCATGTTTGTGGTGGCCTGACAAAGTTCAATGTTTTGCCATTGGAATAGAAGTTATTGTAACTCAGCCATACAATATCCGATCTGCCCCAAACTTCACTCATTCGATAAGAGTCCTGGCCTGAAAACATCTAAAGGCCAATATTCAGTTATAATCATAATGCCTCCTGTTGACAACAGGATATGTCATGCTTTACTCGAACATACCATCTTCAATCTGCACCAGACTTCATGTTTGATAAAATTTCTGGCCTGAAGACATCTACAGGGGTTGGACAATGAAACCGAAACACTTGCCAATATAGTATTGGAGGTCTCATGGCTATACTTGCGCTGTCTGGTGCCCAATCTTCACTTATTGTACATTACACCAGTTAGAGCAGTGTAAAGTTTCATTATGTGCACCCAATGGTTCAAACATTGTACCTTGAAGGTAGTGCTCTGTATCAGGATAATAATGCACCAATACACACAGCAAGACTGGTGACAGACTGGTTTAATGAACATGAAAATTAAGTTGAACATCTCCCATGGCCTGCATAGTCACCAGATCTGAATATTATTGAGCCACTTTGGGGTGTTTTGGAGGAGCGAGTCAGGAAACGTTTTCCCACATCAGCATCGCATAGTGACCTGGCCACTGTTCTGCAAGAGGAAAATGGCTCAAAATCCCTCTGGCTGCTTTGCAGGACTTGTATTTGTCACTCCCACGATGAAATGATGTTGTATTGGCTGCAAAAGGAGGCCCAATATCATACTAATTGTGATCTGAAACCAGGTGTTTCAGTTTCATTGTCCAACCCCTGTACACACCAATATTCTGTTGTAGTCATAGCGCCACTATATTGCCCACCGTTTGCTGATTTCCTAAGCCATCAGTTGGCTGTGAACCCAGGTGTGAGGGCCCCTTCAATGTTGCTTGCAGCTTTAATCTTCTTCTATTTCTTTTTCTTCTTTTCCAAAATGAATCTAAAGGCCAATATTCCATTATAATCATAGTGCCACCTGCTGGAAACAGGAAATTATGTTTACACTAATCTAGACATAGCATATTGCCCATCATTCGCTGCTTTCCTAAAGCCACCGATGGCGGTGAGCCCGGATGCAAGGGCCCTTTCAACGCTGCTTGCAGCTTTAATTATTATTTCTATTGTGAATCACCTATTGAACACCGTCCTTTCACTGCAGCCATGAACATAAGTCTCAATTTCCTACCACAGTAGACAAAATGACATAACGTATTCTACAAGTCAAAAAAAAAAAAAAAAAAATAAATAAATAAATAAATAAAATTCTGCACCAATTTCATAAAGCAAAAAGAATGTTTGTATTTGGGTGCGTAGATTCAGTCAACATTTTTATAACATGTATTCTGCCTTCACTAAAAAATTAAGATTCGTTTCCATTAGCTACTGTTTTTTGTTTGTTCCTTTAATTTCCAGATGATCTTGATCTCGATGTAGAAATAATAAATAAATAAAAAAAAATCCTGAATAGAATTTTAAATGTTTGTGTGTGTATGCTCTTTTGTCTTCTCTCTGTTCCGCTCAGCTGCACATAAAAAAGAGGCTTGAAGTCGAGAAGCAAAAGAGCCCAAACAGAAATGATTATTGATTTAATCACATAATCAGCAGCCAGCACCTCAGGCTCAGATAGTAAATCCATAATAGCCTCTCCACGTAACCAACTCAACAAATTTACCATCAAAGGCATCCGTGCACAAACTCTAAACACTGAAGCCAAGGGTCACCTTCAGTGGCTGAGAAAATATTGATGTACTGGGTTTCAACATGTTCTGCATTTATCAAACACAACTGCAATCTTTCACAAGAATCACGCACACTTGATTCCTATTAGAATATGAAAAAAGATGTGACATAAAATAATTTCTAAGAGATACTGCACAAGGTCCAATCTACTTTCTCATTCAGGTAATATTGGTCAGAAATATTACTGGCTAATTTATGATAACAAATTCTTAGCCATTGAGCCCTTTGTTCCTACCACATTCTCCTTTATTTCATACATATAAAATGTCAATGGCAATATATGGTGTGAGGTGGTGTTTTAAAATGAGAAGGTAGTGTATATATATATATATATATATATATATATATATATATATACATACATACACACACTACCTTCTCATTTTAAAACAACACAGAAAATATTAATCGCCGCCCTTCATCAGGCTCCTGACGGGAGTGGGTGTGCGAGAGAGGAGCGGCGCCGAAACAGCCAAGCCTGGCAGCATGTAATGAGGCACACCTGACGTAAATGAAGCCTCATCACTGCCGCTGTTGGAATGTCAAGCGCGCCTCTCCTCGGGAGATGCACTCTGGTGTCCTTGTGGGTCCAAGAAGGGAGCGATGAGGGGATCAAGCGCTGCCGAAGCAACAAGCTGCCGGACCCGCGGTCTGGACAAGTACCGCACCCGTTACCGCACATGGGTCGATCATGTCAAAAATGAGATGGGCTTCTTTACCATTTACGCCACTGGAGATGTTAATAGACAACCATCTTTTGAATTGCTGACTCACCCATTCGCACGTTGGTCGACAGAGTTAGTATAAATAGCCTCTGCCAACAAAGTAGGCTATTTCCACTTGTAAATAGACACTTTACACTTTTTATTTGTGAACTGATGTACAGCTCTTCCTTTTCGGGCCATCGTCATAAAATCCCTGTAAACGTTGTCCCAAGCACGAAGATACATATTTCATTTCACCAAGCTGAATGGTCACTAAAGACTGACAGAGCCATCACCATTTCATGTTTCATTTTGACATGACACAAAGTGATATCTAAGCAGGAGAGTTGTTTACTTACTTTATAATTAGTCAATAACGCCATAATTTTCTTCATTCAGCTCGCACAAAAACACGAGGTGGGATTTATCACACAAACCAATCACATCCAATCATAACCGATTGTATCCAATTATAAGGCGATGGAGGCATTGCCTCCTCTCACGTGACTTTCTCTCATTCATCTCAATTAGTCTCCAGAAAAGTAACAGCACTCTAGGGGCTCTGTGTTACAAGTCAATGGACCGAGGGGAGGCACACCTCCGCTGTAACTTTGCCTGAGGATGATGCTGTCGGACAGTGTTGCTTTATAAAAACGAGTGACTTTTAATGTCATATTTAGTCATATTTGTGTTGTTTTATTTTTGTAATATCAATTATTTTTTCATCCAATTTTGAGGAGAAGAGACACTGCCTCCCTTGCCTCCTCAGAGGAAACACTCCTGGCCTGCATATATAAATGACTGCATTTATTGAAATGTGTTGGAACTATACACAAATTGAGAGCCTTTTCATTTGTTCAACAGCCACTTGAGTTTGCAAGACTCTTCGCTCACAGACTCTGTTACCTTGAAAACAGGTGCAAAGTAGCTCAAGAGTTGAACTGGCTACTCCCCACTGGATGCTGAATTGAAATAACAAGAAGAATTGACTTAACTGCAGTTGAAAGAAAAAAAAATATATATATATTTTATTATTCCAAAACAAAATAATTACATAATTATTTAATTACATAATTTGACTAATTATTTTTTTCACAACAGTTAATTCTGGTATTATAATCTGATTAGCCAAACAGTGTTTCAAGAGTGCTGATGTAACTGTTCTTTTGTTCTCTTTGCATTGTTGATAAAGCTTGTGCTTCAAGAGGTCTTCCTCCAGTTTGTTCACTGAGAAACAGCATAACACAGAGCTGATATCTTCCAGCATATTCGACAGCCCTCTTGCTGGTGCACTGGCCTTACACATGTGAACTGATTATTTGCATTTTTGCTTTTTTTAAATTTATTTATTTTTTATTTTAGCACCAGCACGAGGACTGTTGAATATTCTGGATGTTAGATCAAGTGCCCCATGCCTAAACAATTAAGATCCAGCCCCGGATGTCAATGAGAGTCAAGCATCTAAACCCTGGGACTCAGGTCCTGCACAGCAGCTGGGTAGAGATGGTGGAGGCAGAGCTTAAGATGAACAAGAAAGCCCTATGTCTTGCCCTCTCCACAGACTCGAGGACCTTAGTTTGGATCTTGAAGCTCACTCTGTGATTTTTTTTTTTTCAAATACAAACAAGGACCTCATGCTGTCTGTACATGACTCTGAGGAGTTGGATGCAGGCAGGTGCTTCTGCAGAGTAGTCTATTCAGTCTTCATGCCGCATTTGTGGAACTGCTTGAGGTGGTATGCAGCGCCTTGTTCCCTTTTTAGGAAACCAGGTAACATATAACATAAGACGTTTTATATGATTTAAACCTGCCATGGCGAAAGGGTAGATTCATGGACATTTAATAGCATAATTGTAGCGTTATTTATAGTTTTTATTATTTAAAGTATACAATCCTGCATAGACGAAATGGAGACTCTAACCTAAAATACTTCAAACAAGCAAATAAATAGTCTAAAATAATAATAATAAAAATACTTCAACAAGTAAAAAACACACTGTATTAAATCCATCAGTCTATATTAATTTTAAATAGTTTTATATTCGTCCTTTAACCTTTAGTTCCTACCTAAAACTATTTTATACATATATAAATGTGTATAATTATTTTTTCCCATGTCATTAGATGAAATATGACTTATTAAAAATGACACTTATAGCAGCTGAATAAAATTATTTTAATTATATTTTAATTCTGCATTCTGTTTGCTACCTAATTTAAAATAATTCAACTTCAGCATTTAAATATGAACTGTAATGCAAAATGTCAAATTACTTTTGAATGTCACACAACCCTAATAAATATAGCATTTCATTGTCAATAAATAGGTATTTCTTTTCTGTATTCTAATTCCTTTTTTCTCTCTGGGAGCTATAAAATGGAAATTGTTTACCAAAGTGTTGTGCCTCATTGGCTGCTGAAGATTGGTTCCTAATTAGCATTGAGTTTTCTGAACATGACAGAATCATGTCCATTCTCCTTTCATCTAATCTCTACTCTTTCAAAAAGTAATGAGATCATTTACACCTCATTAACATGGCTTGTAATGTCTGCGGATTTATAATAATGATTGCTTATCATTTCACTTTGCATTATTATCTCCTCTAATGAAACTGTTCACACAACTGTCAAGAGAGCCTTAATTGGTGGTATAAAATCACAGACAGTTAGAGGTTATGTGTGTGAAGTTTTAATTTGTGTTAGGTGGGCTCCCTCTGCACCTTCCCAGTCTAAATTACACCTTACATCCACCTTGTTCTGAGTACCATTAGTTTGTTTGGCCAAATAAGACAGAAATTAAAGACAAATATCTGTTCAGTGCGTGTGTGTGTGTGTGTGTGTTGATGCAATGTTTTCTAGGTCGGTACTAATGGTAGCCATTATGGGATTTAATTTAATTGGTGGACATGTTGTCGAACTGATCCATATAGGAACAGTGCAAAGCGTGAAAGGTGTTTATTCCATGTTCCATTTATGTGCTGCATGAACTAGTGTGAACAATCATAACCAAAAGTTCTCTAATATAGGATAAAGTAAGCTCAATCCAGTGGCCGTTCTGACAGAAGCGGCCATGGCTTACTAGGGCAAGGAGAGTTAGATGGGCTTGGCTGGCTTAGAGGGACTTAGACTGCAATGGTTTGCTGCTAATTGTGGGACGTGCACAGTGAAGTGAGCAGCGGAAGGGTGTCTGTAAATTAAAATCTCACTCAGCGTGTCTGAACAGCTCGCAAGAAAAGCTAGAGCTCAGAGTTCATTCCCTTTTGACCCCATCCAACTGTCAGCTGCATACACAACTCCAACCATATCTGTCTATCTGGAATCATTGGTGCCTTGCTATATTTATGTATTTATTTATTGCTATGCATTCAATGGCTCTTGTCCCCTGAGTGCAGTTTATTGGAAATAAATCTATACTACACATCCCTGCAGACATTAACATGCAATGTGAGGGGGTTTACCCCAATGTAATATGATAACCGCTTCGTCGATTGGCCCTGTCACATGCTAATAATCTTCTAAAGTGCCCAGGGCTGCTGTACTTATTTATGAGCAATAATCGGCTTTAGGCTGAATGCTCTCGACCCTGAGAGCATTAGAGCCAGTGATTAATGGCTAACACACTCTTCAGCTCAGAAATTTTCAGTTTCTGGCTGCATGAAATAAGAGATTAATGCAAAAAGTACTGCGTGTGTGCCTGTTTGTGCTCACTTGTTTGTCAGGTCCACATATCATCACACTGATCATTAAAGCAAATATTAAATGAAACAAGCCCAATAAAACTCTGATCTTCTGTCAATAAATTCAGGATTTTCTCGACCATTACAAATGTATATAAAAAATTATTCGATCAGCAGTACATCTAACAGCATTGTCAAGTCTCTTCATTTGTTATCATTTTGTTTTATTTCAATTTATTATGTGTAATGCTAACTGTTGTAAAGATATAGATAAATAATTGTATATACTGTATAATAAAGTCATATCTGATTTAAAATCAAAATTAGATATAAAATATAAAATTATACAATTTATGAGAAATATTTACAGGAAATTTCAGTAACACTTTAGTATAGGGAACATTTCTCACTAGTTACTTATTAGCATACCTATTATTTACATATTGGTTGTTTATTAGTACTTATAAAGCACCTATTCTGCATGACCATATTCTACATGCCTAATCCTACCCAATACCTGAATTTAACAACTACCTTACTAACTATTAACCTTTGTGTGACCTTTTGGACATTTTTGTCCTTTGTCCTTTTTTTTTTTTTTTTTTTTTTTTTTTTTTTTTTTTATAATTTTGCCTGTATTATTGCCAGCTGCATATATTTTGGCACAGGTGTGTATTTTTTTTATTATTTTTTTAAATTTTACTATTTTACCCCCATTTTCTTTAATAAATCTATTTTGCACTAGGTACAAAAAAATAGTTCCTCTCAGGACCTTAAGGACAAACATGTCTCCATTGAAACCCATTAAAACTGCTGTTTTTTTTTTTTTTTTTTTTTTTTTTTTTTTTTTAAACACTGTGCCATTTAACTGTAAAATGATGCAATTCGTGTTAATAGACTTTCATTCTGTTGGCAAGGCTTCAAAATTATTTTGCCATAACCATTTTTTAACCAGATGAGGGATCCTCCTGAGGGATCTCCTCCCAGACCTGGACTAAAGCATCCGCCAACTCCTGGACTGGAGTGGCGTTGGTGGATGGAGCGAGACATGATGTCCCAGATGTGCTCAATTGGATTCAGGTCTGGGGAACAGGCGGGCCAGTCCATAGCATCAATGCCTTCGTCTTGCAGGAACTGCTGACACACTCCAGCCACATGAGGTCTAGCATTGTCTTGCATTAGGAGGAACCCAGGGCCAACCGTACCGGCATATGGTCTCACAAGGGGTCTGAGGATCTCATCTCGGTACCTAATGGCAGTCAGGCTACCTCTGGCTAGCACATGGAGGGCTGTGCGGCCCTCCAAAGAAATGCCACCCCACACCATTACTGACCCACTGCCAAACCGGGCATGCTGGAGGATGTTGCAGGCAGCAGAACATTCTCCACGGCGTCTCCAGGCTCTGTCACGTCTGTCACATGTGCTCAGTGTGAACCTGCTTTCATCTGTGAAGAGCACAGGGTGCCAGTGGCGAATTTGCCAATCTTGGTGTTCTCTGGCAAATGCCAAACGTCCTGCACGGTGTTGGGCTGTAAGCACAACCCCCACCTGTGGACGTCGGGCCCTCATACCACCCTCATGGAGTCTGTTTCTGACCGTTTGAGCAGACACATGCACATTTGTGGCCTGCTGGAGGTCATTTTGTAGGGCTCTGGCAGTGCTCCTCCTGTTCTTCCTTGCACAAAGGCGGAGGTAGCGGTCCTGCTGCTGGGTTGTTGCCCTCCTACGGCCTCCTCCACGTCTCCTGATGTTCTGGCCTGTCTTCTGGAAGCGCCTCCATGCTCTGGACACCATGCTGACAGACACAGCGAACCTTCTTGCCACAGCTTGCATTGATGTGCCATCCTGGATGAGCTGCACTACCTGAGCCACTTGTTTGGGTTGTAGACTCTGTCTCATGTTACCACTAGAGTGAAAGCACCGCCAGCATTCAAAAGTGACCAAAACATCAGCCAGAAAGCATAGGAACTGAGAAGTGGTCTGTGGTCACCACCTGCAGAACCACTCCTTTACTGGGGGTGTCTTGCTAATTGCCTATAATTTTCACCTGTTGTCAATTCCATTTGCACAACAGCATGTGAAATTGATTGTCAATCAGTGTTGCTTCCTAAGTGGGCAGTTTGATTTCACAGACGTGTGATTGACTTGGAGTTACATTGTGTTGTTTAAGTGTTCCCTTTATTTTTTTGAGCAGTGTATATATTTTATATAAAATATTGTTCATGAAGCATTTTCATAAACTTAAACTTCTATAACTTTTTTTTTTTTTTACTTCAACAATAATCTGCCATGGGTCTTCTTTAAAATGAGACCAAACTTAAGTCTGTGCTCCCAATCTTCAAATTTTTATGACAGTATTTTGACACAGACATTTTTGTCCACTATGGACCTATGTGTAACTTGTTTTTTTTTTTTTTTTTTTTTTTTTTTTTTTACACACAAGGGTTATTAAGCAACAGATTATGAGTTTATTGAGGCAAAGCCTTACTTAATGGTACTGTTGATAGTGAGAACTGGACCTTAAAATAAAGTGTGACTGAAATATCTTTTGAAACTTGTGCATTCTTAAGTTTTACTAAAAAAACAAAAACAAAAACCCCACAATTTTTCACTTAGGATGCACCATTTCATGTGCTGCATGTAGAAGCTCTTATGTGAAATATATAAATAACTTCTTGATATATATAGCAGTTATATAAAGCATATGAAGAAGTATGTTTCTTTGATTTTTTGCAAATAAAAACACCTCATCACAAACTCAGTGGCCTCAAGTTTTTCATGCTTCCCTCTGACTTCCCCTCCTTTTTCCTGTATTATTCACCCTTACAAAAGCAGACACTTATTCTTAAACAAACAAACAATCAAACAAATACGTTGTGTATTTACATGTACTAAATTGGATAAATGTCCAGGATTGTGTTGATTCAAGTCTTTACAAATGAGAAGAGCAAAGCACCCCCCCTGTTGTCCTTTTTTTTGAGCTTCAATTTTTTAAGTTACTTTTTCTTTATTGAAGGAGAATAATGTAACAAGTGTGCAGCTTTTTTTCCTTGGTTGAAAGTGTGGGAAAAATCTGTGCTGGCAAACACACGGGTCTGTACTGAGCCCCCACACATCTTAAACCCACAGCACCAGGTGTCGGAAGCATTCAAAAGATGCTCTTATTCATAGACAAGGACCAGAGTATTAAAACTCAGAATTTGCAATTGAATGCTGATATAATCCTGGAAATATATCTCCATTAGGAGCTTGCCCATTACCAGAACAGCGAGGCCTTTGTGTAAGGCTTTATGTATATTTATCAAGAATGTTGGGGTTTAAAGGAAGCAGGGGAGGTGTGTGTGTGTGTGTGTGTGTGTGTGTGTGTGTGTGTGTGTGTGTTTTATTAGAGGAAGGTGAAGGGGGAGGGGGAGAAGGGGGGTGGGTGTTTCCCAACTGTTTACATGTTAATTTCACACTTAAGAGTCCTTGTCCCTAGCTATTTATACGTGGAATGCTAATATTTTTTCCTCCATCTTTCTTGCTCATTGCGTCAGTTGTTCACACTTGTCAATATGTGTGTGTTTAATAATGTGACAACTTGAAGTACAAAGGAATTTCATGACTGGAACTTAAGATTAAAAGATTCTTTTGTCAATTCACACTGCACACTGCTTTTTCTAGATCAGGTTATTTTGAATGACAAAAGAAATTCATGACAGAATTGCATTCACATCTGTGGAAACATATCCAAACAAGCAAATGCATCTCAATGCTGTATATTAGTATATATTAGTATTAATTGCCAAACCACAGAAAAGCTCTGAAGAAAAAAAATATATATATTAAAAAAGAAATAAGACAGAGAAGTTTGAGGCATAGCTCATTTTCTTTAGTATGGTACAGATATTTCATGCTTGCTTATCTTACACAAATTTAATTTAATCATATATTAAAAATCAGAACAAAGCATATATGTTGGATATAAGTCAAACAGAATAACATTCAAGGCTGATGAGAGCACTTCACGAGTGAAGATGAACACCTGGACTGTAGAATACTCTTGATTTTAAACATTCTCTTTATCCTCAGGTGATTTCCTCTCAACTTTAAATTACTTTAAAAAACCTTTTCCAACTCTAATGAATGAATTGCTTCTTTTAAGAGGAATGTTTTACTGAATACGCTGAATTCAGCTCTGCATCATCTGATAGCATGTACATCTGTCTATTATAAAGCAGCATTTTATAAAGCAGCATTTTATTTTAATGACATCTTCAAGTATATATATATATATATATATATATATATATATATTGTAGTCAACAACATCTGAAGTGGATCAAAACCTTTTGTCAAAGTTGTCCTAAAACCAAAACAATAGCTGTTCTTGTCTGAGGACAATTTCTATGAACTCTTTTGATCCACTTCAAATGTTGACTAGTGTATATATATATATATATATATATATATATATATATATATATATATATATATATATATATATATATATATATATATATATCTTGCTTAGCATTGTTCCATTGTATTTAACCAATTCAGTAAAACAGAGTTATCCTTATACACTACACATATTTAACACAATTTCTCTTCATTATTCTTAACTTCTTAAATGCTTTTAAGAAGCATTTTTTCCAAAAACAAAAAATAAACAAACAAACAAAAAAAAACACCTCACACAGACATGTTGTCCAAACGCATATCCTATATTAATTCCACTGTATCACAAGACATAAAAAAAAAAAAAAAAATATATATATATATATTAATAATAATAATAATAAATAAATAAATAAAATAAATCATGCAGCTATTTCCATAGTAACCTCTCAATCTCCAAAAGTGGTAATGCTAAACGGTGTGTAATGTAAACCACTGACACAAAATTGGGTTAAAAAAAAAAAAAAAAAGTGTTCTTCAAACTATAATTCTAATTGTATTTTCTTGTCGTGACTGCGGTGACAAACAATTATGACTTAGCCATGTGCATGTACTAGAGAATCTGAATGCTGAGAAGGACTCTAGCCTTAAAACCTGAGAAGAACTGGTCTATGAAGCACGCAACCTCACTAGGGGGTGCTTAATGTATCTTTAGCACCCTGAGTAACAGGTGAACGTAACACACACATCCAAAAGTTTATTTTTTGCTGCTTTAAAAGTTATGTTGCACTAGAACTGCACCCTAAGGATAATAAATGTTCACATACAACAGTTCACTTTTAAATCTGTGTTAGGAGGGAAGTGTCTGAGCAGGGGCATTTCTGTCAACAAGCTTGGTCCCACCTCTGCATCCCCACAACAGTATCAGTTTTGGAACAGTATCGCACTAAACACTTTTGGGTGCTAAATAAATAAATAAATAAATAAATTGGACAAAAATGCCCATGTACAGTCATCCCTGAAATGACAGAATTTTGTTCAGTGTACATCCTGGTTGACTGAATTTCGCACTCTTGTAAATTTTCTTATCATAAACAAAAGATCCATTACACCAGAGGTGCTCAACCCTGGTCCTGGAGATGTAGCTGGTCTAGGAACAGGGTTGGGCACCCCTGCATTACACAGTGTAGATAGCTTCACTGATTATAACAGGAGTTTTTTAAGAGTGCTGAAACTCATGCTAAACAGTGATAAATTAGTGATCATGTTAAATACAAATTCAGTTGTCAGGGACTCTCAGTCTACACCACCACCTCTGCAGTCATCACAGTCTCCGCCCCCAAAACTCACCCGTTCCCAGTCTCCTGACTTCTAATCACCCACACCTGTGCAGACTCATTACCACACCCCTATATAACATGCTCAGTTAACCATTGTGCAGCGTCTAGTCTACAGTTAGCATTGCTATATGTACCTGACTCCTTACCTGTATGCTTACCTTGCTTCTGCTCCACCGAATCCAATCCCACTGCTCCATCCACTCCATCGATCCTGTGTTCTTTGGGTTACCTGAAAGACAAGGACTTAATTAAGACATAGATAAGAGCTCTGAACCATTTCCATTTCTCACATACTCACCATTGGACTCCTGCTTTTATAAATGCATCCTGTCAATAAACTGGTTGAATAGTATCACTTACCTCTGTTTCCTTGTGGTGTTTGCTTACAGAAGATCAGATCAACTTACTTCATCAAACGGAGATGGAATCAAGATGTCCCGCTCCCATGGATGTTCTGGAAGAGCTGCTCAACACCATCCGGGACTCTCTCACTCTGGTCACAACACCATCGTCTGCCTCTGCTAGTCCCATGGCCATTCCTGCACCATATTCGGGTGAAGCGGTAGAGTGTATTGTTTTGTTTTTTTTTATTCGAAGTATCCATATTTATCGAAATGCAACCCCAAAATTTTGTGTCTGAAAAGTCCAAAGTCGGCTTCTTAATATCTCTGCTTATGAGTAGAGCGTTGTTATGGACACAAGTGATTTGGAATTCTCAGGTCCCGATTATTAACTCTTTTGAAGCCTTTGAAGGCTTTGAAGAGGCTCACTCCCTGTACAGGATCAACTCATGAGATTACGACAAGGCTCTTCTTCAACCAGCAACTACACTCTCCAGTTCCTCACTCTAGCAGCCACTAGCAGTTGGAATAAAACTGCCCTCCTCACCACCTATTGTCAAGGACTTGATCTGCTCATTCGTGCACAAATGGCGATTTATGACAACACTGTTAGACTTGAGTTTTATGCAATGAGCCGTAAGAATTTCCCAATGCCTCACAGCCTGCCAATCTGAAGAAACCGCTCACTCACCGCCTTCACCCGTTGCCTGCCCTCCAGTACCAGAACTGATGCATGGATACCACTCGTCTTTCAAATACCGAACGAGCTTGACGTCTAGCCACAGGTCTATGTCTTTGTGTATCCTCTGGACACTTTATCAAGACCTGCCCGTCATGACCCCCACGCCTAAAGGTGAGTACACTCCAGTTAGAACCAGATATCACTACATTATCACTGATAACAGTACAACATCTCACCCCACGTCATTCTGTTTCAGTACCCGCCCTCATCGACTCAGGCAACTTAATCTCCTAAACACTCCTAAGAAGTCTACACCTGCCTCGCCGAAGACAGTTCCGAGTCGAGACCATCCAAGGGATGCCACTCGGGCGTGGGCGAGTGAAATATCAATCCTCTCCTGTCACTTTGCAAGTTGGATGTCTACATCAGGAAACCATATCATTTCTGGTACTGGAGGGAACCACCGTGGATATCATTGTTGTGATAATTTTTTTTTTTTTTTTTTTTCTTAGAGACCAGGAGACGTTTTTGGATTTCTTGAAGCAGAAGTTTCTCTTTATTCAGATACTCGCTGCGTGGCACTGCAGTCATCAAAAAGTCGTCTAACTAAGGCAGTGATACATTGTAGTTTATATACATTTAGGGGGCAGTCCCCAGAAATGGAGACAAAGCACCTGGGTGACGACCCCAAACAAAGCATGCAAATGAAGTATTCAGGTTTAGCAACCTGCCCCATTTACACCAGTCCTAATCCAATCATCATAACTACTCAAAGACTGGGGCAGAGGGACCAAAAGCCATTACAAACAAAAGGTTAACATCTCAGTAATCTGGCTCATTTGACTTACAATAAGAGAACAGGAACTAGTGGGAACCTCTTGCTACAAACTTTGCTTGAGAGAATCATTTGTCTGATGTCATCATATTTACCTTAAATGCTAAATACAATGTTCTGCACCTTAGGTTTTCATGCGATGCTATGTCAGAACATAAGATCAGCATATTTTAAACAGATTCTTAAATTTGTAATCCTTCAGTCCCCCCTTTGAGAGTTCTAATAACTCTCGCATAATACAAATTTAAACCTCCATAAATCCATTCTATAGCCTATGTTTGTTAACATTAAGCCCCATCTTCCATTCATGTAACTTGAAATAGTTACAGGCACATTTATCTTATTCTGTGTCTTGTCCTAGATTTAATTAGGTGTAATGGTTCTTTTCAGAACCATAACTGTTGTCACACATGACATGGATGGTAACATGTCGTACAAGCTACATGATGACACAGAAAACCATGTAGCATAAAAGTGGAAGTCCTGAAGTCCATAGCGCGTGAATAGCTGTGAAGTCTGTTTTCTGTAGTCCATTTCCCAAGTAGATTTGCTCAGATGACTCTTTGTCCTCATGAGGGTTGTTCATGGATGTCTGAGGTGATGCTTTACACCAGGATGCTGCTTTTGAAGATATTATGGCATGTACACATACCTGCAACACAAGAAAACAAAGAAACAGCAGACCAGCAGTATTCATGCATAGACATCTTTAGACTTCTATTGATCGTATAGTGGTTTTAAGTCTGGTGATCGTATAGGGATTTTGTTGACCTAGTCTTAAAGTGCATATTACAGGTTAAAAATGTTTTCCAAATAAACATATATCCTTGTATGAAAATACCATATGAATCGTTAATGCAGGATTTGAAAATGTTTTACAAGACGCGAGGGCACAAATTTAGAAGAAAAAGTGACGATTTCCTTGACGGTTCTCAAAAAGCGCTATTTTTAAGGTCGTGTCATATGACGTCACGAGAGGGAGTCGTTTGCCGCGGCCTATTGGTTTTCACTAGGAGCGGTCTTGAGTCAGTGTGTTTTCTGTAGTTTTTTTTTTATTGTTTCAATTGGTCATGGTAAATTATTGTGTTTTTGGAGGCTGCCCAAACTCCAACCTGTCAGGACATCGAGTCCACAGGTTTGCTAATAAGAAAAAGGACGGCGCTATCTTCCGTGCCTGCGTGCGTTTGTGCAGGTGAAGAGACGGGTCTTTACTAATGCATTTGCTTAGAAAAACGCGGTGGTGTGTAGCATGCAATTTACCCCGGAGGATTATTGTCCCGGCGATATGATGGGATGCCGAAGCAGGCTCAGAGCTGGTGCGGTTCCTTCGGTGCACACAGCACCTTCATCGGGTCCGCCGTCAGCCTGTGGTTCCTCCGGTTCCGTCAGAGATGCAGCTTGAAAACGTGCAGCCACGAAAACGTGAACTGTGCACCGTAAATCTTGGTTTCATTATTATTATTATTATTATTATTCTTTATATATATAACATTCATTAGCTACCAAATCAGTGAACATAATTATTTAATGATGAGACGCAAGGAGATGTGTATAAGTTGTTGTAAAACCGCAGCTAGCTTGTAAGCATTAGCAATATAATAAAACCGTGTAAAAACGTTACCATTTGAGAAGGCATAACTGGCAAGTTAACCTAAGTTTGTTAATATTGTAACCATCAAGTCTAGTTACAGCTTAGTGACATTGTTTGCACAGCTAATTGGTAATTTATTGTCTCCCAAAGCCTTATAAACACACCACATGACATTTCAAGACATGAGGGTGTGTGAAGATCTGAAGTAGTGGAGGCCAGCTGTTATTAACCACCTCTACTGGACTGCAGCTTCCACTCCTAATGGAGATGCAGATGTGATGGAGGCCAAGTGGAAAAGCATGGTCAGCAATGAATGATAGTGGAATACTGCAGGTCACCAAAGGTTCCACGAGAACGCAGCACTGTCTTGTTTTCCATTATACCTGCTCCTCATTCCAGATCCCTCCAGAGGATCAACAAGATGAAGCTGTTGGCGTGTATCTAGCACAGCATTCACAATTTAACATGTTAACAACACATTAGTGTGATACCCACACTGAAAGATTGTTAAATGTTTTGTCAGATGGTATATTTTTGTTTCAGTATGTTTGATACATCTACATGTGTCATATGTGTGTGTGTGTGTGTGTGTATATATATATATATATATATATATATATATATATAATTAACAGTTGCAATGTTGTATTTGAGTTGGGTATTAACAGTGCTATGAAACAATATTTATGATTTAGTGCTGTATAAATAAAACTGAATTGAATTAACCATAAATGCAGATCTGCTTGATATATATGTGATGTATACTTCATAAACAAGTTTTTATACAGTAAGACAATTTGTGATTGTGATTATTGTTTATTGATCGTCACCAAAATGGGGCCATTCAAAACCTTTATAAAGTCACCCTTCCTCTGTAAATTGTCTACTCATGACTGACACAACACCTGAAGGTAAGGGTTTCCCACACAAGAATATAATGAAACAGAAACGTGTTTATCTCCCTCTATCTCTTTCCTGCGTTGACGACAAACCGCTATATCACGTAGCGTTAGTGTCGGATGTTAACGAGTTTGACGCGCTTGATTAACGATTTTTAGTTTCTGTTAGGGGTAAGTAGTATCAATGCTGGTAGATGGCCAATATTAGCTTTGCTTTAGCCTAATTACATATCGTTTGCTAACGTGTGTAACGTTATATCTAAGCTAACACTGGTCTCTCACCAAAACATCTTCCCTGTTCTCCTCACATCACAACTCAATTTGTCTCATCTGATCGTTGTTCTGTCTAATCTTGGCCTGTCCCTGCTCTCTTGGCCACATAGCAGGCTCATAATTGTATGTGTGGTCCGTCATACGAGTGTAAATAAACATTTAAAATGTCCTCCGCGTCCGAACGATCATTGCGATCCATTGTTTTTCTATTGTTTCCATTGACCGCACTCCCTCTCGTTACGTCACTTCCGGTTTTGGCGGTTTTTCAGATGCAGAACTAAAATTCTCTCACAAAAACGACTCCAGAAGCCTTAATATCGTATTTTAAAGTATAGTTTCAAGAAAATCTAGTTCCTACATTATTGTTCTATACTTTAACTCACTGGGGTCGCTAACCTGCAATATGCACTTTAAGCTATTTGACACCTATGGACCAGTGAGGTGGGGACAAACTGATGAGGGGAAAAACCTATGAGGAAATCTTCACCACAGGGTTGGCCCCTGAGGCCTGTTGCACTTCGGTTCTTCCCTGGGCTCCTCACTGGTCTGTGTGTGTCCTAGTCTGTCCCTGTAATTGGTGTGCGAACTTAACTGTGCAATCACTCCATCCTCTAATGAAACATCAGTCATAGCAAACATCATAACCCATAGAGGATAGGTGAGTGACTGGAGTGTGCTGTAGTATTGTTTTTGGCTGTGAGTGTACTTAACCAGAGTCCCCCATTGGGAGGAAGTGATAGTGAACTTCCTTTTGTTTTATTTATAAAGAATCTATTCATCTTTGTTGTAGATTACTGGGGCAATTAAGAACTCACAGCCTTAACAGTTAGCACCTCAGCAAGCTGCCCCACGAGTTTGGTGTAGTGGGGAGGGTCTGCTTCAGAGTTGCAAGCAGACCGAGTAGGAGCTGATTTACACTGTTCATTTCTCTTACATACTTTTTGTTTTTCCTACACTCTTTCATCCAGTGTCCAAGTTTACCACAGTAATGCCCTCCCTCTTAGGACATTTACGTTTCTGTTGGTTCTTTGTGTTGACCTGAAAGGATGCTGCTGCAATCTTTACTCTTGCTTTAACATCAGAGTCTCTTTCCCAAGTAGCTAAGCAGTCTAGGTTACTTCTGAGAGTTATGTTAGACCAAGCTAGATCTAGGAATGGCAATGCTTTTCTGTACTCGGCTACAAGGCCATCTGACCAGATGCGGATTAGGGGTCCCTTGTCAACTAGCACACTTTCAGAATCATCAACTATTCCACTTTAAGTTACAGCTGTCTGACAGAACCTTTCAGTGTATTCATTCACAGTTTCTTTTTTCCTTTGCACACAGTTAGTAATTCTGGACCAGTCTATTTTGGGTCTCATGATATTCTTTAGAATTTTCAAAACACCTTCTCTCAAAAACTCATGTTGTAGTTCAGAAGTAACAGCAGACTCAAAACTGTTGAATTCAGATTCAGAATTTGTGACATCAGCTGTGTGACTTCTGCTAACGACATGTCGTAGAGACGCATTTTGTTAGTCAATACTCTTCTAAATTCAGAAAAATTTGTGCGTGCTGAGGGTAAGCTATGGGATAGTCTCTCTATATCTTTAGGTTCTAAGGCTGTATGGACTGCTTGTAACTGGAGTATGGGGGTTGCAGATGGAACAGTTTCAACCCCTTCTACCCTACTCTGAGCCCTATGTCTTGCTCCACATACTTCAACTTAAATTGCTGCATCTTTCTCTATCTTTCTAGAATTGCATTTGTCCTCTTGTCTGCACAAAGACTGCAAGTCAGTATAGCTTTCATCTGACTGTTGGTCGTTTGAGTCACTTTAGGTTGAGGCCTTGTTATGGCCCACCTTTTTAGTGAGATAGGACGCTCGAGTGTGCAGCTGTTTGTTTTGTTCTTTTAATTTAGCAATACACTGAGCTTAATCTTGTGCTAAGGATAAAGCAAATTCTCTGTGGCAGTAGAAAATGCCCTTAATGTTTTTCTTTCTGATACATGCTCCAAGTACCTTTTTGCATTCTTCAACTGACCAATCCTTTTCTGGATCAATACCAAATTTCTTTGTCAAATCCAATCTGACTGACTCTGTCACTATTGAGTCCATGTGCTCTCCTAACAATGATTTGAACTCATTGTCTGTCCATAAAGGGGTAGCTAGTCCACCTTTCTGAGTTGTTGGAATCAACCTAGCATTCCTTCTCAACATTTTGTAATGTCTTTCTGACACAACAGTACACTTCCAACGCCTCCCTGGCAAGCAGAGGATAAATTTGTTAACACAGAACAACTGTTGTTAACCTTCTCTGGCAAAGCAGAGGAAAACCTAGTTAATACACATTATCATGTATTCAACCTTCTCTGGCAATGCAGAGGATTCCTGAACATAAACTACTAGCACTTTATGCTAATCTTCTCTACCTGAATAGAGGATAACTGATATTAGCATGTAATGCTAATCTTCTCCAGCTGAATAGAGGATAACTAGTCTGTTAACCAAACCCTGCAGCTGTTTGTTAACACTTCTCTGGCGACGCAGAGGCTAACCACATGTACTGGTCTGTAGTGGTTCTTTGAATAGAGTAACATTCACCAAATCGTTGTTGAGCTGAAAAAGTTTCTGGAATTCAGTCTGGAACGATGTCTGGCGAGAAGCTCTATCCGGGTCACGGCACCAAAACTGTTGTGAATTTTTTCTTAGAGACCAGGAGACATTTTGGATATCTTGAAGCAGAAGTTTCTCTTTATTCAGACACTCGCTGCGTGGCGCTGCAGTCATCAAAAAGTCGTCTAACTAAGGCAGTGATACATTGTAGTTTATATACATTTAGGGGGCAGTCCCCAGAAATGGAGACAAAGCACCTGGGTGACGACCCCAAACAAAGCATGCAAATGAAGTATTCAGGTTTAGCAACCTGCCCCATTTACACCAGTCCTAATCCAATCATCATAACTACTCAAAGACTGGGGCAGAGGGACCAAAAGCCATTACAAACAAAAGGTTAACATCTCAGTAATCTGGCTCATTTGACTTACAATAAGAGAACAGGAACTAGCGGGAACCTCTTGCTACAAACTTTGCTTGAGAGAATCATTTGTCTGATGTCATCATATTTACCTTAAATGCTAAATACAATGTACTGCACCTTAGGTATTCATGTGATGTTATGTCAGAACATAAGATCAGCATATTTTAAACAGATTCTTAAATTTAAAATTCGTAATTCTTCATCATCCTGGGATGCCCTTGGCTAGCTCAACACTTTCCGGAAGTCAAGTGGGGTCCCTGTGAGATCATCAAGTGGAGAGGGTCCTGCTACCAGAAATTTACAGAAATTCCCGCCCCACCTCTAGTTCTTCGTCTGTCCAAGTCTGCTCAACACTCCTGAAAGTCTTGAGATGAAGGAAGAACCCACTATCCCACCTGACTGCAGGGCTTTCCAGGATTTCTTCAACAAGCAGGCAGCCATCCCCCTAACACCACATCAGCCATAGGACTGGACTGTGCCATTGACTTGCTGCCTGGCGCTACACTCCGTAAAGGTAGAGTGTATCCATTGTCCAACAGTGCACATTTTGGATGTCTCCCTTATCTGACCAATATATTTCTGTTCCTCGAGTCTCTACTAACGAGATAATGAGTTGATTCAGGTGTGTTTGATCAGGAAAAGTTGGAAAATGTGTAGTGTTGGTGTGCCTCCAGGAACAGGGTTGGGAAACACTGGCCTAGCCAACTCACCATTAGTCTTCCAGGGGTTCATGAACAAGGTGTTCTGGGAGTTCCTTCAATGGTTTGTTGTTGTCTACATCAATGACATCCTGATATACTCCCGGAATCTGGCCGAACATCCCCAACGCATGAAGCAGGTCCTAGAGACGCTCAGGAAGTGCCACCACTGCCTGAATCTGGAGAAATGTGAGTTCCACCATATCGCCATCCAGTTCCTTGGCTATATCATCAGCCCCGAATGTATTCAGATGGACCAGGGGAAGGTTCAAGCTATCCGTGAGTGGTCACAACCTCAGACAAAGAACTTTGGCGATTCCTAGGATTCTCCAACTTCTACTGAAGATTCATTCAGAACTTCAGTCTCCTCACGGCCCCTCTCACTTTGCTACTCCACAGAAAGCCCAGAAATCATTCCAATTCCTCATGGATGCCTTTAGCACTACTCCCATACTCAGACACCCGGATCCAACATTCCCATTTGTGGTTGAATTGGACGCCTCTACCAGCGGTGGGAGCAGTGCTATACCAGTACCATGGAGAGCCTCCTCGCCTACATCCTTGCACTTATTACTCTCGTACTCTCACTCCAGCAGAGCAGAACTACGACATCGGCAACAGGGAACTGCTCACCATAAAATTTGCTCTGGAGGAGTGGTGACACTGGCTGGAGGGAGCTAAACACCCCTTTACTGTGATGACTGACCACAAGAACCTGAGGTATCTGCAAAATGCGAAGAGACTGAACCCAAGACAAGCACACTGGGTGCTGTTCTTCTCGCAGATAGGACTTTTAGTTACTCAAAAATGTTCTGAGGGCAGAAAGGAAAATGATTGGTTCACAGATTTAACCAATGAAATTGAAGCAGAGGCGGAGTCAGGAAATTTGGACGTGTGGATGGGAACACTTCAGACAGAAACGTTATTAACACTTCGTGGGAGGCATTTGCTGCAAGGTAAGAGAATTTACCATGAATTTTATGTAAAAAAAAAAAAAAAAATCAACGTCTCTAACGTTTACTGAGATAATTAGCGGGCAAAGACGCACAGAACAAGTGATCATGGACTACATATCATATGCATTTTCATTCAACTGCTTTATCAGTCGATCGCACCAAAGCTGCTTATGGAGTAAATTGAGTAAAACATGCTTTTCCAATGCTACCGCGCTGTCTGTGAAGCAACAACAAAACTCGTTCAAATCTCCTTGGCATTTCATTAGTCAGTTAGTGCTAGCATTAACATTAGCCCTGCTCTCAGGGCAGGAGTGCTCAATAGGTCCGCAGTTCTGTTATTTTTACTAAACTATGCACTGCTCTCAGGGCAGGAGTAAAAATAACAGTACTAAACTAAATTATGCGCTGCTCTCAGGGCAGGAGTACTGAATATATTCATATTACTGTTATTTTTACTGAATTATGCGCTGCTCTCAGTGCAGGAGTACTCAATAGGTCCATATTACTGTTATTTTTAGTGTACTGTGTGCTGCTCTCAGGGCAGGAGTACTCAATAGGTCCGTAGTACTGTTGTTTTTACTAAACTATGCGCTGCTCTCAGGGCAGTAGTAAAAATAAAAGTACTAAACTGAATTATGCGCTGCTCTCAGGGCAGGAGTACTCAATAGGTCCATATTACTGTTATTTTTAGTGTACTGTGTCCTGCTCTCAGGGCAGGAGTACTGAATATATTCGCATTACTGTTATTTTTACTGAATTATGCACTGCTGTCAGTGCAGGAGTACTCAATAGGTCTGTATTACTGTTATTTTTACTGAACTATGCACTGTTCTCAGGGCAGGAGCAAAAATAACAGTACTAAACTGAGTTATGCGCTGCTTTCGGTGCAAAAGTACTCAATAGGTCTGTATTACTGTTATTTTTACTGTACTATGCATTGCCCTCAGAGCAGGATTACTAAATATATTCGTATTACTGTTATTTTTACTAAACTATTCATGGCTCTCAGGGCAGGAGTAAAAATAACAGTACTAAACTGAATTATGCGCTGCTCTTGGGGCAGGAGTTCTCAATAGGTCTGCATTACTGTTATTTGTACTAAACTATGCGCTGCTCTCTGGGCAGGAGTACTCAGTAGGTTCGTATTACTGTTATTTTTAGTGTACTATGCATTGCCCTCAGAGCAGGTGTACTGAATATATTTGTATTACCATTATTTTTACTTAACTATGCACTGTTCTCAGGGTAGGAGTTAAAATAACAGTACTAAACTGAATTATGCGCTGCTCTCAGGGCAGGAGTACTCAATAGGTTCGTATTACTGTTTTTTTTAGTGTACTATGCATTGCCCTCAGAGCAGGTGTACTGAATATATTTGTATTACCATTATTTTTATTTAACTATGCACTGCTCTCAGGGTAGGAGTTAAAATAACAGTACTAAACTGAATTATGCGCTGCTCTCTGGGCAGGAGTACTCAATAGGTTCGTATTACTGTTATTTTTAGTGTACTATGCATTGCCCTCAGAGCAGGTGTACTGAATATATTTGTATTACCATTATTTTTACTAAACTATGCACTGCTCTCAGGGTAGGAGTTAAAATAACAGTACTAAACTGAATTATGCGCTGCTCTCAGGGCAGCAGTACTCAATAGGTCCGTATTACTGTTATTTTTACTAAACTATACACTGCTTTCAGGGCAGGAGTAAAAATAACAGTACTAAACTGAATTATGTGCTGCTCTCGGGGCAGGAGTGCTCAATAGGTCCATACTACTATTATTTTTAGTGTACTGTGTGCTGCTCTCAGGGCAGAAGTACTGAATATATTCGTATTACTGTTATTTTTTATTGAATTATGCACTGCTCTTGGGGCAGGAGTACTCAATAGGTTCATATTATTGTTATTTTTAGTGTACTGTGTGCTGCTCTCAGGGCAGGAGTACTGAATATATTCGTATTAATGTTATTTTTACGCGGCCGCCGGGGTTCGGAGGGGAAGAAAAAACTGGTTTAATCCTGGAAACATGGAAAACAGAGTGAACTCGACCAAGAGCTGGGGGGAGCTTGAGCCGGACAGCCACCGGGTTAACCACCTTGGTGATACGGTATGGACCAATGAACTTGGGTGCCAGCTTACGAGAAGGTACCCGGAGAGGCAAGTCCTTGGTAGAGAGCCATACTCGTTGACCACACACATAGGTAGAGGGAGAAACCCGACGGCGATCAGCCGCTGCCTTGGTTCTCAGAGAGGTTCGAGCCAAAACCTTTCTGGCCCTTGTCCATGTGCGACAGCAACGCCGGACAAACGCCAGAGCTGAGGGAACCGCAGCATCGAGTTCCTGTAGGGGAAACAGAGGGGGCTGATAACCCAGAGAACATTCAAAGGGAGACATACCAGAGGACGAGACTGGGAGGGAATTGTGGGCATACTCTATCCAAGAGAGCTGTTGGCTCCAGGTACCGGGATTATGGGATGTCAAACAGCGGAGTCCCCGTTCGAGATCCTGGTTGGCTCGTTCGCATTGGCCGTTGGTCTGCGGGTGAAAACCAGAGGACAGACTCACAGAGGCTCCGATCTGTCTACAAAATTCTTTCCAGAACCGAGAGGTGAACTGAGGACCCCTGTCAGAAACAACGTCAGTCGGCAAGCCATGGAGCCGAAAGATGTGGTCCGTCATCAGTTGGGCAGTCTCTCGGGCAGAGGGGAGCTTGGGAAGGGGAATAAAATGGACCGCCTTGGAGAAGTGATCCACCACCGTGAGGATGATGGTGTTACCCCTAGAGGGAGGGAGACCAGTAACAAAGTCAAGGGCGATGTGAAACCAGGGGCGGGTGGGGATGGGCAGGGGGCGGAGCAGACCAGCCAGTGGAAGGTTAGAGCTCTTGCACTGAGCACACACTGAACAAGCCAACACGAACTGTTTGACATCAGGGACTAGGGATGGCCACCAGAAACGCTGGCGGATGGAGGCCAGCGTTCCCCGGATACCAGGATGAACGAATTGCTGGGATGAATGGCACCACCGAAGGATGTCAGTGCGCGGCGCAGCGCAACCGGCACAAACAACCGACCCGCCGGACACTCTCTTGGCACTTGCACCCCTCAACCGGCCTCCTCTACTCGCCGTTCGATGTCCCAGACGATTGCCCCGACCACCACCCCTTTGGGGAGGATGGCATCGGCCGCGAGCACCGTCTCAGGGACCTCGAACAGACGAGAGAGTGCATCGGGTTTAGTATTCTTGGACCCGGGCCGGTATGAAGTTAAAACGGTTGAAAAAGAGTGCCCAGCGCCCCTGGCGAGAGCTCAACCGCTTGGCTGAACGGACGTATTCCAAGTTTTTATGGTCCGTCCAGACCAAGAAGGGCTGCGCTGACCCCTCCAACCAATGACGCCACTCACCCAGAGCCAGACGGACTGCCAACAGCTCTCTGTTGCTGATATCATAATTTCTTTCTGCAGGGCTGAGACGGGGGGAGAAGGCGGCACATGGGTGCACCTTCCCATCAAGTTCAGAGCGCTGGGACAACACCGCACCGACCCCGACAGCAGAGGCATCGACCTCCACAATGAACTGCCGCTTAGGATCTGGAAAACAAAGGACAGGTGCAGAGACAAAACGGGACTTGAGATTGTCAAAGGCCACCTGAGCTTGTGGGTTCCATCTAAACGCTATCTTAGTAGAGGTCAGGGCAGTTAACAGAGCGGCTACCTGACCGGATCCCTGGATGAATCGCCGGTAAAAGTTGGCGAACCCCAGGAATTGCTGCAGTGCCTTGTGGGAGTCGGGGACTGGCCATTCGGTGACGGCCTTGACCTTAGCGTGATCTGGTTCAATCCCACGGGGCGAAATAACAAAGCGTGGACATTCTGACAACGTTTTGGGAACGTCACATTTCCAAATAAAATATGGTCCCCTAAATGTCCCAAGAACGTCCTGAATGTTCTGTGAAGGTCCTCCAAATAATGTCCCCCAAACCTTTAAAGAACTCCACATCATGACTGTCTCAGAACGTTATGGGGACGTTGCTAAACAACGTCCTTGACACCAGTGGGGACGTTCTGGGAACGTCACATTTCCAAATAAAATATGGTCCCCTAAACGTCCCAAGAACGTGCTGAATGTTCTGTGAAGGTCTTCCCTATAACGTCCCCCAAACCTTTAAAGAACTCCACATTGTGACCGTCTCAGAACGTTATGGGGACGTTACTAAACAACGTCCTTGACACCAGTGGGGACGTTCTGAGGACGTTCTGGGAACGTCACATTTCCAAATAAAATATGGTCCCCTAAACGTCCCAAGAACGTCCTGAATGTTCTGTGAAGGTCCTCCAAATAACGTCCCCCAAACCTTTAAAGAACTCCACATCGTGACCGTCTCAGAACGTTATGGGGACGTTACTAGGCAACGTCCTTGACACCAACGGGGACGTTCTAAGGACGTTCTGGGAACGTAAAATTTCTAGCGGGGTTGGCAAGTTGCTGAAAAGACAATCTCAGAAATGTGACTCAGCACAGTGTGTTGTCGATGATGAGAAGAGATCTGTGTACATTTTACTGCCCTTCCATCCCCAGGGGCCCAGTAGAGTCCCCTGGAAGAGCAAAAAAATAAGAATAAAAATAACATTTCAAATGGCTGTAAATCAGTGTCTGATCATAATGACAAAGAAAACTGACAGGACAACTACTTATGCTATGTTAATTGCATAATTGGACAAAGTTTTAAAACATATATAAAGGTGTTTTAAAAAGTGGTCCAAGTAAAATACCAAATTTCAGCCTGCCTCTTAAATATGCCATAGATGTTTGCACAATAAACATGTTTAGATAAGCTTTGTATTTTTTTAAAAGATTGTATTTCCCCCCCCCCATTTTATAATTAAACATTCTAAACTACATTACCCATAAGCCTCTGACATTCTATCGATAGAACACGAAAAAAGATGGCGCTGTTATTTGTAGTTTAATGAAGATATGCTTAGGGTTAGGGTTACAATCTCGGTAAAGTGGCAATTTCTCACCCCATTGCAACACTGTATTGTTAACTGAGGGTATTACAGACGTAATAATAACTGCAAAACGGACTTTGCAACATCAAGCATTTTTTAATTTGGTTTAAAAGATCACAGTGTATCCTATCACAGCGAGTTCTGCGAGTGCCATTGGAACTTCAAAGCCAAGGGCAACCCAGTTGAGCAGAGGTGTCACACTTACTTGTCCATATATGGTCATTTATGACAGGATCTTCCGGGTTCTTGTGGTGAATGGACAGATAATCAGTTGAACGATTTATTTGTCGCCACTCAATATAAAACTGTGGAGTTACCCTGATGCAGCAATAGATTTGTTGATTACAGTATGTATATATATATATATATATATATATATATATATATATATATATATATATATATATATATTTATATATATATATACCAATATTAATGTACAATATTTAAACTAAAATGTTTGCATATCCTGTGTGAAAAATAAACCAAAATGTTAAAAAAAAAAAAAAAAAAAAAAAAAAAAAAACACCTCTGCTAATTATTTAAACATGCAGTGTTTCTCTACTATTCAGTTTAGCTTCTGTAACATTTACAGTGTATTTACAGTGTATTAAATAAACAATTAATCAGTTCTATGTTTCCTGGAAATGGACCCTATAAACTTGTCATTCTTAGATCTGCCAGTTTAACTATAATAATAATAATAATAATAATAATAAATAATGAATCACACATTTTGTGGTCATTTCCCAATGTTTATTGATATGTCAAATTTTTTCCAGATAAACAGTGCCCAGAACAGCATTCTCTCTACCGTTTGTAACATTATGAAAAAAAAAAAAAAAAAAAAAACACAAACAAACTGTTGATTATAAAAATTTACAATATTCAAAAATAAAAAGAGAATTTGTTTACAGAACATGTTACAAAATGCCAAATAATATTCAAGGCTTTAGTTGAAAATATATTTTCTTCCCTTTAACAAACAATTAGGCAAAAATGATTAAGAACAATACTTCAATATTTTACAATTTTTACCTTAAATTATATATTTCCCGAGAAATATACTGAGAGCAGATGTGCCACACTAGAGAAAGTGATGTGGAAGCTTTTGGAAGGGCTGATGTTGTGGAGAGCTGATGAAGAAGGACTTAGTAGTCTGTGAGAAATCCTGCAAGACAGGAAGAAAGAGAATTGATCACATGATGAACAACAAAAACATTGACAACAACAGATGGCAGACAACAACATACTGTAAGTGCAGCATGTATAACAGTAAACGGAACGTTATCGTCTGTTGGTGTAGATGCTAAAATAGTTATTATCATAGTTCTTGTTCATGGTGTAAACAGCTTTAAGATTAAGATATCATGTACTGTTAGAACGGGAAGAGACAGTGGCAATTTGTAAAGGTTAATAAATAAAGAACACAATGGACTTAATATAAACTTTATGATACAAACACTCTGACTACTTACAATGGGCAAAATTAGCATGAGAGTTTAGGCAATGGCCAATGACAAAAGTACGAGTGAAAGTCGTAGAATTTTGCATAAGTACACTTGTACAATATTATATAAATTTGCTGATTTGCTGTTAATTGTATGAATGACTTCGACATGACACTTTGTTGGTTATTCTTTCTGATGGGGCCATGGAGCAAGCTGTGCAAAATGTAACTGCAGTACAGTTCAGTCAAGATGCTCAGACCGACACTGACATACCTTTGGAAATGTTTGCCTTTGGTCTTTTCCGTAAATGCACAATATGGCCCAATTCAGATCCCATGACTGGCCTTCCTTGGTCTTCCCTTTCAGCTGAAACAAAGAGAATATATACATTCATGTTGAGACAATGTGCTAAAGAAAAATAATAATAACAATAATATGTGTGACCAAAATATTAAAGAGGAACAACTGTAAGGAAAGTTATTATTAACATAAAATAAGGATGTGTGCATTAAAGCAAATCCATTATAGCTAAATGTCTTCAACATTACTGTAAAAGATTGAATCAACTTGTTCAGCCTCCTTGGCAGCTTCTTCAAAATCAGCACTGGGAGCTTCGAGTTCCAGTTCCCTGTTAATTCTAGCAGCTTTCTGACAGAATTGGTCAAAATTATGAGATTATAAAAATGTCATGATAGACCACAGAAAGAGAGAGCAACACTATGTGTAAATTAATTATGGATTACAGTTTGGGAAAAAATAGGAACAAGTGATGGCATTTGCAAGAGATCGTTTCTTTAAAGAGCTGCTGGAGTAAGTGATCTGACGTAACTGCAGGACAGAAAAAAAAATATTAAATTACAATTACTTAAAAAAAAAAAAAAAGTATTAAAAGTGTGACAAGCATTACTGTGCTTTACAAATAGTATACCATAAAATCACAGTTACTGGTAAAACTACGTTTACAGTGTTAAAACCATGGTAAGCGTTGTGGCGGCTGAGCTTTAACTACAAATACCACAGTAAAACTACAATTACAGTGGTAAAACCATGGTAAGTGTTGTGGTTACTGTGCATTGGCTACACATAATATGGTCAAGCAACAGTTACTATGGTAAAAATATGGTAAACGTGCAAACTTTTACATGATCACACTTATCACGTAATGCTGGGTTGGTTGATTTGTAGAGCTGTCATCAGCCACGTGAACATGATTAAAAACGGTTTTATTTATTCATCTATTTCAAAACTGCAACAGTTAGAAGTTGGCTTAGGCTAATGTCAATGGTGGACTAACGTTAGCAGCTGTGCTAACGCGGCAGCTGACTGTTCTACCAACTAATTTTATCGCTTATGCTTCCATTTTAACACATGACCCCATGTAAAGAGATGCAGAAACACCGAAATTAAAATAATGATCTCATTACAAAAGAAAAGATTGTTGCCCTTACTTACCTGTTTGAAGGTGTACACGCATCAGGTGAACTGGGCAAACCGAGCCTCGCTGGTGACGTCACTGCCGTAGAAGATGCTACGTGGTATTTGTACGCATCTGCTCTTCACAGAAGTTAATGGGAAGGATTGGCGTATCATATGCATGCAAAAATGGACTTTGGCGTATGTATTATTGGAAAGTGTAAAGTCGTGTTATTTATACGCAAATTGATGAGAACGGGTTGGCCTTGGAGATCACACGTGCACTGCAATCAATCTGGAAAGCGTGCCGATTGTGTACACGTGGCAAATGAGGAGACGCACATATAAGCGTGCGCAATGAAAGTAAGTGTGAGAAAAGACTCCACAAGCACCTCTAATGCTGTTGTTTCCTTCTGCTTGCAGAGACCAACAACTGCTGATTGGCACATCTCCTCTCACACGGACACTTAAACTCACACTTTATAGCACAGCACCTGCACACGCCCACCTTCCAGCATCAGCACGCTAGCCATCCAGCACCATCACATTTCAACGTTCAGTAAATCATCCTCTGGGGATTTCTCGCATTTAAATAGCTTTGTTTTGTGTCTCATCACTCACCCTGCCACAAAAGTCAAACATGGTTTACTAATTACAATTAATATAATATGTTTTGACATGAGCTGAAATGCTATTGAAATGTTCTTGAAGCACATTAAAATGAATCTTCAGATATTTTCTTTTTAATCAGGTAAATATAAAGTAGACTTGAATAAACTAAAAATACTTAAATACAAGCAAGTACATTTGTAGTACTTTTTTTTTTTTTGTGCTACAGTTCAAGAAGTATGAAAAGTATATTTTAAATGAATTGTAAAGAACTTAAATACACTAAATGTACATGACATGGTTCCAGTTGAACATAACTGAATATATTATATTGCAAGCATACTGCAAATATCTTAAAACTGATCCTAAGCATATTTTGAAATATACTTAATATACTTAAAGTTGTTTCAAAATAATAGATTTAATATGCACTTAGTAAAGAATAATTTAAATATTTTAAGCGTGCCAAAAAAAGCACAATTTAAATATATTTAAATATTGTTATACTCAAAGAAAGATTAAAAAAAAAAAAAAAGTTTTAAAATGTAGGCTAAGTGTCAAATAAACAGTACAATTTTCAGCCTAATACATGTCTCAACATGAATCTTTATATTATGTCATCACAGATTCAAATCTATAAATCAAAATATTTATTGGATTTATGAAGAAAAGGCTCAGAACTCTGTTGCTTCCATAATGTACAGTTTATTTGAGTGGACAGCTGAGGAGGACTGCCAGCAACCATTTTAAAACTGTTTGTGATTTGATCATAGTGCATAGAGCAAAAATGAGTTTGATAGAGTTTAGCTCCAACTCTAATCAAACATGCCTTCCTGTAGCTTTCTTTTGATCTGAAAGACACTGATTAGCTTGTTCATGTGTGTTTAATTAGGGTTGAAGCTAAACTCCGCAGGACAGAGGCCCTCCAGGACCGAAGATGCCCATACCTTGGATAGATGGATGGCAAATTATTGGATAGATAGTTCAAATTACTGCTTAAATGCATGCACAGGCAGGCAAGGCAGAAAGGCAGGGGCAGGCAGGAAAGGTAGGCAGGAAAGCAGGCAAGAAAAGCAGGCAGGCAAGGCAGCAGGCAGAGGCAGGGGCAGGCAAGGCACCAAGGCAGGCAGGCAGGCAGGGGTAGGCGAGGCAGGCAAAGTGGCAAGGCACCAAGGCAGGTAAGGCATCAAGGCAGGCAGGCAAGGCAGGCAGTCGGCCAAGGTGGCAAGGCACCAAGGCAGGCAGGGCAGGCAGAGAGACAGACAAGACAGGCAAGGCGTCAAGGCACCAAGGCAGGCAGACAGACGGGCAAGGCAGGCAGGGACACAAAGTTAGCTTGGCCCAATATAACTGCTTGTTGTTGTTGTTGTTGTTGTTGTTGTTGTTGTTGTTGTTGTTGTTGTTGTTGTTGTTGTTCTTCTTCTTCTTCTTCTTCTTCTTCTTCTTCTTCTTCTTCTTCTTCTTCTTCTTCTTCTTCTTCTTCTTCTTCTTCTTCTTCTTCTTCTTCTTCTTCTTCTTCTTCTTAATGGGAGTCTATGGCAGTCCTATGAACGGAACATAGGAAAATGATGAAATCTGGCACACTTGTAGTGGTTCTCCTGAATAGTGATTTGACCAACTTTGGGGTCTCTAGAATTAACTATATAGGGTCACCACCGGTTCAAAAAGTCACCTTTCAAACGATTATAACTTTGGAACCCTTTGATCTAGATCAGTGGTTCTCAATTCCAGTCCTCGCGTACCACTGTTCTGCACATTTTGTATGTATCTCTTATCACCTTAGACATTTGTTTGATTAGACCAGGGATAGGCAACGTCGGTCCTGGAGTGCCAATGACCAATGACCAATGGAGTGCCAATGACCACTCCAGTTTAGCTCCAACCCTAATCAAACACACCTGAACAAGCTAATCAAAGTCTTCAGGATTACAAGGGCTACAGGCAGGTGAGGTTTTTGTTCAAGGTTGGATCTAAACTCTGCAGAACATCTAAGGAGTCCTTCTAAAATGCATACAAATACTGTCTTACATTCTAAGCATCAATCCAAACATAGGCCCTACATACATGTAACATCTCTGCAAAAAACATCAGCAATGTACACTTTTTAAAAGGGAGACAAAAAAACTCTTTACTTTAGACTGGGCTTGATATGACACATTTCCCAACCAGGACACAGCACAATGTGTTCAGCAGGTGAGCCATGCTGGCTACTGCTGCTTGTTATTGCCAACTCCCTCTACTGACATGGCTTTACTTAAGGAAACCTAAAACACCCTAGCACCCCTAGTGGTGTAGAATAAAACTGTCCACAAAATTCATATTAACAGGCTTGTGTCTGTTACACCTCAAATATGGCTTGTGAGATACACTTTCCTGCAGAGTTTAGCTCCAACTTTAATCAAACTCACCCACCTGTGATTTTCTAATGATCCTGACAGTGATTAGTATGCTCAGGTGTGTTTGATTAAAGTTAGAACTAAACTCTGCAGGGAAGTGGATCTCATGAGCCAGATGTGAGGATCCCTGGTCTATATGAAACAACAGGTTCTGAAAAGGTCTCTTTTGGTTTGAGCCATTCCAGTTCAGCTGAGTGGGTAAAGAATGGCCAGTCAATGTTGTTTGTATTCTCCTAGTTGCATTACAGGGTTGCCTACACAAAACCTGCATGGGCCTGATACAAAAGTTGCTCTGGGCCCACACCGGACCATCATGGGATTAATGTGGACAGTCCGCTAGTGTGGGCTGCTCACAGAGATCCTGCGGTTAGCCCAAATCTGTGGGCCTGCACTGGGCCTGTTTAGGTTTGGTGTGGACTGCCCCTAGCCCACTGTGCCCGCGAAAAGCCAGCATGAGCCCTGCAAGGACACGTTTGCAGGGGTGATAACTTTCACTTGTTCGCAAGCTTCACACTTGTGCCCATGCATATTCTCTCTCTCTCTCTCTCTCTCTCTCTCTCGTGCGATTGTGCTGGGTGAGTGGGCAGAGCTTTGAACGAGAGCCTGTGACTGCTGTTTGAGGTACAAGTGGTCTTTACTTTTCTTTTTATTTGCCTTTTACTTGTTTAGTTTGTTTATAGTTTGTTGGTTTCTTTTTGACTAATGTTAATTATTTTGTAAAAAAACAAAAAAAAAAAAAAACGAATAATAAAGAAGTGAGTGTCATGTTTAGCCAGGGTGTCTGCCCCAGGCAGCGGGAGTTTCAATTCATTGACAAGGCGTTATAGTATGAAAAATGTTTCAACTGCTAGTGTAGAAGATTGTGGCTTAGCAGTGGGGGAAGACATTGGAAATGACAATATCTTGACAGCTTCCCATACAAATGGTGCTGCTATTGTATTTGCGAAAACAGTTGATTTAGCAAATTAGTTATGGTATTTTTATGGTATGATATCATGGTATTTTTACGCCAGTGCTTCCTAAGTCCACACCTTCCAAAAAGTGACACTGTCAAATGCCCAGCTCTTTATCCCTAATGGAGTGTTGACCAATTTGCTTGCATGTAAAGGTAAAATAGTCTCACCTATAAAGATGATTCCAATTGGTACCAAGTATCCCCCTCCTGAAGCATGTTATGTCTTTTAGCCGCTATGTTTATATGAGTTTGCAAGTGCACCTTGATTTACTGAATTTGTCCCTGAACTTTCGACATGAGGATTTCAACTATGTTGTTTTCGCTACAACAAACAATATGAAGTGTTTTAATTGTGGTGGAATGGGTCATTTGATCCACATGTGTGTATATCAAAATAAATGAAAAACTAAAACGAAACAAAACTAACAACAGTTACTGAAAAACGAACTGAAATAAAATAATAATGATCAAAAATATATAATTGTTTTTGTAATAATTACGTTCTCAGCCAGTGGCGGAAAAATGTACGAGCTGTGTGGCGGTTTAGTGAAATACCTGTAAATTGCGCATCATAGACGTGAGGTTATCTGACAGATAGATGAAAACAGTTTAAAGCAGGGTCCTGCTGTTTGGTAAAGTAGGTTGCTTAACAGAACACACAACCTGTTATCCGACAGCAGCACATTCTGTACCCGACCAGGGGTGTGTTTGCCAAAAGCATCGTTAGCCAACTAGGGTCGCAAGTTCCGTCGTTACCAAGATCGCTAACGATTCTGTGTTTCATTATAATTATATCGTGAGCTCAATAAATGATGTTCTTTGGCACAATAAGCAAGCTAATATGCAGTACAATCTATATCTTCCATTCTTATCTAAATATAAATGCATTTTAATCTATGTATTTTTGCACGTCCTCTATAAGCAGCGTTTTTGAATAGTGCCCATGTGCACAAGGGAACCCCGGAGTATGACGTGAGAGGAAACCCGCAATAATAAAAATAAAGCAAAATAACAGGGAACAAAAAATAGTAAATTAGACATGTGCTATGTTCAATATAGCTGCATTTTAGAAATCTCTGATCAGTTAAATAGCAGAAGTTATTACTCCACCACAGCATGTGACGTCATTAACAATGGCCCTACATTGTTGAACTAATGTGGTTCAAACGGCGGAGATGCGCCAGCACCACATTAAACTTTTGCATCAGTAAGGCAAAATTATTTATTTTCTTCATGTAACACAAGCAATTAAACCAAAAAAAAAAAAAAAAATAATAATTCTAAGTTGGTGCTTTGTAGAAAAATAGACAAGCAGCGAGACAATCCAATAGACAATCCATTCTGTAAACAGGCTAGGCTACATATTTTGAACAGCACACATATAATTCTTCATAAATGAAAAGAACATTTAAATATGCATTATTGCCTAAATGTGGCTGTCTCTGCAGTGTATACGCTCTAAAACGTATTAAATAAAATTATTTAGGCAACAGAAAGTGAGGAACGAGCGCTCCCTAAGCTGTCATTTACTTTGGATGCAGCACAAATCCAATAGTGCACAACGCTGCAAATCGAAAGGCTCTGCCATTATTATTGAATTTAATTAGTTTCAGTTATGCACATTTGTTTGTGGGAAAGTAAGGAAGACATGACAGTTACAGTTTCACGATTATGGTTAAATAAGATAAAATATCTAATATAAACAAATTACATTTATTTTCAAATGAAATATTATATCACACATTTACAGCTTTTAATTATGATAATGTAAGCACAACTTGTGTAGATTTATGGAGTAAAAATGCTTGACTGCTTATATATTTGTATACTGTTACCATCTAATCAATCTCAGCATGCTTTAATTTTGTGTCACTAGACGTTTGCGTCATAAGGTGTAACATGGGGAGGGAGATGAGAGGCGAGCAAATCCAAATGCAAGCTTTTATTGTGACGAGACAGAGACATAATGAAAACAGGCAGGGTCAGAACAATAGCAAACAGGTATAGCAAAGGCAAGATGTGGGGAAAGTCCATGAAGCAGGCGAGGGTCGATCAGCGGCGAACGTAATCCGAAGGGCAAGGCAAGAGGTAATCTGTGAAACGAGCAAGAAGTCCAAGAGACAGGCGGCGAGACAGACACAACGAGATGACCAGGCGAGAAAGCTAAACAATGTGAACTAGGGAACTAGGGAACTCAACACGAAACAACAATGCAATACACCACAATACTCGGTGAGATATGAGGGGAAGTCCAAGGCTTATATAGGGTCTCTGATTGGCCACAGGTGATCAATGCAATGGCTGATGAGGAATGTAGTCTGAGGTGTGGTGCAACAGTCAGTGTAATGTGAATGTGTGAGGGCGACATCTGGTGGTGAGCAGACCGAAGGTCACCAGACAGATTCATGACATAGCCCCCCCCCAAAGAGCGGCTTCCAGACACTCCAAATGACCAACAATCCAAGGGAGCGGTGGGGCGGGGGTGAGACAGGGTGAGGGTTGGAGGGCCAGGTCCATGTGGAGGACCTGAGGACTGAGGCAGGACCGGCAGAGCAGGAGCCCACCAGAGTCCTCAGGAGCCCACCAGGGTGGAGCAGACGGACCAGGAGCCCTCCAGGGCAGAGCCGATGGAGCACGAACCCTCCAGGGCAGAGCAGATGGACCAGGAGCCCTCCAGGGTGGAGCAGGAGGCGCTGGAGCCCTCCAGGGTGAAACAGGCACCCACGTCATGGACTGGGACCTGGGGAGAACAGGGGCAGAAGAAGCAGACAGAGCGACAAGGAGAGAGGCACAGAATTCGTTGGCGGCCTTCATGGCCAGAACAGGACGGACAGAGAGTTCATAAACGGCCTTCATAGCCATGACAGGAGGAGCTGAGAGTTTATACATGGCCTCCATGGCCGGAACAGGACGGACAGAGAGTTCATAAACAGCCTTCACAGCCGTGACAGGAGGAGCTGAGAGTTTATACATGGCCCTCATGGCCGAACAGGACAGGGTGAGAGTTCATAAATGGCCTTTGTGGCCGGTTCAGGGCCAGGCATGAGTACACAGGCTAGGTGAGGGTCACTGGGCGCTAACACCGTGCAAGGAGCTAGAGCAGACGTCCCCATTTCATAAGGTTCAGCAGCCTCAGCTGCCACCTCCGGAGAAACTGCGGCGGGCATCACAGCCGTTGAGGAAGCCGCAGTTGACGTTGCCACCACCAGAGGCTCTGCAGCGAAAGCCGCCACCTCTGGAGTCTCAGCCAGAGCTTCAGGGGCACTGGCGCAAACTCATGGATAGACAAGGCCTCTGGAGCAGATTCGTGGAAAGACGAGGCCTCTGGAGTGTAGTGTGCGGCCCACACACTCAGAATGGTGACTGCCATCACACTGGCAGACATGACGTGACGAGGCTCTGGGTGGTCAGACGAGACGTGACGAGGCTCTGGAACAACAGCAGTAACTTGACTTGGCTCATGAAGAACAGCTGTGACTTGACTTGGTTCATGAAGATCAACTGTGACTTGACTTGGCTCATAAAGAACTACTGTGACTTGACTTGGCTCATGAAGATCAGCAGTGACTTGACTTGGCTCATGGAGATCAGCTGCGGCCTGAGTTGGCTCAGGAGCGACAGCTTTGACTCTGCTTGGCTCAGGAAAGACAGCTGTGACTTTGCTTGACTCAGGAACGACAGCTGTAACATGAGCAAGTGACGAACGCGGACCCCCACGTCTAAGCTCATTTCTGAGGGGTTGATTCACACCGTCACAGAAAATCAGAATACATTCCGGGAGCTCTGAATAGTTTGCGATTGCCAGTAACTCGCAAACATGTTGCTCCAATGATCGCGGTCCCTGCTTGAGTCGGAATAGTATTTTTGTAGTGACCATACCTGTATAATGCCCATTGGGAAAGCTGCTGGACTCTTGTTTGACCGAGTATTCTGTAACATGGGGAGGGAGATGAGAGGCGAGCGGATCCAAATGCAAGCTTTTATTGTGACAAGACAGAGACATAATGAAAACAGGGTTGGAACAATAGCAAACAGGTATAGCAAAGGCAAGACGTGGGGAAAGTCTGTGAAGCAGGCGAGGGTCTATCAGCGGCGAATGTAATCCGAAGGGCGAGGCAAGGGGTTAGAGAAGCCCAAGAGGCAGGCAGCGAGACAGATGAAACGAGATGACCAGGTGAGAAAGCTAAACACTGGGAACTAGGGAACTCAACGCGAAACAATAATGCAATACACCACAATACTCTGTGAGATACGAGGGGAAGTCCAAGGCTTATATAGGGTCTCTGATTGGCCACAGGTGATCAGTGCAATGGCTGATGGGGAATGTAGTCCAGGGTGTGGTGCAACAGTCAGTGTAATGTGAATGTGTGAGGGCGACATCTGGTGGTGAGCAGAATGAAGGTCACCAGCCAGATTCATGACATAAGGTTAAATTAAGTCTTTCTTTGATCTGCGCTATGAAAGAGATCTTTTTTTTTTTTTTTTTTTTTTTTTTTTCATAAAACTAAAACTGAAACGGAAACTAAACTATATAAAAACTAAACAGAAATGTGCAAAATAATCACAAAATAAAAACTAAACCAGAACTAACAAATTTATTAATGAAACGAAGTAAATAAAATATGAAAATAAAAATAAATCTATAAATAAAATATAAAAAAATATTTAAAAAAATATAAATAAAAACAAAGCTAAATTTTATGGCAATTTTTAAAATGATATTAAAATAAAACAAATTTAAAAATGCTAAACTATAATAAGCTTGTAATAGGGTGGATAAGTTGAATGAGGCACCTTTACTGGTTGTGAATGATGAGAAGATGCAAATGCAAATGCTGAGTGCAAATGCTGAAGAAAATCAGAACACTGCAGTACCAGGCGCTGATGGTGAGGTACCAGGGTCAAGTTCAGTGCAGACAGTTACTGCTATGGTCGAGAGAACTGTGGAAGTGGAGCCGGCAGATCGATCTGTGGAAGAAGGCATGATTGTCACCGTAGCTGAAGTGAATGAAGTGGAGAACAGATTAGATACTGTGGACACTGTGGGAGAGTGTTCTGTTCACAGTGAACGCGTGATGTTATCTGAGTTGGACGACTGAACTTTTAAAACGCCATGGAAGTGAATGTTAGAACCACGTCCTTCGGATAAGCAAGCAAAGAGAGGATTTATTTGCGATCTGAGTCAAACTGACAGGGAAAGTGATTTCTCAGAATGCAGTATAATGTGCAGTTTGCTGCAAAGTGGATTCTCTAGTAGGCGCTATAGTGCAGATGACATTAAATTCTTTCTAAAGGAAACTAAGATTGCAAAAAAAGTTCATATTGAGCAATATTTTCTGGACGTGACACAGTTCATTGATAAAGTGAGAATATATAGGAATGAAGGGTGTTTTAGCAACCAAGAAGTGTATCGTCTTAAGAAGATACTTTCAGAGCTCAATACTCAAACCGAAATCCAATGTCAGTAATGAAAAAATAATCAGCACGTTTCAGCACAACTCATTAAGTTGTCTTAATGAATTGTAATTTTAACTGTACTGTACATGATTCCTATCTATTATTAGATAGGAATCATGTGGAATCCCATATGCCATCACGTAGGAGACTTATACAGCTGATGAATTCAAATGAAATTGTTGATATATTCACACTGTTCATTTTGTACTTATTAGCATGTATATTAATAGCATATCGGCTGTTTATTAGTACTTATAAAGCACATATTCTGCATGACCATATTCTACATCCCTAATTCTACCCAGTACCTAAACTTAACAACGACCTTATTAACTATTAATGAGCAGCAAATTAGGAGTTAATGGTTTGTTAATAGTGAGAAATGGAGCTTAAAATAAAGTGTGACTGTGATAATTTGTTTCAAGATTCTTTTAACGAGTTTTGGATTGGTTTTAGATCTAGAAAATGTCTTTAAGTTACGTATGTAACCATGGTTCCCTGGGGGGAACAAGACACTGCCTGAAAGCACTTGGGGAATGCCTCTGTCGAGACACCGTACTCAAGCATGTGTGGAATCAGTCCAGTGGAGAAGTGAGATGTCACAAGTTGGGTGACGTGAGCAATGATGAAGCATAAGAGGGGATCCGGCAAATTCACGTTAGCTTTTAATAAAGTGAACGCCTGCAGGGAATGCAAGGAGTATGACAGAGAGATGCAACGTCTCGTTCCCCTTGGGAAACCATGAATATATGTATTTACGTAACCTAGAGATGTTCCCCTTCAGGGACTCAAACTGTGTCTAAATATTAGTGAGCCCCCTCTCTAATGTGTATATTACAAGCACATCAAGACGAGAGGACTCAAGAACCCAGCGTAGATGCCGGGTCCAGGTTGTAAAAGCCGACAAATGTGTGTGGAGAGGACCAGCCCGCCGCTTCACAAATGTCCTGCAGGGCCATGCCCAATGTAAAGGCCTTGGAGGCCGTCATACTCCATGTCAAGTGCGCTCTGACCCCCATGGGCGATGGGAGGCCAGAGGACTCATAGGCCAGTGCGATGGTCACGACCACCCACCTACTTAGTGTCTGCTTGGTGGCAAGACATAATTTCCTATGCCATCTCTGCCACTGGGCAGCTCTGTGGATGTAAGAGTCCAGTGCTCGAGCTGGACAGAGCTGATTAAGCTTTTCCTGGCCTGCTTCCTGGAAAGAAAGAGGACAGAAGGCCTATAGCACTATGGGACCTGGCACAGAGGTGAGCACTTTAGGGACATACCCAGGCTTTGGGTAAAGGAATGCCCTAACCATGCCCGGGGCAAACTGCAGGCTCGAAACTGAAAATGCCTGAAGATCCCCGATCCTCTTGACGGAGGAGATGGCGAGGAGGAAGACGGCCTTCAGGATGAGGAACTTGTCTAGAACCTCCTCAATAGGTTCAAAGGGGTCATTGCTGAGGCCCTCTACAACCACCGCCAGGTCCCTGTTCTGGCCTCAGCCTCAGGGTGCCACGGAGGAAATGAGTAACGAGTGGGTGTCTTCCCAATGACTGACCACCCAGAAGGGTGTGGTAAGCAGCTTTGGCCGCCACATATACCTTGAGTGGAGGGAGATAACCCTGCGGAGAAACGCAAAAACTTCAGAACTGTACTGACCGGACAGTTGACTGGGTCTTGGAGTCACTGTCCGCACCAAGAAGTGAAAAGTTTCCACTTCAAGGCGTACTGTTTCCTTGTGGCAGAAGCTCTGGATTGGAGTATGGTCTCAACAACCTCAGTTGAGAGACTGGATGCTAGAAGCTGTGCCCCCTCAGGGGCCACGCCTACAGCTTCCATAACTCCGGGTGGGGGTGAAGGATGGTACCCCCTGCCTGAGAGAGAAGGTCCCTCCTGATCGGAATCTCCAGGGGTGAGCCGTTGATGAGGGACACAAGGTCTGAGAACCACACTCGGGCCGGTCAGAGCGGGGCTACTAGTAGCAGATGGACCCTGTCTTGTTGCACTCTCTCCAGAACTCCCGGGAGCAGAGCGATACAAAGCGTACATGTCTGTACCATGGCATCCAGCCAAAGCGAGCTGGATGCGTGAGGGAGAACCAGAGCAGACACTGTGTCGTTTCCTGTGACGCGATTAGATCCACTTCCACCTGGCTGAACTCCCTCCAAAGGAGCTACACCACCTCGAGGTGGAACCTCCATTCCCCGGGCCTCAGCCCCTGCCTTGACAGCTCCCATCAGACCCAACAGTCTCTGAAATTGTTTGACAGTGAGTGACTGGCCTTATTTCACTCTTCTGACTGCTGTGAGAATCACATCAATACAAGCAGGCGACAGACGTGCCTGCATCGTCGACGAATCCCACGCCCAGATAAGTGGTCCTCTGTGATGGAGAAAGCACACTTTTCTTGGTGTTTAGTCTTAACTCCAGCTCTTTCACGTGGGCGAGGACGACATCTCAATGCCGAGCTGCCAACTGCTCAGATTGAGCTAATATTAACCCTCTGGGGTCTGAGGGTGTTTTGGGTCCCTGGAGAAGTTTTGACATGCCCTGACATTTGTGCTTTTTTCAGTATCTTAAAAACATATTAATGGCTGAAGTCTAATTACATTTTAATCAGCACAAGCTGGGCTGCAATAATATGTAAGCAACATGAATGTACATGTTTGTGATTTTGAGAAAACGTTTATGCGTGGTTAGAGAAAATCTATTTTTTTTTTTTAAATAAGACCAAGAAACACATACAGAACATTTGTGCAAAAGACTTTTGAGAACAGGATGTGGTAGGCTAGAGTTTTTTTTTCTACAAAATGATGTGAAAATCATCTTGTTCAGTCGTTCACAAAAAACAGTATACTTATATAAATTTTCTAAGACGTGTTTTGTGACCGAAAGGGAATATGCAAAAGAGTGACAACGGCCATTGAATATTTAGTGATTCACACCTGAGAGACAAAAGGCCCTCCCCTAATGGCCCATCAATGAGACTGACTGTCAGGTAAGAAACGATGTGAGAAGATTCAAAGATTGGGGTTTTAGATGATCTGTATTTTATTTACAACACAGTAATGAGCTCCTTGGGGAAAAACAGGACATGGCGTTGGTTTCATACAGATTGCTTTAACACAGATTATGTGTTTTCGATTAAACTTACTTGATTTAAAAGCAGACATTTCAAGCATTTTATAGATAAATTTCTCATATTTTGTGTGTCATGTATTCACTGAGTTTCAGTTCATTTTGGTGATGCATTTCAACTGGATATTCATGGAGACTGAGAAGACTGAAAGGACACCCTGTATATTTTCTTTATTAAAAAAAAAAAAAAAAAACGCAAACATTTGTTGATATGGTGAGTGTACACAAATTAAAGTAAACTCTTTACAGATTTAGGTCATGTATTACTTTTATGTGTCCAATCAAAATTGAGGGAGCAATTTTTCAAAGTTCTTTTTGCTGTCATCTGGAAAAAAATGTGAGTGCTCCCGCCAGCACCTTAGCCGACCCCAGGACGTTAACTAATGCATCCTTGAGATCTATCATAACAAACCAGTCCTCTGACCTGATTTGAGTAACAATCTGATGATAGTCAGCATCTTGAACCGAAAGCGTTTGATAGCACGGTTCAGCAGACGCAGATCTATGATCGGACGCAACATCCCCCCCATCCTTTTTCGGAGCGATGAAGTAACGGCTGTAGAACCCAGACTTTCTCTAGAGAGGAGGAATCACCTCGATGGCCTCCTTCCTCAAGAGAGTGTCTACTACCTGTTCCATTACCAGAGCCTGCTCTGGGCCCACTAGTGTGGAAATGACCCCGTTGAAACAAAGTAGACGAGAACCAAACTGGATTCTGTAGCCTCTTTCTACAGTCTGCAGGACCCATTGTGAGACATTTGACAGAAGTTTCCACGCTGCCAGAAAGTCTACTAAGGGAACTAGCCTCTCAAGGCTGACCTCTGGTGTGGCTAGAGGAGTCACAGAAGTAGTTGACCAGCAGGGAATGACTGACCTGACCATTCTAGCACCCTCCCTTTGAGGGGACGAGCATTCCCGTGCCGAACCATTGCCGGGCAGCAGCTGAGAATTTCGCTCGTCAAAGCCAACTGAGCCCTAAAGCACCGGGGGTGGCAGGGGTATTGGCAGCCTCTCGGGACTGCCATCTGCTAAAGGCTTTAACTCAGTGTCCTGAAGTGGATAACCATCATGAAGCAACCAATTTATCCCCTCTAGCACCCTCACTTGAGGGGACAAGCATTCCCATGCCGTACGGCGGCAGCTGGGAAATTTGCTCGTTGGAGCCCACTGAGCCCTGAAGCACCAGGGGTGGCAGAGGTATCAGCATGGCTCCCTGAGGGCACTGAGGAGGATTGGGCACCGTATACTGAGGTGTGTACCTCTCCTCCCCAGGGAGGGTCTGCCCTCAGGGCCGTGACGCTCATGGCATCAGGGCAGCCTGGCCAAGGCCTTCTTAGACAGAATCTCTTTTTTCCTTAGCTGAAGTTGTGCCGAAGATGTTTTTGTAACTCATACATTGCTGTAGGTGCCGGTGGACCTTACATTTTTGACTGTCACCCTTCTTGAAGATAGGGATGATCATAGCCTTTCTCCAGGCTGATGGAATGCACTCAGATTTCCAGACGAGTCAAATTAGTGAGTAGAGACGGCTGATTAGAACACCTCCACCTGCTTTGACTGCTTCGGAGGGCACTTGATCCAATCCGTCCGATTTTCCGTCCTTCAAAGATAGGACAGCAAACTTAATCTGATCAATTAATGGCTCTTCATCGAGCATGGGAGTTGACGGGGGGTCGATGTATGGAACGGAGGCTCGATGTATGGAAAAGCAGCATCTGGGCCTTGAGGCGGGTTGCAATCAAGGAGGAGTTGGAAATGATCCCGCCAACGTTGTAGTCACTCATCTGCAGACTTTACAAACGTTCCGTCCGTCTTCTTGATGTCGTTATTGGTTGGCTTACTTTGCCCGTTCAATCTTCTCAGGATCTAATAGAGGGCTGTATACTCATTCCTAGATGCTGCATCCACCAGTTTGGCTGCAGCGGAGTTCCAGTAGGCCTCACTTTCGGCTTTTGTCCTTCGCCTTTTTCACGGCCCGTTGCAATCGCAGTTGGAGCTTAGAACGGACGAGGTAATGGTCGGAACCACAATCTGGTCCCCTCATTGCACGCACATAGTTAAGTGTTGATCTGAAATGGCGATTGATCAGGAAGTAGTCGAGGATGACAGAGTCATCACCCGCTGGATTCCTCCACGCAAGTTGATGGCTACGGGGATGTTGGGAGCTGGTATTACCAATGACAAACTTGTTGGTTGCAGCAAATGATAAAAGGCGCAACCCGTTGTCATTGATTTCGCCAACACCAAACTTGGCCATTGTCTCTTCCCAGCTATTCCGGTTGGTGCTGATGTGCGCGTTAAAGTCACCTGCAAGAATGGTCAACTCAGTCCTCGGGATCATGTCCAGCGTGCATTGCAATTAGTTGCAGAAGTCGTCTTTGACCTTATCTGGGCTTGTTTCGGTTGGGGTGTAAATGGCTAAAAGATGTGTTAGGATTGTGCCATGAATGATTAGTACAGCAAGATGGCTTGATATCGCCTGGAAGGCCAATATACTTCTTGTTGCCTGTTCATCCACCATAAAGCCAACTCCAGCCTCTCTTTTCTCCCTTCCAGAGTAAAACAGCATCATTTTTTCATTTGAGCTGGGTTCATAGACAGTTTTGTTCCTGATCCGATAAGTCGAAGTTCAGATAATGCCGCAAATGAGATCTTGCATGTCAGCAGCTCTCTGGGGCCCCAGTGCTGGCGCATTGGCTACCCCTTATGTGGTAGCATTGTTGTTGTTTGCAATTTGTTGCGGGTCCGTCAGTTTTTTGCCTAATTTCCCTGGTTGCCCAGTTCTGGCCATCTCGGCAGGGTGACCACCCTCCTCCTTGCTCAGGCCTGATTAGGCTGTTGCCCCTGGGCTTGGGACCAGTACAGCGGAGTTAAACATCCGGACAGAACAGAATAACAGTCTGCAGATCCACTTTCTGCTTCAAAGACCCAGACTGAAGCAGAAAGCGACCGTTGTGGCGCTCAGCTTTTGAGACTGGTGGCATGAGGAGCTTGACAGCTGGAGCTGCTCCTGCTCACCAGCCCTGGGGACCTGGCGTAGAGGGAGGAAACACAGATGCCTCTCCATGATGTTTCCTTGGTGGCCCGGAATAACAAATCTGTGGCCCGACACAGTTCTGCAACTACGTCGGATTCCTTTCCCTTTTTCGCATCCAAGTCCTTTAACAGGTTGGCCTGGTAAGCCTGCAGCACCACCATGATGCATACACCAGCCTGACCTGCCACCGTGTAAGCTTTCCCAACCAAACCGGATGTTTGCTTAAGTGGCTTGGTGGGAAACTTCGGGGCCTTCAGGAACGATGCTGAAGACGGGGAGAGATCACTCGCAAGTGTCTGCTCCACCGCTGATATCACCCCATGACGTTGGAGTAAGTAGATACAGTGGGGCAGAAGAGTCGGGATGCCAGCTTGTTTGGAAAGGAAAGGAGGAGAGGACCTGACGTGTGGCCAAGAATGGTGACCCATACTTGGAAATTGTGCTCTGCATTTAACCAATCCAAGTGCACACATATAGTAGTGAGTAGTGAACAAACGCACGCACACACACCGTGAACACACACCTGAAGCAGTGGGCAGCCAATGCTGCAGTGCCCGGGGTGCAGTTGGGGGTTCGGTGCCTTGCTTAAGGGTCTCACCTCAGTCGTAGTATTGAGGGTGGAGAGAGTGCTTGATATTCACTCTTCCTACCTACAATCCCTGCCGGACCTGAGATTCGAACCCGCCAACAGTTACAAGTCCGAATCTCTAACCATTAGGCCACGGCTGCCCCCATTAGGAGAAAGGTCCATGAACTGAACTGAGTGTGTCAGATTCAGAAACATACAAAATGTGCAGAGCAGTGGGCCCTGAGGACTGGAGTTGAGAACCACTTGTTTAGAAGATATAGTTTAAACTAGATGAGTAAAGTTTGAGAACAAACTTTAAGTTGGCTTGAGAAAGCCTAGCCTGAAAGTTAGAAGCAGCTGTAAAAGTATGAAAGCAGCTAGCATGAATTAACACATTGCTTGCATGATTTAACATGTTGTTAACATGTTTTAGCATAATTAGCTTGTTGCTTGTATTTTTATAGGCTAATTACAATGTTGTTAGCATGATTAGCAAGTTACTAGCATGTTTCTAGTCTGATCAGCATGTTACTAGCATGTTGCTACCATGATTAGCATGTTGCTAGCATATTTCTAACATGATTAGCATGCTACTAGCATGTTGTTAGCATGATTAGCATGTTACTAGCGTGTTGCTAGCATTATTAGCATGTAACTAGCACATTGTTAGCATGATTACCAAGTTACTAACATGTTGTTAGCATGATTATCATGTTACTAGCACGTTTCTAGCATGATTAGCATGTTACTAGCATGTTTCTAACATGATTAGCATGTTACCAGCATGTTGCTAACATGATTAGCATGTTACTAGCATGTTGCTACCATGTTTCTAACATGATTAGCATGCTGCTAACATGATAAGCAAGTTATTAGCATGTTGCTAGCATGATTAACATGTTACTAGCATGTAGTTTCAATGATTAGGAAGTTACTAGCATGTTGCTAGCATTATTAGCATGCTGTTAGCATGATTAGCAAGTTACTAGCATGTTGTTACCATGTTTCTAACATGATTAGCATGCAGCTAGCATAATTAGCAAGTTACTAGCATGTTGCTAGCATAATTGGCATGTTACTAGCATGTTGTTAGCATGACTAAAAAGTTACTAGCATGTTTAGCATGTTGTTAGCATGTTTTTAACATGATTAGCATGTTAATAGCATGTTGTTAGCATGTAACTAGCATGTTGCTAGCATGATTACCAAGTTACTATCATGTTGTTAGCATGATTGGCATGTTACTAGCACATTGGTAGTATGTTTGTAGCATGATTAGCATGTTACTAGCATGTTAACATGATTAACATGTTACTACCATGTTACTAGCATGATTAGCAAGTTACTAGGATGTTGTTAGCATGATTTACATGCTGTTAGCATGATCAACAAGTTATTAGCATGATTAGCTTATTAATAACATGTTGTTAGCATGTTTCTAACATGATTAGCATGTTACTAACATTTTGTTAGCATGTTTCTAGCATTATTAACATGTTGTTAACACGATTAACATGTTACTAGCATGTTATTACCATGCTTCTAGCATGATTAGCATGTTACTAGAATTTTGTTAGCCTGTTTCCAACATGATTAGCATGTTATTAACATGTTGCTAGCATGATTAGCAAGTTACTAGCATGTTGTTAGCATGATTAGCATGTTACTAGCACATTGGTAGCATGTTTTTATCATGATTAGCATGTTACTAACATGTTGTTATCATGATTTAGATAGCTAGACAGATTACAAATATTAGAAATATTAGAGTGGAAGCTTAAATGAGTCTAAATTGACTCTATGCACGATCACTTCCGCGTTTGGTCTCAGTCCGCTCAGCTACATCCGGTGCTGCACCGGAAGCCGTTTTCGCTATTGGCGATAACTGTGTGAAAATGCCGCAGGAGAGGATGACATACTACACTCGCTGTTTACAAGAGCTTCCCTGGATAACTGTGAATGACGTTAATCGTATCGTGAGGCAATCAGCTCAACAGTAAGAAAGAGAAGGACTTCAAATTATATATTTCGAGTTACATCGACAATTTTGAGGGTGAGTATTCTCATGCTATAATGTTATACGAATATCGATTCTAGCCATCTCCGTTTCTCACAGTTTATATATGTCTTTGCATTATTTGTATTTGTATTTATTTATATATCTATCTAGGTATATTTTATATTTTTTATTTATTTTTTATTAATATACATTTTGGATTTTACTTTATGAACGTTACTAACTATAAGTAATAGTTTCTAGTAAGGATCAGGTGACAGTAGAGATCTGCGTGAGGGCGACATGTTTCAGGTCGATGAGGACATCATAGAAGCCGCATAGTTTGGGAGTAGGAGGACACAATCAAGAGTTTAGCTAAGCAAAGTTAACGTTTTAAATAGAGATGCACTGATCGACCTGTGTTGTGCCAGATGTTGCTTAGTTGTGCAGCCTGCGTTGCCACAGCAGAACTGTTGTGTCTCCAAGCAACACAGCGGTGCTTCGTTACTGAATGAATCCACGTTTTTTTAACGAATCAAGTCATTAATTCAGTAATCCATTCATAAAGGCAGTTGCTTGCCTCATTTCTGAATGAATCAGCTGTTTGAACGAATCTGTTGAACTCACTTATTCAAACAGCCATTTGCTGCCACCTACTGGTTTGGTTCAGTTATGTTTATATGTTTACTTTATTGCAGTATAAATGTTCAAAGTTATTTATATTTATATGTTTACATTACTGAAGTGCATCTGTTGAAAGTTATATATATATTTACATGTTTACATTACTGCAATGCATCTGTTCAAAGTTATATATATATATATATATATATATATAAATATATAAATATATATATATATATATATATATATATATATATGTTTACATTACTGCAGTGCAAATGTTTAAAGTTATTTATTTACATGTTTACAGTACTGCAGTGCAAAAGTTCAACGTTATTTATATTTACATGTTTACAGTACTGTATTGAAACTGTTCAATGTTTATTATATTTAAAAGTTTACATTCCTGCAGTGCAGGCAACATTGCATAAAATATACATGTTTATATTATTTATTACAAAAATAAATCTAAAATCATCAATCTCCAACATATGTTATCTTGTCTTTAATCCTTTGCCCAAGCTTTCACTAATGGGCCATTCTGGTAATTACTATAATGTATAACTATATAATACTATATGTAATACTTAAATTATAAATCGCTGTCAAATTAATCTTATGAAAGAGTTTTGCCGCTAGTATCTATGGGATTTTTGGTGGTTTTGATAGTCTGGTTTACGAAAACTGTAAGCCGGATCAGTCTGAAAAGATATAGCACACCGAGTCAGACCAGTCTGAAGGCCAAGTTTGGTAGTTCTAGCTTTAGCTCTAGGAGGAGATAGATACCGAAATTTGGCTCAGAAGAATAATAATAATAATAATAATCTTAAATAGTAGATCAGTAAATTGGCTTTCTCAAGCCAACTTAATAAGTGCATTGAGCAATGACTATAAAATGTATTGGCGTATGTTTTCTAAACGGCTTGACTAACTAAAATTCTTTTGATAACTTTTTGTCATTAATGTCTATAGATGATACATGCAACATTTTGTATGAATCAGTTAAGTGGTTTAAGAGGAGATTGAAAAAGAAGTTTTTGCAGACTCAAAATGGCCGACAGCTGATGGACTACACCATGTTGAACTAATGTTGTAGTGGACAACATTAGTACAACATGGTGTAGTCCATCAGCAGGGAACAACAGGATAAGAAATCTTTTGAGATTTCTTTTGAGAGATGAAGGATGTAATACCAGGGAGGCACAAGACAATAAATTATTTTAATGTACTTTATTGAACCTATACTGAATAGGTTATTCTGCTAATTTATGCTATCTAAACCATGGAAAAATGTGTGGAAGCTGCTAAATCACATACAGATCTTTTAGATTGTGTTTTTATAATCAGAATCAGAATCCGTTGATCCTGGAGAGTTACAAGTTGCCGACCTAATGGATTGTTATTTACATTTGAGTTTGGCTTTCCCCGGGGGTTCTGTTTGCCTTTTGGATTGTCTTGCTGTTATGATCTTCTGCCTGTTTGAACTGTGAGCTTTGGAATGTCTGGATTAATCTGTCTGCACCTTGCCTGACCTTCTAACCTGCCTGACTCTGTTTCTCGTCTTGTGGATTGAATGACTCTGATGTTACCTGTTTGACTATTCTCCTGTCTCCTTCTGGTCCAGAACTGGTCTGGAGCTGTTTGGCTCATATTGTGATTATTATTGTGTTTCAATTGAAGTTAAACTTTTTTTTCTGCTTTTGGGTCCTTCCTTCCAGAGATTGTTACAGGTTTAATGCAATGTTTCTCAACTGGTGGGTCATGTGTACATTCGAAAAAACAACAACAACAACAACAAAAAAAAATAGTAATAATAATATAAAAAAAATAATAATAATAATAATAAATAAATAAATATATTTTTAGTAATTTAATAATTTAATCTTTTTTTTTTTTTTTAATGTTTTTTCTGATGCATGTTTTTAAAAATCTGTTGACACTTCTGGCAGATAAGTAAATCTGCCCGATCTGCAGTCAGATGAGAAGAATGTCACTGTCATTATTCTATTGCTATTTTCGTAACTTGTTATGAAATAAAAAGTTGCTCACCTCAGAAAAACGAACTGTCCTGTCACTTTACTCTTCAATTGCATGCTCAAGTGTGTCGGCACACCCTGTATATCACTTCACTAAAACACATAAGAAACTGAGCATGCAACATGTGAAATTAAAGTACCAATAAATAACATTACTGCTACTTTGTCTGTTAACTGGGAAGGATTTGCATGAATGAATAATATTCTATTCAGAAACAGTTTCTATGTTTCATTAACAGTTCATGTTATTGTATATTCACCAGTTCATGTTATTGTAATCAAACATCAAATGTATCAAACATCAAATCTACTTCATTCAAACGTCAATCTTCATCAAGTTTTTGACATCAGTTTGATTTGCATATTTAACCTGTTTTTTATGTCAATTTTGATGTCTTTTTAACATCAGTTGCCCAGTGGGCCGTGCTTGGACCCCGATTATTGCTATTTGCTAGATTATCGCTTGCGGCTATATTAATAAAAGTTCTGTATAATGAAGTTGAAAGTGTTTTTAGAATTAATGGGGATTTATGTGCCCCTTTTAAGTTCTTCAGAGGTATCAGGCAAGGCTGTGCCTTATCTGGCATGTTGCATACTTGTATGTTGTATAGGGCTATAGAAGCCCTCTTAATCAGAATAAGAGTGAAACTATGTGAACTATCTATTCTGAATTGTACAAATGTATTTAAACTGTCTGCATATGCTGATGATGCTGTTGTTTTAAATCAATGGACAAAGAGATGTGAATATGTTGTTGGAAATTCTGAATGATTTTAAAAAGATGTATTCCACAAAAACATATTGGTCTAAGAGTGAAGATGTACTGGTTGGTAGCTGGCTCAGTGCAAAGCCAAATCTCCCAGAAGGGTTATCTTGGACTAAAGAAGGTTTTAAGTATTTTAAAGTGTTTTGGGGGGAATGTTTAAAGTAGAAAAAATGTGAAGAAATTATTGAAAAGGTTAAAGGTCGCCTTGTTAAATGGAAATATTTCCTCCCTAAAATGTATAAAGGATAAGTATTGATCATCAACAATCTAATTGCATCTGCTCTTTGGCATGGATTAATTTGTGTGGATCCTCCATAAAATCTACTGCCAAGACTGCTATCATTTTTAATAGAATTGATAAGATGCACTGGGTACCAGAATGTATTCTGCACCTACCCAAAAAAGGAGGAGGACATGGTTTAATGCATGTGCAGAGCAGAATAGCAGCTTTCAGGATTCAGTTTATTCAAAGATTGCTGACTGGCCCAGTAAACTCAAGCTGGAAGTTTGCTGCCTGTGTCATTTTTAAAATTTGGACATCTGTTTAAACTGGCTGGATTGGCCTTTGAGAATGTTAAAGCTATCACCATTTGTCTGGAGGTAAAGTCAAAACGTATTGTGGCCAAATTGCTTGAAAAATGGAAGTCAGCTATTAAATTGTTGGGAGAATATACTTAAGGGTTTATTGGTTCTAATTGTAATTATCCATTTCCTGATTTGTATTTGTAAACTGATTTAAAAGAGCATAAAGGTGAGTTTTTGGTTTGTGTACACTAGAAGGTGTGTGCGCTACAGGACACATTGTTTCGTTCCCTCTAGGGGAACCATGGTTACATGGTGAACCGAGATGTTCTTACTTAATGAAGAATTACCTATTAGTTATGCATTAAGTCACTACTATTAACTGCTAAGGAAGATGTGTTAACTAGTCAGTATTTAACAGAAATTTGTGAATATGTTAATTAGCAGTTAGCTAATAAATATCTAATGAATTCTGTCATACCTACTGAAGAACTATTAATTATCTACTAATTCATGTTTAAGGGGAAAAAAAAACAAAAAAACTTTGAATTAACTACTACCTAACAGTAATGCACAAAGACAATAATCAAGTTGTGGCCCTTTCTTCTTTTCTACTGCCAATGTTATTATTATGAAACTGCAATATTAACAAATATAAATACAACAAATTTGTTTTTGTCTGTATGGTAAATAATTGTTTTGTAAGCATGTTCTGTAAGAAATCTGTTTTGGAAAGCAACGCAACTATACAGGTAAGTGCCTTGCCATAACTATACTCAACTTACCTCAGATTAGTTTATGATTCCCTGTTTATGGTTTCCTCTAAGTAAGGCATTTACTGAGGGAAAATGAAAATATAGGGTACTCATTAGTAATAAATATATAACAACCACATAATTCTGACTCAAATCAAATGTAGACAAGCACCACATTTTACACATGTATACAATATTGTCTACAATAAAACTTGTTTACCAATTATATTATTATTATTATTATTATTATTATTATTATTATTATTATTATTATTATTATTATAACTTTGATCAAATTATAACACTGATCAAATTATTTCTATAAAAAAATATTTTGGCAATGTGAAGTTTCCATCTGTACTGATGAAGAACCCATAAGATAGCAGCATTTTGATTTGGGGGGACAAAGCTGCAGGAACCCTGTCTAAAACTATATAAATCAAACTGCTTGTTTTCTTGTCTCTGTAATTATGATGCTAATATCGACACTCTGAACAAAGTAGCAATTTCAGTGACTGATGTGAGTGAATTAGGCCATCCTCTACAAAGGCTGGAATAGCTTTGGCTATTGTAAAGGCTATAAAAATGAGCTGTGAAAAGCCAAAAATGATTGTGTGATTTCATCTGCATGCTTATACCATCACCTGAATTGTGCATAGCCTATTGTGCTGAAATATCATAACTTGATGGGTGAAAGCCCTCATATGAACCTCCTTACAATGCTATTCAAAATGACCATTTATGCCATCATTGTAAATGTAGTAGAACAATTAGTCATGTTCGTATGCAAAAATTAATTTAGAGTGAGATGCAGGAGATGGGACGCCAGAACAAAAGGCAGCTTTTTGTGAGTTCTTTAGTCTGACAGGGATAATTAGATATATGAAATTGAAATTCCTCTGTGGGGGGTCCTATTGACAAGGCTGTTGTTTTGTTGGAGCACTCGGACACAGCCTGATCCTTTTGTGTAAGTGTGTGTGTGTGTGTGTGTGTGTGTGTGTGTGTTTATGCTGTTGCAGCTTCTACATAACTTTCAGAGACACACACAAACTCTCACAACCTTTTTGATACCAATATCAAAATGAAATATATTAATTCATCATTATAAATCAAGCAAACTGTGTTACCTTTTATAATTTATTATTATTCAAATATTATTTGAATATCTTTCACAGTTTTGTGTTAATTACATATAATTTAATGTGTTATATACAATATAATGTTTCTGAGAATTTGAACAGGGCATTTTATAAGGAAGTTCCCATGTGTTTGAACTGCATTTGTCAGCTTTAACCACAACATGATTTCATCAACTTTAATATATATATATTACTTGTAAGGTAACACCTCACTTAATATGTGGTATTAACAGTGTAAATCTAAATATATTCTTAAATGTTGTTGATTCACATTTGCTACATAATTTTATAACATTTTTGAAAAAACATTCTTTAAAAAAATTATAAAATAAAATAAAAAAATGGAAAATTTCCATGTGCTTAGTGAAATGTGTTGTGCTTAGCAAACCAAGTTTTTTTGTGTCATCTAGTGGTTTAGTGTAGAGTAAAATTGAATGCGCTTTTCACCCCAATGTAGGGTTAGTCCCATTGTACCCTATTGGCCTCTACTTTGAGCTGTGAAAGAGCATTTTCAGTATTTTGGTTCAGAACTGCAAAAAAAAGAACTACTAACGTGATGTAATATATAAATGGCACAATAGCAAAATATGTTTGAATTATTAGGCTTTACATTAAGGTTCCCTTCATAAAGGGTTTATAAAGGTGTTCATAAATGACTAATAACTCATTTATAAATGCATTATAAATCATTGATAAGCCATTACAAATGCATTAATAAAAAGGGTAATTTTAATGCAATACCTGCCAAATTGTGAGCCATTTTTAACTCACATGTTATAAATGCTTTATAAATATATTTATTCATACTTTTTTTTTTCTTCTCTGAATGATGAAATAAACCAGGAATCTAGTTTTGAGTGGGAAAAAAAAAAAAAAGAAAATCACTATTATAGCAAGAAAGAGTTGTATTTATATTTGTCTCTTTTGTATCTCATGACTTGTGTCACTTTTCTTACAATGTTTCTTACCAGAATCTACTCTGTACCTTACCAATGATACGTTGCAAAAGTTCATGATGTCTATCCACAGCAATGATTAGAAACTGATATATTTTGTTTATCAAAATGAAACTATCAAATTTTATTTTGGGGTAAAATTCATAAAACCAGAACTATGACTTAAATATTAATAATAAAAAATAGGTCACGCTTTATTTTAAGGTCCAGTTCTCACTATTAACAAACCATTAACTATGACTTTTGCCTCAATAAACCCCTAATTTGCTGCTTGTTTATAGTTAGTAAGGTAGTTGTTAAGTTTAGGTATTGAGTAGGGATGTAGAATATGGTCATGCAGAATATGTGCTTTATAAGTACTAATAAATAGCTAATATGCTTGTAATATGCATGCTAATAAGTAGCTAGTTAACAGTGTGAATTGGTCCCTATACTAAAGTGTTACCAAAAATAATCTAATGAATCATTTATTAATGATGTATAAACGTTAATAACCTGTGGATGTGCACCTTACTGTAAAGTGAACACATGTGAACTATTTATTAATGAGTTATAAACATTAATAATGTCTAAAATTGAACCTTAATGTAAAGTGATCAGTGACACCTCAGACTGCTAACATAACTTAGTAGAATGAGGGAGCCCGATAACAGATAAGACACCCTAGCCAAGCTAAGAACACAACCATACTTAGATAGCTATGCTATGTGAGCAATAGTAGCCAGAATACATGAAACCACTGAGAGGCTGGACACCTAGAGGAGTTCTCAAGATTGCTACCAACAATCCCAGCTAGGACACAACAATCCACAGATAGCTATATCCAAAGGGCCTTATGAAAAGGACGTCCTAAAGAGGGGCCCAGACCAAGGGGATGGCTGTCTACTTAAAACCCCACAGGGGAGATAGCACTGCCTAGGTAAGGGCTCAGGGAGACCACTATTTAAAAACCCCAAGAAGGGGAGCAGTCATATAGCTATCCTCAGATAACTATATACTTAGAAAGGGGCTACCCGATGGGACCAAAACCAGGTAAACCTTCCTGTGAAGCTGCCCAGACCATAGAGAGTGGGCTATCTACTTATGACCCCAGCAGGGGAGTTAGTACTGTCTAGGCAAAGGCTCAGGGAGACCACTACTTAAAAAGCCTAAGAAGGGGAGCAGTCTCTGAGCTAGCACATAGATATCCTCAGATAGCCATGTACCTAGGAAGGCTACCAAAAGGGGACCAACTGAGGCTACCAAGACCACAAAGAGTGGGCTGTCTACTTACAACCATAGCAGGGGAGACAGAACTGTCTAGGTAAGGGCTCAAGGAGACCGCCATTTAAAACCCTAAGAATGGGAGCAATCACGAGCTATCAACAGCTGGCCCCCCACAGCTAGCCTGGAAAACCCGGTAAACCCTCCTGGCTGCCCAGACCACAAAGAGTGGGCTATCTACTTACAACCCAATCAGGGGAGATAGCGTTATCTGGGTCCAAAGATACTTAAAGGCTTAAGACCAAAGGAAGGGGAGCAGTCACTGAGCTAGCACATAGATATCCTCAGATAGCTATGTGTGTAGAAAGGTCTACCAGAGGTGAAACTGACTGAAACTACCCAGACCACCGAGAGGCTGTCTAGTTACAACCCAGAGAGGGGAGACAGCACTATCTAAGCAGGGGTCAAGGAGACCACTACTTAAAAACCCTAAGCAGGGGAGCAATGCCTGAGCTAGCACATAGCTTTCCTCAGATAGCTATGCTTCCAGGAAAGGGCGTGTTAACACACTAGCCTCAGATAGCTGTATTCAAGTAAGCCCATCCCGCCATAACAATGGCTGAAATATAACCACCCTTAGATGGCTATACTAACGAGGCCCCCAATCAGTGTCACTCCCACAGTAGGTTAGCAAGTCACTGATATATTGACCAGAAGCTCACAATATGAAGATCCAGTAATGATTCGCTAAAGAGTGAACACATAAAAACCATTAGTCCAAATTAGATTAAAAAAAACTGATGCAAGCAATAGCTAAAACATTAGGTGGCTGGACACAGCTATCCTCAAATAGCATTCCTCTCAGATAAGGCTGAAGTTTGCCCAGGCCATGAAGTGGCCCATCTACTTAAATTCCGAACAGGGGAGACAGCACAGTCTATGCAAAGGCTCAAGGAGACCACTACTTAAAGACCCCACAAAGGGGAGCAGTCTCCGAGCTGGAACACAGCTATTCTTAAACACCAGATTACAAAGAAAGATTCAGCGCTTATCTGAGAGACCTTGTGCGCAAGGGGAACCCAACCCAGTCATAGACACCAGACCAGAACATAGCTGCCCTCAGACTGCTATATTCCAAAGCAAAGCAAGCCTGAACTGGAGAATATTCATCCACAGTGACTGTTCACTTATCACCCGGCTAAACACAGGAAGGAACATTCCCCGTTACCACTCTACATTACTGAAACACCCTGGGAGAGAAAGCTTGCAGCGTCTCTCCAAAGAGCATTCAGCATATCCATGTCCAGCGAGGCTCTCCACATACAATAATATGCATATTAGAGAGGCATGGCTCAGCTGAATATAAATATAGCCCATGATCTTGCACACCCTGAGCTAAAAACGCTCGGTGCTCACACTTCATCGTTATAGCAACGCAAGCAATATCTATGGCATCAGGCAACCCATTGTAAAGGGTATATGAACATCTTCTGCATGATTGTTGTCAAACAGTTTTTGCATGAAGGTTACAAACTGTTCTTTCATATCTAGCTTCCATTCTAGGGTACGTCACAAGGAAGAGAGGCGGCTTAAAGCTTGATCTCTGTTGTTTGGAAGAACTAACCTTGAAGGCCTAAAGGGAAGGGGTGTCACCCAACTGTTGGAATCATCCTGGAAAATGTCTCTCTCCATAGTCTTTAGAAAGATTTCATCCTTGATGGAGAGTGCAGGCTTACTGTCGTTCTCTGTTCTTTTGAATAGAGTCTTGCCTAGGATGGCTATGCTCATGTTCCAGTGGGTTTTAAAGTCATGAGCAGTATGCAGAGTTGTTAAGTTGCTGTTGACCTTTTCTTTAACATGTACATGACTTGTGCAAGGAATAAACAGTGGAGGTCTTCCATTTACTAGAATATTCATCTTGGAACTGGAAACACTGGGCTTGTGCACATCTCCTAGGCATACCTCACCAACTAATATCCATCCTAGGTCTAGTTTTTGACCAAAAGGTGTGTTGTGTGGGCCTTTACTTTGTTTCATCACCTTATCTGCTCTGAGTATGTCTCATCCAAGCAGCAGGAGGATGTGGGCTTCAGGGTCCCAGAGCTGAAATTTCTATGCTTGAGGTGAGGTTGATGGAGCGCAGCTTCAGATGTTGGAATTTCATCGCAGTTGTTGAGTATTTCATCACATTTAATGAACGTTGGAAGTGCAAGACTAATTCCACCATTTGGTGCCTCAATCCAATAGCCGCTTGTTTTTTGTCCTGAACAATCAATCAATCCACATGTCTTTAGGCTGTAAGGAGATGTTTTGCTATTGATGTTGAATTGCTCAAAAAACTTTGACCTTGCCAGAGATCTGTTGTTCTGATCATCAAGCATAGCATACATCTTAATAGCCTTCTCAGGGCATCCCTCTTAGTTTGAGGTTATCTTTACCAGAAATCCTGGAAAAACTGTCTAGCTTCTCACCGGCTGTAAGACCTAAGTCTTTTGTTGTAATAATGAATGAGGACCTCCAGGCTCTGTAACTTTCAAGGCGATCATCAATGCATGTTAAACCGCTGCTCACCAGCTCACGACGTGCAAGATATCTCACTAGGTCCATCATGCCTGTAGTGTGTGAGTGCTGTGGCAAAGAGCTTGATACACCACTGAACTGAGGCCATTGCCGCCACTTATTACTGACTAGCCTTTCTGTTGACTCCTCTTTCATGTTTTTTTTTTTTTTTGGGGGGGAGTTTTAATTTTTGCATTTTTGGCTCACTTAGAGATGAAGAGGAGGAACATGCATCAAGTATGACATTCTGACTATCGTTCACATGCACTATTTTTTGTTCTGTTATTTGGTCTGGTTCAGATTTGCAATAGTGAGGCTGGCCAGGTGCTAAGTTGGCCTGCTCACTGAAATATGTAGCTTGGTCTCTGACATAATCGCAAACACGTTTATCTGTGTTTGGTGCTAATGAAGAGTGACTTTTCCTGTCAGACAGCTCCTCATCCTCAAACTCTTCTGCTGCTTCTAATATCTAATATCTAATATCTAATTTCTAAATTCCAGCCTCCTTTTCTAAATGCAGAGCTTCCAAGTTAGCCTCTAGCCATGCTTTGTCCACTTTAATTGCAGTTTCTCTCTCTGCAAAGGTAGCTGGAGCAGGTGCAACCTCTGCCTTAGCTCTAGCATGTGCTGCACCTACACCAACTGAAGATCTCAAGGATCTTGAAGTTCTTATGGAACTTTTAGAGGATTTGTCAGACGTTCTGTTACTTTTACTCTTTCCTGGTGTGGTGTCTTTTGGATACCTTTTAGCCATGATGTTCGCAACTTGCTGCGGTATTCTTCTGTCAGGATGTTCAGCCAGCCAGTTTATGTCATTTCACTGTACTGCTTTCCTTGTGGGTTTCATATGTGTGAACACAATTCAGCAGCAAGCCAAACTCCAGTCTTTATTTTGAATGGAGTTTGGCTTGCTGCTGAATTGTGTTCACACATATGAAACACACAAAGAGAGCAGTACAGTTGGTGACGTATTCATCAGGTGCCCTTTTATACATTCAGGTACCCGCCTATGGCATCATGGACCATGTGGACCAATAGGATTGGAGTTGTTTTACACATGCTTCAGGCACCAGTGTCCACTAAGTGTCCACTAGAGGGACGCAATGTTGAGTTCCCTAGAAGATCCCGGAGATGATATTGCAGAGCATGTTTTTCAAGTTTTTATATGTGTAATCACTTTGTTAGTTCAATTAATTTGTTACCATACAAATAAATAACCACATCGGCGCTCCTACAGCTAATTCAAATACTTAAGTTACAGGAAGCTTTATCATGATATCAAAATAATTATTGATTGCTTATTTATATGATAGTGTTCTGTAACAGTGCTTTCAGTCATTGATTTAATAATTATTAAAAATAATTAGATGTGATGCTTAGTTATAATGTGAGTTTACTTGTAAAAACACTTTTGGTACCACTTTCTATGAAGGCCGTATTTATAATACATTATAAGGGTATTCTTAAGGCATTATAATGAATGCATAATGCATTATAAAAAAACCTTATAGTATGTTGTATCATCTCATGAATATTTGTAAGAACAGTTTTAATGTATTATAATTTTTAATTATTTGTGGCTATAGCTTTTAAGAGTATGATTACCTCCTCATAGTTATAACGTATTATAAGTCTCATATCTTGCCATGTTACATATGTCACTTTACTTAAAGCATACAAAGACCACTTATAAGTAGTAGTAATAATAATAATAATATTTCTCAAAGAGCCATAAGATCAGGTATCAGATCAGATGAATGTGTAATATGACACATTTGTATTATCAGTTTGATTATTTTAATGGTACTGCATGTCAGCTAGCAGTAATTATTATTAGTAGTATGCTAAATATATGTTAACACTGTATTTTGATGGTTCCCCAAAAGACAAACTGATTATAAGTAACTTTGCAGGTATGTGAACCTGCAAACTGATTATAAGTAACTTTGCAGGTATGTGAACCTGCTGCTGTGGGATTACAAATTTAAGAATCTGTTTAAAATATGCTGATCCTATGCTAGGTTCCAATATAACAACATGAACTGAAAAAGTTATGTATATTGTGACATTCTAAGAGCAGGCAGCCCTCTATGTACTCCTCCCCCTTGAAACCTATATACTCTGCTGTGCTGAGATTTTGTCAGACGACTTTTTGATGACTGCAGCGCCACGCAGTGAGTATCTGAATAAAGAGAAACTTCTGCTTCAAGATATCCAAAACATCTCCTGGTTTCCGCTTCTGAGTTTCCAACAGTTTTGGTGTCATGACCCGGATAGAGCTTCTCGCCAGACATGGTTCCAGACTGAAATCCAGACACTTTTTCAGCTCAACAACGATTTGGTGAGTGTTACTCTATTCAAAGAACCACTACACAGACCAGTACATGTGGTTAGTCTCTGCACCGCCAGAGAAATGTTAACAAACAGCTGCAGGGTTTGGTTAACAGACTAGTTTACCTCTACTTCACCAGGAGAGAAGGTTTATCCTCTATTTTAGTCAGAGAAGTTTAACAGCTATTACAGTGTGTTAGCAAGTTGGTTATCCTCTGCTTTGCCAGAGAAGGTTAACAACAGTTGTTTCGTGTTAACAAATGTATCCTCTGCTTGCCAGGGAGGTGTTAAAAGTGTATTGTTGTGTCAGAAAGACATTACAAAATGTTGAGAATGAATGCTAGGTTGATTCCAACAACTGAGAAGGGTGGACTAGCTACCCCTTTATGGACAGACAATGTGTTCAAGTCATTGTTAGGAGAGCACATGGACTCAATAGTGACAAAGTCAGTCAGATTGGATTTGACAAAGAAATTTGGTATTGATCCAGAAAAAGTATGGTCAACTGAAGAATGCAAAAAGATACTTGGACCATGTATTCGAAAGAAAAACATTAATGGCATTATCTGCTGCCACAGAGAATTTGCCTTATCCTTAGCACAAGATCAAGCTCAGTGTATTGCTAAATTAAAAGAATAAAACAAACAGCTGCACACTCGAGTGTTCTGTCTCACTAAAAAGGTGGGCCATAACAAGGCCTCAACCAAAAGTGACTCGAACGACCAACAGTCAGATGAAAGCTATCCTGACTTACAGTCTTTGTGTAGACAAGAGGACAAATGCAATACTAAAAGGATAGAGAAAGATGCAGCAATTTCGGTTGAAGTATGTGGAGCAAGACAAAGGGCTCAGAGTAGGGTAGAAGGGGTTGAAACTGTTCCATCTGCAACCCCCATACTCCAGTTACAAGCAGTCCATACAGCGCTAGGACCTAAAGATATAGAGAGACTATCCCAGAGCTTACCCTCAGCACGCACAATTTTTTCTGAATTTAGAAGAGCATTGATTAGCAAAATGCGTCTCTATGACATGTCGTTAGCAGAAGTCACACAGCTGATGTCACAAATTCTAACTGAATCTGAATTCAACAGTTTTGAGTCTGCTGTTACTTCTGAACTACAACATGCTAGCAAAGTGGATTTGAGAGAAGGTGTTTTAAAAAGTCTAAAGAATATCATGGGACCCAAAATAGACTGGTCCAGAATCACTAACTGTGTGCAAAGGAGAGAAGAAACTGTAAATGAATACACTGAAAGATTTTGTCAGACAGCTGTAACTTACAGTGGAATAGTTGATGATCCTGAAAGAATGCTAGATGACAAGGGAGCCCTAGTCCGTATCTGGTCAGATGGCCTTGTAGCCAAGTACAGAAAAGCACAGCCATCCCTAGATCTAGCTTGGTCTAACAGAACTCTCAGAAGTAACCTAGACTGCTTAGCTACTTGGGAAAGAGACTCTGATGTTAAAGCAAGAGTAAAGATTGCAGCAGCATCCTTTTAGGTCAACACAAAGAACCAACAGAAACGTAAATGTCCTAAGAGGGAGGGCAGTTGTCATTACTGTGGTAAACCTGGACACTGGATGAAAGAATGTAGGAAAAACAAAAAGTATGTAAGAGAAATGAACAGTGTAAATCAGCTCCTACTGAACGTGGGGCTGGAAGTAGCACTAGCTCTCTGGATTCAGTGGCGCTGGATCCAGCGCCCCACAGAGGTGGGAGTGGCCGCGCTGTGCGTGGGAGAGCCGGGAGACGTGGTAGAGGCAGCGGGGTGATCTGGATCATGCATTTTACTGCTGTATATTATAGTAATATAGTAATAATGTAGTACTTTCTCCTGTTTTATTGTTGGTTTCCTCTTTTCTGATCACTTGGAATGAGGATATAAAGACAAAAAACAGACAAAAAAAAAAAAAAAACAGACAAAAAAAACCCACATGCAAATAAGTTCAAATGGTTTCCTCTTTTCTGATCATTTGGAAGGAGGATAAAAAGACCAAAAAAAAAAAAAAAATCACATGCAAATAAGTTCAAACATCCATTCAATATCTATTATTTCCTGAATATTACTGATGAGTTGATCAAAAAGTAGGCTACTGTTCACATATGTTTTACTACTAGTATAGTAATATAGTAATAATTTTGTACTTTATCCTGTGTTATTGTTGGTTTCCTCTTTTCTGATAATTTGGAATGAGGATAAAAAGACCAAAAAAAACAACAACAAAAAAACATGCAAATAAGTTCAAACATCAATTCAATATCTACTATTTCCTAAATATTGTGAAATTCAAGATGGCCGCCCCTAATGACGTCATAATATGCAAATTAGATTAGTATATTTACACCCCACATAAACTTCTGGTCATGCCCAACATTTTTCTAATTTACAGTAGACCTCTATCTTTAAGCCCTTTCAAGCCACAAGCTTTAGAAATCTAAATGTCAAAATTCAACATTTTTCAAAAAAAACCCTGGCGCCTAAAGGGTTAAGTTCGCACACCAATTACAGGGACAGACTAGGACACACACAGACCAGTGAGGAGCCCAGGGAAGAACCGAAGTGCAACAGGCCTCGGGGGCCAACCCTGTGGTGAAGACTTCCTCATAGGTTTTTCCCCTCATCAGTTTGTCCCCACCTCACTGGTCCATAGGTGTCAAATGACTTAAGACTAGGTCAACAAAACACTATACGATCACCAGACTTAAAACCACTATACGATCAACAGAAGTCTAAAGATGTCTATTCATGAATACTGCTGGTCTGCTGTTTCTGTGTTTTCTTGTGTTACAGATATGTGTACATGCCATGATGTCTTCAAAAGCAGCATCCTGGAGTAAAGAATCACCTCAGAAATCCATGAACAAGCTTCATGAGGACAAAGAGACTTCACAGCTATCAAGGCGCCATGGACTTCAGTTCCCAACACTACCTAGCCTAACCTTAACCTTAACCTAAATCTGCACTCTAAAAAGTGCTGGGTTATTTCTGTAAATACATTGCTGGGTTAATTGTGCTGGGTCAAAATTCTGGGTTGTTTGAGGTACTGTAAACACACAGTTGGGTTGATCATGCTGGGTCAGATGGACATTCATCACTGAACACCACTATTTTAACCCAACCGGTTTGTTTATTTTTCCACTTCATCGAACTTTCTGGATTCTTCACTCGTCTCCTCGTCAGGCGGTCACGAAATTCGCAGCAAGCAGGATTATACGGTAAGTTAATATGATTATATGATTATTTACCTTTATTTTTTAATAAGTTGTGGTTTAAAGCACAGTGATTTCACTGTTTAGTGCAATTTTTGATATGTCGCTGTGCGGGGTTAGCGTTTTATTCTGTGAATGATTAACGAACGTTAAGTAGCAGCCTATAGTGAGGTACTTTTTTTGCCTCAACAATCACTTTATCGTTAAACAAAAGTTGTGTGTGTGTGCAAAGTTTTATTTATATACAGTAACCTTACACATGTACCTTTTTAACGCTTCATGAAAACAGGCATAGGTTAGAACTACGGGGTAAGTTCAGTTACTGTCTGCATACTGTATGGCTTCGTAATGTTTTGTCAGAATTATGTCATTTCGTACTAAAATTGATCTTTTAAAGGCATATTTTTTCAAGTCAGTGTCTGCGACGTGCCGAATCCAACCATAGATCCGTCATTTTTATGTTGTGCATTTTCGCGCTCTTTTTTCCTCAGGTAGCTGCATTAGCTCCGCTATGCACCTTACTTTAACTCTCGTGGTGTATAAGCAGTGGTGTAGTGCAGGGTATATGCAGGTATGCGGCTTATACCCACTTCTTTATCAATTGGCTTTGCGTGTACCCACTTCTAAATCCCCTCTGTTGCGCATCGAGTAGTGTTCTGCATTAGCCAAAAAATCGTGACAGTTCACCACATGAATAGCTAATTTAATCGCATGTGAGTAAATGCAAATATTCCCTAAAAACACCCGGTAACGACAGTGATGCGGTCAGAACAGTGGCGCGGGCTTCCTTTTAAATATATTTGATGATTGCGCCTAAATGCGCCCACGCTCGCTTCATCCACTCCTCCACCCAGATGCTGCCTGTTCACATGCGAGGGCATGTCAGGGGAGGCTCTGACACAGAGAAAACCCGACCGATTTAATCAGAAACTGCGGAGATCACGTCAAGACATCAGTAAGTTATTCTTTTCAGCATGTAATTGCATTGGGAAGGTATACCCACTTCTCCAGGCACCACGACACCACTGTTTATGAGGTCCTTTTACTCTTCCTCTATTTTAGTGAATGCTTATGTTGCTTTACAAACCAGGAGACCAATATAAAAATTAAGTGGGTATGCCGTCTGATTGTTTTTTTTTTTTTTTTTTTTAATAGTGTCGATTCTGCCCTTCAGAGATGTTTACGATATCTCGCGATATTAAAATGCTTGAGAAGCTTTCTCGCAATATCAGCATAATAGAACTGATCTGTGTTTAAATGATTGTGCAGTACGTAAATGCATTAACCTGCTTTCTATATAAAATAAGTCATTGTAAAACAGTTTTGTGAAATTCTAATTTCTAAATATGAAATTTCATTCTAGATATGTGAGATTCTTGCTTGTGCAGATGGACAGCTTTGTAATAGAGAAGTTGAAGGAAAGGCAGCTTGATACCCTGGTTAAAACCTTTGAAGGTAAGTTATATCCTTCAGTAACATTCAATAACCATGATTTGTTTCAGAATTTGATATTTTAATTAAAATAACCATAGTTACTGGTATGGCAATATACTCAAACAATAAATCTAACATTTAAAAGCTTTAACTTATTTAACCACATTTGTGGGTTTTTTTTTCCCCAAATTTTATCAGATTTCACAAGACTTCAGGAAGATACATCCAGAGGCAGACTTTTTGTAGACTGGGCTACAATTGTTGCCTATGCCCAGTTAGATGGAAAGCTGCATTAAGAGCTGGATGACATGACTTCAGGTAAGGTATTTCTTATAATATGTCAATCTGTAGAAACAAATTTCAACTGTATTTGACACATCAATTGGTAAATACAATGGTACAGTAACACTTAACTAGTTGCTTATTAGTTTGTGTATTGGCTGTTAATTAGTACTTCTAAAGCATATACTGATGCCTTATTCTGCATGAGCATATTCTACATCACTGAATCCCACCCCATACCTAAACTTAACCTGCAGTTGAATGGGGGTGGGGATTCATTTGCATTAATACCATTATAATTTCTTTTAATTATAATTTCATTATTTAAAGGAATGAAGAAATTGCATATGAAATTGTTTCAATGTGTTGTTTTGATTTATTCAATTATGAGTTTCACAGTTTGCACTGTATTATTCTTATGGTTTAGATGCTAAAGGGGAGAGTGCTTTCAAAGTCCTGCCCATTCTGGGGGAAGGGTCCACAGAACCACAGCCACAGAATTCTGGAAGCCATTCACTGACATACAAACCTGTAAGTTTTGTTTTACTTTTTCTATATATATATATAATGAATTTTTGGAAATGCAAACTGATATTTCCCACTGACAACACTACAGCAACAAATAGAAATCACTGACTTAAAACAGTTGTTTAGCTGGTGAAAATACTAGTGTTCCAGTCATTTTGGCCACCACTGTATGAAGTGTTCAGATGTAAAAGACTAAAAATGTGCAGTTTGAAATTTTATTTTAAATTGAGAATTTTTTCAGGTCTAAGGGTCTTCAAGACTAAGTGTCGTATAATTAAGAGGTGGGGACCAGCATGGTGGATTTGTGCCTTGGTGACGAGACAACGACATCCCAGACCTTCGCCTTTGTTACGGGCTGTGCCACTGAAGTGGACTCGTTGCCTGGGAATTTCTTGCAGTATATTATATTGATGGACATAAGTCTTCATGTGTGAATTTTTTTAAGGCCAACAGTGTTTTCTGGCCACTTGTAACATGTTTTAAATTGTCATATGTATTGTCTGGTGGACACTTTGTTTGGCTTATTTTTAATAGCACAATGTTTGGAACGATTCTCATGTGGCAATAATTAATTTTTGAGTGTTCTGCTGCTGCAATGTTGACAAAGAATCAGAATCTACAGTGCCTAGTTTACACAGTTTTGTGTTTTAAAGTAACTGATCTACTAAAATTGTTGTTTTATGTGTCTGTAATGGTTGGATAAAATGTGTGACAGCTGCACCCATTTGAAAATTGTTTTAAAAAGAAATAAAACTCCTTAAATTTATGTTTACGGTTGCATTTTCTTGTGTTTTTCTAACTGTATTACAGAAAAGCAATAATAATTTTACATTCTTTTGTGATTATTTATTATTTTGGGTAAATATAAAGGTAGCAAGGAAATAAGACAACAAATAACCCAACGATTAGGTTATGTTTAACCCAGCAGCACAGTTAACCTGACCCACTGGATGGGTCAAATAAACAACCCCGCATTCTGGGTCAAATGGTTAAACCCAGCACTTGGGTCAAAACAACCCAACACGTGTTCTGTCCCATAGTTACCCAGCAGCTGGGTTAAGGTTGGGTTATTTTTGAACCCAGCACTTTTTAGAGTGTACTAATACTTTAAAGCAGTGATTCCCAACTACGTTCCTGGAAGCCCCCCAGCACTGCACATTTTGCATTTCTGCTTTGTCTGACACACCCATTTCAGGTCTTGGAGTCTCTACTAATGAGCCGATTATCTGAATCAGGTGTGTTTGATTAAGGAGACATGGAAAACATGCAGTGTTGGGGGGCCTCCAGGAACGTGGTTGGGAACCACTGCTCTAAGGAGTGTTAGTTGACATGTAGTTGGAAAATTGCTTATTGTCAATAGACTAGGGGGACCATCTGTCACAGGTGTCGTGTGTGGGAATGAAGAGTAGGGACGAGGAACTCAGGAACATACAGTTTATTAAGAATATCCAATCACAGGAACAGGAACAGCAGGGAATCCACACGCAACACAACAAAACCAAACTAGAAGACGTTATGAACCGACCAACCAAACGGGGAACAGAACCAAACTTAAATACACAGGCTAATAAGATGAGGACAGGTGTGAATGATTTAAACTATGATGTCATAATTAGAAACAGAACAGGAAAGACCAAATAAGGGCATACACAGGGAAAAATCAAAGAAACAGTCCACAGGGGTGTGACATTACCCCCCCCCCATAAGGGGCCGTAACATATACACCGGGGAGGGGGGGTGGGTGCCCTAGAGGTTGGTGCAGGGCAGACACAGAAAGGAAAGGAGGTATGCCTCCAGGGCGGATCAGGGAGCTCAGGGAGCCATGGCGGAGCATACAGTCCGGGATGCCATGGCGGGTCAGGGAGTTTGGGGAGCCACGGCGGAGCATACAGTCCTGGAATGCTCCGGCTGCTGGATGTTGAGGAATTCCTCCGCCCAGAACATCTTTGTAGTGGTCGGTTCATCTGTCACAGGCGTTGTGTGCAGGAATGAGGAGTAGGGACGAGGAACTCAGGAACCTACAGTTTATTAAGAATATCCAAACACAGGAACAGGAACAGCAGGGAATCCACACGCAACACAACAAAACCAAACTAGAAGACGTTATGAACAGACCAACCAAACGGGGAACAGAACCAAACTTAAATACACAGACTAATAAAATGAGGACAGGCGTGAATGATTTAAACAATGACGTCTGTAACGCCACGCCAGCAGAGGGAGCAATCACTGGAATACTGACTGTCAGCACTCCCTCTGCTCTCCAGCTCCTCCCACTTCCTGTTTGGCAGCCATTTTAGGCCGAGCACACCAAACACTCCTCGCGAAGTATTGGCAGTGTTTACCCTGCCTTACTGAGCGTTTCATTATTCTGATTTGTTATTCTTGTGTATGACCTCTGCCTGACTCCCTGTTTTCTCGTCTTTTGGATTATCCTTTTGTATCGGTTACTTATTGGTTTGACTTCGGTTACTGGACTTTTTGCCTGGCTCTTCGACTCTGTTTTTGGATATCGTTTGGACTTGGTTGCTGCATTTAATAAACCCCGCAAATGGATTCTACTCCAACTCCAGAGTCTTCATTGTTACAACGTCATAATTAGAAACGGAACAGGAAAGACCAAATAAGGGCATACACAGGGAGAAACCAAAGAAACAGTCCACAGGGGTGTGACACCATCAAAATAAAATGTAATATAAAGTAAAAAATAAATGTAATATGATATAGTCCATTATAAATTAAGTAGATCTTATATGCTGTCCATTGTGTGTTATAAATAATTATAATCTTAAAAGTTATAATCTCAAATACTCAAGTATTATAATGTATTATAATTGTTGTTATGATAATTCATGAGATGATATAAGACATTATAAGGTTTTTTATAATCCATTATGCATTCATTATAATGCCTTAGAAATACCATTATAATGTATTATTAATAGGGGCTTCATAGAAAGTGTTACCACACTTTTTTGTTTGAATTTATGCTCAGTAATATTCCAATGTGCTGTAAAAAAATATATATATAATAATAATAATAATAATAATAATTCGTTTCAAGTTTAAAGTTATGTATGGATATAGTGCAACAATAATAAAATACATTTCACCAGAAAACACCAACTTTTTCTGTACATGCAATAACAATCAATAAACTAGATAAAAAAGTTCGTCAAGACAAACTTTAAGTTGGCTTGAGAAAGCCGGACCAGAAAGTTTTAAAAAGTTTGAAAAGTTTGAAAAGTTTGAAAAGTTTGAAAAGTTTGAAAAGTTTAAGAAGTTTAAGAAGTTTTCAAAAGTTTTAAGTTTGGATGGTTTTCAGTCTGACATTGTTTGAAGTTTTAAAGTTTGAATGCAGTTTGATAGATAGATAGATAGATAGATAGATAGATAGATAGATAGACAGATAGATAGATAGTAATTGTTAGATGATAGATAGATAGATAGATTAGGAAGATGTTAACATGATTAACATGTTGCTACCATGTTTCTAACATGATTAGCAAAGTTGCTAGCATGTTTTTATCATTATTAACAAGTTGCTAGCATGTTTCTAGCATGATTAACAAGTTGCTAGCATGATTAGCAAACTCGTTAGCATGTTTCTAGCATGATTAGCAAGTTGCTAGCAGGTGGCTAGCATGATTAACAAGTTGCTAGCATGTTTCTAGCATGATTAGCAAGTTGCTAGCAGGTGGCTAGCATGATTAGCAAAGTTGCTAGCATGTTTCTAGTATGATTAGCAAAGTTGCTAGCATGTTTCTAGCATGATTAGCAAGTTGTTAGCATGTTTCTAGCATGATTAGCAAAGTTGCTAGCATGTTTCTAGCATGATTAGTAAGTTGTTAGCATGTTTCTAGCATGATTAGCAAATTGCTAGCATGATTTTAGCATGATTAGCAAGTTGCTAGCATGATTTTAGCAAGATTAACAAGTTGCTAGCATGTTTCTAGTATGATTAGCAAAGTTGCTAGCATGTTTTTAGCATGATTAGCAAATTGTTAGCATGTTGCTAGCATGTTTGTGGCATGATTAGCAAGTTGCTAGCATGTTTCTAGCATGATTAGCAAAGTTGCTAGCATGTTTCTAGCATGATTGGCAAGTTGCTAGCATGTTTCTAACATGATTAGCAAGTTGCTAGCATGATTTTAACATGATTAGCAAGTTGCTAGCATGTTTCTAGTATGATTAGCAAGTTGCTAGCATGTTTCTAGTATGATTAGCAAAGTTGCTACCATGTTTCTAGCATGATTAGCAAGTTGTTAGCATGTTGCTAGCATGTTTGTGGCATGATTAGCAAGTTGCTAGCATGTTTCTGGCATGATTAGCAAAGTTGCTAGCATGTTTCTAGTATGATTAGCAAGATGCTAGCATGTTTCTAACATGATTAGCAAAGTTGCTAGCATGTTTCTAGCATGATTAGCAAAGTTGCTAGCACGTTGCTAGCATGTTTCTAGCATATTTCTGGCATGATTAGCAAGTTGTTAGCATGTTGCTAACATGTTTCTAGCATGATTAGCAAAGTTGCTAGCATGTTGCTAGCATATTTCTGGTATGATTAGCAAGTTGTTAGCATGTTGCTAGCATGTTTCTAGCATTATTAGCAAAGTTGTTAACATGTTTCTAGCATGATTAGCAAGTTGCTAGCATGTTTCTAACATGATTAGCAAAGTTGCTAGCATGTTTCTAGCATGATTAGCAACATTGCTAGCATGATTCTGGTTGCTAGCCATAGATAGATAGATAGATTGATAGATAGATAGATAGTAATGGTTAGATGATAGATAGATAGATAGATAGTAAAGGTTAGATAGATAGATAGATAGATAGATAGATAGATAGATAGATAGATAGATAGATAGATGAGTTTGAATGAGTTTAAATGGATTAGAAATACAGTACATAGAAGGGAAGCTTGATTGAGTCTCAAAGGATTCTGGGAGTTTTGACAGTTGAAATTTGAAAAGTGTTGGCTCATTTGAACATTCCGTCAATGTAAGTCTATGGAATTTTTCCCAATTTTAATCGTCAGTTTTAGGAAAACCGTAAGTCCGATCAGTTAGAAAAGATATAGCAACTCGAGTCAGACCAGTCTGAAGATCTGGGCTGAGTTTGGAGTTTGTAGAGTTAAAGCTCTAGGAGGAGTAGCGTTTGAAAATTTGGCTAAGAAGAATAATAATAACTAGATAAAAAAGTTCGTCAAGACAAACTTTAAGTTGGCTTGAGAAAGCCGGACCAGAAAGTTTTAAAAAGTTTGAAAAGTTTGAAAAGTTTGAAAAGTTTAAGAAGTTTAAGAAGTTTTCAAAAGTTTTAAGTTTGGATGGTTTTCAGTCTGACATTGTTTGAAGTTTTAAAGTTTGAATGCAGTTTGATAGATAGATAGATAGATAGATAGATAGATAGATAGATAGATAGATAGATAGATAGATAGATAGATAGTAATTGTTAGATGATAGATAGATAGATAGATTAGGAAGATGTTAACATGATTAACATGTTGCTACCATGTTTCTAACATGATTAGCAAAGTTGCTAGCATGTTTTTATCATTATTAACAAGTTGCTAGCATGTTTCTAGCATGATTAACAAGTTGCTAGCATGATTAGCAAAGTTGTTATCATGTTTCTAGCATGATTAGCAAGTTGCTAGCAGGTGGCTAGCATGATTAACAAGTTGCTAGCATGTTTCTAGCATGATTAGCAAGTTGCTAGCAGGTGGCTAGCATGATTAGCAAAGTTGCTAGCATGTTTCTAACATGATTAGCAAGTTGCTAGCATGATTTTAACATGATTAGCAAGTTGCTAGCATGTTTCTAGTATGATTAGCAAGTTGCTAGCATGTTTCTAGTATGATTAGCAAAGTTGCTAGCATGTTTCTAGCATGATTAGCAAGTTGTTAGCATGTTGCTAGCATGTTTGTGGCATGATTAGCAAGTTGCTAGCATGTTTCTGGCATGATTAGCAAAGTTGCTAGCATGTTTCTAGTATGATTAGCAAGTTGCTAGCATGTTTCTAACATGATTAGCAAAGTTGCTAGCATGTTTCTAGCATGATTAGCAAAGTTGCTAGCACGTTGCTAGCATGTTTCTAGCATGTTTCTGGCATGATTAGCAAGTTGTTAGCATGTTGCTAACATGTTTCTAGCATGATTAGCAAAGTTGCTAGCATGTTGCTAGCATATTTCTGGTATGATTAGCAAGTTGTTAGCATGTTGCTAGCATGTTTCTAGCATTATTAGCAAAGTTGTTAACATGTTTCTAGCATGATTAGCAAGTTGCTAGCATGTTTCTAACATGATTAGCAAAGTTGCTAGCATGTTTCTAGCATGATTAGCAACATTGCTAGCATGATTCTGGTTGCTAGCCATAGATAGATAGATAGATTGATAGATAGATAGATAGTAATGGTTAGATGATAGATAGATAGATAGATAGATAGATAGATAGATAGATAGTAAAGGTTAGATAGATAGATGAGTTTGAATGAGTTTAAATGGATTAGAAATACAGTACATAGAAGGGAAGCTTGATTGAGTCTCAAAGGATTCTGGGAGTTTTGACAGTTGAAATTTGAAAAGTGTTGGCTCATTTGAATATTCCGTCAATGTAAGTCTATGGGATTTTTCCCAATTTTAATCGTCAGTTTTAGGAAAATCGTAAGTCCGATCAGTTAGAAAAGATATAGCAACTCGAGTCAGACCAGTCTGAAGATCTGGGCTGAGTTTGGAGTTTGTAGAGTTAAAGCTCTAGGAGGAGTAGCGTTTGGAAATTTTAGTCTCAGAAGAATAATAATAACTAGATAGTAAAGTTTGTCAAGACAAACTTTAGGTTGGCTTGAGAAAGCTGGACCAGAAAGTTTGAAAAAGTTTGAAAAGTTCATAGTTTAAAAAGTTTACGAAGTTTTAAAAAGTTTTGCATTTGATGGTTTTCAGTCTGTAATGGTTTGAAGTCTAACGTAGTTTTAAAAGGTTAAAGTTTGAATGTTTTGAAGGCAAAACAGTCTGTCAGAGATAGATAGATAGATAGATAGATAGATAGATAGATAGATAGATAGATAAGTAGATAGATAACAATTAGCAAGTTACTAGAATGATTCTAGCATGATTAGCATTTTACTAGCATGTTGTTAAAATGTTTAACATTTTATTAACATGATAACAGGGGTGGTTGCTAGGGTGTTGCTATGCGGTTGCTAGGGTACCAAGGGTGGTTGCTAGGGTGTTGCTTTGCCATTGCTAGGGTATCCAGGATGGTTGCTAAGGTGTTGCAATGCGGTTGCTAGGGTAACAGGGGTGGTTGCTAGGGTGTTGCTATCCGGTTGCTAAGGTAACAGGGGTGGTTGCTAGGGTGTTGCTATAGTATCCAGGGTGGTTGCTAGGGTGTTGCTATGCGGTTGCTAGGGTACCAAGGGTGGTTGCTATGGTGTTGCTATGCGGTTGCTAAGGTATCCAGGATGGTTGCTAGGGTGTTGCTATGCCGTTGCTAAGGTATCCAGGGTGGTTGCTAGGGTGTTGCTATGCGGTTGCTAAGGTAACAGGGGTGGTTGCTAGGGTGTTGCTATGCGGTTGCTAGGGTACTTGGGGTGGTTGCAAGGCCGGTTGCTAAGGTACCCAGGGTGGTTGCTAAGCTGTTGCTATGCCGTTGCTAGGGTATCCAGGGTGGTTGCTGGGGTGTTGCTATGCGGTTGCTAGGGTACTTGGGGTGGTTGCTAGGGTGTTGCTATGCGGTTGCTAGGGTATCCAGGATGGTTGCTAGGGTGTTGCTATGCGGTTGCTAAGGTATCCAGGGTGGTTGCTAGGGTGTTGCTATGCGGTTGCTAGGGTACCCAGGATGGTTGCTAAGGTGTTGCTATGCGGTTGCTAAGGTAACAGGGGTGGTTGCTAGGGTGTTGCTATGCAGTTGCTAGGGTACTTGGGGTGGTTGCAAGGCCGGTTGCTAAGGTACCCAGGGTGGTTGCTAAGCTGTTGCTATGCCGTTGCTAGGGTATCCAGGGTGGTTGCTGGGGTGTTGCTATGCGGTTGCTAGGGTACTTGGGGTGGTTGCTAGGGTGTTGCTATGCGGTTGCTAGGGTATCCAGGATGGTTGCTAGGGTGTTGCTATGCGGTTGCTAAGGTATCCAGGGTGGTTGCTAGGGTGTTGCTATGCGGTTGCTAGGGTACCCAGGATGGTTGCTAAGGTGTTGCTATGCGGTTGCTAAGGTAACAGGGGTGGTTGCTACGGTGTTGCTATGCAGTTGCTAAGGTAACAGGAGTGGTTGCTAGGGTGTTGCTATGCGGTTGCTAGGGTACTTGGGGTGGTTGCTAGGCCGGTTGTTAAGGTGCCCAGGGTGGTTGCTAAGGATGTTTCTAGCATGATTAACAAGTTGCTAGCATATTTCTAACATGATTAGCAGGTTGCTAGCATGTTTCTAACATGACTAGCATGTTGCTAGTATGTTTCTAGCATGATTAACAAGTTGCTAGCATATTTCTAGCATGATTAGCATGTTGCTAGCATGTTTTTAACATGATTAGCAATTTGCTAGCATGTTTTTAACATGATTAGCAAGTTGCTAGCATGTTGCTAGCATGTTCCTGACATGATTAGCAAGTTGCTAGCATGTTTCTAGCATGATTAGCAAGTTGCTAGCATTTTTCTAGCATGATTAGCATGTTTCTAGCATGTTTTTAACATGATTAGCAAGTTGTTAGCAAGTTGCTAGCATGTTTTTAGAATGATTAGCAAGTTGCTAGTATGTTTCTAGCATGATTAGCAAGTTGCTAGCATGTTTCTAGCATGATTAGCAAGTTGCTAGCATGTTTCTAACATGATTAGCATGTTTCTAGCATGTTTTTAACATGATTAGCAAGTTGTTAACAAGTTGCTAGCATGTTTTTAGAATGATTAGCAAGTTGCTAGCATTTTTTTAGAATGATTAGCAAGTTGCTAGTATGTTTCTAGCATGATTAGCAAGTTGCTAGCATGTTTCTAGCATGATTAGCAAGTTGCTAGCATGTTTCTAGCATGATTAGCAAGTTACTAGCATGTTGTTAGTCTGTTTCTAACATGATTACCATGATGTCGGCATGTTATTAGCATGATTAGCCAGTTACTAGCATGTTACTAGCATGATTAGCAGGCTACTAGCATGACTCTAGTTTGGCTAGCGATAGATAGATAGATAGATAGATAGATAGATAGATAGATAGATAGATAGATAGATAGATAGGTAAATAAATAGATAGATAGATGAGTTTGAATGAGTTTGAATGGATTAGAAATACAGTACATAGAAGGGGAGCTTGATTGAGTCTTAAAGGATTCTGGGAGTTTTGACAGTTGGAATTTGAAAAGTGTTGGCTCATTTGAACATTCCGTCAATGTAAGTCTATGGGATTTTTCCCAGTTTTAAACGTCATTTTTAGGAAAACCGTAAGTCCGATCAGTTTGAAGAGATATAGCAACTCGAGTCAGACCAGTCTGAAGATCTAGGCTGAGTTTGGAGTTTGTAGAGTTAAAGCTCTAGGAGGAGTAGCGTTTGAAAATTTGGCTAAGAAGAATAATAATAACTAGATTAAAAAGTTCGTCAAGACAAACTTTAAGTTGGCTTGAGAAAGCCGGACCAGAAAGTTTGAAAAGTTTGAAAAGTTTGAAAAGTTTAAGAAGTTTTAAAAAGTTTTGAGTTTGGATGGTTTTCAGATTGAAATAGTTTGAAGTTTTAAAGTTTAAATTCAGTCAGATAGATAATTACCATGTTGTTAGTATGATTCTAACATTATTAGCAAGTTGCTAGCATGTTGTTAGCACTTTTTAACATGATTAACAAGTTACTAGCATGTTGCGAGCATGTTATTTGCATGATTAGCACGTTAGTAGCATGTTACTAGCATGATTAGCAAGTTACTAGCATGTTGCTAGCATTATTAGCAAGTTGTTAACATGTTATTTCCATGTCATTAGCATGTTACAAACAGATTGGCATGTTACTAGCATGTTGCTAGCATGATTAGCAAGTTGCTAGCAGGTTTCTAACATGATTAGCAAGTTGTAAGTATGTTGCTAGCATGTTTCTAGCATGATTAGCAAGTTACTAGCATGTTGCTAGCATGATTAACAAGTTGCTAGCATGTTTCTAGCATGATCAGCAAGTTGTTAACAAGTTGCTAGCATGTTTCTAGTATGATTAGCATGTTGCTAGCATGTTTCTAGCATGGTTAGCCAGTTACTAGCATGTTGCTAGCATGATTAGCATTTTGCTAGTGTGTTTCTAGCATGATTAGCAAGTTGCTAGCATGTTTCTAGCATGATCAGCAAGTTGTTAGCAAGTTGCTAGCATGTTTCTATCATGATTAGCATGTTGCTAGCATGTTTCTAGCATGGTTAGCCAGTTACTAGCATGTTGCTAGCATGATTAGCAAGTTGTTAGCATGTTGCTAGCATGTTTCTAGCATGATTAGCATGTTGCTAGCATGTTTCTAACATGGTTAGCCAGTTACTAGAATGTTGCTAGCATGATTAGCAAGTTGTTAGCATGTTGCTAGCATGTTTCTAGCATGATTAGCAAGTTACTAGCATGTTGCTAGCATGATTAGCAAGTTGCTAGCATGTTTCTAGCTTGATTAGCAAGTTGCTAGCATGTTTCTAGCATGATTAGCAAGTTGTTAGCATTTTGCTAGCATGTTTCTAGCATGATTAGCAAGTTGTTAGCATTTTGCTAGCATGTTTCTAGCTTGATTAGCAAGTTACTAGCATGTTTCTAGCATGATTAGCAAGTTGTTAGCATGTTGCTAGCATGTTTCTAGCATTATTAGCAAGTTGCTAAGTTGCTAACATGTTCCTAGCATGATTAACAAGTTGTTAGCATTGTTGTTAGCATGTTTCTAGCATGACTAGCATGTTTCTAGCATGATTAGCAAAGTTGTTAGCATGATTCTGGTTGCTAGCCATAGATAGATAGATAGATAGATAGATAGATAGTAATGGCTAGATGATAGATAGATAGATAGTAATGGTTAGATGATAGATAGATAGATAGATAGTTATGGTTAGATGATAGATAGATAGATAGATAGATAGATAGATAGTGATAGATAGATAGATAGTAATAGATAGATAGATAGATAGATAGATAGATGATAGATAGATAGATAGATAGATAGATAGATAGATAGATAGATAGATAGATAGATAGATAGATACATAGATAGATAGATGAGTTTGAATGAGTTTAAATGGATTAGAAATACAGTACATAGAAGGGAAGTTTGATTGAGTCTCAAGGGATTCTGGGAGTTTTGACAGTTGGAATTTGAAAAGTGTTGGCTCATTTGAACATTCCGTCAATGTAAGTCTATGGGATTTTTCCCAGTTTTAAACGTCATTTTTAGGAAAACCGTAAGTCCGATCAGTTAGAAAAGATATAGCACACCCGGCCAGATCAGTCTGAAGATCTGGGCTGAGTTTGGAGTTTGTAGAGTTAAAGCTCTAGGACGAGTTAGAGTTAACAGTTTTAGTAAGAATAATAATAATAATAATAATAATAAGTTTAAATAGCATATCAGTAAGTTGGCTTTCTCAAGCCAACTTAATAACTAGATAGTAAAGTTTGTCAAGACAAACTTTAGGTTGGCTTGAGAAAGCTGGACCAGAAAGTTTGAAAAAGTTTGAAAAGTTCATAGTTTAAAAAGTTTACGAAGTTTTAAAAAGTTTTGCATTTGACGGTTTTCAGTCTGTAATGGTTTGAAGTCTAACGTAGTTTTAAAAGGTTAAAGTTTGAATGTTTTGAAGGCAATACAGTCTGTCAGAGATAGATAGATAGATAGATAGATAGTAATGGTTAGATGATAGATAGATAGATAGATAGATAGATAGATAGATAGATAGATAGATAGATAAGTAGATAGATAACAATTAGCAAGTTGCTAGAATGATTCTAGCATGATTAGCATTTTACTAGCATGTTGTTAACATGTTTAACATTTTATTAACATGATAACGGGTGGTTGCTAGGGTGTTGCTATGCGGTTGCCAAGGTAACGGGGTGGTTGCTAGGGTGTTGCTATGCGGTTGCTAAGGTAACGGGGTGGTTGCTAGGGTGTTGCTATGCGGTTGCTAGGGTACTTGGGGTGGTTGCTAGGCCGGTTGCTAAGATACCCAGGGTGGTTGCTAAGGTGTTGCTATGCCGTTGCTAGGGTATCCAGGGTGGTTGCTAGGGTGTTGCTATGCGGTTGCTAGGGTACCCAGGGTGGTTGCTAGGGTGTTGCTATGCGGTTGCTAGGGTATCCAGGGTGGTTGCTAGGGTGTTGCTATGCGGTTGCTAAGGTATCCAGGGTGGTTGCTAGGGTGTTGCTATGCGGTTGCTAGGGTACCCAGGATGGTTGCTAAGGTGTTGCTATGCGGTTGCTAAGGTAACAGGGGTGGTTGCTAGGGTGTTGCTATGCAGTTGCTAAGGTAACAGGAGTCGTTGCTAGGGTGTTGCTATGCGGTTGCTAGGGTACTTGGGGTGGTTGCTAGACCGGTTGTTAAGGTGCCCAGGGTGGTTGCTAAGGATGTTTCTAGCATGATTAACAAGTTGCTAGCATGTTTCTAACATGATTAGCAAGTTGTTAGCAAGTTGCTAGCATGTTTTTAGAATGATTAGCAAGTTGCTAGCATGTTTTTAGAATGATTAGCAAGTTGCTAGTATGTTTCTAGCATGATTAGCAAGTTGCTAGCATGTTTCTAGCATGATTAGCAAGTTGCTAGCATGTTTTTAACATGATTAGCAAGTTGCTAGCATGTTCTTAACATGATTAGCAAGTTGCTAGCATGTTTCTAGCATGATTAGCAAGTTGCTAGCATGTTTCTAGCATGATTAGCATGTTTCTACCATGTTTTTAACATGATTAGCAAGTTGCTAGCATGTTTTTAGAATGATTAGCAAGTTGCTAGCATGTTTTTAGAATGATTAGCAAGTTGCTAGTATGTTTCTAGCATGATTAGCAAGTTGTTAGCATGTTTCTAGCATGATTAGCAAGTTGCTAGTATGTTTCTAGCATGATTAGCATGTTTCTAGCATGTTTTTAACATGATTAGCAAGTTGTTAGCAAGTTTTTAACATGATTAGCAAGTTGTTAGCAAGTTGCTAGCATGTTTTTAGAATGATTAGCAAGTTGCTAGCATGTTTTTAGAATGAATAGCAAGTTGCTAGTATGTTTCTAGCATGATTAGCAAGTTGCTAGCATGTTTCTAGCATGATTAGCATGTTTCTAGCATGTTTTTAACATGATTAGCAAGTTGTTAGCAAGTTGCTAGCATGTTTTTAGAATGATTAGCAAGTTGCTAACATGTTTCTAGCATGATTAGCAAGTTGCTAGCATGTTTCTAGCATGATTAGCAAGTTGCTAGCATGTTTCTAGCATGATTAGCAAGTTACTAGCATGTTGTTAGTCTGTTTCTAACATGATTAGCATGTTGTTAGCATGTTATTAGCATGATTAGCCAGTTACTAGCATGTTACTAGCATGATTAGCAGGCTACTAGCATGACTCTAGTTTGGCTAGTGATAGATAGATAGATAGATAGATAGATAGATAGATAGATAGATAGATAGATAGATAGATAGATGAGTTTGAATGAGTTTGAATGGATTAGAAATACAGTACATAGAAGGGAAGCTTGATTGAGTCTCAAAGGATTCTGGGGATTTTGACAGTTGAAATTTGAATAGTGTTGGCTCATTTGAACATTCCGTCAATGTAAGTCTATGGGATTTTTCCCAGTTTTAAACGTCATTTTTAGGAAAACCGTAAGTCCGATCAGTTTGAAGAGATATAGCAACTCGAGTCAGACCAGTCTGAAGATCTAGGCTGAGTTTGGAGTTTGTAGAGTTAAAGCTCTAGGAGGAGTAGCGTTTGAAAATTTGGCTAAGAATAATAATAATAATAACTAGATATGTACATTTCCTGAAGAAAATGTGAGTGGTGCTTGCCGTGGCAAAACTCAGCACTCGGTTGCTAGGGTGTTGCTATGCGGTTGCTAGGGTACTTGGGGTGGTTGCTAGGGTGTTGCTAGGGTATTCGGGGTGGTTGCTAGGGCGGTTGCTAGGGTACGCAGGGTGGTTGCTAGGGTGTTGCTATGCGGTTGCTAGGGTAACCGGGGTGGTTGCTAGGGCGGTTGCTAGGGTAGCCAGGGTGGTTGCTAGGGTGTTGCTATGCGGTTGCTAGGGTAACCGGGGTGGTTGCTAGGGTGTTGCTATGCGGTTGCTAGGGTACTCGGGGTGGTTGCTAGGGCGGTTGCTAGGGTACCCAGGGTGGTTGCTAAGGTGTTGCTATGCGGTTACTAGGGTAACCGGGGTGGTTGCTAGGGTGGTTGCTATGGTACCCAGGGTGGTTGCTAAGGTTTTGCTATGCGGTTGCTAGGGTAACCGGGGTGGTTGCTAGGGTGTTGCTATGCGGTTGCTAGGGTACTCGGGGTGGTTGCTAGGGCGGTTGCTAGGGTAACCGGGGTGGTTGCTAAGGTGTTGCTATGCGGTTGCTAGGGTATCCAGGGTGGTTGCTAGGGTGTTGCTATGCGGTTGCTAGGGTAACCGCGGTGGTTGCTAGGGCGGTTGCTATGGTACCCAGGGTGGTTGCTAAGGTGTTGCTATGCGGTTGCTAGGGTACCCAGAGTGGTTGCTAAGGTATTGCTATGCGGTTGCTAGGGTAACCGGGGTGGTTGCTAGGGTGTTGCTATGCGGTTGCTAGGGTACTCGGGGTGGTTGCTAGGGTATTGCTATGGTACCCAGGGTGGTTGCTAAGGTGTTGCTATGCGGTTGCTAGGGTATCCAGGGTGGTTGCTATGGTGTTGCTATGCGGTTGCTAGGGTACTTGGGGTGGTTGCTAGGGCAGTTGCTAAGGTACTTGGGGTGGTTGCTAGAGTGTTGTTAGGCAGTTACTAGTTGTCACAGATCATTATTATGGAGTTTTATAGAGTTCTTAGCCTGATTTAACACTTAGCTAATTACTATTAGCATGTAGCTGTTCACTGCTAGCATGGCTTGCATCTTAAGAATCCTATTTGCTAGCATGAATCAAAAGAACCAATTCCCATGTCTCTACGATGTTCTGATGCAAAGATATAGGTCTTGCTAGATGGTTGCTAGGGTACTCTGTTTGGTTGCTAGGGAGTGGCTTAGCAACTGCCAATGATCATACTCCAAAGGCTGCCTGCCATTATGAATGATATAAACCAACCCCCATGTCTCTATGACATTCAGATTTGAAGATATGCCTGTGTGGGTTTGGGTTGCTAGGGTGCTCAATAGTGGTTGCTAGGGCGTGGCTAGGAAGTGTCTATAGTGATTCATGATTGGCTGTTTGCTGCCCCGAGTCAAACAAGCCCACCCCCATGTTTCTATGACACTGTGATCCAAAGATATCCATCTGGGTCTTTTATAATGGTGGTCTATGGGATCAGTTGCTAGGGTGCTCTAAATGGTTGCTAGGGCGTGGCTTGACAGCTTACCGGTGATCCTGAGAGTCTGATTGGTTGTCTGAGTAAAATGAGCCCTCCCCCATGTCTCTATAACATTGTGACGCAGAGTTATGTTTAATGCAAAATTCCTATGTAAATTACCATAGTATGAAAAAAACATGCTTTTTAATGGGCCGTCCCTCCCCATAGTATGTCAATGGGGCCACTTTGGGGGGCTCTTGCGCCCCAGGGGTACAACTTATACCCCATTGCGGGGTATGTTCTCGAACAGCCTGCCAGCCTCTCCAGATGAGGTGAATCGCATGTTTCTACGAAATTCTCGCTCGGCGCTACGACCCCTCAAAGTTGGCCGTAATGCATTGTCTATGGGATTTTTCGGCTGATTTTTCGCCCCGTGTACGATCATCGTACACCCGATCGCTTATAAAAGTCATAGCACACCATTCCCGAATAGGCCGCACGATTTGACGCCCGTTTCATGGGTCTGTGACAAAAACTGCGGGACGAGTTACGCGCCGAAATTTGTACGGAAGAAAAATAAGAAGAATAATAATAAGTATGTGAGATAATAATAGTGATGCTTTGCCTTTGGCAAGCACCACTAATAATAATAATAATAATAATAATAATAATAAGCTTAAGTAGCAGATCAGTAGGTTGGCTAGCATGTTTCTAGCATGATTAACAAGTTGCTAGCATATTTCTAGCATGATTAGCATGTTGCTAGCATGTTTTTAACATGATTAGCAAGTTGTTAGCATGTTGCTAGCATGTTCCTAACACGATTAGCAAGTTGCTAGCATGTTTTTAACATAATTAGCAAGTTGCTAGCATGTTTTTAACATGATTAGTAAGTTGCTAGCATGTTGCTAGCATGTTCCTAACATGATTAGCAAGTTGCTAGCATGTTTCTAGCATGATTAGCAAGTTGCTAGCATGTTTCTAGCATGATTAGCATGTTTCTAGCATGTTTTTAACATGATTAGCAAGTTGTTAGCAAGTTGCTAGCATGTTTTTAGAATGATTAGCAAGTTGCTAGCATGTTTTTAGAATGATTAGCAAGTTGCTAGTATGTTTCTAGCATGATTAGCAAGTTGCTAGCATGTTTCTAGCATGATTAGCAAGTTACTAGCATGTTGTTAGTCTGTTTCTAACATGATTAACATGTTGTTGGCATGTTATTAGCATGATTAGCCAGTTACTAGTATGTTACTAGCATGATTAGCAGGCTACTAGCATGACTCTAGTTTGGCTAGCGATAGATCGATAGATAGATAGATAGATAGATAGATAGATAGATAGATAGATAGATAGATAGATAGATAGATAGATAAATAAATAGATGAGTTTGAATGAGTTTGAATGGATTAGAAATACAGTACATAGAAGGGAAGCTTGATTGAGTCTCAAAGGATTCTGGGAGTTTTGACAGTTGGAATTTGAAAAGTGTTGGCTCATTTAAACATTCCGTCAATGGAAGTCTATGGGATTTTTCCCAGTTTTAAACGTCATTTTTAGGAAAACCGTAAGTCCGATCAGTTTGAAGAGATATAGCAACTCGAGTCAGACCAGTCTGAAGATCTAGGCTGAGTTTGGAGTTTGTAGAGTTAAAGCTCTAGGAGGAGTAGCGTTTGAAAATTTGGCTAAGAATAATAATAATAATAATAATAATAATAATAATAATAATAATAATAATAATAATAATAAGCTTAAGTAGCAGATCAGTAGGTTGGCTTTCTCAAGCCAACCTAACTAGATAAAAAAGTTCGTCAAGACAAACTTTAAGTTGGCTTGAGAAAGCCAGACCAGAAAGTTTGAAAAGGTTTTAAAGTTTTAAAGTTTGAATGCAGTATGTCAGATAGATAGATAGACAGATAGATAATTAACATGTTGTTAGTATGATTCTAACATTATTACCAAGTTACTAGCATGTTGCTAGCATGTTTTTAACATGATTAGCAAGGTACTATCATATAGCTAGTCTGTTTCTAACATTATTAGCAAGTTGCTAGCATGATTAGCAAGTTGCTAGTATGCTGTTAGCACGTTCCTAGCATGATTAGCAAAGTTGCTAGCATGTTTCTAACATGATTAGCAAGTTGCTAGCATGTTTCTAGCATGATTGGCAAGTTACTAGCATGTTTCTAACATGATTAGCAAGTTGATAGCATGTTGCTAAAAATGTTTGAAAAAGTTTGAAAAGTTTATAGTTTAAAAAGTTTACGAAGTTTTAAAAAGTTTTGCATTTGACGGTTTTCAGTCTGTAATGGTTTGAAGTCTAACGTAGTTTTAAAAGGTTAAAGTTTGAATGTTTTGAAGGCAATACAGTCTGTCAGAGATAGATAGATAGATAGATAGTAATGGTTAGATGATAGATAGATAGATAGATAAGTAGATAGATAACGATTAGCAAGTTACTAGAATGATTCTAGCATGATTAGCATTTTACTAGCATGTTGTTAACATGTTTAACATTTTATTAACATGATAACGGGTGGTTGCTAGGGTGTTGCTATGCGGTTGCTAAGGTAACGGGGTGGTTGCTAGGGTGTTGCTATGCGGTTGCTAGGGTACTTGGGGTGGTTGCTAGGCCGGTTGCTAAGATACCCAGGGTGGTTGCTAAGGTGTTGCTATGCCGTTGCTAGGGTATCCAGGGTGGTTGCTAGGGTGTTGCTATGCGGTTGCTAGGGTACCCAGGGTGGTTGCTAGGGTGTTGCTATGCGGTTGCTAGGGTATCCAGGGTGGTTGCTAGGGTGGTTGCTAGGGTGTTGCTATGCGGTTGCTAAGGTATCCAGGGTGGTTGCTAGGGTGTTGCTATGCGGTTGCTAGGGTACCCAGGATGGTTGCTAAGGTGTTGCTATGCGGTTGCTAAGGTAACAGGGGTGGTTGCTAGGGTGTTGCTATGCAGTTGCTAAGGTAACAGGAGTCGTTGCTAGGGTGTTGCTATGCGGTTGCTAGGGTACTTGGGGTGGTTGCTAGGCCGGTTGTTAAGGTGCCCAGGGTGGTTGCTAAGGATGTTTCTAGCATGATTAACAAGTTGCTAGCATGTTTCTAACATGATTAGCAAGTTGTTAGCAAGTTGCTAGCATGTTTTTAGAATGATTAGCAAGTTGCTAGCATGTTTTTAGAATGATTAGCAAGTTGTTAGTATGTTTCTAGCATGATTAGCAAGTTGCTAGCATGTTTCTAGCATGATTAGCAAGTTGCTAGCATGTTTTTAACATGATTAGCAAGTTGCTAGCATGTTGCTAGCATGTTCTTAACATGATTAGCAAGTTGCTAGCATGTTTCTAGCATGATTAGCAAGTTGCTAGCATGTTTCTAGCATGATTAGCATGTTTTTAACATGATTAGCAAGTTGCTAGCATGTTTTTAGAATGATTAGCAAGTTGCTAGTATGTTACTAGCATGATTAGCAAGTTGCTAGCATGTTTCTAGCATGATTAGCAAGTTGCTAGCATGTTTCTAGCATGATTAGCATGTTTCTAGCATGTTTTTAACATGATTAGCAAGTTGTTAGCAAGTTTTTAACATGATTAGCAAGTTGTTAGCAAGTTGCTAGCATGTTTTTAGAATGATTAGCAAGTTGCTAGCATGTTTTTAGAATGATTAGCAAGTTGCTAGTATGTTTCTAGCATGATTAGCAAGTTGCTAGCATGTTTCTAGCATGATTAGCATGTTTCTAGCATGTTTTTAACATGATTAGCAAGTTGTTAGCAAGTTGCTAGCATGTTTTTAGAATGATTAGCAAGTTGCTAACATGTTTTTAGAATGATTAGCAAGTTGCTAGTATGTTTCTAGCATGATTAGCAAGTTGCTAGCATGTTTCTAGCATGATTAGCAAGTTGCTAGCATGTTTCTAGCATGATTAGCAAGTTACTAGCATGTTGTTAGTCTGTTTCTAACATGATTAGCATGTTGTTAGCATGATTAGCCAGTTACTAGCATGTTACTAGCATGATTAGCAGGCTACTAGCATGACTCTAGTTTGGCTAGTGATAGATAGATAGATAGATAGATGAGTTTGAATGAGTTTGAATGGATTAGAAATACAGTACATAGAAGGGAAGCTTGATTGAGTCTCAAAGGATTCTGGGGATTTTGACAGTTGAAATTTGAATAGTGTTGGCTCATTTGAACATTCCGTCAATGTAAGTCTATGGGATTTTTCCCAGTTTTAAACGTCATTTTTAGGAAAACCGTAAGTCCGATCAGTTTGAAGAGATATAGCAACTCGAGTCAGACCAGTCTGAAGATCTAGGCTGAGTTTGGAGTTTGTAGAGTTAAAGCTCTAGGAGGAGTAGCGTTTGAAAATTTGGCTAAGAAGAAGAATAATAATAATAACTAGATAAAAAAGTTCGTCAAGACAAACTTTAAGTTGGCTTGAGAAAGCCGGACCAGAAAGTTTTAAAAAGTTTTAAAAGTTTTAAAAGTTTAAGAAGTTTTAAAAAGTTGCATTTGGATAGGTTTTAGTCTGAAATAGTTTGAAGTTTAAAGTAGTTTTAAAAGGTTAAAGTTTGAATGCAGTCTCTCAGACAGATATATAGATAGATAGACAGATAGAAATATAGATAGATAGATAATAGATAAATTTGCTAACATGTTTCTAGCATGTTGTTAGAATGTTTCTAGCATGTTGTTAGAATGTTTCTAGCATGATTAGCAAGTAGTTAGAATGTTGCTAGCATGTTTCTGGCATGATTAGCAAGTTGCTAGCATGTTTCTAGCATGATTAGCAAGTTGCTAGCATGTTTCTAGCATGATTAGCATGTTGCTAGCATGTTTCTAGCATGATTAGCAAGTTGTTAGCATGTTGCTAGCATGTTTCTAGCATGATTAGCATGTTGCTAGCATGTTGCTAGCATGTTTCTAGCATGATTAGCAAGTTGCTAGCATGTTTATAGCATGATTAGCAAGTTGCTAGCATGTTTCTAACATGATTAGCAAGTTGTTAGCATGTTGCTAGCATAATTAGCAAGTTGTTAGCATGTTTCTAGCATGTTTCTAGCATGATTAGCAAGTTGTTAGCATGTTTCTAGCATGATTAGCAAGTTGCTAGCATGTTTCTAACATGATTAGTAAGTTGCTAGCATGTTTCTAGCATGATTAGCAAGTTGTTAGCATGTTGCTAGCATGATTAACAAGTTGTTAGCATGTTTCTAGCATGATTAGCAAGTTGCTAGCATGTTTCTAACATGATTAGCAACTTGTTAGCATGTTGCTAGCATGATTAGCAAGTGGTTAGCATGTTTCTAGCATGTTTCTAGCATGATTAGCAAGTTGTTAGCATGTTTCTAGCATGATTAGCAAGTTGCTAGCATGTTTCTAACATGATTAGCAAGTTGCTAGCATGTTTCTAGCATGATTAGCAAGTTGTTAGCATGTTGCTAGCATGATTAGCAAGTTGTTAACATGTTTCTAGCATGATTAGCAAGTTGTTAGCATGTTTCTAGCATGATTAGCAAGTTGCTAGCATGTTTCTAGCATGATTAGCAAGTTGTTAGCATGTTTCTAGCATGATTAGCAAGGTGCTAGCATGTTTCTAGCATGATTAGCAAGTTGTTAGCATGTTGCTAGCATGTTTCTAGCATGATTAGCAAGTTGCTAGCATGTTTCTGGTTGCTAGCCATAGATAGATAGATAGATAGATAGTAAAGTTTAGATAGATAGATAGATAGATAGATAGATAGATAGATAGATAGATGAGTTTGAATGAGTTTAAATGGATTAGAAATACAGTACATAGAAGGGAGGTTTGATTGAGGCTCAAAGGATTCTGGGGATTTTGACAGTTGGAGTTTAAAAAGTGCTGGCTCATTTGAACATTCCGTCAATGTAAGTCTATGGGATTTTTCCCAAATTTAATCGCCATTTTTAGGAAAACCGTAAGTCCGATCAGTTAGAAAAGATATAGCAACTAACTTCAGATCAGTTTAAAGATCTGGACTGAGTTTGGAGTTTGTAGATTTAAAGCTCTAGGAGGAGTTAGAGTTGATAATTTTAGTCTCAGAAGAAGAAGAATAATAATAATAAGTTTAAGTAGCATTTCAGTAAGTTGGCTTTCTCAAGCCAACTTAATAACTAGATAGTAAAGTTTGTCAAGACAAACTTTAGGTTGGCTTGAGAAAGCTGGACCAGAAAGTTTGAAAAAGTTTGAAAAGTTTATAGTTTAAAAAGTTTACGAAGTTTTAAAAAGTTTTGCATTTGATGGTTTTCAGTCTGTAATGGTTTGAAGTCTAACGTAGTTTTAAAAGGTTAAAGTTTGAATGTTTTGAAGGCAATACAGTCTGTCAGAGATAGATAGATAGATAGATAGTAATGGTTAAATGATAGATAGATAGATAGATAGATAGATAGATAGATAGATAGATAGATAGATAGATAGATAGATAGATAAGTAGATAGATAACAATTAGCAAGTTACTAGAATGATTCTAGCATGATTAGCATTTTACTAGCATGTTGTTAACATGTTTAACATTTTATTAACATGATAACAGGGGTGGTTGCTAGGGTGTTGCTATGCGGTTGCTAAGGTAACGGGGTGGTTGCTAGGGTGTTGCTATGCGGTTGCTAAGGTAACGGGGTGGTTGCTAGGGTGTTGCTATGCGGTTGCTAGGGTACTTGGGGTGGTTGCTAGGCCGGTTGCTAAGATACCCAGGGTGGTTGCTAAGGTGTTGCTATGCTGTTGCTAAGGTATCCAAGGTGGTTGCTAAGCTGTTGCTATGCGGTTGCTAGGGTAACAGGGGTGGTTGCTAGGGTGTTGCTATGCCGTTGCTAGGGTATCAAGGATGGTTGCTAAGGTGTTGCAATGCGGTTGCTAGGGTAACAGGGGTGGTTGCTAGGGTGTTGCTATGTGGTTGCTAAGGTAACAGGGGTGGTTGCTAGGGTGTTGCTATGCAGTTGCTAGGGTACCCAGGGTGGTTGCTAAGGTGTTGCTATGCGGTTGCTAAGGTATCCAAGGTGGTTGCTAGGGTGTTGCTATGCGGTTGCTAAGGTAACAGGGGTGGTTGCTAGGGTATCCAGGGTGGTTGCTAGGGTGTTGCTATGCCGTTGCTAGGGTATCCAGGGTGGTTGCTAGGGTGTTGCTATGCGGTTGCTAGGGTATCCAGGGTGGTTGCTAGGGTGGTTGCTAGGGTGTTGCTATGCGGTTGCTAAGGTATCCAGGGTGGTTGCTAGGGTGTTGCTATGCGGTTGCTAGGGTGCCCAGGGTGGTTGCTAAGGTGTTGCTATGCGGTTGCTAAGGTAACAGGGGTGGTTGCTAGGGTGTTGCTATGCAGTTGCTAAGGTAACAGGAGTCGTTGCTAGGGTGTTGCTATGCGGTTGCTAGGGTACTTGGGGTGGTTGTTAGGCCGGTTGTTAAGGTGCCCAGGGTGGTTGCTAAGGATGTTTCTAGCATGATTAACAAGTTGCTAGCATGTCTCTAACATGATTAACAAGTTGCTAGCATGTTTCTATCATGACTAGCATGTTGCTAGTATGTTTCTAGCATGATTAGCAAGTAGCTAGCATATTTCTAGCATGATTAGCATGTTGCTAGCATGTTTTTAACATGATTAGCAAGTTGTTAGCATGTTGCTAGCATGTTCCTAACATGATTAGCAAGTTGCTAGCATGTTTTTAACATGATTAGCAAGTTGCTAGCATGCTGCTAGCATGTTCTTAACATGATTAGCAAGTTGCTAGCATATTTCTAGCATGATTAGCATGTTTCTAGCATGTTTTTAACATGATTAGCAAGTTGTTAGCATGTTGCTAGCATGTTCCTAACATGATTAGCAAGTTGCTAGCATGTTTTTAACATGATTAGCAAGTTGCTAGCATGTTTTTAGAATGATTAGCAAGTTGCTAGCATGTTTTTAACATGATTAGCAAGTTGCTAGTATATTTCTATCATGATTAGCATGTTGCTAGCATGTTTTTAACATGATTAGCAAGTTGTTAACATGTTGCGAGCATGTTCTTAACATGATTAGCAAGTTGCTAGCATGTTTTTAACATGATTAGCAAGTTGTTAGCATGTTGCTAGCATGATTAGCAAGTTGTTAGCATGTTGCTAGTATGTTACTAGCATGATTAGCAAGTTGCTAGCATATTTTTAACATGATTAGCAAGTTGCTAGCATGTTTTTAGAATGATTAGCAAGTTGCTAGTCTGTTTCTAACATGATTAGCATGTTGTTAGCATGTTATTAGCATGATTAGCAAGTTACTAGCATGTTACTAGCATGATTAGCAGGCTACTAGCATGTTTTTAACATTATTAGCAAGTTGCTAGCATGTTTTTAGAATGATTAGCAAGTTGCTGGCATGTTTTTAGAATGATTAGCAAGTTGCTAGCATGTTTCTAGCATGATTAGCATGTTGCTAACATGTTTCTAGCATGACTAGCATGTTGCTAGTCTGTTTCTAACATGATTAGCAAATTGCTAGCATGTTTCTAACATGATTAGCCAGTTACTAGCATGTTACTAGCATGATTAGCAAGTTGCTAGCATGTTTCTAGCATGATTAACAAGTTACTAGCATGTTGCTAGTCTGTTTCTAACATGATTAGCATGTTGTTAGCATGTTATTAGCATGATTAGCCAGTTACTAGCCAGTTACTAGCATGATTAGCAGGCTACTAGCATGACTCTAATTTGGCTAGTGATAGATAGATAGATAGATAGATAGATAGATAGATAGATAGATAGATAGATAGATAGATAGATAGATAGATAGATAGATGAGTTTGAATGAGTTTAAATGGATTAGAAATACAGTACATAGAAGGGAAGCTTGATTGAGTCTCAAAGGATTCTGGGAGTTTTGACAGTTGAAATTTGAATAGTGTTGGCTCATTTGAACATTCTGTCAATGTAAGTCTATGGGATTTTTCCCAGTTTTAAACGTCATTTTTAGGAAAACCGTAAGTCCGATCAGTTTGAAGAGATATAGCAACTCGAGTCAGACCAGTCTGAAGATCTAGGCTGAGTTTGGAGTTTGTAGAGTTAAAGCTCTAGGAGGAGTTGCGTTTGAAAATTTGGCTAAGAAGAATAATAATAATAACTAGATAAAAAAGTTCGTCAAGACAAACTTTAAGTTGGCTTGAGAAAGCCGGACCAGAAAGTTTTAAAAAGTTTTAAAAGTTTTAAAAGTTTAAGAAGTTTTAAAAAGTTGCATTTGGATAGGTTTTAGTCTGAAATAGTTTGAAGTTTAAAGTAGTTTTAAAAGGTTAAAGTTTGAATGCAGTCTCTCAGACAGATATATAGATAGATAGACAGATAGAAATATAGATAGATAGATAATAGATAAATTTGCTAACATGTTTCTAGCATGTTGTTAGAATGTTTCTAGCATGATTAGCAAGTAGTTAGAATGTTGCTAGCATGTTTCTGGCATGATTAGCAAGTTGTTAGCATGTTTCTAGCATGATTAGCAAGTTGCTAGCATGTTTCTAGCATGATTAGCAAGTTGTTAGCATGTTGCTAGCATGATTAGCATGTTGCTAGCATGTTTCTAGCATGATTAGCAAGTTGTTAGCATGTTGCTAGCATGTTTCTAGCATGATTAGCATGTTGCTAGCATGTTGCTAGCATGTTTCTAGCATGATTAGCAAGTTGCTAGCATGTTTATAGCATGATTAGCAAGTTGCTAGCATGTTTCTAACATGATTAGCAAGTTGTTAGCATGTTGCTAGCATAATTAGCAAGTTGTTAGCATGTTTCTAGCATGTTTCTAGCATGATTAGCAAGTTGTTAGCATGTTTCTAGCATGATTAGCAAGTTGCTAGCATGTTTCTAACATGATTAGTAAGTTGCTAGCATGTTTCTAGCATGATTAGCAAGTTGTTAGCATGTTGCTAGCATGATTAGCAAGTTGTTAACATGTTTCTAGCATGATTAGCAAGTTGTTAGCATGTTTCTAGCATGATTGTTAGCATGTTTCTAGCATGATTAGCAAGTTGCTAGCATGTTTCTAACATGATTAGCAACTTGTTAGCATGTTGCTAGCATGATTAGCAAGTGGTTAGCATGTTTCTAGCATGTTTCTAGCATGATTAGCAAGTTGTTAGCATGTTTCTAGCATGATTAGCAAGTTGCTAGCATGTTTCTAACATGATTAGCAAGTTGCTAGCATGTTTCTAGCATGATTAGCAAGTTGTTAGCATGTTGCTAGCATGATTAGCAAGTTGTTAACATGTTTCTAGCATGATTAGCAAGTTGTTAGCATGTTTCTAGCATGATTAGCAAGTTGCTAGCATGTTTCTAGCATGATTAGCAAGTTGTTAGCATGTTTCTAGCATGATTAGCAAGGTGCTAGCATGTTTCTAGCATGATTAGCAAGTTGTTAGCATGTTGCTAGCATGTTTCTAGCATGATTAGCAAGTTGCTAGCATGTTTCTGGTTGCTAGCCATAGATAGATAGATAGATAGATAGTAAAGTTTAGATAGATAGATAGATAGATAGATAGATAGATGAGTTTGAATGAGTTTAAATGGATTAGAAATACAGTACATAGAAGGGAGGTTTGATTGAGGCTCAAAGGATTCTGGGGATTTTGACAGTTGGAGTTTAAAAAGTGCTGGCTCATTTGAACATTCCGTCAATGTAAGTCTATGGGATTTTTCCCAAATTTAATCGCCATTTTTAGGAAAACCGTAAGTCCGATCAGTTAGAAAAGATATAGCAACTAACTTCAGATCAGTTTAAAGATCTGGACTGAGTTTGGAGTTTGTAGATTTAAAGCTCTAGGAGGAGTTAGAGTTGATAATTTTAGTCTCAGAAGAAGAAGAATAATAATAATAAGTTTAAGTAGCATTTCAGTAAGTTGGCTTTCTCAAGCCAACTTAATAACTAGATAGTAAAGTTTGTCAAGACAAACTTTAGGTTGGCTTGAGAAAGCTGGACCAGAAAGTTTGAAAAAGTTTGAAAAGTTTATAGTTTAAAAAGTTTACGAAGTTTTAAAAAGTTTTGCATTTGATGGTTTTCAGTCTGTAATGGTTTGAAGTCTAACGTAGTTTTAAAAGGTTAAAGTTTGAATGTTTTGAAGGCAATACAGTCTGTCAGAGATAGATAGATAGATAGATAGTAATGGTTAAATGATAGATAGATAGATAGATAGATAGATAGATAGATAGATAGATAGATAAGTAGATAGATAACAATTAGCAAGTTACTAGAATGATTCTAGCATGATTAGCATTTTACTAGCATGTTGTTAACATGTTTAACATTTTATTAACATGATAACAGGGGTGGTTGCTAGGGTGTTGCTATGCGGTTGCTAAGGTAACGGGGTGGTTGCTAGGGTGTTGCTATGCGGTTGCTAAGGTAACGGGGTGGTTGCTAGGGTGTTGCTATGCGGTTGCTAGGGTACTTGGGGTGGTTGCTAGGCCGGTTGCTAAGATACCCAGGGTGGTTGCTAAGGTGTTGCTATGCTGTTGCTAAGGTATCCAAGGTGGTTGCTAAGCTGTTGCTATGCGGTTGCTAGGGTAACAGGGGTGGTTGCTAGGGTGTTGCTATGCCGTTGCTAGGGTATCAAGGATGGTTGCTAAGGTGTTGCAATGCGGTTGCTAGGGTAACAGGGGTGGTTGCTAGGGTGTTGCTATGTGGTTGCTAAGGTAACAGGGGTGGTTGCTAGGGTGTTGCTATGCAGTTGCTAGGGTACCCAGGGTGGTTGCTAAGGTGTTGCTATGCGGTTGCTAAGGTATCCAAGGTGGTTGCTAGGGTGTTGCTATGCGGTTGCTAAGGTAACAGGGGTGGTTGCTAGGGTATCCAGGGTGGTTGCTAGGGTGTTGCTATGCCGTTGCTAGGGTATCCAGGGTGGTTGCTAGGGTGTTGCTATGCGGTTGCTAGGGTATCCAGGGTGGTTGCTAGGGTGGTTGCTAGGGTGTTGCTATGCGGTTGCTAAGGTATCCAGGGTGGTTGCTAGGGTGTTGCTATGCGGTTGCTAGGGTGCCCAGGGTGGTTGCTAAGGTGTTGCTATGCGGTTGCTAAGGTAACAGGGGTGGTTGCTAGGGTGTTGCTATGCAGTTGCTAAGGTAACAGGAGTCGTTGCTAGGGTGTTGCTATGCGGTTGCTAGGGTACTTGGGGTGGTTGTTAGGCCGGTTGTTAAGGTGCCCAGGGTGGTTGCTAAGCATGTTTCTAGCATGATTAACAAGTTGCTAGCATGTCTCTAACATGATTAACAAGTTGCTAGCATGTTTCTATCATGACTAGCATGTTGCTAGTATGTTTCTAGCATGATTAGCAAGTAGCTAGCATATTTCTAGCATGATTAGCATGTTGCTAGCATGTTTTTAACATGATTAGCAAGTTGTTAGCATGTTGCTAGCATGTTCCTAACATGATTAGCAAGTTGCTAGCATGTTTTTAACATGATTAGCAAGTTGCTAGCATGCTGCTAGCATGTTCTTAACATGATTAGCAAGTTGCTAGCATATTTCTAGCATGATTAGCATGTTTCTAGCATGTTTTTAACATGATTAGCAAGTTGTTAGCATGTTGCTAGCATGTTCCTAACATGATTAGCAAGTTGCTAGCATGTTTTTAACATGATTAGCAAGTTGCTAGCATGTTTTTAGAATGATTAGCAAGTTGCTAGCATGTTTTTAACATGATTAGCAAGTTGCTAGTATATTTCTATCATGATTAGCATGTTGCTAGCATGTTTTTAACATGATTAGCAAGTTGTTAACATGTTGCGAGCATGTTCTTAACATGATTAGCAAGTTGCTAGCATGTTTTTAACATGATTAGCAAGTTGTTAGCATGTTGCTAGCATGATTAGCAAGTTGTTAGCATGTTGCTAGTATGTTACAAGCATGATTAGCAAGTTGCTAGCATATTTTTAACATGATTAGCAAGTTGCTAGCATGTTTTTAGAATGATTAGCAAGTTGCTAGTCTGTTTCTAACATGATTAGCATGTTGTTAGCATGTTATTAGCATGATTAGCAAGTTACTAGCATGTTTTTAACATTATTAGCAAGTTGCTAGCATGTTTTTAGAATGATTAGCAAGTTGCTGGCATGTTTTTAGAATGATTAGCAAGTTGCTAGCATGTTTCTAGCATGATTAGCATGTTGCTAACATGTTTCTAGCATGACTAGCATGTTGCTAGTCTGTTTCTAACATGATTAGCAAATTGCTAGCATGTTTCTAACATGATTAGCCAGTTACTAGCATGTTACTAGCATGATTAGCAAGTTGCTAGCATGTTTCTAGCATGATTAACAAGTTACTAGCATGTTGCTAGTCTGTTTCTAACATGATTAGCATGTTGTTAGCATGTTATTAGCATGATTAGCCAGTTACTAGCCAGTTACTAGCATGATTAGCAGGCTACTAGCATGACTCTAATTTGGCTAGTGATAGATAGATAGATAGATAGATAGATAGATAGATAGATAGATAGATAGATAGATAGATAGATAGATAGATAGATAGATAGATGAGTTTGAATGAGTTTAAATGGATTAGAAATACAGTACATAGAAGGGAAGCTTGATTGAGTCTCAAAGGATTCTGGGAGTTTTGACAGTTGAAATTTGAATAGTGTTGGCTCATTTGAACATTCTGTCAATGTAAGTCTATGGGATTTTTCCCAGTTTTAAACGTCATTTTTAGGAAAACCGTAAGTCCGATCAGTTTGAAGAGATATAGCAACTCGAGTCAGACCAGTCTGAAGATCTAGGCTGAGTTTGGAGTTTGTAGAGTTAAAGCTCTAGGAGGAGTTGCGTTTGAAAATTTGGCTAAGAAGAATAATAATAATAACTAGATAAAAAAGTTCGTCAAGACAAACTTTAAGTTGGCTTGAGAAAGCCGGACCAGAAAGTTTTAAAAAGTTTTAAAAGTTTTAAAAGTTTAAGAAGTTTTAAAAAGTTGCATTTGGATAGGTTTTAGTCTGAAATAGTTTGAAGTTTAAAGTAGTTTTAAAAGGTTAAAGTTTGAATGCAGTCTCTCAGACAGATATATAGATAGATAGACAGATAGAAATATAGATAGATAGATAATAGATAAATTTGCTAACATGTTTCTAGCATGTTGTTAGAATGTTTCTAGCATGATTAGCAAGTAGTTAGAATGTTGCTAGCATGTTTCTGGCATGATTAGCAAGTTGTTAGCATGTTTCTAGCATGATTAGCAAGTTGCTAGCATGTTTCTAGCATGATTAGCAAGTTGTTAGCATGTTGCTAGCATGATTAGCATGTTGCTAGCATGTTTCTAGCATGATTAGCAAGTTGTTAGCATGTTGCTAGCATGTTTCTAGCATGATTAGCATGTTGCTAGCATGTTGCTAGCATGTTTCTAGCATGATTAGCAAGTTGCTAGCATGTTTATAGCATGATTAGCAAGTTGCTAGCATGTTTCTAACATGATTAGCAAGTTGTTAGCATGTTGCTAGCATAATTAGCAAGTTGTTAGCATGTTTCTAGCATGTTTCTAGCATGATTAGCAAGTTGTTAGCATGTTTCTAGCATGATTAGCAAGTTGCTAGCATGTTTCTAACATGATTAGTAAGTTGCTAGCATGTTTCTAGCATGATTAGCAAGTTGTTAGCATGTTGCTAGCATGATTAGCAAGTTGTTAACATGTTTCTAGCATGATTAGCAAGTTGTTAGCATGTTTCTAGCATGATTGTTAGCATGTTTCTAGCATGATTAGCAAGTTGCTAGCATGTTTCTAACATGATTAGCAACTTGTTAGCATGTTGCTAGCATGATTAGCAAGTGGTTAGCATGTTTCTAGCATGTTTCTAGCATGATTAGCAAGTTGTTAGCATGTTTCTAGCATGATTAGCAAGTTGCTAGCATGTTTCTAACATGATTAGCAAGTTGCTAGCATGTTTCTAGCATGATTAGCAAGTTGTTAGCATGTTGCTAGCATGATTAGCAAGTTGTTAACATGTTTCTAGCATGATTAGCAAGTTGTTAGCATGTTTCTAGCATGATTAGCAAGTTGCTAGCATGTTTCTAGCATGATTAGCAAGTTGTTAGCATGTTTCTAGCATGATTAGCAAGGTGCTAGCATGTTTCTAGCATGATTAGCAAGTTGTTAGCATGTTGCTAGCATGTTTCTAGCATGATTAGCAAGTTGCTAGCATGTTTCTGGTTGCTAGCCATAGATAGATAGATAGATAGATAGTAAAGTTTAGATAGATAGATAGATAGATAGATAGATAGATAGATGAGTTTGAATGAGTTTAAATGGATTAGAAATACAGTACATAGAAGGGAGGTTTGATTGAGGCTCAAAGGATTCTGGGGATTTTGACAGTTGGAGTTTAAAAAGTGCTGGCTCATTTGAACATTCCGTCAATGTAAGTCTATGGGATTTTTCCCAAATTTAATCGCCATTTTTAGGAAAACCGTAAGTCCGATCAGTTAGAAAAGATATAGCAACTAACTTCAGATCAGTTTAAAGATCTGGACTGAGTTTGGAGTTTGTAGATTTAAAGCTCTAGGAGGAGTTAGAGTTGATAATTTTAGTCTCAGAAGAAGAAGAATAATAATAATAAGTTTAAGTAGCATTTCAGTAAGTTGGCTTTCTCAAGCCAACTTAATAATAATAACTAGATAGTAAAGTTTGTCAAGACAAACTTTAGGTTGGCTTGAGAAAGCTGGACCAAAAAGTTTGAAAAAGTTTGAAAAGTTTATAGTTTAAAAAGTTTACGAAGTTTTAAAAAGTTTTGCATTTGATGGTTTTCAGTCTGTAATGGTTTGAAGTCTAACGTAGTTTTAAAAGGTTTGAATGTTTTGAAGGCAATACAGTCTGTCAGAGATAGATAGATAGATAGATAGATAACAATTAGCAAGTTACTAGAATGATTCTAGCATGATTAGCATTTTACTAGCATGTTGTTAAAATGTTTAACATTTTATAAACATGATAACAGGGGTGGTTGCTAGGGTGTTGCTATGCGGTTGCTAGGGTACCAAGGGTGGTTGCTAGGGTGTTGCTATGCCATTGCTAGGGTATCCAGGATGGTTGCTAAGGTGTTGCAATGCGGTTGCTAGGGTAACAGGGGTGGTTGCTAGGGTGTTACTATCCGGTTGCTAAGGTAACAGGGGTGGTTGCTAGGGTGTTGCTATGGTATCCAGGGTGGTTGCTAGGGTGTTGCTATGCGGTTGCTAAGGTACCCAGGATGGTTGCTAAGGTGTTGCAATGCGGTTGCTAGGGTAACAGGGGTGGTTGCTATGGTGTTGCTATGCGGTTGCTAAGGTATCCAGGATGGTTGCTAGGGTGTTGCTATGCCGTTGCTAAGGTATCCAGGGTGGTTGCTAGGGTGTTGCTATGCGGTTGCTAAGGTAACAGGGGTGGTTGCTAGGCTGTTGCTATGTGGTTGCTAGGGTACTTGGGGTGGTTGCTAGGCCGGTTGCTAAGGTACCCAGGGTGGTTGCAAAGGTGTTGCTATGCCGTTGCTAGGGTATCCAGGGTGGTTGCTGGGGTGTTGCTATGCGGTTGCTGGGGTACTTGGGGTGGTTGCTAGGGTGTTGCTATGCGGTTGCTAGGGTATCCAGGATGGTTGCTAGGGTGTTGCTATGCGGTTGCTAAGGTATCCAGGGTGGTTGCTAGGGTGTTGCTATGCGGTTGCTAGGGTACCCAGGATGGTTGCTAAGGTGTTGCTATGCGGTTGCTAAGGTAACAGGGGTGGTTGCTACGGTGTTGCTATGCAGTTGCTAAGGTAACAGGAGTGGTTGCTAGGGTGTTGCTATGCGGTTGCTAGGGTACTTGGGGTGGTTGCTAGGCCGGTTGTTAAGGTGCCCAGGGTGGTTGCTAAGGATGTTTCTAGCATGATTAACAAGTTGTTAGCATATTTCTAGCATGATTAGCAGGTTGCTAGCATGTTTCTAACATGACTAGCATGTTGCTAGTATGTTTCTAGCATGATTAACAAGTTGCTAGCATATTTCTAGCATGATTAGCATGTTGCTAGCATGTTTTTAACATGATTAGCAAGTTGTTAGCATGTTGCTAGCATGTTCCTAACATGATTAGCAAGTTGCTAACATGTTTTTAACATGATTAGCAATTTGCTAGCATGTTTTTTAACATGATTAGCAAGTTGCTAGCATGTTGCTAGCATGTTCCTAACATGATTAGCAAGTTGCTAGCATGTTTCTAGCATGATTAGCATGTTTCTAGCATGTTTTTAACATGATTAGCAAGTTGTTAGCAAGTTGCTAGCATGTTTTTAGAATGATTAGCAAGTTGCTAGCATGTTTTTAGAATGATTAGCAAGTTGCTAGTATGTTTCTAGCATGATTAGGAAGTTGCTAGCATGTTTCTAGCATGATTAGCAAGTTGCTAGCATGTTTCTAACATGATTAGCATGTTTCTAGCATGTTTTTAACATGATTAGCAAGTTGTTAGCAAGTTGCTAGCATGTTTTTAGAATGATTAGCAAGTTGCTAGCATGTTTTTAGAATGATTAGCAAGTTGCTAATATGTTTCTAGCATGATTAGCAAGTTGCTAGCATGTTTCTAGCATGATTAGCAAGTTGCTAGCATGTTTCTAGCATGATTAGCAAGTTACTAGCATGTTGTTAGTCTGTTTCTAACATGATTACCATGATGTTGGCATGTTATTAGCATGATTAGCCAGTTACTAGCATGTTACTAGCATGATTAGCAGGCTACTAGCATGACTCTAGTTTGGCTAGCGATAGATAGATAGATAGATAGATAGATAGATAGATAGATAGATAGATAGATAGATAGGTAAATAAATAGATAGATAGATGAGTTTGAATGAGTTTGAATGGATTAGAAATACAGTACATAGAAGGGAAGCTTGATTGAGTCTCAAAGGATTCTGGGAGTTTTGACAGTTGGAATTTGAAAAGTGTTGGCTCATTTGAACATTCCGTCAATGTAAGTCTATGGGATTTTTCCCAGTTTTAAACGTCATTTTTAGGAAAACCGTAAGTCCGATCAGTTTGAAGAGATATAGCAACTCGAGTCAGACCAGTCTGAAGATCTAGGCTGAGTTTGGAGTTTGTAGAGTTAAAGCTCTAGGAGGAGTAGCGTTTGAAAATTTGGCTAAGAAGAATAATAATAATAACTAGATAAAAAAGTTCGTCAAGACAAACTTTAAGTTGGCTTGAGAAAGCCGGACCAGAAAGTTTTAAAAAGTTTTGAAAAGTTTTAAAAGTTTAAGAAGTTTTAAAAAGTTGCATTTGGATAGGTTTTAGTCTGAAATAGTTTGAAGTTTAAAGTAGTTTTAAAAGGTTAAAGTTTGAATGCAGTCTCTCAGACAGATATATAGATAGATAGACAGATAGAAATATAGATAGATAGATAATAGATAAATTTGCTAACATGTTTCTAGCATGTTGTTAGAATGTTTCTAGCATGATTAGCAAGTTGTTAGAATGTTGCTAGCATGTTTCTGGCATGATTAGCAAGTTGTTAGCATGTTTCTAGCATGATTAGCAAGTTGCTAGCATGTTTCTAGCATGATTAGCAAGTTGTTAGCATGTTTCTAGCATGATTAGCAAGTTGCTAGCATGTTTCTAACATGATTAGCAAGTTGCTAGCATGTTGCTAGCATGATTAGCAAGTTGTTAGCATGTTTCTAGCATGTTTCTAACGTGATTAGCAAGTTGTTAGCATGTTTCTAGCATGTTTCTAGCATGATTAGCAAGTTGCTAGCATGTTTCTAACATGATTAGCAAGTTGCTAGCATGTTTCTAGCATGATTAGCAAGTTGTTAGCATGTTGCTAGCATGATTAGCAAGTTGTTAACATGTTTCTAACATGATTAGCAAGTTGTTAGCATGTTTCTAGCATGATTGTTAGCATGTTTCTAGCATGATTAGCAAGTTGCTAGCATGTTTCTAACATGATTAGCATGTTTCTAGCATGATTAGCAAGTTGCTAGCATGTTTCTAGCATGATTAGCAAGTTGCTAGCATGTTTCTAGCATGATTGTTAGCATGTTTCTAGCATGATTAGCAAGTTGCTAGCATGTTTCTAGCATGATTAGCATGTTTCTAGCATGATTAGCAAGTTGCTAGCATGTTTCTAGCATGATTAGCAAGTTGCTAGCATGTTTCTAGCATGATTGTTAGCATGTTTCTAGCATGATTAGCAAGTTGCTAGCATGTTTCTAACATGATTAGCATGTTTCTAGCATGATTAGCAAGTTGTTAGCATGTTTCTAGCATGATTAGCAAGTTGCTAGCATGTTTCTAGCATGATTGTTAGCATGTTTCTAGCATGATTAGCAAGTTGCTAGCATGTTTCTAGCATGATTAGCATGTTGCTAGCATGTTTCTAGCATGATTAGCAAGTTGCTAGCATGTTTCTGGTTGCTAGCCATAGATAGATAGATAGATAGATAGATAGTAAAGGTTAGATAGATAGATAGATAGATAGATAGATAGATAGATAGATAGATAGATAGATAGATGAGTTTGAATGAGTTTAAATGGATTAGAAATACAGTACATAGAAGGGAGGTTTGATTGAGGCTCAAAGGATTCTGGGGATTTTGACAGTTGGAGTTTAAAAAGTGCTGGCTCATTTGAACATTCCGTCAATGTAAGTCTATGGGATTTTTCCCAAATTTAATCGCCATTTTTAGGAAAACCGTAAGTCCAATCAGTTAGAAAAGATATAGCAACTAACTTCAGATCAGTTTAAAGATCTGGGCTGAGTTTGGAGTTTGTAGATTTAAAGCTCTAGGAGGAGTTAGAGTTGATAATTTTAGTCTCAGAAGAAGAAGAATAATAATAATAAGTTTAAGTAGCATTTCAGTAAGTTGGCTTTCTCAAGCCAACTTAACTAGATAGTAAAGTTTGTCAAGACAAACTTTAGGTTGGCTTGAGAAAGCTGGACCAGAAAGTTTGAAAAAGTTTGAAAAGTTTATAGTTTAAAAAGTTTACAAAGTTTTAAAAAGTTTTGCATTTGACGGTTTTCAGTCTGTAATGGTTTGAAGTCTAAAGTAGTTTTAAAAGGTTAAAGTTTGAATGTTTTGAAGGCAATACAGTCTGTCAGAGATAGATAGATAGATAGATAGTAATGGTTAGATGATAGATAGATAGATAGATAGATAGATAGATAAGTAGATAGATAACAATTAGCAAGTTACTAGAATGATTCTAGCATGATTAGCATTTTACTAGCATGTTGTTAACATGTTTAACATTTTATTAACATGATAACAGGTGGTTGCTAGGGTGTTGCTATGCGGTTGCCAAGGTAACGGGGTGGTTGCTAGGGTGTTGCTATGCGGTTGCTAAGGTAACGGGGTGGTTGCTAGGGTGTTGCTATGCGGTTGCTAGGGTACTTGGGGTGGTTGCTAGGCCGGTTGCTAAGATACCCAGGGTGGTTGCTAAGGTGTTGCTATGCCGTTGCTAGGGTATCCAGGGTGGTTGCTAGGGTGTTGCTATGCGGTTGCTAGGGTACCCAGGGTGGTTGCTAGGGTGTTGCTATGCGGTTGCTAGGGTATCCAGGGTGGTTGCTAGGGTGTTGCTATGCGGTTGCTAAGGTATCCAGGGTGGTTGCTAGGGTGTTGCTATGCAGTTGCTAAGGTAACAGGAGTCGTTGCTATGGTGTTGCTATGCGGTTGCTAGGGTACTTGGGGTGGTTGCTAGGCCGGTTGTTAAGGTGCCCAGGGTGGTTGCTAAGGATGTTTCTAGCATGATTAACAAGTTGCTAGCATGTTTCTAACATGATTAGCAAGTTGTTAGCAAGTTGCTAGCATGTTTTTAGAATGATTAGCAAGTTGCTAGCATGTTTCTAGCATGATTAGCAAGTTGCTAGCATGTTTCTAACATGATTAGCAAGTTGTTAACAAGTTGCTAGTATGTTTCTAGCATGATTAGCAAGTTGCTAGCATGTTTCTAGCATGATTAGCAAGTTGCTAGCATGTTGCTAGCATGGTCTTAACATGATTAGCAAGTTGCTAGCATGTTTCTAGCATGATTAGCAAGTTGCTAGCATGTTTCTAGCATGATTAGCATGTTTCTAGCATGTTTTTAACATGATTAGCAAGTTGCTAGCATGTTTTTAGAATGATTAGCAAGTTGCTAGCATGTTTTTAGAATGATTAACAAGTTGCTAACATGTTTTTAGAATGATTAGCAAGTTGCTAGTATGTTTCTAGCATGATTAGCAAGTTGCTAGCATGTTTCTAGCATGATTAGCAAGTTGCTAGCATGTTTCTAGCATGATTAGCAAGTTACTAGCATGTTGTTAGTCTGTTTCTAACATGATTAGCATGTTGTTAGCATGTTATTAGCATGAGTAGCCAGTTACTAGCATGTTACTAGCATGATTAGCAGGCTACTAGCATGACTCTAGTTTGGCTAGTGATAGATAGATAGATAGATAGATAGATAATTAACATGTTGTTAGTATGATTCTAACATTATTACCAAGTTACTAGCATGTTGCTAGCATGTTTCTAACATGATTGGAATGTTGCTAGCATGATTAGCAAGTTGCTAGGATGATTAGCAAGTTGTTAGCAGGATTTTAGCATGATTAGCAAGTTGCTAGCATGTTGCTAGCACGTTTCTAGCATGATTAGCAAGTTGCTAGCATGTTGCTAGCATGTTTCTAACATGATTAGAATGTTGCTAGCATGTTTCTAGCATGATTAGCAAGTTGCTAGCATGTTTCTAGCATGATTAGCAAGTTGCTAGCATGTTTCTAGTATGATTAGCAAAGTTGTTAGCATATTTCTAGCATGATTAACAAGTTGCTAGCATGTTTCTAGTATGATTAGCAAAGTTGCTAGCATGATTTTAGCATGATTAGTAAGTTGCTAGCATTATTTTAGCATGATTAGCAAGTTACTAGCATGTTTCTAGTATGATTAGCAAGTTGCTAGCATGATTTTAACATGATTAGCAAGTTGCTAGCAAGATTTTAGCAAGATTAGCAAGTTGCTAGCATGTTTCTAGCATGATTAGCAAGTTGCTAGCATGATTTTAACATGATTAGCAAGTTGTTAGCATGTTTCTAGTATGATTAGCAAAGTTGCTAGCATGTTTCTAGCATGAATAGCAAGTTGCTAGCATGTTTGAGGCATGATTAGCAAGTTGCTAGCATGTTTCTAGCATGATTAGCAAAGTTGCTAGCATGATTTTAGCATGATTAGCAAGTTGCTAGCATGTTTCTAGCATGATTAGCAAGTTGCTAGCATGTTTCTAGCATGATTAGCAAGTTGCTAGCATGATTTTAACATGATTAGCAAGTTGCTAGCATGTTTCTAACATTATTAGCAAGTTGTTAGCATGTTGCTAGCATGTATTTAGCATGATTAGCAAGTTGCTAGCATGATTCTAGCACGTTTAGCAAGTTGTTAGCATGATTAGCAAGCTGTTAGCATGTTTCTAGCATGATTAGCAAGTTGCTAGCATGTTTCTAACATGATTAGCAAGTTGTTAGCATGTTTCTAGCATGATTAGCAAGTTGCTAGCATGTTTCTAGCATGATTAGCAAGTTGCTAGCATGTTTCTAACATGATTAGCAAGTTGTTGGCATGTTGCTAGCATGTTTTTAGCATGATTAGCAAAGTTGCTAGTATGTTTCTAACATGATTAGCAAGTTGCTAGCATGTTTCTAACATGATTAGCAAGTTGCTAGCATGTTTCTAGCATGATTAGCAAGTTGCTAGCATGTTTCTAACATGATTAGCAAGTTGTTAGCATGTTGCTAGCATGTTTCTAGCATGATTAGCAAGTTGCTAGCATGTTTCTATCATGATTAGCAAGTTGTTAGCATGTTGCTAGCATGTTTCTAGTAAGATTAGCAAGTTGCTAGCATGTTTCATAGATAGATAGATAGTTAGATAGATAGTAATGGTTAGATAGATAGATGAGTTTGAATGAGTTTGAATGGATTAGAAATACAGTACATAGAAGGGAAGCTTGATTGAGTCTCAAAGGATTCGGCGAGTTTTGACAGTTGGAGTTTGAAAAGTGTTGGCTCATTTGAACATTCCGTCAATGTAAGTCTATGGGATTTTTCCCAATTTTGATCGGCATTTTTAGGAAAATCGTAAGTCCGATCAGTTAGAAAAGATATAGCAACTCGAGTCAGACCAGTCTGAAGATCTGGGCTGAGTTTGGAGTTTGTAGAGTTAAAGCTCTAGGAGGAGATACAGTCAGAAAATTTAGTCTCAGAATAATAATAATAATAATAATAATAATAATAATAATAATAATAATAATAACTGGAAGTTTAAATAGCAGATCAGTAAGTTGGCTTTCTCAAGCCAACTTAATAATAAGCTTAAGTAGCAGATCAGTAGGTTGGCTTTCTCAAGCCAACCTAATAATAAGCTTAAGTAGCAGATCAGTAGGTTGGCTTTCTCAAGCCAACCTAATAAGCTTAAGTAGCAGATCAGTAGGTTGGCTTTCTCAAGCCAACCTAATAATAACTAGATAGTAAAGTTTGTCAAGACAAACTTTAGGTTGGCTTGAGAAAGCTGGACCAGAAAGTTTGAAAAAGTTTGAAAAGTTTATAGTTTAAAAAGTTTACGAAGTTTTAAAAAGTTTTGCATTTGACGGTTTTCAGTCTGTAATGGTTTGAAGTCTAACGTAGTTTTAAAAGGTTAAAGTTTGAATGTTTTGAAGGCAATACAGTCTGTCAGAGATAGATAGATAGATAGTAATGGTTAGATGATAGATAGATAGATAGATAGATAGATAAGTAGATAGATAACAATTAGCAAGTTACTAGAATGATTCTAGCATGATTAGCATTTTACTAGCATGTTGTTAACATGTTTAACATTTTATTAACATGATAACGGGTGGTTGCTAGGGTGTTGCTATGCGGTTGCCAAGGTAACGGGGTGGTTGCTATGCGGTTGCTATGGTAACGGGGTGGTTGCTAGGGTGTTGCTATGCGGTTGCTAGGGTACTTGGGGTGGTTGCTAGGCCGGTTGCTAAGATACCCAGGGTGGTTGCTAAGGTGTTGCTATGCCGTTGCTAGGGTATCCAGGGTGGTTGCTAGGGTGTTGCTATGCGGTTGCTAGGGTACCCAGGGTGGTTGCTAGGGTGTTGCTATGCGGTTGCTAGGGTATCCAGGGTGGTTGCTAGGGTGGTTGCTAGGGTGTTGCTATGCGGTTGCTAAGGTATCCAGGGTGGTTGCTAGGGTGTTGCTATGCGGTTGCTAGGGTACCCAGGATGGTTGCTAAGGTGTTGCTATGCGGTTGCTAAGGTAACAGGGGTGGTTGCTAGGGTGTTGCTATGCAGTTGCTAAGGTAACAGGAGTCGTTGCTATGGTGTTGCTATGCGGTTGCTAAGGTACTTGGGGTGGTTGCTAGGCCGGTTGTTAAGGTGCCCAGGGTGGTTGCTAAGGATGTTTCTAGCATGATTAACAAGTTGCTAGCATGTTTCTAACATGATTAGCAAGTTGTTAGCAAGTTGCTAGCATGTTTTTAGAATGATTAGCAAGTTGCTAGCATGTTTTTAGAATGATTAACAAGTTGCTAGTATGTTTCTAGCATGATTAGCAAGTTGCTAGCATGTTTCTAGCATGATTAGCAAGTTGCTAGCATGTTTTTAACATGATTAGCAAGTTGCTAGCATGTTGCTAGCATGTTCTTAACATGATTAGCAAGTTGCTAGCATGTTTCTAGCATGATTAGCAAGTTGCTAGCATGTTTCTAGCATGATTAGCATGTTTCTAGCATGTTTTTAACATGATTAGCAAGTTGCTAGCATGTTTTTAGAATGATTAGCAAGTTGCTAGCATGTTTTTAGAATGATTAGCAAGTTGCTAGTATGTTTCTAGCATGATTAGCAAGTTGCTAGCATGTTTCTAGCATGATTAGCAAGGTGCTAGCATGTTTCTAGCATGATTAGCATGTTTCTAGCATGTTTTTAACATGATTAACAAGTTGTTAGCAAGTTTTTAACATGATTAGCAAGTTGTTAGCAAGTTGCTAGCATGTTTTTAGAATGATTAGCAAGTTGCTAGCATGTTTTTAGAATGATTAGCAAGTTGCTAGTATGTTTCTAGCATGATTAGCAAGTTGCTAGCATGTTTCTAGCATGATTAGCATGTTTCTAGCATGTTTTTAACATGATTAGCAAGTTGTTAGCAAGTTGCTAGCATGTTTTTAGAATGATTAGCAAGTTGCTAACATGTTTTTAGAATGATTAGCAAGTTGCTAGTATGTTTCTAGCATGATTAGCAAGTTGCTAGCATGTTTCTAACATGATTAGCAAGTTGCTAGCATGTTTCTAGCATGATTAGCAAGTTACTAGCATGTTGTTAGTCTGTTTCTAACATGATTAGCATGTTGTTAGCATGTTATTAGCATGATTAGCCAGTTACTAGCATGTTACTAGCATGATTAGCAGGCTACTAGCATGACTCTAGTTTGGCTAGTGATAGATAGATAGATAGATAGATGAGTTTGAATGAGTTTGAATGGATTAGAAATACAGTACATAGAAAGGAAGCTTGATTGAGTCTCAAAGGATTCTGGGGATTTTGACAGTTGAAATTTGAATAGTGTTGGCTCATTTGAACATTCCGTCAATGTAAGTCTATGGGATTTTTCCCAGTTTTAAACGTCATTTTTAGGAAAACCGTAAGTCCGATCAGTTTGAAGAGATATAGCAACTCGAGTCAGACCAGTCTGAAGATCTAGGCTGAGTTTGTAGAGTTAAAGCTCTAGGAGGAGTAGCGTTTGAAAATTTGGCTAAGAAGAATAATAATAATAATAATAATAATAATAATAATAATAATAAGCTTAAGTAGCAGATCAGTAGGTTGGCTTTCTCAAGCCAGCCTAATAATAATAAGCTTAAGTAGCAGATCAGTAGGTTGGCTTTCTCAAGCCAACCTAATAATAACTTTAAGTTTAAATAGCATATCAGTAAGTTGGCTTTCTCAAGCCAACTTAATAAATAATTATTGTGTCTGCTTTACATTGAAGTTCACTTTGACTGATTATTTATGTTCATAACTCACTAATAAATGGTTCACAGGTGTTCACTTTACATTAGGGTGCACTTTCACAGAATTTTAACATTTATAAATCATTAATAAATGGTTCACAGGGGTTCACTTTACATTAAGGTTCATTTTCAAAGGTTAATAACATTTATAGCTCATTAATAAATGGTTCACAGGTGTTGACTATATTAAGGTTCATTTTCACAGGTTACTAATGGTTATAACTAATTAATAAATGGTGCACAGGTGTTTACATCAAGGTTCACTTTCACAGGTTATTAATGTTTATAATTCATTACTAAATGGTTTACATTTGTTCACTATATTAAGGTTCACAAGTAACACTGAAATTAAAATTTTCATATCTCACGAAAAGAAAAGTTACACAAGTCACAAGTCATGAGATATAAATGAGAAAAATATAAATACAACACCCTTCGGTCTTGCTATAATAGTCAATGCTGCTGCATCATGAATTAAATCAGGAATCTGGTTTTGAGTGAAAAAAAAATATGAATAAACATATTTATTAAGCATTTGTAACATGTAAGTTTAAAAAAATCACGATTTTTATTCTTACATTTATAACTGCTTGCCAATGATTTATAATGCATTTGTAAATGAGTTATTAGTCATTTATGAACACTTTTATAAACCCTTTATAAAGGGAACCTTCATGTAAAGTGTTTATCTAAAGTATTCTAGTAAAATAATTGAAAGAAAAATATTCCTAACATAAAAGCTGTTATCCTTTTAGAGTATTCTCCAAAAAATTACTTAATAAGGTTGATGAACATACAGCAAGGGATCTGGTGTCATACCTCCATATAGAATCTCTCCAGCAGAATTATCTTATTCCAAAGTCTATACTTGTGTACTCTCTTATTCAGCTCATCCCACAGGTTTTCTTTGGGGTTTGGGTCAGGGGACTGCTTACAAGTTGCCCAGGGCCTATGTAAGAAAATTAACTCCTCAGTATTAAAATCCACCACTGTACTTCACATGGCCATAAGGTACTTTTCTACATGCTTATCTTGATGTGTATGCTAAATCCACCTCTGGTGTTTAGCTCAACAGATCTCTATTTTGGTTTCATTAACCCAAGCCCACTGAAAGTTATCACAAAGTTGTGGTTATCAGTGGCGGCTATATGGGTATTAAAATAGAGGAGGCACACTAAATTGTATTCCCCTCCCTGAAGCGTGTTTTTTTTTTTTTTTTTTTTTTTTTTTAACCGCTTAATAAAAGCCTGCTTTTGGTCATGTTTATGTATGAAAACAACATTGTATGTATACAGCAAAACAATATATTTTGTTAAGTTTTACTCACCTATTACTTGTAGAAAAAATCCATCCTCCTGTCCTTTTTAGCAGCAAATATGTCTATGACTCTGTCATAGAATACACCTGTTGTCTTTAATTAATTAATTAAGGCTGACTCCAGAGAAATTGTTGCCAAGTGTGACAGTCTTTCTTGTCCACAGTTACTGCAAAGAAATGTTTTCACCCTCTTGAGGCCAGGGAAAGACCTTTCAGCAGACACAGTTGTTACAGGAATTGTTAGCATCAGTTTAAGCAATCTAAACAGTTCTGGCAGGGTGCTATGCAAATCGTTCTGTATGAACATTTAAAGTCGCACTGCACTTTATGGAAATTCTTCTCTTCATAGACCACAAGCAGTTCATTTTTCAACCTCCAACTGTCAGAGAAGGGGTACACTTTTAAAAGTGAGGCCAGTTCTGCATCAGGAAACTCCTTTGGAAGCAAAATCCGTAAATTCTGAGAAGTTGAAAAGTCAAAAAAAAAAATTCAGACTTTTCATATCACTAAATCTCTCCGTCATCTGACATATAATTGCATCCATAATTTCATAGAACAGAGATTGATAGGAGTCAGTGATGCTTGGATCTTCACCCTGCTCGCTGCAGTGAAATCCTTCCTTGTAGTCTCACCAGCCACGCTGGTGCCACTTCCTTCGGTCATCCTCTTGCCCAACAGCACGGACAGTGTTTTCATACAGTTCTTGCAAAGTTTTGTCAGTATGAAGTGCTTTCAGTGATTTAAGGGTTGAATCTATGTAGTCAAATGATCGTCTCAAATCAAGCAATCTAGCTTGGAGAACCTGGAACACTTTCGGAAGTGATTCGGCGTCTCTGTCAGTGCTAACGTCATGTAAACCCAGAAATCTTTCGCAAATAGTGCCTCTGACATTCACATAATGGAGAGTGACGGACATTTACATGAGACATCGGTAGTGTCATCTGCTTGTATGGTATGTTCTTGTTGGCCCAAATATAGAACCGTAATGATCAGTTTGCGCAAAAGATCACGGTTTTTCACCTGTTCCTTATGCCGCTGTACCCCAATAGCAGTGGCCTGCCTCATCGATTCTTACCCGCCCGAAGAACTTTAGCTTAAGAGCGGAAGATATGTGGCTCTGAGACTTTGCATGTCTTTCCATAGCTCTTGCTAAATTCTTCATATCGTTGAAACCAGTCATAATCCATGGATTGAATCCTCCAGTTGATTCATCAAATAGAAGACAAGGCCAGCAGAAGAGTTTGTTGAAGTTCACTGAGCCACTCGGTTTTGCTAAATAATTTGTTTCTAAAACAGCGCGTTTGGCTGCCTGATGAAGGTTGTTTTATGTCCAGATTATGCATGGGTCATCCTTCATTTTTTCTTTTTAGTTGCTGCTCAAAAGAGAGCTTTTTAAATTTATTTGCGATAAAACATTCAATATCTTGTCCCTCTATATTTACTACATTATAGGCGCCACAGAGTCTTCCAAGCATATTCCAACATAACTGATGTCTCAACGGTGATTGGTTGATAAACCAAGGGAGGCTAGCCTCCTCTCTAAATTTTGTACACCATTAAGAAATAGAGCCGCTCTGCTGACACATAGAAATACTCTATGGTGATTGGTTAATTTTTTTTATCAATGGAGGCCAGAATCTCCATTTTTGGATTGTGCTTCCCCCCTCCCCTTCTCTATCCACAGGGATATCGTTCACAGGGAATAAAAAAGGGAAAAAAAAAACGAAAGACAAAAATGTGTTGACGCTAAGTTTCATACGAATAGCATAATTTTTTACCACACAGTAAACATTTTAAATATCTTGGAAAAAAAAAAAAAAAAAAACTTTCATTTTGCTGAAAGTTTTTTTTCCGTTCGTTTAATAAATTTGGCCAAAATATTGTTATAAAAGAATAAAGCTGTATTGGCCATATACGCAAGATATCAGACTACCCTGCTGAAAAAACAGCTAAAACCAGCCTAGGCTGGTTGGCTGGTTTTAGCTGGTTTAAGCTGGAAGTAGCTGGTTTTAGTTGGTCTCCCAGCCTGGCCAGGCTGGTTTAAGATGTAAATAGCTGGTTTTAGCTGGTCTCCCAGCCTGGTCAGGCTGGGTTTAGCTGGTTTAAGCTGGAACTAGCTGGTCTCCCAGCCTGGCCAGGCTGGTTTTAGCTGGAAGGAGCTGGTTTTAGCTGGTCTCCCAGCCTGACCAAGCTGGTGTCCATTTGACCTAATTACAAATTAAACAGTTTGTTTCACTTACTGACAAGGTTAAATTCAAGGGACGTTTAGTATCATAATCAGGTTGTCAGACCCCTGTGGACTGTTTCGTTGGTTTTTTCCCTATATGTCCTTATTTGGTCTTTCCTGTTCCGTTTTCTATTATGACGGCATTGTTTAATCACGCACACCTGTCCTCGTCTCATTAGCCTGGGTATTTAAGTTTGGTTCAGTTCTTCGTTTGTTTGTCGGGTCTTAAAGTCTTTTTGTGTGATTTTCATTGTGTTTGCGTGTGGATTCCCTGCTGTTCCTGTTTATTCCTGTTCCTGTGTATGGATTATATGAAAGTGCATGTTCCTGATTTCCTCGTCCCTACTCCTCCTTCCCGCACACGATGCCTGACAGAAGACCCGACAGCAAACAATATGTTTTGGGCGGAGGATTTCCTAATGAACATCCAGCAGGTGGAGAGGCCGTTGGAGCAGTACGTGGAGGAATTCTTGAGCGTTATACATCTGGTGAGTTGGAGCGACTCAATGATTAACGCGTGTTTTCAGATGGGACTAAAAGATGACCAGTTGTTTTGTTCCGTGACTCCTGACGATTGCCGCAGACCCGTAGCGGAATTCATCAACCATATCCTTAACGGTTTAGCTCCTGCGTACCTAACTAGTCTTCTACCACGCTACAATCCATCACGCTCCCTAAGATCACAAAACTCTGGACTATTGGTAGTTCCTAGGATAGCAAAATCCACTAAAGGAGGTAGAGCTTTTTCGCATTTGGCTCCCAAACTCTGGAACAGCCTTCCGGATAACGTTCGGGGACACACTCTCTCTGTTTAAATCTAGATTAAAGACTCATCTTTTTACCCAAGCATTCAAATAATGCATCTCATAAACTTTTCCTGCTGTTATACCTGATCAAATGCTCATTATTAATCTTTTAGCTCTGGTCGAACAAATCTTTCTTTGCTTCCTTTGAACAGCAGCAGCAGCTTTACCATACATCTCTGCCATATGTACATCAACTTGACATTTAGTAAGCTACTACTAAATATATTGTAAACACTTTAATTTGGTGTAAAGTTGCTTTGCAACGATATGTTTTGTGAAAAGCGCTATACAAATAAATTTGAATTGAATTGAATTGAATATCCTTGCTCTCTGTCATTCCAACTTCTATGTCGATGTGGAGGATTCTAATCTTCCCCCCAGCCGAAAACATGCGGACGCTCCAGCTCACCACCAGCCAGCGTCTTCCACCTGCTGCTCCAATGAGCTTACTCCCTCCGGTCCTCCCATGCTCTCCCCAGTTCTCCAGAGCTCCTCCCTCATCCTCAGCCCAGAACCCACGGACTCCGGCCACGGCCCGCTCACGGACTTCTGCTGCAGCCCCGTGCTCAAATCGGCTGGAAGCCGCTCCGCGCTCGAGTCAGCCTGCAGCCGCCCTGCGCTCTGGACCTACGGCTTCGAATATGGCAAGCCAGATGTGCCATAAGGACGCTATGGACCCATATGGATTACTCTCTCCTTCGTCTCCGCTGCTCCAGTCCAGTCCTCCAGAGCCCGAGCACCATTCAGAGCCTGAGCGCCCTCCAGAGCCCGCGCCGCCTGAGCGCCCTCCTGAGCCTGCACCTCCAGAGCGCCCTCCGGTGCCAGTGCCTCCTAAGCCCGGTCCTCCTGTACCCTCCCGGGCTGACAATACCGTTATTTCCCCCAAGAAAATTTGGGGGGGAGCTACCCGCCTGAACTGTGTACTCGGCCATGGCTCCCCGAGCTCCCTGACCCACCATAGCAGCCTGAGCTGTGTACTTGGCTATGGCTCCCCGAGCTCCCTGATCCTCCATGGCATCCCGGACTGTATGCCCCGCCGTGGCTCCCCACGCTCCCTGACCTGCCATGGCATCCCGGACTGTATGCTCCGCCATGGCTCCCTGAGCTCCCTGATCCGCCCTGGAGGCGTACCTGCTCTGCCTCCTGTGTCTGCCCTGCATGAGCCTCCAGGGCACCCATTGTATCCCCGCTGTATTTGTTACGGCGCGAGACGCGCCTTATGGGGGGGGGGGGGGGGGTAATGTCACACCCCTGTGGACCGTTTCGTTGTTTTTTTTCCCTATATGTCCTTATTTGGTCTTTCCTGTTCCGTTTTCTATTATGACGTCATTGTTTAATCATTCACACCTGTCCTCATCTCATTAGCCTGGGTATTTAAGTTTGGTTCAGTTCTTTGTTTGTTTGTCGGGTCTTAAAGTCTTTTTGTGTGATTTTCGTTGTGTTTGCGTGTGGATTCCCTGCTGTTCCTGTTCGTTCCTGTTCCTGTGTATGGATTATATGAATAAAGTGCATGTTTCTGATTTCCTCGTCCCTACTCCTTCTTCCCGCACACAACGCCTGACACAGGTAGGATGATGCAGCTTAAATTATTCTAGTTGTTAAGTGATAATAAATCTGAAAAGAGTCTAAAACAAAATTATTAAAGTGGTTTCACAAAGAACTTATATTATAAAGTATAGCATAAAATCATACAGGGGCGTAGATTTAGGGTGGACGGAGGTCCATAGGTCCCCACCAATGTCCAGAGCAAATCTACGCCCTTGAAATCATAGCACTCAAAAAGTAGTTGTATGTAACGGGACTCCAGGGAAGCGTGTTAGATCCAGATGCGAGCTTTATTAAACACAGCGTAGTCGAGACAGGCAGAGTAGATATCCAAACAAACAGTAATACATAGGCAAGACAAAAGCAAAATCCAAATAAGCAGGCACAAGGTCAAAATCCTAGAGAGAGAAGTCCAAAGTGACAAATGAACAAGTCTATGAAACTAGGCAAAACTGTGGCAATAAAACTAGACAAAACTATGGCAAAAAACAAGACAAAAACAATGACAAAGAAACAAAACAAATAACAAAACAAAGAAAAAAAATAACAAAACAAGGCAATGAAATAGGGAAAAACGCTTGGTAGAGTCCGCACAGGCAAAACAATACTTTGCGAGGGCCTGTTTGGTTTAGGCCTCCTTATATGGCCACCAAACAGGAAGTAGTGGAACCTTGGAGGACCAGGGCCGTGGAGCTGTGGCAGACAGTGGAACCTTAGAGGACCTGGGGCGTCGAGAAATGGCAGTGTAAAACCAGAGCAGAAGTCCACCATGTTTGATTCGGAGGAGCCTGGAGCCATGGTGGAGCAGGGAGAGCAGGCAGGCATGGCGGGGCAGACAGAGCAGGCAGAGCAGGGAGCCATGGCGAGGCAGGTAGAGCAGGCAGAACAGGGAGCCATGGCGAGGCAGGCAGAGCAGGCATAACAGGGAGCCATAGCAGGACAGACAGAGCAAGCAGAGCAGACAGGAGCAAAGATATCCACAGTGGAACTAGTGACATCCATAGCAGAACATAAGGTTCATGATTAGCCTTCTTGGCCATGACATGGTAGGCAGAGGGTTCGTGATAGGCCTCCTTGGCCGTAATAGGACAGGCAGAGAGTTCATGATAGGCCTCCTTGGCTGTAACATGATGGGCAGAGAGTTCATAGGAGGAGGATGCCGCCCCCTTAGGGGGTTCTGCAGCCGGAGCCGCCACCTCCGGGGGCATTGGTGCAGACTCATGGTCAGACGTGGCAGTGAGTTCATGGGTGGACACCGCCTCTGTAGGAGGTTCTACAGCTTTTGCTGACACCTCTGGAGGCATCGGCACAAATTCTTGGTCAGACGAGACCTCTGGAGCAGACTCATGGTCAGACGAGGCCTCTGGAGCAGACTCGTGGTCAGACGAGACCTCTGGAGTGCAGTGTGTAGCCCACACACTCAAAATGTTAACAGCCATTAAAGGCAGCACAGTAGATAGTGGGATGCCTGCCGGTCTTGAGGGTGTGGACGCTGTGGACATTTGGCTTGGGAGCGTGGGCTCTGCGTGGCTTGGGAGCTGAGACGAGACCTGGCAAGGCTCTGGGATGTCAGCTGATATGAGACGGGGATCTGGGGGGTCAGCTGAGACGTGACGAGGCTCTGAGAGGTCAGCTGAGACGTGACGAGGCTCTATGAGGTCAGCTGAGACGTGACAAGGCTCTAGGAGGTCAGCTGAGACATGACGAGGGTCTAGGAGGTCAGCGGAGACGTGACAAGGCTTTGTTAGGAGCGCAGCTGTGTCTTTACTTGACTCAGGGAGGTCGGCCGTGACTTGACTTGACTCAGGGAGGTCGGCCGTGACTTGACTTGACTCAGGGACAACAGCTGTAACATAGCTTGACTCAGGAACAACAGCTGTAACGTGACTTGACTCAGGAACAACACCTGTAACTTGGCTTAATTCATAGAGAACAGCTGTGACTTGGCTAGACTCATGGGGAACAGCTGTGACTTGGCTTGACTCATGGAGAACAGCTGTGACTTGGCTTGACTCATGGAGAACAGCTGTGACTTGGCTTGACTCAGGGAGGTCGGCCGTGACTTGACTTGAGTCAGGGACAACAGCTGTAACGTGACTTGACTCAGGAACAACAGCTGTAACATGGCTTGACTCAGGGACAACAGCTGTAACGTGACTTGACTCAGGAACAACAGCTGTAACATGGCTTGACTCAGGAACAACAGCTGTAACGTGGCTTGATTCAGGAACAACAGCTGTAACTTGGCTTAATTCATGGAGAACAGCTGTGACTTGTGTAACCAATTTTAACGATATAAAAGTGAATTACAGTAAAATGTTGTTGTTATTCCCCCGGAACCGGAAGTATTTGAAACTTCACAACTTTATTTTCCGCCAGAAAATAAACAGTGAAATAATCGATTATGACACTTTGCCGCATCGATGCTGAATTGTTCATGCACCGCATCGCGATGCATCGCCGAATCGATTATTGTTGACAGCCCTAGTCATTACCTCAATATTGATGCTCAAATCAAATGGCTCCTGGCTGGCTCGCCACTTCTGTAACCAATTTTAACGATATAAAAGTGAATTACAGTAAAATAATAGTTGCTGCTAGTAATGAACCTTGGACCAGAATCAGAAGATACCAAATTCGACAGGAGCCACGGTACTGAGCAACAATAATGAGGCAGACACAAGAGTAACAGTTGAGTAGCCACTCGTATATTGTTCACAATTGTCAAAGGCAATCAGTTCAGTTTGTACAAAATATGAAATAACCCAAAGAAATTAGAAAAAATAAAAAAGTAGTGTGCACACCAGTAAATAAAAGAATGTTCGTTGGGCCCTTAAACCAAAATAAAAAAAATGTTTTCCGGTGTATCTGTTGTAAAGTTTCTGCAGTTCACCTTGTTCCAAGGATGCTGGAAATGTAAGTAACATGTGCGTGTGAATTGGGAAATCGGTGCTGGACTTTCCTCAGGGGACTTGGCTCGCCATCGATTCTCAGCAAGATGTTGTACTGGACAACGTCCGTCCTCAAAAAAAACCTGACCTACAGACCGGGTCAGAAAGTTTACATTCAATAATATTCATTCTCAGATGCATCAGTCAGTATATCAAATGTCAAAAAAACATAAACCTCTACATGTAACCTTGACATAAATCTTTAACTCTATTCAAATATCAAATCTCTTCTTTTCAGTTGTACAACATTCAGTCTAAAGTATATAATTCCTGAGAACTTAACATCAAAGTGCTCACGCATTTACCTGCTGTTCATGTGAACAGTATTCCAATAATACTTATGGTAAATAACCATTAACATTCAAAATATCATTTATCATAACCACATCAAAACCATGTGCAAATAACAGAACAGTACTCATTCTGAGTTCAGGGTTAGAGGTGTTACAGAATTGTGCTTCATTTACTCTAACACTATAGGCCTATTCATGAAAGAGAAATGCACTAAAAATTACCCTCTAGTTACTTTAAATTCAGTTGAGCAGCAATAATGTGCTCAAGTAAATCGCATAGTGCAAGTAAAACATTTTATATTCATTACAGCACACAAAAAATACTCTTTTTCCCTTTAAATTGGCATTATGAACGAAATACTTCCCCTTCTAAATTATATACACATACATCGGCATAAACTGATAACCACAACATAAATATATTTAAAACATTGCACCATTATTCACTTTAGTTGACCTATTAAATTAATAATCGCCACTGTTTTCTTTCAACACGGAAAACAAAAGGATAATAGCACCTAAAATGCAGCAGCTAAAATGACATATTTCTCACCGTTGCTCCGTGTATATCAAAGCGCAACACGGCGATGTTGGACCTTGTGGCAACTCCCCAGACGAAAAGGTAAGTGGTTAGCCTGTTAGGTACAGAACTAGCATTAACATGGCCGACGAACGGTAAGCGATCTCTCTTTTTTTTTTTTTTTTACAGATAATTTACTCGTCTTACCGAACTCCAGGGTTTTATCTCCGTTTTATCTCCGTTCTAGCACACAGCTAACCTCATTTCTCTGGCTATGATTGGGAAGAACCAGAAGAACAACGTCCCGCTCTTCGTCTCTATGCCGATCTGCTGAACACGACCTGCGTAATCTCTGATTGGCTGCTGAGATTACCTACACCCACGTGAGACTACGTGAACTTTGTGGTGCATTAAGTTATGATAAGAGAGCAAAATAATAATAATAATAATAATAATAATAATAATAATAATAATAATAATAATAAGAAGAAGAAGAAGAAGAAGAAGAAGAAGAAGAAGAAGAAGAAGAAGAAGAAGAATCTGCCGATGTGAATAAATAAAGATAACAAAAATAAACAGTCTTTCTCTTTCATTCTTTTAGTGAACTCAATTATTATTATATTATTAATGAGTCTTTTATGCCTGGCTACATCCTCCCCTCCTGAACCTATGCACGTCCCTGTGCATGGTGGACGATTAAATGACAATTATCCGAAGAGATGGGGTAGGTAATTGAACAGGTTCTGCACTCATATCTCCTGCCAAAGCTGTGGACAATCCTTGAAAGAATGATTTCACTGCTGTGATCAAAGGACTTCCTAGTTCTGTATAATCAAGCCGTCGTGGAGGTTGACGAATTCTCTCAGATTTCCTGACAGGATCATTGGTATCTGTGTTCTCCTCTGTATTCATTGTTTCATCCTTTCCATCCATTTCACTTGGTTCCTCTTCTCCATCCTCAGGTTCTGCTCATTTGAGACCATCATTCTCCTCATCTGTGTCAGATATAGCTGAAGGAACTGCAAGTTGCTCTCTTCGGGCGTCAGAATGATCATCTGCAGGTGAATGATTTTGAATCAAGGTGGATTCATTTGCTTGTTCGGCTGGTGTGTCTTTATCGGTAAGTACGTATTCAGTATCACTCTGATGAGAAGTAAGTTCGATCATCAAGGGACTATCTGGAATACTCTGGAACATATCCGGTAAGTTGTCAAAATCGGGTTGAGTGTCATGTTCGGGTGGGTTGTCAAAATTTGGTGGGTTGTCATTTTGAGATTGTACAGGACCCTCAACGGAACAAGAACTTGGAGGTTCGGCATGTTGAGTATCTGGGACATCCGTAATGGATAGATCCGGGTGAACGGGACTCTCACTGACCACGGGGACAGGGGAACTTAACCAAAGAGAAGTGAGTGCATCATCTTCTTCTTCAGAGGAATTCTCTTCCTCTACCGCAGGGGTTGCACAGGTTCCTGGCCTACGTGGTACTGACTTTTGCACAGGCTCAGTGTTTTCCTCCACAGGTAAGTACCCGCAGGGGAGCAACAGATCCCTGTGTAGTATCCTTAGAGGACCATCCCCAGTTTCAGGTCTAACAGTGTATACAGGGAGAGTGCCTGCTCTTCTCACCACGACATGAACAGTGGGTTCCCATTTGTCTGAGATCTTATGTTTTCCCCGGATGCGGACATTCCTGACCAATACTCTATCTCCAGGCTCCAGGTCTGAGACAGTGACATGCCTGTCATACCTCACTTTGTTCTTGTGAGCTATCTTTGCAGCCTTCTCCATAGCTACCTTGTAGCTCTCCTTGAGACGTGACTTGAGTCTTTGCACATACTCTGAATGAGATGAGTGTTGACCCTCTGGTGTGGGCAACTTGAAAGCAATATCGACTGGCAGGCGAGGTTGGCGCCCGAACATAAGTTCATATGGAGTGTAGCCAGTTACCTCATTTCTAGTGCAGTTGTAGGCGTGGACTAGGGGTCGCACATGGTCATGCCAACAGGACTTGTCTTGGTTTTGGAGAGTGCCCAACATGTCCAGTAGGGTACGATTAAATCGTTCCACGGGGTTACCCCTAGGGTGGTATGGGGTTGTCCGAACCTTGTGGATACCAGCCACCTGACAGAGCTCCTTGATGGTACGGGACTCAAAATCTGGGCCCTGGTCGCTATGTAACTTCTCCGGGATACCATAATGTACCATAAAATTCTCCCACAGACACTTCGCTACTGTGCGGGCCTTTTGATTAGGTGTTGGAATTGCAACCGCAAATTTAGTGAAGTGATCCGTGATCACTAATATGTCCTTGGTCCCGCTTTTGTCAGCTTCCAGGGACAGGTAGTCCATACAAAGGAGCTTGAGAGGTCTCGTGGTCCTAATGTTAACTAATGGGGCTGCTTTTTCAGGTCGTGCCTTCCTCCGCACACACCTGCCGCATGTCCTCACTTTCCTTTCCACATCCTTGACCATCTTTGGCCAATAGAACCTGGCCCTTACAAGGTCCAGTGTCTGGTCGTCTCCCATGTGGCCCATATGGTTGTGCAGGCTGGTAAGGACTGTGTTGCGGAGCTCAGCTGGAAGGACAAGTTGGTAAGTTGTCTGGGATCCTACTTGGCGTTGCCTGAACAGGATGTCATTATGGAGCTCAAAACGATTGAGTTCTCGGAGGAGGAGTGGGAGATCAGGAAGTTGGTTGCGCAAAGTGGGGGGTGGCGTATCGCCATGTTCGATCTGACTAATAACATGTTTTATACATTGGTCGGCTCTTTGTTTAGCTGCTATTTCTGCTTCAGACAGATGGGGAACGGTTGGAAGACTTCCAAACTGTTCTTCTTGTCCATAACTGTTCGGAACAGCACTGGGGGACATGGTAAGAGTCTCCACTAGAGCAACGCAATCTGTGCCTCCCTCTCTCTTATCATCAGGACAGACGCTGTAGATGAACTGTCTCTCACAGATTGCTTTCACAACTGAGTGATCCACCACATTGACATTCATTGGATCGGAGAGGTGATCTTGTGTGAACTGTTGTATGCATTCTCTCTCCTTTTGTGATTTCAGGTCGTCTGCTAGCATCCCATGTGGTCTGCGTGATAATCCATCTGCATCTCCGTTCTGCCTTCCTGGGCGATAGAGGAGTTTGAAGAAGAATGTGGACAGCGCTGCTAGCCACCTATAGCTTGTTGCATCAAGTTTGGCCGAGGTAAGGATATAAGTCAGTGGATTGCTGTCTGTTACAACGGTGAAATGGTTGCCATACAGATAGTCACTGAACTTTTCTGTAACGGACCACTTGAGTGCCAGGAACTCAAGCTTGTGCGCCGGATACCGACTCTCGCCTCGTGATAGACCTCTACTTGCATACCCTATGACTCTAAGCTGGCCCTCTTGCTCCTGATACTACACGGCACCGAGCCCGGTGGTACTGGCATCGGTGTGTAGTATGTAGGGCCTCTGGGGGTCTGCGAAAGCTAGGACAGGAGCTGTAGTAAGGCTCTGGATGATTGCCTCGAAGGCTTGCTGGCAATCTGGCGTCCAGCGCCCTCCAAAGGGCTCTTTGGGGTCATGGTACTGATTTGTTTTCTGTCTTGTGTCTGTTGGTTTCGCTTTTGATTTCTTGTGGAAAGGTGGATAGCCGGAGGTTAAGCTGTGGAGGGGCTTTACGATACTGGAGTAGCCCTTAACAAACCTCCTATAATATCCAGCGAAACCGAGGAAGGATTTCAGTTCTCGTAAGGTCTGGGGGACAGGCCATGTCCTAAGAGCTGAGATCTTCTCAGGATCTGTCCGAACGCCATCTCTGGAGACTACATGACCTAGATAACGGACTGATGTCTGGAAGAAGACACATTTTTCGGGAGACAATTTTAACCCAAACTCTTTGAGACGAGTTAGCACTCTCAGGAGTCTTTCCTCGTGCTCCTCAAGGGTTCTGGAGAAAAGGATCACGTAATCAAGGAAAACTAGCGCATCTTTCAAATGCATATCCGCAATGCACCGTTCCATTAATCTTTAAAACATGCTGGGGGCGTTCGTCACTCCTTGAGGCATCCGGTTGAACTCCCAGAAACCGAGTGGACACACGAAAGCCGTCTTCGGTTTGTTTGCCTCTTCGACCTCAATCTGATAGTACCCTGACTTTAAGTCAAGGACAGAAAACCACTGAGAGCCACTGAGGGCTGAGAATGTGTCCTCCAGCTTCGGAAGGTTGTAAGCATCTTTTATAGTCTGAAGGTTTAAACGTCTATAATCGATGCACAACCGGACTTGGCCATTCTTTTTCCGGACTACCACTATAGGTGATGCGAATGGCGACTCGGACTCCCTAATAACTCCCGCATCCAGAAGCTCTTTGATGTGCCTTCGGACAGCTTTAATGTCCTGTGGGTGGCTGGGTCGGGCACGTAGTTTAAAGGGTGTTTCATCAGAGAGTTTTATGTGGTGTCGCACCTGGTCTGTCCGGCCAAAGTCCAGGTCGTGATGCGCAAACACCTCAGGCATGTTGTTGAGCTGCTGAGTGATACGTTGCTTCCATTCAAGTGGGACTGGGGAATCACCAAAGTTGAAATTTAATGTGGGTTCTTGGGATGACTGGGTCTCGGAGGAGTTCTGGGAGTTTTGTGACTGATCCGTTACACTATGTTCTTTTAGTAGGATGGTTTGATGCGCACAAATTTCTGCAATGATGCGCTTTGCAGGAATGACAATGTCATGGTCAGATTCATTGCTTATGACAACTGGCAGCTTATGGGGTCGTAGCTGAGGAAAATCAACCAGACCAGCTTTCACTAGTGGACCACCTGGCAAGGGGGATGACGATGGGTACTCAACGACAATGGATTTTTCATCCTGGAAACCACTGACAAGGGCGACTCCCTCCACCACTACAGTTTCCCTGGCCGGAATGACTTGAGGCATCTTGCCTTGCATCTTCACTACTCCCTGATGGTTGTTGCTGGCTTGTTTCCGTCTTAGCTCAATGACCTTGAAAACTACTTTGTAGCCATGTGGGAGGGGCTGGCGGTTGGTTGTGTCAGCCTCTGAGTAAATGTCAAACAGCACATCTAAAGTGTTTGTACCTATGAGCATGAGAGATTGTGAAGTGTCAGGAACAACCAAGGCAAGTGTGTTTACATCTATTGGAGTTCCTATGAAGTCCTTTGGAAAGGTTATGGTCATTTCTATATAGCCAAAGTAAGGCACTAGCTGACCATTTGCACCTTCCACTTCCAAGGTCATGAAGCGGTTTAATCGTCTGTTCTGAGAGGTGCTGCTTGTAGAATGACTCAGGTACGGTAGTAACTTGCGAGCCTGAGTTAAGAAGACAGTTGACCTCCTCACCACTCACAGTCACTTGAGCTGTGCTCTTGACACCAATCAGCTGGTTGGGGAGTCTAAACGGTGAGTCCTGCTTTGAATGTTGTAGACTAGAACATGCTTGAGCTTTAATTTTGTGCGCGGGTCTATTGATTTTGTCCTTCTTAACAGGAGTTTTTTCTTCATCGTTTATGTCAGAGGGATGCTGTTGACTCTCCTCAGCCCCTGTTTGTCCCACAACAGGAACTGTTAGTCATTTAAAGGTGTGTTTGAACCATTTTGTGCTTCCCACTGGTGCTGTTTTTCCTCTAGCTGCCTCTTCTTTTCTGCTACTAGACGGGGGTTGGCAGGGTCAGTGCAAGAGGGGGCGATGTGCCCATCTTCACCGCAGTTAAAAACAGTTATGTTTTGCTCTGATGCTTCCCTGCAGATCCCTTGCCGGTAGCTCCTTTTGTCTTTTTCTGTGACATAAATGTAGTTAGTTGGCTTTGCAGACTTGCCACCTGCTTCCTCAGATCCTCAATATCACCAATGCTACTCACATTCTTCTCCTCTGTTTCACTAACATATGCACCATGAAACTGCACATGAGCCTTTTGTTTTGTGATGCCAATATGTTTTTTCATGCGACTAGACTTTGCTTGCTGTCTGTCTTCTTCAGATCGAATCATTACCAAGAGGTCTGATAATCGGGGTGGGCTGCTCTTCTTTTGCTCTAGTTGCAAGGTGCTGAGCAAGGTGTTATCCCAACACCCCCTGCAGAATTGCTTAAGGAGATGTTTGTCCACTTCTTCGTGTGCAACTCCCCCTCTTTTTGTGGCTCGGCTTAAGACTAGCTGGAGACGGTGAAGGTAAGTGGACGGTTTCTCGCCTGAATCTTGGAGGGTGTTCAGGAATTGAGCAAAAAGCTCCTCTCCATCCTCCACCGTACCAAAGGCTGAGTCTAAGAGCTGTAGGTAGGCTGCAGGTGGTGACTCAGGCCGCAGACCTTTAACTACATCAGCTGCCGGTGGGAGCAAGTTTTCAAGGATCTTTCAGGAAATTTGCAGGGGAGACATACTAAGATCATTTTGAAGCAACTCAATATGTGTTCGCCATGTGTCATAATCAGTTTCATGGTTAGGTGTGGGAGTCTTGCCTGGGTTTGCATACGATGTACAGAGTCCTGCCCCCGTACGATATGCTCAACAATGACCTTCTGGACGTCAGGTGGGTTCACATCACTTAACGAAAGGGACGGCGCTCTTGTTGCATTAGTGTGAGTGACAGGGTCAATGGCAACTTTGCTGCTGGGTGTAATGTCGGGAAATGAGGGGTGAAGTTGTGGCTCTCCCTGAGCAAATGGGGATAAGCCAGTAGTCTCAACACGTGTGGGGGAGGAACCTTCAGTCATGTGTTGCATGGCCTCAACATCTTCCCCGATCTGAGACATCATTTCTTTCAACACCTCACTATAGCCCTTCCCACTCAACTTAGCTAGTTGTTTGAGCTCAGCTAAGTATGTCTTAGTAACATTACTCCCAACCTTGGTAGCGTACGCACTACTGAGTTTCTTGACTTCATAGAGAACAGTGGAGTCACCTCGCGCCGTGCACGTGTACGGTAAGTGAGGTTCTAAACCTTCTATAGCTGAATCACTAGAATACTCAACGATCAGGTTTTGAAAGAATTCGGACTGTGAATCTTCAACCAAAAGAACTCTATCGATTTTACCATACTGTTTTAGAAAGTCCATTACTTGTTCATCTTGTTCAACTTCCTGAGTTATCCCACTAACAACAACTGCGTTTGGAATTTTGACACCAGACTTTTGTATGAAATCCATGGTGGTCATTACTAGGGGTGTGCATTGGCACTGCCCTCACGATTCGATTCGATTATGATTCACCAGGTAACGATTCGATTCAATTCGATTCTATGATGCATTGCGATCCATCAAAATTCTACTGCACACAAGGCAAATTTTTTATCAGTCATGAGGCAATAATAACCCGTCTATCGCGGTCATCTCCCTCTGCCTCAGCCATCTTGCTCGTTGTTGTTGTTGTTATTCCCCCGGAACCGGAAGTATTTGAAACTTCACAACTTTATTTTCCGCCAGAAAATAAACATTGACATAATCGATTATGGCACTTTGCCGCATCGATGCTGAATCGTTCATGCACCGCATCGCGATGCATCGCCGAATCAATTATTGTTGACACCCCTAGTCATTACCTCAATATTGATGCTCAAATCAAATGGCTCCTGGCTGGCTCGCCACTTCTGTAACCAATTTTAACGATATAAAAGTGAATTACAGTAAAATAATAGTTGCTGCTAGTAATGAACCTTGGACCAGAATCAGAAGATACCAAATTCGACAGGAGCCACGGTACTGAGCAACAATGAGGCAGACACAAGAGTAACAGTTGAGTAGCCACTCGTGTATTGTTCACAATTGTCAAAGGCAATCAGTTCAGTTTGTACAAAATATGAAATAACCCAAAGAAATTAGAAAAAATAAAAAAGTAGTGTGCACACCAGTAAATAAAAGAATGTCCGTTGGGCCCTTAAACCAAAATAAAAAAAATGTGTTCCGGTGTATCTGTGTAAAGTTTCTGCAGTTCACCTTGTTCCAAGGATGCTGGAAATGTAAGTAACATGTGCGTGTGAATTGGGAAATTGGTGCTGGACTTTCCTCAGGGGACTTGGCTCGCCATCGATTCTCAGCAAGATGTTGTACTGGACAACGTCCGTCCTCAAAAAAAACCTGACCTACAGACCAGGTCAGAAAGTTTACATTCAATAATATTCATTCTCAGATGCATCAGTCAGTATATCAAATGTCAAAAAAACATAAACCTCTACATGTAACCTTGACATAAATCTTTAACTCTATTCAAATATCAAATCTCTTCTTTTCAGTTGTACAACATTCAGTCTAAAGTATATAATTCCTGAGAACTTAACATCAAAGTGCTCACACATTTATCTGCTGTTCATGTGAACAGTATTCCAATAATACTTATGGTAAATAACCATTAACATTCAAAATATCATTTATCATAACCACATCAAAACCATGTGCAAATAACAGAACAGTACTCATTCTGAGTTCAGGGTTAGAGGTGTTACAGAATTGTGCTTCATTTACTCTAACACTATAGGCCTATTCATGAAAGAGTAATGCACTAAAAATTACCCTCTAGTTACTTTAAATTCAGTTGAGCAGCAATAATGTGCTCAAGTAAATCGCATAGTGCGAGTAAAACATTTTATATTCATTACAGCACACAAAAAAATACTCTTTTTCCCTTTAAATTGGCATTATGAACAAAATACTTCCCCTTCTAAATTATATACACATACATCGGCATAAACTGATAACCACAACATAAATATATTTAAAACATTGCACCATTATTCACTTTAGTTGACCTATTAAATTAATAATCGCCACTGTTTTCTTTCAACACGGAAAACAAAAGGATAATAGCACCTAAAATGCAGCAGCTAAAATGACATATTTCTCACCGTTGCTCCGTGTATATCGAAGCGCAACACGGCGATGTTGGACCTCGTGGCAACTCCCCAGACGAAAGGTAAGTGGTTAGCCTGTTAGGTACAGAACTAGCATTAACATGGCCGACGAACGGTAAGCGATCTCTCTTTTTTTTTTTTTTACAGATAATTTACTCGTCTTACCGAACTCCAGGGTTTTATCTCCGTTTTATCTCCGTTCTAGCACACAGCTAACCTCGTTTCTCTGGCTATGATTGGGAAGAACCAGAAGAACAACGTCCCGCTCTTCGTCTCTATGCCGATCTGCTGAACACGACCTGCGTAATCTCTGATTGGCTGAGATTACCTACACCCACGTGAGACTACGTGAACTTTGTGGTGCATTAAGTTATGATAAGAGAGCAAAATAATAATAATAATAATAATAATAATAATAATAATAATAATAATAATAATAATAAGAAGAAGAAGAAGAAGAAGAAGAAGAAGAAGAAGAAGAAGAAGAAGAAGAAGAATCTGCCGATGTGAATAAGTAAAGATAACAAAAATAAACAGTCTTTCTCTTTCTTTCTTTTAGTGAACTCAATTATTATTATATTATTAATGAGTCTTTTATGCCTGGCTACACTTGGCTAGACTCATGGGGAACAGCTGTGACTTGGCTTGACTCATGGAGAACAGCTGTGACTTGGCTTGATTCAAGAACTACTGCTGTAACTTGACGTGGCTCAGGATACACAGCTGTAACTTGACTTGGCCCTGAAAGTGCAGCTCTGACTTGACTTGACACCGGAGGATCACCCATCACTTGACTTGCTTTGGGTATGGCAGATATGATGGGATGAGATTCGGATGAGATGATTTTGTCATGATGAGGCTCAGGCGTGGCAGCCATCTTGGCTGGGGACTCAGATAGGGCGGCCATCTTGTGAACAGGCTTGGGGATGGTGGCCATCTTGTGGACTGGCTCTTTGATGGCGGCCATCTTGTGGACAGGCTCTGAGATGGCGGCCATGACAGGTGTAGACTCTGGAAGGGTGGCCATGACAGGTGCAGACTCTGGAAGGGCGGCCATGGCGTGAGCAGGCCCTGGAGCAGCAGGCATGGCGTGAGCAGGCCCTGGAGCGGCAGGCTAGCGTGAGCAGGCCCTGGAGCAGCAGGCATGGCGTGAGCAGGCCCTGGAGCGGCAGGCTAGCGTGAGCAGGCCCTGGAGCGGCAGTGTTACGAATCTGGTCGGTGTCTTGCGGTCCGCTCACCGCCAGATGTCGCTCTCACCCTGTCACTTCTCACAGACTGCTGCTTTGCACCCCGGACTACTACTCCCATCACCCATCGCGCCTATTGCGTCGATTCCTGTGACCAATCAGTGGCGCTATAAAAACCCCGGTCTTTCCCTTTGCAAGCCACGGAGTATTGTGAGTTATTGTTGTGTTCATTCGTTAGCGTTTCCTAGTTTCCTCGTTCCTGGTTCCTGGTTTTGTTCTCTCGCCTGGCTTCCCCGTTTTGACTGTTCGCCGCCTGCCTTCTGGACTCTGCTCGTGTTATTGGATTATTCTCTGCGTCTTGCCCGTGATATACCTGTCTGCTCCTGTTTTCGACCCTGCCTGTACGACCATGTCTTTGTCTCGTCCTATTAATAAAAGCTCGCAAGTGGATCCGCTCGCCTCTCGCCTCTCACTCCACGTAACAGGCAGACGTGACGTGAGAAGGCTCTGGCTTAGTAGACTTGATGAGTGCAGGCTTTGGCTTGGCAGATGTGACGTGAATGATTCCTGACATGACAGAAAAATTACCAGGTTTGGCAGATACTGGGGGATAGCAGGGTTCCTCATCAGCTACCCCCACAGTAAATGGTGAACCAGCCAACCGGAGAGCAAAGTCAATGTACTGTTCAAGTGTCCAATGAATTTTCCCTCCAGGTAGGCAAGAATGAATGGGTTCATTTAAACCATGGTGAAAAATGTCCTTAAGCGCCACATCATTAAAACCTACTAAGTGACAGAGTTCACAGAAGTCCATGACATAATCTTCAATGGGCCGGTTACCTTGGCGGAGATGAAAAAGACGTGATGCTGGATCCATGGTTGATCTGTGTCCAAAAGCTGCTGGATCTTTGGGGCGGCGAAGTATTCTGTAACAGGACTCCAGGGAAGCGTGTTAGATCCAGATGCGAGCTTTATTAAACACAGCGTAGTCGAGACAGGCAAGGTAGATATCCAAACAAACAGTAATACGTAGGCAAGACAAAAGCAAAATCCAAATAAGCAGGCAGAAGGTCAAAATCCTAGAGAGAGAAGTCCAAAGTGACAAATGAACAAGGCTATGAAACTAGGCAAAACTGTGGCAATGAAACTAGACAAAACTATGGCAAAAAAACAAGACGAAAACTATGACAAGGAAACAAAACCGTGGGAATAACAAAACAAGGCAATGAAATAGGGAAAAACTCTTGGTAGAGTCCGCACAGGCAAAACAATACTTCGCGATGGCCTGTTCTTCTTCTTCTTCTTCTTCGCTGTTTTAATGGCGGCCGGCATCTAACGTTAAGGTGCATTACCACCACCTACTGTACTGGAGTGTGGGCCTGAATCTGCTACCTCCCAGATAATAAAAAATAAATAAATAAATTTTCAATACACACTAATTAGATTCTATTAATTAAACCAGTTATTCTCAAATAATTGAATACACTTTCATTGTTTTGACCATTAAGTATGTCTGTAATGCTAATTCCTACAGAACCTTGTTCCCTAATTTCTTTCTTTAATATTTCTCTTTCTGTAATGTACTTTTGGCAATGACATAGTATGTGCTCCACTGACTCCTCCTCCTGACAATGATCACATAAGCCAGTTGGATGTTTCCCTATTAGGTGTAATGTTTTATTTAACCCTGTGTGTCCCATTCTCAATCATGTAATTATACCTTGAACTTTATTATTTCCTTTACACACCCTCCTATTTCCTACTTTCTCCTGAATTCTATAATAATGTCTGCCCGTTACTTCCCTATCCCAGTTATATTGCCTATATTTACTTTTGCTTCAGATTTACTATACAGGATTCCCATAATCTCATCTAGATTACATGCCTCTTTAGCTAAAACATCTGCAGTTTCATTTCCTTTAACTCCTATGTGAGCTGGAACCCACATGAATACTATTACCGCATTTACTCCCTGGAGTCTAAATAAAATTTCATATATTTCATATATGCAGTCCTGCCTATACTTTGATGATAATGATTTAATTGAAACCAATGCTGAACTGGAGTCTGAGCATATAATTACTTTCTTCAAGCCACTTTCCTCTATCCAGTACAAAGCAGCAATTATAGCCATCAACACTACTGTATATATTGCCAAGTGATTGCGAGGGCCTGTTTGGTTTAGGCCTCCTTATATGGCCACCAACAGGAAGTAACCAAAGAAGCAGCAAAGGGAGCGGTAACAGTCAGTCCATGGGAGAGGGTTCCCTCTGCTGGCGTGGCATTACATTGTATGACCAAATATAGTCAGCTCTTACATTTTTAACAAGTGTTTCGAATAGTCTATTGAATAGACTTTTACACTAAACACAAAAGAAAAAAAAAACACGGTCTTCATACAATAAATAACAATTTTAGTGATGCCTGCAGTTAAAAAACCCTAGGAGAGAAGAAAAAAATAAAAAAAAAAACAATATATTTAACAAGAAATGCTTAAAGCGTAATCTGATCATGTGGTGGTTTGACACCAAAATTACAGCATATTGCTGTAAATTTCAAATCTACAGAGGGGGGATTTTCTTCAATGGTCAACATTCAGAAGCGGCAAAAAGTACGGTTCACAACTGTGGTAAGTGACTTATTCCACTTCTTATTTTTTTTATGTCTGTTAATTGCAGTAGTATATTAAGGTGTCTACATTCACGCTAACCGCAGAATAACGAATCCTCTGTCCGTGGGGCGTGAAGGAGACTTGTGCTCCTTTGTTGTGCCCAGTGTTGTGCCCATTTTCGACCCCCTGGCAAATTACTACCCCCTCTCATTGAAATCACTACCTGATTGCCTAATCCTAACCCCACCCCTAATCCTAACCCCTCCCCCACACCTAAGCCTAAACCTACCAATACTAGGGGGATAGTAATCTGTGCTGTTAAAGCGGTTAACGTAAGCAGCGAGATGTGCGAGAACCTTTGATAACTTGCTAATTCGCTTATTGTTTGATTGTAATGCTTTTTGCTAACTTTGGTTTAAAGAATGAGTTAATCCAGCCCATCTTCCTGTCTGGCCTTTTTGGAGCATATATTCATTCTGGAGTAACCTTACCAGGAGGAGAAAAACGGAGATTTGGAGTTAATTAAAATTTAATGGTTGCATTAAGAATTTGAGTACCTGCGTTTGACATGTAGAAGATGTTTCTCAACTCCAGAAGAGAGATGATTTTTTAAGGGAGAATGATTCAGATGTCTCAAAAGCTAAAACTACTGTGAATTACATATTGTCTGTTTCCTGACTGTTTTGTAGATATTTAAGAGGAACAAAGAAGTTGAAAGGAAAAGTGCCATCTAAAACAACAGGGCAAATGGTACAGAAGAAACCGGTTAAAGTGAACCCAAGTTGCCACTCTTCTTTGCAAAGTAAAGGATTTTCAACGGAATTTCTGAAATGTAAAACATACACACATACAAAAATCTCCTTTTTCCTTTTATTATATTCTTTTATTATCTACACTGCCATTCAATAGTTTGGGATTAGTAAGATTTTTTATGAAATAAGTCTCTTCTATTCATCAAAGCTGCATTTAATTGATCAAAAATACAGACAATTTATTGAAAAATTACAAATTAAAAAAAGAAAATAAAAAAATAATGTTGTGAAATATTATTGCAATTTAAAATATTGTCTATTTTAATATACTTCAAAATGTAACTTATTTCTGAATTTTCATTACTCTAGTCTTCTCATTACTCCAATGTCACATGATCCTTTAGAAATCATTGTAATATGCTGATTTATTATCAATTTTAGAATAGAAACAATTGTGCTGCTTAATATTTTTTATTAAAAAATTTTTTTTGGAACCTGTGATACTTTTTTCAAGCACACACAAAGCTTGCCACAGAACACCGGCAGAAGTAATGATTATGAATGTGTCAGGGAAAAAAAAAAAAAAAAAAAAAAAAAACAGCAAAGAAGACTGCCTTAACATTATAATAAATATTTTCTGTATTTTCGCCTTCAGTGATAAAGTCGATAACACTTGGCATCTCCACAGTGGATGTGCACATTTCAGATGGATACACAATCTGAAAATATTTGTTCTCATTTTAATTGTCTTATTTAAAAGTAGACATTTCGCTTTCTATAGATACAGTTTTTATGTCTGTGAAGCAAGCATGTTCCTGTTTTTTTTTGTTTGTTTGTTTTTTTTTTTTTTTTTTTTGACACCCTCAAGTTCACCCTCAAGTTCAGACATAGGGCCAGAATTACATCATGGACTTTTTTTTTTCTATGATTAAGCATCTAATGAAATTTTGATGGACTAAATGGTTAATCGACACAGATTACTAATCTAAATTATTTATTTTTCAAGTCTGTTTCAGTGACTGGCTGAAACAGAAGGAGCCTGAAAGAAGAGAGAGAGAGAGAAGAGGGAGAAACAAGTGGGGCATTACATATCCCAAAAAATGCAAGATATAATAAAAAAGAAAGGAAAAAATGAAAATGCATAATATGTTTAGAATTCTGCCATTGTTCATCTTTACCGTTAATTGTTAATAAAGTTTTAGAATTGTAATCATTCCAATTATTTTGTAAATATTTTGTAAGTATTTGTTGAAATATATTTTTTCTAAAGAGGCTCTAAGATCAAATAAAAATTGTTTGAATGGCTCCTTGTGGTCCTGCAGATTATTAAATGTAACCTTGGAATTATTTATATTATTTGTCACAACACCCCTTGACAGGAAAATTGGGGCCGACACTATGTAATCAATCAATCAATCAATCAATCAATCAATCAATCAATCAAACATTTTGACCAGCTAAGACCAGCCTGACCAGCTTAAACCAGCTAAGACCAACCTGACCAGCTAAAACCAGCTAAGACCAACCTAACCAGCTTAGACCAGTTTAAACCAGCTAAGACCAGCCTGACCAGCTAAAAACAGCTAAGACCAGCCTGGCTGACCAGCTAAAACCAGCTAAGACCAGCCAGGCTGACCAGCTAAAACCAGCTAAGACGAGCCTGACCAGCTAAAACCAGCCTGAGCAGCTAAAAAAAGTGGTTAAAACATATATATATATATATATATTAAAATGTTTGCTGCAATGTTAAAAAATATGCTACTATAAAATTGCGTTTTTGCGAGGAAAAAAGGTCACATCCGTTGCATTCAAACTGTCTAAAGTTAACAGTATTTAGGCTATATAAATGTCAAGCCAAAACGAATTAATTTAAAGTGAAACTAAAGCCCTATATCATTCGGCAGGAATCCAAATGTTTCCATATTCGCCACATATTGGATATACTTAACGCTTTTTTTGGCCTAAAACAACATTCACATCAAACAACAGCACAGTGAGGTGGTCTCGCTGAACGGTACAGATTTTAAAAACATTAACATTTATACATTTCAGTGATTTGAATAAGAAAACTACAGCTAGCCGATTTAGTAATTTCATAATAATAATATAATAATAATCCTTATTTTCTAGCGCCTTTAAATGTTACATGTCAAAGCGCTTTACTTAACCAAATAAAACATCAAAATACACCATTAAAGATTCCAAAGATTATAAAATAAGCAAAATGAGGAGAAATACATTTTAAAAACTTGAAAAGAAAAGAATATGGAAATGATAAAATACATTTCAGCCAAAAGAAAGGTAAAAAAAAAAAAAAAAAATCAGAGCAACATCTCGACCATGACTGTCACAACAATCCTAAAAAATATATATATACACTACCGTTCAAAAGTTTGGGGTCAGTACATTTTTATTGTTTCTTTATTTCTTTCTTTTTTTTTTTTTTTTTTTTTTTTTAAGAAATTAATACCAATTAATACCTTTTATTCACCAAGGATGTATTAAGTTAATAATTAAAAGTTTATTAAAAGTTAATAAATAATAATTTACATTGTTATAAAATATTTATATTTTGAATAAACACTGTACTTTTTAAACTTGTTATTCATGAAAGAATCCTGAAAAAAAAAAATTACAGGTTCCAAAAAATATTTGGCAGCACAACTGTTGATATTATCCAACATTGATCATTCTAATAATAATCCGCATATAAGAATGATTTCTGAAGGATCATGTGACACTTAAGACTGCTAACAGCTGATAAAAATTCAGTTTTTCATCACAGGAATAAATTCTATTTTAAAGTATGTTAAAATAAAAAACATTATTTTATATTGTAAAAACATTTTGCAATATTACTGTTTTTTTTCTATATTTTTAATCAAATAAATGCAGCCTTGATGAGCATAAGAGACTACTTTAAAGACTATTAGTAAGTCTTACTATTAGTAAGTCTTATAAGTCTTACTGACCCCAAACTTTTGAACGGTAGTGTATATATATATATATATATATATATATTACAGCCACAGTTTTAGAAAATAATCATTTATTTATTTGGTATGAAATATTGATGTTTCTAAATAAGAGTTGTGGGACGCCTGAGCGGCATTCTTCTAAAATAGGGGTTTAATTCTGACATGATAAATTAGCCTTGGATGAACGTGCCGAAGCATTCACTTGGATTATTTTCTTATAACAGCATACAAACTTAAATAGTTTTATTTATTTATTTATTTATTTTTTTGTTGTTGTTGTTGTCGTCATAATAGTACATAGAACATCGTTCAGCTAGGTTAGTCTACTTTTGTGTATTTGGCAGCTTGAAACGTGGCAGGGGCGGATCTACCGGGGTGGCACGGGGTGGCAACTGCCAACCTAAGAAAAAGCTCTGCCACCCCACCTGCCACCCCAGAATTATCACAGAATAAAATATAAATGTAAGCAGTGTTTCATATGCTACTTTTCAGCAGCAGCATTGACAGTTTAAGGCAAAATAATGGCAAGACGCATCCTTCAATAAACTGTTCACGATGGTTGCATGCGCACGCAGCGCGTCCAATGTAGTCAGCTTCATTAACAAATGATTTCTTATGAACCAGTTCTTTTGAGTCAAAAACACAAAGCGCGGCCCAGTTCATTAAAGGGGTCATCGGATGCTAAGTTCACTTTTTCATGTTGTTTGAACATTAATGTGTGTTGGCAGTGTATGTACAAATCTACCCTATAATGATAAAAATCCATGCAGTGGTTTTTAATTAATCTGTAAAAATAATATCCCTTTTTTCAAATCGAGCCGTTCTCAGATGCCTGTCGGTGAGGCGTCACACCGTGATGTAAGTTAGACAAGAATATCTCCGATTGAGCGATTGAGGTGTTGTGTTGCTGGATGTAATAATGAATGTAGTGGTCGTCATTTACTCCCGACACCTGAGCCACTGAAGATGCAGTAGATTACGTTTGTTTGTGAAGGGAAGGTGCCTCCCGATCTACATATATCATATATCTGTCTATGTTCGCACGAATCATTCATGATCCAGCTTCACTTACAGCAGAAATGAGTATAAGCGTTTTTTTATGAATCTTTGCGATCGCCTTTCCTTATAACGTGGTAGTTAGGAAGTTTAGCGGCTAACGCGGCTAAATGCGGCTAAAGTAAACAAGATCGTCTTTCTGCAGAGAGAAGAGAGGGGCGGGGCGAGCAGAGCTCATTTGCATTTAAAGGAACAACCCCTTAGAATGAGATGATTTTGGCAAGGTAAAAAGAGTGTTGTTTTACAAAACCATTGAGAATTTTTAATCAAAGTATATTAGAGATTTTTCATAAAGACCCTAAAGAATCATATCAACTTGTGGAAAATGGGCATCCGATGACCCCTTTAACGAATTGTTTTTACATTTGTTCGTAACTCAGATAATAATTACTGCTTCTCGGCAACCTCGTCCTTTGAGAAATCTAATCCTGCCCGGATGTATGAGATTCATCGCGTAATTGTTTGGTGATCCAATTCTCCGACAGTTCGCTCCACTTTAATCATAGATATAGGCCTTTATGCCAGATCTGACAAAACAATAACATGAAATCAATAAGAATATGCCGACCACGGAAACCGACAGCAAAGGTAAGAATCTAATCGTATTGCAGCTTTCTTGATTGTAACTGATTTTAGTAGGCACATTTTCCCGAACCATTCATTCAGTTCTCAAAACAAAGACACATTTCTCAAAAAGTTTAACAATGAGTTAAACTATGTTAAACATTAGCAAAACAATGACACACCAGCATTCTAACAACAGAGAGAGGAGAGAGCCAAACGAATCAACACAGGAATTTATACTTACACATGCAGTACATGTACAGTATACAGTACATCAGATTATGGAAATTTCACTACTTTATATGTACAGTAAATTGTAGCACATTTACAGCTTCAAACGTGTAACTGTCAAATTTTGATCTGAAACCTTTTTTTTTTTTTTTTTTTTTTTTTTTAACAATAGGCCTGTGTGTACTGCATTTTTGCAGAACTGAGAAATGACTGCCTAGACATAGAGTCTTGTGTCAGGAGACCAAGAAACTTGAAATTTGGCCAAATGTGCAGAGGATGCTAATTTATTATTACTATTATTATTGTTATTATTATTATTTATTTTATTGTGGTATTGTGGCATATCAAGTTCATACACAATTCTTTGGTATTTGAACTTGTCTAGTGCTTTTTACTGCAAGATTACGTTACAGTGGTAAAATGAAAATCATTTTTTCCCAAGTTAAATGCTGATTTATACATCTGTATCTGTTTTTTTGTAATAGTGTTATTGATCTCATGAGTGTTCACTGGCAGGAAAGTCATCTGTGTATTTGAATTGTGTGTAAGCATTTAAGAAAACCTGTGATAATTAGATTGAAAAGTTTGAAAGACAAATTTATGCTGGCTTGTCTTAAAGTCTTGTTTAAAAACGTAAATAGTTTGTCAGATGTTCTAGATGTTTGCTAAAGTGTTGCTAGTTGGTTGCTAGGATATTCTGAGTAGTTAGGCTCTTGCTATGCAGTTACTGGGGTGCTGCTAGAGTAGATGGTAGAAAGTGTGTTGTGGGTAATTACAGACATTCCCACCTCTGTTAATAACAGAAAAGCAAACATTGTTTTTAAAACTGATCCAGTTTTAGTGCTTTGATATTATTGCATTTCTTTCTAATGTTAGGAAATTCAAACATTTTTGTTTTTTGCTCTTAAACTTGCACTGAAATGTGATTTATACCATCTAAGTATGTAATTTTAATAGAACTGCGTGTCTTCTTTAGTGATACAAGCTCAGAAACATTTATAACCTGCTGAGGTTTTTTATGTTGTGTATTGACTTTGTTGTGCCATGATGGATATTGAAATGTTATTTATTTTTAATTCTAAACAGTATAGATGATTACATAATGGTAATGCAATATTTGTGAACACAGCTTTGTATGTCAGACTATAAATTCCCTAAAACTAGCCATGATGGCTTGCTTTGGTGTTGCCACCCCTCATAGATCCCACGCCACCCCTTTGCCACCCTAAAAATTATTTTCTAGATCCACCCCTGCTTGAGAAGTGAACTGGGTGCCTAGATCGCTAACGATATCTTCAGGGACCCCATACACTTGGAAGACGTGGTTAAAGAGGGCTAGAGCTGTTTCCATAGCTGTGGGCAATCCCTTTAATGGTAACAGACGACATGATTTGGAAAACCGGTCGATTATTACTAGGATGGTGGTGAAGTCATTGGATGGAGGTAGGTCGGTGATGAAGTCGATGGAAAGGTGTGACCAGGGTAGTTGAGGAATGGGTAGTGGTTGAAGGAGGCCTGAGGGTAGTTCCTTGGGGGTCTTGGATTGAGCGCAGACCTGACAGGACTTGACAAACATTGTGATATCCTTAATCATGGCGGGCCACCAGAATGAGTTTTTAGTCAGCTGTAGTGTACGTGATATACCAGGATGACCTGCGCTGAGGGAGGTGTGAACCCACTATAGCACTCGTGGGCGTAACCTCTGGGGCACATACTGTTTATTATGAGGACATTGTGGAGGTGGTTGGTCCTGTTCTTGTTTGTGGTGAATTTCGTCCATGATATCCCAGGAAATAGGGGCCAGAATGACTGTGGGAGGGAGTATGGGTTTGGGTTTGAGAGGTTCGATGGGGCGATCGAACCTTCTAGAGAGGGCATCAGCCTTACTGTTTTTACTGCCTGGTCTGTAAGTCACGGTGAACTGAAAGCGAGTGAAGAAGAGGGCCCAACGAGCCTGGCGTGGATTAAGACGTTTGGCACCTCTAATGTACTCAAGATTTTTGTGATTGGTTATTACTTGGAATGGATGGGTGGCGCCCTCCAGCCAGTGTCGCCACTCTTCAATGGCTGCCTTTATTGACAAGAGCTCTTTATTCCCGACGTCAATTCCGATCGGTGCAGGTGAGCTTTCTCGAGAAAAAGGCACATGGATGTAGTTTGCCTGGTTGACCGTGTCGTTGTGAAAGGACTGCTCCGATCCCACAATCTAAAGCATCTACTTCAACGATGAATGGTAAGTTGGGGTCTGGATGTTTCAAGATGGGAGCAGAAGTGAATCTTTCCTTCAGGGAGATAAAAGCTTGGTTGGCCTCCTCAGACCATTTCAGTTTATTGGGTTTGCCCTTAAGAAGTGAGTTTAGAGGGGATGCTACAGTGCTGTAGTTGCGGATAAAGCGTCTCTAGAAGTTGGCGAAGCCTAAGAACCATTGGAGCTCCTTAATTGTGGTAGGTTGTGGCCATTCTGTGACTGCTTGAACCTTAGCTGTATCCATCTTGATCCCCTGATGACTGATGTGATAACCGAGAAAGGACTTTTGGTTTACGTGGAACTCACATTTCTCAGCCTTGACATAGAGTTGGTTTTCCAATAGGCGGGAGAGGACTGTTCTAACATGGTTGATGTGTTCTGCCTCAGATTTGAAATCAGAATATTGTCGATGTAGGCGATGACAAACTTGTTTAGGAAGTCTTTGAGTATTTCATTGATGAAGGATTGAAAAATGGCTGGAGAGTTTGCTAGCCCATAGGGCATGACCTGATATTCGTAGTGCCCCCTGGTGGTGAGAAACGCGGTCCTCCATTCATCGCCCTCCTTGATCCTGATCAAGTTGTAAGCGCTTCGTGAGTCTAGTTTGGTGTAGATGCTGGCCTCTCGTAATTGCTCCAAGGCTGAGGGTACTAAAGGAAGTGGGTAACGGAATTTTACAGTAACATTGTTGAGTCCTCTGTCCTCTTGGTCCTCCGTCCTAGATAGCGGGTAGACTTTACTTTTCAGAGGCATGGCATTGGGGAGGAGGTCGATGGCACAATCCCAAGGACGATGTGGAGGAAGTTGTGTGGCTTTGGTTTTACTAAAGACTTCAGACAGGTTGTGATAATGAGTGGGGATGGTTATCTTTACCTGGGTCTCTGGACTCTCAATGCTTGTAGTGAGGCATGGTTGAGGTTTGACAGGGAAGCAATTCTGAATGCAAAACTGGGACCAATGAGTTAGTTCCCCTCAGTATCAGAAAATGGCTGGGTCCTGGATGGAGAGCCAGGGAAATCCCAGGATAACTTCATACTTGGGTGAGTCGACAATGTACAGCGTGATGGACTCCTGATGTAGCAAGCCCACTTGAAGTTTGATGGTTTTTGTTTGATGGGTTATTCCTTGGTCAATGAGAGTGTCGTTGATAGCCTTGATTAGGATGGGTGGGATGCATGGTTGAGTTGGGATGTTGTATTTGGAAACGATATCCTTGTGGATCAGGTTCAGTGCAGCTCCAGAGTCAATCATCGCTGTTAATTTGAGAGACAGAGTATCAGTCTTGAGAGAAACAGGTAAGGTAAGAGCTTTGTTGCTGAGCAAAAAGAAATATCAGTCTTGAGAGAAACAGGTAAGGTAAGAGCTTTGTTGCTGAGCAAAGAGAAATGTTGAATATTTACCCCGGAGTAGGTCTTGGTTTTGTGCGGGTATCCTAAACTGCGACGGCCTGTTTCAGCACACTAAAAGCACAGATGACTCTCTCGGCGTCTCGCCCGTTCCTCTTCCGTAATCCGGGAAACATTTAGCTGCATGGGCTCATCTTGTGAATGTGTGGCTGATGAGGCAGTGACTGATGAGTTGCGTGGACTGACCTTGTTAATCTTGTGCTTGGGAGTCTCATAAGGCTGTCGATTCTTATTGCAATGGTGACCAGTTCCAAGAAAGATGAGTCCTCCCTGCGACAGGCGAGCTCTGTTTGGAGTTCGGCATTGAGACTGTTGTAGAATATAGCTTTTAGAACAATTTCATTCCACCCACTTTGTGCAGCCAGCGTTCTAAATTTGACGGCATATTCAGCAGCAGTGCGGTTACCTTGAGTGATATTGATGAGTTGAGTTGAAATATCCCTGCCCCCTGCGGGATATTCAAACACCTCACGGATCTGTTGAAGAAAGTAGTCCACGGAGCTTTTGAGTTGTGGATCAGAATCCCACACCGCCGAGGCCCAGTCGATAGCTCTACCCGTCAGCAAAGTCATGAGAAACGCACATCTCTTCTCTTCCGAATCAAATTTATCCCCTTGATGGTCTAAATACAGCCTCACTTGACGAATAAACCCCTTGCATTGCTCGGCAGTTCCATCAAATTTATTAGGAAGTGCGAAGCTTACCGTTGGTGGCATGGGAGGCGGAAGAGATCGGATGTAATGTGTCAAGTGTTCGTTGACCGATTGTAGTTTCGTGAGTTGCTCCTGGTAGCTCTTTAACAGTTCGCTTTGGTAAGCGAATGCTGCTTGCAGGTTGGTAACTTCCACTGGATTCAGGGGAGGCGAAGTATTCTGTAACGAGGACGCCAAGGCAGCATTAGAATCCATGTGCAGAAGTTTATTGAGGATAGCGGCAGCAGACAAATACGTGTAAACAGGCAGAGGGTGAGTAACAGTTAAGCAGTCTGATCGGTCAACAATCCAAGGGGCAATCCAAAAGACAATTGTGATAAAACAGACTCTGGGTCCAAACCTTAACATCAGTCCAAACAGGCAAATAATCCAAAAAGGGTAATCCCTGAGTCAAGAAACAAAGCAGGATCATACACAAATAAACAGACAGAATAATCAATGGAAAACGCTCAGTAAGGCAAGTGAAACTGGCAATACTTCGCAGTGAGCAAGCACATGCTCACTGCTTAAATAGTTCCAAACAGGAAGTGCAAGTAGAAGCAGCAGAGGGAGCGTGGCAAGTCAGTATTTGGGTGAGGGCTCCCTCTGCTGGCTTGGCATTACAACTGTTTTACAGTAAAATACTATAAAAGCAGTCAAATTCATCAGTATATTACTGTATTTCATTCATTTTAATATATATTTCAGTAGATTTATAATTTTTATATTAAATTCATTTACATTTATTTTATTTTACTCTACATAGGTACTACTAGTATTCAATTAAAACCGACACAATAATTACAAAATAGCAAAATCTTTATTTAAAACATTGCATGTATAACACTTAAAAATACAGTCTTCCACTGCTGGAACAGTGCATCTTCACCATTTCTCCTTAGGATGTCTTAGGATGTTTCACAGTGCATTATGTTGTATCCTCTGGATTTATCCTCACAAAGAATCTAGAGGCAACAGAAACATAATGTGGAAAAAGACATGCAGCCAAAGAATACATAGCCATCTGCAAAACCCAGGTGCTGCTCCAAAACGTGGCCACCACCTTTGCTCACCATCCACTTTGTTAGTGACAGGAATGTCTTCTCTGAAAAAGAAGTAGAAGAAATGGCACACTTTTAAAAGGAAAACCCCACACAGAATACACAAACTTCTAAAAACCATAGTTGTTCTTCTACCATGAACGATCAGTCTCAGGGTGTTTGGCATTCTCATGTCTTTCTTGATGCTTCATTGCAGTTGCCTTTAAAACACACACACACACACACACACACACACACACACACACACAATGCAGTAAATCTTTGTATCTTAGTAAAACTAATTCTAAAACTAGAAAAGCAGCTAACAGTTAGCCATAAACCAAAGCCAAAACTTGTTTAACCTAGCTAACATACGATTTTATTTTCTCAATAGGCTACTACCCAACATTAAACTACTAACAACACAACATTTCACATTAGTTAACCTAATCTTAATATAAGTGTTGCTCGTTAAAAATAATTTTAATTCAGTAAAAGCTGACAAAAGCCGTTTGAAACGACAGTGCAGTTTACCATAGTAAAGTTTGTAACTGCTATGTTGACAGGTAAATAGTACTAGGTTAAGCTGGTGTGCAAAAATCTGACCGACACTCATATATTTTTACTCTCATATATTTTAGACGTACGTATATTTTTAACTTACTTGCTGGTCTTAATCTCTCGTAAATTGCATCGACACACAGCGTAGATGTTCTCCGGAACTCTTTCGCTTTCGCGGGTTCATCCCCGGGCAAACGCTGCGGCGCTGCCCCGCAACTTCAGCATCTTCCTCGGACACGCAGCGCGACTCGACAAGAGAACCCATTATATATACTATCTACAGTGGATGCGGATAGTAAAGTGATGCCTCGGGTACAGATGTACTCCAAGCGCTCGCGCTGTGTCTGACATGAAGGACAAATGGATTTTCCAATCATTACAAGCGATGCAACACATCCAGTGTAGTCCTTCCCAAGCTGTTGCGGCATTGTAGACACGGTGTAGGGCAAATCCGGTCAATCCAAATATAATAAATGTGGACAAATAAAATCCGAATGCTGCCAGTAAAGCGGTTACAGCAAATACAGTAGTATACAGCAATTTTTAAAAAATACAGTAAGTCTCTGTATGTGGGGTGTGACACCACAGAAAATTCCCATGATGCAATGGTTTTTACAGTTATTTACTGCAAAGGGAATTTGCAGTATTATACTGGGTGATATACAGGTAATAACTGTAGAAATTACAGAAATGTCTAACAGTGTAATTGTGGTTGAAAATATACAGAGAAGGGCTTTATTTCATGGTCTTTATTTCAAATATTTTACATACATAACTTTTTGAATAAAACTTGTTCAGAGGTGATGATGTCATAAATTGGACATTTTTTTTAGAAGAATTTATATATAAAGAAAGATCAAATAAGTGTGCAGGTATAACGGCAGACAGCAAGAAGTGTAGGTGCCTGAGCATCAGATGTTCCTGTTCAGGCAAGACACAGAAGAATGCACCATCCCCTCAACAGTTCTTCTGCTAAAATCAGGACCATGGAGAAACGGCAATCAATGGCACAAAACAGCCTTGAGGAGAGTGGTTGATGTGTCTTCATCTGTGAGAGCTTACAGAAGTACACTGATAGCCTAAACTAACCCATTTAATATATTTGGTTCCAATCCATTATTTATTATTAATTTAATTATTTTTGTCTTAGGTCTGTTGACATGTTATCCAAATTTGTCAACATTATGTAGGCATTTATTGTTATTTATTTATTGTAATATTTATATTTTTAGGCACATTTGAGTGCTTGTCCAATAAAAATATTGAAACGGTCCTTAAAATCACATTACTTAATCTTGGCCTTATTGTTGTCTGTTTGTTCATTCAAAATACTAAATGCTCAATTTGTTCTCTATTTGCCTGTAAATTAAATTCTTGTGTTAGACAGCCTAGTATCAGAAAATATCAGCCACTTTTCCTTAGTATGTATTGTATTTTAATTAATTAATTAATTAATTATAAATTTATTTATTATTATATTTATATTATTAATATATATTATTATTATTTATATTTATTTATTTATTTATTTTTGTATATTCAGTTGTGTGAAGCTTTACTCAAATTGCCCTGTGGGAGCTCATGCTTGTGTCTTGTGCTAATGATTAGAAATGTTGCTTATATGAGCCACAGTACATTTTCCAAACATCTTGTAGATGTGGCATGGAGAGCACTTCAGGAATGAAAACATTAGCTGATTTGATTCGATTAGCATCCTCTTTTGAAGAGACAGAGTGAAGCAAAAAGTATTGTCATTTTGAGGTCCCTAAGAGACAATGAGAAGGAAAGTGTGGAAAATGAAATAAAAGCAGAGAGCATTTTTGAGCACTAAAGCACTAACGATTAAAGGTAAATGCTCACACTGAGATAGTGGCTCTAAATGAATTAGCCAGAGATAACATGTTGTGCTGCATTTGTGGGGGTAGTCAATTTTAATTAGTGTTTTGGAGACATCTTTTATCAGACTGTTGGTAACCTTTCTCCTCTCTCTCTCTCTCTCTCTCTCTCTCTCGCTATGTCAGATCACACATTTCTAATCAAAGAGATAAAAAATACTAATATATATATATATAGATAGATAGATAGATAGATATAGATATATAAGTTCTGAAATTACTACTAGACAGACAGTAAATGAGTCATATCTGCAAGATAAGAATTTGTTAAATTTGTTTTCTTATTTTTATTGGTTCTTTTTTTTTTTTTTCATTAAATGTGCAAAACGTAGTTCACATTATCGTAAAATCATTTCACACTTTAAAATAATTTAGTGAAATAAAAGATTACCAGAGACTGTTCTGTCTCTGTCTCTGTCTCTGTCTCTCTCTCTCTCTCTCTATTTCTCCCTGTGTATGTGTGTGTTTGTGTGCATGTCTTTTTTTTGTCCATTGTTACGCAGCTACTTTACTGGCCTGAGCAGCACTGCTGTACTGGACATCAGCTGAAACTACCAGTGACAGGATGCAATAAACTGGAGAATAGCAGCAATCTGAGGAAAGTTCCTCATTCACGGCCTCCCTGTCTTCTATTCTGGGCAGAAAATAAAAAAATCAATACAGGCACACAAGGCCTTGATAAAAGCTCTGTACAGGGAAAGAGTCAATGCTGAATTAAAGTGATCAAAATTTTCAAGTCAACTTAGACCGCTGGCTACATAAACTAACAACCCTATCTCCCCAACTGTCTGTCATTCACAGTGCTTTACCATTTTCTCTCTGTCTTTTCACCCTCTCTCTGTCTTTCTCTTATCAGGTTTATTGGGCTTTATTGGCATGACAAATAACATTGCATTTAGACGGCAAAAGCAATTGTAGGCTGGCTACAGACAATAGTTATATCAAGGTCAGTGCAATAATAATAATAATAATAATAATAATAAGTATACAAAGTATAATACACTATACAGAGAAACAGATTACAGATAGAGATGTTACTCCATATAAAGCGGCAGCAGTAAAATATATAATCAAATATAATATATATTGTATATTAGCTTAATCATCTATCTATTCTTCTCATATATTCAAATCTATATACAAATATTAATTCCTGAACTATTATACTAATAACCTAATTGTTATTATTATATCATATTAAAAAAAAAAAAAAAAAAAAAAACATATATATACAGTATTGTGTAAAAGTCTTAGGCTACTAAAAAATGGTTTAAAGTCAGTTATTTCTATGTTTTGCTGTAGTGTGTGAGTAGGAAATATCAGTTTACATTTCCAAACATTCATTTTGCCTCATAATTCATTTTGAATAATAATTCAGTCAGATTTTTGTTTGCACAAGAAGTCTGACAACAGCCAGTGCTCCACACAGAGATCTGATCTCATCATCATACAGTCTGTCTGGAATGATCAGAAAAAACTGAGACTAAATCCAGAAACCGTGGCAACGTCTCCAAGATGCTTCAAGAAACCTACCTGCAAAGTACTGTTAAATGTTTTAGGCACTTGTGTAAAAATGCTGTAAAATGAGGATGCTGTCAAAAATAATGCCATAAATAGATTTTATTTATCAATTAACTTCTATTAACTAAATTAAATCAACATTTGGTAAACCGTATTTGCGTTTAAAACAGCTTTTGCCCTAGGTACATTTGTGCATGAGTTTTCAGGTAGCTTTGCATGTAGGTTTCTTAAAGCAACTTGGAGATGTTGCCACAGTTCTTCTGGACTTAGTCTGTCTAAGTGGTCAGATCAGATCTCTGTGTGGAGCACTGGCTGTTGTCATACTCCTTGTGCAAACAAAAATCTCACTGGATTATTACAATTAATGGCAAAATGAATGTTTAGAAATGTAATCTGATATTTCCTACTGACACACTACAGCAAAAGATAGAAATAACTGACTAAAAACCATTTTTTTGTTGGTGAAAATACCAGTGGCCTAAGACTTTTGCACAGTACTGTATATGTATTGTAGCTTTAATATAACAGACAGTATTACATATATTCAGACAGTTTTAACCATTGGACATAAAACAGCATATATATTGAAGTGTTAATATCACTATCATCTATTAAATGTAATACTATAGTGTATTACAGATTTTAAAAGACTAACTTTTGTATAAGAAATAAAACTCACATAATGCTAAAACTAAAGCATAATGTCAAATTGGGACTAGATTTATGTTTTGTTGGTCTTAAAACACTCTCAAATCTGCTGGATCCAGATATGGTGAAGTATTCTGTAACGGACTTAAATAGTCCTCCTGATTGGAAACGGGGTGTGTCTATCAATTGATTCCTAGGCAGAGGGTTATGGGAAATGGAGTCCAGGATTGAGTGGCAAGAGTCTGGGGTGGAGTTCCCTCTGGTAGAGCTCATGGGTACTCCAGCTGCAGATTGTAACATTGTCATTCATTCATTCATTCATTCATTCATTCATTCATTCATTCAGTCAATCATTTCTTTTGTGGACTGAATGAATGATAAATTAGATTAGCATGTACTATAATTTTTGAACAAAACTGTTTCAGAAGCTTGCTAAATGTGACAAATCCTCATTCAGTGATGGAGTGATTAATAATAATAATAATAATAATAATAATAATAATTGCTTGTTTGTTTGTGTTGTTTTACTTTGTTTAAATTACCTTTCTGTTAAATGTCCATCACCAAATAAAAACTGAAAAGTTTTGGCAATATAGCAACTGCAGCAGTGAATACCTTAAAGAACTGGTCTGCGGCGTACTGACTTCTTGCAGCCATGTAGAGAGTGATGTCATAACATTAATAACTGCTGTGGTTGTTTCATTTGGTTGTGTACTAAGTCATCTCCAATATTATTTTAGACTAAACTGTCTCAGTCTGGAATATAACATAGACATTTATTGACAGTACAGACTCAGTGACCACCAGCTGGCCATTGAAAGAGGACAACATATGAAGGCATGGTTACTTAACTGAATTGAATTGAGACATGATGTCGTAGAGAAATTATCTCGATTCATGATTAACGTGTAACCCAAAAACTATACTTACCCCTACAAGGAAACTTTTTAGTTTATTTTAAAAATAATTAGTTGTACCTCTAAAGAAATTAGTTTAAATAAGTTAAGATACACAGACTGATCTCAGGCCTGTTTGTGGTTGATATAGATGATCCTAGTAAATTCCCTACAGCTTCAGCACTTTGAGAAAAGACATGCACATCTGTGTGAACATGAAGTACTACACAGAATTCAACACAATTTCTTTTGTTGCAGAGACTAAACTAACCTGTACCATCATGCCATGCTCACATATTTCTGATCTTTCTCAGTATCACACACATCATCACAATCCTCCCCTCACACACACACACACACACACTTTTTCTCAATAATAAGCTGTAGTTTCTGCACAAAGGCCAATTACACCCCAGCTGCTAATTCAATCACAGTGACAATTCAATTGGTCAGTTCTATTTGTTTCAATTAGGTTTGACTCATGCAGTCCGATCACATTTTACTATTATCTTCTCATTTATGGTGATTCTCTAGATAATTAGATAAATGAATATTAGTCCATGACAGGTCTACTTAAAGCCAGACTGCAATGTTTTCAGTTCCCTCTACATTTTGAAGATATTTCATGTAATATCAACACATAATTTGATATGCCTGAAAATAATTTTAAAGCAAACTCATACTAAATAGTATTGCATCTCTGTACAAGTCTCGTTACTAATTTTTTCTCTGTTACAAATGTGACAACACGTTAATGTGTTTGTGTGGAAGTTGTACTGTTTGTGAACTGCACTCTTGTGTTTTTGGACATCCGTCATTATCAGAGCTCTTAAATTAAATTGTAATTTTGCTGTATGTGCTCAAGGGCCCTAAACATGTAGTACAACAACCATCAATTCATCCATCGTAAAAAATAAATAAATAAATAAATCAGAAAGAAAACTCAATAGGATACACATTTACCTGGAATGTGTCGCTGTGATTGACGTCGAGGTTCAGCACTGCCGTCAGTTTGACTCCTAGCGCTCGAGATTTAAAGAATAAACGGGCACAATAAACAGTATCGGCGCATTGCCTTTAGTTCAGTTTGTGAAGATTTAAACGGATACGTTAAATCACATTTGCTGGTCTTCTAAACCGCTGAACTGACCCTCCCCGTTCTAGCCATCGCTTCTCTGTGCTTCACACTAAGAACATATTAAAATAATTTCTGCACGCTATTTAACCTTTTTATCAAATATATGAAAATATTTTGTTAACTGATTAATTAAAATCGCAATCATTTTTACATAATAAAATAACTAATCTTTGAGTGTTTTATATTGAATTAATAAAGATTTTCTTTTATTATGTCATTTGTCTGGTTCCATCATCATCTTTTAAAAACAGATTTAAAAAAAAAAAAAAAAAAAAAAAAAAAAAAAAAAGTGAAATCTCTCTGATGATATTTATACTGCGGATGATTGCAGAGCGGGCATTTTGGTTTATGTGTTTCAAGTTAGTTATAAAGAATCAATTTTACATCAAGGGGATACTCTCGTGATAAAGGACTTTAGCTGCTTCGGCTATTCATCATAAGTCTGTAGCGAGCAGATAGGTCAAAAGAAATGATATTGCAGTAAAGAGTGAGTGTTCTTATCTCTCTATTGCAGGACACGCCGATCGATACAGGACCTAAGCTATACTCTTGCAGTTTTCAATGTCTGATTTTGTCTTCTGCATAGATTAATAGAAGATTTGGGGTCTTTTTGGACATACCTTTTGTAGTGGTGATGGAGTAGAGACGGAAAATCGCTTATGGGAGAATCTGCTCTAAAGGAAACTTTGTACATGAAAATAGGGTTGAGACATCATAATACAAGTAAAATACACTGTAAAAAAAAATAAAAATAAAATAATAATAATAATAATAATAATAATAATAATAATAATAATAATAAAAAATCTGTATTAAACTAAATTATATTCTGCATTACATTTTATTTCTTTCAGGATCAAACAGATACGGCAAATACATTACAATAATTAAGCAATGCACAGATGAGGAAAAATAAAACAAATCTTAATTTAATTAATATTAACCTCATATAAACACGATAGAAACATTTGTTCTTGTCATGATTTATTATTATTATTATTATTATTATTATTATTATTATTATTATTATTGCTTTGAGATTATAATTATTGCGCTTGTCTACCACCAATTTGTTTGGCCTACTAAAAACGTGTATGCTCATATTAATAGGTTATATGTAAGTGTCTGTTAATAATGAGATAGACTGAGCGATCTCATCAGGTCAGTTTCGTGCAGTCATGAGCATCAGAAGACGGGCTGTGGTGAATTGGTGTGTCCTGCTACATCCTAGCGGTCGCTCTCCGCAATGGGCTCAACTCAAACCTTCAGCAAATCCCTCACACACGACACAGAGTCTCACACACGGACACACACCTCTCCAGCGCCATCACCGACAACTAACAAACTTCTGGCGCTACCACTTCGCCCATCTGAATGTAACCCTAATGCGACAGATACAACGGCAGTAAAAAAAAAAAAAAAATCGGTTTTTATCGTGGACGTTCTTAAGTCGATGCGAGCTGATTTGTAGGCCTGGAGCGAGAGTCTTTAAACGGGCTTATTAGAAGAGCAAACCACTGCATATTCCTGAAACGAATGATATACGACGGATCATGCATTAAACTGATGAACTTTTCATGACTGAAACACTTTAACTTACACGCTTCAGTTTGTGCTGCCATATGCATTAAAAAGAAATCTTCAGACTTACCGTTGTAAACTTTTGCGCACCAGTTTGCCAGTATGCGGGATTTTTTTTTTTTTTTTTTTTTTTTTAAACACCGGAGGACTACATTTTCTTCCTGAGAGAAATAGAGAGGCGATGATTATGTTATGCGCTCATCGTATCGACTAATGGAAGAGGAACCTGCGAACTAGCAGAAAAGTTATTGTGAACAGGAGTAAACCGTATTACACACTTCCTCTCACTAACTGCTGGGATAATACATTTATACCGTTTGAAGTTCAGAGTAAAATCATACTAAAATGAACTACTGAGGAAAAGCCTACAGAGCAAAAAAAAAAAAAAAAAAAAAAAAAAAAAAAAAAACTGACCCTCCTCTTTTTTTTCTCTCTCTCTCTCTCTGGGCGTTAGATGTGATTTTGGGTGGATGGTGATATCTGAAGGTGAAGTAGTAAACTGCGGAGTCCGTCCCTCATTTCCATATTAGTGTGCCCACTGGAGCTCTGCCAATTCAAAGTATCATTCACTGTCATAATGATACATCCACATAACAGCAGATCATCTCCGTTATTTTTTAAGCAGATCTCTGCTGATGTATATGAATGAGGAAGATCTAGCAGCAGAAGAATGTCCCGTCGGAAGCAAGCAAAACCGCAGCAGCTGAGATCGGACGAGGACCCTTCACTTCTGGAGCTGCTATCTGAACGCTGTGAGTGTGTTTGTTGCTATCCTGTTTACTCCGTGGTGGGTTATTAGATCAGCGCAAATAACTAGCTTTTTGTAATTCTAAGGTAGTGTTTTAAAATTATTATATTTAATGTATTTTCACATACTTTGCAAGCTTATTTTGCAGTTTACTAAAATTGTTATGCATTGTTTTCTTTTGTTTTATTTCTCTTGTCGTATATACTGCACGTCCGACTTAATACTTTTTTTTTTTTTTTTTGTTATATTTTAACATATCTAAGTCAAAGCGGAAGGTCAATATGACGTTAAGTCTACTTAAATTTTCATTAGTGTATTCCTCGATAGATGACTGGAAATATTTAGACTGTTTTTCTTAAATATGACACTTATATTAAAATAACAAACAGCAAACGATGGATTTTGGAATTCATATGAAACTTCAAATTGTAGCTAATATAACACATACATAATAACATAAAATAAACTAACAACAAAGCTAATATTAAACAAAGCATACGAATAAATTCGCAATGCAGCGATTATTGTTCAAGCTGACAGATTCACCCAAAAAGTCTAATAAAATCTTGCTTTGTCTTAATTAATTAATTAATTAATTTGTATTTTTTTTTTTCCGTGTGTGTGTGGAGATATTAGTTTTGTACCTGATATTTTAACTCTTCACTAAATTACTGCCAACAAAGACAGAAGGAAGGAAAGTTTTCTGTTTCACATACGATGTTACAAACTCTCTAAGACTACACTCACGAATTAAAACAATTCGGGCTTCTACATGTTTCTATTTTCTACAAAAACAGTTTCTCAAAACAATAAGTTAATAATAATAATAATAATAATAATAATAATAATAATAAATAAACAATCATTTAATCTCATGAAAGTAAAAAAAAAAGAAAAACTTTCTCATATCTCTGTCATTTAGGCTCAGTCTACATGTTTCTATTTTCTACAAAAACAGTTTCTCAAAACAATAAGTTTATAATAATAATAATAATAATAATAATAATAATAATAATAATAGACAATCTGTTAATCTCATTAAAGTAAAAACCTTCCTCATATCTCTGTCATTAAGGCTCAGTCACAACATACTTATTGTAACATTTCTTCTAGTTTATAAATATCAGCTACTTTATCATATTTATTTCTTGATTACTTGTATATTATATTATATTATATATTTTGTATAATTACTACGTTTTAAGTTATTATAATATCATTTTTTGTTATATGTTCTGATGTTCTGACTCCTTAGTAGTCACTGTATTTCTTATGTGGCGTTGATCTATGAAACTAATCAAAATGAATGTCAAAATTAAAGCACCTCATGACTAATTGTGAAGCAATAAACAGGTAATATGTCACAGCAGAAATACATATAAAATGTTTATTTAAAAAAAAAACTATTAACACATACTTTAAGTACATATTTGCCATTCTTGTAACATATACACATTAGAATAATCACAATAAGTCAAGTGAGAATTAACAAGAAATGAGCATTGAAAACTGACTGACAATTAAACTAGCACATTGAATCCTTGCAGTACTAAGCATATTTCTAGCCATTATTCCGTTTTTTTTTTTTTTTTTTTTTTTTTTTGTGTACTGTTGATGCATGATCTGGATTCTACTTGCATATAAAGAGCAACAGAAGTATTGATTGTTTCCCCATTACTGTAATCTAATGACACGATCGGTCATGCTGTGAGGATTTAACTATTTGGTTGGACTAAGGTCTACGTGTCCAGTACACCATTATCATACTTCACATTTGCTTAGTGGAATGTTTTCCAGCAAGAATGTTTGAGTAACTTTGTCCTTTTCTTAATGAGCGCAGTGCTTCTTTAGACATATCCTGTTCCTCTTTGCACAAGTATTTAAATGCTCATTTTGATTCTCTTTTGTTTGCCTGGCTGTTGGAGAAAGAAAAAAAAAAAATCTTTGTGGGGAAACTCAATGGTGTGGCAACAAGAAACATTCATTTGCCTGTCCCCCTTCCCCCCCAACACCAGTCAGTCCTGACCTGACACTCTATTTGTCCCTAAGGAGGTACTATGAGGTACTATGATGCTGCATGCACTTAACCTTTGGCTTTATGGCACCATCATGGGTGGCCAATAGATGTCAAGCTTTAAATGCAGTTTCTACAGATGTTCTGTTGACCTGAGGAAAGTGGCTTACACATGTTCTATAAAGTATTAATTATAATAATCTTACTGTTGTCTTTCATCTCCAAACAACCAAAGAGCCCCTTTCAAACTCATTGTCATGCTGTTCATCCAACACAGTTTACAGCTTCATACAACAAAAAGCTTACGTAAAGATTTTTGTTCCCCTGCTGATATTTACTATTATATTTATCTTATTTAAATTGTTTATTATTGAACACTTTTCCACTCTTTTATGATTCCCAGGTCGCTGAGTATATATCACACAAAAACGTGCACTTGTTAAGTGCACTTTTTTTTTTTTTTTTTTTGTAATGTAGATGCTTGTTTAGTGATAATAAACAATATTTTTGAATTGTTATCATAAAACATTTTTAAAGGGAGAATTTGTTTTTTTGTTGTTGTTTAGATCTTTTCAGTGTAGGTAATTGTTAATGTGTGGCTACATACCTGACAAAACCTTAGATATTATGAAATACATTTGGGTCCTTTTTGTGCTATAAGTGCAAAGCGTAGAAAAACCTTTTCAATGTCTCATCTATGTTTTCTTCTTTTCATCACTGGGCACTGACATGGCATGATGTTTACAATTACAAAGCTTAATATTAGAAAGTCTTTGAAGTAGTCTGCAAATGCTGTAGGTTGGCACTAGTGTACAGTAATGTATATATGTGTGTATAGGTGTATGTATATATATATATACGTTTAGCCACTTTGGCTTAAGTGCAAAAAAAAAAAAATCACAAATTGTTTTATTATTATTATTATTATTGTTGTTGTTGTTGTTGTTGTTGTTGTTGTTGTTGTTCCTGTTGTTGATATAAAAAGGTAGTCAATGAGTTGCATTTTAACCATTTGTGAATCTGGGAATTTGACTTTTATGCTTTTATGATATATGTTATATATTTTATGAGAAAAAATATTTTGGATTAATGAAGACTGAGAGGTGTATTTACTTTGTTCTAGGGTAAACGTACCTGTTAAGCTCAACAAAATCTACACTGATGCATTTTTAGTGCACAATATATTAGTTTCAGTACAAGAAGTTATGTTAAAATAAAATATTAATCTCTCACACAAAAATTTTTAATTTTATTTTAAATGACAAAAGCATTTCAATTAAGATGTACATCATTAAATGCAAAAAGTCTGGCTGTGCTTAATGGGTACATTTTGGTACCCTTTAAGCACACCCCTGTTCCATTAAGCTCACATCATGTTTTATTAAAAAAAAAAAAAAAAAAATCTTGCTTATTTTAAACATCCTTTTTAAAAGAATAACTGAAAAATGTTTTATTTGAAACATAAAAAAAAAAAAACGGAACACTACAATTAAGCAACAAGGCATTCAATTTGATCAGTTATATATTCATAATGAAGTGTCATTTAAGCACACTGCAACATCTAGAGTAGTCCATGTTCAGCCAATAACGCATATTCAAAAATCAAATAAAACAAACCAATAAAACATTTAATTCATGGGGATGAACACAGAAACTAGCCTTAATATGAAACCTCTTATTAAATGGATGACAACTTATCTATAATCTCTTAAGGCTGGAATACAATACATGATTTTTGGCCGATTTTCCACTGATTTACAGTCTGAAAAAGTTGAAGCTTGTTGCCAAAGGTCAGAGCCAGTCTGCAGATTTGAGTCGACTGATTCCATTGAAAATTGCGTAGTGTATGATGGTTACAGACTCATATTTTTTAACTTCAGGCTTTGATTCCATCCAGTCAGGGGAAATCAAACATGTTTGATATTTTTAGCCGATTTTAGAACACACATTGTTCTCATTTGTCACGCATCTTTTAGCAACAATGCACACAATTCTCTGTGAGTTTGTTGTGATCGGAATGAATTTAAAGTCTGCTAGTGTGTGATCCTTAGTCGTTTAGTGCATGAAGGCCAGTTTTCCTTTGTGACTGTTTACAAAGTTGGTAAATGTATGATGCCTGGTGTTTTAAAAATCTGTTCAAATTTTTAAAGTCATGTTGTGTATTCCAGCCTTTAGTCGCTTTTTTCCTAGACAGATAGAACAGGTTTCTGTTGGCTCCTTCTTTGAATGGACGACATGCCTCTTTCATCTTTGGGCATAAACTATAGTTACGTCTAGGTTTTGTCATCTTAAACCTGATGTGAAAATAAGTTATTAATCATTTTATAAAGATTAACTTAAAGTGACAACTATCAGTTAATATTTAAAATTTATGAAGTATTTACATAGATTTACATTCAATGTGGAAGAGCTTAAGCACACTGATGAGCAGCAAGAATTTGTAATACATTTTATGTAATATTTATTAAAATGACAAGATTTTGCTAAATAAATAATCTAGTTCATATATTAAATTCATACATATTTTAATATGAACAACTATTATTAACAATATCTATAAAATTATACATTTTCTTATTGATTTCACACTGAAGCTGTGTGATTTGCACCCTTTAAGCTCACCTTAAAATAATATGAAGTCTTTAAAAATAACAGCAGTGAAAAACCACAGACTAGCAATAAACTGTAAATGTATAATATTATGGATTTAAAAGTGTAAGCCAGTAATGCCTGTAAAGTTGTATATTAGCGTAGCACACAATTTACAGCTAGTCAGCTAACTGTGTCCTGTAGCATCCGCGCTATGTTGCTAAAACTATCTTTTGGATCTAAATGTTATTATTTCCCACACATCCAAGTTCCAAGTTATAATATGCAAAAGTCTAAACATCAATATCCTAATTTTACAGTAAGTAGTGAAACCTACCCAAAATAAAGGCTTAACCATCTAAAAAATGCACATTTAAAGGGCTCCTCTTTTGGTGAAAGTTTTCAGACAGCTTTTAAAATGGCTGCCAGACAGTGTGAACACGTGGATAGCCATATATCAGTGTGCAATGGTCTGATTGACTTGAAATTGCAGGAGGTATTTAGCAACAAACACATCAATTGATTAAGACATCAAGTAGGATGATATGTAAATTTTTCTTTTCATAATCTGAGCGCAAAAATGGAAGTGTGCCTAATGGGTACGTGAGCATAATAGGTACGTTTTACCTATATTTCTTCTTAATACTGAGAGTTATAAATGCATGATCTGGTATAACAAATTATGATATAACAATATAACATCTGGTAAAATATAACATTGCTCTTTGTTAAAATATAATCTACATCAGTCTGTATTATATATAAAAATAAAGGGGAAATAATTATGATTAAATAATTATAAGGAAAAAAAAAAGATTTGAAATATACAGTATAGGAATGTGTCAGTTATCTATCTATAGTAATTTATTGCTGTAAACTATATATATATACATATATATACATAATGTACAGATAAAGGGGCTTTGGTTTATATGAAAACACTGGATATCAATGACTTGCATTGAATAAATGGCAATATCCACCATTGATAGTCCCAAATCAGATAGACTGCACAAAGACAGTTGCACAAAGACATTAGCTGGCTATACAGAGAAGAGTGGAATTATCAAAATTGGTGGTTAAGATGAACACAATCATAAGAACGGGTAAAACTGACTTGTATGTGCAAATGATAATAATAATATTAATAATATATTGTATTTTTTTCCCTTTCATTTTCTTCTTCTCAGTCTCAGGTGAAGGATTGGATGATTCAGACAGTGGAAATGAGAGCCGCAGTGGGAGTGAAGAGACCCATGTGTGTGAAAAGTGTTGTGCTGAGTTCTTTAAGTGGTCTGATTTCTGTGAACATCTGAAGACCTGTACCAAGAATCCACTTGTGTTAATTATCAGTGATAATGAAGTGACTTCAGACCAAGCACAGGACTACCTACCTGAGCCATCACCCATGCCCAGCTGCAGCAGTGAGCCGGCAGACAGTGAGGATGCGGTAGAGGAAAGCCACATGCCCGCTGAGAGTGTTGAAGGAGCAGAGATGATGCTGAACCCGGGTGCTGTCCTGGAGAAAGAACATGAGTCCATGGAAGTGGAACTGTTTCCTGAGAAACCCATGAATTCTGACGAACAGGTTACACTGGCAGAGCCAGACATAAACCTACCTCAACTTGAAGATCATAAGCAGTCTTCTGGGGCAGGATACACTATACCCAGCACTAATGTCACACTGGAAACACTGCATGGAACCCGTGTGGCTGTGGCTCAGTTTTCTCAGGGTGCCCGGGAAGCACTAGCTGCTGAAGTGTCAACTATGGCCATCCCTATGATCCTTGACCATCTCATGGCCTTGCAGCAACAACAGCTTCACCAGCTTCAATTGATAGAGCAGATTCGGAGTCAGGTGGCGTTAATAAACAAACAGGCCTCCACACAGACAGCTGTCAACCATCAAGTAGACCACAGCATGAATTCTGCCTTAGAAGTAACCTCATCTTCCAACACACCCACAATGCCTGGGCAGCTTCATCTACGTGGCTTCATTACACCCCCTGGGCATCAGCTTCCTATCAAAGGGCCCTCTAATTTAAATGGACAGGTCTCAGCCTCATTATCTTCAGCTCTGGAGGTAGCCTGTGCTAGTGTTCCTCAGACAGGTGGCCAACTGGCCAGTTCTGGGATAAAAAATAATATCACAATTAATTCCTTATATCCAACAACCAGTAATGTGGTTACTTCTCAAATGCCACCATGCTCAGCATCAACTGGCAGCAGTAGCTGCATCAGTAGTAGCATAGGAACTGGGGGGGAAATAAGTTGTGGTATTTCACTTCCAAAAAACACACCTAGTCCTCTAACACTGACTCATGGAAGATTGCTAACATCCCCCTCCAACCTTCCTCTTGTACCTCACAGCTCATCCAGCAGTGTTATCTTCCCTAATCCTCTAGCCAGTATTGCAGCCACAACAAATGCTCTTGATCCTCTTTCCGCCCTAATGAAGCACCGCAAAGGAAAGCCCTCAAATGTCTCTGTGTTTGACACCAAATCCAGTTCAGAAGATCCCTTCTTCAAACACAAGTGCAGATTTTGTGCCAAGGTGTTTGGGAGTGACAGTGCTCTGCAAATTCATCTTCGTTCCCATACTGGTGAAAGGCCTTTCAAATGCAACATTTGTGGTAATCGCTTCTCCACAAAGGGTAACTTGAAGGTTCATTTTCAGAGACACAAAGAAAAGTATCCTCACATCCAAATGAACCCCTATCCAGTGCCTGAGTATCTGGACAATGTTCCAACTAGCTCAGGTATACCATATGGGATGTCATTACCTCCAGAAAAACCTGTTACCACATGGCTGGACAGCAAACCTGTTTTGTCTACAATCCCAACATCAATATCGCTGCAACTCCCTCCAACAATGCCCAGTATTATAGGAAGCTATGGGGATTCAACTAGTTTTACCCCTTTAAGTAGATCACCTCAAAGGCCATCACCACCATCAAGTGAGTGTACATCTATGTCCCCTAATCATCTCATTGCTGAGGCCAGTATTACACAAATTTCCAGTTCACCACAGCATAGTGTAACGAGTGACACACCTCCAGTTCTTAAATCTGAAGCCTTTCATCTACTACCCACCTCCACCACTAAACCTGGAGAAACCAGCATATTGACTACTTCCATACCTCAAGTGAATTCTACAACCACAGTCACAACTACAACTAGCACCAGAACAAAGATCACAGACTCAGCAAATACACCCTCTGCTGTCTCGCATTCATCCCTACGAATGGTTTCCAATCAGTTTAAGCCTAAGTTTCCTTTTGGTGGCCTCCTGGACTCTATGCAAACATCAGAGACCTCAAAACTACAGCAGTTGGTGGAAAATATTGATAAAAAGATGACGGATCCCAATCAATGTGTCATCTGTCATCGTGTGCTTAGTTGTCAGAGTGCTCTGAAGATGCATTATCGCATCCATACAGGAGAAAGACCCTTTAAATGTAAAATATGTGGCCGTGCTTTCACAACTAAGGGTAACTTGAAAACACACTTTGGGGTTCATAGATCAAAGCCCCCTCTCCGGGTACAGCATTCTTGTCCTATATGCCAGAAAAAGTTTACTAATGCAGTAGTTCTGCAGCAACACATCCGCATGCATATGGGTGGACAAATTCCCAACACACCGCAGCCTGAGAGTTTTCAGGACATGGACACAGATCTGTCATTTGATGAAAAGAGCTTAGATACCATGAGCAACTATGATGATGAGCTAATTGATGAGATGGACCATGTAATAGAAGATGAAACAGGTCTTAAAGAAGGGAATGTGGACCCACACAAAAAGCATTTATACACAGAGACATCTCCAAGCATTTCACCCCCAGCCTTGTTTATGTCTAACATTGTTGCTTTGGAGAATGAAATGAAGCTGACTGACTCAGTTAAAACAACCAATTCCATCACTCTGAAGCCTCCAGAAAATGCGACTGGAATTGATGGGGAAAATGAAGACATGTTTAAGAATGACTCATCTTCCACTGTGGGAGACTTGGAGAACCACAGTGTTGAGAGTCCAGCACTCTCTGAATCATCTGGTTCTATGCAGGCTCTGTCTCCAACTTATAGTCAGTCTGAGAGTCATCGCTCCAAGTCCCCTACTCAGTCAAATAACAGCAAGGATGTTGCTTTGCATAACCCTTTAGTGAATGCAACAGTAAAGTCTGAACAGTCAGACATACCTTCTCCTGCATCAGAAAACACAGGTGCATTAGATCTCACTGCTGCACAGCACACTAGGTCATTTGTCAAAGACGAAAATCACTTCAGTCTGCTCTTTCTGGGACAAGACAAAGGTAATCATGTATATATGTGCATGTTTACACATAAGTAATAATGCATTCAGAGTACAGACAAAACATCATGATGATGCTCGTTAAAGATAATGTTAAAGCAAATATTTTTTTAAGAGAACAGACCTGAACATAGGTCGAGGTTGCCAATAGTGACAATTCACAGTTGTAGGGTCTGTCACGATGAGCACTGCTGTTATGATAAAGGTAACTTATCTGATTGGATCCCGCTTCAAGATTGTGGTTAAAATAGTTTTTACTTGTGTTTTGGTCATTAAAATGTTTCTTTATTATTATTATTATTATTTTAACAACGTAGAAATTTTAGTGGCAGATTTTACTAAATCATATAAATGTATGAGCATGCGCAGTTGCAGTTTATTGCATCAATTATCCCACATTTTTGATTAGCTCCCATCTCCCCATACCCACTTATGGAATAAAAACTGCACAGACAAGGTAAGACATAAGTTTTTATATTTAATGTTGCTCACTGTGAATTTTTTTTAATAGTGCATTATGCACTTTCTCCTGGTATTATGTGGGTTTAGCATACAGGAATGTTGTCATTGTATGTATGGCCACAGGGAATTATTCCATACCCTGGGTTTTCGCAAAAACCTCCACAGAGGTTTGGTCCTCACACTGCACATAATGTTACCCATTAAATATAACTCTGAAAAAAAAAAAAAAAAACATAGTGATAATAATATCATTGACTTTATTTATTTGTTTATATATATATATATATATATATATATATATATATATATATATATATATATATATATATATATATATATATATATAATAAAGTATATAAATAAATACAATGTATAATTTATATAAATAAAATAAAAAAATTATATTTAAATACTTAATATTTACTTTTTTAATATGAATTTTCATCATTTTCAAACCTAAATTAGCAAATTTTTATTTTGGCGGGTTGCCGGCAAGTAAGTATACGCCCTTCCGTCTGGTTTTTATCGCTTCTGTTTGAAGAGCGTTCAGTGAAGAGCGTCAGTGAATGAAATGTCAAATTTCTGCATTGTGCTTTAAAAACAGCAGCGAATAGCCTAGTATTATGCTTTCAGTTTGAATAGAAATCTTATACAGTATTACAGTTTGTCAATCTAAAATGATAATTGTGCATTAATAGCTGTCAGCCATGTAGGTCCGCAAATTTTATTTTGTAAATATAACCAAATTTTGATTTTCATGTCTGCAGCACACTCCCAGAAACAAGCTGAAACATGGACTTATCTGACCACAGCACACATTTCCATCTTTTTTTTTTTTTTTTTTTTTGACTATCTATAATGAGCTCTGGCCCAGATAACCCCATGGCATCACTGCATAGAACTGATGTATAGCTTTCTGCTAGAGTAACAGAAATTCAAGTTGCATTTATTGATGCAGCTGCAGAATGTGTTAAGTGACAGCAGTTTTCTGAAGTACTCCTGAGCCCATGCGGCTATATTTAACACTGCAGCATGACGGTTTCTTATGCAGTGCCATCTGAGGGCTCAAAGGTCATGCACATTCACCTAAGGTGTCTTGCCTTGCCCTACACAGACTGACACTTCTTGGTAAAAGACCTAAATTCTTGATGATTTTCTATTAAGAAATGTGATTTTGGATTTGTTTGACACTTTTGTCTTGAAATTTGGCACAAAGTGATGAGACATGATCCAACTTTGCTGCAAAGACTGAAATGCTCATTTTATACCAAAACATGATATCTTCAACTATTTACATTTCACCTGCTGAAATGTAACTGTTTCAAAACTGTTTAATTTGGTTATTCTATAACCTTTTCACTTTTTTGTTTTGCCTCTGTCCCAACTTTTTTGGAGTGTGTTGCAGCCATGAAAATCCAAATTTGGTTATATTTACAAAATAAAATTAAAAGTTGGCAACTGAAAACAATGGAATTTCTTGTACTTCAATCAGGTAAATAAAGGTTAAAGATAATGAACAGATATCATAAAATAATGAACAGATATCATATTCTTGATTTGATGGCATTTCACAAAACATCCCAACTTTTCTGGAATTGGGGTTGTATTATTATTATTATTATTAATTATTTTTTATTTTATTTTATTTTGTTTTATTTTTTTAGGTTTAAACACTCCGAGTATTATGAGCTCAGAACCAAGCACAGTCAAATTTGAGAATGGACACAGTAAACCACCAGCCATGTGTGAGGGACCCCACTTACCAGTTGGCCCACAGGTACCTACCACAACCCCTCAGACAACAATAAGCCCCAACCTTACACCAATGCTGGCACCACCTCCACCTCGGCGGACCCCCAAGCAACATAACTGCACCTCTTGTGGGAAGAATTTTTCATCAGCCAGTGCTCTTCAGATTCATGAGCGCACTCACACAGGAGAAAAACCATTTGGCTGTTCCATCTGTGGCAGAGCCTTCACCACAAAGGGAAATCTGAAGGTATGGTTAAAAAAACAGTTAGTCTATGTGTGTATATTAGTTTATATTTATGCTATTACATATACAAATATATTTGTTGTTTGCAGTGGTGGACAGGTATTTTACTTTGTTAGTGTACTTAAGTATTTTTTTCCACTAACTGTACTTCATCAGAATATTTTTATTTTGTAAAACTTTTAACTTAAAACATACTTCTTTTTTTTTCCACTACATTTCTTAAACAAACATGTCGTTCCTGTTATTTTGAACTGGAAAAATCGTCACCCACTCTGAGAAGTGATAGTGGTGTCCGATACGTTCACAATCGGTTCACAAATCGCACTGAAAAATTTATTCACAAATTGAACTTTCCCAAAAGCATCGTTAGCTAACTATGGTGGTTAGGTCCATTGAACTCTATTAGTAATGACGGAACTTGCAACCATAGTTGGTTTTAAGGAAACGCACCCCTGATCGGATTGCAGCTGTTCTCGAGTCATCAACTCACTGATTCATCTGGTCAGAGCCAGTCTCCAGTTAACAGTTCAGTGAACTCACAAGTCTGAATCAAAATTAGCCAAGAATGGGAGATCCTCAGAGCTTGAGTGCGCACACGACTGATGTGAAAAGTAAGTTACTAATGCTGAATTATTGTAAATGGTTGTATATGACAATATTGTAAATGAAAATCGTATTTATTTATTTAATTTTTAGATATTTTGACTAGAAACAAGACAAAAATACTAAGATAAGATTTTTTTTTTTTTGTATCAGTAACCTATACTGATATTTGAATATATTTAACGTTTTATTTCAAATTAATTTAATTACATTTTCTGCACTGAACATCAAACCATAGACAACAATGCACTGTTAATACCCCAGTAAGCACCTCCCTCAATCAACTACCTAAGCAAAAACTTCCCAAAATAAAAATAATAATAATCACATGAGACATAAATGACTGTTTTCAATTATATTTGCCAAGCTATCGTGTATTTTGAAATAATCGTGTATGTAAATAATCGTTTGAGCGCTGAGAAGCCAGAATAAACGTGCTCTGGAGCGCGAGCGCTCGAGATACGATGTGTTGCTCTGCAGTTAAACATCTCACAAGCACTCATAAGCATTAATTTTACCTCTTTAATATGTTCTTCTAATTCTATTGCCTTCAATCGCTGGAATGTTTTAATTCACAAAGCTTTAAAACACATGCAGATGATGTAGTTTCTGTATGTAGGTACCCGGAGCAGTCGCTAGGGTTATGCTATGCGGTTGTTAGGGTACTCGGGGTGGTTGCTAAGGTGTTGCTATGCGGTTGCTAAGGTACTTGGGGTGGTTGCTAAGGTGTTGCTATGCAGTTGCTAGGCTTCCCAGGGTGGTTGATAGGGTGTTGCTATGCAGTTGCTATGGTACCCAGGGCGATTGCTAAGTTGGTTTGGCTAGTTGCTAGAGTGTTGCTATGAAGATATTTTCATCGGTTTATTGTTGTTCTAAACACCGCTTTTAACCCCAGGTAAAGAAACGTTTCACATCTGTAATTTAAAAGTGGTGTCAGCAAGCGCTTTTTACCCGGGGTTATGAAACACTGCTCTGGAGCAGGTTTAGCGCTGCATTTGCGGTGTTAACCCCGCATTGTGGTGCTAAATTTGTTCAGTGTAAAATGGAAAGATTGTTGCTGCTGGACGCTTGGCAAAAGACAATCAGAAATTGAGCAGCAAGGCTCATGTCACGTCAGTAACAGGAAACGTGCATCGTCTAAACAGCAGCCGATGAGAGAAAGCAGTAGCGGAAAATCACAGGCCCCCCTACAAACCGCAAATCTGAGGTGTTTACGTTGCATTATTAAAAATATTTCAGTTTTAAACCATGCAGTTGGGCCAATGGATATCACACAAGCAACGTGCAAACTTTGCACAGTAGTTATGCCGGTGAACGTAATCTAATTCACTATACAGAATGTGAAAGTAAAAACACTGACAGAGCTTTCTAATGCTGCATTAACGGTACATATTCTCTCGGAGGCGACAAAAGACAAATCTACTTCAGCATATGCTTATAATGGTATATAACTGTGTTAAATGATTCCCTTAATATTTATCTTGTGGCCTGTATAGTGAAAAACATAAGAATAAATGTATTTCACGTTAAACAGGTTGTTTTTGAAAATCAGTGCATGAAATAAAACTGCTCTTAATTTTCATTGATGACTGCAATGCTAAATCTTCTAAATACTGCCAATATTTGATGCTTTTGACAACATCTCTGGCTATTGTCGACACATGATATGAAGCAAGTCAGCACGGGGAGGTTATCGTGATGCCCACCAACACAGGGGTTTAAGATGACCCAGAGTTAACAACTTCAAGTGAAAAGACCTAGAGAGAATCTAAGAACTCTAAGAAAATGCTATTAATTTTGTATGGATCATGGAAAAACCTCTCCCTGTGGTGACCTTTATCCAGGAATCAACCTTGATGCTGCTGACGCTCTGGCTTGATGGGCCAATAATTTACCTGCCTTGTCCCCCAGTTCAAAAAAACGTTGCCTGTATTTAATCAACTGTGCTTCAGCCTTATTTGTAGTCAAAAGGTCAAATTCTGTCTGCAGACGAAGGCGCTCTTTATACAGGTCTTTATTTGGATCAGTAGCATACTAACGATTTAAACGTTGTAGATCCCTTAGTATTGCCTCTAATTTAAGATTGCCAGCCCTATTTATATCAGCAGAATAAGAAATTAGCATGCCAAGTCCTTGGTCTGGAACTTGTGGAAGTGAATACTCACAGATCTAGGCCTCTCCCCTGGCTTCGGTTTGGCTGTGAGGGTGTGATAAGCACAATCCAACTCAGGAGGAGAGGTAAACAATCTTCCACTAAAAGCTCTGAAAAGAAAGTAGACAGATGGGGGCCTTCAATCGTCTCAGGTATACCTAAGATTCATATGTTATTCCTGCGGCTCCATTCTTTAAGATCCATTACTTTGGCTTTGAGTTTAAGCGCGTCCGTCAGCTAAAGTTGCGTACTTTGGCTCTAGGGCCCTGTCGCTTTTGTCCGCATTTGCTTCAACTGAGAAAAGTTGTGGTTCATGGTCATTTACCGTTGTATGTTATGTGTCTTTAAATTCTGAAGACAAGGCCGCTCTGTGTTCTTCCAGCAGTGTTGTCAGAGTGGCAATATCTTTTAAACTGCCACTAGCTTGCACTTTGTCTTTCTTAACTTAATCTTTATTAGCGTTTTTAGATTTTGAAGCCATTTCACCTAGAGAGTCCTAGAGAGTTTCAAGCAAACTGACAGATTAACTATGTTATTAAATTGTTGGTGGGCTAAAGAAGAAATTTTCAATGAAAACTGTGGGAGCACAGGCGAAGTCCAGCTACTCCCTACACACGCCAACTGGACGTCCTGTATTTAATGTTTTGATAGTTGACAAGCCCCCTTCCCTGGGTATTTTGAGCAGTTGGATTACATGATATGATATTAGATGATATGACTCAGTAAAAAACAAAACAAAAAAAATTACAAAGGAATTACTGTTTAAACAGCTTTATTTATTTATTTTTTTTTATAGCTATATCATTATCTGACAATAACATACTAATTTTGTGATGCTGCCTATTGATCAAAAATTGTAATCAACTGTATTAGGCATTATGTATATTATGTATGTTTTAGTTGGTTTTAAACTCACTGTTCATAAGGTCATAACTGAGGATACTATGTCCTATCATTATTATTATTATTATTATTATTATTATTATTATTATTATTATTATTGTTATTATTATTATTATTATTATTATTATTATTATTATTATTATTATTATTATTATTATTATTTTAAACAGATCTTTACCAATAGATCTTTTAACAAATTTTAAGAGTTGCTAACTTCAAATGAGATGAATTTTACTAAAGCAAATTTTCAAAGTTATATGTACTTTGATTTATATTTATAAAACAGACTAATATTGCTAAAGTATACTCATAACCACATCAAAATGCATATAAATGAAAATTGTTTATTTATTGTTTGGTTGTGATGCATATGAACTGAACTAGCATTCTTATTTCAGGTCCACATGGGAACCCACATGTGGAACAATGCCCCAGCCAGGCGGGGAAGACGACTGTCAGTGGACAATCCATTGGCTCTTCTAGGGGGAGATGCCATAAAATTCAGTGAAATGTTTCAGAAGGATCTTGCAGCACGAGCAGTAAACGTAGACCCAGGCTTTTGGAATCAGTATGCCGTAGCCATTACAAATGGACTAGCAATGAAAAACAATGAGATCTCTGTCATTCAGAATGGAGGCATTCCATCCGTTCCCATTAGTCTAAGTGGTGGTGGCATTCCTGCTGTAGGAGGAATGTCAGGAGGGATGGAGAGGTCTCGCACTGGGAGCAGCCCTCCACTCACTGGACTTGAGAAGACTAACCTGGAAATGGGAACTGGACATCCCTTCTCCAGATTCAGGGAAGAGGACAATGAAATCGAGATTAATTGATGACTTACATTTAGAAAAGGATACAGAAAAAAAGACTAATGAACTGATTGAAATTTGGAAAATAATACTTAATCCAGTTTGAGGTATGTATTATATTGTACAAATTAAATCTGATATGCTGTTTAGATTTTGAATTCTAGTATTTAGTGTTGTCCTGCTATACATTCATTCGTAAAAAAAAAAAAAAAAAAAAAAAAAAATTGTTTATATATATATATATATATATATATATATATATATATATATATATATATATATATATATATATGTGTGTGTGTGTGTGTGTGTGTGTGTGTGTGTGTGTGTGTGTGAACAGTTTGGTTCCAAAACACTATAAATCTGTTTTGATTAATTTGAGTAAAAATGTGTTTTCTTTACCAAGAAAGTGGCAAGATGAAAACCACTATTTTCTGTTTCAAACTCTCACATAGCATCTTTAGGTTATAATAACATTAAAAACTGAAATCCAGATTTTGATTTTCAAAGATTTATTAAAAAAATGTATATATATATATATATTTTTTTTTTCCCCAAAATCCAATAAATCCATCAGGGCACTTGTGCTCCTAACTTAAAAAATTTAGAAGCACATTCACAATTTTAGGAGCACCTTCTAATAAATAATCACAAAATATGATAAAAAATTAGCCTTCCCATTATTAGGTGATATTTGACTCCAAGTAAATTAAAGAGAAATTTTGTTTTTACCTTTGAAATGGCATTTCTGTTTCTGTTGGCACTCTGTTTTAAATATAACATTTTGAATACAGAAATATTAAATGATTTAAATAACTGAAAAGATACTTTAAAAATGAAACTAAAACTCGCAGTGGGTGGGAAGTCACTGATTTAATTACCGAGTTATTCATTAATTTGATTCCTTTAAATGGCTGATTCATTCAGCAATAAAGCGTGACTGTCTTTAGGAATTGGTTCCTAAATCTCACTAGATTCATTTAAAAACGTACGTTCATTCATAAATGAAACACCGCTGTGTTTGAATGGAGTTGTGACTATGTTTCTAACTATTTTTGACGGCGAAATAGAGCAAAATCAGGCAATAGTGTTATAGTCACACAATCTAAGTCACTTAATATTAATTTCTTGTTTATTTAACAGTTGTATTAAATCAATATCTCATTAACAAACTCCCTTAAATCATTACCTTAAATGTCACTCATCTTAGTTCATCACGATCTCACAAAGTTCCATTATAATCAACGAAACTCTCTACACTGCACAGTGAATCTCTTATTTTCACTCTCTCTACACTTTGTTTATGAAAGGATTCATCAGATATGTCTGTGATACATTACTCAACGTTGCAAAAACACGTAGAAACCTTTGAAGCTCCCCTCAGTGGAAACACAAATATGCTGATCGGGTCAGGTGCACTTGTGCTCCTAAATATTTTTTTAATAGTCGCGCGCAGTAGTTTTCAGGTATTTCACGTATTTTTTATTTATTTATTTTTCAAATGCAATAAATCATGCATATGCAATAAAATGAGTGCCTCATCTTCTTAATCTCCTCACGTAAATGATTAGATTTTGATGGCTTATGTTTCTTCCCCACCGCAGAAACCACCACAGGTTCTCCAATGCCGTCAAAATTATTCATTTTTTCATTTGTTTGTTGATCACAAAGTACAAAGTAGATCAGGAAAACTAGGATGCCGGGTGTATTCAAAGCACTGCCTTTACTGTTTACAATGCATGGAATGATGCTCTGTGATTGGTTGAGTGGATGTATCGCATTCTGCAGAGAAGGGAGACTGGCGTTTGTCGCGTTGGAAAGATAGGGAGAAAACATGACAGAATAACAAGGCGGATGTCGCATTAAAACAAAAAACAATTAAAAAAGTACAATTAAAAATGGACTTTTCAATACTGACCAGATACAATACTGATTTGGCAGGAACTCTTTTTTTTTTTTTTTTTTTTTTTAAATGGCATTTATTGCGTTTTGGAGCCAAACGCTCTATATATATATATATATATATATATATATATATATATATATATATATATATATATATATATATATATATATATATATTTATATTTATATATATATATATATATATATATATATATATATATATTTGCCTTTGCATGGTGCTTACTGGTTTCTATCACTATGTTGCTTTCTTGACCCTCTGACCTATATATGTGTCAGCCGATGTGGCAAAAAAAAAAAAAAAAAAAAAAAAAAAAGGATGAAAAAGTTGTGCATTTCTATGCGGAAAGATATTTGGTTGCTTGTGGTATGTGAAAAGGGGAGGAACTTCTTCATTCATTATCTAGATGCTTGACCAGACAAAAAGGTTGTAATTATTTTAATTTTTACATTGATTCTTCAGCCATGGTCCTATTTTTAATGTTCTGTCTTAATATGTATGATATAAATTAAAAGCAGGTATTAGTATATATTTAATTGCTCTGAGTTTCTATTGATCTATTTCATTTTATTTAATTTATTTTTTCTACATTTTAATTCTAAATATATATGGAAATAAACAGAAAAAAATCTTCATTATACGAATGCTACACAGTGGGACAGTTCTGATATTTAAAGCTGCTATGATCACAAGCCCTTTTTTATATTTTGTAAGTAAATAAAACAGTTCTACAAAACAGCTTGTTAACAGCAAATCTACTGAGTACAAACAGAACTGGTATTAATATTTTGTAACAAAACACACACACACACACAAAGTTGATTTGTCATGTTTGTGAATACACATTTTAGTGGAATGGTCTTGTTTGTGAGATTGTATCAATGTGGGACTGATTTATTATTATTATTATTATTATTATTATTATTATTTTCCCCTGTTCACTTGTGGGGGTTGTAAATGTGGGTTCTGGATGTAGCACAGAAATATGAGCTTTCTGCCCCCAAATTTCAAGACATTCTGTCCAATCAAGCCCAAATAAAATAAGAACAGATTCTATTTAATGCTGTCTCTGTTTCTACTTATGACCATTTCTTTTATGTCAAATAATTTTGTCTCAAAATTTGAAACTGTGGAAATAATTTAAATAATTTTAAATATATCTCTGGACACAAATTTCTGTATTTCATTGCATTAGATACTAGATATCCAAACTAGAGATGCACCGATGTATCGGCCAACAATCGTTATCGGCCGATAAAAGATCAAAATGTTAAAAATCACTTTAAGATCAGGGCCGATTTTATCCTGTCAATCAAAAGGCAGCAGAAAAACGTGTCAGACTGCAACTCATACTATGAGTGAAGAAACTCTCTGTTGAATTTAGGGCTGTCAAAGCAGGCTCTATTTGACCATATGAATCACAAGTAGTTCAAGCCAGCACTGCCAGATCCGCAGTTTTTCTCTGTACCAAACATTTGCAGCGCGCTTCACATCCAATAATTGCAAAGAGCTCTGTGCTTTCTTATCTCTGATAAGAAACAAAGTCTCAGCTTTCAAATCCTGTACATTCTATCATAAAATACAAATAATGAATGCCATTTTGATGCTTTTAAATGTGACATGACAGATCGCTATTGCACCTCAGTTCAAGTAGCAGCATGGAGCACGAGTCTCTTCCAGTTTCCAATTTCCAAGTTATAGCACAAAATACACAAGACTGTACATCATAAGGTATGTTGAAAGATACAGTATAGCTTACCAAAATGTATCATGTCTAATGTAATCGATCAATCAGTGTTTCAGCCGTGGAAAGATGCCAGTAAAACAGATTGTGAACAGTATGTCACTTAATAATAATAATTATATATATATACACATATATATAAATATATATATTAACTAACTCCAAATCAAACCTTACAGTAAGTACATTTAAGTAAACGGACTTAATATTAACAATTGTGTATTCATGTAATTGCACTGTAACAGTGTCACATTGAAATAAAGTTTAACCAGTTTTTTTTACAAGCTGCTTTAAGTTTATTAGCGTTAATTAAAAGTGTTTGAGATAGTTAAAGTCCATGTAAAGGCAATTCAGAGAATTGTTTCTAAACACATAAATGTTAGAAATGTGTTGCTGACACATGTTACAAAGACTATGAACTATGTAGTACTGAATTGTGGAGTTAGACTGTTAAATAGTTTTCCCGATTTATAGCTACGTTCACTCAGTTCTTGGAATTGACAACCACATTTACTTACAGGTGTGAGTATTGAAATGTCCCGTTCACACAGTAGCTTACAGAAGCGTCTGGAATACTGTCTATATGGATGTGCAACAGGACTCAAGCCGTATTCCATACTAGTAACCGTAGCAACAGTGACCAAAGTAATATCAAAGATGACGGCGTCCATAAATCAAAAGTTTTATCACTTTCTGACATAAGAGTCCATTCATAGTGAGTTCATTCATCAAACCTTTATTAACCGACAACAGCTTTTATATTTGGGTGAAGAGCAGAGCATTTGAGCCAAGCACAGAACACAAAACTGATGGGATAAGCTCCAGTGGAGACTGGATATAAAACTTTCAGATGACACGCAGCTCATTTCTCTGTTACTGTAAGTTACCGAAACCACACATGAAAGCATGCAACACACGGTAGATGCACATTTGTGTGGCAAACCGGCTCTTTCACACTGAATGACACAATGGACAACTGGTTATCCAGTCCTGTTCCGTTCACACAGCGCGTGCGTTTCCCGAGAATGCGGTGGCGTGTCCTGAAAATTTACATGTGTGAGTTTGGTTTAAAATGCAGTTGTCACACCCATAAATGACTGTACTGTGTGTGAACATAACCATATTAAGGACTCAAATACAGGACTGACAACCGTATTTTGCTGCATTGTGAATGTGGCCTTTGTGTTTTTTGGGTGGGCCTGAAATGTAGCCATTAAGCATGGCCCCCTCCCCTAATACTATAAAGAGGTGTATGCGACTTGAAGCGGCGCCATGCAGACCAATCATTGTAGGACATCAAAGTACTGTGAAAGATATAGAGAGCAGACAGCTCTGTACACTTTTGAATCATTCTCGCAGTACTTTGATGTCATACACCGATTGGTCTGCACAGCTCTGCTTCAAGTCAAAAATACCTAATAACTAGAGCACAGAACATTGCCTCAATTTAGTCAACCTTTTAACAACATTTTACCAACACTGCTAAAAGGTTGGTGGTTCTACATTGCGTCATGAAGGTTGTTACTGCGTTGTCACAATGTTGCCATTTAACCACCGTTCAGGGCCATTGCTCAACCCTCAGGTTGTGTTTTGGTCATTTTGACCCAGAGAGAATTATCTTTCTCACAAAAATGTTACTTAATGTTATCGCATTGGACTAAGATTTACTGACTTTGTTCACGCAGGGTATAACTACTTTTACTTTTATAGCTGTTAATGCTTTATGTCGTTCATTTATTGGAAATTGAATGTGAAACAAGTATCACAAATGTTTTAAACTGTAAAACACAGCTAAAGTTTGCATATATGTGCATAATATGAGTAAACATACTAGATTTAACTGTTGATGCTTGAAAGAACATGAATGAGGGATTTTTGAATGTTAAAAATAGACTAAATGCAGAAGATACATGGTGGAAAGGATTAAAGAAAGAGACAATGAAAAGTAATACTGTGGCTTTATTTGTTTTCTTTTGAAGAAATACAATTGTTTGTGAACGTTGAATATTGAATGTTTGCTGATAAATATACAAACAGAGGAGCTGGCAGAGAAGACACGCGATTCCCGACTCTCTTGTTTGTTTTCCTGTATTCATAGTAATCTGGCTGTCGGGTCTCTGGAGCTGAGACTTGCAACACTTACATACCTCAGTTTTTGAGTGGAAAAAAAAAATAATTTTGTTAATATTAACTATAATATGAAAAGAAATTTGCACTGTTTCTCACAGTAGCATGCTTGAATGTTTAACCAAGAAATTTGTTTTGAAAAGCTTTTATTTTGCACAACATTTAAAAAAAAAAAAAAAAAAAGTGTTCCCAGTCAAAAATGACTGGCCTACAATAAATAGCTAATAAGTCTCTTGTTATGCAATATATATGGGTTTCAGTCACGTGACCTTTTTTGTCACGGCCGCCATCTTTAGGACCTTGCGTAGCCTCTCCTTGATGATCGGAAACCAAAATAACACTTCACCAACAACGAAAAACAATGTTTGTTTGCTTGTTTGTATTTTAAATAGATACATTAGGATTAGATCCTTATTTACTGTCAAGCGAACTGCTGACTCCACTAAAGTTTAGTGAAAATGTACCATTTTGACCTCATACACAATCCCTCTCCATACACTCTGGCCAGTTTCAGGTAAATTCTCACCTGCCAGAGACTTGTCGCACCCGGCCTGGATGTCTGTGTAATCAGTGCCAGATTCTGGACCCAATCAATCAAAGACAGCCATAACTTACCGACACTACCACATCCATCCAAGCCGGAATCGGCTCGTTGCGCAGCACGCCAGACTTAGCTTGTTCATTAATAACTTGTAGTGTTCATTAATATTTCATTTAAAATTGATAATGTTACCTTGCCAGAACGTTTACTTTCCTTTTAATTATATAGATTAGAATACACAAATAAAATGACTTAACAAATCTATAAACATCTCATTATGAAAGCAATTTTAAAGTCCATTAAAGAACTCAAGTTGATCAAGCTGGCATGAGTAAAATTTATTTGCACAACAATTTATCTTGAAAACCATGTAATTACAGTGTAGATAAAATATTTAACACATTTTACAAAATTAATGATTCATTTATTTGAATGAGGCATTTATATACACTTGGACTGTAACATTTAATAAATAAAGGTTAAAACATAAAAAAATTGAAAGGTATTTTGAAAAACACATTTTTGTAATGAAACATTTTATACTTCTGACATGTTGCCGGTACTCAGTCAAAGCGTCAGTGTCTGGGTGATTAGAAATTACACTATATAAATCACACTACCAGAAGAGGTCACCTCATCTCGACAATTCACCTGAATGACTGCAAGCGAAGTCGGTCTACCTCAGGTACCTACCTCGGTTGTCACCCGATCTTGTGAAAGTGCGTATTTGGTGCAGGCTACTACTTATTTATACGTAGAAATTGACTTCAAATGACTTGGCGTATGATACGCAATGGGTAGGATTAGGGGTGTGGGGTAGATGCGTTTAATATGCACACGAAAACTGCGTATTATGCACGTCAAACACATGCATATCATATGCACGCCAAAGTCAATTTCAGCGTATGAATATCATGCCAAATAGAAACAGAAAATCATGCTATTGATACGCATTTTCACAAGACCGGGCTCTCGAATTAGTACATTATAGGCTAACGAAAACAATACCTTAAAAATGAAAAGAAGCAGGTTGTTGTGATCACGTAATTTTAAACTGCTAAACCCCTGGAAAGTCCAAGGATCCAGTAAGCGAAAGCATTCGAACAGTCATCACAGACCAAAAACATCTTGTTGATTTATAAGCTTTTTTTTTATGTGAAGCATAACGAAAGTCATCTGGCAAATCAGCAGTCTTGCACGTGAAATTAACATTTTGCAAGTTCCTTTGTGAACTCGCTAAAGTAAAATACTAAAATGTAAAAACGTATCTATGCTTACGAGAAATATTTAATCAAAATGAACCCATACATCCACGTCTCTTGGTAAATAATCTATTGTTATTTGCTGTTATCACAGCTCACAGCACAACACAGCAGATAGACTGAATTGCAATTCGGTCCTACAAATGGCGGCTGCACCACTGTGTGACGTCACATGAAATCCATGAATTATCACCAAATCGTAGTTAATGTTGCTTTCGCCAACCTAGGGAGGCGAAATAGTGTAGTGATGGGTACTCAAGTCACAGATGACGTTATGATTCTTGGATCACGTCATTTAATGTGTGGTTATGAGTACATCACATAAGAAAGATCTCTAACTTATAGAACCTCTTACTGTATTATCAACACAAAGAAGACACAAGTGTAATAAAATAAATAATAATAAACAAGAGTAATCAAAAACTACAAAGTAAACACCATGAATGAAAAAGAAACAAAGTGCACAAGATGCATAAAATGCAAGTTATTATGTTGGGTGTTGCTATGTCAGAGCTACGTTATCTAGAAAGATAAACTGTTGCTACTATGAGACAAATAAGGTGAAGAACCTTGTTATGCATTAAACAAATAAATGAGCAGTACCTGCAGTAACTGCAATCAGCTATATAATATCTAATGTAAATTAGAAACAATCATATATTGATAATGTACAACAATGGCAAGTTTTCTGGAAGAGGTTTGGAAGTGATATTTACGTTCTCTGTGATTGAGTGAGCAGTCCGGTGGCGGTGACTTCTTCCACTGGTTGTGCTGGCCAACAGCCTTAAAAATGAAGTAGGATGCTGATCTCCTGGAGCACCAAAGGGTCCTAAGATCTAGAACACGCAGATGTGGCCCTCGAGTAGGTGCTGAAGGTTGTTAGCTTGGAACGCGCAAGCAGAAGTACCCAAAGTGAACTTTTGCTCCCCAGAGCTTAACCCTGTAGCAAATGTTCAGCCTTTTTGGGCTAGAGACTCAGAACTTGGTCAATCCGCTTTGTCTCTCTAGGATGGAGACTCAGGACGTGCTGCATCTGTTGTTGTCTCGCTATACAAAGACTGAACGTAGAGTATCTCTTTCCTCACAGGCTGGAGGTTCAGAATGTGGTCATATCTGTTACTGCCTCAAAAGCTGGAGACTTGGACTTGGTATCTGTTGTTGTCTCACCCTTGCGGGTCGTAGACTCAGAATGGTGTAGCTGTTATTGCCTCTTCCATTACGGCACTCAGACTCAGTACTGGTTGATCTGCTATTGTCTCACACTTGCAGGGTTCAGACTCAGGACAGGGTGTTTCTGTTGCTGCCTTCCCGGTAACAGGACTCAGACTCAGAACAAGGAGTGTCTTTTGGAAGGGTATCTTTATTCCTTTCAGATGAGGAGGAGATTGCAATTTGGCGCTTCTCCATTTCCATGCTGTGATTGGCTGGTTCCATCAGAGTGGGGGAACACGTGGTGGCCCACCCTTCTTTCCTCTTGTGGAATTTATTTGCATAGTCCAAACACAAAGTTAGAATAGCATCACTAAAGTTTTACCAGTGCATTTCTCACTTTCCAAACCACAACCAGAATACACTTGGCAATGTTACAAACACATTGGGCCTCATTCATGAAACACGAGCAGAACAAATTTTTGTGTAAATTGTTCATAAATCTGTTCTGACATAAACTTTAAAATTCATGAAAACAAAATGTTAGTTGGTATGAAAGAAATGTACACCTGCTCACTACCATGTGTAAATGGTGCTTAAAACATTCTGTGTTGTTTTTGGCAAACTGATGACACTGAATTTTGATGCACTGCCATAATAATTGCTAGTTCATTTGCACTTGCCATCTTTTTTTTTTTTTTTTTTTGTGTGTGTTTTCAAGCGCCACCAGCTGGTTGTTTTAAGAAGAGCGCCTGACATATTTTCAGCTGAATAAAAACTCTTCGGTGGACACACGTTATTGAATATTTTTTGTTAGGCATATGGCCTATTAGTCTTTTTTTGCATATATACACTGGAGCCAAACCTGAGAAAGTACACCAGAATATTCCACTGCGTTCCTGTACACACAATTTGCGTAGCTGTAATTCATAGGCGGGGATTACACTAAATGTGAATGAGCATGCAGGAGTGCGCTATTTATGAATAATTGGAATTCATTAACATAGACGTTTAACAATCACATCGGACGTTTACGAAGCATTTGTGAATCCGGAGGAGAGTTTTCGGGAAGGTCTGTTTTACACGCAAATTATTCAGAATTTACTCATATTTATGACTGTTTCATGTTTCATAAATGAGGCCCATTAAGTCCAAACATGATGGAAAACGTTGAACTGTCATGCGTGCATTCATTTGTCCATTAACAGCTGAGTTTGTGTAAGATGTTGCACTACACATCGCTGTCACTAAGAATACTTACTTCTCTGAATACGTATAAGATGTGTGTGTTGTAGTGTGCATCAGTTTTAAGGTTTGAAAACATAGTTATGAATGGATTTGGATGGATCTTTGTGATCTCTCTTTGTTTTACCCACTGCTGCTATGTCTGGAGGTCCTAAGGAATTTTTATTGTGTTCACAAGCCAAAACCTTAGGAATCAGTCTGTGGGGTGGGTGAAGGGCAAGAACTGTGTTTTGACCAATAGGAAGTCCTGTCCTTCCCGGGTCATCTTCTTGCCTTCTAAGAGGTGTCTGGCTGTTGTCTTGGCATCTTTATCTGATGCCGTTGGACAGTTTGCTTATGTTAGTCCACTAAGATCCAATCAAACTGTAGCAAACCTTTGTCCACTATTGTGGTCAGAGAGGGGCCCCACCATAAACCGGGCTATAGTATGTGCTGTCCACTACAAAATATTGGTATCAGTCTTTTTGTCAGCTTGTTTTCTTCAGTTTATTTTTGGAACTTTTTTTTTATTATTATTGTACACAACTTTTTATTGTACACAAAATTTAAAAAAAATGCAAAAAATTGCAAAAAAAAAAAAAAAAAAATTGCAAAAAATTTTTTTTTAAAAAATCACACTTGTGATGTTTCCGGCGGCCTACAACAAATAGATTATAGCTCTCTTGTTATGCAATATTATCATCAAATATTGGTCAATATTTTTGTCAGCTTGTTTTCTTTCAGTTGGTTTTGTGTTTATTTTTGGAACTATTTTTTTGTAGGCCCCATTAAGATGATATGTATTTGCTGGTTATTGTTGTATACTGTTACGAGGGTTGTCACGATACCTTAAAAATGACTAACGTTACTATACCAGCTGAAGTATCACGATACCAAGTAGTATCACGATACTATGCAGTATTCCGGTAATTTAAAATTCAGTTCTACAAAATGAATCAAAATTTCATAAATAAAAAGATGTAAATGAAAACCGAAAGGATTTTTCTCTGAATACTTCATTAATGTGAATCAATGACTGGCTATTGTTATCCATGAAATCATGTAAACAAAACTCTTCATGTAAACAAAATCTTAGCACTGCACAGAGGCTGCATGAAGTGACATTTAGATGTGGTATTTATACATTTAGACTGTATTTATAATTGCATAAATAATGTTATGAGATTAATGTTTTAAATACAAAACTCTGAATATAGAAATATGTTGGAAAATAATGTAATATGATAGGAAACTTAAAACCGCTAGCAGGTGGCAGCAAGTGTTCATGATTGAATCACTGAGTCATTCAAACGATTCTATCGTAACAGCTGAATCCTTCAGGAGCAAATCAAATGACTGTTTTCATGAATGGCTTAGTGTGTCAATGATTCGCCCAAGCCAACGCGGATTCGTATTCGAACACAGAAACGAAACAAAAAAAGCACCCTTAACCCTTTCTCGTGTCATATTGCTGAACTGTCAGGAGCATTTTTGCTCGCATATCTTAAAATTTCCAAGTTAGCAGCTTGTATATTAAAACATAGTCATTTAAAATGTTTAAAAAATATATATAATGATTGATAAGAACCAAGTGCAAAACCGGTATGTTAATGAATGGAATTGCATTCATGATCGCAAAGATGCTTCCAGAAACTAATTATTACACCTGTTCTAAAAGTGGGCAAATGAATAAATCTGCGAGAATACTTTCTTGTAAGATATTATGATGTTGAATAAGTGATTCTTGAGCTGCTTTTTTTTTTTTTAAATAACATCAGACGGTCTGAATCAGACCATCTCTTCTGATAAACTGCAGCATGAACAACGATGTGCAAGTGCAACATCTCATTTCAAACTGAACTGAAGCGTCGGGAAACACTGAATACCACATAAAGCGTATACACAGCATGTACTACACAAAGCACAGCAGAAAGACATTTTGGCAATCAACTGGTAATGTTTCTGCTGGCGTGCATGTTCAGATGAACGTTTTAAACAGTGCTCCTGCCGTGCATACAACATAGCTTACGGTACTACCGTATGGACGATACTACAGTTTAAAAAATGCAATGGTATCGCGGGTATTTTTAAGCTTTAGTATCGTGATACTACCGTAGTACCGGTATATTGTGCAACCCTAACTGTTACTAACTACTTGTAATATGGGTTTTGTTTCATGTTTTTATATCTTTTATTTTGTAGTTTAGTCATGGTTCCTGTCCAGTCATGTGATTCCCTTGATCCTCATGTATTCCTAGGTGTGTTCAACTTGAACTACGGCTACAGATGGCGACAAGTCGGACACTTTCTGCTCTTGTTAGTGACACTCTCGCGGTGTTTGCGTACTCTATCAAATATGAAGTGAATTAAATGCAGTATTTGTCAAATACACAGACATTTCAGAAGCGTTTTCATGAGCAACAGAAACACTTTTTATATACTGCTTAATACAGCGCCAAAATATCCAGTGTTGCAGGAAAAATGCAACGCTCATTATGGCCGCTCTATCGAGGATAGCCCTGCCCTCTGAGTAAAAAAGCCAATCACTAATCTGTAAAGTCAGCGTGTCACTACAGCTGGTGTTAGAAGTCCCGGTTGCTAAAGAAACAGTTAGCATTCTGAAAAGTGTGCTCAGGACTGCGCATGTGCACTGACTGATCTAGCCTGAAAAATATATATATACTTTTAACTCTATTGGAGCATGAGGAACAACATTTATGAAGCGGTTTTTGTCAGATTTCATTAGTGATTTCAAATATGAAATTTAATGGTAAGCTTTTGGAGAATTTGATGTTTGCCGAGTGAAATGACTTGCCTTAAAGAGACTTTGTCGCTTTCGCGGTACCTTAATGCCACTTGTGACAGTCACGTGCCATCCGTGCCATCTCAAGTCGGAGAAAATTTCTAAACGTTAGGGGTCGAAGGTCTGAACCCAGTGATCGACCTGTGCAGCGCTGCATTAAGTTGAACACACCTCCTGCCCTAGCGTATGTGTCATGTGATTGGTTATTGTCTTGTCATGTGATTTATCAGTTCTGTTTGCTCATTGGTTGGATTGTGTCATGTGACTTGTATTGTTTGGTATTTATGGCCCTCATGTTGACATTAGGTGTATTCGACCTGAAGCACAGCTACAGACGGCAGTTAACGAGTTGAAAATGGAGCCATCAAGTCAGACACTTTCTGCTCTTGTTAGGGACACTCTCGCGGTGTTTGCGTACTCTATCTAAGATGAAGTGAATTAAATGCAATATTTGTCAAATACACAGAGGTTTCAAAAGCATTTTCATGAGCAACTGAAACACATTTCATATACAAAAAAAAAAAACTATTACTGTTCTAAAAACATAGATTTGTGAGCATTATTGGGCTTAAGGATGTTAGAATAAACCTGAAACACACGTGATCATTGTCATGCTGTGAATCTGGCCAATCGTGAAACAGCTGTGTCATCATCAGAGCTCTTGCAGCCACTCTGGAGAAACTGTGGCGGCTGAGTTAACCTGCTGCTCTCGAATCGTTATCGCGGTACTTTGACAGTCACGTGATGCCGCCGCCGTCTCAAGTCGAATACAATTTCTAACCGGCATGCACTGCTTCAAGTCAGAATCTGATCGAGCTGCATAGCGCTGCGTTAAGTCGAACACTCCTATTGTCTCTTGTGGAGTATTGTCCCTGCACCTCTGTTGATAAGTTCTTGTTTCTGTTTGTTCAAGTCAAATCAGGTCAAAGTCTAGCTTTTATTTGTTTGTATTTTGGATGTCACTTTTGGACTTAAAAGTGCACTTTGGTTCTGAAACTTACCTCCAGTGGAATACCGTTACAGTACTTTAACCCTTAAAACTTTTTGGCACAATGCGTTTTCTTTATTGATGGACTATGGTTAATCTACCTGTAAGTTTTTGTTAAGAAATGTAAAATATGGAACCTAAATAAAGCTGTTGATGTGAAGCAGTGACTTGTTTTACTAAATATGTAACAGTAAAAAAAAAAAAAAAAAAGCAATGTAATGCTGTACTTTATTTTACCATATGCTTATTTTAACATATGTTTTTTTTTACAGCAGTTTTACTGTGGTATGAAATAAAGCAACTATTCTATAATTGTTTCAAATACATTACTTTTAATTCGACAAATATTTTACAGTGGTGACATGATTCTTCATGATTGGTTATATAAATGTGTAGTCTAAATACCTTGTATGGTCAAATGAGAAGTACTTGTTGGGCTCTAAAAACTTTACTTGTACTTTAGGAGTAACTACGGAATTTCTAAGTGGCCATGCATTATAATTTTTTTCGTTCTTGTTTTCTTGTGATCTCGACATAACGAGTTGTTTTCTCGTGATCTCAATATAACGAGTTGTTTTCTCATTATCATGACTTCATTTTCTTGTGATCATGACAATTTTTTTTTTTTTTTTTTACGACTTAATTTTCTCGTTATCTCGACATAACAAAAGTATTTTTTTTTTCATTTTTACGACTTAATTTTCTTGTTATCTCGACATAACAAAAGTTGCTCCCTTTCGATACTGCGCTCGTACTGCGTCGCTAGACACTATGGGAAAAAGTCCTTTTTTCTCCTTGACTGAAGCCTTTTTTTTTTTTTTTATTGCCAACAAATATACTATTTACAGGTGATAAATTAAATACAAAAGGTCAGCAAAGCATACATGACAGCCAACATGATTTGTGTGATTTGTCTGAACCAGTTCTTTGTGTTTTTAGTGTTCAAATTTTGCAATGATCGGTCGTGGGCGGTTGTTGTTGTTTTGAGATCTGATACGGTGAACACGGTGAAAAGTGATGGTCTGTACAGTTTCGGCTGGTAGTTTGAGTTGTTTTATCATAAAGTCCTTGACTGATTTTTCGGGGTCGTCTGGAGTTTGCTCTGGGATGCCTGTGAAAACTAAATTGTCCCTCATACTGCGCGTTTGCAAGTCCAAAATGTTTTCTTTCATGGTTTTGTTTTCTGCGACAACGGACGTGAGTTGAGCAGTAAGTGCGTGAACCGAATCCTTTAAAAAATTATTTTCTTTAGTGAGAGTGTCTATTTGTTCTTGGCTGAATTCTAAGCTGTGCCGCAGTTCCCGGAATTCCTCGTGAATAACTTTGTGAATAATCAGTGCGATCCTGGTATCAAGTCCGGAAAGTTTATTTTCAATTGAGAGTAGAATGTTGCTTACCTCGATGCAGCACAACAGTTTTGGTGATGCGGATGGTGGACTGGAAGATGAATCGGGATGAGGTCTCTTAGTGTTTGGGGTGAGGTTACCTTTACTTTTTTTGTTGTGATCTGATTTATTCCTCAGATTTCTTCTCCTTCAGCGACGACAATCTTCGCTGACCTACGAGACTCAAAGCCTCTTGTCGTTGAAACGCCTTCGCAGCGGATCAAGCTGAACTAGCGACCCTCTGCTTGGCTGAATCGCTGCTTTTCCGCCGCCCTCAGCATCGCAGCAGCAGCGGTCCCAGCTGATTCCCCTGCCGCCATCCGAGGTAAGTTCTAAAAGAGCAAATTTTGTAGCGACAGTGTTGCAAATGTCGCGCTGCAAGTGTGGCTCGTGCAGCATGCACGGTGCAGAAGTGCAGTGAGTGCACACTCACTAAGACGGAATGCTCTTATTGAGAGTATGAGTCTCGTTCTTCTCGGCTCACGGACCTCCTCCACGGAGGCAGCCCAGCTCTGTTGTTTCTCCTCTCTCAGCAAAGCTCGGAGAAAGAAACAGTGGAGTCAGGGAGCTACGCAACCAGGTCTGAGCGATCTCACGCCGGCGCTGAGCCCGCGTACTCATTCTCTCCGAGGCACTTTGATCCACTTGCGTGTCTTACACATAAGGATCAATGCCCCTCAATATACTGAGCAGCTCTATTCCTTTAGGCAGATCAGAGCAGAACAGTGTTACTGACAGCTTTACATTTGTGTGCGTCGCTAAGGGAGACAGGCTGCTTTCTCTACAAAAGCGGTCTGCCCCTGTTCGCTTGCTGCACCCTGCACTCCTGTTTCTTTCCTCGCAATTTTTTTTGGAGGAAGTAACGGCGAGCGATCAGGCCTAAACATTCTCATGCTGATGCTCATCTCCGTATGCGACCACCCACTAGAATTAATCCAACCCCTTGTTACGCGGGCTGAGGCCTGGCATGTCATCCCCGGAGTGTCAGACTGGGGTTTGGGGATAATAAAACAAGGCTATACACTTCAATTCGCTCAGAAACACCCGTGTTCAGCAGCGTGACCCTAGAAGGATGGTGGCCTATCCTCGATCTCAGACACCTGAATTGTGCCCTCATGAGACGGCCGTTCAGGATGATTACATTAAAACAGATCCTCCTGTAAGTCTGCCCGAGGGACTTACTTTCACATCCAAATTGCCCCTGACTACAGACGATTCTTGAGATTTGCCTTCAAGGGGGTGGAAACACCAGTACACGGTCATTCTTTTTGTACCGTGCATAGCTCCTCACACTTTTACAAAGTGCATGGGTGTGGCTACTTCCCCTTTGAGACAGAAGGGAGTCCGCATTCTGAATTACCTCGATGACTGGCTCATCCTGGCCCAGTTGGAGGATGAACTACTATCTCACAGATCCTTCCTCCTCAGCCACTTGTTTGCCTGGGACTCTGGGTCAATTTTGCCAAGAGCACACTGTCTCCCAGCCAACGTATATCGTTCCTGGGAACAGTTCTCGACTCAACCCAAAATGAGGGCAGTACTCATGCCTGGTCATGAACCAGGCCTGTGCAAAAGCCTTGATCCCCTGGAAGGACTCGCAATGGTTGGGGAGGGGTGTGCAGAAGGAAGATGGTCACGACAGATGCTTCCAACATGGGTTAAGTGGGCTCAGCTTAACTTGCGTTCGCTGAGGGCAACGCACGTACCTGGCAGACTGAACCACGGTGCAGATGTGCTATCATGAAGCAACATCCCCTCTGGGGAGTGGACACTTCACCCATAGACGGTTCAGAAAATCTGGGAGATCTTTGGCAAGACAGAGGTCAATCTCTTCACCTCAGAAGACAGTTCTCATTGCCCAATTTACTATTTGAAGGACAGGAACGTGTTGGCCCACGGCTGGCCCAACATCCTCCTTTACACTTTTTGCCCGACGTCCTTGACCCCTCAAGTAATCAGGCGAGTCAGGGAACAGAAGCACAAGCTTCTTCTGTCGGCCCCTCTCTGGAGAAACCAACATCGGTTTTCGGAGCTGTGCCAGCTGCTTGTAGCAGCCCCCCCCCCCGGCCCATTCCCCTGAGACGGGACCTCCTCTCCCAGCCCAAGATGTGGGCCCTGCACCTTTGGTCTCTGGACAGGAGTCTGTGAACCTCCCAGAGAGTGTTCTGAACACCATCTCTCAAGCTAGAGCTCCGTCTACAAGACGCCTCTACGCTCTTAAATTGTCTGTCCTTTCCGCCTGGTGTTCAACTCGCGGCGAAGACCCAGCCTCCTGTGACATATCGGCTTAGGGCAGGGGTGGCGAACGTCAGTCCTGGAGAGCCGCAGCCCTGCAGAGTTTTGCTTCAACCATAATCAAACACACCTGAACAAGCTAATCAAGGTCTGAAGGGTTACTAGAAAGCTACAGGCAGGTGAGTTTTAATTAGAGCTAAGCTAAACTCAGCAGGGCTGCGGCTCTCCAGGACTGGAGTTTGCCACCCCTGGCTTAAGGTCTACGTAGCTGCTATAATGGCTTCCCATGCCCCAATAGCACACCAGTCAGTAGGCAGGAACAACTTGGTTGTTCAATTCTTGAAGGGATCGAGGAGGTGAACCCTCCTCGTCCCCTCACTATCCCCACTTGGGACCTCTCTATGGTCTTGAGGGCACTGAAGGGCCTTCCTTTTTGAACCATTACTGAGTTCAGAACTTTGACCCCTAACGTTTAAAGCTGCTCTGCTGCTGGCTTTAGTATCAGTCAAGCATATGGGAGATTTACAGGCACTCTCTGTAAGCCCCTCCTGTCTTAAGTTTGGACCGGGCGACTCCAAGTCATCCTAAAACCGAGACATGGATATGTACCTAAAGTGCCCTCTGCTCCCTTTCGGGCACAGGTAATTATGCTCTTTCTGTTCCCTCCCTCAGAGGAGGACAAGGAATTGAATTTACTCTGCCCAGTCAGTGCATTAAGGATTTACATTGAGCAGTCTGCCCCCTTTAGGCAGTTGGAACAGCTCTTTGTTTGCTTCGGTGGCCGCAATAAAGGACATCCGGTCACGAAGCAGGGACTTTCTAGGTGGATGGTCGACGCCATCACGCTAGCTTACTCTACACTGGGGCTGCAATGTCCCATCGGGGTACATGCCCACTCCACCAGAGGCACAGCGGTGTGTCCATTGCAGAAATTTGTGCAGCGACCAACTGGGCCTCGCCGTCCACTTTCACTAGGTTTTACAACCTGGACGTCCCCGCCCTACAGGTGTGGGTCATTTCTGTATAATGGAGCTAGTTCTGTGCATGACTGAGTTAGCATGCCGGATTGAGCCGCCCGCACACTCCCGGGATACCGAGGCTGTGGGGGCCCCATGGGAGCGACTTCAGGCTACACCTGCAGGCTATATTAATTTTTGCAGTATTCTAGGCTCCCAAAAAGTGCTTGGCCAAAAGTTTATTAGTCGTTCCTCTACCATGACACGGCATGTATGGAACAGTTCCCATAGTGTCTAGTGACGCAGTACGAGTGTAGTATCGAAAGGGAACATATTCGGTTACTGTCGTTACCTTGGTTCCCTGAGATAGAGGAACAAGTACTGCGTTATTAGCCGTGCCATGTCGCTGCACGACTTGGTCGTCGCTTCAGTCGAAGTAACCTGAGGATCCTATGGCAAAGCGGCACTTATATAGCCGTACGGCCCCGCCCCTTCTGGCGGGCTTCATCGCCATAGGCTCGTGCAGCACTGCTGCCGACTCATTGGTTCGTTTCGTTTCACTGCACAATCCAATGTCCGTGCAGTTTTACTGTGTTATTAAAAAGGCTTCAGTCAAGGAGAAAAAAGGACTTTTTCCCATAGCGTTTAGCGACGCAGTACTCGTTCCCGTGTCTCAGGGAACCAAGGTTACAGCAGTAACCGAGTATGTTTTCTCGTTATCACGACTTAATTTTTCCGTAATCTCAATTTAACAGAAGTTGTTTTCTTGTTATCACAACCTAGTTTTCTCTGCATATCCGATCTAGGAACATCAGGCAGCATCATCACAGCATCATGGATGATCGTATTCACTTTTACTTTGATCAGGGACCCACTCAAACTGAAATAGCTCTGTGTCTGTCTGACATAATATATCATTATTATGACATAATTGACTGGAAAAAATGTGTGTAGCAGCAATGCGTCACCATAGGATTCAGCACACTTCATACAAAATGTCATAAATAAAACTACTAGTTTTAGAAAGCTGTACACCGTTATCAGCATATGTTGAAGTAGATTCGTCTCATAAAATAATCTTTTCCGAAGACAAAATTATTGTGACTTGTTAGCGGTTTTATCATAAGCAACAAGAGCAAATCAAATAATAGGGCAGAGCAGTAGAGCAGTGTGATGGCTAAGCTTGTCCCTAGACAAGGTTTTAATAACGTTGATCTGAGAATATATTGCTGCTTTATTTCGGAAGATTAACTTTTCTCTTTTTTATTCTAACCTGATAATGTGGCGACACATACCTGGGGTTAGGCCCGGCGTCAACGGGGCTGCAGTGATCTGAAGGACCAACCCCTTCACCCACGGAATACGATTTTAAAAGCGAAAAGCTAAACCGAATGCGATTTCAACCGAGGGGTACCTCTCCGATCTGATTTATGCCACCTCAGATTCAATTTGACCCACTCTAACCCCCCAAAACTCTTTGATTTTATCCATTCGATGTGGACGATCACAGGTGTATTTAAACTTTCACTGCTAAATTCAAACGTGCTTTTGCGCCTTGTCTGTCGCTGAGCCAGATAGACGTGCTCAGTGCTTAACCTATATCACAATGATTTCGTGTTTTCAGACACATAAAAATGATGTTTCAGACATTTTAAATTAATTACTAGCAAAAAATACAGCGGCAAGGAAAGCGGCAATAATCCTTTCAATTAAAATCTGACGGCATATTTTATTCATTTTTCCGTGCTCATGTGATTTAAGTGTTTAAGAGTTGACATCACTTCCTGTTTGTTGCTGCCGCACGCTTAGAGTTTGAGCTCCGTCAAGTTAAGTTTTTCTTGTCTATTTTTCAATCTAAAATCAATTTTATACACCATCACTTTCACTTCTTATAACGTGTGAATATACCCCCTGTTGTATTTTACTTGTTATCACTAGTTTTGTTTTGATTTCCCGAGTCGCTAGCTTATAGCCCGTTAGCACCACCAGCGTGGTTGCCGGTAATCCTGCTTTCATTTGAATTTGTGTCTACCTTTGAGTGCAGGCTGGAAGCCGTGGAGAAGAAGTTTCACAAGCTGTTGGAGAGGCAGGCCGAGCTGAGAGAGCGGAGAGCCGCTCTGTAATCCTCCCGGGTAAGCGTACAGCACGATACTAACACTCCCACCACCTCCCGTGCACCCTGGACGCAATTTTCCCAGGTGTCCTTCACTCCAGCGCCAGGACACCATGGACCCTGGGTGCAGTAACAGTGGAAGACGCGAGCCAGGCCCCGGGCAAGGACCTCAGCCCCTCCGCCACCTCCAGTCTTCGAGATCTCCACCCGGAGCCGCTTCGCTCCCCTCCACGAGACGGAACGCGACGCTGTGATCGTCGGAGACTCCACAGTCCGGTATGTCCGCGCTACCTTAGCTAAAGGTAAAGTGCACACTCACTGCTTTCCTGTTGCTTGCGTTCTCAATGTTTCTGCGCAGATACCCACAATCCTGAAGGACAGTGAGAGTGTCGGCGTGATTGTCCTGCACACAGGGGTGAACGACATCAAGCTGCAGCAGACGGAGGTTCTGAAGAGGGACTTTAGCAGCCTGATCGAGACGGTTTGCAGCACGTCGCCCGCGATGAGGATCATTGTGTCAGGACCGCTTCCCACGTATCAACGTGGCCACGAAAGTTTCAGTAGACTTCTTGCTCTAAATGAATGGTTATTGACATAGTGTAAAGAACAGAAACTGCTCTTCGTTAATAATTGGAATCTTTTCTGGGAATGTCCAGGATCTAGACAAAATGACTAGCAACATGGGCACTATCTTGTCCAATACGTTATAAGCTGTTGCCCTCATCAAATTGAAAAAAGTTAGAGAAAAACGTACTGTAGTACTATAGACAGGCTTTAAAAGCTGCAAGGGCTGAGCATATCCGCAAACTCACAGAAAATAACCAAAACAATGCAAGATTTTTATTCAGCACAGTGGCTAGAAAAACAAATAACCAGACGCCACCCGATCTAAATATTCCCTTACAGTTTAATAGTAATGGCTTGAATGAATTTCTTCACTGATAAAATAGATAACATCAGAAATACAATAACAAATGTAAATTCTACAGAGTCTAATATGTCAGCTTCTTTCGCCACACCCAAAGAAAAACTGCAGTTCTTTACAACTATAGGACAGGAAGAGCTAAATAAACTTATCACTGCATCTAAACCAACAACATGCCTATTAGATCCTGTACCCACTAAATTACTGAAAGAATTTTTACCTGTAGCAGAAGAACCGCTTCTCAATATTAACTCATCGTTATCTTTAGGTCAAGGCCCAAAACCATTCAAGCTGGCGGTTATTAAGCCTCTTATTAAGAAACCACAACTAGACCCTAGTGAACTGGCAAATTACAGACCCATTTCTAATCTTCCGTTTATGTCTAAAATTTTTGAGAAAGTTGTATCTGCTCAACTGTACTCCTCCTTGCAAAAAAAATTATCTCTATGAAGAATTTCAGTCAGGTTTCAGGCCCCATCATAGCACAGAAACTGCATTTGTTAAAATTACTAATGACTTGCTTCTTGCATCAGACCAAGGCTGCATCCCATTGCTAGTTTTACTTGGTCTTAGTGCTGCGTTCGACACTATAGATCATGACATACTAATAGATTGACTACAAAACTATGCGGGTATCCAAGGGCAGGCTTTAAGATGGTTTAGATCCTACCTGTCCGATCGCTACCACTTTATCTAAACGGGGAGTCATCTCAATTATCACCAGTAAAGTATGGAGTGCCACAAGGATCTGTCCTAGGTCCTCTGCTATTTTCAATATACATGCTACCCCTTGGTAATATTATTAGAAAATACGGGATAAGTTTCCATTGTTATGCTGATGATACTCAACTATATATCTCAACATGACCAGATGAAACCTCTAAATTATCAAAGTTAACAGAGCGTGTTAAAATTGTAAAAGATTGGATGACCAATAATTTTCTCCTATTAAATTCAGATAAGACAGAGATATTACTTATTGGACCAAAAAACTGTACACAGAATCTCTTGGCTTACAGTCTACAACTAGACTGATGTACTGTTACCTCCACTACAGTCAAAAGTCTGGGTGTTATATTAGACTGCAACTTGTCTTTTGAAATTCATATTTCTCATGTTACAAAAACAGCATTCTTCCATCTTAGAAACATTGCCAAGCTACAAAACATGTTATCTGTTTCTCATGCAGAAAAGCTAGTTCATGCATTTATGACCTCTAGACTGGACTATTGTAATGCACTACTAGGTGGTTGTCCTGCATCTTCAATTAACAAGCTACAGATAGTTCAGAATGCAGCTGCTAGAGTCCTTACCAGGTCAAGAAAATATGATCATATTACCCCAGTTTTTAAGTCTCTGCACTGGCTACCTTTTAGGTTCCGCATCAGCTACAAAATATTACTTCTTACCTATAAAGCCCTTAATGGTTTGGCTCCTGTGTACCTAACTAGTTTTCTACCACTCTACAATCCATCACACTCCCTAAGGTCCTGAAACTCTGGACTTTTGGTAGTTCCTAGGATAGCAAAGTCCACTAAAGGAGGTAGAGCTTTTTCGCATTTGGCTCCCAAACCCTGGAATAGCCTTCCTGATAACGTTCAGAGATCGGACACACTCTCCCTGTTTAAATCTAGATTAAAGACTCATCTTTTTGGCCAAGCATTTAAATAATGCATCTCAGAAACTTTTACTGCAGTTATATCTGATCAAATGCACATTATTAATCTTTTAGCTCTGGTTGAACAAATCTTTCTTTGCTTGGTTTGAACAGCAGCTACGCTTACTATGTTCCTATTTGTTTTCTGTTTCTGCCATGGGATTGACATCCCGTGGTAATTAGGAATTCACAAGCTTTAGTCTGAATCCAGAACACTTAAGAAGAGATGATGCCAACCCCTCAGAGGACTTCAGATGATGCCAACTCTGAAACGACATACAGCACTACCGAATTTTGCTACTAATTTATAGTGTTCTTTGTCTGTTTGATTACGTCATTAATTGATCTTTACCACACATCTCTGCCATATGTACATCAAGCTACTACTAGATATATTGTAAAAATGTCAATTTGGTGTAAAGTTGCTTTGCAACGATATGCACCGTGGTCCGGCAGTAAGTTCCAGGAGCAGTGCGTCTGCAGCAGTACAGCAGCCGTTTCCGCACGAGTTTATTTTTACTGTGCTGGACGCGCTGAATTAAAGTGACGCTAAATAAGAAGACACGTAATGTAGTGATTACACCATAAATGCATAAAATTAAAGTAACTGCCTGTTCTTGCAAAAAATTATTTCATGGCTGGTTAAAAAAAAAAAAAATCGCTGGTAAATTTTCTAACATCACCGGCCATTGGCAGGTGTGGCTAAAAGTTACTTTTAGGCCCTGCCTAAAATGATTCAATGTTTCGATAACTTCATAAAAAGACCTTAATTTGTCACCACCTACTGGCATATAGATGTAATTAGCAGAAATGGTCACTTAAGATATAAGTGAATTAATCAGAACAAACCTTTTTGATTTAAAAGAATAAATAATTTAGCAAGAGAAATAAATAAATAAATAAAAATCAGTGGGATATGCTAACACTAATGTGATGTATCTTTTTTCAGCTGTCCAGTTGTCATCGGAGCTGACAACATGCAGATGAAGATATTAAGATCATTATTTAAATTATTTAAATTCTGATATTCTCATGTAAGTTTATGAAATAATTTATTTTTAAGTTAATTTGTACTTGGAGTAAAAATATTTAATGTATTACATTCTTTTACAAATGTGTAAAAAACCTTTATGTATACAATACTTTAATAAAGGTAAATTATATTGCTTTTTTTTTTTTCTTCCAAATTTCTGGTGGCAGCTGTTGATTTTAATTCATTAATTTACAGTAAATGTTAAAAAGAAAGATAGAAAGATGCATATATATATATATATATATATATATATATATATATATATATATATACATTTATTTATTTATTTTTTAAACAAAATATAACGACATGCATAAAGGGGAATGGTTATTATCTGGCATAAGAAATAAATAAATGTGGTCGGAATGCGTCTCGCAGTTTCTGAATGTCACACAACACCCCTTTCGCATGTTACGTTGCTACAATGTAGCGAGCACATAGACAGCAACATTGCCATAGTGTAAATGGAATGTGGTACTGACGTTGCCACAATGTAAATGTGTGTTGTTGTTGAGTTTTGTTTTTGTTTTTTTTTTGTTTTTCTGTTTTTTTTTTTTTTTTTTTTCATCATTCAAATTTGTCTGTGGTCAATAACTTTTTTTTTTTTTTTTTTGGAATATTGCTTTACATAGACTTTAAAGTTCTAATTACAATTCTAACATGGTTTTACACAACACAGTGCTTTAAAGACCAGATTAAATAAATAAAAAAAAAAAAAAAAAAAAAAACACTGAATGCTATCCAGAGGATAAAAAAAAGCTGCATCCAAACACCAGAGTGAATGAAATTAAAGAAATGCCTTTCCAACCACATCAAACAGATGATATTCATGACCAAGCTGCAGACACCATAACCACTTGATCTAATCAGACACTCAAAAATGTATGTAATGCTTAAAGAAAAAAGAAAAAAGAAAAAAAAAAAAAAAGAGAGGTGGGGGGGGGGGGGCATTATTATGCAGGCCTGGTTACAGTGCAAGAATACTACAAAATTAGTTTAAACAATTAACACAGCAGCTACTGACTAGGCTACTGATGCATAATGGTTATATGACTGATGGGGCTCCAAAAGTATGGTCAAAATTAGTTAATAAACTGAACTATTATACTATTTAACTATGACCTAAAAAAATATTGTTTCACGAGTGTTAAATCAAATAAATTTTAAAGTTAACACTTTAGAATAGGGAATGCGTATTCACTATTAACCAGGGGTTCCCTATCTGTCGTACACTCCGAGTTGTGTCGAGTAGTGTACGACACTAGGGGTCGCTCTTGAGAGCCCAAACACCTCTGACAGTTTTGAGAAAGGCCAATGAAAATTGGGTGTGCAGATTTGCATAGCTGGCCACGCCCCGGGCGGCCGGGTATAAAAGGGCAGCGTGTGCATCTGCTCACTCGTTCTGTTCTTCGGAGCCGAATGCAGCGTCTCTGTGTGAGAAGCGGCAACATTCACCTCTCTCGTCGTTGGATCTACGGCACAGACAGCGGTCTCTCCCTCTCTGACACGGCTCGTGTTGTGAGAGTTCCCCTGGGTGCGTCGACGGCGATCTTCGGGAGAAGATTTTCCTCTAATCGAGCAAATTTTCTCTAAAAGAGCTCCACGGGCGGATTGTGTGTTTCACTATGCCTTTCCGTCCGTGTCCAACTGGTTGCGGTTTCTACCTTTCCCCTAACGATCGGCACGATCGCTGTGTTCAGTGCTTGGGGCGTGAGCATGCTGAAGCAGCGTTCGTTAATGGGGACTGTCAGTACTGCGAGGACATGCCCTTGGGCACGCTCCGCTCTCGGGCCGCGTTCTTTTCGAAGAAGCCGCGGCGCCATTCAACTGCTTCCCGCTCCGGTCCTTCTACTTCCGGGTACGAGGCCGCAGCGATGTGCGTTGAACAAGAGCGGCAGGGGGACGATGTTTTGCCGGGTACGTCCTCGCAAACCGTTCACCCTGTGTGCCCGCCGATCGAGTCTCAGGACGATTTTGAAAGCTCGTCTCAGTATGGGCTGGATCTTTTGTTCGGGGCTCCTGCTGAGGGAAAGGTGGAGTCTGTAGCATCGGAGGGAGAGCCGTCAGAGGCTGACGTCACGGCTGAACTTGCCGCTTCGGCGGGAGAGTCCCAGTCTGTGGCGGACGCCGAAATGGCCGCCGCACTAAAACGGGCAGCCAAGGAGATTGGGGTTGTGTGGGTTCCCCCGCCCAGCCCTGAGCCTTCAAGGCTGGATGACTGGTTCCTGGGTGGGCGTGACTCAAGGCCACGTTCCTCCCCGGTCCCGTTTTTCCCGGAAGTGCATGAGGAGTTGACGAAGTCGTGGAAAGCCCCTCTGTCGGCTCGTTCACGGCACGCTAACTCCCCGTCCCTCACCACCCTCGATGGCGGTCCAGCGAGGGGGTATACGGAGGTCCCCCAGGTGGAGAGAGCGATTGCGATGCACTTGTGCCCGCAAAACGCCGCCTCCTGGAGGGGCCCCCCGAGACTCCCGTCCAGGGCTTGTAAGTTTTCGTCTACGCTTGTAGCGAAGGCTTATGCGGCCTCTGGGCAAGCTGCCTCCGCCTTACACGCTATGGCGATATTGCAGGTCTATCAGGCTAAGGTTCTCAAAGACCTGCACGAGGGTGTTCCTGACCCAGAGCTGTTACACGAGCTGCGCTCTGCGACCGACTACGCTCTACGAGCCACGAAGGTTACAGCGCAGGCTCTGGGGAGGGCGATGTCCACCATGGTGGTCCAGGAGCGCCACCTATGGCTAAACCTGGCCGAGATGCGAGATGCCGAGAAAGCACGCTTTCTTGACGCTCCCATTTCCCAGGCTGGTCTCTTCGGCGAGGCCGTGGAAGAATTTGCCCAGCAGTTCTCCACGGCGAAACAGCAGACGGAGGCCATCAAACACATCCTGCCTCGGCGTGCAGCGAGCGCGGGCTCAGCTCAGCCGACGCAGCAACCTCCGTCTGCTCCCCGCCGGGGAAGGCCTCCTACGAGGATGACTCAGGCCCCGCAACCTGCCGGTCCTGCAGCCAGACCCTCCCTTCGGTCCAGTTCTCGTAGGAAGGTGGCACCGCCAGCCCGTCCTCAGGTCACTAAGAACCCACGTCAGGCTTCAAAGCGTTCCTGAGACGGGCAGCCCAGGGAAGGAGGATCATCTGACCTGTCCGGATCCGCACTCGACGAGGGGACGAGCGCTGGATTCGGCTTCTATCCGGCTGTCTGCCGCACGGCAGACGGCTACCACATGGTCAATAAAAGAGCAATTTCCTTCTTCTCTGGGCGCAACTTACAGCACCTCCGACCCTCTACTCGACGGTCGGATGCTGTTTCCATTATCAGAAGCATACGGCCGCACGACACCTGTACCCCCGTATGCTCTGAAACAACGAGCTCGTTCAGACGATCTCCCCTCTCGGGCGGATCATCTGCACAGCTCTCACAAGTTGGTCTCCCTGGGCAAAACGGCCAGTGTGGTTCGGGGCTTCTCACCCCCGGCCACGCGCTGTTTTCTCAGCGAAGGTATTCCCACCCATGGTACACCGAATCTAGTTCCTCTGAGACCCCTAGCGGAGAATTTTTCGGATTGGCTAAATCTCCCCAATCCTTCCCGCTGGCTCCTCAGGACAATTCGGCTCGGCTACGCCATCCAGTTTGCGCGGCGTCCACCCAAGTTCCGTGGTGTTCTCACTACGTCGGTTCAGGGCCCCAACACCACGGTTCTTCGAGCAGAAATCGTAGTCCTTCTGGCGAAGGGTGCGATAGAAGCTGTCCCCTCAGCCGAGATGAAGAAAGGGTTCTACAGCCCCTACTTCATTGTACCCAAGAAAGGTGGCGGTCTCAGACCAATCTTGGATCTGAGGGTCTTGAATCGGGCCCTGCTCAAGCTCCCGTTCAAGATGTTAACCCTCAAGCACATCCTCACGTGTGTCAGACTTCAAGATTGGTTTGTGGCCATAGACCTGAAGGACGCGTACTTTCATGTCTCAATCCTCCCAAGACACAGACCGTTTCTGCGGTTTGCCTTCGAAGGACGGGCATATCAGTACAAGGTTCTCCCCTTCGGCCTCTCCCTGTCGCCCCGGGTCTTTACGAAGGTAGCGGAGGCCGCCCTTGCCCCCCTCAGGGTAATGGGCATACGCATTCTCAATTATCTCGACGACTGGCTAATTCTAGCTCACTCGTGGGATTTGGTTTGCGCACACAGGGACATGGTTCTCAACCATCTGGCTCGGTTGGGGCTTCAGGTCAACTGGGAAAAGAGCAAACTCTCCCCGGCACAGAGGATCTCTTTTCTCGGTGTAGAGCTGGACTCGGTCAGTATGTCTGCACGTCTCTCCCCGGAGCGTGCACAGTCAGTTCTGAGGTGTGCGGCAACACTCAGATACAGGTCAGCGGTCCCCCTAAAACAGGTTCAGAGGCTCCTAGGGCACATGGCATCCTCAGCCGCGGTCACGCCGCTGGGTCTGATGCACATGAGACCGCTGCAGCACTGGCTTCATACTCGAGTCCCCAGGTGGGCGTGGCGTCGAGGTACATTCCGGGTGAACATCACACCATCGTGTCGCCAGACACTCAGCCCTTGGACAGACATTATGTTCCTACGGTCAGGAGTTCCCCTGGAACAGGTGTCCAGACGCATCATTGTCACCACAGATGCTTCCAAGACAGGCTGGGGTGCCACCTGCAACGGGCAGGCAGCTTCCGGGGTCTGGACAGGCCCCCGACTGTTTTGGCACATAAATTGTCTGGAGTTGTTGGCAGTGCTCCTGGCCCTGAGGAGGTTCCATCCTATGATTCGGGGCAAGCACGTGTTGGTCAGGACCGACAACACTGCGACTGTGGCCTACATCAACCACCAGGGCGGTGTACGCTCCTTTCGCATGTCACAACTAGCCCGCCACCTGCTGCTCTGGAGTCAACACAGACTCAAGTCTCTACGAGCCACTCACATTCCGGGCGAAGCCAATCGTGTGGCCGATTCCCTGTCGCGACAGGTTTCGCTCGGAAGCGAGTGGAGACTCCACCCTCAGTCGGTCCAGCTGATTTGGGATCGATTCGGCCAGGCACAAGTGGTCCTCTTTGCCCCACCGGAATCCACCCACTGCCAGCTGTGGTACGGTCTGACCGAGGCCCCCCTCGGGATAGACGCACTGGCACACAGTTGGCCAAGGGACCGACTCAAGTATGCTTTTCCCCCGGTGAGCCTCATCGCACAAACCCTGTGCAAAGTCAGGGAGGACGAGGAACAGATTCTCTTGGTGGCCCCCTTCTGGCCCAACAGAACCTGGTTCTCGGATCTGGTGCTCCTGGCATCAGCTCCTCCCTGGCGCATTCCTCTGAGGAAGGACCTCCTTTCTCAGGGGAAGGGCACAATTTGGCACCCGCGCCCCGATCTTTGGAACCTCCACCTTTGGTCCCTGGACGCGACCAGGAGGACTTCAGAGACCTTTCACCTTCAGTGGTAAACACACTTCTACAGGCAAGAGCCCCCTCCACCAGACGGCTGTATGACCTGAGATGGCGCATCTTTGTGAACTGGTGTTCTTCTCACGGGAAGGACCCACGGAGCTGTGGCATCAAATCAGTGTTATCCTTCCTTCAAGAAGGCCTGGACAGGCACCTATCTGCCTCAACACTCAAGGTTCATGTCGCAGCTATATCGGCTAACCATGACTTGGTGGGGGGCAGGTCGGTGGGGAAACACGATTTGATAACAAGGTTTCTTAGAGGAGCCCGGAGGCTGAACCCTCCTCGGCCGCATCTCATCCCCTCTTGGGATCTTGCTGTGGTTCTCCAAGGTTTACAGCAAGATCCTTTCGAGCCCCTTCAGTCAGTCAAACTCGATGCTCTCTCCTTCAAGACGGCTCTTTTGACTGCGCTCACTTCCATCAAAAGAGTGGGAGACCTCCAAGCCCTCTCCGTGAACAGTTCGTGCCTGGAATTCGGACCAGCATATTCTCACGTTGTCCTGAGACCCCGGCCTGGATATGTGCCCAAGGTCCCTACCACTCCTTTCAGAGATCAGGTTGTGACCTTGCAAGCTTTCTCTTCCCAGGAAGATGACCCCAACCTGATCATGTTATGCCCAGTCCGTGCCCTGCGCATCTACATGGAACGAACGCAGCCCTTCAGACGTTCAGAACAGCTCTTTGTCTGTTACGGAGGACAGCAGAAGGGGAAGGCTGTCTCCAAACAGAGGATCTCCCATTGGCTGGTAAATGCGATCCGTACGGCCTACCTGGTCAGAGGCCTACCCTGCCCTCTGGAGGTAAGAGCCCACTCAACCAGGGGCATCGCCGCCTCGGCAGCCCTGGCGAATGGGGCCTCATTAACAGACATCTGTAGAGCTGCGGGTTGGGCTACACCTAACACTTTTGCCAGATTTTATAATTTGCGCACAGAACCGGTGTCAGCTAGAGTCTTGGTTGCTAACTCTTGACTCAGCACACTGGTTGGTGTAGAGCTTGCACAAAGCGCTTCCCCTAATGGTGATTACGCTTCTGAGTTTCAGTAGGTTTCCTGATGCGAACCCTGGACGCCTTCTCCATCTTGGCACTTCTGCGCATGACGGAGTTCTCGCTATGGAATCCCTTCACAAGGTATGAATATCCTTTTTGATTGGATTATGTCCCATATGTAGTGGCCCCTTATGCGGCCCCATATGGGTATTTCCACCTTTACTCTTATGATACGGTGTTTCCCCTGAGAACAGGTTCTCTAGGATCTGAGTTTGGCTGTCTTCCCGGGTGTGAGACCCACCTCAGGTCCCATGTCTAACGATGTTACTCTGAACCCCCCCTGTTGGGCAGGTCGTGAACTTCATAATGTCTTTTCTTCGGGAGTAGGCATTTTCCCAACGATCTCAAGGCACTCAGCCGCCCTTGAGGAAGGCCCGGCTGCAGGACTCTGCTGTAACAGGTCAGTCCTTGGACGTTGGATGGTCACAGAGGAGGTGAGCTGCACTTACGTTACACGTTGCCTTGTTACTTCTGCTCTTGTCCCTCGTGACGCGGTCAGACATGTGGCGTGTTTTTACGGGGACCCCTAGTGTCGTACACTACTCGACACAACTCGGAGTGTACGACAGATAGGGAACGTCTCGGTTACGTATGGTAACCCTCGTTCCCTGATGGAGGGAACGGAGACGTTGTGTCTCCCATGCCACATCTCTGGTCCGCCTCTGAGGGAGCTGAGACGCTCGGCTCCTCAGAATCAGAACGAGTGAGCAGATGCACACGCTGCCCTTTTATACCCGGCCGCCCGGGGCGTGGCCAGCTATGCAAATCTGCACACCCAATTTTCATTGGCCTTTCTCAAAACTGTCAGAGGTGTTTGGGCTCTCAAGAGCGACCCCTAGTGTCGTACACTACTCGACACAACGTCTCCGTTCCCTCCATCAGGGAACGAGGGTTACCATACGTAACCGAGACGTTTTCCTTTATCAAACTCCTCATTTGCTGCCTATTAATAGTTAGTAAATTAGTTATTAAGTTTAGGTATGGGGTAGGATCGAAGGGATCTAAATAATAGTGTTAATAGTAAGAATTGGTCCTTAAAATAGTGTTACCATTTTAAATACCCAAGGGTTCTCAACTCTGGCCCTCGAGGTCCACTTTCCTAAAAAAAATAGCTCCCAGCTTGATCAAACTAACCTGCCTGTAACTCTCTAGTGATCCTGAAGACGTTGATTTGCTTGTTCAGGTGTTTGATTAAGGTTAGAGCTAAACTCTGCAGTACAGTGGACCTCGAGGGCCAGAGTTGAGAACCCCAGCCTTAACAAGTAATGTCTCACAAATTTTCATTAGGAATTCTTTCTGTCTGCAAGCCACTGTGCATTTTCTTGCCCTGTTTTTGTTTTTATAATTATTGCATTCCAGACATTCCTGTGTTTATCACTTACCATTATCAAATAAAAAATTTCAATCTTCATTTTCAAGGTTGACCAAAAAATATAAAGACTTCTATTTTAACCTAGGAGGGGAGTAATTTTATGAAATTCAATCATATAATTTAATATTCTAAAGTTTTAAAAGAGCATTGTTTAAAGGAAGCCTTTTTAAATGAAATGATTTGAATTACTGGATGCAGATTTAGCAGCAGAGATGTACTGTCTCTGTAGGCCTCTTATTGTATGTGTATGATGAATATGATTTTTTTTTTTTTTTTTTTTTTTTTTTAATCACAACAGACTGTTGATCATATATCACCAATTCAATTTAAAATATGTTTTAGAGCCCACTGAAAAACAAGCAGAATTCCAACTGATTATTAGGCTGTTACAGAACAGTGCACAGAGTTTTTACAGAGTATAAACAGAGAAGAGTCCACTGAATTCTTACATATTGCACTACATAACTGAATAAAAAATATAATAAATAAATATGGTTAGGAACATTTTGTCCTGCATTCATGTAAAGTTGTAATTAGCTGTGAAATAGCAGCTGTTTCTATTGTCAGTGATCTCATAAGAGCCGTTTTATGATAATGTAGGAGGCAAAGCAAACAGAATAAATCTGCCTAATAGGAAACTGATCCTACTTTTTAGGCTACTGGAGATATATATATATATATATAATATTAGTTTTATATAGTTATATAGTTTGTTTGTTTGTTTTTTTTGGGACAGACATTTTAAGGAAGGAAGTCCTCAAAATAATTAAATAAGAGACTGCTTAAAGTATAATGAGCTACATAACAACAACAACAACAACAACAACAATAAAAAAGGTTTTCTGAGTAATCAGTTTCATGATGGGTCAGTAATTACATACACATGTTTATCATCAATGCTGTTCATCAGCTACTGCTTCTACCTTTAACATGACAAATGCAGAGCTCTGCTGCGGGGGCAATGGAAATCAATTACCACGAAACGCTTCATGTCTGACTGACCTCAAAATATTTTTTAACAAGGTGCATGAAGCTACACACAGACCGTGACAACAGATCATTAAAAAAGATCATGATATGATTCCTGACAGCTGTGATATATTATTTTACAAATGTCTCTGTTGTTGTTGTTTTTTTCTCTCTCTCTCTTCTTAGCTCAGGCCGAGCTGTTTTCCAGCTGTGTGCTCCACCTACAGGCCAAACAAAGGGGGAAAAAAAACAATGACAAAAGGTTTAATGCTTTCTCAGATAATGCTATGAATGAACACCTCTATCTATCTATCTATCTATCTATCTATCTATCTATCTATCTATCTTTCTATCTTGCTATGTTTTGCAACTCTCACATATTAAGTTTAAGGTTTCTTTCTTTTTGGGGGGGGATGTGAAGAACCTCATTAGCAGAATACATTTTGAAGTGATGGCATTCTCTGAAATGATGCATTTTCTCTTTCACATGTTACTATAAATATAAATAGCAAACAACAAAAAGCAATAACAATGTGTCATAGCCAGTAGCTCCACAAAATAATTATGCATTAACAACATGTAGTGTTACAGTTAATACAAATAATAAATGTAAAGTGTGGCCACTGAATATGTATATTGAATATCAGTCATTGTGTCACAATTATGGACTTTTCTTGTGTTTCTTTTGTTTAGTTTAGTTCCTTTGACATAGTTGGCCTGATTTCTAATCATAAAGTAAATCATAAAGAACATAAACTAATGTCCTGTACAAAAAGCATCTAAGGCCTCAAACATAAGACTCAACTTTTGTTTGTTTGTTTGTTTGTTTGTTTTTACAGTCAACAGAAATATATGTTATTTTTTTTGTGCAGTTCTTGTCTTTAGTGTGAGAGCACAGCTTCAAGTTGTTTGTTTGTTTCATGGCTCTGTCCCCATTGGCTCTGTTACCAGTTATATAATACACTAAACGTACAGTTTATGATTTATGACCTGATTTATGACTGGATTTATGACTCCTGTCTGCATTGATGGACAGGTAGTCATATGTCCAATGTGTACATGATCAGATTTATGACTGAATTTATGTGTTTATGACCCCTCTGTCACTCTGACTGCCATGTCACCAGAGCTCTGCCACCTCTGAGTGACATGACAGTGGTTGTGTAAATCAGAAGATCAAAACAGATGTTAGATTTGACTTTAATTGGATTTATGAGTGGATTTATGATGTTTTATCTCTCCCGCTCCCGTTGTTTTATGGTGTTGCTTCTTCCAGACCTTTTGCGAACAGTCTGGGAGTTTCGGGTTTCGTGCTGATTGTGGAAAAATGGTTGAGCAAATGTGTGTGTGTGTTGTCACCTCAAGAGGATCAGTTTGTTGTTTGATCACTACGATATATGCTAATGCTTAGATACCGGCCTACTGGGCCCATCTACATCTACCCCCCTGCGTGCAAGGAGTTTGTCTGAAAGTATGGCTTCCGTGTTTGTGTTTTAGGTTGAAACCTTAGCAAGACTGGTGTCTAGACACCAACAGTCTGTCTATCAGTCCCATGCTAAATAGGTTGTTGTCTGGATGTCTGACTTATCAAGGTGTGGAAAAGAAAAAAGGTGTCATGTCTGGTGTAAAAGATATGATCAATAAAAATTCTACTTCAGTAAATCAGTATTGTCTAATTATCAGAGTGTTGTTAAAACAAAAGCCAAAACATTATTAAGATCAACAACTAACCAGACCAATCTAGAAAAGACACTAGACTTTCTACTTTAGAAATAAATAATGGATGTTATCTGAAAATGAATAAAATGAATCAGAATACTGATAAATGTTAAGAAATACTATATACAATATGTGATTTACATCGTTTTTTTGTTGTTGTTGTTGTTGTTGTTGTTGTGTAGAAAGAGTTAATCAAGAAACTAAGAGTTCATCAGAGTTCGAAATCTCATTAATTTTAACTTCAACTCGTTTTTTTTTTTCCAAACATGGAAAAAGAGAATGGTATTTTAAAATAGTTTTACCTATCTCTTTTTATATTAAAGGAATAGTTTACATCGATTTCAACTAAAAATAGTATTCATTAGAATGTTATGTTTCACGCCATTGCGTTTCCTTGAGGTGGGTGTGGCTACACATAACACAATCCCTTTTTCGCAGGATCAGCTCGCAGTGAATACAAATACCGCGGGAGAGTCCTCATCGCGTGCGGTATACGGAAACGTCTTAACGTAACTTGCGTGTTAGGGTTTACGTTTTTACTTTATTGCTTCTCCAAAAACATCTCTTCAGTGGGTAACCTGTAACTCGGGACAACATATGTAAAATGTCTGCCTCTCCTAACGGTAAGTTATTTTAAACATTTGTTGTTTTAAATCTCAAATTTGTTTAAATGCAATCAATGTATAAGACCCCGCTTGCTTAAACAGGCGATATGATGTCTTGTATGCAGAACACGGTCTTGAGACAATTGTGAATGAACTCATCGCACTGAATACAGGGGGTATGATTCATCTATTGTATCTTATTTATATTATTTTAAATTATATGAAAAAAAAAAAAAAAAACATACCAATGTGTATAATGGTCGTATGTTTATGATCGTTTCTTTCTTTTTGCTCACCCGTAGCGCGACCTCCACAGCCTGACGTCGGAGGTGAGACGAGAGAGACGAGTGAGATTAGGCCTTACAACACGCAACCGTTCGGTAGCTTTTCCACTTAAAGTTTCAGTTTATTAATATATTCTACAATGACGTAAAACTAAAAGAAGAACTGTACTTGTACTAGATTGTTTAAGGATGTATCCACAAGTTTCCTGGGGGTGCTACTGTAAAAAAGAATGTGGGTACAACTTCCGGTGAGGCGGCCGACGTAGTATACCAATGGTATTTTATGTGCTAATTAGCGAAGAAGCTAAGTGTTTTTTAGACTATTGTTTACTTTGTAAAGATGCACACCTTTGTGAGAGATGTTACGTTCTTATGGACAACATATGCTTTTCGAATTTGTGTTCCCACATCATTAGCAAGTTTGGGATCGCTAAATCTTGACTGACTGTCAACTAGTGAAATGACATTTGAACCGAGACATCAGACCTTGTGTTAAAGGGTATGCAAGATGAAGCCTCGATTCGAGGCTTGTTAAGGTAGAAATCCCTTTCGTAAAAGTCTCACTTTCTGTTCAGTCATGTGCGCGATTCACTTTGCGTGTCCTAATGTTCGACCCCCAGATCTTACTTTGCCAGTACATTTTCATTGGGATCTATTTAATAATTACATTTTTAAATACCCAGTCATACAAGTAATATGAAGAATAAAAATTATTTCAGGAAAATTAAATATATGCCATATGCGATTAATATACGTGTACATTATTCTTCTATTACCTCATATTGATATTCGTACTGGCATTTAATGGTACTGTTCAATGGGTAAATTAATTTATCAGAGTCAGAAATTAAACAAACACACCGACGGTTAGGCTTTTATTTGTGTATATAACATGGATCGTTCTATGGAAACTGTGGTGAATGCTTCTTCCGACGGAGCTTCACAGGCTTTTGGTTGCTTTATTTTTTACTAACCACCAGATCGTGCTGTTTTCAACACTTTCGAAGCTTTAAATCTTTTCCCAAAACAGTCAGAGGAAAGTCTCGGTGCTTCACGAGGCTTCATTTGCCCGTCACTCCTGTCAGCTGTTGAATAAATGAGTGTCACGTCCCGCTTGTTTACTTTGAACCGGAAGACGCTCCCACTTTTGACGCAAGGCCTCATGGGGCGTAGGAAACTTGTGGATAATGCGTTGTGTTAATGTGTGTTTTCTTTTTCATTATTATTTTTATAACAGTGCAGACTAGCGGCATTACTGTATCTGAAGCGAGAGAGATCCGAACTGAAATGGGTCGCTCGGTGAGTTTTAAATCAACATCTAGATTTTTATTGCGTTGTGAGAAAAAGAGGCTAAATCATTATTTGTACTAGCGTGTTTAAGACAAACTTGTTAACCGCTACCCCGCCATTACAGTTGTTGATCCACGTGACACAACTCCTGCTAAACAGGAACCGTCAGTGGGGCAGAGACATGTGACTGTACAGATTAATGCTCCAGTACAAAGACCTGCTATTCCAGGACCGAGTGGTACGTATTAATAATAAGTATTATTTATAATTGTCACAAACGCGGCCTCTGTGGCTCCCTCTAACCGCCACCAGCGGGAACCCTCACCGGACTTTTGGCGCACTACATTTCCCATCACCCCGTACCTGGGATGCTTACTTCCGGTTCCGGGTCGGCCGGGGTCTCTTCCCCTTGTCGGCCATTTTAGGAGCGTTCTGCCGGCGTCTCCTCGCGAAGTTTTGTTTAGTCATGCTAACAATCTTGAGCGTTCTTTTCACGGACTGCCTACCTGTTGCCAACCGGACTGTTTATCGTGTGTGTGAACCTTTGCTGCCTGCCTGTTATCGACCCTCGTTTGCTTATCGGAATAACCCCTGTGATCGCCGCCAGCCCCGACCTTTTGCACGGACTTTCGTTTATCCGTTTGGTTTGTCTTCACCACACTGGTCTGCCGTTGTTGAACCCCGCCTCTTTACTCTGCCTGTGTTAATAAAGCTGTTGCAAATGGATCCAACGTCTCCGGATGTGTCAATGACTACGTCACAACAATATATCTGTACCATACCGTTTAAAAATCTCATTCACATTTTTCATTGTTATTCACACTGGACGTTTTTTAAATCAACATCTAGATTTCTATTATGCTGTGAGAGAAAAAAACAAACAAACAAACAAACAAACAAACAAACAAAAAAACTTTATTTGTGTTTGTACTAGTGTGTTTAAGACAACTTTGTTAACCGCTATCCATCGTTACAGTTGTTGATCCACGTGACACAACTCCTGCTATACAGGAACCATCGGTGGGGCAGAGACTTGTGACTGTTGTAGAAGATTTTCATTAATCTTGAATCAATATAAAACATAGAATTATGCCTATGCATTAGAGGATATTATTCTACTATTATCATCTGACTATGGCCCGGTTTCACAGACAGAGCTTAATATAAGCCAGGAGTAGGCCTTAATCAGTACTAGTTAATCTAGGGCATTTAAGTACCTTTCATGAATGTAGCTTAAAATAGGCTTAGTTAGTCAGAGACTACAGAGTCCTGGAGTAATTTAAGTAAGCTTGACACAAAGCAATGGCGGAAGCAAAAAGAATTTGTTCAAAAAACTTTAGTGAGTATGAAAAAACACTACTAAAACAAATTTTGACAAACTATCCAGTTATTGAAAGTAAAACCCACACTACTGCTAGTGAACAAAAGAAAAGGAGTGCTTGGAATTCAATTTGCAATGAATTCAATGCAAATGAAAATGCAACCACAAGAACAATACAACAACTTCAGGTGAGATTTCTTTGTTATTATCATTGCACATTTCTCATATTTATATTTTTGTCACAATTTATAATGAATGATATTTGCCTGTATAGACTCTGTGGAAGAACCTAAAACTGGCTTTAAAAAGACAGAATGCAGAGATAAGAAGACAGCGATTTATTACTGGTGGTGGACCACCAAATAAAGACAAAACTGATGAAGTGGGTGACTTGTTGTCTGGAATAATACAGAACCAGCAACTTCTGGAAGGTATACCAGATGATGATCACATAAACAGTTCAGATGAAGAACTGAGCACAAATGGTACGTAAGAAAGAAATTGGTTACTTCCTTTGGTACATATTCCACTCTGTCAATCTTTATTCTTCTTAAGGATCATGTGAGTTTATTTATGCTTCTGTGTTTTTTTTCCCCACAGAACAGAGGGATCTGAGCAGGTTGGAAGAGCCAGAGAACAGTGAGTGTGTGCCCTCCACATCTGCTCCAGCATCCCTGACAAAAGATGCTGCCACCACCTTTCAGAATAGAGCAAGCAGGATAACCATCGATGAAAAGTTAGCCAGAGAATTTCATGAGCAAAAAATTAAATTTATGAAGGAAGAGCATGAAATAAAAATGAGAATTCTACAGGTTGAATTGGATATGAAGTTGGAAGAAAGAGGTATGATACAAAAAAGATACAGTAAGGAGACAGCTGTGATTACAAGCCATGGTGTGTAAAAGATGGGTAAAAAAAAAAGAATAATAAACAATTTGTCATTTACATATTCATGAGTGAAAGTATTTTATTTTATATTTTCAACCAGTATTGTTTAAGTGACTTTGTAAATTTTGCTGCACACTGGTTTAATTTTGTACAGAACATTATCAAGGAAAAATAAGCCATAGTAAATACATTCCATATTGAAATTCATCTTATCTAGCTGAAGTGCTGTAATGTGAATGCAGCTCTATGTGCAAGTCCTCGTTGGCCATTGGCTGCCTCAGCCACTGCCACATCTGCTTCATCGTAATCTTCCATTAGAGGATCAGGACAGCAGCGCTGCTTCAGGTAGTTGTGCAGCACCGCTGTAGCAATGATGACCTTGCAGCATCTTCTTGGGCTGAAACGAAGTGTTTTACGTAAACACTGGAATCGATTTTTCCATATTCCAAACATGCGTTCAACCCTGCCTCTTGTTCGGATATGAGCTCTGTTGTATCTTTGCTGCTCCACTGTTGTGGGATTTATGTATAGAGTGAATAGAAAGTTACTCTGACCATATCCACTGTCACCAAGTAGAAGTCCACTATGCTGTCCTCTCTGAAACTGAGCACACAATGAGGAGTTGAGAAAAATCCTTGAATCATGAATTGAACCTTTCCAACACGTTACAATGTTTGCAAACTCTAAATTTGGTTTGCATACACCCTGAACATTGATTGAAAACCAGTTCTTACGGTTCCTGTACTCCTCAGCATCAGGAGTTGATGGACACTTGATGGGAACATGACATCCATCTATACAGCCAATGACACCTGGGAAGTGCCCATATTCATAAAATTGCACTTTGTAGTTGGCTTGGTCAGCAGCATCAGGAAACTTTATGAAAACACTCCTCAGTTCACAAATGGCTCTGCAGACTTTGTGAACTATTCTACACACAGTTGCTTCACTGGCACCACACAAATCACCAGTTTCATGGTGAAAGGTCCCAGATGCCAAAAAGGTCAATGTGAGCAGAACTTGGAGAGAACTGGGTAAAGGCCTTCCTCTCAGAGACAGACAGGAAAGTGTAGGTTCTAGCAAAGATATTATCTCCAATGCATGTTGTTTGTACATGCGAAAGCGGTCTTGAAAAGCTGTGTCATCAAAGTAATGTAATGGATCACTCTTATCCAAAAGTACTCTTGCAGGCCTCTGTTGTGCACGTTGGTTTTCGTTTAGATATTCCATATATTCCATGCTCCCTCACAAACAGTGCTAAGCAGGAGTTAAACCTGCCTCCTTTAAGGATTAATTTAAGCTTCAATTTAGTCATAGACTAGCTATAATCCTCCCTCTTGCAATCAGCTTTGTTTAATCCAGAATAGGCTAAATCTGTGACTATTTTAATCTATATCTGTGCAAGTCACTTTGAGTTAAGACAGCTCAAGTGGGCAGTTTAGTCTGGGACTAGGCTTAAGCCCTGTCTGTGAAACCGGGCCTATGTGTATTAACTCTGTGCAGGGAGCTTAGAGCAAAGAGAACTATTTAAAGCTTGAAAAACACTCATGTATGGAACGAACCTGTTCAGGAGCTAGAAATACATGACAGCTATTGATCAACCTTCAGGAATTCATATATGGTAAAAAATACCTTGTCCAAAAATACAATAGTGCATATTTGGAATGTTTCAGGATGTATATATGTGTGCTTGAGACGAAACTCTGGAGTGGTGTTCGAACATTACTCGGCCTTTTGTTAACTTGTTAATAAAGGTCTATCTGACTTCAAAACCTCTTCAGAGCAATTTATTTTGAGCAAGGAAAATTCTACAACATAATTGGCACCCCAGATGGGACAGAGACAGGGCAAAAGAGTGAAAAAGCTGCAGTGGGCTCTCTGGACGATAACTCAAATGGCCACAATAAAAGGGTAAGCAGCTTTGCTTGTAAAGTTAGTGTGTTGTTCTCCAGAGTTGCCTGTTGTGGTAAGAAAACTCTTTAAAAGCTCTTCCAAAATTAAGAACCAAAAGGAAAAAGAAAGGGGTTTTGAATCCAGAATAAACTAGGCTGTCATTCAATGTTGCATGCAGCGGTCTTTGTTAGATGCATTTGGGGCCTTGAAGCGTAGAACGAAGTCGAGATAGTTGCAGTGCAGGTGTTTGAATTATTGCAATGAAAATTTAATTACATTGTATTTGTCCTTAATTGTTGCAATACAGCTGTCTCTGTTTGCTGTACCGAGGCCTTTTTAGACAGCAAGGGAGTCGATGTAGTTGTATTGCAGTTGTCTTGTAATAGTAAATGACAGCAAGGAATTAAAGCGCGCGGGAATTTATTTGTGGTACCGGATATTACAGGTGGGTAGTTTTAGTCAAAATCCTGAAATATGGTGGGTAGTTTAGCAAAATCCTGTAATGGTTTTATAATGTGTGTTTAAAAAGAAGGTTTAGAAATTTGAAACAGAAGATTGACAGGAGTTGATAGATAACTCCAAGGAGTCGAAGCAAAGAAAGATTTATGTTGTATGTGTGTGCGCACTTGTGTACGTGATCTAGTAGCCGAGGCAGCGTGAGTATATAAATAGACTTTCTGTCTACAGAGCGGCGGTATATGACTCTTCACTGATTTACTTAGGTTAAAACTAATAAGTGGAAACTAACTAACTAATAGTTAAATAAATAAATAAATAAATAAATAAATAAAGAACTAGATAAATAAATAAATAACTAGATAAATAACTAGATAAATAAATAAGTGAATAAGTGAATGAATAAATATATAAATAATAATGATAAATGTCTGAATTTATCTGTGATATACAAATAAAAATAATGATATAATAACCTATATGATACATTTAATAACATAATATATAAATAAGTAATGCAAATGCACATGCATAAAATGTATCTTATATCTGAAGTTGTATCTCATTATCCCTGAAAGACAAATGACAAATTAATCCATTGCAGAGATTTAAAATTGTATTAACTGAAAATAACATGTGCAATGTGTTAATTAAAAGCAGGATTGAGTGACCAAAATGAATAAACTTTATTCAACAGTATCTTAGTAAATAAGACTGCATGATTCAACTAGAGTAAAAATTGGATGGGAAATTTGCATTTATGATTACAAGATTATTTTGCGTCCTGCATGAGAATATAGGAAAATATTAAGATTGAAGTCTGAAAATATAATAGAAAAATTTTAATATATAGGAAATTTTATTCGTAGTATGCTTACATAAGCATAGGTAGTAAATTGCTCTTTTGCTGCAACGAAGAACTGCTTTACTAAAAATAGAATGGGGGAAATGCTGTTGTCAACTAGTGAGATTTTTAGCCTTAAACAAACATGGTGGAACATAAAAAGCAGATTGTTAACACAATTGGAATTAGAATTAATAAAAGTTCTCTTGAGTGTTCAAATTTCAGAAGATTTCTGGAACAGTGCCTCAAAGAATGGAAGCAACAAAAGAAGGAAAAGCAAAGACACGGCAGCAAGAAGAAGGAGAGACAGTGGCTGATGGGCATTCAGCCCCCCAACAGTGAAAGTTGACACTTCTGAGGAACCATTACGTGAAAAAGACTGACTTAATACAGGAAAAGGTGAAACTTTCACTTGAGACTTTTCCTGAAAGCAAAGAGAGCATCAGGAGATGTAAAATTGTGGCAGACTCAATCCAAAGCCACACTGAGAAGAGGCATAGGAACAACAAAGCCCATACTCCACTTCACATCACCTGGCCTTTGAGGGCCTTTGAGTGACATCAAGCTGATGACCCAGTGCAACAGCCAAAGACTTCAACAGAATGATGATCCAACAGAAGAACTTCCACCCCTTTCTCTGAGGGCACAGGTGCGAGATATCCAATGATCACTTTAGAGAACTTTCCAAATTTGTTAATTATTATATTAATTTAGTATATCTTGAGTATTTACTGGTCTTACAGCAGATCTGTTATGATCTGGTCGGTGAGCTGCGGACCGCTCACCACCAGACGTCGCTCTCGCGTTTTGTCAGGCACGGACTGCCACACTACACCCCGGACTACACTTCCCATCAGCCACTGCTCTTACTATTTGCACCAATCACGGACTGTATAAATACCCCGGTCTTCCTGTCACTCCTCGCCGAGTATTGTTTTGCATAGCATTCATACAAAGCGTTTCCCCGAGTTTCCCTATGTCTAGTTTTCCAGTCGTTGTCTCGTTTTGATCTCTCGCCTGTTTGACCACTCTCTTGCCTAGCCCTCGTAAGGATAACGTTCGCCGCTGTATTGACCCTCGCCCGTTACGGATTACTCTTGTCTCTCCGTCTACACACCTGTCTGCCATTGATTGACCCTGCCTGCCTGACCATGCCTATGTCACATCCCTTCAATAAAAGTTTGCATTTGGATCCGCTCGTCTCTCGCCTCCCTCTCCACGTTACAGAATACTCGGCCACAAAAGGATCCAGCAGCTTTTCACCCAGACATTCATCAGGTATGGACACTAACAGGATTTTATTCGGACTTAAACAAGGACCACGTACACTTGAACAGCACATCATTGAATTTCTAGCCATTGCAAATCATTCTGACCTCCCGGATTGCGTTCTCATTGAAATATTTTGTGATGGTTTAAATGAACTGTTAAAAGCAAGACTGAGACGCGAGGGTCCGCGTTCGTCTCTGGTCGTGTTTTTGGACTTTGCTCTTTTGTGTGAGGGCTCGTCGTTTACTGTGGGGGTCGCGGACGGAGAACGCGACAACGCGGTAACGGCGGCCGCGCACCCCGCTCACAGAATGGCGGCCGCGCCGGAGCGCGATGCCACAAACACGTTAGCCGCCTGGATCGCTTGTGAAATGGCGGCCGTGTCGGAGCGCGCTCGAGCAATGGCGACAACAACGGTGCCCGTTCACACAATGGCGGCGACGGCGGAGCCCGCTCACAAGATGGCGGCGAAAACAGAGCTCCGTCACGTCACAGCTGCCATACCAGAGCCAAGTCACGCTGCAGCTGTGTTTCCTGAGTTCAGTCAAGTTGAGTCGGTGTTTCCTGAGTCAAGTCAAGTGTCTAAGGCAAGTCAAGTTAAAACTGTATTTCCTGTATCAAGTCAAGTCAGAACTGTTGTTCCTGTGTTAGATCAAATTACAGCTGTCGCTTCTGTCCCAAGTCAAGGTACAGACATCATTCCTGAGCCAAGCACTGTCAAAATGGCTGCCGCGCCAGAGTCACTGCACAAGATGGCTGCCACGCCAGAGCCACTGCACAAGATGGCCGCCACACCAGTGCCAGCTAACGCCACGTTAGCCAAGCCACAGCCTGTTCACGTCGCGTTTCCTGCTCCGGAGTCTGCACCTATCATGGCCGCCCTTCCTGAAGCGGTTCCTGAGTCAAGCAAGGTCACAGCCGTGGTTCTTGAGTCAAGTCACGTCCTGCCTGACATCCCAAGATCACGGCCTATCATGATGGCCCACGTGCTGGACTCACCCCTAATGGCTGTATGGGCAGCTAAAATGGCAGCTACCCCTGATTCCAGTCAAGTCGCAGCTGCATTTCCTGAGTCAAGCAAAGTCACAACTGCCACCCCCGAGCCAAGCAAGATTACTGCTACTGTTCCTGTGTCAAGTCAGGCTGCAGAACCAAGTCAAGCTGCAGCTGCATCTTCAGAGTCTGGCCAAGCTTCAGAGTCCGGTCAAGCTTCAGAGTCAAGCCAAGTCACAGCTGTGCTCCACGAGTCAAGCCAAGACACAGATGTTGTTCCTGAATCAAGCCAAGCCACAGCAGACCTTCATGAGCCGGGGCAAGTTGCTACAGTTATTCCCGAGCCAAGTCAATCCTTAGCTGACCTCCATAAGCCAAGTCGAGTCACAGTCGCTCCTTCAGGTCCAAGTCACGTCTGGCCAGAGCCTCCTCACGTCTCCTCTGAACTCCCAGAGCTCACGCTCCCAAGTCACAAATCCAATAATGTCACAGCCGTCGTCCCTGCGCCTAGCGAGGTCACAGCTGGTCTCCAAGAGCCCAGCCAAATCACAGTTGGTCACCACCAACCAAGTCAACCCACTACCGAACTTCACGGACCAAGTCACGTCTCGTCTGATCACAAGCCTGCACCAGAGCTCTCGTCTGGTCACAAGCCTGCACCAGAGCTCTCGTCTGATCACAAGCCTGCACCAGAGCTCTCGTCTGATCACAAGCCTGCACCAGAGCTCTCGTCTGATCACAAGCCTGCACCAGAGCTCTCGTCTGATCACAAGCCTGCACCAGAGCTCTCGTCCGATCACAAGCCTGCACCAGAGCTCTCGTCCGATCACAAGCCTGCACCAGAGCTCTCGTCTGATCACAAGCCTGCACCAGAGCTCTCGTCTGATCACAAGCCTGCACCAGAGCTCTCGTCTGATCACAAGCCTGCACCAGAGCTCTCGTCTGATCACAAGCCTGCACCAGAGCTCTCGTCTGATCACAAGCCTGCACCAGAGCTCTCGTCTGATCACAAGCCTGCACCAGAGCTCTCGTCTGATCACAAGCCTGCACCAGAGGCCTTCCCCGTCGGAGAAGCTGCGCCAATGCCTCCAGAGGTGTCGGCGCCTGCCGTAGAACCTCTTATGGAGGGGGCGTTAACCTCTAAACTCTCTGCTTCTCCCTTTTTCCTATCTGCATCCTCTGTCCCTGCTTTCCCCAGATCCCAGACCATGACGCAGCCTCCTGCTCCGCCCCGGAAAGCCGCTCCGCCTCCTGCTCCGTCCCGGAGGGCCGCTCCGCCTCCTGCTCCGCCTCCTGCTCCGCCCCGGAGGGCCGCTGCTCCTCCTGCTCCGCCCCGGAGGGCTGCTGCGCCTTCTCCCTCTATTCTGTCTGCCTCCTCTGTCCCTGCTCTCCCCAGGTCCCAGAGCGTGATGCGGATTCCTGTTCTGCCCCGCAGGGCTGCTGCGCCTCCTACTCCGCCACAGAGGGCTGCTGTGCCTCCTGCTCCGCTTCCTGTTCTGCCTGGGAGGGCTGTTGCGCCTCCCGTGGCGCCTCCGGCTCCGCCCTGGAGGGCTCTAGCGTCGCTGGCTCTGCCTCCGGCTCCGCCCTGGAGGGCTCTAGCGCCACCTGCTCTGCCTCCGGCTCCGCCCTGGAGGGCTCTAGCGCCGCCTGTTCCGCCTCCGGCACCGCCCTGGAGGACTCCACCGGCTCCGCCCTGGAGGGTTCTTGCACTGCCTGTTCCGCCTCCGGCTCCGCCCTGGAGGGCTCCACCGGCTCCGCCCTGGAGGGTTCTTGCACTGCCTGCTCCGCCCTGGAGGTCTCCTGCCCTGCCGGTCCTGCCTCAATCACCGGGTCCTCCGCAGGGATCTGGTCCTCCGGCCCTTGCTCTGTCTAACCCCCGCCCCACCGCTCCCTTGGACTGTGGTTTGTTTGGAGCGTCTGGAAGCCGCTCTTTGGGGGGGGGCTATGTTATGATCTGGTCGGTGAGCTGCGGACCGCTCACCACCAGACGTCGCTCTCGCGTTTTGTCAGGCACGGACTGCCACACTACACCCCGGACTACACTTCCCATCAGCCACTGCTCTTACTATTTGCACCAATCACGGACTGTATAAATACCCCGGTCTTCCTGTCACTCCTCGCCGAGTATTGTTTTGCATAGCATTCATACAAAGCGTTTCCCCGAGTTTCCCTATGTCTAGTTTTCCAGTCGTTGTCTCGTTTTGATCTCTCGCCTGTTTGACCACTCTCTTGCCTAGCCCTCGTAAGGATAACGTTCGCCGCTGTATTGACCCTCGCCCGTTACGGATTACTCTTGTCTCTCCGTCTACACACCTGTCTGCCATTGATTGACCCTGCCTGCCTGACCATGCCTATGTCACATCCCTTCAATAAAAGTTTGCATTTGGATCCGCTCGTCTCTCGCCTCCCTCTCCACGTTACAAGATCTTTGCATTCTCTGCTAAACTAACATTCTCTGTCTGCTCTTCTAGGCACCTGTCCAGCCAAAGTTCATTGAGAGACGAAGTGGGTGCTCAACTCACAAAAATTAGTTTTAACTAAGGCTGGATTTGGTATAGTGAGGGTTACATTTAAAGCATTATTCTGAGGAAACACAACTGAATTATTCTCTGACAAAGAAGAATTAAAGAAACAGACAAAGGTGATCTAAGAAAAAATATAGTTATAAAACAGCGCTACTTGGTCACTCCAACTTGTTTGATGGTAATTTTCTAGGGTAATTTTCAAAATAATGATAAGGAAAATATATTTATAAAAGACAAAAGAAATTAAATCTAACATGTTGTCATCACTGGGGTAATGAGATATACATGTTATCGGCCATGGATCCAAGAATTATGCAGAGATCTCTCATTTACTTTAGCTCATAGGTAACAACTAAAAGAAATGAACAATATTTGAAGAGCACAAAGAATAAAGGCATTTGGGAAATTACAGTTGGCCATCTCAATTGCACCATGCCTAGGCCCAATATTCTAAAACATTGAATAATTAGAGCTTGTGAAAAAAAAACATTGAAACATGTTATTGGGAAGTGACACAGTGCCTGTGTTCTATAGCTGTTAACAACAACAAAGATATGTGGAATTCCACTGTTAAAACTGTATGTTCCCATTTTAGAGCGGTACGCAAGAATGTGATGGCCAGAAGAGTGTGAATGTGTGTGAATGATGGCCAGTGTGTGAATGGAGTGAAAGAAAGTGTCTGAAGAGACACTAAGGCAAATCATTTATTTGCCGAAACAGCTGTTTTCTAAAGTTTAATAATATCTGGACTTTAATATGTGGGCCCACAGGGCAGATAATGCCCAATAAAAATAACAACCATGGATGAATTTGGGTTATTGTTGTGGCAGAAAGAAAAAGTGCCACATGTGCGCAGCGTAATAGCATGGAAAAGCAGATCAAACAAGCTTAATCAAACTTTCTTTTCAGCATATCAAGATGAAGCTGATGCTTGTCAAAAGTATAAAATGTTGGTTTATAACTGTTAACTTAAGCAAAAGTGGGTTGAATGCTTTCCAGATGCCATACTGAAAATAAAGAAATAATGGAGTCAAATTACCCAATTGTGAAGGATAACTTGAGAAGGAGAAAATGTAAATCATATGATAAAAAGCCAAATTATATAAGACAAAAAATGAGATGGAATTAAACCTTACTGGAAATAAAAGCATGTAAACACTGAAAAAAAAGGCCAGGAGAGCATTGAGCCCACATACTGTACAATGTCCACAGGTGACATCGAGAAGGACAGTGGATGATGAAATTCATGTTCCCACTAACAAAACAGTTAAAGTCTCATTTACAGAGAACAGCGGCTTAATTCCAGGAAGGTTGGCTCCAACAATAAGAACCAGTGAGGATGTGTTGAGATCTCAGAGGAGGACCGTTCAGTGGCCCGGAAAATGGTTGCAGAATGACATCGGAGACCACACCTCTAGTTTTAAAATACACCAACCAATTATGTAATGAGGACCCTACCATGCCAACAGGGAAAGACCATGGCAACCAATCACTGATGAAGACGGAATGAATGATAAAACGGCTAACAGGATGACCAAACTCTTCACATGGAGAAGATGTGGGCCAATGAGTTAGGAAAAAATTTAAATAAAAGAAAAAGATAAAATTAAAGCAGAGAGTAAATTGACACAAAGAGAAGTCAAAAAGTGATGGAGCTCCAATCCAGAATGCTGAGCAAATAATTCAGTTAATCACTGCAATAATGCTACCTAAGCAAAAACAAGAAGGCAGCAGACTAAGGGAAAGGTGACTGAGGTGACTAAATATATCTGAGAATGAAGAAGAGCACATTACTAAAAGCTCCTGAAAAAGGAAACAGTGTCAAGAGTGAAGAGACTCCCACAAGTGAGAAAAATGGACATAACAGCATGGACTAATACCATCACATGCCTAGTCCACCTAATGATACAAATCAACGGACAACGCCTACCCGATTTTCCCTCAATTAACTTTCAACCTTTGAACTACACCACAAGTTAACGGAGCAAAATATACCAATATTGTAGAAACATTGACTATAATATCCAAAATGATGAGGAAATTTGTAAAGATGATGAATTATAGGAAAGTAGGAAGCATAGCACAAAATATCTAGGTTGAAACATCTTATACTTTCTTTCATTTTGAATCTGTGTGATATATTCTATATGTTGATATTCCCAATATTTTCAAAAAGTTAAGGAATCAGAATCTTTTACTCCCTTCTGCCTCTAGTACAGTGAAGAATGGTGAGGGGAGATGTTTGGTTTTGATGTCCCCTGGAGTGTGGTTCCATAATTAAGTCATTGATAATGAAGTTGTATGACTTATTTTAGTCACAATAATACAAGAACTGAGAATCCTGGATTGTGAAACTACATTCTGGAAAAAGTGAGTAAGGTGGGACTTAAGTAAGTCCCAGAGGGGGGAGATGTAGAAGATTTTCATTAATCTTGAATCAATATAAAACATAGAATTATGCCTATGCATTAGAGGATATTATTCTACTATTATCATCTGACTATGTGTATTAACTCTGTGCAGTGAGCTTAGAGCAAAGAGAACTATTTAAAGCTTGAAAAACACTCATGTATGGAACGAACCTGTTCAGGAGCTAGAAATACATGACAGCTATTGATCAACCTTCAGGAATTCATATATGGTAAAAAATACCTTGTCCAAAAATACAACAGTGCATATATGGAATGCTTCAGGATGTATATATGTGTGCTTGAGACGAAACTCTGGAGTGGTGTTCGAACATTACTCGGCCTTTTGTTAACTTGTTAATAAAGGTCTATCTGACTTCAAAACCTCTTCAGAGCAATTTATTTTGAGCAAGGAAAATTCTACAACACTGTACAGGTTAATGCTCCAGTACAAAGACTTGCTATTCCAGAACCGAGTGGTACGTATTAATAATAAGAATTATTTATAATATATCTGTACCATACCGTTTAAAAACCTCATTCACATTTTTCATTGTTATTCACATAGGGTGTTTTGCTAACACTATACCGCCACCCCGAGCATTTGCTGATGCTAGTTCTGGTGTAGGGGTTAAAAGGCAAGAGCCGCTATCCAGATCTCGGAGGGTAGGTCAGGATGTGGCCGCAGCTGTGAAGGTTCAAGCACGTGGGCAAAAGGCAGCAAGGCCCCGCGAAATCTGTTTCATACCCAACACACCCAAGCGAAAACGACCAAGACAATCAGTTGGTAAGTATGACGGATCAAATGAAATTATTCTCTTTATTATTATTATTATTATTATTATTATTATTATTATTACAATAATCACGATTATTATTTTAAACCCATCAGAAGAAACTATGATCTGGAATGAGCATTTTGTTCTAGCATGGGACAAGTGCAATATGAACCAGGCATCTAGTGTGGAACAAAAGGCAGAATTAAACCAAGCCCCTGAGATCAGTGAAAATGCTGTAAATTCAGACGTCAATGCTGATAATCTTCCTTCAAACCAGGAGGAATACAAGAACCAACTACAGAACAACGCAAACAAGGAAATTCTGAACTTTTTGAATACGGTTGTGAAGAACCAGGAAAGAATAATAGAGGACCAACAGAGGGCCCAGGAGGAGTAAGCACATTTTAATCAGACTGTGACAACAACGCTGCAGAAACACGGCATCACCCTTAAACAAATAATTGCAATGCAAAAACGTCATGATGATGGACATGAACAAACAGCCCGTGATCAGGAAATGACTGTTACACTGTTAAATGAACTACTGGGGATGTTTAAATAACGCTGGTGAGTCCTATTTTCTTTTTCGTCCTAAGTGTGTATTATTTTAGACATCTATTTTTTTTTTTTTGCTCACGGTTGTATGCTGTGAATATTTGAACATAAATTAAGGTTACAATGGCTGCAAAACGTTGTCGGGAGTCATATGATGATGACCTTGGTCCTCCGTTAAGATGTAGTAGGGATGATCATAATGATCAACACTACAGAAAAATTGATCCATCTCATTTAGGCTGTTGACGAAATGAAAAAACACAAGTCCGCTAGGTTGTTAAAATTAATAAACGCTTTACGATCAAGGTCAGAACCTCCTCCAGAACCAATTTTTGATCTTGAACAATTTGTAAATTCTCAACACGCTGGCGAGGTAGCAGAAGCTCCTCCAGAACCAATTTTTGATTTTGATCTTGAACAATTTGTAAATTCTCAACAGATTGGTGAGGGAATAGGTAACCAGCCACACCGTACACTTGGCCTTACCACCCCAAACATGGGTCTTACTCAAGATGAAATAGAATCACTTGTAAGAGAGGGTGGCGATGTGGCCGGATACTCTGTAATACCTCGAGCACGGTTCAATGGTTTGGAAATCCATAGGATTATAAATCTCAGGGGAATATCTTCTACAGATCTAGCAGACTACACAGTATTTTTACATGACACACTTTCTGAAATAGTGGCATTTTCCAGGTTGTTAGGTGGAGATAGAAGTTTAACTAACATTAACTTGAGAGCTGCTAGCCTGACATCGGATGTTAATACACTCGTCACCGGGCAGATTACAGTGTCAATCTCTTTACCAATCAGCTTGAAAAGATCGTGCAGAGCAACTCTGATGTGCAGTTTGATGAGAGTTTAAATTTAAGAGTGTCTATAGCAAGAAGTAAAAATGGTGGTGCACATTGAAAAATACAAGATCTTGTTCATGATGAAGTGATTCGTAAAAATAGACTTCATCTTTTTATCCCTATGAACATCTCATCCAATCTTTGCTTTGCAATCTGCTTAGCACACTTTTTAAACCCTCAGAAACCGCACACAGAGCTAGAAACTATAGTGTCAGCATCGCAGAAGGCTGTTGTACACGTATCAACACAAAATAGCGCTTAATGATATCACTCGGTTTGAACGCATGTTGAATATCAAAATAGTGATCTTCTATAGATCAAACACGGGGGAGCTGGAGAAATATACCAACACAGACGCGCCTCATAATAAAACGGTGTTTTTGGTCCTTCATGACAATCATTATTTTATGATAAAAAATCTACATGTGTTTATTGGTACCCCATACGAATGTGAGTATTGTTATCAAGGTTTTACCAATCGGAGAGACCACAGATGTCGATACACCTGCGATGTTTGTAATGCGCCTGAATGTCATCTTTACCCAAAAAAAAACAAAACACTGCGTCGACTGTTTGCGGTGCTGCAGATCTGACTATTGTTTTGAGATGCATAAAAAGCCCCCACCAGGTCAGCAATTCGCACAATGTGATGTTACTAAGTATTGTCGAAAATGTAACAGACGATACCACGTCAGCGACACCAAGCCCAAACCACACAAATGTCCTGCAGATCATTGTGTCCATTGTGGTGAGAGTTTGGTTGTCGATGGCGTGTATCAATGTTTTATCCAACCGGTTAAGATGGAGAAACCAGACACAAAGTACATCTTTTCTGATTTTGAAACTTGTTATTAAAATGGTAAACATGTTGCTAATTTCGTATGTGCTATAACATATGGCGGCGAAGAATTTGTAGCTGAGGGTCCTGATTGTGTGGATCGTCTCATTAAGAAGTTCAGACGGCCTCGTTATCGTAATTTCACGTGGATTGCACATAATGCATCCGGATATGACAATTTCATTCTTTTGGAATACTTCGCCAGAATGGGGATTGCACCTAAAATTACAATGCAAGGCTGTTGTCTAATCTTAATGTATGATGATGCATTCAAGCAGAGATTTATGGATAGTTACAGTTTTATACCCATGCGTCTAGCCAACACACCTGCGGCATTTAATCTGACCAACAGCCGAAAAGGGTATTTCCCGCATCAATTCAACCGGATCAAAAATGATTCGTATGTAGGCCCATACCCTGCCAAAGATTTTTATGGATACGCAAGAATGTCAAACAAAGATAGAGCAGAGTTCGACGAGTGGTATAGTAGTGTCTCTGACAAAGTGTTCAATTTTAAAAAAGTAGTTATGTATGGAAAAAAATGACATTGTCTTACTAAGGGAGGTGTGTTTGAAGTATTGCGATGAATTCATTCAGTGTACAGTTCTGGACCCGTTTAATTACACCACCCTGGCGGCCACTTGTATGGCAATCTTTAAAACACACTATCTACCGAAAGACACAATACAATGGGAGTGTAGCTGGAATCGTGCTAAACAGTCTGATGCTAATGTGATAGAATTCATGTCCACCTACAAACATCCTGAAAGACTGAATCCGCGTGATGCGTTATTTGGAGGACGTACTTACGCTTTCAAACTGTACCACAAGGTTGAAGAAGTGAGGTTATACGGTACGTCGATTTCACGAGTGTGTATCCGTTTTGTCAGGCTACAAAGTGTTTCCCCATAGGCCATCCGCAAATAATTTTCAAAGATTTTGGTAATCTTGAGAATCATTACGGTCTTATCAAGGCTACGGTCCTACCACCCCGAAAACTACTTCACCTGACGTTACCGGTAAGGGTGTCTGGAAAATTATTATTCCCACTTTGTAGGTTGTGTGCAGAACAACAGAATCAGACACTGCCATGTATGCACACTGATGAGGAAAGAGCTATGTCGTAGTAAAAGTGGATGAGATCTGGCATTTTCCCCAGCGATCAGAAACACTGTTCTGTGATTATGTTAAAACATTTTTACAGTTCAAACAGGAGAGTTCCGGGTTTCCAAAAGACATGGTGACAGATGCTGACAAAGAATCTTATGTGAGAGATTACTTTGAGAAGGAGGGGATTAAGCTGAATCTGGACAAGATTGAACTGAACCCTGCACGTAGGTCTATCATGAAATTGATTTTAAATTCTCTATGGGGGAGGTTCTGTTTTCGTGAGGGGCTACCTACAACGGAAATAGTTAAAGATCCTGAACAGTTTGCACGCCACATTTTCGGTACTGAGCATGACGTCAGATATTTCTCATTTTGTGTCAGACAATTGTTCAGTGGTCTTATGCAAATGGGAAATCTGCCCCAACTCGTGACATAAATGTATTTCTCTGTGCTTTTACAACAGCCCATGCACGTTTAGAACTCTATGATGTCATGGAGAGGCTAGGTGACAGGCTTCTTTATTGTGATACAGATTCACTCATTTACACATCAAAAGAGGGGGAATATGAACCACCCCTAGGTCCATATCTCGGTGATCTTACTGATGAAGTTGGACCCGGAGATCATATCACCCTTTTTTTGTCAGCAGGCCCAAAAGGGTATGGATATGTCACAGCTAAGGGTAAGGTCTGTATGAAAGTGAAAGGCATAACACTTAATGCTGTAAACTCTGAAGTCATCACACTAGATTCACTGATTGACCTTGTAGATCATTATGTAACGGAGCGGGACAATAGCCTACATGTTCTCGCACACAATGACACTATTGTGAGGAATAAAAAGAATTTGACATTGCACAACAAGTCATTTGTAAAGAAATTCAAAGTTGTGTACAACAAACGTGTATTCCTCCCTGACTTTACTACACTTCCATATGGCTTCTGACAACGTTTTTGGTAGGGGTGTGCGAGACACAGAAGGGTTTGACACACGATTCCAGTGGCCTTTTGCTGCCATAGTCTCGGGATCTAGCAACTGTGGGAAAACGTTTTTTGTAAAAATGTTGTTGCAAAATGCTGGAAAGTTGATTTCTAAAAAAAATGACAATATTGTTTTCATTTATTCTGCATGGCAACCTTTGTATGACGATTTGTTAAAGATGTATAATCATGATATTAAAATTATTGAAGGAATTCCACAGACTCTGGATGACGATGTTTTGTTTCCTGTCAATAAAACATCTCTTGTTGTGATTGATGATTTTATGCAGGAAGCATCCAGTAACAAGGAGGTTGAAAAACTTTTCACAGTCTATGTACACCATAAAAATTTAAGTGTTATATACATTCTACAGAATTTATTTTTTCAGGGTAAATCCAGCAGGAACATTAGTTTGAACACAAATTATTTAGTACTTTTTATGAATTCAAGAGATGCCTCCCAAGTCAATATTTTAGCCAGACAAATGTTTCCCCACAACACAAAATTTTTTACGGAAAGTTATGAAGATGCTACCAGCCTCCCTTACGGCTACCTTTTGATTAATTATAAAGCAAAGACCCCAGAACTGTATCGTCTCAGAACTGCATTACTTTCACAACATCCTTTTGTAAACATCCAGAAAAAAAAAAAAAAAGATGGCAACTCTCTAAAATAAATAAAAAATAAATCTCTCTTAAAAACCACTCTCTCTTAAAGTTGTTATTAAAAGCAACGCCCAAGCAAAGACGTGTTATTTTACATAATGCTACTGATGAGTTCATTTTATGTTTGTGTGAATTAGCTCTTAACGTTCTCCATGGTAAAATCCCGCTCACACATCAACAATACCAGAAGCTGAAAAGAAGAAAAACTGAAATCAAATTGGTTGCTGATAAGAAAGTTGGGGTCAGAAGAAAGAGGCGATTGATTAACCAACAAGGAGGATTTCTTCTTCCTCTTTTAAGCGTTGCAGTCCCTTTTATTACCAGCTTGATCGCATCCAATAAATAATGTCTGGGATGGAACACACTGAAAAGGTGTACTTGGTTCCACAGAGAGAATTGGATACATTGAAGGCTGCCACCACACGTAAATCTATACATCAAACCGTCGAGGATGATCTCGACATGACAATCAGAAATATTTTACACAGAACTGATCTGAAACTGTATGAAAAGGCAAAGATGTACACATCGTTGTTGCAGAGGTTTTTAACATTAGCTAAGCTGCGGGACAGAGAGACCAACACATTAACATTATCACTATCATCACCGCACCATGATGATAAAGAAGTACACCCCGTGACTACAAATGTGCGAGACTAAGATGTTTTAGATGCTGTTGCAGATGATGTTTTGAAGAATGTTCCACAGAAGAATATAAAAAATGCACGTTACATTTTAAATAAAATGTTTAAAACCAAAGATATTGCTGCTTGGACTGAATCGGGTGAGTTTGCGTTTAAAGGTAGAACTATCCCTGGTTCACACATGCTAGATTTAGTTAAAAGTGTCATGGCACCACAAAAGATTCTTGATGAGTTTTAGAAAATCTTTAATTATTGGCGGAAAATGGATGTCATCAGGTTTGTTCCCGAAGCTATCGAAAAACATTGATACGCCATCCTCGTTTATGTAAATGGCTAACCAGTGTTTTCCCACATGATTTGTCCCCTTTGAATTAAAAATTACTGATGATGGTAATTTACTCAATGGTGTTTGTGGTAAATAGTCACAAGGGAGCAAGCCGAGAAAATGGGTGTTGCATGAAATCTTATCCATGATCCGTGTAAGCTGTGCTGTGTTCATTATTTTATTAATAGTAATCAACTAAGATCTGTTGACGGTTTGATACTTCCACAAGAGATTCAAAGGTAGAATAGAGAATAAAACTAACCGTATGGGGTAGTGGTTGTCTGAAACGTGCTTCAAGTCTAATATTCCCAGATTTTATAAGTGATAAATGCTGTCCACATTCCTCGTCTGGCGAAAGATTAAACACATAGAGAGTGTATCCGCACAAAAACTCATCTCTATCAATAGACAGCGCTTGGTTTTTGAAATGTTTTTCAGAAGCCAATGCTAATTGGTAGAACTCGGGTACTGCGGAGCCGCTCGCATAATTAGGTTGCAGAGGTTTTGCAGGGAATTGTTGCCCGTCCACATAAATAGATAAAAATTCTAAGTCATAATTTTTAAACGCGAATGGATTTTTTTTTATACGACCCTGTGAAGGCATCGTTATCAACCATAGCTAGTACAATAGATTTTGGTAGAGTTCCTAAGAATAAGTTTTCTTGATTGCAGACTCGCGAGTCTGGAGGGATTGGGAAGTTTTTTACACAGACACGGTCAATGGGATACTTAGCGGGGGTTGAGACACTTACTTTTTTCACGAATAGTGAGGCCGACACGATGTTTCATTTATAGGCGACATCATCTCTCCTCATTAGACAGAATTCATCTTTACCCCTAGTCATCCGTATTTTAATGTCAACCCCATTAAGCATAAGTTTTTCTTGAAAGAAGATATCGCTGTGAATGGGTGCAAGTAGTTCGACAACATTACTGGCGTTAGTAAACACAGCTCTCTTTGTCAGACCGTGATTTCCTCCAGCAGGGTCTGCAGCATCCATGTGACCGGCTCTATCTTTATAGAATAATCCAGCAGAGAAAAGTGTTTCCAGGGTGTGTTTATCATAATTAAGAAGGCACTCAATAAGACAGCGATAAGGATGCGTGTTCGTGCACTGTGATATCAAGCGATCCCCCAACGACATGTCAACCTGTGAAAATACTGTCGCTCCTGCATAGTTGATAAGGCCCACGGGGGCTCTGTCTGCAATATCTGTACCGTTAGATTTAGTAATTTTGACCCGCAAAAATAACAATGTGTTGTTTAGGTCGATGTAATCCTCCCCGGTCCTGGCAATAAAAAATTCCAAAGGTGCTGTGTCTGAAATCGCTGATAATGGGGGCACCTCTATATAGGCATTTTTTTCAATAGCTGTTTGTGTCAGAGGCACTGTGAATAGGTTGAGTTCAGATTTAATACATTCTTCTGACATGTTGTGTATTAACGCCATGATCTAGAATATTGTTTTGACAGATCTCTTCGACTTAACACGTTTAGCTGCCTCCTTGCGCTTGCGTTTTATGACTGAGGCCTTTTTAGGTGCACGTTTTCTTTTCTTTTGTGTTTGACCACTCCTCCTAGCCCCAGGAGGTCTAGAGATTCTTTAGCGAGACATCACCATTAGTCCGGATCCCTCTTGAGTGTTATTGTTGTTAAAGGAGTGTGTTAGTGTATTGGTAACAACATCACTTAGTATGTTTTTTGCAACTGATATAAGATGCGGCTTGGCAATGCTGAATCCTTGTTTCAGTAACGGGATTGTTATATGAAAAAGCTTTCTAAAGAGGCCCCAATTCCTGACCCGTACATAACTCTGCCCCCTGCATAACCAGGGAGTCCATTACCTGCTTGGTTTTGGTAATAGGCCACGTATCGCTCAGGATCCATTTTGTAAGTGCAGGGGTATGGCATTATTTATTATTTTTAAAAAATCCTGTTTCACGGGTCTGTCTGAAATGCACACACCTTTCCATAAGTAAAACGTACGTTTTGATTCTCATCGTCTTTTACCTCTATGGCTATATCTGTGAGGCTTTATTGACTGGTACGTAATGTACCTTATCGTATCTAACGCTGACAATCTTATTATTCTCACCCTCTATATGCACACATCTCAGTAGCGGGACGAACGCATCGCCAACTGATTGATATTCAATGATATCTGTGTGTATATATATATATATATATATATATATATATATATATATATATATATATATATATATATATATATATATATATATATATATATATATATATATAATATAAGCTGTAGAAACCCCCGTTTATGTCGGCTTGATAAGGAGCATATGTCACCGCTATGGCTCTATAGTCAAAGACCACTATAGTCTTTGTTAGGTTGATTTACAGATTCTATAGCCACCCCTATAACTGGAAATAGTGTTTTCCGGATGAACAGCTAACAATGCATTGCAGGGGAGTGTCAAATAAAATCTGCCTTCAGACATGATTGTTTTTTAAATGAGTGAGTACACATCTATGTCTGGTTTCTTTTATGGTATCTGCACATCTACCACATCTTTCTCATCTACCCATGTATTGAATTTTGAAGGCCATCCGGCCCAGTGGACCAAAACCTTTGTTGATCGTCCTTGTCGCTTCCTATCCAATTTTTTTTCTGTTTTAAAAGATTTGTTCTTGCTCACATATATTTTTTGTAATTCCTCCTCATAGAAAACCCCATCAATAACCGTCATAATCACACAGTCTATAGACAGGTGGCTCTCGCGGGATACGTTTTTACTGTGAAAAACACTTCTGTGTAGTTTTTCTCATATCCTTTTGCAAATGGGTCCCTTACTTTAGAGATTCTGACTGTGTCACCAGTCTTATACTTAAAAATAGGGTTAGCACTGTGCGAAACCTTAGACCCGTATAGGTTATGTAGCACCGTGGGTACGTTTTCTTTGCAAACGTCGATTGGTCTCATCTTGATGCTTCTGTGATAGCTTGCATTGTATCCATCCGTGATGTCCTGAAGTATGTCAACGTATCTTCTAGAGTTTGTAGCTGTTAAATATCTAAACATTTTTGCTTTATAGCTGCGATGGAAACGCTCAATAATAGACGCTTTCAGCTCCGTGTCTGTTGCAAAATGCGTGATGTTGTACTTTTTTGTTATATTTTGAAAATGTTTGTTAAAATACTCTTTTCCTTTATCCGTCTGTAATTTCTGAGGTACTCGACCCTCTTTCAATATAGATTCAAAGGCCTTAGCCACCTCTACCCGACTCTTGTTTTTTAACACTCGCACCCATGCATATTTACTGAACACATCTATGCATGTCAACAGAAAATGGTTGTTGTCATTTTCCTTAGCATATGCTGCCATGTCTACTAGATCTGCTTGGAACTGCATGTCGATGCCATAGACAAAAACCCTGTTCCTTTTGTATTTTAGGGGTGCTGTCCTGTGTAGTGTGTAAGCATTCTCACCAGCTAGCCAGTCTGAAATCTGTTTATCAGTTAAGCGAATACCTGTTTCCTTTAAAACAGCGTCTTTTAATTGTTTTTTTACCCCCTAAAGAACCTGGGTTAGAAGGGGTATAGTAAATCTTTTTCAATATCTCTTCGGACATGTCACTTAAGAGGTTACAAAAGAATAACACAAGAGTTTAAGTATATTGGTTTTTATTTATCAAAAGTAAATTAAAAAAATCCAACAATTTCAAACATCATCAACGTACTGAAGAAACTTTACACACATTACAACATTTTTCTCAACCATGTAGCCAACCAGTGCATCAATAATCTCACATACAATCGTCTGATCATTTGTTGAAATCAACACCACACATAGATCTGTTACATATGTACACAAACACAAAATGTCAGCAATTCTAATCCTACTACCACATTCAGTCATTAGGTCTAGTATTTTCCTGACGGTAACAGAAATTGGGTCACCTACATTAATACACATACGCATCACATCGTTCCACTCATTTGATATTGCTCTTACAATTGCCATTTGTTTTTTGAGATTTGTAAAACATTTGGCATCAACACCGCATCCGTTTACTGGTAAGGATACATTGTGATTGTCATTAATGATCCTGTACAGCAAGTTGATCATTTCACATCTAATATTTTGTTTAAACATAGTTTTTGTCAGAGCATTAACACAACATGTGTTCCCCATGGTAATGTTATAGTTATGCCGTGTGTGCACTACCCTTCCAACTGTCCACAGCGTCACTGTTGACATCCACAACTTTTTGTCTGACCTGGCGAAGCTTCTCCACAATGTAGACCTCGTCACGTAGTTCACACAAAATAGCATCCACCGAACCCTGGACCCTCTGTGGATTAACCCTTGAACCGTATCGGTTCAGTGCTTGAGCTATAATGTGCATCAGCTCCGGCTTTATCAGATTACATGACAGTTCCTCGAAGTATGCGTCAAAGAAATAGGCATTGGGTTCAAACAAACATGAGTGTCTAAGTTGACTGGGGTGGTCCAGTTCACAACCAGCACAAATTTCTTTCAGCTTTTTGTTGATAACGTGTTCCAGTATGACCATGACAGTTGCTTTTATAATTTTAAAGCCATCAGAATGGATACATTCGTCTGTGTCATCATTTCCAGCACAGGCCGCAGCTCCTGCTATTGCTCCAGCGCTACCGTACGGCGTTGTGAGAAAGGTAAGGTTGTGATAACCCAGTTCCATGCAGAATTTGTCCAACCAACCGTTGTCATTAGTTTGTGGGAGGGTCTCCATAGGTATGGCGTTGTCATCAGGCATCGCTGGTAGGGTTTCTGGGGTGTTGCTGTAGCAGCACGTCGATGATGCATCTTGAGACATGGTAGAGTTGAATGTTGTGAGCATCCCATTCTTTAGGTATTTAATGGCTGTAATATGTGGGTGGAGATAAGAGACGGTCTGGGGTGTTAGGAACGCCCCATTCAGGATGGAATAATTTCACCTTTACAGAGTTGTAGTGATCATACATGTCACACCATCTGAACATCTTGTCAATACATGTAAAAACGTCGTTGATTATATGGACATCTTTCCACTGAAACAAAAACCTCATGTCATGTAGTGTTCAGATTCAGGAATAGGCCACATGCACTCATGGATCTTTATCTTGTCATTACAGTAAAAAAATGTAAACACAATCGTCTGGTAATTTTTTACTGTGATCCCCAACCACACGAAATCTTCTGTCAGTAGTTATGCCGTTTCACTCTGCAATGTATAATGGATCATCACCACAATCATTCAGATCTCTCCAAACATAGTTGTAGAATAACCACCAGTCTTTGGCTGGAAAAATGAGACAGGGTTCCCACGCTGTAAAATCATCTTCTATATCCGTAGCATAGAGTTTCACAGTCCACATCACTTTGTCAAACACATATCGTCCCATACGGTTACCAGACATTGAGAAATCACAAGACACCATGTTCATATCTTCATGGAGAAACTTTGTCAAGCTAACTCCTTGTTTTTTCCTCGGTGCAAAAGTCAATTCCTTCCTCATTTCAACAGGTCCTCTTGTTGGTGAAATACACATCACTATTCTAGCAGTTTTAGGAGTTTTTCGAGGACCAGCAACAGCCATTGTAACAGGAGAGCACAGAACGTCTTCTATGTCTAATGACTATATTCTAAAACCATATTTAAAACATTTCAGGATGTAGGTGGGGTCTTAGGTGTTAGTAAAAGGTCTGGAAGAAGCAACACCATAAAACAACAGGGGAGCGGGAGAGATAAAACATCATAAATCCACTCATAAATCCAATTAAAGTCAAATCTAACATCTGTTTTGATCTTTTGATTTACACAACCACTGTCATGTCACTCAGAGGTGGCAGAGCTCTGGTGACATGGCAGTCAGACTGACAGAGGGGTCATAAACACATAAATTCAGTCATAAATCTGATCATGTACACATTGGACATATGACTACCTGTCCATCAACGCAGACAGGAGTCATAGTCATAATGTATGGTCAATGACCCTGGCTGCATTCGAAACCGCATACTTCCATACTATTTAGTAGGCAAAAAGCAGTAGCCGAAGGAAAAGTATGCATGAAATCTCAATATCCATAAAAGAGCAGGCGAGATTTACCTGGATGGAGCACTATTTCTTACGAGATTTGGGCGTACGTATACTTAAGTATCATTTGAATATGCCTACTTACCTACTATATAGTAGGCGAAATGGGTTTGTGAGAAGAGTAGTATGTCCGAAACCAGAGTATTCATAAAAAAGTAGGCGAGAGATCCCTGGATGGCCTACTCCGTCCCGCCCAGACTCCGAAGTGCCGATCAAGGGATACTTTTCTATCCCAGAAGCCCACGGGAGATCAATACGTCATCATCGAATGTGATGGAGAACACCGACGAGTGTGTTTTCAAATGTATTACAAACAAAACACTGTTCCTTGTGTTAAAATCGCATTTGTTAAGCTACTGTAGAGCAAACTGTTAAACTGTTGAAGGTGTAAGACGCTAGACAGTATAGTATATTTGTGATTGTTCTGTAAAAATGTTTTATTATGTATAGCGAACAGGGGAGCGCCAGTAAACATGCATGTCTCCAAAGTGAATTTACATAAACCATATACATCTTAAAGACGTGACAGGAAAATGTTCAAAAAGAATTGCAGATGAGCACATCACAACACGAACAGACATCTGAGTGAGTGATGTGTGCTGTTATAGTAGAATTCACTGTTGTCAACACTGTTTACATTAGATGAATGAAATGTAAATAAACACATACATAAAGTAACTAAACATAAGTTATCTTTTTTATTTGTCCATTAGTATTGCTGATAAATTGAGGAGCATTTGTTGGATAACACAAGTGAGTTAACACATCATGTAGTATTGAGCACATGAATCACAGAGGTGACTTGAATCTTGTCTGAATGTTACAGGGACAGATGAGATGCGTTTATCTAGTGAAGAGTGACTGATTTAGGAATGCTGCCATCAAAGGCTTTGAGTGAGTACACTACAGACATCAATTAAACATCTTTTAAATCTTAAGTTGTAGTTTATTTTAATTGTTGTAATTTCAAACAGAGCTATTACAGCACTTTTCTGATTCTTGATTTCTGTACATTTGATGCAGAGCTTCTGGGGTGGAGCAGGTGAGGTCGAGCTGGGCTAAATGTTGCTGTGGTCTATTCATCCTCAGTGAGCTCAGAGCCAGCGAAAGCATATAGAGAATGACCAAAAGACATTGAGGATGTGATTCTGAGATTCTGATCAAGTTTGTTCTGCTGGTTTCTGTTCATACAACATCAGTCAATGGAGCCTGAGTTTCAGAAGCTTCAAAAGCATCAACAATGTCATGAAGCTTCTGAAAGTGAGGCTTTATTGACTGATATTGTATGAACAGAAACCAGCAGAACAAACTTGACCAAAAATCACCTTTTGTGTTCAGAAAAAAATTAACAAAAAACACAAACGGACACAAGGATTAAAGTGGAGGTGAGTAAAAAATGACAGAATTTATATGTTTGGGTAAACTAACCCTTTAATCCCCCAAGTAGAAATTGTATGAAATATATGTAAGCATTTATATTACAGTAGTACCTTGAAGAAATAAACTTTAAGAAATAAGCAGTTTTATTGGGCGTTTGTGCCCAAGGCACAAAAAAGCATTTACAAAAATGTACATTTTTAATTTAAGAATTATAATGACAGAAAACATAACTATAATGGGTTTGCGTACATCATAGTATGAGATTATATACACAAGAAAAAAAAAAAAGATTAAATTTTGAATAATCTTTGAATAATCACAATATTCATATAATCATAATGCATTAAAAATTGCATTTGCAGCCTCAGGGATGAAAGAAGAGAAATTCAACAAGAAAAAGAGGAAAACAAAGGAGATTTAAGCCAGTTTTACGTGTGGATGAACAATTTTACACATAACATAAAGAAATTAATAGCATATTGAAGGATTACAAATTTAAGAATCTGTTTAAAATATGCTGATCTTATGTTCTGACATAGCATCACATAAAAACTAAGGTGAATTATATTGTATTTAGCATTTAAGGTAAATACGATGTAGTCAGACAAATGATTCTCTCAAGCAAAGTTTGTAGCAAGAGGTTCCTGCCAGTTCCTGTTCTCTTATTATAAGTCAAATGAGCCAGATTACTGAGATGTTCACCTTTTGTTTGTAATGGCTCTTGGTACCTCTGCCCAGTCTTTGAGTAGTTATGATGATTGGATTAGGACTGGTGTAAATGGTGCAGGCTGCTATGCCTGAATACTTCATTTGCACGCTTTGTTTGGGGTTGTCACCCAGGTGCTTTGTCTCCAGATCTAAGCACTGCCCCCTAAATGTATATAAACTACAATGTATCACTGCCTTAGTTAGACGACTTTTTGATGACTGCAGCGCCACGCAGCGAGTATCTGAATAAAGAGAAACTTCTGCTTCAAGATATCCAAAACGTCTCCTGGTCTCTAAGAAAAATTTCCAACAGTTTTGGTGTCGTGACCCGGATAGAGCTTCTCGCCAGACATCGTTCCAGACTGAATTCCAGAAACTTTTTCAGCTCAACAACGATTTGGTGAGTGTTACTCTATTCAAAGAACCACTACAGACCAGTACATATGGTTAGCCTCTGCGCCGCCAGAGAAGTGTTAACAAACAGCTGCAGGGTTTGGTTAACAGATCAGTTATCCTCTATTCAGGTAGAGAGGATTAGCATTACGTGCTAATATCAGTGACCCTCTGTTTAGGCAGAGAAGATTAGCCTAAAGTGCTAGTAGTTTATGTTGTCCTCTGCATTGCCAGGGAAGGTTGAATACATGATAATGTGCATTAACTAGGTTCTCCTCTGCTTTGCCAGAGAAGGTTAACAACAGTTGTTCTGTGTTGACAAATTTATCCTCTGCTTGCCAGGGAGGTGTTAGAAGTGCATTGTTTTGTCAGAAAGACATTACAAAACGTTGAGAAGGAATGCTAGGTTGATTCCAACAACTGAGAAAGGTGGACTAGCTACCCCTTTATGGACAGACAATGAGTTCAAATCATTATTAGGAGAGCACATGGACTCAATAGTGACAGAGTCAGTCAGATTGGATTTAACACAGAAATTTGGTATTGATCCAGAAAAAGTATGGTCAGTTGAAGAATGCAAAAAGGTACTTGGAGCATGTATCAGAAAGAAAAACATTAAAGGCATTATCTGCTGCCACAGAGAATTTACCTCATCCTTAGCACAAGAACAAGCTCAATGTATTGCTAAATTAAAAGAACAAAACAAACAGCTGCACACTCGAGTGTCCTGTCTCACTAAAAAGGTGGGCCATAACAAGGCCTCAACCAAAAGTGACTCAAACGACCAACAGTCATATGAAAGCTATCCTGACTTACAGTCTTTGTGTAGACAAGAGGACAAATGCAATACTAGAAGGATAGAGAAAGATGCAGCAATTTCAATTGAAGTATGTGAAGTGAGACAAAGGGCTCAGAGTAGGGTAGAAGGGGTTGAAACTGTTCCATCTGCAACCCCCATACTCCAGTTACAAGCAGTCCATACAGCACTAGGACCTGAAGATATAGAGAGACTATCCCAGAGCTTACCCTCAGCACGCACAAATTTTTCTGAATTTAGAAGAGCATTAATCAGCAAAATGCGTCTCTATGACATGTCGTTAGCAGAAGTTACACAGCTGATGTCACAAATTCTGACTGAATCTGAATTCAACAGTTTTGAGTCTGCTGTTACTTCTGAACTACAACATGCCAGTAAAGCGGATTTGAGAGAAGGTGTTTTGAAAATTCTAAAGAATATCATGGGACCCAAAATAGACTGGTCCAGAATCACTAACTGTGTGCAAAGGAAAGAAGAAACTGTGAATGAATACACTGTAAGGTTTTGTCAGACAGCTGTAACTTACAGTGGAATAGTTGAGGATCCTGAAAGTGTGCTAGATGACAAGGGACCCCTAGTCCGCATCTGGTCAGATGGCCTTGTAGCTGAGTACAGAAAAGCCTTGGCATTCCTAGATCTAACTTGGTCTAACAAAACTCTCAGAAGTAACCTAGACATGTTAGCTATTTGGGAAAGAGACTCTGATCTCAAAGCAAGAGTAAAGATTGCAGCAGCATCCTTTCAGGTCAACACAAAGAACCAACAGAAACATCCTAAGAAGGAGGGCAATTGTCATTACTGTGGTAAACTTGGACACTGGATGAAAGAGTGTAGGAAAAACAAAAAGTATGTAAGAGAAATGAACAGTGTAAATCAGCTCCTACTCAGTTTGCTTGCAACTCTGAAGCAGACCCTCCCCACTACACCAAACTCGTGGGGCAGCTTGCTGAGGTGCTAACTGTTAGGGCTGTGAGTTCTTAATTACCCCAGTAATCTACAACAAAGATGAAAAGATTCTTTGTAAATAGAACAAAAGGAAGTTGACTTACTCCCACTGGGGGACTCTGGTTAAGTACACTCACAGCCAAAAACAATACTACAGCACACTCCAGTCACTCACCTATCCTCTATGGGTTATGATGTTTGCTATGACTGATGTTTCTTTAGAGGATGGAGTGATTGCACAGTTAAGTTCGCACACCAACTACAGGGACAGACTAGGACACACAGGCCAGTGAGGAGCCCAGGGAAGAACCGAAGTGCAACAGGCCTCGGGGGCCAACCCTGTGGTGAAGATTTCCTCATAGGTTTTTCCCCTCATCAGTTTGTCCCCACCTCACTGGTCCATAGGTGTCAAATGACTTAAGACTAGGTCAACAAAACACTATACGATCACTAGACTTAAAACCACTATACGATCAATAGAAGTCTAAAGATGTCTATGCATGAATACTGCTGGTCTGCTGTTTCTTTGTTTTCTTGTGTTGCAGGTATGTGTACATGCCATGATGTCTTCAAAAGCAGCATCCTGGAGTAAAGCATCACCTCAGACATCCATGAACAAGCTTCATGAGGACAAAGAGACATCTGAGTGAATCTACGTGGGAAATGGACTACAGAAAACTACAGACTTTACAGCTATTCAGGCGCCATGGAACTTCAGGACTTCCACTCTTATGCTACATGGTTTTCTGTGTCAACATGTAGCTTGTACGACATATTACCATCCATGTCGTATGTGTCAACAGTTATGGTTCTGAAAAGAACTATTACACCTAATTAAATCTAGGACAAGACACAGAATAAGATAAATGTGCCTGTAACTATTTCAAGTTACATGAATGGAAGATGGGGCTTAATGTTAACGTACATAGGCTATAGAATGGATTTATGGAGGTTTAAATTTGTATTATGTGAGAGTTATTAGAACTCTCAAAGGGGGGACTGAAGGATTACAAATTTAAGAATCTGTTTAAAATATGCTGATCTTATGTTCTGACATAGCATCACATAAAAACTAAGGTGAATTATATTGTATTTAGCATTTAAGGTAAATACGATGTAGTCAGACAAATGATTCTCTCAAGCAAAGTTTGTAGCAAGAGGTTGCTGCCAGTTCCTGTTCTCTTATTGTAAGTCAAATGAGCCAGATTACTGAGATGTTCACCTTTTGTTTGTAATGGCTCTTGGTACCTCTGCCCAGTCTTTGAGTAGTTATGATGATTGGATTAGGACTGGTGTAAATGGTGCAGGCTGCTATACCTGAATACTTCATTTGCACGCTTTGTTTGGGGTTGTCACCCAGGTGCTTTGTCTCCAGATCTAAGCACTGCCCCCTAAATGTATATAAACTACAATGTATCACTGCCTTAGTTAGACGACTTTTTGATGACTGCAGCGCCACGCAGCGAGTATCTGAATAAAGAGAAACTTCTGCTTCAAGATATCCAAAACGTCTCCTGGTCTCTAAGAAAAATTTCCAACAGTTTTGGTGTCGTGACCCGGATAGAGCTTCTCGCCAGACATCGTTCCAGACTGAATTCCAGAAACTTTTTCAGCTCAACAACGATTTGGTGAGTGTTACTCTATTCAAAGAACCACTACAGACCAGTACATATGGTTAGCCTCTGCGCCGCCAGAGAAGTGTTAACAAACAGCTGCAGGGTTTGGTTAACAGATCAGTTATCCTCTATTCAGGTAGAGAGGATTAGCATTACGTGCTAATATCAGTGACCCTCTGTTTAGGCAGAGAAGATTAGCCTAAAGTGCTAGTAGTTTATGTTGTCCTCTGCATTGCCAGGGAAGGTTGAATACATGATAATGTGCATTAACTAGGTTCTCCTCTGCTTTGCCAGAGAAGGTTAACAACAGTTGTTCTGTGTTGACAAATTTATCCTCTGCTTGCCAGGGAGGTGTTAGAAGTGCATTGTTTTGTCAGAAAGACATTACAAAACGTTGAGAAGGAATGCTAGGTTGATTCCAACAACTGAGAAAGGTGGACTAGCTACCCCTTTATGGACAGACAATGAGTTCAAATCATTATTAGGAGAGCACATGGACTCAATAGTGACAGAGTCAGTCAGATTGGATTTAACAAAGAAATTTGGTATTGATCCAGAAAAAGTATGGTCAGTTGAAGAATGCAAAAAGGTACTTGGAGCATGTATCAGAAAGAAAAACATTAAAGGCATTATCTGCTGCCACAGAGAATTTACCTCATCCTTAGCACAAGAACAAGCTCAATGTATTGCTAAATTAAAAGAACAAAACAAACAGCTGCACACTCGAGTGTCCTGTCTCACTAAAAAGGTGGGCCATAACAAGGCCTCAACCAAAAGTGACTCAAACGACCAACAGTCATATGAAAGCTATCCTGACTTACAGTCTTTGTGTAGACAAGAGGACAAATGCAATACTAGAAGGATAGAGAAAGATGCAGCAATTTCAATTGAAGTATGTGAAGTGAGACAAAGGGCTCAGAGTAGGGTAGAAGGGGTTGAAACTGTTCCATCTGCAACCCCCATACTCCAGTTACAAGCAGTCCATACAGCACTAGGACCTGAAGATATAGAGAGACTATCCCAGAGCTTACCCTCAGCACGCACAAATTTTTCTGAATTTAGAAGAGCATTAATCAGCAAAATGCGTCTCTATGACATGTCGTTAGCAGAAGTTACACAGCTGATGTCACAAATTCTGACTGAATCTGAATTCAACAGTTTTGAGTCTGCTGTTACTTCTGAACTACAACATGCCAGTAAAGCGGATTTGAGAGAAGGTGTTTTGAAAATTCTAAAGAATATCATGGGACCCAAAATAGACTGGTCCAGAATCACTAACTGTGTGCAAAGGAAAGAAGAAACTGTGAATGAATACACTGTAAGGTTTTGTCAGACAGCTGTAACTTACAGTGGAATAGTTGAGGATCCTGAAAGTGTGCTAGATGACAAGGGACCCCTAGTCCGCATCTGGTCAGATGGCCTTGTAGCTGAGTACAGAAAAGCCTTGGCATTCCTAGATCTAACTTGGTCTAACAAAACTCTCAGAAGTAACCTAGACATGTTAGCTATTTGGGAAAGAGACTCTGATCTCAAAGCAAGAGTAAAGATTGCAGCAGCATCCTTTCAGGTCAACACAAAGAACCAACAGAAACATCCTAAGAAGGAGGGCAATTGTCATTACTGTGGTAAACTTGGACACTGGATGAAAGAGTGTAGGAAAAACAAAAAGTATGTAAGAGAAATGAACAGTGTAAATCAGCTCCTACTCAGTTTGCTTGCAACTCTGAAGCAGACCCTCCCCACTACACCAAACTCGTGGGGCAGCTTGCTGAGGTGCTAACTGTTAGGGCTGTGAGTTCTTAATTACCCCAGTAATCTACAACAAAGATGAAAAGATTCTTTGTAAATAGAACAAAAGGAAGTTGACTTACTCCCACTGGGGGACTCTGGTTAAGTACACTCACAGCCAAAAACAATACTACAGCACACTCCAGTCACTCACCTATCCTCTATGGGTTATGATGTTTGCTATGACTGATGTTTCTTTAGAGGATGGAGTGATTGCACAGTTAAGTTCGCACACCAACTACAGGGACAGACTAGGACACACAGGCCAGTGAGGAGCCCAGGGAAGAACCGAAGTGCAACAGGCCTCGGGGGCCAACCCTGTGGTGAAGATTTCCTCATAGGTTTTTCCCCTCATCAGTTTGTCCCCACCTCACTGGTCCATAGGTGTCAAATGACTTAAGACTAGGTCAACAAAACACTATACGATCACTAGACTTAAAACCACTATACGATCAATAGAAGTCTAAAGATGTCTATGCATGAATACTGCTGGTCTGCTGTTTCTTTGTTTTCTTGTGTTGCAGGTATGTGTACATGCCATGATGTCTTCAAAAGCAGCATCCTGGAGTAAAGCATCACCTCAGACATCCATGAACAAGCTTCATGAGGACAAAGAGACATCTGAGTGAATCTACGTGGGAAATGGACTACAGAAAACTACAGACTTTACAGCTATTCAGGCGCCATGGAACTTCAGGACTTCCACTCTTATGCTACATGGTTTTCTGTGTCAACATGTAGCTTGTACGACATATTACCATCCATGTCGTATGTGTCAACAGTTATGGTTCTGAAAAGAACTATTACACCTAATTAAATCTAGGACAAGACACAGAATAAGATAAATGTGCCTGTAACTATTTCAAGTTACATGAATGGAAGATGGGGCTTAATGTTAACGTACATAGGCTATAGAATGGATTTATGGAGGTTTAAATTTGTATTATGTGAGAGTTATTAGAACTCTCAAAGGGGGGACTGAAGGATTACAAATTTAAGAATCTGTTTAAAATATGCTGATCTTATGTTCTGACATAGCATCACATAAAAACTAAGGTGAATTATATTGTATTTAGCATTTAAGGTAAATACGATGTAGTCAGACAAATGATTCTCTCAAGCAAAGTTTGTAGCAAGAGGTTGCTGCCAGTTCCTGTTCTCTTATTGTAAGTCAAATGAGCCAGATTACTGAGATGTTCACCTTTTGTTTGTAATGGCTCTTGGTACCTCTGCCCAGTCTTTGAGTAGTTATGATGATTGGATTAGGACTGGTGTAAATGGTGCAGGCTGCTATACCTGAATACTTCATTTGCACGCTTTGTTTGGGGTTGTCACCCAGGTGCTTTGTCTCCAGATCTAAGCACTGCCCCCTAAATGTATATAAACTACAATGTATCACTGCCTTAGTTAGACGACTTTTTGATGACTGCAGCGCCACGCAGCGAGTATCTGAATAAAGAGAAACTTCTGCTTCAAGATATCCAAAACGTCTCCTGGTCTCTAAGAAAAATTTCCAACAATATTCAAGAGATAACTATTTGGGGTTTTCGTAATAAAAAATAATATCTTTAAGGATTAAACTGAGTTATATTAGTAAAGTTAAAATGTAAAACTTTATTTTATTTATAGCCTGCTACACTCACAAGGGCAGCTGTTTCTTCAACAAGACCACAAAATGAGCGAATTTTATCAACATCAAAATATATACAGATAGATTAATTAAACCTGTCGCTCATATCTTTTAAGCTGTTGCTCTTGTTTAATGCCGTAGGTCACATGATAATGTCAACATGGCGGATGAAGTCTGGATCGCATTCATACTCAGCAAGATTTGGTTGTAGAGTATGTGCTCTTTTAGTGATCGTTAAGTTAGTACTTATTGAAATTAAGTACCTACTCATTGAGTATGCCATTTCGAATGCAGCCCCTGTTTGTTTGTCATGCTGCTTGCTTTATACTGGTCTACTTCCGGATCCTGTCATGTGACTCATCACATGACAGGCAGACACATGAACATTTAAAGACATACACATATTAAAATGATTAAGAGGATTAAAATGGCAACATTTAAAAACTATTAAAACTCAAACATATAGACATAAAACCTTTGTCTTTGTATGACAGTGTCACATAGTCCCCTCTCCCCAAGAAAAAAAAAAAAAAGAAAGAAAGAAAAAAGTTGTTTGTATGTAACACAAAATACACTCTCAGAAATAAAGGTACAAAAGCTGTCTCTGGTGCAGTATCTTTTCTAACATGTATAATTTGGGTACTAATAAGCACACTTTACATACTAATATATACCTTTGAGGTACTAATATGCACACTTTAGGTTTTATAGTACAAAAGTATAATTTATAGTACAAAGCTGTACTTTGTCAAGGATCAAAACTCAATGTCCATATGCAGTTGCGAAAGTTTATTACGCAATAAGCAGTGTAAATAAAACAAGGCAAATGGTCAGATGTTGTCATGCAACATCTGGAAGCAGGCCCTAGCAGCACAGAGACTGAAACAGATTGAACTGAACTGTCTGTGAACAAGTAGTACAAAAACAGCTCAGCACAACATAATCCATAAAAGCAGGTAATCCACACAAGGCAGGACGCAAATCCAGGAACAACTATTAGACTACTAGAAACACTACTGGAAACACTACTGAAACCAACAATGGGGAATGAGCAAACAACAATCTGACAACATGCACAATGCAAGACAGATATAGGTAGTGGTAATGCACTACAGGCGCAGCCACTCTGGGGTGTGTTTCCCAAAAGCATCGTTAGCCAACTATGGTCGCAAGTTCCATCGTTACCAACATAGTTAAATGATTCTGTGTTTCACGAAACCATAGTTCAAACGAACATTCGCAAACAGCGTCGCAAACTTACGTGGTTGGAAAAACTCTCGACCCATGGTTAGAAGCATAGTTTCTTGTTAGTTAGCCATATGGGCTCAATAAATTATGCTCTTGGGCACAATAAGCAAGCTAACATGCAGTACAGTCTATATTTTCCATCTTAATATAAATGCATTTTAATCTATGTATTTTTGCACATCCTCTATAAGCACCGTTATTGAATAGTGTGCATGTGCATAAGGGAACCCCGGAGTATGACGTAAGAGGGAACCCATGATGAATCAAACATCAAATAAAGCAAAATGACAGGGAACAAAAAATAGTAAATTAGTCATCAGGTGACATGTTCAATACAGCTGCATTTTAGAGATCTCTAATCAGTTAAATAGCAGAAGTTATTAGTCCACCACAGTGTGTGACATCAACAACAGCCCATTGTGAAACTAACGTGGTTCAAACGACAGAGATGCGACTGTGTTCGGGAAACAGTTGTGATTAGCTGGTTCGTTTCCAATGGAGGTACTATGGAGGTTAATCAGTGAGTTACGCCGCTGTACGGGAAACGCACCCCTGGTTAGCTCGCCAGCACCGTGGTTGCTGAGCAATGTTGACAAGCAATTAGACTGGTAACAACAGCACACAGACACACAGGAATGAACACACCGACCCATGAATGATGACAGTACCTGGCGCTTCCAGGGGAGCTTACCTGGCGATTGTAATCATTGATAAGGGAATGATCCAATGTGTCTTATGCAGGAACCCAACTCCTCTTCTCCGGATCGTAACCTTCACAGTCCACCAAGTACTGAAATCTGCGTCCCCTCCACCCAGAGTCCAGAATACATTTTACAGAATATGCTGCTACGAAAGTGGGGAAACCGGGGCGGGCGGATTTATGCTAGAATGAAAAACTGGCTTTAATCTGTAAAAATGAAAGATGGGATGAGTTCTTCTGTATGCTAGTTTGAGGTGGACTGCCACCAATACTAATAATCTTGTTGACAGTAAACGGGCCGATGAATTCAGTGGCAAGTTTATTACAGATGGTGCAGAGAGGAATATTCTTAAATGAAAGCCACACTTTTTGACCAACGACATAGACGGGAGGCTTTGGCCAGTGGCGATCGGCCTGGCTCTTGGTGCGTGACCTCACCTGGAGTAGAGTCTCCTGGAGTAGCCTTCTTCCAAGTGTGGAGGCACTTCTGGACAAAACGTGATCAATGACAGCAATCATTGTTTCTCTGGGTGAGGGTATTTTGGGCAAAGGGATAAAATTAGTGGCCTTCGAGAACCAGTCCACCACGGTCAAAACCACCATGTTACCCTGTGAGGGCTGGAGTCCCTTAACGAAATCTAGTAAAATGTGGGACTAGGGTCTCGAAGGAACTGACAGCAGCTGAAGGAGTCCAGCAGGGGGTCGATCAGAAGTCTTAAAAGTTGCACAGACTGAGCAGGCCAAAACGAAGTTCAATGTCATGGGCCATAGATTGCCACCAGAACCGCTGTTTAATGACAAGCATGGCATGACTAACTCCCAGATGACAAGACACCTTGGAACAATGACCCCAACGAATGACGTTGGACTGTTAACTCTCTGGCACAAACAAATGATCCACTGGGCACCCAGGCAGCCCCTTGTAAGGCCATACAGACCTTTGATTCGATCTCCCAAGTCACCATTAAAACCATGATTTTCTGTGGCAAGATGAACAAGAATTGGAGCTGAAACAAAGCAGCTTTTCAGTTTGGAGAATCAGCATCAGCCGTGCTAGACCACCTGAACATTTTGGTGGAGGTCAAGGCAGTCAAAGGGGTGGCTAGCTGGCTGTAGCTGTGAATAAAAATTGGCAAAGCACAGAAAACTCTGCAGGGCCTTGCAGGAATTGCAGGGCCTTGCAGGAGTTGGCCAGTCTACCACAGCCTGAACTTTGTCGGGATCCATGCACACTTCTTCAGATGAAACGACGTATCCAATTTGGGAACCGACTGTGCATGAAAAATGCATTTCTCTGCCTTGACAGAAAGCCCATTTCTCTAGCTGCCTCTGAAAAAAATAAATAAAATAAAAGCAGTCTTCCATTCATCCTCCTCCCTTATGCAAACTAAATAATAGGCGATATGAAGATCCAACTTTGCAAAAAAGGAACCCTGCAGCCGCTCGAAAGCCGAAGACATCAGCAGCAAAGGATTAGTATTTTTTCCACAAAGAAGAAACCCGCAACTACAGGAGAAGAGGAAGGACAGATGATTTTGACTGCCAGGTAATCAGAAATGTATTTCTCCATGGCCTCCCTTTCTGGAGCAGAAAATTTGTATAACCTGCCTTTACGGGGAGACGTACCTGGTGTCACAAGCGCGGTCTCTGTGGCTCCCCCCGTTCCGCACCAACGGGAACCTTCCCCTGAGTTCTGAAACCACATTACCCACAAACCCCTGCCTGGGGCTGTCTCTTCCGGTTCCGGGTCCCCGAGGTCACTTCCCGTTCACCGCGAAGTTTTGTTGACTATGTTCTCAATCCTGAGCATTTACTTATCGGACTGCTTACTCGTTGCCAACCGGACTGCCTTTACTGTGTGTGAACCTTTGCTGCCTGCCCTTTATCGACCCTCGCCTGCCCCACGGATTATTGCGTTTGATAGCCGCCTGCCCCGACCCCTTGCACGGACTATTACGACCCGATTGGATTTGCCTTCACCACACCAGTCCGCCATTGTTGACCAACGCCTGTTTAAGTTGTCTGATTTATTAAAGTTGTTGCATATGGATCCACCGTTTCACGATTCGTCTTTGGCATCGTCACACCTGGCAATAAAACTAGCGCACAGTCATAAGGACAATGTGGAGAAAGAGAAGCAGCTCAAAACTTACTGAACATTCCCTTCAGGTCAAAATACTCTCTGGGCATGTGTCTGTATTTTCATCCTGTAATACACAGAGAAACAGGACACAGAGGAACAGGCAGACAACAAACACGAAGCAATATTCACTCCATGAAGAGACAGTGTTTTGGTGCCAGTTTATATTGGGGTTATGGAGTGCCATGTATGGAGCCAGGGGTGACGAAGGTCAACTGGAGCCAAGGGAGACTCAGTCAAAAGAAAGTGTGGTTGCCAGAAGTAATGAGACTCACCGGCCTGGTGGTATTAGTGACCAGTGGAAGAGGCTGGCCAATGAGTGTGCTGATTTACAAGCGAACATCATAAGAGAGAAAACAGCACACTTTAAATACCATAAATTTACAAAAAACAATGCAGAATAAAATTAATAATCAAGTAAAAGCAATCCTAAAATAGAATGTTTTAAGAAGAGATTAAAAGACACTAGTGAATTTGCTTCCCTGATGTTTGCCGGGAGAGAATTCCAAAGCTTATTAGCATAAGAAGAAAATGCTCTATCACCCCTAGAATGAAGCCATGTCTTGGAACAACTAAAAGACCACTCTGAGAGGAACGCAGATTATGGCATGGTGTGTAAGGCATTAAAAGGTCTGTCAAGTACTGAGGAGCTATAACATATAAAGCCTTATATGTTAACATCAGGATTTTAAAATCATCATGGTACCTGACAGGTACCAGACAGGTACCATATTATTGGAGTAATATTGGAGTTTGTCAATGGAGAATTTAGATACTCCAGCAAGAAGACCATTACAATAGTCAACACGTGAAAAAACAAAGGAGTTTATCAAGCTCTCAGCAACTGAGAAAGACAACGTAGGACGTATATGTGCTATATTTCTAAGGTGGAAAAAGGATGTCTTAACATTCTTAATATTCTGCACAAAAGGCTCAAATGACAGCGCAGCATCAAAGATAACTCCAAGATTTTTTTTAGTTTTAGTGCTTTGAAACTCCTAGGCAACACCATCAACAGACAAAGTAAGAAATAACTGACTCTAACAAACCAAATACAGTTTCAAGACGATTAAGTTACAACGCATGGTCAATGGTATCAAAGGCTGAACTAAGATCCAAGAGAATGAGAAGAGACAGAAAGCCAGAGTCAGAACCTATTAGCAAATCATTAGCGACTTTAACCAACATAGTCTCAGTGCTGTGCAATTTACAAAACCCAGATTGACGGGGCTCCAATAAGTTATTTTCAATTAAATGTTTGTTCAGCTGAGCCGCAACCACACCATCTAAGATTTTGGCCAGGAATGGAAGATTTGAGATTGGGTGAAAATTAGAATGAATGTTCACATCAGGGTTTTGCTTTTTTTTTTTTTAAACGAGATACAGCAGCAGTTTTAAGTGGAACCTTTCATACGAGAAACCTACTTGCAGAGTAAATCAGATTGTAACGGAGTGAGACAATCAAATTTGCAAAAACAGCATGATCAGTTGTTTGCCATTTATGGAAAGAAATAGTATGTGAAGTCTCTCTAATAGAATGTGATATCTTAATATTAAAGAAGATAGCTAAATGGTCAGAAAGACCAACATCCACAAAAAAAAAAAAAAAAATCGTTTGCAATGACTAATTCCAGTGTATGACCTTTACAGTGAGTGGGAACATTTATAAACAGAGAGATTAAAATCTACATGTATGTTAATGTCACCCAGCATCAAAATTCTCTTAAATTTGGCAAACAGTATGGACAGTAGATCAGCAAACTCAGACAAAAATCCTTATTTGGTTTTGGAGGTCTGTAAATAGTGACCACAGCAGCATGAGAAGCAAATACACTTAAGACCAGGCATTCAAATGTTTTATAAAGAGGTACAGACACAGGGTATATACTGTATTGCAGTTTATAGGCCACAATAATACCACCACCTCTACCTGTAGTCCGCGAGACATCAAAGAGTCCAAAGCCCGCTGGAGTCAGTTGATTGAAAAGAAGACCATCATCCTGGTTATTGCTAAGTTTTCATAAGAAGCAACAAATCCATCTTATTGTCCATGATAAAATCTGACAGAAGCAGAGCTTTATTGTTCACAGAACGCGCATTTAATAATGGGGCATTCAAAGAGCTTGCAGACACTGCAGCGCAGGAATTCGACTCACGTGGCAGAAATGATAAGTTAGTAAATTCAACTCAAGAATGAGACTGTCTTCTGATCCTCCATCAGCAGTTCAAAACTGGAATGGAAGAAGATGAGGAAGAGACATAGTTTCGTCCTAAGCTCTGATGAGTGTACCGCTTGAGCCCCAGCAATCCTTAGACAGACAATAATTCCGCTTCAGGGATAACAGCTGGCGGGATGTGTACTATAAGGCCATGTTTGTTAAAGCCATGTGAACACCAGCTCAAAACAGGCACACAAGGCCAAAAGAAAGTCTCCAGGCCAACACCGATAGAAGCAAAATCCCGGCAATGGACGTAGGTAAAATACACCACATCACAGCATATAGGAAAGATGACACATATGATAAAAACAGCAAAGGCAGTGGCCTCTCAAAAGCAACTTAAATAAACTCTAGATGTTTATTTAACAAACATCTAAAATATCTGCTTGGAGAGCGGAGCGTCAGCCAAAACACGCCAGCCTACCCAACTCAACCGGAAGGAAATCTCAGTTTATGAGCGAAACTGAAGTCCAAAAATTACCCTCAACTCCAGAGTCTATTAAAGCTTGACATGTAAATTAAGAACAGTCCCACTGAAGATTGACTGTGAGGACAGTAGCAGCACAAGAGGATTTATCAAAAGCGACCCCACCCGTCAGTAACCCCTTACCTACTGATGGGCTTTAGCTTTTACCGGGCACTGTGCAGCAATATGACCTACTGTACTACAGTACAAACACAATGGAGAGAGACGAGTTCTGCCCACCTGCATGGGCTCAGGATGTGGCTCTGTCCAGTCATGGGTTTACCATCTGGGAAAACGTACCATGGAAGAATACACATATGGGATTACCAGTAATTATTACATATGGGGCACCCAGCTCAGTACAGTGGCTAATCAAAAGGGCATGCAAGCTGAAGTACAGGGCCTGGCATCAGCTGTCTCCCTACCTTACTGCAGCCAGCCCTAGGATTCTTCTCTCCCCTACGTCTTGTCCTTTCTCTGAAGCCAGAAATGTAACCCACGTTAAAAATAGGGTTTAAATAAACAGAATTGTATACAGAACTATATTGATTCACAAAATAATAATATGAAGATGATAAACATAATACTCTATAGTTAATAAATAAATAGACTCAATGTATATAATCCATTTGTCAGGGGTCGTGTGCGGGAAGGAGGAGCAGGGACAAGGAAATCATACAAAACGTGCTTTAATGAGATAATCCAAACGGGAACAGGAACAAACTGGAACAGCAGGGAAAACACAATCCAACACGACGAAACTAACATAAATGACATTAAGCGACATTAAGAACAGACAAAAACCAGTGAACTGAAACAACCTTATAAAGGGGTGTGAACCAATTACAAAGACAGGTGTGGGAAAATAACCAATGAGCACTTAACAAGAAACAGAACAGGAAAGACCAAATAAGGACACAGGAGGGAAAAACCAACAACACAGTCCACAGGGGTGTGACACCATTAAGAGTCTATAGGGAATTTGAATATAAACATGCCAGACCTAAAGTCAAACTTTACAATTGCCCACTGATAAAGGTGGATGGTCTCTTCCAAATTTTAAATATTATATATGGGCAATACAGGCTATAGGATCATCCTAGATTGGGTACATAAACCTGAAGATGCTCTATGTGTGGATATAGAACAAGAGTTTTGTAACCCAGTTTCTTTTCTCTTTCTAGCTCTGATTTCTTTTTGGATAGATGTTTTCTTAAGAATAAAGTTAAGCACTTCATATCCAAATTCTACTCCATGATAAACCATTATAAAGCAGACAACCTGATCTCATTGCAGAAGGCATGGAATAAAAACTTAAAATGTGACATTGGCGAAAATGTCTGGCAAGATATTATTAGACTACCCTTGAATATCTCAGTCAAAAAAAGCCCTCAAAAAAGTACAAAAGAAAACATGCCAGTTAGGAATATAGTGATGCTTTCCCTTTAAGAGAATCGCTCACACACGTAAAAACTGGAGACCTGACCAAAGATCTGGAGATTTCGATCTCGATTAAATATTAATTCATATGTATATACTGTACATATAAGGGGATAAAAATGTTTTGTTAAATGCCTGTTTTAGCACTGTATTTATTGTATGTCATTGTATGTAATTATACGAATATCATTTTAAAAAAATGATTCACATTTAAAAACCTAGTGTTTAATCATGTCGGAATATTCAAATGAAAACCGTACAAATAAGTAAGCAGGTATGACCTGCTGTAACGCTATGCCAGCAGAGGGAGCCCTTGCCCAAGTACTGACTGTTACTGCTCCCTCTGCTTCCTCTTTGGTGACTTCCTGTTTGGCAGCCATATGAAGAGGGCCATGCCAAACAGGCACTCGTGAAGTATTGTTTTGCCTATGTGGACTCTAGCAAGCGTTTTCGCTGTTTCATTGTTTCTGTTTAGTTTCATAGCCTTGTTTCATTGTTTCTGTTTAGTTTTATAGCCTTGTTTCATTGTTTCTGTTTAGTTTCATAGCCTTGTTTCATTTGATACTTTGGACTGCCCACTGGTATTTCGACCTATTTTCCTGTTTCTGGAATACGCCTTTGTCTTTCCCTTGGATGTTACTGTTTGCTGGTGTCCGACACTGCCTGTCTTGACCACGATATGTACAATAAAGCTTGCACTTGGATCTATCCACACTGTCTATCGAGTCCCCGTTACAGAATACTTCGCCTACCACAGATCCAGCAGCTTTCTGAACAAAGATCACTATGAATCCAGCAGATCGTCTCGTTCGGCTCTATTGAGGATTATGTCTCAGACTTTTGTGAACTTTACCACCAAGTGGACTTTAAGGAAGTTTCCTCAAGGACATTTTTACTTTGGTTTGAGTAAGGACATTTCAAGTAGGATGCCAGGTAATCACCCCCACTGGTCTCTGGTACATTACATTGACTTTGCCTTGCTTCTGAGTGGCTCTGCATTTACTGTGGGGCTCGCTGATGAGAAACCCTGCCATCCTCCAGTATCTGCCACACCAAAGTGCTTACATGTCATGTCCGGAATTGTTAACATCATGCCAGAGCCCTCTCATGCCATGCCTGCCAAGCCTGCTCACATCATGTCTGGCAAGCCAGAGACCTCTTACACCAAGCCTGCCAAGCCAAAGCCTGTTCACATCATACCTACCAAGCCAAAGCCTGCTCACATCACGTCTAGCAAGCCAAAGCCTTCCCACATCAAAGTCTGCCCACTGCATGCCTGCCGCTCCAGGGCCTGCTCGTGTCATGCCTGCCACTCCAGGGCTCACGTCACGTCACGCCTGCCAAGCCACGGCCTTCACTCGTCTGCCAAGCCACAGCCTGCACTCGTCACGTCTGCCAAGCCACAGCCTGCAATCATCACGTCTGCCAAGCCACAGCCTGCACCTGTCCACAAGTCCGTGCCAGAGGGCTCTCGTGCCAGTGCCTCTAGAGGTGGCAGCTCCTGCTGCAGAACCTCCTGAGGAGGCGGTGTCCATCCATGAACTCACTGCCTCATCTGTCCACGAGTCTACTCCAGAGATCTCGTCTGACCACGAGTCTGTTCCAGAGGCCTCGTCTGACCATGAGTCTGCGGCAGTGCCCCCGGAGGTGGCAGCTCCGACTGCAGAACCTCCTAAGGGGGCAGTGTCCACCTACGAATTCTACCCGTCATGTCACGGCCAAGGAGGTCAATCATGAACTCTCTGCCTGTCCTGGTCTGGCCAAGAAGGCCGGTCCCATACTCTCTACCAGTCCAGCCACGTTCAAAGGGGCTACCACTGAACTCTCTGCTCTGCCGTGGGGATTCCTGCTCCTGTCTACTCTGCTGTGCTGGTTGCCAGCTCCACCCGGGCTTCCCGCCCTGCCAGCTCAGCCATGCTCTACTGCTCCACTGTGGCGCTCGCCAGCTCCATCTGCTCCACCGTGGTGGTCTTCTGCTCTGATCTGGTGGTCCTCTGCCCTGCCATGGCTCTCTGCTCTGCCTGCCCCACCATGGCTCCAGGCTCCTTGGGATCTAACATGGTGGACTTCTGCTCCAGTGTTTCACTGTCTGCCACTGCTCCACGGCTGAGGTCCCCCAGTACTTCACTGTCTGCCACTGCTTCACGGCCCAGGTCCTCCAGTGCTTCACTGTCTGCCACTGCTCCATGGCCCAGGTCCTCCAGTGCTTTACTGTCTGTCACTGCTCCACGATCCAGGCCCGCCTCCTCTGCATGGACCTGGCCCCCCGTCCCATCCCCTGGTCTACCTCATTCCCACTACCCTCCTGGACTGTTGTTTTTTGAGCGCCAAGAGTCGCTCCTAGAGAGGGGATTCTGTAACGCCATGCCAGCAGAGGGAGCCCTTGCCCAAGTACTGACCGCTCCCTCTGCTTCCTCTTTGGTGACTTCCTGTTTGGCAGCCATATAAAGAGGGCCATGCCAAACAGGCACTCGCAAAGTATTGTTTTTTCTATGCGGAATCTACCAAGCGTTCTCCCTAAACTTAATATATATCACACAAAGAGTACTGTTTTTCTGCAGATATCAGCATGGTCCAGTAAAGCAATAAGTGACTTATATTTTAGACATAATATTGCTTGTTTTTGTTCAATTTTGCCAACGAAAATAGTTCCAAACAAAGGTCACAGCACTGTTTTGCATCTCTGAGCAATTGATGGTGTTTACTTTTTAAATGAATCAGCTTTTTGAATGAATCGGTTGGTTAGCACAGTCAAATACTTTGTTTCTAAATGAATCAGCCGTTTGAAAAAATCGGCTGAATCACAGTGTCTCACTCATTAACAGTCACTTGCTGTCACCTACTGGTGGTTTTAATTTCACATTTTCAACTATTTTTGTAATTAATTAATTTCTTAAATTATTTCAAAGATCAGTATTCAGTGTTTTGTTAAAAACAAAACATTAAGCCTATTTATGTATCTGTAACTGCAGTTTAAATGCATCCATGTCCCCTCTGAGATACATTAATCTCTGTAAATACTAAATCTAAATGCTATTTCAGATGCAGACTCCAGAAATGTTTTCTTATGTTGGAATGAAAGACACTAAGTACCAGATGAAGTGCTTCTTATTCTTACCCAAAAATACAAAATGGAAGGAAGAGTTAAAACTGAACCCAATCTTACTGCTCAATCTGTGTATAAATATTATATATATATATATATATATATATATATATATATATATATATATATATATATATATATATATTTATTTATTTATTTGCTTCTTTTCCATTTTGCATTTACATGTAATTTTATTTTCAATACTTAAGTATGTTTAAGATTAAAAAATATTTTCCGTACTTAAGTACAATAAATATCACATACTTTAAGACATGTACTCAAGTAATATTCTAAACAGTGACCTCAACTTCTACCAGAGTCATTTTCTGGTAAGATATCTGTACTTTTACTTAAGGATGACCCGACCGACAAACAGTTACTTCTGTGTTTGTCCCTCCGTTTTGTTTCTTATTTTTTCAAAAGATTTTTGTTTCCGTTGTGTCTCCCCTTATGGATCCCTTCGTCCCCTTCTCCTCTCCCGAATTCTTTCTCCTCCTCCTGCTGGAGCAGGGGGATCAATCCCTTGAGGATCACACCAGACTGTTCCTGGTTTTAGCAAATCACACCAGCTACCCGGACGACGCACTCTGCTCGTTCTACGAAATGAGCCTCAACACCACCTGCAGAGTGCCGTCATCTGAGGATGGTCCTCAGGAGAGTTTCGCCACCTTTGTGGAGTGGGTACTGGCGAGTTATGGATCTCTTTTCACCGTTGGACGTAAGGATGATCTCGCTAGTCCCACTCTGGACACAGAACCCAGCCCACCATCTCCCTGCTGCGCAGAGTGCATGCCCTAGCCCACAGCTGACAGAGAGCCAGAGCCCACCATGACTGATGAACCATCGGCACATGGAGTAACAGAGCTGCATATGACGTCAGTCCAGGTGTGTGAGTCGGCAACAATGCCCACCACGAGGGAGAAAGCCGTGGCCAATGATATCGCGGAGGGGAGCTCTGCTCACTGCAACATGGCTGAGGGTGAGCCGGTTGAAGGTCTGGGACTGTTTGAGGCGGAGGGGGTATTTGACAGGGACCTAACTGACTTGTGGGCTGACTTACCCCCTCTTCTCCCACCTTCATTGAAATGGACTGAAACTGTCATGCCAGAGCTCAGCCCTCAGTGGGCTCCCTGGCCTGAGCTCAGCCCTGAGTGGGCTTCTTGGCCTGAGCTCAGACCTGAGGAAGCTAACAAATACCCTCCCACCCGCTCCTGCCTCCTTGTGGTGGCTCGCCGGTGGGCTCGTCGTGGAAGTCCAGGACTCCGCCTCACCCTATCGACCCAGCGGTTCCACCATGGCTCCTAGCTCCCTCCTCTCTACCATGGCCCAGCAGTCCACTGGCTCCATTGGCTCCACCGGGCTCCCTCGTCCTTCCGGTTCTGCCTTGGGCTGTTGTTGTCCATCCTGCGCCTCGGGACTCCACTCCTCTGGCATTAACTCGTCCCTCCGGCTCCATCAGGCTCCTCCATCCCTTCGGCTCCACCGTGGCCTCACGGATCCATGCCTCCGCATCAGCCGCTGGAGCCATTTGTTCCATCATCAGCTCTCCTTCTCTGCCTCGGGCTCATCCGTCACCTGCTCCACCTACATCGGTCTCTCCTGTTGTCTACCTGGCTCCTCCTTCCATCTGATTTGCCCTGGTTTCCCCTGTTGTCTTCCGCCATGGCCTCCTGAGCTCCCTGCTCTGCCATGGCCCCCTGAACTGCCTGATCTACCCTGGAGGCCTTCCTTGGCCCTGTCCTTCACCAGCCTCCAAGGCACCGGGCACCCGTCCCCCTCTCCCTGGTGAAATTGTTACGGCACGTGCCTTCCGGGAAGGGGGAGTAATGTCACGCCCATGGACTGTTTTGTGTGTGTTTTCCCTCCCCATGTGCTCCGTGACCCAGTTTCTCCCTTATGTAATTAATTATGTCATTTGGTTCAGGTGTGTCTTGTGATTGGTCCCTTGTTTTCCTGTGAATTTAAGCCCCAGCCTGTGTTGGTTGGGTCTACCAGTTCTGTTTGTGTGCTACTCCAAGTTCCTTTTGTGGATTATCCTGTGTTTGTTGATTAAAGACTTTTGAACGTTTACTCCACATCTCCTGCGTCCTTCCAGCAGCGAATCGTGACAAAAAACATTGTGCTTTTGTAAAAAGTAAACAGGATGTGCTTTCACCTGTCTGAGTCTCCATAAACATCTTTCTGAAATACATCTATAGAAAGCCTGAAGTGTCTACAGTTCTTCTCATCTGAGCTCATTATTTGTAAGGTGATCATGCCCACAAGCAGCTAGCAATATTTATATGGTAATCATCCACGTGAGATGCACAAATAAATGTAAACACCCACATCACCTCTGTAAACAAAGCAATAAGACTCATCAAGTTCATCTTGGCTAAATGTTTTTTTTTATTTTTATTTATTTATTTATTTTTTATTATTATTATTATTATTACTTCCATTAGTTGTTATCATGTTATTGTGAAATAATTTTTGCACATTTTACTAGGTAGACTTTTCCCAAACTATAATTCTGGACTAATGTATGAAATCAAGTGAAACACTTTGAAATATGTTTCATTTCATTGCATCTAAATGTCTCACAATGCCAGAATGTTTTTTAATGTTCTATAAAATATAAAACAATACGATCTAAAAGTAATAAGAGTGTTTACACTGTAATACTCTGTTCACAAAATGAATAATGTTGTGATTCACACCTGAGAAGACAAAGGCCCACATAATGAGCTGCATAATGAACCTTTCAGTCAGGTATGTGACTGAGAGGGAATTGCTACAAGAAAGAATGTTAGGACAAAAGAAAAAAAAAATATATAAAATATCAAAATATATCCAAAATATCCAAAACAGCGGCAGCAAACTTAAACACAGGTAACCAGGAGACAGCAGAAACTGCAAGAGAAAACAAATGGACATGAGCAACACAATGATCTGACAAAGACAGAGCAAACATATATATATATATTATATTATGTGTGTGTGTGTGTGTGTGTGTGTGTGTGTGTGTGTGTGTGTGTGTGTGTGTGTGTGCGTGCGCGTGCGCATCTCAAAAAATTTAAATATCCTGAAAAACTTTTATCCTGGAAAACGTTTTTGTTTGTAACTTATTTCAGAAACTGAAACTTTTATATATTCTAGATTCATTACATGTAAAGTAAAACATTTCTTACATTTTTTTTGTTTGTTTGTTTTGTTTTGTTTTAGTTTTGATGTTTAGAGCTTACAGCTCATGAAAGTAAAGAATCCAATATCTCGAAATATTAGAATATTACCTAATCAAATAAATGAATAAAAAAAAACGGATTTGCAAAACAGGAAAGTTCAAGTTCTTTAAAGTATGTTCATATATACACTCAATAGTTGGTTGGCAACATAAATTACAGCAAATTACTTGCTCCTAACACAAATTACAGCATCAGTAAAGTGTGGCATGGAAGCGATCAGCCTGTGGCACTGCTGAGGCACTATTGAGCCTTCAGCTCGTCTGGATATTGTTGGATCAACTGTTTCTCATCTTCCTCCCATAGACTCCATATGGAGTTAATGAATCTCAAATGTAAATATTCTAATATTTTGAGATACTGGATTTTTGACTTTCATGAGCTGTAAGCTCTAATCATCAAAATTAAAACAAAAAAAGACTTTTGGAATGTTTTACTTTACATGTAATAAATCTAGAATATATGAACGTTTCAGTTTTTTAAATAAGTTACAAACAAAAAATGAAAAAATTCAGGATATTCTCATTTTTTGAGATGCAACTGTATATATATATATATATATATATATATATATATATATATATATAGGGGTTGGACAATGAAACTGAAACACTCGCCAATATAGTATTGGAGGTTTCATGGCTATATTTGCGCTGTCTGGTGCCCAATCTTCACTTATTGTACATTACACCAGTTAGAGCAGAGTGTAAAGTTTCATTATGTGCACCCAATGGTTCAAACTTTGTACCTTGAAGGTAGTGCTCTGTATCAGGATAATAATGCACCAATACACACAGTAAGACTGGTGACAGACTGGTTTAATGAACATAAAAATTAAGTTGAACATCTCCCATGGCCTGCATAGTCACCAGATCTGAATATTATTGAGCCACTTTGGGGTGTTTTGGAGGAGCGAGTCAGGAAACGTTTTCCCACATCAGCATCACATAGTGACCTGGCCACTGTTCTGCAAGAGGAAAATGGCTCAAAATCCCTCTGGCTGCTTTGCAGGACTTGTATTTGTCACTCCCACGATGAAATGATGTTGTATTAGCTGCAAAAGGAGGCCCAATATCATACTAATTGTGATCTAAAACCAGGTGTTTCAGTTTCATTGTCCAACCCCTGTATAATAAAAAAATTTTTGAACAGTAAGATTTGGAATGTTCCCTTTCGAGGAACTCGAACTGCATCCTCTAGGGGTCGCTATGGGGAACGCCATCTCCGTGACCTGTGTCTGAAGCCTACTTACAAAAACGACAACAACGTTGGCTGGCGACAGCCTATGACGTCGTCACTGCCGGTGTGTCACTACCGGTGCGACTACAGCATAAAAGGACACTGGTAGAACACAACATTCTCTTCTTCGTCTTCACCGAGCATTTTGTCTGGAGCATGCATTCCAGTAAGAATGTTTTCTCTATCTTTTTATCATGGCAAGAACTAATAAGACATTTAAGAAGTGCGTGGATCCTCGTTATTTGACACCTGATGATGCGCACAATCTTTGCGTCTATTGTTTGGGCGAAGAGCACGCACGCGATGTCCTCGGGGCGGCAATCTGTGTGCACTGTGAGCTTTTTCCATGAAGAAGCGCCTTTCTCATCCGTCTCTCTTTTCGAGAAAGGAGGGGCAGCCATCTGCTCCCCGCAGTTTAGGACCCGCTGCTGCCCGAGGCTCGGAGGAGAATGAGCGTGTGGGGATCGCAAGCGGATCTGGCCGATGAGTTAAAAAAGGGACTTTCTCTTTCACGCTCATCGGCCGGGGGCAAGGATGAGCTGCTGGATGACGTTGACGTTATTTCCCTGACATCGACGAATGCTATCTTACTGACCATAGCCCCCCAGCTCAGGTGAGTCTTCCATTTCTTCCCAATCTCCATACGGAGATCGAGAAGGTGTGGAAGAAGCCGTATTTTTCTTGCATCCATAATTTTCAACATTCTAATTATGTTAACATCGAGGGGATGCATAAGTACAGCTATGAGAAGATGCCCCCTGTAAAAGAGACGCTGGCTAGCTATCTATCTATGGGTGAAACATCTTCTCTTAAAACTCCCTCCTTGCCATCTATACCCCTTCAAGTTGCATCTCGTTTAAATGGCAACGTACACAGCAGCAGGTCAGGCTGTGGGCGCGTTGCACACTATGCTGTGCTTCAAGCTTACCAGGCTGATCTGCTGAAAGATCTGGATAAAGGTCAGGGTCTTTCCCCTAATGAGGTTGCTGAGCTGCACCGCACCATGGATCAAGGGAGGTGTTCAAAGTTCAGGGAGGCGAGGGCGCACTCGGCAGCCTTCAAAACCTTAATTCCTCAAAGGTCCAGGTCTGAGCCTGAACAACACGGGGGTCCTGGCCCATTCTGAGGAGCGAAGATGAGCCCAGAAGACTAATGTCGCGACTCACACCCCTCCCCCACCTGCGGGTGGTTCTAGGAGGAGGTGTGGGCCGAGAGAAGGTAGGCAAGACCTGAGAGAAGTGATCCAGATAAGACAGCGTTCTCGCCTGGATCAGAGTAAGACCTAAGCATCTACTCGCTTTCCTCAGGGGGTTTTCCATCCACCCCTTTTTTCCCCTTCTCAATTCCCCAGCAACTACCATCATCTCCACCTGACCGAGGTTAGGTGGCATCTTCCTGTGCGCTTCCTATGATGTTTTAGGTCAGCTTTTATGTTTATAATAGCTACCTTTACTTTCTGGACCTTTCAGGAGTCTGGACCTAGGTTCTGGCCTTCACCTCCTATCTGAGTCATGCACGGGAACCACGGTGGGTGAGTGTGATCCTGTTATTATGCATCTAGCCTCCTCTGCTGTATTTCTGGGACCTGTCTGTTGTGTTTTTTCTTCTGTTAGGTAGGTCCTCTTCGACTGAATGCTCCGAGGAGCATCGACTACAGATCTAGGCCCTTGTTCTTGAGGCTCTGCGGGCCTGGCGAGAATGGGGCCCATGCTTTCCATCGAGATAGCAAGCACAGGTCTGCTTCGGTTGGTAGTGGCCTATGCCCCCTCAAGAGATTACCCACAACACAGCCAGAGGGCTGGGAATGCTGCTGCTCTCTATGCTGCTCTCTGAGTTGAACTGGATTCGTCTCTGCTGAAATGTCTGATCTCCTGTGATCAATCACATTTCCAAGGCCTCTTTGGGAGGGCATGACGATGCTTCCCTCGCTGCGGGAAGGTCTGGGTCTCTTAAGAGCTTGTCACCCATGGGCGGATCAGGTGTTCCTCCTAGTCTCTCGGGAGTTAGAAGCCTGTCCCGAGGCACTGACCTGTTGGTTAAGTGTATTGGCTCCATGGCAGTACTATCAGACAGATAGCTGTGGCTAAATTGTCTGTGTGGCATAGCGATGCTCCCCTCACCTTGAGGGTTGGCTCTGAGCATTGCCCCAACTGGGCAACTGAGGTTCACCCTTACTACCTACTAGGGTTGTCACGATACCATAAAAATGACTAACGATACTATACCAGCTAAAGTATCACGATACCAAGTAGTATCACGATACCATGCAGTATTCTGTTAATTTAAAATTTCATTCTACAAAATGAATCAAAATTTCATAAATAAAAAGATGTAAATGAAAACAGAAAGAATTTTTCTCTGAATACTTCATTAATGTGAATCAATGACTGGCTATTGTTATCCATGAAATCATGTAAACAAAATTCTTCATGTAAACAAAATCTTAGCACTGCACAGAGGCTGCATAAAGTGACATTTAGATGTGGTATTTATACATTTAGACTGTATTTATAATTGCATAAATAATGTTACAAGATTAATGTTTTAAATACAAAACTCTGAATATAGAAGTATGTTGGAAAAGAATGTAATATGATGGGAAACTTAAAACCGCCAGCAGGTGGCAGCAAGTGTTCATGATTGAATCACTGAGTCATTCAAACAATTCTTTCAAAACAGCTGAAACCTTCAGGAGTGAATCAAATGACTGTTTTTATGAATGGCTTAGTGTATCAATGATTCGCCTAAGCCAACGCGGATTCGTATTCGAACACAGAAACGAAACAAAAACAGCACCCTTCCTCGATTCATATTGCTGAACTGTCAGGAGCATTTTTGCTCGCATATCTTGAAATTTCCAAGTTAGCAGCTTGTATATTAAAACATATTCATTTAAGATGTTAAAAAATATATACAATGATTGATAAGAACCAAGTGCAAAGCCGCTATTTTAATGAATGGAATTGCATTCGTGATCGCTTCAAGAATAGAATCATTACACCTGTTCTAAAAGTGGGCAAATGAATAAAACTGCGAGAATACTTTCTTGTAAGATATTATGATGTTAAATAAGTGATTCTTGAGCTGCTATTTTTTTAAATAACGTCTGAATCAGACCCCTCTCTTCTGATAAACTGCAGCATGAACAACGACGTGCAAGTGCAACGTCTCATTTCAAACTGAACTGAAGCATCGGGAAACACTGAATACCACATAAAGCGTATACACAGCATGTACTACACAAAGCACAGCAGAAAGACATTTTGGCAATCAACTTGTAACGTTTCTGCTGGCGTGCATGCTCAAATGAATGTTTTAAACAGCATTCCTGCCGTGCATACAACATATCTTATGGTACTACCGTATGAACGATACTACCGTTTAAAAAATGCAGTGGCACCGCGGGTATTTTTAAGCTTTAGTATCGCGATACTACCGTAGTATCGGTATATCGTGCAACCCTACTGCCTACCCCTTAGAGCCTTGTTCGGAATGCCTGCAGTGCTCCCCTCATCTGTGGGTTGTCTACTAGCACACCGCTTTTGAATAAGCAGTTTTTCTAAAATTCATGTTATGGTAAGTGCCCAAACAAACCTTTGGGCACTTTCCTAAATCCATGTTTATGGTGAGTGCACATGCAAGTCTTTGGGCACTTTTCTTAAATCCACACTGTGGTATAGAATGCACCTAGATTTTGCGTCCATTCTATCCTGTATGGTAGGGATTCACACGCTTCCTGCCCGTACTCTTCTTGAGTTGGTTCAAACCCCTGCCACCTTGGGTCCCACTCCATGTATGTATCCTTCCTTATACCTTGTGAGCATCTGCCAGGCTAAATCCCCAAGTAACGGTAATATATGCGCTAGTTCTATGTGCACTCTCTATATATGGGTTACACTCTCAATCTCATTCTCTGAGTTGGTTGTCCCCGGTCACCTTGGGCCCCACCCTACTTATGCATCCTTGAACAGGGGGTTGCTACCTATGTTCTGTAGGATGGTTCCTGAGCGAGCCTATGCAGAGCCCGTGGTAGCCCCCTGGGTGACAGGCCAAACCTAGGCAAAACCCTAGGCACTTGGCCATATCCCCTTAAAGGAATATTTTCTGATTCCAAGCTTCGAGCTCTACCCCGGGTCCAGCACTTCTGACCCCTTTCAGGTAAGTCTTCGGGTATGCAGCTCAGGCTTTTGGCCGAAGGGGATGGCATCACTGACAGCCGTCACTACATCTCAGGGGCAACTCCCTTAAGCTTGGTACTTAGTGCACGCCTCTATCATGGCATGCACTCCCCTCAGCATGGCAGCGTGGGTATAACCGTTCCCCATAGCGACCCCTAGAGGACGCAGTTCAGGTTCCTCGAAAGGTCTCAGGTTACGTATGTAACCCTGGTTTCCTGAGAAGGGAATGAGACATTGCGCCCTCTAGTCTCGTCGCCATGCTTTCAACGCCGGAAGTGACGTCATAGGCTGTTGCCGGCCAACACTGTTGTCATTTTTGTATGTAGGCTTTAGACACAGGTCACGGAGATTCCTGTGATTTCAACGCTGAATGAATTTTTGGCATCATTACTCCAGTCACATGATCCTTCATAATCATTCTGATATTCTGATTTGTTGCTCAAAAACATTTATTGTTATCATTATTGGGGGTTAAAGGGAATTCACTTAAGAAACTACTAGGAAAACAAAAAAATGACCTTAGTACACATTTATTTAGCTTCCTAAAGGACACTGGTATAGCAAATAGGATATAGGTTACAGTTTTGGAAATTATAATTATTATAAAAGGGGAGGGGATGAAGAAGGGAGAAGGAAAGTTTCCCTTTTATATAGGTATAAGCCACTTTTACACCAAAATTACCAGGAACAATTTGTCTTAGAAACTTTTTTTTTCCCCCCAGACCTGTTGTTGTCTGCGTTACCATCTTAGCCTAAAGTACCATGAAGATCAGGCAAATAGTCTGGTGATGTTGGACTACGCACAACAACACAACAAAATATGATATCAAACGCTACCTTTTTGTTTTCATTTAAACATATTTCTGTCAGGACCACTATCAAATAACTTACATTTAGCATACATTTTAGATAGGGGGTATGGTTCTAATTAATGATTAATGTAGCAGATATCGTTAGTGTTCTAAGTGATTATTTAATTTAACAACATAATTCAGTGGTCTGACTCAACAAGAAATATCCAATGCCAAGTCCTGACTGGAGGAGTTGGGGTTGGAGGTGGGTGATTAGCTCCTGAGCAAAGCGGTGGCTGCTGAATAATGACTGAACCTTATAAATGGACCTTATAAAGGGAATTATAATTGGCGTTGTATTCCTATGGGTTGATGTGGATCAGCTGAGTGTCAGCTGATGTGAGATTGACTAACCTGCCAGAACTAACGCTATGCTTCATTAATAGCCGAAATTGCCTCTTTTCTGTTTCATTTAAACATATTAATAGCCACAAAAATGTGGTTCATGCCACGAGTAGTTTATATATAAATATTAGGGATGCACCGATACCGATACTGGTATCGAGCCCGATACTGAGCTCCTGTACTCATACTCGTTAAAATGCCCCGATACCAAACGCCGATACCACACAGCATGTGACAAGTGCGTATTCAGGCAAAGAAACACCGACAACAGAACAACAGACAGCAGAATGGAGTCATTCGAGATTAAGAATGTCTACGAAGTATATGTATGCAAGTAATATAATGTTAAACATTCAGTATTAACGCCTGTATAGCTGGTGTGCGCGAGCTGATGCACGCAGAGTGGATTGAGCGCGCGGAGGCGAAGACCTGCGGGCTTGTCGAGATAAGATCCCGCCTTGACATCACTGGAAAGTTTGTAGTTCGGTCGGATATGTCAAAAACAAGTGAGTAAAGCAATGCACAAGTTATTTAACGGTAGAGAGAGAGAGAGAGAGAGAGAGAGAGAGAGAGAGAGAGAGAGAGAGAGAGAGAGAGAGAGAGAGAGTGTGAGCGCCAAAGAGAAAGAGAAAGAGCACGCACTTTTGTTGCGTGATCTTTATTGATGTTCGCTCACTTAGCACATGCATCATTTGGATTAAAACAAATTTGTAAATATAAAACAACATTTATAGGGGTATTCACTATAAAAGATTATGTGAAACCTTAAGCATACACGACTGTACGGCGAAAGTGAAACTAGCAGTCTGTGTGAAATGCGCTACGCTGTACTGTACTTGAGCGCGTTGCGCTTGTTTTGCTTGCTTCATGAGTGTTTCTGCATTTGAGTCTCTTTAGATTAAAGCCCAAATAGCAGCATGTTTCAGATGAAAAAAACGCTACTTATATTTCTGAAAATATCAGAGTTATGACGAGTGGTTCCCTGCATTATTACAACAAAATGCGTGATTAAAGTACTGAGTCGCTGCAGCGGAGCAGTTTAATGCTATTAAATTAAAGATGTACCAGCAAAAAAAAAAAATAAATAAAAATAAATAAATAATAATAATAATTGAACAGTGAAAGTAACAAAACACATTTTAATGGGCATAATTAAGTGTAAAAATAAAAATAACTAAGGGATATATAGTCAAACCAAAAATTATTCAGACACCAGATATACACCACCTAATGTTTGATTTATTTTTTTTTTTTACTAGTTGGTGCAGTTTATGATAATGTGATAATGTGAAAAATGTTGTCTGATAACGTGAGAAAAGGTATCTGAATAAATTTTGGTTTGACTGTTTCTATTTAATAAAAGAAGTTAACCAACTAACATTATACATATTATTTTAGTTTCTGTACCCAATATTTTACAAATTTACTGGTTAAATTAAAAGAATATCGGTATCGGTACCTGGAATCGGCAAGTACCAAAAATAAAAAAAGTATCGTATCGGGCGAGTACTGGGAAAAAGTGGTATCGCTGCATCCCTAATAAATATATAAAGTTATGAAACATAACTTTGTGCTCAGCCAAAATAATATGACATAGAACAAATAATAGATTTATGAGACCAAAGATTACCCGTTATATTTACCCAAAATGAATTATATCTCATGTTTAACTACTACAGAGACATCAATTGTCAGAAGGACTAGCCGAGGTGAGGCGCTCTCTGTGGGATACATGACCACTGAGAGCCCGGTGATCGCCTGGAGCTCACATCTCCTGGCTGACTTTTGAAAAAGTACTACCTTGCGAGCAAGGACTTTCTGAGGGGCAAATTTTTATCCAGAACTTTATGCCTTGCAGGTATTCCTACATGTGCTTCATCTAGCTAGTCTGGATTATCAGTGACCACTGCTAACAGTGCAGTGGACTACCAAGAAAGGCTGGTGGGCTGCCAGAGAAGACTGGCTGACAGCAGGAAAGACTGCACTGGGGTGGCGGGGCTAGTTACCCTGTCTACATGTCTTTAGAGGATTAAGTTGCAAGGACTCCCTGAAGCAACTACAAAGACCCTGCTGAAAAATCCAGCATAAACCAGCATGGATTCCAAGCTGGTCAGGGCTGGTGAAGGATTACAAATTTAAGAATCTGTTTAAAATATGCTGATCCTATGCTAGGTTCCAATATAACAACATGAACTAAAAAAGTTATGTATATTGTGACATTCTAAGAGCAGGCAGCCCAGGCCCTGAGACAGTAACCTTTTGTCTTTATGCAGTTCCTGAACATCTGGCAGGTTTTCCCAAGTTCAGTGTGAATTCTAAGCTCAAGGTACACTTGTGCCTTTTGTTTAGAATCTATGCATTTGAATAACACTTGTATGCTAAATAGATAAAGGCTGGGAAAAATCTTTTACTGAGCTGATTTCCTATACCACATTTGCATGCTTTGTTTAGATTGATTCCACCTCTATGTACTCCTCCCCCTTGAAACCTATATACTCTGCTGTGCTGAGATTTTGTCAGACGACTTTTGATGACTGCAGCGCCAAGCAGCGAGTATCTGAATAAAGAGAAACTTCTGCTTCAAGATATCCAAAACATCTCCTGGTCTCTAAGAAAAATTCACAACAGTTTAAAACTGTTGGAAACTCAGAAGCGAAAACCAGGAGACGTTTTGGATATCTTGAAGCAGAAGTTTCTCTTTATTCAGATACTCGCTGCATGGCGCTGCAGTCATCAAAAAGTCATCTGACAAAATCTCAGCACAGCAGAGTATATAGGTTTCAAGGGGGAGGAGTACATAGAGGTGGAATCAATCTAAACAAAGTATGCAAATGTGGTACAAGAAATCAGCCCAGTAAAAGGTTTTTCCCAGCCTTGATCTATTTAGCATACAAGTGTCATTCAAATGCATAGGTGCAAGAGGCACAATGCAAGAGGCACAATTGTACCTTGAGCTTAGAATTCACACTTAACTTGGGAAACCTGCCAGATGTTCAGGAACTGCATAAAGACAAAAGGTTACTGTCTCAGGGCCTGGACTGCCTGCTCTTAGAGATCACAATATACATAAACTTTTCAGTTCATTCTCTTATATTGGAACCTGGCATAGGATCAGCATATTTTAAACAGATTCTTAAATTTGTAATCCTTCACTGGTTTATGCCAGTATAGTGCTGGAATAGTGCTGGTCCAGACTGGTTTATGCTGGTTAGTGCTGGTTTATGCTGGTCCAGACTGGTTTATGCTGGCTAGTGCTGGTATAGTGCTGGTTTATGCTGGTATAGTGCTGGTCCAGGATGGTGGACCAGCATATTCATGCTGTTCTCGAGCAAAATGGAGCTGGTGATGCTGGTTCACCAGCATGATCTTGCAGGGTTGAGTGTCAGTAGGTCAGTTGTCTGTATGCAAGTAGTGTTTTGGGGACAAACATAGTTTTTGCTTGCATATTTAATACATTAATAATGTAAACGAAAAACAATATAAGGTTAAGCATGTTACATAAAATGTCGACATTTTTCAACACCGTACAAATAATGAACACCACTTTTAGTTGTTTTTGTAGTTTAGATGTGGCACTTAAACTTCATTCAAGTGGCAAATCACATCCAAAAACTGACAAGCCTGTGGGCAGTATATAATGCATTGAGAGCGACAATTGCCTTATAATCTTCTTCTTCACGCTGCCATCATCGAAGATGCACTAGAAAATATTACAACTTCTTCACCGCATTTGATTGCCACATTCTGTCGACTTTGTGCAAGCCCCATCAAACCACTTGGACTGCAAAAGCACTGCATCACCTGCCTGGGCCAGACCCTTGCTGAGGCTACATTCTCTGAATCCAACTGCACTGTAAAATGTAATTAGTTGACTTTACTTGTAAAATGTGTGGAAACTGATTACCTTAAAAAAAGTAAAGTGAAATAGGAATAGTATGTTGTACTGACAAATGCTCACTTAGTATAGTTTACTTACACAAGAGTTGTAGTAACTAACAAAAAACTGTTGAGAGTACTTGATTCTTTACTTTAGGTTTACTCTTGACTTAGTATAGCTACTCACTGACTCCCAGAGTGCATTGCGACATGAATAAATTATGCAATTGCTTTGCTTTACTGTTGTTGTTTGTATTTGCCAATTTCATTTGCTGTCTTGTGTCAGTAGTAGCACAACAAAAAACAAACAAAAAAAGCTCATAAAATGGTTATTGATAGTTAATAAAAATAAATAAAATTGAGTTTTTACCATTGTTGTGATTCACATGCTGAATGTTGAAGTCTGTGTGTGACTCACACACATTACCCCAAATATTAAAAGATTATATCAACACAGTTAAAAGCTTCTTATAGTGTTTATTAAAAAAAAGAAAAACAGTAAAATTGTAAAAAATAAATCATTAATCAGCATGAAAAACACTCAACCTAATGATTTAATTAGAATATAGATCACCTTCTAAAAGCAATCCATTTATTGCTTTTCTTTCTTTGAAATCAAAGAACTCTGATTTCATGCTGCATTGTTGCAACAACAGAAAGAAAACTATAGTAATATAAAAAAAAGTTCCAAGTGCCCAACCAAAAGTAACACTATTCACTATAATGGTGAGTATTAAAAAAAAAAAAAAAAAAACCTTTTCAGGAAAATCAACCTTAATTTATGAACTCAGCTTATGTGATGTTCTCTCAAATATTTCAGTTGTATTGAAAATTCAACATTCAAGATGACTTTGGGAAATGAGTGAATTCAAATAGTGAAAGAAAGATGTGAGTGAAAAGTCTACTAAAAATTGCCCCATCTCAAAAACTTTCTTTTCTTCTTCTTCTGTTGTCACGTTGCACATTTGCAACATATTAGTGCACTGCTGCCTCTCACTGGTTTATTAATGTCATTGGTTTCTTTGTAGATACTTGAATATTTTAAGTAAACATCACTCAAAGCAAGTAAGTAAATTGTTATATTTGCCTTGAAAGTAGCTGTAACTTAATAAAACCTAGTAAGTATAGTAACTAAGTAAAGATAACTAATTGTAACTAAGTAAGGTAAACTATTGGGTTTTACAGTGTGCGTGCACTGCACTGATTTGATCGTTTTGATGACTTGTAGGAGCGGTGCTCATGGCTTTATGGGGACTTTCCTTGTTGCTTATTTCCCCAATCATTTTCGCTGACAAGAGCCTTCACCCCTCTCCCGCCTTCACTGACGTCACTTCCTTTGGCTCTGAGGAAGGCGAAGACTCCATATCCATTTCGGCACCAGAAAAGGACTGGGCACAGTTGGAGTGGGATCACCCTGACACTGAGGGCCCCCCAGACCTCCAGAAGGAGCTTGTCAGGGTCCTCGCAAAAGCCATTAAAGAGGTCAACCTCTACTAGGATTCTCCAGATCAACCAGCCAGTAAGCTTGACTTGTGGTACTACCAGTCAAGACGCTGCCTGGCTGCCTCGAGAAGGAGGGTTCACTTCTTCCCTGATGTCCATGAGCAGGCAGTGAAGTCATGGTCCGCACTCCAGTTGGCGTGCATCCATTCTTCTACTCAGGCCATGTTTTCCCACGTGCATGGGGCGGAGTCAAGGAGACCATCACCGTGCATCTGTGCCCATCTTCGCCCATGTTTAGCGCAGACCTCAGCCTCCCTTCTAAGCCTTGTAGAGGCTGTGCACCTCGCTCACAAGGCTTACAATTCTGCTGGCACAGCGGTATCAGTGCTGCACGTGATGGGGGTTCTGCAGGTTTTTCAAGCCAAGCTCCTGCAGACCCTGTAAAAAACCTGTTGTAGTAAATTAGTTCAAATTAGTTCAATTGGGAATCGAATCCAAAGGATTCAGAATTGATTTGGTTAAATGATTCAGAATTAATAGTTTACGCTTCATTAACTGTTCATCCAACGAAAAGTTTAACTTAGTATATCTTACCAATTCTGGGTGTTTATATCATTCCCGTGGCCACTGGATTATAATATAACCACAGTATAAAGTAGTTATTGTGAGCTAGGTAGCAAAATCTGGGAACAGACATTAACTTTGTGAACAGATAAAACAAGACAATGTTCTTTCAAATGAAACAAGACTTTATTGAACTACTCTAAGATACATGAACTGAACTACTAAAAATTACACACACACACACGGATACGGTTCAAGGAATGAGAAATACTGAGTTTGAATGGAATCCCAAATTTTCTAGACTTTTAGCTGCTCAAGGAGATTTAGCACCAGTTCAGCCAGAGATTAAGGAGAATTTGTTTTACTTGCATTCTGGCCAAAGCAGGGTTTTCCTCTGTGGGCTCGTCTTAGCAAAGGGAATCACGCCACTTCCGATTGGTTGCCTGGTTCTTTGGATGACGTCTTTGAGAAGCCTTTGCTGGTGAAAGTTGGAAAGGCTGGATGAAGCTTTAATTGGTTGCTTGGTTATGCGGGTGATGCTTTTGGAGTTCGGCTGAGTTCACACAGCAGATGGCAAGAACGCCCTGCTGGTTGAGGGCTGTGAACTCAGGTGAGTGCTGGCAAAGTGGTTCTGTCGTTGCGAGCGTCTCAAGCACTGTCAGAGTGTTTCAAGCTGCTTCCGTTGTTCGGTGTTTCACGCAGTTCGGTCAGTTCAAGCTTCGGTTAGTTCGGTCGGTTCAAGCTTCAGTTGGTTGCTTGGTTACCAAATGTGATGAGCTTGAAATTCTTTGAAAGTCGGAGTTGCGGGGCGCAAAGACTTTGCAGGTTTCACGAAGCTTTAGCTGTTTCTGTAGAGTTCTGGATGGCACAATCGCCTAGTGGTCAAGCAGGGAGTGCTGGTGAGAGCGAGCTCAAACGAAAGGCAAAAGGCAAAGTTTGTTAGGAACATTTTGATTTTAACCAGGCCGACGAAGTCCGTCCCACAAAGTTGTGTTCCATTCGGTTGGGTCGCAAGGCGGAGCTCCGCCCTCATTTGTGCATACCTTAGCATAATGTGTTTCTGTCACGTGGAGGCAACTTTTCTGCACGAGTTTGTTAATCTCTTCAATAAGTGTTGTAATGCAAGCATCATACATATTGTCAACTTTTCATTCACGTCAACATCTTGGAAATAAAATGAGCTCTAATTTAACACTAAACATCGGGTATCTTTCATACCCATTAATAACTTTGTCTACCTAATAGGTTATACACACATTGGTTAGCTTCGTAGGTTACAATAAATACACCAAGCATATAAAAGACATAGACAACATATAATTGTGAATTATTTGCTCTTCTAGCAATGGGGATAAATGATTGTCTTTTAGGATCGTTTGTATAAGTTTGTGTATTCTTTGTTGGAGGAAAAGAACATTTGGATGTATCCGAGAGGGGGAGAAAGGAATGTTGAGGAGAGGATCGGGAGAGTGTCCTGTGGGCTGGATGTCTCAATGTAAATCTGCCTTTTTTTGTTTATTCGATTAGTAATTTATGCATAGCTGGTCACCATTTACACTGACCATCTGTTCTGTGGCTAGTCTTAGAAAAGGGGAAGCATCTGTAAATTAGTCTTTTCCTGTGTTTCTTACATGGGTCTGACTGAAGCTGGTCAAAAGGTGATGATAAGGCATTTGTGGCTTCACATGGTCCCAGCAGAGAACAAGAGTTCTTTGTCCTCCTGAATTGATTAGTTTATCGCTGGTTCACCCCTGAGGTGAGAAGTCAGCGTAGGGCAGGAACTGGTCAAGACGTGCTGGCATCATGTAAGCTCCCAATCTGTTTTTATGGTTGCCCCAAATGGCTCACAGAAGACTTTTTTTTTTTTGTTCTCTTCTCTGAGGCCCCACACTGCACACGGTGACAGACTTTGTGCTGATGGCAACAAAGAGCTCTGCTCAGTTCAGCGGTCAATCGATGGGGTTCATGGTGGTCACAGTGCCACAGACTCTTTCCAGGGCACAGCATACCAGTACTCAGTGCTGGCTTTAGCCCTTCGCACATTCTCGAAGTGCATAGATGCTGCGCTTTCCCCTCTCAAAGTGAGTAGTATGCGCATTCTAAACTCTCTGGACGATTGGCTGATTTTAGCCCATTCACAAGATTCTACACGCCTGTATGAGCTTCTCACACAGATGGCATAGAAGCACACCTGAATGATTCAGGCTGCTTGCGAATATGCAAAAGAGCATATTTACCCTGAGTCAGTCTGTAACATATCCGGGTGTGTTTCATCAGCTCTGCACAGCTTCAGACCGGGCTGGCTGCAGTAGGGCCTGAAAACTCAATTCCCGTGGAGAGCATGAACCTCAGGTCGTATGTGCATTATGATCACACACATCTGCATCAGATCTATGAGACTGTGGCGTGACCCGGAAATGTTCAGCTAGGGGGTTCCGCTGGAACTGGTGACAGCACACACTATAGTTACGACTGATGCGTCGACCTGGGGCTGAGAAGCAGTGTGCGAGGGCATACCGACAGGTCTGTGGTTAGAGTCACAGAGCAGGTGGCACATAACCCACTTAGAACTGAAAGCGGTGTCCTTAGCCCTAATGGCTTTTTTGCCACAGCTGGAACAGCAACATGTGCTGATTCACACCAACAATATGTCTGTGGTTACATAAATCGCCAAAGCGGCATGCACTCCAGAGACCTTTTCAAGCAGGCTGCAAGCCTTCTATTAGGGGTAGATCGTCATCTACTTTCCATCAGAGTGGTGCATATCCCCAGTCTCCTTAACCGCGGAACTTTCGAGGATGCTTTTGAGGAACGTAATTCCTCATGGGAAGTGAAAGGCTGCAACCAGTTTGGTTTCTTATAATTTGGGACCACCTTGGGAGGGCAAAGATGGATCTGTTCATTAAGAGTGAGAACACAGATTGCCCGCTGTTGTTTTCGCTTTTGCACTCTGATGAGAGACACTGGCTGACAGCTGGTCAACTTTTTGCATTCCCTCTGGTGAACATTTTGCCTCTGGTATTATGCAAATCAGGGTAGAGAAAGCACTGGTGATCCTCATTTCCCCAAACTGGCTGAATCAACCTAAGGGAGATGCTAGTGGCTCCCCCTATATTGTTATAGTTCTTCAACCACAGTAGTTCATTTTTTGCATTGTAATCTATATAGTATGTAGGGAAACCCTAGGTGTAGACCATAAAAAGGGAGAAACATAGTAAGTAAAATGAACTCAGGGCGCTGTTTCTGTAAAAGGAATAGAAAAAAAGCACTACACATAGAAGATGCAGTACTTGGAGATCTAAACACAGAGTTAGTGACTGGAGACAAACTGGACACTAGAGATCGGAGAGAGGAGATTCGGCTATGGAAACAAACAACAGGTAAGTAGACTTCAGGTGAGTAACAATCCAAGGAGAATATCTGGTAGATCTTAGACGAGACTAGACAATATGTGTGTGTGTGTGTGTGGTGAGTCCTTTTACCCAGTGCAGGTGGAATGAGAGACAGCTGGTGATTGTGACTGGATGATTGGTGACAATTAACAGGTGAGCAGCAGGAGGGATGATGGGAAATGTAGTTCAGATTAGGTGACGGAACTGGTGACCGTGATAGTATTGCACATCGACGAGACAATGCTGCTGATGTAACTCTAATTAAGCGAAACATTGCGGGCTGTAATCTAAAGTGTTACCATCATCAAGTGTTAGACAGTGTTCTAGGTCATTTCATGTGGAGGTTTTTAGTCTGATTATTAACACCTCTGAATTTAGCATTAAGATTTTTTTTTTTTTTATATCAACTATGCATTCCATTAGTTTTGCAAATTGGTATGTTTTGTCAGGCTGTGAAGAAATATAAAGCTGAGTATCATCAGCATAACAGTGAAAGCTAACACCATGTTTCCCAAGGGTTACATGTAATGCGTGAAAAGCAATAGTCTTAGTACTGAGCCTTGAGGTACTTCATACTGCACTTGTGATCGGTATGATACCTCTTCATTCACTGCTACGAACTAATGGCGGTCAGATACGTATGATTTGAACCATGCCAATGCACTTCCTCTTATGCCAACATTCTAGTCTATTTAAAAGAATAGTGTGGCCGATAGTGTCGAACGCAGCACTAAGATCCAGTAGCACTAATAGAGAGATACAACCACGATCGAATGATAAGAGCAAGTAATTTGTAACTCTGATGAGAGCAGTCTCTGTACTATGATACAGTCTAAATCATGACTGGAAAACCTCATAGACACCATTTTTCTCTAAGAAGGAACATAACTGTGAGGATACTGCCTTTTATAGTATCTTTGACAGAAAAGGGAGATTCAAAATCGGTCTGTAATTAACTAATTTGTTTGGGTCACAGCCAGTTTGAAGGTTTTTGAGACATAACCTAATGATAATGATAAATTTCAGTCAGAAGAGGATCTATGACTTCTGGAAGCAACTCTTTTAGTAGCTTAGATGGAATAGGGTCTAGCATACATGTTGTTGGTTTAGATGATTTAAAAAGTTTATACAATTCTTTCTCTCCTATAGTAGAGATTGTGTGGAATTGTCCTTCATGGGATCTATAGTGTATGGCTGCATGGTTACAATTTTATCTCTAATAGTATTGATCTTGGAAGTAAAGTAGTTCATAAAGTCATTACTACTAAGCCGTTGGGAAATGTCACCAGTATTGGAGTGCAACCATGTCTGAAGTGCTAGAAAAGAGAGAGTCCAAAGTTTTGGTTACATCATCAAGTTTTTCTGGGCTATTGGATATGCTGAGGAATTGAGATAAGTCAGGAAGATTACTTACAAAGCAGTCTTTTGTGGTAGAAGTGGCGGTTCTACCATATTTGTAACACTGAGTTAAATTTACAGCTTTAGCTATATGGAGTACACACAAGACTAGATAATGATCTGAGATATCATCGCTCTGCTGCAGAATTTCAATTCCATGTGACCGTATTAAATGCATTCATTTCAGTATGATTTTGACAATGAGTAAGTCCTGACCTGTTGTCTAACCCCAATAGAGTTCAGAATGTCTATAAAAGCTGATCCCTAATGCATCTCTTTCATTATCAACATGGATATTAAAATCACCAACAATCAAGACTTTATCTGCAGCCAGCACCAACTCAGATAGAAAATCAGCAAATTCTTTAAAAACGTCTGTATGGTGCGCTGGTGGCCTGTACACAGTAGCCACTACAAACATCAGGGATTTATCATTAACACTTGTTTCTCTGGGTAAGTTCAAATGGTTCAATTGGGAATCAGATCAAAAGGATTCGTAATCAACTTGATTAAACTGATTCAGAATTAGAAGTTTACACTTTATTAACTAGTCGTCCAGCGAAGAATTTAACTTAGTATATCTTACCAATTCTGGATGTTTATTGTCATGAATTCTGTTCGGTCTGCCCGCCACCAGAGGTCACCTGTGCATTTCACGTTACACAGACTGTTGCACCACACCCCAGACTACCTTTCCCATCATTCATTGCGCTATGACACACTCTGCTGTAACCAATCAAGCACATTATATAAGCCCCGGACTTCCTCTTGCATTTCGCCGAGTATTGAATTGTGTATGTTGCGTCTAGCACTCCTCTAGTGTTAGCAACCTTTACGGAGCCGTTTACTAGTTTCATCTAGTTTCCTGAGTTTTGTATTCTCGCCTGGTTATCTCGTTTTGTCTGTTTCGCCACCTGCCCTGTGGATCTCTCTCATGTTTATCAGATTACCCTTCTGCCTAGCCCCCTGGATTACGTTCGCCGTTGATCGACCCTCGCCTGTCATGGATTACGTTTGTGTCCTGTCCATATATACCTGTTTGCTATTGTTTGATCCTGCCTGCTATGACCATGTCACTGTCTCATTTAAATAAAGCTTTGCATTTGGATCCGCCCACTTCACGTCTCCCTTGATCTGTTACATTTATATTCTATCCATGGCCTACGATAATAATACAAAGGTGATATTTTATTAACTGTGAGCTATGTAGCTAGATCTGGGCACAGACATTACCTTTATAAGCATAGAAACACAATACATTGTGTTTTTAATACACTTTGCAATTAAATAATGACTTATTTGAGCTATGATATATGAACTAAAACTACCAAAACACACGCATTCACGCATACGGTTCAGGGTATGAGAGTTATAGATTTTGAATGGAATCCCAAAATTCTAGTATTTGCTACTAGTTCTTAACACTCTGGGGTCTGAGGGTGTTTTGGGGCCCTGGTGAAGTTTTTAACATGCCCTGACATTTGTTTTTTTCAGTATCTTAAAAACATATTAATGGCTAAAGTCTGATTACATTGTAATCAGCACAAACGGGGCTACAATAATATATAAGCAACTTGAATGTACATGTTTGTGTTTTTGAGAAAACAACATTTATGCATGGTTAGTGAAAATCTATTTTTTAGTAAGTCACTGAAATAAGGCCATGAAACACATACAAAACATTTGTTCACAAGACTTTTGTGAACTTGATGTGGTGGGCTAGAGTTTTTTCTACAAAATGATGTGAAAACCATCTCGTTTAGTTGTTCACAAAAAAAAAAAAAAACAGTATACTTATAAGACATGTTTTGTGATCAAAAGAGAATATGCGAGGAAGCAGGGCTGTGCACAGACATTTTGATGGGCAGTGGTCCAAACCAAAAAAGGGGCACTAAGGGGGTGGGTGCTTGTTAATACAAATTATCCAGTTGTTACAAATATACAATTAAAAGAGAAGACAGCACATTCTGTAATAATTTCAGACTTTATTGTAGATGTTTTGATAAGAGTGGGCTCTCCCTCACTCACTGCGCTTCATCTTCAATAATCTGACCCAGCCCCTGTATCATGGCAAATTGAGCCATGGGAACACTTTTACAAGAAGCCATATTTTTAGAACCCTTTGTCATAGATACATTCTGATAATTTAAAATAATAGGAAATATTCTAAAATTACTTTAGATACTTTCATTGCACTTCTGTATCATTTTCCCTTATCTTGAGGACCACATTTGTTTAAAAATTGCTAATCTTACCCCACTCTTCCCTATTAGTAATTAGACAGAAATCTAGGCTATATAATATATTAATAAACAACTCATTTAGAACCATGGCTCTAGCCAGTGGGCCATACCTGATATTTAAGTGCTTGCAAAACTCATCATCAGTAGTCAAGGAACTGGTTTTACCATAGAATATCAGTGTAGTTGAACATCTGAAGTTGGTATAGCACTCTTAAAGGAAAACAGTTTGAAGAGACTCAAGTGAAAGTTAGCAGGACTCATCTGTTGCGCAGGTATCAGATCACAAACAACAAAAACAAAAAAAAAACAAAAAAAAAAACATGTGAGCATGCTAATATCAGAAGTATCTGAAATTTATCTATCTATCTATCTATCTATCTATCTATCTATCTATCTATCTATCTATCTATCTCTCTCTCTTTCTCTCCCTCTCTCTTTCTTTCTCTCTCTCTCTCTATATATATATACAATATGATGTTGTAGTCATAGACTCACACATTTGTTAATGTAAAAAATGTTTTATATCTAAGAAACTAATTTATTGTTTAGCTATTCTATTCAAGAACAGAGTATTACTAATTAACATGGTCTAAACGCACTCAGTGTAAACATTCATATTACTTTTGCATCCTATCGTTATACGATAAAATAAATAAATAAAACAAAAATATAATTTTATAGTCATAAACACAAGCCTGCTTTGTATGTATTATACAATACAAAAACATGTTATGTCTGGGAAACCAATTTATTATTTTTAAGCATGACATAAACATTCTACATATATTCGTGAGTATTTCACAGTACAGTTTTGTCTAAACATTCGTAGACTCTATCATTCAGTGTTACAGTGTAAACACTATTACTTTTATATCACATGGTTTTCTATTTTATAGAACATTAAAAAACATCCTGTCTCTGTGTCGTGTATTCGCAGAGTTTAAGTTCATTTTAGTGACGTGTTTCTAAATGAAGATCACAGAGACCAAAGCATCCTGTTTGTTTTCTTTATTTTATAAAAGCACAAATTTTCGTTGTTATTATGAGTGTATACAAAGAAAAGTAGACCCTTTACAGATTCAATTAATGTAGTGTTCTTATCTGGACGATCAAAAATGTGTAACTGAAGTTCCTTTAGGAGTTATCAGAAAAACTGCCACAAACCGTGCCGGCGCGAAACTCAAATATCTTGCATATATGTGGTACAGTTAATAACTTTGTTTTCTAAAAAGGATATACAAAGATATGCTAAACTTATCAGGTTACGTAAAACACATAAAGCATATAAGAGGCATCCCTGATAGCAACAGACTCCGAAGCGGATCTGCCCTCAAGTCGCCAAGTCCGCTGTACTGTCAGACTCTGTTTGGCCATTCACCCAGAATATGCGGATTCTTAATCCAAACACTTTTTTTTTTGAACCAGTGCTGCCTCAGTCAGAAATCCTCCTCAGAGGAGGATTATATACTCTACCGTACTCTGGTCCTGAGCATATATGTAGGTCATTTTTAGGGAATTTTAGCTCAAGTCTATTTTTGTTTATATTTTGACAAATATATTCCCCACCTCTTGTAATGTTGTTTCAGATAATTTATATAAAATTAATAAAATTTATTTAAAAAATACTAAGATACTGTGTGTGTGTGTGTGTGTGTGTTCTGTTGCAGTTTTCCAGCTCATTCAAGTGCTCCAGTCTGCTTTTTGATTCTACTTTATCCTTTGATGTTCTACTTCATCTTTAAAAGTAAGATTAAATAGAGTTTTAACTAGGGATGCACAATATTATCGGACTGATATCGGAATCGGCCGATAATGGCTGTAAATGTAAATATCGGCATCGGCCCGATATGAAAAATTATGCCGATATGTCTTGCCGATAAGAGGAATATGTTAACTGGCATGTGCTGACGGATTAGATCACGTCAGCAGTGTGGCTCATTCTTAAAGCAAAGTTTTGCCTCAGTGGGGAATAGATTCACTCATTTGGATCGCTGCATTTAAACTGAGAATGCACATACATAATGAGGTGTAGCAATAGCAAGTGCAGTGGCAACAGCGGCCGTTGGAGAAAGTGCGCAGTCATTTACTGTTGACTGTTTTATATCCAGTCACTAGATCGCTAAATGCACCTTTTAAATGGTTTCGTGGTGCTCTTTGTTGTGTTTTGAAACACAATGGCAATGTTTGCAAATTACATGATCGGCATTTAAAATAAAATGATCCCAAATGTAATTACGGCGCGCGGTCAGTGAATTCTCTTTCTCCGGCGGCACAACTGCAAAACACACTGTTGCTCATAAACATTTTTATGTGAATATTATGACACAAGTGAGCTACAAAGCATTCTTTATCAGATAAATAATTGGTTACCAGGCAAATGTTAGTAGCGACCATGCTTTTGGATTCATGCCTTTCGAGCCCATACATTTAAAGCCATAAGCGGCTTTGTGTCCTGTTTTGCCGGTTGGTCACGAATTGCCATGAGCTTGATAATATTTATAGTTTCTTTTCCCAAATCATCACCGTCTCACCCTTTAATTTTGCAGGTTTATTTTCTTGTCCTTCACTTTTAATCCATGTTTTCGTATTCTTTACTGTGGTAAACTGCGGGTGGGAAATAAAAGATTTTGTGGCAATAAATTAAGAATTCGCCCAATAATGCAATTCGACTTTTTAATTTGTTTCCTCACTTTACAAATTAATAAATCGTAGGAACGAATTAACAACTTGTAGGAATAAATTATGCCCTGTTCGTGTCCCGCAGCCCTGTCAAAGCGCAGTGTACCATATGAAATAATTATCTGGGGAAATTACAATTAAACATGACATAGTGACTACATTTCTATTACTTTCCATGTTGAATGCTTTTGTATTGCAGGGCTCTAGACTGCGACCAAAGCTGTCGCATTTTAGATAATTTTTTTTGAGAATGTGCAAGTTAAAATTTGACGTGGTCGCATTTGTACGAGTGCATGATCTGCAGTGCTTCAAAGCATCTGCTCCATACAGCGGGAGTTATAGAACCGCGGCACATTGTGGCAAGAGTCAGATTTCACTGATCACGCGAAGAGGCGCTTTCGGTATGAGCGCGTTTGGCGTAGAGCCTGTTTTATATTTGCAGTGTCTGCACAAGCGCAGTGGTGACGGCAAAAATGACCCGAATATTGAGGAAACAATGCCGAACGGAGGATTTGGTTTTCAAGTAAAATAAAAGACCACTTGTTAAACCAAAGAAGGTAAACATGTTGGTATGTTTGTGCAAAAAAAAAAAAAAAAAAAAGTGTTTTGTTTTGCCAGTTGGTCACGAATTGCCAATAATATTTTTCTTTTCCCAAATCCCCACCGTCTCACCCTTTAATTTGGCTTCACTTTTAATCCATGTTTTCCTATCTCTTACTGTGATAAATTGCGGGTGGAAAATAGATTTCGTGGCAATAAATTAAGAATTCGTTAATACGACTTATTAATTCGTTCTCTCATTTCACAAATTAATAAATTAACATCGTAGGAACGAATTAACAAGTTGTAGGAATTAATTATGTCCTCTTCGTGTCCCCCATAGTTTTCTTGGAGAGAAAAAAAAAAAAAAAAAGAAAAAAAAAAACACATGCAAAGCACCGTCACGGTCAGCCAGTTTAGTTTTACTTTTCTTTTTGTTTTCATCTTCACTGTTTACCTCATGTTATGCTATAGAGGCTTTCTTTTATTTATTTATTTTATATTTATTTATTTTTTTTGATACCTTAGTGTTTGCTAAATGTTCCGTAATTTATTATTCGGTATATAATACAGCATTCTTGCTAAAAACTTTCCAAACAAAAGGATATATATCGGTATTGGTATCGGCCAAAATGAGATGGAAAAATATTGGCATATCGGATATCGGCAAAAATCCAATATCGTGCATCACTAGTTTTAACCCATTAACTGTCATCGTCCACTCTGTGGGTGGGTGTTTTTGTGTTACAAATTATGTAGGAAAAGTAATAGATTAATATATGTCAAGAGTGCAACTTAAAAAATCTACATCATAACATGAATTCTGATCTTTGTCACTGTAATGCCACGCCAGCAGAGGGAGCCCTCACCCATGGACTGACTGTTACCGCTCCCTCTGCTGCTTCTATGGTTACTTCCTGTTTGGTGGCCATTTAAGGAGGCCCATACCAAACAGGCCTTGCGAAGTATTGTTTTGCCTGTGTGGACTCTACCAAGCGTTTTCCCTGTTTCATTGCCTTGTTTTGTTATTTCCACGGTTATTGTTTTGTTCCATAGTCCTAGTTTTTGCCCTGTTTCATTGCCATAGTTTTACCTTGTTCCATTGCCTTGTTTATTTGTTACTTTTGGACTGCTCTCTTGGTATTTTGACCTTCTACCTGATTTCTGGATTTCGCTACTGTTTTTGCCCTGGATATTACCGCTTGTTTGGAGAACGACCCTGCCTGTCTGACTACATTGTGTTAAATAAAAGCTCGCACTTGGATCTATCATGCTTCATACGAGTCCCGTTACAGAATACTTCACCTCCCACAGATCCAGCAGCTTTTGGAACACAGATCACCATGGATCCAGCATCACACCTCTTCCGCCTCCGTCAAGGTAATCGTAGTATTGAAGATTACGTCATGGACTTCTGTGAACTGTGCCCTTTGGTGACTTTTAACGATGTGGCGCTCAAAGACATTTTTAGAGTGGGACTGAATGACCCTATTCGTTCTGGCCTACCTGGAGGTAAAATTCACTGGTTTTTGGAGCAATATATTGACTGTGCTTTGTTGCTAGCGGGATCATCATTTACTGTGGGGACTGCGGATGAGGGACCCCGTGATCCTCCAGTAGTCACTAAGCCAAAGCCTGTTTACGCCATGCCTGCCGCTCCAGGGCCTGCTCACGCCATGGCCGCCCTTCCAGAGTCTGCGCCTGTCATGGCCGCCTTTCCAGAGTCTGCACCTGTCAGGGCCGCCTTTCCAGAGTCTGCACCTGTCATGGCTGCCATCCCAGAGCCAGTCCACAAGATGGCCGCTATCCCAGAGCCAGTTCAAAAGATGGCCGCCATCCCAGAGCCAGTTCACAAGATGGCTGCCATCCCCAAGTCTGTTCACAAGATGGTCACCCCATCTGAGTCCCCGGCCAAGATGGCTGCCACGCCTGAGCCTCATCAGTCCAAAATCATCTCATCCAAATCTCATCTCGCCAAGTCTGCCACACCCAAAGCAAATCAAGTGATGGCTGATCCTCTGATGTCAAGTCAAGTCAGGGCTGCATTTTCAGTGCCAAGTCAAGTGACAGCTGTTGTTCCTGAGTCAAGCCACGTTACAGCTGTTGTTCCTGAGTCAAGCCACGTTACAGCTGTTGTTCCTGAGTCAAGCCAAGTTACAGCTGTTGTTCCTGAATCAAGCCATGTTACAGGTGTTGTTCCTGAGTCAAGTCAAGTTACAGCTGGGTTGTCTATGTTAAGCCAAACCACAGCTGATCTCCATGAGCAAAGTCAAGTTACTGCCGTTGTTCCTGAGCCAAGTCAAGCCACAGCTGATCTTCCTGAGCTAAGTCAAGTCACAGCTGACCTTCATGAGCCAAGTCAAGTCACAGCTGACTTCTGTCCACAGTCTGTCCACGAGTCTGTGCCAGAGCCCTCTCCTGTCGACGAATTTGCGCCAATGCCTCCAGAGGTGTCAGTGTACGCTGTAGAACCTCCCAAGGAGGCGGTGTCCATTCATGAACTCACTGCTTCGTCTGTCCACAAGTCTACTCCAGAGATTTCGTCTGACCATAAGTCTGCGCCAATGCCCTCGGAGTTGGCGGCTCCGGCTGCAGAACCTCCTAAGGGGGCAGCGTCCTCCTATGAACTCTCTGCCCGTCCTGTCACAGTCATGGAGGCCACCTCTGAACTGTCTCCCTGCCATGTAACGGCCCAGGAGGCCAATCATGAACTCTCTGCCTGCCATGTCACGGCCCGGGAGGCCAGTCATAAACTCTCTGCTCGCCATGTCATGGCCCAGGAGGCCAATCATGAACTCTTTGCCTGTCACGTCACTGCCAAGTAGGCCGGTCCCATACTCTCTACCTGTCCAGCCATGTTTGAAGGAACTGCCTCTGCTCTGCTATGGGGATTCCTGCTCTCCTCTGCTCTGCTGTGGATGTCATTTTTTCCACTGTGGGTGTCTTTGCTCCTGCCTGCTCTGCCTGCCCCACCATGGCTCCCTGCTCTGCTTGCTTTGCCTGCCCTGCCATGGCTCCCTGCCCTGCCAGCTCCACCATGGCTTCCTGCTCTGCCTGTTCCGCCATGGCTCCCTGCTCTACCTGCTCCGCCATGGCTCCAGGCTCCTCTGCATCCAACATGGTGGACTTCTGCTCCAGTGCTCCACGCCCCAGGTCCTCCAGTGTTCCACTGCCTGCCACAGTTCCATGGCCCAGGTCCTTCAGTGTTTCACTGTCGGCCACTGCTCCACGACCCAGGTCCTCCAGTGTTACACTTGTCTGCCATTGCTCCACGGCCCAGGTCCTCCAGTCACAAAAGACTTTCTTCTTTTCTTTTTTCCTTTCACGCTTTAGATATCATAAGAAATTATATATCAGTTCAGAACTTAAAATCTCAAAATTCATCCTTTGAAAGGCATTTTAAAATCAGACATTGCATTACCACAGAAAATGTACATCAAAATCATATTACAAAATGTTTTCATTCATGAATTATAAAAATTAAAGTCTGGATAGTGCATTTTTATGTCTGTGTTAAAAAATGAGAGTGACAGTTGCACGCTTAGAGTTTGAGCTCCGTTAAGTAAATTTATACACCATCATTTTCGTTTCTTATAACGTGTGAATATACCCCCTGTTGTATTTTACAACTAAAACATCCGGATTACTTTGTTATAACTAGTTTTGTTTTGATTTCCCGAGTTGCTAGCTTATAGCCCGTTAGCAGCACCAGCGTGGTTGCCGCTAATCCTACTTGCATTGTTTACACACTATTTACACACATTACCATTGTTTACTCACTGTTACTTGCTTTAATGGCGAATTTGTGTCCACCTTTGAGTGCAGGTGAGGACACGTTCGAGCTGCACTCGTTGCAGCTCAAGCTGGAGGCCGTGGAGAAGCAGATCCAGGAGCTGTTGGTGAGGCAGACCGAGCTGAGAGAGCGGAGAGCCGCTCTGGAATCCTCCCGGGTAAGTATACAGCGCGATACTAACACTCTGACCACCTCTACTCCGTGTGCTTCTCTGCACAGGTCCCGTGCACCCTGGACGCGATCTTCCCAGATGTCCTTTACTCCGGCGCCGGGACACCACGGACCCTGTGTGCAGCAGCAGCGGAAGACACGAGCCAGGCCCCGGCCGAGGACCTCGCCCCCTCCGCCACCTCCGGTCTTCGAGATCTCCACCCGGAACCGCTTCGCTCCCCTCCGCGAGACGGAACGCGACGCTGTGATCGTCGGAGACTCCATTGTCCGGTACGTACGTGCTACTTTAGCTAAAGGTAAAGTCCACACCCACTGTTTTCCTGGTGCTCGCGTTCTCGATGTTTCTGCGCAGATACCCGCAATCCTGAAGGACGGCGAGAGCGTCGGCGCGATCGTCCTGCACGCGGGGGTGAACGACACCAAGCTGCGGCAGACAGAGGTTCTGAAGAGGGACTTCAGCAGCCTGATCGAGATGGTTCGCAGCACGTCGCCCGCGACGAGGATCATCGTGTCAGGACCGCTTCCCACGTATCGACGTGGGCACGAAAGGTTCAGTAGACTTCTTGCTCTAAATGAATGGTTATTGACATGGTGTAAAGAACAGCAACTGCTCTTTGTTAATAATTGGAATCTTTTCTGGGAACGTCCTAGGCTTTTCCGTGCTGATGGCCTGCACCCCAGCAGAGTCGGAGCGGAACTGCTGTCGGACAACATCTCCAGGACGCTACGCTCCATTTGACTAGTAAGTACATTCTCAAATGATTGCTATGATGGCTTTTGTTCGGAACGCTTAAATGATAGTATTTGCACTGTCCAATCTATAAAGACTGTGTCTGTTCCTCGAATAGTGAGGTCAAAACATAAATTTAATGCAGGATCTAGAAAAAATCTGATCGTAATTAAACCAGAAAAAAGCAAAATACACGAACAGAAACCATTTTTTAAGCTTGGGCTCCTAAACATTAGATCACTTGCACCCAAAGCAGTTATTGTGAATGAAATAATCACAGATAATAGTTTTGATGTACTCTGCTTAAAACCTAATGATTATATTGGTCTAAATGAGTCTACTCCACCAAACTACTACTATAAGCATGAGCCCCGTCAGAGTGGTCGTGGTGGTGGTGTTGCAACAATATATAGTGATATTCTCAATGTTACTCAGAAAACAGGATACAGGTTTAATTCATTTGAAATACTTTTACTTAATGTTACTCTGCCAGATATGCAAAAGAAATCTCTCCTATCTCTTGTTTTAGCTACTGTGTATAGACCGCCAGGGCCATATACAGATTTCCTAAAAGAATTTGCAGAATTGCTTTCAGAACTATTGGTTAATTTTGATAAAGTGCTAATTGTCAGTGATTTTAACATTCACGTTGATAATACAAATGATGCGTTAGGACTTGCGTTTACTGACCTAATAAACTCTTTTGGAGTCAAGCAAAATGTCACCGGACCCACTCATCGTTTTAATCATACGCTAGATTTAATTATATCGCATGGAATTGATCTTACTGATATAGATATTGTACCTCAAAGTGATGATGTTTCTGACCATTTCCTTGTATCGTGCATGCTGCGTATCACTGATATTAACTATATGGCTCCGCGTAATCGTCGTGGCAGAACTATTGTTCCAGCCACCAAAGATAGATTTACAAATAACCTGCCTGATTTATCTCAACTGCTCTGTGTACCCCTTAATACACAGGATCTAGACAAAATGACTAGCAATATGGGCACCATCTTCTCCGATATGTTAGAAGCTGTTGCCCCCATCAAATTGAAAAAAGTTAGAGAAAAACGTATTGCGCCATGGTACAACAGTAATACCCATTCCCTCAAGAAAGAAACTCGCAATCTTGAGCGCAAATGGAGAAAAACTAACTTGGAAGTTTTTAGAATTGCATGGAAAAACTGTATGTCCAGATATAGACAGGCTTTAAAAGCTGCTAGGGCTGAGCATTTCCGCGAACTCATCGAAAATAACCAAAACAATCCAAGGTTTTTATTTAGCACAGTGGCTAGATTAACAAATAACCAGACGCCACCTGATCTAAATATTCCTTTACAGTTTAATAGTAATGACTTTATGAATTTCTTCACTGATAAAATAGATAACATTAGAAATACAATAACCAATGTAGATTATACTGCATCTAATATGTCAACTTCTTTCGTCGCACCCAAAGAAAAACTGCAGTACTTTACCGCTATAGGACAGGAAGAGTTAAATAAACTCATCACTGTGTCTAAACCAACAACATGCCTATTAGATCCTGTACCCACTAAATTACTGAAAGAATTGTTACCTGTGGCAGAAGAACCGCTTCTCAATATTATCAACTCATCGTTATCTTTAGGTCACGTCCCTAAACCATTCAAGCTGGCAGTTATTAAGCCTCTTATTAAGAAACCACAACTAGACCCTAGTGAACTGGCAAATTATAGACCCATTTCTAATCTTCCATTTATGTCTAAAATTTTAGAGAAAGTTATATCTGCTCAACTGTGCTCATTCTTGCAAAAAAATGATATCTATGAAGAATTTCAGTCAGGTTTCAGGCCCCATCACAGCACAGAAACTGCACTTGTTAAAATCACTAATGACTTGCTTCTTGCATCAGACCAAGGCTGCATCTCACTGCTAGTTTTACTTGATCTTAGTGCTGCGTTCGACACTATAGATCATGACATACTAATAGATCGACTACAAAATTATGCAGGTATCCAAGGGCAGGCTTTAAAATGGTTTAGATCCTACCTGTCTGATCGCTACCACTTTGTTTATTTAAATGGGGAGTCATCTCAGTTATCACCAGTGAAGTATGGAGTGCCACAAGGATCTGTTCTAGGTCCTCTACTATTTTCAATATACTTGCTGCCCCTTGGTAATATTATTAGAAAACATGGGATTGGTTTCCATTGTTATGCTGATGATACTCAACTATATATCTCAACAAGACCAGATGAAACGTCTAAATTATCGAAGTTAACAGAGTGTGTTAAAATGTAAAAGATTGGATGACCACCAATTTTCTGCTATTAAATTCAGATAAGACAGAGATATTACTTATTGGACCTAAAAACAATACACAGAATCTTTTGACTTACAATTTACAACTAGACGGATGTACGGTTACTTCCACTACAGTCAAAAGTCTGGGTGTTATATTAGACGGCAACTTGTCTTTTGAAAATCATATTTCTCATGTTACAAAAACAGCATTCTTCCATCTTAGAAACATTGCCAAGCTGCGAAACATGTTACCTGTTTCTGATGCAGAAAAGCTAGTTCACGCATTCATGACCTCTAGACTGGACTATTGTAATGCACTACTAGGTGGTTGTCCTGCATCTTCAATAAACAAGCTACAGATCCAGGTCCAAAATGCAGCTGCTAGAGTCCTTACCAGGTCAAGAAAATATGATCATATTACCCCAATTTTAAAGTCTCTGCACTGGCTACCTATTAGGTTCCGCATCAGCTACAAAATAGCACTTCTTACCTATAAGGCACTTAACGGTTTAGCTCCTGCGTACCTAACTAGTATTCTACCACGCTACAATCCATCACGCTCCCTAAGGTCGCAAAACTCTGGACTGTTGGTAGTACCTAGGATAGCAAAGTCCACTAAAGGAGGTAGAGCTTTTTCACATTTGGCACCCAAACTCTGGAACAGCCTTCCTGATAACGTTCGGGATTCAGACACACTCTCTCTGTTTAAATCTAGATTAAAGACACATCTTTTTAGCCAAACATTCAAATAATGCATCTCATAAACTTTTCCTGCAGCTGTATCTGATCAAATGTTCATTATTAATCTTTTAGCTCTGGTTTAACAAATATTCCTTTTCTTAGTTTGAACAGCAGCTACGCTAATTATGTTCCTATTTGTTCTCTGTTTTTGCCATGGGATTGACATCCCATGGTAACTAGGAATTCACAAGCTCCAGTGTGGATCCAGAACACTTAAGAAGAGATGATGCCAACCCCACAGAGGACTTCAGATGATGCCAACCCTGAAAACATACAGCACTACCGAATTCTGCTACTAATTTATAGTGTTCTTTGTCTGTTTGATTACGTCATTAATTGATCTTTACCACACATCTCTGCCATATGTACATCAAGCTACTACTACATATATTGTAAAAATGTCAATTTGGTGTAAAGCTGCTTTGCAACGATATGTATCGTGAAAAGCGCTATACAAATAAATTTGAATTGAATTGAATTGAACAGTTAAAGGGTTAAACTTGATTTAGCCAACTAGTTTGTCAAATACTGACAATGATCCACACTTCAGCTTTTAACATGTAATAAATGTGTGGTCCCCACAATGTAAAAAAAAAAAAATAATAATTATATATATATATATATATATATATATATAGTAAATGATATTTATCTGAAAATGTAACAATGCAAACCGGTTTTCTGTAAGGGGTAGGGGTAGGGTTAGGGTTAGGGTTGGGTGAGGAGATAAACAGTATTGTTTAGTCAGTATAAAAACTATAGAAGTCTATGGAAAGTCCCTACAATTCACAAAAAACAAACATGAGTGTTCTGTTGCAGCTTTACAGCTCATTCAAGTGCTTCAGTCTGGTTTATGATTCTGCTTCATCTTTAAAAGTAAGATTAAATAAGAGTTTTAAACTTGATTTAGCCAACTAGTTTGTCAAATACTGACAATGATCCACACTTCAGCATTTAACTTGTAATAAATGTGCAGTGTCAAATGATTCATATCAATATTTAGGGTTATATGTTTACAAACCTACTTCTACATCCTGCATATAACTGTAATCTTTGCTATGAGATGTCATGAAATTTGTATGAAAATGTTCTTGTGTGATTACAGGTGCTGTGAGAAAATGTCAACACTGATACTTGTTACTTATTTCAATGTTTTTGTCTCACTCTTGTCTTAAGGTTATCGTAGTCAGCCAGATCCAGTCTATATCCAGACCAGATGGTGGACCTGCACCCTGCGATGACCACAACGCAGCCCTAAATGTCAGCGAAGACCACGACAAGTGAACATCATGACTTGACAGCCATCGGCACAGATCCTCAGCAAAGACTACGAGAAACAGACAAGTCCTCTGCACAGATCCCTATGGCCAGCAATAAACGTGTCAGGCCAGGAGCTGCTAGGAATGCAGTTTTATCATCCTTACAGTCACTGTTAAACCAGTCATCCACTACTGGCTAAATGGCAGCATTGCTTCTCCTCCGACCAAATGACAGCGTGACGTATCCTGATATTCAAGCAGCAGGAGCTGGATGAAATTTTCTGAATGACATCAGTCCACAATCGGGCTAGTGATGCAGCCTGAAATCATAATCATACCATCTTTGTTCATTTAACCAGAGGAGAGCTGAGCTGACTGCTCCTGGTTTCTCTCAAGGTGTTTTTTGTTTGTTTCAGTCACCTGCTGAAGTTTGGGTTCCATTGTCACTTCTGACATGCTTAGCTGGGGTTTAAAAGACACTGAATATTCAGTAATAAAATTGATTTGAGTGTACTGTCACTACTGCATAATGACAAAATTGAATTGAGTTGCATTATGATATCACTGTTTTCTCCAGAGCTGCTTTATTGCCAAATCGACTTAGTTATATAATATATTAATTTTGCAACATTTTCCCTGATTTTGAATTTTATTAAATGAAGATCAAGCTGACATGAAGTAATGAAACTTTTGTGTGCTGTAAAATTCCTTATAGCTAAATTGAACTAATTCATTTGTAAAGATTAACTTTTACAAAGTTATTTAACTTAATTGGTTTTTTAGAGGTAAAGTTTTTCATTAAGTGTTTTTGTACAATTTGTACAAAATCATACAAGTGTTTTTGGCCGGATGAGCTGCTTCATCAACGGATCCGGATCGGATGAGCTACTTCATCAATACGTCCAAATCAAATCCGGGCAGGAAGAACTGCTTTATTAGCGGATATGGGTAGGGTCTGGACCAGATCTTGTCCGGATCTGTAATCCTTATCTGTTCTGGATCCGTTGCGCTGTGCAAGTGGACTCTGATACGGACCCGTTTTACGGCATGAATTGAACATGCTCAACTCACAAGGAGATGGCTAGTGCTTATCGTGATGCATTCACGGGACTACTGAGAAGGCAGGTGAGTACTTCACCATTTACCCGAGTTGTAATACCCAAGTTTGCATAAGTGTGTTTGCCCTTCGCAGGAATAGTGATGCATTCGCGGTGGTGGCTCCACTCTCATTTGATTTCCGAGGTAATCTAGCGCGTGGGTGGAGCATGTTTAGCTCCCACGGGAGCTGAATACATGCTGCGCATTGCGGTTGCGGTGAAAATTTTCTGCCATTGGCCGCAATTCGTGGTTCAGGGACAGAACATGGAAAGGACCTGACAGGAAATCTCTTTCCTATCAGTAATTTCCTAAGGAAATGTATGATGTGGGTATCTGTCTGCAGTTCTTGGACAGCTGATTTATTTTATTATGTTCTTATCAGATAACCACATTATACTAATAATTGATCTGAAACCACCTCTCTTTCTGTCTGACTGAGGTTAGGCAGGAAACTCCTGTGCTTGCATTGCAGTCAATCATGCTGGAGCTTGATGTTCTGGTTAGTTTTGATATCTCATAGAACTACCTACTCACAGTCCGGACTCGAGTGTTCTTCAGGACTTCACCTTCAGAATATGTCCATGAACCTGAGACCATGCACGGGAGCTGTGGTGGGTGAGTATGATCCATTTAATCTCTCTCTTCATATTTCTATTGCTAGTTTTACATGGCTCACTAACTAGCTTTTTCCGCAATGCAATGTGGACCTGTCTCTGTACTTTTTGACTTTGTTACAGGGTAGGACCTCCGTGAGCACCTGATGAAGTCAAAATCTCTCGTACTGTCAACTGATTGTGGTGATGGTCTCACCCGTTGGTACTGGATCCAGCGTGATGATAGCCTACATCTTCAGCCTCATGCTTGCTGGATCATGTAGTCAAGTCGCTAGGCTTCTGCAGGACCTTCCTTGGCCTTCAGGTCCCCAGTATAATGCTGCAACCTCAGGACTTATGGGTCCTCCGTTCAGGCTGAGCATTTTCAGAGTGTAATGCTTCGTGATGTGCTCCCTGATGTCCTGGCTAGGTGTTTGCTTTAGAGAAGCTTCCCCGGCCAGGATGCGCTACTCATGTCTTGCCCCGAGGGGCTTCCTGAGACTTGAGTCATCCACTTAACCATCATGCACATTCTCTGAGTTAGAGCTCCTCTCACTGAGGCATTGAGGGGCTTCACTCCTTAACTCCACTCTGCAGTTCGACAGATGGTTAGGTCCATTTGGACCCCCCTGTCACACAGCCCCTATTGTCGAACCAGTGAATTGCCCCTCCGAGGAGTGGGCTTGAGTACACTGCCTGAGGTACAAGTGAAAGGTGTTTCTGCGGAAACCCTACCTGAGTGCTTTTGCTCTGAGGAGCGATGGCTCTTCAGACATGAATGGTTATTGGGTCCCGTTGTTTCTTCAGGTTCTTTTGGGTCTGGTGAAACGGGACCCATGCTTTCTATCGAGATGGAGAGCATAGGACTACATTTGGCTAACTAACAGCTGACTGTCTCCCTTTGGGCCCTGCTAGACTGTTGTTTAATCTGGCACTGCCTTCTGGTCGAGCTAGGGTGTACTCCCCTCACTGCGAGGGCTAACAATGCACCTCTCGTTCCCAGTTTGAGTTGTAGGGACCACCTCAGCTGGAGGGCTGGGAGAGCCACTCCCGAGAACTCCATATGCAACCATACCGAGTTGTTTAGGCCTGTCCCTGTCGCCTCCTTGGTCAGTTGCCTCCATGGTGGGACCATGTTGCTGCTGAAATGTGTGATCCCCTTCTAAGCCTGGATCCCATTTCTGATGTCCCATTTGTGGTTAATCTGCTCCCCTCACTGCGGGAGGGTCTTTATGAGCTCCCCAATCCCGGGAAGATCCTGTGAGTCCTCCTCTCTATTTGAGACCTAGGAACTTGCCCCTGGGCTTTAACCGCTCACTACCGGTCAAGCTGGATCCATCCCTTTGCTAGGATAAGTCCTCCGCTTATTCAGCTCTGTGGCAGTGACATCTGGAAACTGTTGGTCAAGCCTAGCATTGCTCCCCTCACCTTACGTTTGAGCTTGTAAAAAAAAAAAAAAAAATGCTACCCAATTGAGTGTCTGAGGACTCCTCTCAATGGGTCTTGTGCTCCTTGGAGCTTCACGGAGCAGCAGCCTCAGGTTGTTGGGCCTTTCTCTGCCTCCCTGTTGGGCTGCTCTCTTGTTGAATGAGCTTTGCTGTGCTCCCCTCACCATAGAGGGTCACCTATGAGTAAGCAGCTCCCATACTGAATATTCGAGTTCCTCTCCTATACTGTGACTGTTATGACTGAGTTAGCAATGCTCCCCTCAAATGGAGGGTCTCTTTCTATGAGATACGCCATTTCCAGTCCTCATGCACTCTAAGCATGTGCACTTCAGTCACATAGGGTTCCTAGGCCTGCCTCGGAAATAGCCCCAGAAACCCCATATCAACGGTGATTCTGAAATCCATGTTATGGTAAGTGCACACGCTGAGCTTCTGTGCACTTTCTAAAATCCATATCGTGGTAAGTGTGCACGCCTTTCACATTTTTCTAAAATCCTGTATGGTATGGGTCACATGCTGCCAGCCGCGTACCCTTTCTCTCAGTTCATTCAGACCCCAGTTTTCACCTTGGGCCCCACTCTACTCGAAAGGAAACGTCTCAGGTTATGTATGTAACCATGGTTCCCTGAGAAGTGGACAAGACACTGCGTCCTCTAGAAGCCTCACCATGCTTCGGACGCAAGCTTCAGACGAAGAAACGGATGACGTGTTCTCCCGGCACCCTTTTATACTATGGTCGCGCCGGTAGTGACGTCATAAGCTGTCGCCGGCCAATGTTATTGTCATGTTGAGATCAGCAGCTTCAGCAGCACATAAAGCACCTTAAGTGTAATTTTCCCTTAGTTTAGCCCTTGAGTTTCCCTTACACTTAAGGGCGCTGCATAAAATATCCCTTAAATGTTACTTAAGGGTTTTTATAAGTCAAACGTCATAAACCCTTAGAATTTCTCTTAAGTTTCTCTTTTTCCCTTAAGTAATCCCTTAAAAACCGAAAGTTGCTACAATTTATCACAATATTTTCTAGACACAGTCTCTATAGTATAATATCTAGGTGAAAGAGTCTCTATGTGTTGATAATTAATATATAAAAAATATTTTCACATTCCATACAACAGAATGCCAAAAACTAGAGCACGTTCAGCAGGTTTCTCAGTGGGTGTGTCACTGAGTGGGGAGAACCTGTTAGATGTTTTGATCCGAACAGAAGAGCAGTGTTTTGTCCCGCAACTATGCCTCCTTACAGTCACCCAGTCGCCCTGCTGCGGGGGCTCTGCAACCGGAACAATGTACAAGGCTCCCTGAGCTAGTTGCATTCAAAGCCATATCTAAGGCCCTCACATTCTTACTATCCTCAATTAAAGTTTGGATGCATGTCTCTAGTTCTGAAATCTCTGTCAGCCTAACTATTTCCCTGCATTTATCACATGTGAATCCCTCATCATGACAGAGAGAGATAAGCTATACATATGGCAAATAACAATAATAATGGTGCAAATAACAATAGCAGGAGAAAAAGCCATTACTAACCGTGATTGTTGAATGATTCTGACTTACCACTGTTGCTTGATGAACTCGTGAAAAATGGACTGATAGAGAAAAGAATTGGAGCGAGAGAGAAAAGAAACGGTAGTAGATGCGAATGGAAATGCGAGTGGAAACGCAAATGACAAGCTAACCGGCTAATGGAATGCTAAAGCGCCGCACTTGCAGTTTTAGATTAAAAGTGAATGATCAAATTAGTCAGATTAGTTTCATAGATAATATCAGAAATATGGTGGGAATTAAGTTACATTTTATCACTTTAAACAACAGAGAGTGACAGTAAGTGTAATGCCACGCCAGCAGAGGGAGCCCTCACCCATTGACTCTCTGTTACCGCTCCCTCTGCTGCTTCATGGGTTACTTCCTGTTTGGTGGCCATTTAAGGAGGCCTACACCAAACAGGCCCCGCAAAGTATTGTTTTGCCTGTGTGGACTCTACCAAGCGGTTTTCCTGATTTCATTGCCTTGTTTTGATATTTCCACGGTTTTGTATCTTGTCATAGTTTTGCCTTGTTTTTGCCATTGTTTTGTTCTGTTTCTTTGCCATAGTTTTTGACTTGTTCCATTGCCTTGTTTATTTGTCACTTTTGGACTGCTCACCGGTATTTGGACTTTGCCTGTTTATTTGGATTTTGCTTTTGTCTTGCCTACGTTTCACTGTTTGTTTGGAGATTGACCCTGCCTGTCTTGATTACGATCTGTTTAATAAAGCTCGCATCTGGATCTTACATGCTTCCCTGGAGTCCCGTTACAGTAAGATAGAGATTCCAATGGAAAAAATGAAGCTACACAGAGCTACAATCAAAAACCATTCAGCAGCACCGCAAACCCAGTACGGTAACAAGATTGTCAGTATAAGACATTATCTTGTAAGCACAATACTTTTTATTTTACTACAAACAAGACTTTATTGGACACATCTAAAGACATAAACTAATCTAACACACACACATTCACACAAGTTGCAGACAGAGAAAAAGTGAGGAAAGAATGCCCTGGTGAAAAAAAACAACATATCTGGTAGGTATGTTTTGATGCTGGGATGCTGGTTTAAGCTGGTCCTTAGCTGGTTTATGCTGGTCTTTTGCTGGTTTATGCTGGTCCTTAGCTGGTCATGTAGCTGGTCAAGCACCAGCATGCACCAGCATGAACCAGCAAAGAACCAGCTTAAACCAGCTTAAACCAGCATCAAAACCTACCTACCAGCATATGCTTTTTTTTTTCAACAGGGTTTCAACAGAGTTTAAAGAGGGTGAAAATTGATGTGAAATTTTATAGCAATTTTATAGCAATATATGAAATTGCTTAGATCTTAACAACAATTTCATTTCACCCTCACATTAAGTTTCTCAATGAGGCTAATAAACTTTATATTAAATGCTTGCTAGGTAGTTCATTCACTAGTCTAGTAGCGTCTGGAGTGACGTCTTGGAGAAGCCAATCATTGGGTGTTGGCTGAAGGATGGGTGCTGAGTCATGCATGCTGGTTGAAGTTTTGAGTCGCACACAGACATGGCAGTGGCAAAACATAACTTAGAACACGAAACTCTCAACAGAAAAGAAACTGAAGTAAAAGAAAGAAATAAGAAGAGTGTGATGATACTAGATGGCTTATCTCCTCATGATGGTAGAGGAGCAGCAAGCATGAGGGCCATAAACCCAAAAAGAGTGATAAAGGCGCACTCAAACAAACAACAATCCCAAAAACATAAGGGTCACAATGAATTGTTTATGTCATGGGGTTTAAACTCAGCGGTTAGACACATCCCTAATGGTGTTTTGAACAATTAGACGTCGGTCTCATTCACTACTAATTGGCTTGTTGTGTATCTGTACGCACAGTAGAACTTCTACTAATTCACAACGTTCGCATGTACATGAATTTGTTCTTAACATCGTTCTGATATTAGTGAATTTGGATTGTTCTAAATGAGCAGCTGCGTGCACAAGGTTAGTCATTTGCATAAAACACAAACCATCTCCATATAAGGGCTTTCCTTACAGTCTTTCGTCACTGTTGTCAAACTTGCCACTGTTTGCGGATGCGCTTGTGGAAGCTTGTTTCTGCCACACAATAAAACATTTGAGAAAATAATTGTGATTTTTTTATTGTGATTTAATCGTGACCTTTTAGTGTACATCTCACAATTCTAACTTGTAAGATGCAACTTCACAATTGTGAGATAAAAAGTCGCAATTATCTTTTAAAATGATTAATTCTGTGGTGGAAACAAGCCTCCTTACTTGGCCAAACCTCAAGCAATGCCATTTCTTACCATTTCTCACAATAAAGACCTTTTATACAGACTCAGATTGTAGACTTCTCATTAGCCAGCTGTCCATAGGCCTATGTGTATATCTACATTATTCAGAGAAACCTCACAGCTGAAGCTATAATGCAGCTTTTCTCACTCTTCTTTTCATGCTCTTGCAGAATATAATTTAAACATGATTTCTATAACAAGAATATGATCCGTTTTACCAAAAATTGATTTATAACATAATTTTGGGACAGACATTCCCAACTCGAATATAAACCTATAAACTATCCAATAGATATTAATAAGGACATAAACAGTGAGTGATTCAAATATGATAGCCAAATGTGTGGGGTTACAGATACGATATGGAGTTATGCAATGGACTCAATTATAAGTCCTTTTAGCATCATTGTGATGCATTTGGGAGGATGTGTTCTGTGAGGAACAAAATGTCAAAAGTTCTAGAAGGAATCTAAGTCTGGTCTCTGTCTTGGGTGGAGAAAACCAGTCCTGGAAACTCTTAACTCATGAATTTCCTCATGGTTTTATACAGCAAAATTTCCAGTGTTGTATAGAGTTGTTTTTATGGTGTTAATTTTCCAGTGTTGAAAAGTGTTGATTCTGGTGTTGATTTGAATGACATGAACACTTCTAGTGTAAGTCAGTGTTCAGAGTCAGTGCTATTACAATGAGTTAATATAATTGATCCTATTTCCGGTCCTTGCACATTATTTCAGTTTTGATTAATGGCGGATGACCGCGAGGAGCGGAGATGATTAAACACAGGTATAATATATTTTTAACCATTTAATTCTATTAATTTTTATACTAAGTTTACATTTTTCAACATTTAGTATAATATTGCAAATTCTATAACATCAGAGAGCTAACATTATTTGTGTTACAGCGTGGCAGACCACCGTCACGAACCAGAGGCCTGTATGAAAAGAATTGTTGTGCCTGATGTGACGTGCACGATTCATATTCAAACGTTTGTTGACATTAAATTATATATTGTTTAAGAGATGACAAATGGATCTTCTGATTGTAAGTTAGCTGCTTGCTGGACATTATTTCATATTAACTATTTGTTTTTCCTGCCCAACAGCTGTCGTCATGCTGGTGAAAGTTCAATATCAATGAGTGAAGCAATTTGTGGAACTGCTTAAAGATCATGCATTCCAAGTTTTTCTCAATTAAGGTAAGTACTACAGCTTAGAAACTGACTAATTAAAACCAGACATAAGTTATAGCAACCATGTTTAAGCTGATACTAAAACGTCCACAAGGCTTGTTTCCAGGTTTCAAAACTTTTCGATTTCCTTTTAAATCACTAAGATTTTGCTTAATATGAAAAAAGAAATTAATTATGTCTGTATTTGTTAAAATTACTTTTCAGTTAAAAGACCCAGATACCGATGTGGAATAGGACAAAAATCAAAGGCATCTACATTTAAAGTGTCCAGAAGAAATTGTTTCTGCTGGCATACCTGATGGTAAAAACATTAATACTTAAATGTATAAACACTTCACACATTCTTTTAAGGCATTCATAATATGATAGTGTAAAAGGTTTATCTATAGGTCTGTATGAATTAAGCCTGACAGACATGAATCATTCAATTGTTTTGCTTTTCTCTCTTAGTCACCCACAAGATTCTTAACCCTCAGCACAAGTGCTCATTCTTTCATTCTCTTCAGCTGACCATAAAGAGGCAAAATCAATAAGCATCGGCCAGCAAAAGCTTTAGCATAGACGCTAAGGCAAATGGGTATGTATGCATGTTTTTGTTAACATTTGATTTGTCTGTGTAATAATTCCCTTCCATCATTTTACTAGTCTTAAGTTGTCATTGTTGTCATGTTTAATCAGATTGTCCAAGATGCCCTGGAAAAACAGTCCAGTGATGATGAAGAAAATTAGGATGAGACAGACCTGTGCACTTCCATAAGGTAAAACTCAATACTGTTGCAAAGTTGTTGTTTTTTTTGTTTTGATTAAAAGGTTAATTTACTGAAATCAAAGTAGTCATGTACTCACCCTCATGTCATTCCTAACACTTCAGACTTTTGTTCATCTTCAAAACACAAATGTAATTATTTTTATGAAATCAGAGAGATTTCTGTCTCTTCGTTGGCAAATACAATTATGATGCTTCAGAAAGTTCATAAAGAGATTGTAAAGCTAATCCATGTGAATTGAGTGGTTTATTCTATATTTTCTTAAGAGACTTGAATGCTTTCTATGATAAACAGATTGAATTTAGATTGAATTTATTCATATATAAACATTTATCAACTGAAACATCAGATATGGTAAACGGAAGCTCAAGCATGAGAACCAGTGAGATTCATTCTCGTATTATGCTGTATCGTTTGCGCTTTCACAGGAACTGTGTTTGCTGATTGCTGTTTGTGAATAAAAGCCTAATTTCAATCTGTTCATCATATAAGGTGTCTGTCTCATCGAAAAAATTTGGACTAAACTGCTCAATTCATATAAATTAGTCTTGCAGTCTCTTTAAGAACTTTTTAAGCATTAAGGTGGCAGCTGTGTGGACTCAATGCATGGACAAAAATCTCTTCAATCTTTTCATTAAGGTATGTTCACTTGTGTTTCAAAGATGAACAAAAGACCTTAGAGTGTGGAACAACATGAAGGTCAGTAAATATCAGAATTTTCATTTTGGGTGAACTAACCCTTTAAAGCACATTTCATTATCAAAAGTTACTAGTGCCGGGTTTTATGCGTTCATCAAGCTCATAGTAAGTATCTTTTTCCCCTCTCTTTTCTTTGTTTAATCTAATTTTTGTTTTCGCTGTTTACAGTCCTAAACCTGCACCAGTATTATAGGCCATCTCAGTCAGAGGGAGGACCACCAGCCATACCTACTGGTATTGAGAGGGATCAAGGGCACGATCATCTTATTCTATGTGGTCAGACAAGCACCACATCCCTTCTGACGGAAACAGCTCCTTGAGTGCTATCGAACTCTAAGTCCACTTTGTGCTCAATCAGTAGGTCCTTGTCAATGTCTTTATCTTCCTGCTACACTCTACAACATTGATGTTGGTCATACCAGTGAGTCGCCAAGAGTAAAGAAATTGCACCCAAAGCATTGACAAAATCTTTTGACAACATTTTTCAATGCATCATGTATTTAGTTGAGAGTACATCTAACGGCCAGTATTTTGAAGTCCTACATGTCTTTTCATCTGTAGAGTTTACATGGGTCTTATGATTAGTGTTGCTTTCGTCAACGAAAATTATGACTAAATATCGTCGTCAACAAACTTTTATCACATGACGAAAACGAGATGAGATGCAACGTAAATGCTGGTCATGTGACGATGACTATAATTAAATGTATAATGCAATATTGTTGACGAACAAAAACGAGTCTAAATGTGGTTTACAAAATAAAAACTATGCTAAAATGTCTCTTCATTTTCGGTGACCAAAACGAGACGAAATGAAATGTTATAACGTTATTTTGTTTTGTTTAGTTGCGTTATTATTATTATTATTATTATTATTATTATTTAGCAGTATTTCTGAAGTGGGCTGCATCAGGTCGCACTGCACAGGCGACGTTACTTCCTCAAGCCCCACTCGCGCCATTATTTAGAAGACGACAACAAACAAGTTAAGTTACCTGACTGACTGACTCCATGTGTACTAAGTATCAGTGTTGGGAGTAACACATTACAAAAGTAATAATATTACAGTAGTATATTACTTTTTGCTGTAATGCAGTAATATAATGCATTACTAATGAAATTTGGTTAATATTATTACTCGTTACATTCTCAGTAACGCAAGTTACAACAACATATTTTAACTCAAAATTAAGTAGTGAATTTACCAACAACGCAAAACAGCAGCAGAGAAAAAAAATCTTGATGTAAAATAGTTTGTCTATTTCCTGTTGCTGGAATTCGATGGTTAAGATGACTGCCGAGACGCATTCTACATGTGTGAGATGGACACTCTCCCGTTTTATTCATTTCATCACAGAAAATGATAAGAATGCATAATCAGGTGTAATCTATGTGCGACACCAAACTCTCAACAAGAAGAAATTGAATGAATAACTTCCGGAAACACCTGGGGCCTCATGTACCAACGCTGCGTACGCACAAAAAACTTTGCTTAAGCCAGTTTTTACGCTCACGGTCGGATTTACTAACAGTGAAATTAACGTGAGAATGTGCGTTCCTCCACGCTAACTTTATGTCTGGCGTACGTACATTTCTCATGTTTTTTTGTCTGTTGGTGACTCTTAGAGGCAATGAGGTGAAGTTGCAAACTTCTATCGCAGTCTATCGCAACACCACCTGAGAGAAACATTGCTAATAATTTGTAATTGATAAAATAGGCTAATTGACTTACTATTGTCACACTGTCACACCCCTGTGGACTGTTTTGTGTGTTTTCCCCTTGTATGCCCTTATTTGGTCTTTCCGTTTCCGTCTCTAATTATTACGTCACTGTTTGATTGTTCACACCTGTCTCCCCCGATTGGTCCTTGTATTTAAGTTTGGTTGGTTTCACGTTTGGTTGTTGGATATTGTTAATGTCATGCTCGGTCTGTTGTTGTTCACTCCGTTTATTTCTAAGTCTGTTCTTATTTGGATTCTCTGCTGTTCCTGTCCGTTCCTGCTCGTTGTGTGGATTGCTTAAATAAATGTCCTGGATCTCCTCGCTTCTCGTCTTTACTCCTCATTCCCCACACACCACGACGCGTAACAGAATATCCGACCCAACAGAATGCTCTGGGCTGAGGATTTCCTGTTTAACATCCAGCAGGTGGAGAGGCCGTTGGAGCACTACGTGGAGGAATTCCTGAGCGTTGTTCATCTGGTGAGTTGGACCGATGCAACGATTAATGCGTGTTTTCAGATGGGGCCAAACGATGACAGATTGTTCCATTCCATAACTCCTGACGATTGCCGCAAACCCGTAGCGGAATTTATCAATTATGTCCTTGCCCTTTGTAATTCCAATTACTATGTCGATGTGGAAGATTCTACTCTTCCCCCCATCTGTAAACACGCGGCCGCTCCAGCTCACCACCAGCCAGCGTCCTCCACGTGCTGCTCCAACGAGCACACTCCCTCCGGTCCTCCCTCGCTCACTGCCATTCTCCATAGCTCCTCCCTCATCCTCAGCCCAGAGCCCGCGGCCAGCTCTCGGACACTGGCATCGGCTCGCTCGTGGACTCAGGCATCGGCTAGCTCACGGACTTCAGCCACGCCCCCGTGCTCTGGATTGTCGGCTGCGAGTATGGCAAGCCAAATTAATATTAAAGACATAATGGATTCATGTGGACTATCTTCTCCTATGTCTCTGCTAGTCCCGTCCAGCTCTCCTTCATCTCCGCTGGTCCTGTCCAGCTCTCCCAAGCCTCCACGGATCCCATCCATTCCTCCAGAGCCCGCGCTTCCTCCAGAGCACCCTCCAGAGTCCGAGCTTCCTCCAGCGCGCCCTCCAGAGCCCGAGCTGCCTCCAGCGCGCCCTCCTGAGCCCAAGTTGCCTACAGCGTGCCCTCCAGAGCCTGAGCTTTCTCCAGAGCCCGAGCTTCCTCCAGAGTGCCCTCCAGAGCCCGAGCTTCCTCCAGAGCTGGCGCCGCCCGAGCGCCCTCCTGTGCCTGCACCTCCCAAGCGCCCTCCTGTGCCTGCGCCTCCCAAGCGCCCTCCTGTGTCAACGCCTCCTAAGCCCGGCCTTCCTGTGCTCTCCTGGGCTGACTATGCCCCAAGTTCCCCCAAGAAAATTTTGGGGGGGGGCTACCCCCCTGATCAGCCATGGCCGGCTGGACTGTGTACTCGGCCATGGCTTCCCGAACTCCCTGACCCGCCATGGCCGTGGCTTCCCGAGCTCCCTGACCCGCCATGGCATCATGGACTGTACGCTCTGCCATGGCTCCCTGAGCTTCCTGATCCACCATGGCACCCCGCACTGTATGCTCCGCCGTGGCTCACACCCCTGTGGACTTTTTTTTGTTTTTTTTTTCCTTGCATGCCCTTATTTGGTCTTTCCGTCTCTAATTATTACGTCACTGTTTGATTGTTCACACCTGTCTCCCCTGATTGGTCCTTGTATTTAAGTTTGGTTGGTTTCACGTTTGGTTGTCGGATATTGTTAATGTCATGCTCGGTCTGTTGTTGTTCACTTCTAAGTCTGTTCTCATTTGGATTCCCTGCTGTTCCTGTCCGTTCCTGCTTGTTGTGTGGATTGCTTTAATAAATGTGTATGTCCTGGATCTCCTCGCTCCTTGTCTATACTCCTCATTCCCCACACACCACGACACGTGACATACACAAGCCTTATGGGAATGTTCTCAATTATGCAGTTAAGTTAGAACATATAAAAGCATGTGCAAAAATGATACAACCCTTCGTCTATGGCAATGACAGCGTTGGCCTTATTAGAGGACATTGCCAATGGCAGAATCCGAAGGTGAACGAGTTTTTAGGGACCAAACTGATTTTCTGGACCATCTATCTAAAAGATTTGTATTTATTTATTTATTTATTTATTTATTTATTTATGCATGTAATTATTGAACTTCACATCAGGAGATAGCGGTTATGCACTGAAGACATGGCTGTTAACTCCCCTCACCAACCCACAAACTGACCGAGAGCGCAGATACAATGATGCCCATTCTCGCACTCGGTCAGTTGTAGAGCGGGCGTTTGGGCAGCTAAAATGTCGGTGGCGCTGCCTTGATAGGACCGGGGGGATGCTGCTATACCGCCCTAACAAGATGTGTCGCATCGTGCTGGCCTGTGGTGTGCTGCACAATGTCACGCACAAGCATGGCATACCACTCGGTGAGGTGGTGGCACCGGCGCCAGATGACCCCGACCCAGAACCAGTGTATGTGCAGCCCAACCAACAAGCCATTCGGGCCCGTCAACGTGTGATTGCGGCAATATAAATAAAATATAAATGGTAATCAGAGACAAAGTTCATTTTTTGACCAATTCTTTTAATGAGTGTCTTATATCTCTGAGTGACACTTTGTCGGTGCGCAGCAGTTCTCCGCTTAACTTCCACCTTCATATCTATATATCTATATATATTTTTTTAAGTTCATCAAGTGCGAGTTTCAGATCCCACCACATTGACTGTGACTGCCAAACTCTCCCACTCATTTCTTTTTCTTTTGTTATTAATTCCGAAGGACAAAGTTCCAAATAAAATATTCTTTCTAGTTTCTGCCTCGGATAGTAGCACCTCCAAAGGCAAAGTGGACTCATTACCATATTAAAATTTATTGATTTGGGGGAGGAGACCGGTTGAGGTTTTGTGCTTGTGCATGTGCGCTCAGTTTCACGTTAATTGGGACGTACAAAGACAATATACCTGGGATCCTGCGTACGCAGAGTTTCATACAACTGATTTTTTTTGTGTGTACGCAGAATTACAGCTTTGTCCATACGCTATGTTTTAGTATGAATTCAACGCAAGTCTTTGTACATGAGGCCCCTGGACTGGTGCAACTGACACTAAGCTAACAGAGAGAGAGAGAGAAAGAGCGAGCAAGCTGTGGGGTGGGAGAAGAGAAAGAATGCGGTGGACGAGCGTAGACAAACAACAAAAAATAAGTTCAACTGAAAATAACAAAATCTGTTTTTATCAAATCATAGTCTATATATAAATGTATGAATACGCAAAATATATTTAACTTAAATAGCCCAATTAACAGATTAACAAAACGAAAGAAAAAAAGACTGAGTGACATATTGTCACGGGCGTTGTGGTGTGCGGGGAATGAGGAGTAGGAACGAGGAGCTTGGAACATAGAGTTTATTATAAAAATCCACAGGAACAGCAGGGAATCACACGCAAACATAACGTACAGACTTTAAGAACCAACAATCAAACGTGGAACACAACCAAACTTAAATACACAGACTAACCAATCAGGGGGAGACAGGTGTGAACAATCAAACAGTGACGTAATAATTAGAGACGGAAACGGAAAGACCAAATAAGGGCATACAAGGGGAAAACACACAAAACAGTCCACAGGGGTGTGACACTACCCCCCCACCCCATAAGGCGCGACTCGTAACAAATACACCGGGGTGGCTGGGTGGGCACCCTGGAGGCACTGGCACTGGAGGGTGCTCGGGAGGCGCAGGCACAGGAGGGCGCTCAGGCGGCGCCGGCTCTGGAGGACGCTCTGGAGGAAGCGCAGGCTCTGTAGGGCGCTCGGGAGGAAGCTCAGGCTCTGGGGGGGCGCTCTGGAGGAATGGACGGGGGACTTGGGAGAGCTGGACGGAACCAGTGGAGACGAAGGACTAGCAACATGCTAGTAACTTGCTAATCATGCTAGTAACTTGCTAATCATGCTAGTAACATACTAGTAACTTGCTAATCATGCAAGCAACATGCTAGTAACTTGCTAATCATGCTAGAAACATGCTAGTAACTTGCTAAACATGTTAACAACATGCTGGTAACTTGCCAGTCATGCTAGAAACACGCTAGCAACATGCTAGTAACTTGCTAATCATGCTAGAAACATGCTTGTAACTTGTTAAACATGTTAACAACATGCTAGTAACTTGCCAGTCATGCTAGAAACACGCTAGCAACATGCTAGTAACTTGCTAATCATGCTAGTAACTTTTTAATCATGCTAACGACATGCTATTCATGCTACAATCAGGCTAGCAACATGCTAATCTTGCTAGAAACATGCTAGCAACTTGCTAATCATGTTAGAAACATGCTAACAACTTGCTAATCATGCTAGTAACTTGCTAATCATGTTAACAACATGCTAGTAGCTTGCTAATTATGTTAGCACCATGCTAGTAAAATGCTAGTAACTTGCTAATCATGCTAACAACATGCTAGTAACTTGCTAGTCATGCTAGAAACATGCTACCAACATGCTAGTAACTTGCTAATCATGCTACAATCATGGTAGCAACATGCTATTAACTTCCTAATCTTGTTAGAAACATGCTAGCAACTTGCTAATCATGCTAGAAACATGCTAGCAACTTGCTAATCATGCTAGTAACTTGCTAATCATGCTAACAACATGCTAATAACTTGTTAATTATGTTAGCACCATGCTAGTAAAATGCTAGCAACTTGCTAATATTCCTATAAGCATGCTAACAACATGCTAGTACCTTGCCATCAAACTTAAAACTTTTTAAAACTTAAAACTTTTTAAACTTTATAAACTTCTAAAACTTTTTAAAACTTTCTGTTCCGGCTTTCTCAAGCCAGCTTAAAGTTTGTCTTGACAAACTTTTTTATCTAGTTTAGCATTCAAATACATCGCGAATATGGACACATTTAATTGGATTCATGCCGAGTGAGAGAGGTAGGCTGCGTGAGAACAACGCGTTTGCTTTGAGTTTCGCTTTAAATTAGCCTAATTCATTTTGGCTTGTTAAGCAACTTATCCACACGTTTCCAAGGGGTGCTACTGTAAAAAAAAAACATGGGTACAACTTACAGTGAGGCGGCGGACGTAGTATACCAATGGTATTTTGTGTGCTAATTAGCGAAGAGGCTAAGTGCTTTTTAGACCATTGTTTACTTTGTAAAGATGCACACCTTTATGAGAGATGTCATTATGTTCTTATGGACAACATATTCTTTTCGAATTTGTGTTCCCACATCATTAGCAAGTTTGGATCGCTAAATCTTGAATGACTGTTAACTAGTGAAATGACATTTGAACCGAAACATCAGAGCTTGTGTTAAAGGGCATGCCAGATAAAGCCTCGATTCGAGGCTTGTTAAGAAATCCCTTTCGTAGACGCCTCACTTTCTGTCCAGTCATGTGCGCGATTCACCAAAATTCAGAAATTCAACAAACAAACAAACACACACATGGTTAGGCTTTTATTTGTGCATATAACATGGACCGATCTATGGAAATTGTGGCGAATGCTTCTTTCGACAGAGCTTTAGTCTTTTGGCTGCTTTATTTTTTATTAACCACCAGATCGTGCTGTTTTCAACACTCTCGAAGCTTTGAATTTTTTCCCGAAACAGTCAGAGGAAAGTCTCTGTGCTTCACGAGGCTTCATTTGCCCATCACTCCTGTCAACTGTTGAATGAATGAGTGTCACGTCCCAAAGTGTTTACTTTGAACCGGAAGACGCTCCCACTTTTGACGCAAGGCCTCATGAGGCGTAGGAAACTTGTGGATATATTTCGTTCTTGTTTTGTTCCGAAAACCGGTCAAAATAGTCTATAGGCTGGGTATTTTGTTTATTGTTTTTACATTATAACATTTTGCTTTATTTACCGGTGTTATTTATACATGTAATAATTTTGTGCTTATCTCTGTTTAACCTAAACTATAACGTTAATGTAGACCTACATACCGGTAGCCTATCTAAATATGATTTTATAATTTTATGCTATATAGACCTACCTCTTTACCCTCCACTTGATGCATAATGAGCTGCAATAAACTACATTTTGGTATTTTATAATGCCTAGTCATACTTCTGTGGATATTTTGGTGAAAGTAACTCAAAAGTAGTGCAACACATTACAATTCAGAGACAGTAATATCGTAATGTATCTAATTATTTTTAAAAGACAGTAACTAGTAATATATAATGTATTACATTTTGGAAGTAACTTGCCCAACACTGCTAAGCATACCTTGTTGGCCAAATACTGTAGCTAGTTTTGTCAGGGTAAAATACAATTTTCATTGATTAAAACTAGACTAAATGTCATCAGTATTTGTTGACTAAAACTAGACTAAATGTCATCAGTTTTTGTTGACTAAAACTAGACTAAAATATCATCAGTTTTCGTCGACTAAAGCTAGATGAAAATAGTCAGATAATTCTGACTAAAATAAGACTAAAATGCTCAGACTTTTAGTTGACTGAAACTTGACTAGACTAAAAAGAGTATGAATGTGACTAAAACTAATAAAAACTAAACTGACAGCTTCACACAAAGACTAGACTAAAACTAAAATTAAAACAGACCGCCAAAAACAACACTACTTATGATGGTGAATTTTTATCTTTATTTTAAGTGTTTTGTTGAAGACGTGTCATTGTTGAAAATAAAGGATCAAACTGATACAACATGTTTGCTGTCATTGAATGCACACATTATGTATTTTTAGTTAAACTGAATGCAGATTGCATTTAATGACAAATCAGGGTTTGTATGAACACTATATTAGTGTGGAAATAACTCCCTTAGTGTTAAAGCTATTGACACTCCTAGTGTAATTTCAACACTAACGGTGTAAATGAGGGGAAAAAAACACAATAATAGTGTTATTAATTAACACTTACAGTGTTGTTTTCTCTATGCAAGTGTTAAAAAAGTAACACTATTTAAAGTGTTAAACTCGCTCTAGTGTGGACCTATAGAAACACTAAAAAAATGTTAATTTTAACACTGAGAGTGTGAATTTAAGACTTTCAATTTTGACGTATACGTGTGACGGTCACAATGTGTTTTCTCTTTGACCATTAATCTTGGGTTACCTGCCTAGATTTTACAGTCTTCTTCCTTAGGAAACTTTAAGCTGTGAAAAAGTTGGTTTGTTAGGTTGCTCCAGAATTGTTGACCATAGGCTTTGACAAATTTATAGTCACCCACGTTATCTCGGGGCCTCCTGTGAAATTTCTCTGCTTGGTCAGTTTTCCTACACTTTTCTCATCCTGTTTTCTGTTGTCTTCAACCCATCCAGTCAGGTCCTGTGAATTATTTACTCAGCTCAGAAAATTTTCCCTGGAATCACCTTCTTAGATTGGTTATTTCATTGACTCACCTTTAAATAAATACCTGTTTGTTTAAGTTACCCTTGTGTTGTCTTATTCTGCCCTTGTGACAAAGACATTGTAAAAGTCTTTTTGATCACATGGCAAACAGTACTTGTTTGTTTCTTTGTTTTATGTTTTCAGTATTTATTTTATCATTTTTCCAAAAGACTGGAAAATAAATCTGCAATTCCCATGTTGTAGTCCTTTAATACCTACAGTACAGCCATGGTACTTTTAGCCTATAGTGAATTTATGTATGTATGTATGTATGTATGTATTTATTTATTTATTTATTTATTTATTTATTTATTTATTTGTTTGTTTGTTTATTTGTTTATTTGTTTATTTATTTTAAATTCAGAGGTAACCTTTTAAAATAAAATTTAATGTCACATCCCTTCAGAGAGGCTGATCACACAGTCGGGTCATGCATATTGCTTTAGACAGAAATCAGTGTCAATAAACAATCAATTTACATTTAAAATTGATTAATATCTTGATTATTATCTATTACATTGATATTCTTTTTGGTTGGCTACAGCTGATCAGATCACATGGACCCACCGAGATGGATTGGGGCCACATAGCGTTCAATACTGTATATACACTTATATTATAATATATTATATTACTTGCCAAAGATCATCTTTAAATATATGGTTGTGCAAATCTGGTTTGTGCTTTTGTTATTATTTGATTTTAAATAGCTACCAGGGAGGAAAACAAACACTTGTATTTTGAACCTATGTACTTTTAGTCAGGTCAAGGTCACATAAAATGTGTGGAGGAAACGAAAAAAAAAAAACAGACATGAACAAATTTCTTGGCTAGGTGAAATAATACATTCCTTCTGCACACAAGTAGTGATCAGTACACTGTAGCAGTTGGTTGGGTGGGAGTGAACCTCTCTGGGGTTTTTAGGTGGCTTTTTGGAAAATCTGACACTCACAGATATATTGCTTTGGAGAGTGACAAATGGTAGTACTTAAGCCTTCCATAGGTTATGTGTGGCTGCCAACAACCACAGTGAAGGGCCTTAATCTCAATTTTAAACGCTCAACAGTCATTTTAATTCACACATCTGACTGGACTCACTTTTGACACCATTTTAACATGGTGCTGGTGATTGGGGCAGTCATGGAACACACACTGTAAGAGGGATGCATTGATGTGGTGTAATTTGGGGTAATAAGCAGTAGTGAATGAGTTCAGCGAGGCACCTTTATTGAAAATAATCCATCAGAGTGATCTGATGAGTACTGATAAATGATTAACCTAGGGCTACATGATAAGCAGCCTATTAAGTGTCTCAGATATGTGATCTGTGAAGGGCGATATTACATACTGTCGCCTAGATCAACCCTCATACGTCAAGACAAACTTCATTACAGTGATGGAGTGCCATTAGAGAAAAGAGTGGAGGAGTTTAAAGGTTATATATATATATATATATATATATATATATATATATATATATATATATATATATATACACACAGTTAAGCTCTAAGAAAAAAAAAAAAATTGCCCCTTTACCTTAAGTAAACATATTACATTTTAAGCCATAGCAGAATTGTTGCTCTGAGCAACACAGCAGTGTTTCGTTTCTGAATAAATCTGCATTTTGAACTAATCGTGTGAATCAATGATTCAAAGGCCCATTCATAAAGAGAGCTATTTACTTAATTTCTGAATGAATCAGCCGTTTGAACGAATCGAATGAATGACTCATAAAGACATTTACTGCCACCTGCTGGCAGATTTAGTTTCTTGTTTAACATTTAACATTTATCATTTTGTTAAAAATAATAATAATAATTATTATTAATAATAATAATAATAACAATAATAATAATGACCGCATTAAAGGGATTGCAGTGATAGTTCACCAAAAAATAAAAATAAATAAATACATCCTGTCATCATTTACTCATCCTCATGTCATTTCAAATCTTTCTTTTGTGAAACAAAAAAGAAAGTACTTTGAAGATTGTTGGTAACAAAGCTGTTTTGGTTACCAGTGACTTTCATTATATGAACAAAAAATACTGAGATGTTTCTCAGATTATCTACTTTTATGTCCCATAGTTACTCCATTGCAGCATAAATGTTCATGTGTAATAAATGTTATGTTAAATCAAATAAAATATTTATTTTTTAAAGCTACAATTTGTAATGTCCACTTGATACTTTCTCATTGAATACAAAAATAGCTTAAAATAATCTTTTGTGGGTATTTTCACAGTCAAATTTATTTTGTGATTAATTAGGCTAATTAATCAAAACATCATGTAATTAATTAGATTAAAAATTTAAAAATCGACTGACAGCCCTATATATATATATATATATATATATATATATATATGCTGATTTGAGTTGTTTGTGTAACAGTGTGCATTTTGTTGGAAATTTTAAATTGGTATCAGAAAGAAAGTGTGTTAAAACTAGAGATGCATTAGCTAATTACACATCCAGCAGACTGGTTTCCTTTCTTCATCATTAATAAACATAGTTGATTTGGTCTCATGCTGAAATGGATGGTAAAATTATACCTGTATTTTTATTCTTCAGGACTTCATGCTCAGACACAAGCAAACTATCAGCCACACAACCCAAGCAAAAAAAAAAAAGTAGGGAAAAAAAACAAAAAAAACATAGACTAAATCAACCCCCACCGTCCTCTCTCAAATGAAAATTCAGAAGACGTACCGAATCTTGTGGAAATCCTAAAATATATGCAATTTGATCAAACCGGGATTAAAAGAGCCATTGTGCTTGTCAATAAGGTACGTGACAGCTCTGAGGTATCATATTGACTGTTGCGTATTAATACCCCATGTCTTATTGGTCCATCAGCTGATTGTTTGGAATGTAAATGATGTCGCTGATGCACTAGTGACTGATGGATTAAATTCCAATTAATCAGTTGCTCCATCAGTTTCCCTCATTCCGATCAGATATCTCCTTAGTGCAAACTCTACTCAGAGGTATTAGGAAAAATAAACACTTTAAAGTCGGGTAATAGCATCCCATCTCTTACACATGAAGGAAACTTCTTTAGCCATGGATATTATATATACATAATGGTCTGTTATTTGGACACTTAAGGCAGTGATTCTCAACTCGTGTCATAGGAACCATTAGAACTGTACATTTTGTATGTATTTTTAATTTGACATATCTGTCTAAAAATATCAGCTCAATATCTGAGAAGTGCATGAATTGAACTTGATCTTTCAGAAAGAAAAACAAAATGCGTGTGGTCCCTAGTACTGTAGTTGGGAGCCTCTGATTTAAGCCACAATTAAAATGGAATAAATATCTGTGTAGGTTCCAAAATATAAAGCAATATATATTCCTCAAAATTAAGACAGAATGAATCTTGGACACCTTATTTCATACATCCACAAAAGACAGATAGATAGATAGATAGATAGATAGATAGATAGATAGATAGATAGATAGATAGATAGATAGATTAAACCCTGTCTGACAAACAAGCCTGGTTAATTATACAAAATAAAATCAAGTATTCATAAGAAGAAGGTAATGGGATATTCACTGACAGATTGAATAATTTAGTTTGCTTAGGTGTGTCTGGCATTAGTTTATAGCTAATGGTTGCCTTGTTAAAAAATTAATGTGAAACATTGCTTGAGTGAGAAGATAGACATAATTATGCCTACTTAATTTACTTCGCTCTGGTGCAAATTAAATGCTCACTTCTAAAGAATGCTTGTTAATTTAAGCAGGTGTAATGTAAATGTATCATCATTTGATTTATAAATTTGATCTCTGGCCTACTCAAGCCTCTTCCCAATTTCATTCATAAATCTTTCATTGAGAACAATTACGCATTCAGGTTCTCTTCATAGCTGCATTATCTGACCTGAATACCCTTGTCACGGGTGTGTAATGGACACTAAATATTCTGAAATGACCTAGTTAAGGTTATTCATGTAGTCAGACTGGAACTTTTTTGTTTGTTTTGTTTTTTTTGTTTTAATCAATGCCATTGCACTACAACTGAAGATTGTGGGATTTCAGAAATGATTAAAAGATGAATAGTTGCTCCCCTTTTGTACTAAATGTCTCTGAGTATGAATCATTCAGATCACAGCTGACATTTAATTTAATGTTATTTTTTTATAATCAGGACAAGAATAATAAAAATTGGAATTACACGTATAATTATCAAGTATAGTCTTTACTACGCATTATGTAATGCAAATCATATGCTTGAGTACGAACATACTGCAGTGTCATGTATAATTAGATGTAAATCAGTTGCGATGAGTGTGTGACAGCTTAACACACACACACACACACAAACACACATTCCTATTAGCCTTAATAATGCTGAGCGCTGGTGATCCCATCGATCAGTGGAATAATTCTCTATGAAATTGATGGATGGGGACAGCCATTGACAGGAAAGCTAAAGAGCACTTTGAGATGTCCCCTGTGAATAGCTATGATTGAAAATAGATTGTTAAAAAAGATTTATGTTTGTATTCCCTTGCCACACACACACACACACACACACAGAGCTGTCCTCTGTCAGGTTTTTTTTTTTTTTTTTTTTTTTGTGGACACATCAGTTGGGATTTCCTGTGTTAATGCACACAACAGAATCATGCTGTCAGGTCTACTATTGTCTGCAAAAATGTGTTTGCTTGCAACAGAATTTCATGAACATTAATTTGCATTCAATGTAAAGCATGGTTCTAGCGCATACATTTACTTACATTTGCACAGACGCTGAAACACAATATTGACAGGATCCAGAAAATAAATTTAGCGAGATAAAGGGCATTAATATATGAATATTGAATTCATGGAATTAACTGGCTGATCAAGTCAGTTAATTCCATGAATTCTGGTTATAATCAATTAGATTATGTTTCCAGTGGAATCACATCTATTTGACATAGGAGTCATTCTATATTTAGGGGTACATTTCATGTCAGCCAAAAAGTAAGAAAATCAGTATTCTTTTTTTTTTTTTTTTAAATAAACTAGGTGGTTGAATAATACATCCCCTTAATGTGCTAAATTAATTATTTGGCAAGCTTAAGCTCGAATGACTTTTTAAATAATGAAAATTAACAATTGATTTAAATGAAATGAAACATGAAACATGAATGAAGTACCACATGTTTGATAACACGTTTGTTTGAAGGTTTCTGAGTCTATTCACCAGAGTTTTTGAGGTTATCTGTCTAACCGATTTAAAAATATGAATTTGGGGATTCATAATGGGCATTCTGTGGGATGCTGTGAGAGAATTAATTGAGTGACTAACCCAATGTAAGCTTAATTAGAAAGATAAACCCGAAACAAGAACAAAACTTAGTGAAGAGGATAAATAAAGCTCTCCGAGCTAACAGGACAATGAGTTTACACAATGTATTCAAAAGATGTATTTGTAACATCAACTCTTATATGTAACTGTCTGCAAACCATAGCTCTTTTGTGGAACACTTCTCATGACAAACACCTGACTGGTCAGTTTACCTGTCATTACAGAGTGCTTGATTTGATGCACCAGAGCAAATCCTTAGAACACAGAGTGTTAGTACTGCACCTGATGAAGTCTTGCTGCTCAAAAGGTCCTAAGCTCATTGACAAATATCATACACCGTGTCCTAACTACACGCGATGCGACAAGATTCCAGCGACAAGCAATTTAGCTGTCCACACCAGACATGAGTCACGTGACGCCATAGCCATTCAGAAGCACAGAATTGCACTGCACTCTCAAAGAAATTGAAAAGTTTGTAGTCTAATTGTAGTCATAAATATTCAACATTTTTAACACTGTTAAAACTATATATTGAGTGACTGATACTGATACCATCTTTGTCATGTAAAACACTTGCTGGTTCGCAGTTTCAACATATGTTTGCTTAGATTTTTATTATGAAACGTAGTGCAGTATCATGCTTTGAAATGTTGTGAAGTAAAGTTTTCTAAAGAAAAACACTAATAAAGTGTATTGATAAAGTACAGACACTCGAAAAGTACTTTTACAGCAGAGTAAAAATACTTCACTACTGTCCACTTCTGTACAGTGTACTGTTAATCGGTGACATCACTTACATGGAAAGCGAAAATCACCTGAAAACAAGCTCAAACGTGTTTTAATCTTTTATGGTAAACAAATATTGGTAAAAATTGTTCTGTGATTGTTCAGGAGCGACAGAAATAAACTCTCCACAACAAAGGCAACAGAGGAGAAGCTCAAAGATTTCTGCTGACAGAGAAGAAGGAAATACAGATGAACTGAGAAAGTCAATAAATAACTTCATACGCCTTTTTCACAATATATTTAATCTGTATCACCATACATCTGTTATTTTCTTTTGCAAAATTATATATTGATAAGACATTGAACTGAAGACACTGATAATGATAAGAAATGTTCCTTAAGCAGCAAATTAGCATATTAGAATGATTTCTAAATGATCATGTGACTCTGAAGACTGGAGTAATTATGCTGAAATTTCAGCTTTAATCATAGCTATAAATTAAATTTTAAAATATATTACAATAGAAAGCAGCTATTTTAAATTGTAATAAAATTAATGTTTTTACTTATTTTTTTTCCTTGAATACTGAGAAAAAAATAATAAATTTACTAATAGATCTATAAAAATTATAATTGTGATTACACCAGAAAATAGCAAAATAAGCAAAAATAGGGGCAACAGTACCTATAGTGCTTGGCCTGTAATGAGGTCACAAAACTCTGGACTGATAACACCAAGGATACATCAAAGTACACATAAGCAAGTAGAGCTTATTTGTTTTTTACTTCTAAACTTTGAAATAGCCTTTCTGATATTGTTCGGGGCCAGACACACTCTTTTATTTTAACTCAAATTTGGCATATAAGAGGTCTTCAAACCATTAAAACATCCTGGAAGTTTCATAGCTTAAGACGTTGTCCTCATTATAAACAAAGTATTTATTTAATCAAGCTCCAAAAACGGCTCATTCTGGATTCAATGGGGCAAGGTGACATCACCTAGCACCAGTCGTTTGCATAAACTCCGCCTCCTGAGCGACACATCGCAACACAGCTGCCTCTTGATCACACTGAATGGCAGTGTCGTGTCACGTTAAAAGAAAATAGGAATTACAATCACTGTCACGATCTTGTCCACAATGGATACAGTATACAGATAAGCATTCACTTTTTAACACAGTCCACAAGCTGGAGTCTGTGGTCAATAGGACAAATGGAGTGAAAGAACGATTTGACGCGCTTGGTTTAAACAGCTCGTTCGTGTCTTTATACAGATATCAGAAGGATCCCAGCATCAGAAACAAGTGGATAGTTTATTTTTAATGACATCCAGGATCGTGTCAGAGGATTGATTGGAGCGATTTGTTTTGTAAACGGGGCAGAGTGTCATGGAGAGTTCACAAAGAGTTCATGTTGAGAGATGAAGCAGTACTAAATCCGACTGCGGCTGCATCAAACCATAAGTAAATGATTTTTATAATGTTTTGTCTTGAAATGACCGTTATATTTTGATTATGTTGTCAAAACATGCAGTAGTGTGGGGGTGTTGATACTGCTTCCTATGCAATGACGTTAGCCAATCATAACAGTGGTGGACTACTGACATAGGTCCTATGGACCCGCCCCTTAAAAAACAGCCTGTTTCTGAGAGAGGTTCAGAATGAGGGTTGAAAATAATCATTTTTTCCGCATATTTATTTCTTTTTATTTTATTTATTTATTTACTTATTTATTTATTTTGTTCATAAAACTTTATTAACATTATAAGTAAATGTCAAGGAACATATTAAAATAATTAAAAAAAAAAAAATCCATGTCATGACCCCTTTAAATCAGATTAAAATACATATATTTAGCCAAGTATTTACATAACACATCTCAAGCAAGTTGTAACCTTGCACTCCAGTTTTATGTGATGAAATAAATATGAACAGCAACTATTCTAATCTTTCTCCTTTTGGTTTCCTGTTTCTATCTCAGAATGCCCATCCCAAGGTTACTAGAGATTACGCCAGTTCCAGTTTGGAACTAGCCTCACTTGTGAAGATTTGAGATGATGCCAATACTTATGAAGACTTCAGATGGTGCCATCTGTAACGAACATAATAAAACTGACATACAGTATATTATCCTTATATTGTCTTTAGGCTAAGTTTTGTATTGTTGCAATGGCTAATAAAACTAATCTGTAAATGAACAATATTCACTCTTTCTCTGAATTATGTGTACCTATACATCCACTTTTACTGCTGGATGATGCAAAATGAAATGACGGATTTTGAAGAAATTACAAAAATACACTTTTTTTTTTTGCATCATCAAAATGACAAAATGCTGTGTTTTACATCATGCTGCAATATTTTGCTGACAAATAAAATGGGTATCTGTAACGTGGGTTTTTTTTTGTTTTGGTTCATGTTCATGTTTTCTTGTCTTTTATTTTGAAGTTTTGCCATTGTCATGTCCTTGTTAGTGTCTTGCTTCCTTTTCCCTCATGTATTCCTGCCATTGGTTCCTTAGTTCAATGTATCATGTTCTCATTGGTTATTCTAGTCATGTGTCTATTTGCTCATTGGTTGGTTTGTGTAATGTGACCCTCATTGTTTGCTATAAGTAGCCCTCATGTAGCTGTTGTTCCTGGTTGTGTATTGAAGTGTGTACCTGCTGTTGGTGAGTTTGTGTATCTGTTCTTGTTCCTGTTTCAAGTCAAGTCTGCTAATGTCAAGTTTGTTCAAGTCACGTCTATGTTCGGATTATGTTTGCATTTTGGATGTTCATGTTTGGATTATAATAAACTGCACTTGGGTTCATCCACATCTCGCCTTCAGTGGATCAATCATTACAGTATCTTGGACAAAGAATAAACATTGTTCTTTTACATATATTACCAACATTGTAACAAAAGTGGGTTGAATGTTGCTGAATTTACCCTTTAAAGGGCACCTATTATGCCCCTTTTACAAAATGTCATATAAATCTCTAGTCTCTAAAAAGTGTCCCCAGAATGTGTCTGTGTTTTCAGCTCAAAATACCACAGATAATTTATTATATCATTTTGAGTGGAAGCATGCAATCAGGAAGCAGCTGCCACATGACGTGAGTACTAAACTAAGCTCTCTTTCACCCACAAGGTTATGTTAAAAACATGCATGAGTTACAAAAACACAGTCGGATATGTCTGTGAAGTTAAACAGCTGGGAAAGAAACTGCATGTTTATATTAGATCAGTGTATTAAGTGACAGCAGCATAATATATAGTCGGCTAATACGGCTGTGTCAGTCAACTATCGTGGGTGGGGCTGGTAAATTGTGACACTTTACAGATTCTGTGATCAGTAATCTCAGAGACACTGCTTATGATTTATGGGGATTAAAAAAAGAGGGGTCAGATATTTATCATTTTTATAGGGTGGTTGTGTACACGCATTTGTTCAAATAACATGTAAAAGTAAATTTTGCATAATAGATGCCCTTTAATAATGTTGAAGGGTAGTGTTTAACTCAACATATGCCTTGTATTATCTTTGAGCCACTGTCATATGGACATGACTTTGTTGAAGATGAAGATGATCTTCCCCAGTGAATCTTAGTCTCTGCCTGTTTAAAGGACATTTTCCAATTGTAACCTTGAAACATGCATTTTCTGTAAACCTGCTTTGAAATAAGTATTTAAGCACTATACCTATGACAGTTAACCATGATCTTACTATAGCAAAACTGTGGCAACCATAAGTAACCATGCTTTCTTGGTTGATTTAAACCATGGTTTTGATGTCATGGTAGGAATAGTAGAATAGAATAGTAGTAATAGTAGAATAATACTATTGAGGAAATACTATAGTAAAACTCTGGTAACCTATAGTAACCATAATGTTTGAAATCATGGTAAATTTGGTAGTTTTATGGGTTTACTGCAAATGTTGCAGTGAAGGTTATGTTGTAGTTCTTACATTTGTATTTGTTTTTCGCAGTTTAGTTGTTTCAATGATTTTTATTAACTTGAAACAAATCACATTTCTAAATTTGTTCATTCAGCTTAACGTTTTAAGTTTTCACTGTCTGAACTAGTTTGTAAGTTGACTGAACTAGAGTACTTTCCCCCTCAAATTAAAAAAAAAAAAAAACTTCAAATGTTAGTCTGTTGAATCTTTCTCTTTCCAAATAACCAGTGGTTGGAGCAAAAGATCCAAACATTAATCATGATTGTAGTAACCATGTTTTTTTTTTTTTTTTTTTTTTTTTGTTTGTTTGTTTTTTTTTTTTTTTTTGGGGTGAAAACCATGGTTTTGAGGCCATGGTTCTACTATAATAATGTAATGAGCATGGGTTATACGCTAGCTTCTAGGGCTGCTCCCTAATAGTCAACTAACCGTTAGAGGCTTAGTTGACCATATTTCATTAATCGTTTAGTTGCCGAAAAAAAATTCCACAGGAAGTGGCGAAGTCACGAGGTATGTAACGGACAGATTGTTAATGGCTGGTCTGTGGTAATGTAGTACGTCAGACAGGACATCCAAATGCTCACTTATCATTCATCCACCTCAAATATGGCTTTTCATCTCAAAGATGCATGTAGTAGCAAATTTAGATGGCCGCTTAATCTAATGTTAACAGAAAAATGTGTGCTATTCAAGTGTCTGTGCAGAGTGTGGATGCTGAATAGTAGCGTACTCACTGCATTGACAGATGGAGGCACCGGTGCGGTCACTTGCTTTTAAAATACTGACATTTTTGGTCATACACATAAAAGTAATGCATCTTTCGAACCTGTAAAGACTCTACGTTTGTGTGTGTGCACTTAGAATAACCACAAAATGTTGTGCTTTTGTAACATAATGAAAGCAAACAGGATGCGCTTTCTGCTGTCTCTACTGTTAACTTGAGTGTGAATCTTCAAAACTCTATGTATATGCTTGCCTTACAGACATGAAAAAATGTATGTGTGTGTGAAATGTCTACTTTTAAACAAACCAATTCAAACAGAAAACAAATTCTCAGATTATGCAATCTGTATGAAACATGCAGGCACATATCCACTACTGTGGAGATAACAAGTCATTGTTGCTGACTTTATTTTTTTTTTTTTAGCCGAAAACAAAGAAAGCACTAGTTTATCAATAAATTATTAAAACATTAATGCAGTCTCCTTGCTGTTTTTCCCTGACACATTCATAATCATTACTTCTGGCAGTGTTCTGTGGCAAGTTTGTGTGTGTGTGTGTGTGTGTGTGTGTGTGTGTGTGCGCGCTTGAGTGCTTATTAGGCTATGTAGGCAATCAAAGGCTCATTATTATGATTTATATGGTTTATTAATAAACGTGCAACAAATAGTCGACTAATGCTTAAAATAAAAGACTACTAGTCGACCAGAAAAATCTTTAGTTAAGGGCAGCCCTGGTAGCTTTACAGTTCTTACCCAGCACTGTTTCATGGGCTCATGGCTTTGTTCTGTTGATCGGTTTATGACCACTGTTGTGTTCAGACTGTTGCTTTTTGGATCTAGTCCAGTTCAGTGTTTGATGGCTGACATTATGGCCTTAAAAATTGGAATATTTTTATCTTCTGCACAAGTTTAATAAAATAAAATATTTTTATCTTCTGCACAAGCTTAATATTTTATTTGAAATATATTTATTTAGATTTTTTTTTTTCCCTTTGTTTTTGTAATCATGTTTATTTCATAGCACTCAGGGTTTCTGCAGGATTTTTAAGCACAAATTTAAGCCTTTTTAAGACCTGCACAGCTAAAATTATTGCCATATGAGTTTGGTGGGGCGATGTATACAGTAACATATTAACTGTAAAATGACTGTAAAAAGCAGGATTTACAGTTCATATAGGCCTACAGGTTTTCAAAAGATAAATAAAATGATAAACTTCACATTTTAGCCTTTAAACTATTTTTAAGAAAAGAGTCAAAAGTATCTTTTATATTTATGGTTTAGTGGTTTATTGGCTGGTTTAATATCAGTTATTATATTAAACTAAAGAAGGGCTGATTAAAAATGCTAATTCATTCTCTGCCAGTAGGTGGCAGTTTTTTCAAAAATATAACGGTTTTTCCCGGTAATGGCAGTACACAAAGCAGCACAGCACCTCACTTTGGAACCTGCAGCGCTCATATTTATCCAATAAAATCATACCCTTTTTCATTTTAATAATCACATTACGCTATACTTGTCTTTTCTTCCCCATTGTATTTTTATGGCCTTAATTTGATACAATTAAATTTAAGACTTTTTAAGGACCTGCGGAAAAAGCATTGATGACATTGAAAAAAAATAAATAAATAAAATTGGATAAATAAAATAAAAGAAAATACAGTAAACCGCTTTAAATTGTTCAGGTACGTTATAGGTAGGCCTATCCTTAAAAGCAGCATTTAAGTAAGAAATTGAATAATCAAATGAAAAAATTAAAATGCATATTATTAATCGTAATTCTCATATTAGGCTGCTGTACTAGAACTACAGTAATGTACAGATCAGTACATTGATACACATGCAATTATTTTCTCAGATGTTTATGTTTGATTGAAGCAAAACCAACTGTGTATATGTAAACCATGGCTGTTTTCACAGTTTAAACACAATAGACGCTAAAGAGAGTGTAGTTTAGTTCCCCCTGGAACGTGCGTGCTCGTAAAAACGTATATCAAAAAGTTTCAACTGGCAAGGCAACACAGTCACTCTTACACAGTTTGAAAGTGGTTGAAATTAAAATAAACGAGTGTATATTGTGAGTGAATAATTTGTAACGATCTGCCAGGAGAAGCAGTCATTATGAACAGCTGATTTGTACGGAAACATCTGATGACCAAACTACATCGGAATTTTCGAATGGAAAAAATCAAGTGAGCCTGGGTCGATTTCTGTTCACAATGCACGTTTTTAACGAACCGTACCTTTGACTGAAAGCGAACCGTACTCAGACCACCTCCCGAGATGGTCTCGGTTCGGTTCGCTTCTGAGGGGTCCGAGATCATTTGGATTGTTCACATATGGGCCAAAAATCACGCAAACTGTGCTAAGACCCCTGAAAAGGACCAAGTGTGAAAATACCCTCAGAGTTCGTAGAGTACTTGACTAATGTTGTATTACCAATTTATAAAAGGTTAAACATAGGTTCCAATATTAGAGCATGAACTGAAAAAGTTATGTATATTGTGATCTCTAAGAGCAGGCAGCCCAGGCCCTAAGACAGTAACCTTTTGACACTTGTATGCTAAATAGATCAAGGCTGGGAAAAATCTTTTACTGGGCTGATTTCCTGTACCGTAGATTGATTCCACCTCTATGTACTCCTCCCCCTTGAAATCTATATACTCTTCTGTGCTGAGCTTTTTGTTAGACGACTTTTGATGACTGCAGTGACGCACAGCTAGTTTCTGAATAAAGGGAAAGTTTTGCTTCAAGATATCCAAAATGTCTCCTGGTTTCTAAGAAAAAGTTAGTGAGTGTCACTCTATCCAAAAGAACCGTTAAAAACCAGTACAAATTTGTTATCCTCTGCGCCGTCAGAGAAGAGTTAACAGACAGCTGCAGGGTTTGGTTAACTTGGTTAAGTTATCCTCTAAAAAATTCTTTTTAGAGATGAAAGTTATCCTCTGTTTCAGGCAGGGAAGTTTAGCATTACGTGCTAATTTCTGTTAACCTCTGTTTCAGGCAGGGAAGTTTAGCATTAAGTGCTAAAATTTGTTATCCTCTGTTTCGGCAGAGAAGAATTGTTTATCCTCTGTTCAGGCAGAGAAGATTAGCATAAAGTGCTAATATCTGTTACCCTCTGTTTAGGCAGAGAAGATTAGCGTAAAGTGCTAGTAGTTTGTGTTGTCCTCTGTTAATTCAGGAAAGGTTAACAATAGTTGATCTGTGTTAAAAAGCGTACCCTCTGTTGATCAGAGAAGTTTTAGTGTTGTGATTGTGTGGTAACAAAGAAACTCACAAAATGGTTAGAAAGAACGCTAAGCTTTTTTTGAAACAGATGTAGCCATCCAATCAGTACCTGATGTGCCTGTAAATTCAGTGAAGGTGTGTGGTGCTAGGAGAAGATCTCAGAGAACTGAGGGAATTGAAAGTGTTCTTCCCAACTCTTCTGTTGTCTAGGTTCAAGCAATTGCAAAAATGCTAGGACCTAAAGATATAGAGAGATTGTCCCAGAGCTTACCCTCAGCACGCACAAATTTCTGAATTTAGAAGAGCATTGATTAGCAAAATGCGTCTCTACGACATGTCATTAGCAGAAGTCACACAGCTGATGTCACAAATTCTAACGGAATCTGAATTCAACAGTTTTGAGTCTGCTGTTACTTCTGAATTACAACATGCCAGTAAAGCAGATTTGAGAGAAAGTGTTTTGAAAATTCTAAAGAATATCATGGGACCAAAAGTAGACTGGTCCAGAATCACTAACTGTGTACAAAGGAAAGAGGAAACTGTGAGTGAATACACTGAAAAGTTTTGCCAGTCAGCTGTAACTTACAGTGGAATAGTTGATGATCCTGAAAGTGTGCTAGATGACAAGGGACCCCTAGTCCGCATCTGGTCAGATGGCCTTGTAGCTGAGTACAGAAAAGCCTTGCCATTTCTAGATCTAACTTGGTCTAACAAAACTCTCAGAAATAACCTAGACACATTAGCTACTTGGGAAAGAGATGCTGATGTTAAAGTGCCCCTATTATGCCATTTTAAAGGTTGATAATATTGTTTTAATAGACTCCCAAAACAGGTTTACATGTATGCAAGGTCAAAAAACACTTCAGTTTTCTCCAAAAATAGATTTAATTTTACCCCATTTCTAAATGATTCCTAAATGACTCGTGCAAAGCAGTTCGAAGAATCAGTCTCTCTGAACCCCTCCTTTCCGTGAGCCCTCACTGCTGTGATTGGTCAGATGGAGCAGTCCTTTATGATTGGTCTACCACGTACAGCGTGTCGGAGAACGAAACGCCCATTGCCATAACTGACTGACAGCCTTGGATACTTGTCAATACATAAAAAGATGGCATCGATTTTGCCATACCAATTCGAGCCAGAGTCTGATGATGAAACGACTGAAGTGGCTGATCGACAAGTTAACACGGTCTACCTTGGAAAGTGATCGCAATTTGCTTATGCAAGCGAATCGGGCACACCTCTATGTTGTAAACTTCAACACAGTATAATGCATTAAGGCGGCTTTCACACCAAACGCGGAAAGCGCTGCGCTGGCCGCTGGGTTCAGTGCAGCCCTTCAGAGCGCAGTGGCAAAAGTTTATTTGAACAACTTATTTGAACTTTGGTCCGCTTTGGTCGAGGCAGAAACAAGCCATCCTCCCGGGGCGGAAGACATTGAAACGAATGGGTTTCATAGCACAGCGCTTTCCGCATTCAGTATGAAAGCTGCTTCGTACGCCATTCTTTATCATTACTTCAACTAATGAGACAAACAAGCTGCATCAATCACAAATTGTCAGACTACAGTGGGTCCACAGCTGAACAACAGAACTACAAAAGCGTGATTTAGCCGGTTAGCAAGACATGTGCAGGGTTGTTACACAACCTAACATACACAACTACGTATTTTGAACGATCGCCAGAAAATACAATCTTTGTAGATTCATCTTTTGGAAGTGAATATAAAACAGTTTTACTCACAGCGTATGATACAGCGTCTTCTGTATAATGTACGTGTAAATTTTCCATGTGAGGTAAACCACATGGAAATTTCACTGTTTGTGGGCGGACAAGTTGTTCGCGACGTAGAACGTGAGCGGGCATTAAGCAAATGTGTTACTTCGTGACGTGTGGCCGTAACAGAAAAAGATTCGAATTCCTGACGACTCGTTTAGGCAAATGTGAGCCGACTCTTTTTTTTGATAGACAATAACTTTATTTATTGTGCACTGTCGGCTTCACAACTTTGCAGATAGTTTATGTTCACATACAGCTACATGACACACCGCATGAAAGGACATATTTGAAAAGGCATAATAGGGACACTTTAAGGCAAAAGTGAGAGTAGCAGCAGCTACGTTTAACACAACAAATCAAGACAAGAGATAGTCTAAAAAAGAAAGGAAATGCAATTATTGTAAAAAATTAGGACATTGGGAGAAAGAGTAGGAAGAAGTTGCAAGATAATAGAAGAAATGCTATGCATAATTCTGCTCCTTCTAAGTTCGCCTACAACCTTGAAGTAGTTCCGCTAGTGCCCAGTGAAATGTTAGGACAGCTCACTCAGGCTCTTCTAAGAGCACAAAAAGAGCAGGGAAAAAACTAATTGTTGGGGCTGTGAGTAGCTACCTTTCCCCTGTAATACATCACAATGACAAAATAATTTTTGTGAAAGGTAGCATATAAGAGAAAGAGATTTACTTTTTGCTTGAGACAGGTGCAGAAATCACCATAGTTCCTACAAAATTGGCTAAAGATTTAAACATTCCGTACAAGAAAACTAAACTTTGTTTAACTGGTGTAGTGGGTGAAGAATCTGTTATGTATGAAACCCTGCCCATAGAGGTACAATTAGGCCTGAAAACTCTGACTACAAAATTGCTATGTGCTCCATTAAATACAGCTGCAATTCTAGGCGTGGATCTACTGAGACAAGTACATCTAACTTTAGACATGTCCTCAGAATCTGCTAGCATAAAAATTGCTTCAGCACAAGTTTGCAATCAGTAATGCAATCACTCCTGAGTATGCTTTCTTACAGAATCATCCAATTTGGGCTAAAGACAAGGATGATTGCAGGCTTCTCACAGGTGTCAAATTAACAGGAACCGCCCCTCCTGTTACCAAACAATATCCGATCAGTAAGGAAGCTATACAGGGAGTTAAACCTATTGTAGAAAAATTGCTGAAGCAAGGAGTGCTTGTTAAAACCAACAGTCCCTGTAATTCACCCATATGGCCCATCAAGAAAGTTAATGGGACATGGAGACTCACAATAGACTACAGATTAGTCAATAAACATATTGAAAAAATCACCACCCTAGTAGCAGACCATCTACAATTTGTAATGGCTTACCATTAGATTGTAAGGTTTTTTTCAGTAATTGATATGTCTAATGGATTCTTTTCTGTACCCTTGCACTCTGACAGCCAGCCAGGGTTAGCTTTCACAGTTGACTATGAGCAATACCAGTGGACACGGTTGCAACAGGGATTTCAAAATTCCCCGACCATATACCATCCGGCTCTCAGACGTGATTTGTGTGACCCAGAATGTCCAGTCAAACAGTACACTATGATTCAATATGTCAATGATATTTTGTTTGCCTCAACAGATCATGAGGTACATCAAACTCTACGCTACAATCCATCACGCTCCCTAAGGTCACAAAACTCTGGACTGTTGGTAGTACCTAGGATAGCAAAGTCCACTAAAGGAGGTAGAGCTTTTTCACATTTGGCACCCAAACTCTGGAACAGCCTTCCTGATAACGTTCGGGGTTCAGACACACTCTCTCGGTTTAAATCTAGATTAAAGACACATCTTTTTAGCCAAGCATTCAAATAATGCATCTCATAAACTTTTTCTGCAGCTATATCTGATCAAATGTTCATTTTAATCTTTTAGCTCTGGTTTAACAAACCTTCCTTTTCTTAGTTTGAACAGCAGCTACGCTAATTATGTTCCTATTTGTTCTCTGTTTTTGCCATGGGATTGACATCCCATGGTAACTAGGAATTCACAAGCTCCAGTGTGGATCCAGAACACTTAAGAAGAGATGATGCCAACCCCACAGAGGACTTCAGATGATGCCAACCCTGAAAACATACAGCACTACCGAATTCTGCTACTAATTTATAGTGTTCTTTGTCTGTTTGATTACATCATTAATTGATCTTTACCACACATCTCTACCATATGTACATCAAGCTACTACTACATATATTATAAAAATGTCAATTTGGTGTAAAGCTGCTTTGCAACGATATGTATCGTGAAAAGCGCTATACAAATAAATTTGAATTGAATTGAATCAAACTGAATTGGCAGCATTGTTGGACTATTTGCAGAAAAAAGGACACAAATTTAGCTTTCACAAAGCTCAAATTGCTAAAAATCAAGTCACATTTCTGGGTCAAACAATTGGTACAGAAAATAGATCCATTACACAGGATCGAGCCGCTTCAGTCAAAGCAATACCTCCGCCTACTACCATTAAAACACTCAGATCATTTTCAGGAACAGCAGATTACTGTAGACCTTGGATTGAAGACTATGCCTCGATTGCTCAGCCACTCTATGACTTGTTGAAAGGTTAGGTTAGAGATTCCGATACAGTTTGTATGGAAGAAATTCATCTCAAAGCTTTCGATGATTTGAAGAGAGCACTATGTCAAGCACCAGCATTAGGAATTGCACAATCTGATAGGCCCTTTGTGCTGTATGTTCATGAACACTTAGGCTTCATGACTGCATGTCTAATGCAAGATCATGGGGGCAGTTTATGCCCAATTCATTACTATTCTGGTAAACTTGACATAGTCGCTCAAGGTATGGGCCCATGTCTCAGAGCAGTACAGGCAGTTCATCTAGCTCTTCGGGCTTCATCAGGAATGGTGTTAGGACAGACTGTAAATGTAAGATGACCTCATGCAGTGTCCGCACTAATGAATCAAGCAAAAGTCACTTCTGTCACATTCTCTCGTTGGGGAAATTGGTTAACAACCCTCACAGCCCCGAACATTGTTTTACAGGGTGCACCAGTCACGAACCCATCCTCATGTATGATGTCTGCAATGACTGAAGTTGTCTTAGAGGAAGGAGAAATGGCTCATGATTGTGTTACGCTTACATACACACCTACAAGTGAAATAACCGAAACTCTCATAGATAATGCAGAATTGGAGTTGTTTGTTGATGGTTCAGCTCAAGTTATTGAAGGTAACAGACGAGCAGGTTATGCAGTAACTTCTACCACTGAAATGGTAGCTTCAGGTCGTCTTCCAGATAATTTTTCAGCTCAAGCTGCAGAACTAGTAGCCTTAACTAGAGCATGCACACTAGCATCAGGATCAATTCCAAATATGTACACTGATTCCAGGTATGCTTTTGGGGTAATTCATGATTTTGGTATTATTTGGCAAAGTAGACAGTAGGGTTGTAACGGTATGAAAATTTCTTATCACGATTATAGTGACCAAAATGATCACGGTTATCAGTAGTATCACAGTATTGTTAAAATATACTGGAAATGTTCAAAAAGTACTGACACATAAATCACACAAGTTTTATATTTAAAATTAACAAACAACAAATAAAATGATTTTTGTTTGCATAATCATTCATTTAAATGACAGCATGACTGCTCTAAATAGCATGCTCAAACATCTAATGTAAATTTTCAAATAAAGCTGTGGAAAAAGTTTTATAAAAAAGGATAAACCTCATAATTTCAGCTTTTGAATAAAGAAATGGGTTAAGTCAAAATGATAATTAATTTAATAAAAAAAATATTATATGTATCTTATCTATTCCATAAATAATCTAGATAAATGGTCTGAATTAAGCTTGTTTTTCATTAACGGCTACGGCAGGGCATGCAAATTCGGTCCGTTTTTTGGCCCGACAAAAACTGCACACAAGCTGAACGTAAACGTAAGTCTCCGTAAATCCACTGTATGACACTAGATGGCGCTTATGGAAAAGCTGAATTACATCTCCCGTGAACTCCGTGCATAAAGCAGCATTGCGATTAAGAACACTGCTTTAGATATTACATGAAGTGAAGATGAAAACAAAATGCCGTCGAATCTTGCCTGAAGAAAGTCAGAACCTTAGAGGTTGATTCATATAATTAATTCATTTAAATATTCATTATAATTCCCGATTTATGTTTCTGCCGGCGGCTGCCCAACCCCCAATTGCAAAGTGAAACGTAAGGACTGCAAATACATTAGTTACCAAATAATGCACACATTCTTTCTATGAGAGTTGCGCATCACCAAATAAAATCATTTAATAAATACCTGTTTACAGTAAGCAGTAATTCACGCATATACAGGACAATGTTTGAGGGCGCATACGTAATATCTGATCATATGGGAGAGGAAGCCAGCTGCAAGCCAAGAGGATTTATGCTGGCACCCTGTCATACAATAATGACATTTACCATTAAAATAACGCCCAAAACGGCTTCAAATGAACTATGAAAACGAGAACAAAGTCGTAAAACCTGCAATGCATTTCTTTTTGGTTAAAATGAACAGAGACTATCTCATGTTTTTCCGTGGGTGCTCGATTATTTCCGTGGGAAACATCTGCCGTCTTTTCACACAAAACAAAACTACTCTGCGTGCTGTGCGCAAATGAGACTGCTACTTAAAACTGTGCTTTATGCTGTATTGTATTTATTTATCATCAGTTGTTCAGATCGCGGTAATCAAATACAGTTTTAATGATAAATAAATTATGAAACGGTAATACTAACCGTGGGGAATTTTATCATGATTTATCGTCAAACATCGATTTATCATGAAATCGTTACATCCCTAGTAGACAGTTTTTAATTTCTGCTGGATCCCCCATTAAGCATGCTGGATTAGTGAAAGATCTAATGTTTGCCATGAAACTTCTAAAGAAATTAGCTGTGATCAAAGTGAAAGCACATCTCACAGCTAATGCTACGGAAGCTAAAGGTAATGCTCTTGCTGATGTAGCTGCTAAACAGGCTTGTTCATATGCAAATGTACAGGTGTGTTCAGGTGGTACAGCACAGAAGACAATTCTGCCTCCTGAATCAATCATTGATCTGTACAAAGACGTTCCTCTGAAGCATGGACAGGGTTAGACAAAGGAGCCACAGTGGATTCATCTGGTTGCTGGACCAAAGGAGGAAAGTATATTGCTGCACATACTGCTAAATGTCTTGTCACTAATTTCATTCCCAGATGGGGATTACCAGATAGCATTGACTCAGATCAAGGTACCCATTTCACAGGACAGGTAGTCAAGGAAGTGTCTAAAATGTTGAAAATTAAGTGAAATCTACAGGCCACAGGCATCAGGGCACGTCGAACGTGCAAACAGTTCAATCAAAACCAGGCTAAGCAAAATGCATCAGGAAGGAGCATCATGGGTTGAAGCGCTGCCAGCGGTACTGTGTAGTATGAGAACATCACCTAACAGATCAGTAGGTCTAAGTCCTCCTGAGATTATTACAGGATGCCCAATGCAGATGCCAGGTGTGATTGATCTTAGAAATGCTGATGTGCACATTGCCTCAGATGCTCTGATTACTTACTGTGAAAACCTTACAAAGGCAGTACAGAGTTCCAGAGAAAAAGTTGAGTCGTGTTGGCAGAATCCACCAGAAGGTGGACACACAGTCATCCCAGGTCAGTAAGTCATGATAAAGTCATTCAGAAACAAACCATTAGAGCCTAAGTGGCACGGACCACATCAAGTGATGTTGATTACAGCAGCTGCAGTCTTGTGTCAGGGAAGGAAAACCTGGACTCGTGTGTCACACTGTAAAGTTGTTCCCCCACCTACAGGGATAGGATAGGACACACAGACCAGTGAGGAGCCCAGGGAAGAACCAAATGCAACAGGCTTTGGGGGCCAACCCTGAGGTGAAGACTTCCTCATAGGCCTTCCCCATTCACTAGTCCATCCTTACCTCACTGTTTTTTAGGTGTCATGGGAATTAAGAACTAGGGAAAGAAGGAACAACAAGACTAGACTCAGATTGAACAGAGGATACAACTCTATTGTTTGCAGTCTTTTACAACAAATACTGCTCTGTCGTCTTTTGTTTTCTTCCTTACTCTGTGCAGATACCCCTTGATGGCTGTCCCGAGACCCATACACATCGACCCCCTCACCTGTGTATGAAGCTACAAACTTTAAAGGACAACTAGTCCCACTGCCGAGCCAACTGTCACGGAAGACAGAACACAAAAAAAAAAACTCACAACGCAGAGAATCACATGAAAGAACTTCAGTCATCCATTAACATGATCAAGATTGCCGTTTTAGTAATCATCATGAACATCGCACAAGCTATAGACTCCAGAAACAACATATTCTTAGAACTGATGAATATGTCAAGAAATTCCTAGTTTGTTGGAAAGAATGTTTGCATGCCATACCCACCTTCAGTAAAAGCAGGGATCCCATGGGTGGCACACCCCATCTCCAACTGTGACACATGCACCTTATTCGGAGTTCATACGAGTGGAATATACAACAGAAGTACATGCCACCACATCACATTTTATCCAGCTTCTCCGTGTTGCATTCCTGGCTTACCATCCTGCAACCTAACTTCAGCTACTCCCATTATGACAGATCTACTCTTGCCAATGACTTTTCCATGGTGCATGGAAAAGGATGCTCCAGCCTCGACTCTATTGGGTGAAATTCCTCATGAACGTTGCAGCTTTGTGATCAAAATGAGAACAAATTCCCATGTGGACATTACTCCATCAGCAGGAAGAGAGGAAAAGGACTTAGAAGTTTGTCTCCACAGGACATCATCTCTCCCAAAATTCTTCTCAGTAAATCAGTGGTGTATGACTCCTCCACCGACTGGCACCTTCTGGTTAAGTGGAACTTCTGTCTACAACATCCTACCTAGCCAATTCAACGGCAGGTGCACCTTGGTTTATGTTCTACCGGCATATCAGAGGAAATACACACTCCTCCCCAAGCTCTCCACATTTACTAAACCTACCACAAACAAAGAAGATGGCTGCATCCCCGGACTCACTTGTGCACAAACATGGTGGTCAAGAACTCTTGCAGCCTTAATCCTGTCTTATGGTGTCATACAGGCCCTGGATCAAGTCAGAAGTTTATCAAATTCTGTACAGAAACTAGCTAATGATACAGCTTTGGCCCTAGGTAACATCACGGACACTCTCGCTTTGCACAAGATAATGATCTTACAGAACAGAGTGGCCTTGGATTACATTCTTGCAACGCAAGGGGGAGCCTGCACCATTATTGGCCCTGAATGCTGCACCGGGTTAATGGATCCAACAGAGAACTTGAACAAAATCCAACGAGACATTCTTGATCTTTCAGCAAAATTACACCAAATGACAGATAATTCGCAACATAATTCTTCATGGTCCTGTTAGGTAAACCCTGGCTGTGGATCAAGGAAATAGCAATTCTGCTGTTATTTTTCCTACTGTGTCAGCATGCCGTTCATCACTACAGACAATCAACACAGATTTTTTTATTTTTTGTAAGTGTCTAAATTTGCATTTTATGAGAGTTTTTTTTAGAACTCTCAAAGGAGGAACTGTTGTATTACAAATGTATAAAAGGTTAAACATAGGTTCCAATATAAGAGCATGAACTGAAAAAGTTACGTATATTGTTATCTCTAAGAGCAGGCAGCCCAGGCCCTGAGACAGTAACATTTTGTCTTTATGCAGTTCTTGAACATCTGGCAGGTTTCCCAAGTTAAGTGTGAATTCTAAGCTCAGGGTACAACCGTGCCTTTTGTTTAGCACCTATGCATTTGAATGACACTTGTATGCTAAATAGATCAAGGCTGGGAAAAGTCTTTTACTGGGCTGATTTCCTGTACCATAGATTGATTCCACTTCTATGTACTCCTCCCCCTTGAAACCTATATACTCTTCTGTGCTGAGCTTTTTGTTAGACGACTTTTGATGACTGCAGCGACACACAGCTAGTTTCTGAATAAAGAGAAATTTCTGCTTCAAGATATCCAAAATGTCTCCTGGTTTCTAAAAAAAAGTTTATAACACTAATTAGGGCCCTGGTCAGGAAGTAGAAAGACTGGCTTAACAGACTGTCTGCTAGCTGCCTCACATCACAGAAATCAGTTAGTTCTTAGCACATACAGACTCTTTCACCTAGATAACATACTATAGCCCAACCCTGTTCCTGGAGATCTACCTTCCTGCAGAGTTTAGTTCCAACCCTGATCAAACACACCTGTCTGTAATTATCAAGTGCTCCTTCAGATCCTAATTAGTTCATTCAGTTGTGTTTGATAAGGGTTGGAGCTGAACTCTGCAGGAAGGTAGATCTCCAGGAACAGGGTTGAGCACTCCTGCTATAGAGAGCTAGAAAATTCAAAAAAAAAAAAAAAAAAAAAAAAAACATTCAGACCAATTAAGTAACAATTAATTTGATATTCAACAAATAAAAAATGTATCTAATACAGAATAACAAATGATAAAGCTTGGCTTATTGAATATCGGGTCCCTTTCTACAAAAGCACTTTTTGTAAATGGTATGATCACTGATCATAACCTAGATGTGTTCTGTTTGACAGAAACCTGGCTGAAACCAGATGATTACATTATTTTAAACAAATCTACCCCCTAAGATTTCTGTTATAAACATGAGTCATGTCTAAAAGGTAAAGGGGGAGGTGTTTCTACAATTTATAGCAACATCTTCAGTATTTCTCAGAGAATGGGCTATAAGTTTAATTAATTTGAAGTAATGGTGCTTCACATTACATTATCCAGAGAAACAGGTGTTAATGATAAATCCCCTGTGACTTTATTAAAGAATTTGCTGATTTTCTATCTGAGTTGGTGCTTGCTGCAGCTAAAGTCTTAACAGTGAGTGATTTCAACATCCATGTTGATAATGAAAAAGATGCACTGGGATCAGCATTTATAGACATTCTGAACTCTATTGAGGTTAGAGAACACGTGTCAGGACCTTCTCATTGTCGAAATCATACTCTAGATTTAATACTGTCACATGGAATTGATGTTAATGGCGTTGAAATTCTGCAGCAAAGCGATGATATCTCGGATCATTATCTAGTCTCGTGTATACTCCATATAGCTAAAACTGTACAATCAACTCCTTGTTACAAGTAGGGCAGAACCATCACTTCTACCACAATAGACTGCCTTGTAAGTAATCTTCCTGACTTATCTGAATTCCTCAGCATAACCAATAGCCTAGAAAAACTTGATGATATAACAGAAACCATGGACTCTCTCTTTTCTAGCACTCTAGATATGGTTGCTCTATTACACTTACAGAAGATTAAGGAAAACAGTCCAACACCGTGGTATAATGAGTACAGTCACGCCCTAAAGAGAGCAGCCCGGAAAATGGAGCACAGCTGAAGGAAAACAGAACTAGAGGTATTTCGTACTGCCTGGTGTGAATGTACCCTATCCTATAGAAAAGCATTAAAAACCGCTAGATCTGATTACTTTCATCTCTCTTAGAAGAAAACAAACATAACCCTAGATATTTATTCAACACAGTGGCTAAATTAAAGGGCTCATCGGATGCCCATTTTCCACAAGTTGATATGCTTCTTTAGGGTCTTAATGAAAAGTCTCTAATATACTTTGATTAAAAATTCTCAATGGTTTTGTAAAACAACACACTTTTTACCTTGCCAAAATCAGCTCTGCAAAAATCATCTCATTCTAAGGGGTTGTTCCTTTAAATGCAAATGAGCTCTGCTCACCCCACCCCTCTCTTCTCTCTGTGGAAAGACAGTCTTGTTTACATTAGCCGCATTTAGCCGCGTTTAGCTGCTAAACTTCCTAACTACCATGTTATAAAGAAAGGCGATCACAAAGATTCATAAAAAAACGCTTATACTTATTTCTGCTGTAAGTGAAGCTGGATCATGAATGATTTGCAGGAACACAGACAGATATATGTAGATCGGGAGGCGCATTCCATTCACAAACAAACCTAATCCACTGCATTTTCAGCGGCTCAGATGTCGGGAGTAAATGACGACCACTATGTGCATTATTACATCCAGCAACACAACACCTCAATCACTCAATCGGAGATATTCTTGTCGAACTTGCATCCCTGCTTCAGCATCAAAACATGGAAAGTTACTGGACTGTGACAGCTGGTCTAAGGTAAGATCTCATGTCAATCAACTATTGTGGTAGCGGCCTCTGTCGATGTGACGGCACACCGACAGGCATCTGAGAAGGGCTCGATTTGAAAAAGGGGATATTATTTTTACAGATTAATTAAAAACCACTGCATGGATTTTTATCATTATAGGGTAGATTTGTACATACACTGCCAACACACATTAATGTTCAAACAACATGAAAAAGTGAACTTAGCATCCGATGACCCCTTTAACAAAAAATAAAGCATCAACAGGCGTTGACTTCTCCCAACAGCACAGCAGTAATAACTTTATAAACTACTTTACTTCCAAGATCGATACTATTAGAGCTAAAAGTGTAACCATGCAGCCGTCAGCTACCGTGTCACATCAGATAGTGTGCTATAGATCTTCTGAGGAACAATTTCACTCATTCTCTAATATAGGAGAGGAAGAATTGCACAAACTTGTTAAATCATCTAAACCAACAATGTACGTTGGACCCTATTCCATCTAAGTTACTAAAAGAGGTGCTTCCAGAAGTCATTGATCCTCTTCTGAATATTATTAATTCTTCATTGTCATTAGGATATGTGCCCATAACCTTTAACGTGGGAAGCATGTTATGCCAGCAAACGAACTTGAATTGCTCCCTCAATTTTGACTGGACACATAAAAGTAATAAATCACCTGAATCTGTAAAGAGTTTACTTTTATTTGTGTACATTCACATTATCAACAACTGTTTGTGGTTTTTTAAAATAAATAAATATACAGGGTGTCCTTTCAGTCTTCTCAGTCTCCGTGAATATCCAGTTGAAATGCGTCACTAAAATGAACTAAAATTCAGCGAATACATGACACACAAACACGAGAGATATATCTATAGAAAGCTTGAAATGTCTACTTTTAAATGAAGTCGAAAACACATATTCTGTGTTTAAGTAATCCGTATGAAACCAATGCCATGTTCTGTTTTTCCCCTCGGAGCTCATTACCTCTAATTAGATCACGCCCACGCGCTGTTCAGCGCTATTGTTATTACAGACATCCACTTGAGAGACGCGCGACTTGACCACTGCGGTAAAGCCAGCCGCGGTTCAGAAAAACACGGTCAAGCCAGCCGCGATTGATTTTAGTGTGCGCGCATATTAGAGTGATTACGGTAGTTTCAGGAACAACACAGAGAGAACGCACTTGCAGAGCGCTTTTCATTTAGACGCCCAGGACTGAGAGATAATACAAAATGCTCGTGAATTTTTACTTGCTTATTTATTTGCATTTCTGCTTTAATATCCGTGTTATTTATTGGTGACTTTGACGGTTGTCTGTTACAATATTTTTCTTAAATATTCACCTTTCAAATAATTGTTTTATGTAGATGAGTTACAGCAGAATTCGTAGAAAACAGACAAAATAACGTATTTAGTCTTTCTAAATACCAGAATTGATCTTTAATTTGTTTTACTGTTCAAAAGTAACAGTTATTCTTCAATGAATGTTTTCTATAATGAGGTTTGACGTCTGCTTTGAAAGAGATGGCAAATAAAAAAAAATGTTCACAATGGAAAAAAAAAAGTTAAATAAAATGCCTTTATTTCACTCCAGAGACCTATGAAAAAATTAATTCTAGTAAGTATAAAATTCCATGGTGAGTTTTTATCCCATATAATGTGCACACATTATATGAATAAAAAAAAAATACTTTTTTGAGATATAAGATATTACTGCACTTTAGAGGGGTATAAAGACCCCATTTCTAATAAGTAGAAAAAAACAATGATCAATTCTTATTCAGAACGTCCCATACTATATACACACCACATATGAAACTATTTTACTGCAGCATTTTTGAGATATTGGGCATTATTACATTTTAAAGGGGTATAAAGATCCCATTTCTAATAAGTAGAAAAAAACAACCACCAGTTCTTATTCAGGACGTCCCATACTATGCCTAAATATAGAAAACTGAATGACAAGTAATTTCTTACTGCTAAATTCAGAAAAAAAACAGATGCTAATTATCGGACCTAAAACTTCCACTTGTAATAACCTAAAACACTGTCTAATACTTGATGGCTGCTCTTAGGTTAGGAACCTAGGTGGGCTATTTAATAGCAATCTTTCCTTTGAAAGCTATATTTCTAGCACTGGCAAAAAAAAATTCCATCTCAAAAATATATTGAAATTACGACCTATGCTCTCAATGTCAAATGCAGAAACGTTAATTCATGCGTTCATGACCTTAAGGTTAGATTGTAATGCTTTAATGGGTGGTTGTTCAGCATGCTTAATAAACAAACTCCAGCTCATCCAAAATGCAGCAGCTAGAGTTCTTACTAGAACCAGAAAGTATGACCATATTAGCCCGGTTCCATCAACACTGCACTGGCTCCCCATTAAACATTGTATAGATTTTAAAATCTTGCTAATTACTTATAAAGCCCTGAATGGTTTAGCACCTCAGTACTTGAGCAAGCTCTTATCACATTATAGTCCTTCACGTCTGCTGCATTCTCAAAACTCTGGAAGTTTGATAATACCAAGAATATCAAAATCAATTGCAGGCGGTAGATCATTTTCTTATTTAGCGCCCAAACTCTGGAACACTCTACCTAACACTGTTTGGGATGCAGACACACTCTGTCAGTTTAAATCTAGATTAAAGACCCATCTCTTTAACCTGGCTTACACATAATACATTAATACATTTATGTAATTCAAATACGTTAAAGGATTGTTAGGCTGCATTAATTGGATCAACCGGAACCAGTAACACTTCCCATAACACGCGATGTACTCGTTGCATCGTAATATTCTACGTAATATTAGTCTGTTTCTTTTTTATTCCAAGGTCACCATAGCCACCAGATCGAGTCTCTATCCAGATCAGATGGTCACTGCAGTCCCGCGGATCCACTCCATACCCAGCCCAGATGGTGGATCAGCACCTAGAGATGACTTCTACAGCCCTGAATGTCAGGGGAGACCATGTCAACCAGATGAGCCCCAGAGACGGATCTCCAATGAAGACATCGTCACCTAGACGGCCATCGGCTCAAGACCATAGGAACCAGATGAGTCCTCTGCACATTCTGACTTTTCTGTAACATGGAACAAATTGCTGGTTCATCTGGCCAGAGGAGAACTGGCCCCCCGACTGAGCCTAGTTTGCCCCAAGGTTTTTTATCCTCCATTTCTGTCACAGACGGAGTTTTGGTTCCTTACTGCTGTCGCCTCTGGCTAGCTTAGTTGGACACTTAATTTCTACTTAATCTTCCACTTAATTACTATTTGAACTGAACTGAGCTGGATGATGACATCACTGAATTCATTGATGAACTGCCTTTAACTGAAAATTGAGTGTTTATTGTTGTCCTTTTGCATTATTGATGCACTATTTTACTATTTAATACTGTAAAGCTGCTTTGTCACAATCTGTATTGTTAAAAGCGTTAAATAAATAAAGGTGACGTAACTATTGTAACGTCTGCTTAGGATCATTGATGATCATTTAGGCTTTATGTTGTAGAGAACCTTTTAGCCTTTTGACATTTGCATAAAAATTACAGACATGTCCTCACGTTCTACATTTATATGGGTGTTTAATGGTCTATGGTTCCCTCCTCAATATCATGAAGATGCTAAACAGATCAGCTCTTGTCTCCCCATTGGACTTCAAAGGCATTCCACGGAGGAGGCAATCACCAGAACCAAGCACCAAAGATCCTTGGAGGCTGGCAGACTATTCCCAATACACATAACGCGCACACATAGAAACATTTTCTTTGTTTAGACTATATTTAACCAGTTATAAATGTACTTGGTATATGCATGTGTTGCTTTTATATACTATATTAGCCCAGTTGCCCCTCGTTACTTGCACTAGTTAATCTCTAAATGCGTACTTTCAATGTATGAATGTATCTCTGCTTTAATACCTTCTAGATATTTCATTCTTGGTATCAAAATGATCTGCTCTTTTTGCCCTAAACAATGGTATTGTCACGAATCTGGTTGGTGCTCTGCGGACCGCTCACCACCAGATGTCACTCTCACCTTTCCATTTCACTCTGACTGTTACTTTGACTGCATCTCCCATCCTCCTTCACGCTGATTGCATCATCGCATGTGACCAATCAGCGGCTCTATAAAAGCCCCTTTCCCCATGCAAGTCACGGATTGTTGTGAGTGTATTGTTGTATTCCATAGTTAGCGTTTCCTAGTTTTTTGTTCCTAGTTCCTAGTTTTTGTTCTCCCGCCTGGTTTTCTCGTTTTCGACTGTCTAGCCACCTGCCTTTTGGATTATCGCTTGTTTAAAGGATTATTCTCTACGTCTTGTCTGCGTTTCACCTGTTGCTCCTGTTTGACCCTGCCTACTCAACTATGTATCTGTCTCGTCCACTAAATAAAGGCTCGCACATGGATCCGCTCGCCTCTCGTCTCTCATTGCCCGTTACAGTTAACAGTGCATGTCACAGCAAAAACCAAGCCCTGAACTCCAAGGAATTGTCTGTAGACCTCCGAGATAGGATTGTATCGAAGTACAGATCTGGGGAAGGGTACATAAAAATTTCTGCAGCATTGAAAGTCCCAATAAGCACAGTGGCCTCCATTATCCGTAAATGGAAAAAGTTTGGAATCATCAGGACTCTTCGTAGAGCGGGCCTCCCGGCAAAACTGAGCGTTCCGGGGTGAAGGGCCTTAGTCAGGGAGGTGATCAAGAACCCGATGATCACTGTGATACTGCTTTTCCACTAAGACGGTTGAAGTGCTGTTTTGGAGCCAGAGCCTAGTTTCAAATCGGTTCTTTCCCACCCAGCACCAGACGTCATTTGGACGTCGTTTTTTGGGCTAAATCAAGTCGGCCCGTCATGGACTTCTTTTAGCCCAAAAATCAACGTTGAAAATTGGTCTTTGTTTGGTCCCTCTAATTTTGGTCCAAATTTGCCCCAAAATCAATGTTGAAAATTGGTCGTTGATTGGTCCGTCGGATTTAGACGTAATTCACATCCGGGACATTTCCTCGTGTGCGCGCTTCACCCATTTGAAATATTTTTCACAGACCCCATTTTCTTTCCTCGCGATGCGGAGCATATGAAGACGGGAAACAACGAAAGAAAGTGTTTAATCTTACGCACAAAATGTGTTTTGTAATATCATATCGTTTTATTAATTAACTTTTCTCAACGACATTTTTTTCCACTCACGTTGCGGAACAGACGAGAGCGCTGTGCAATTAACCTTACCCCTAAACTTTTTCTCAGAGAGATAACGTTATTTCCTTTCACTCGACATGCGGAGCAGACAGGGCAGTTGGTTTTATCAAGGAAACAACGAAAGTAAGTGTAAAATCTCAAATGCTATGCAGTGCTGACGTAGAGGTCATTTTTAACATGGAAAGTAAGTGTTTTATCTCATTTAAAATATGTATTTTATAACGTCATACTGATTTATAGCGAAATTTATGTGTATTTAAACTTTCTCAGAGCGATATTTTCTTTCAGTCGTGATGCGGAGCAGACAGGGAAGTTGGTTTTATGAAGGAAAACACAGAAAGTAAATGTTTTACCTCATTTACATTATGTATAAAATTACTTTATGACCACATTAGTATGTTGTGTGCACCTAAACGTTTCTCACAGTGATATTTATGTGTTGTGCTTTCCTGAACTTTTTCTCAGAGAGATATTTTCTTTTAATCACGATGCAGAGCGGACGGCAAAGTTGGTTTTATCTAGGAAAAGTGTTTTACTTCATTTACATTATGCGTGATATTACTTCATGATGATATTAATATGCTGTGTGTACCTAAACATTTCTCATAGATCTGAATTGCTATGCAGTGCTGACGTGGAGGTCGCTTTTAACAGGGAAACACTAGAAGTAAATGTTTTATCTCATTTAAAATATGTATTTTATAACGTCATATGGATTTATAGTGATATTTATGTGCTGTGCTCTCCTAAACTTTTTCTCAGAGAGATATTTTCTTTCAATCACAGCGCGGAGCAGACGGTAAAGTTGGTTTTATCAAGGAAAATGCCAAAAGTAAGTGTTTTACTTTGTTTACATTATGTGTAATATTACTTTATGATGATATTAATATGCTGTGTGCACCTAAACATTTCTCATAGATCTGAATTGCTATGCAGTGCTGAGGTGGAGGTCACTTTTAACAGGGAAACACTAGAAGTGTTTTATCTCATTTAAAATATGTATTTAAGTAAGTGTTTTACTTCATTTACATTATGTATTTTATAAGATAATATTACTTTATGATGACATTTATACATTCTGCGTGACATCTACTTGCTTTAATGGGCGCACACACTGAACATTCAAGTCTGGAGCGGAAGGAGTTACCATGCAAATGTGGCGGAAACTCAACTGTTGAGCAGCAGAACACGTCTCCCACTGTTTTCACAAATTTCAGGTAAGTTTAGTCTCTAATATTGCACAAATAGTACATACATGTGTTCCTGACACTTTCTTTCATGTAAATGACACACTTCTGTTGAATATTTATAGAAATGGTTTATTGTCTTCAGAAAAAATCTGTTAGCATCTGAAGTGTAATGCTAACTATAAGAGGTAAGTTAGGTTAACTATTGACTTGAGCTCTTATGAAAGCCCGGGTTTTTAATGTCATCTTAATTAACGTTACTTGCTGTTTTGCTTTTTTTATAAAGGTTTTGCAGGCAATTTGTCATTGGATGAAAGGAAGTAAGCTAATTTATTTAACCTAGAAGTATGCAATGTACGGTTAATCGGATATAAAATTAACATGGAGCGTGAAAATGGGCTGAAAGTACTTTAAACATGTTTTGACCATTCATGGTAAACAAATATTGATTCCTCTTCAGCAGTTTCAGAAAAAAACTTCTATGACACAGGAAAAGTTCCTGATTCTACAATTTCTGAAGAGAGCTGCTGACAGAGATATAAAAAATACAGGTGATCTGAAAAAGCTTATTAAATAACTTTATATGCATCTTTCATAATATATTTAGCCTATATCACCATGCAGCTGTAATTTTCTTGTGCAAAATTATATATATCTATATACTTTTATGTTTGTTTGCTTGTTAGTTTTTTTTTAAAAGGACTTTAACGTCCAAACATAAGTAACACTGTATATGAGCATTAAATAAGTAAAACTAAAAATGTAAATTTTGTTATTAAATTGTATTGTTTTGTATATTCTATATATTATTTATTTTTCTTTTTTGCATTTCACCTTTGCTATAGTTTACTTCTGATAAACCTGACATTGTATAATAAATATTGTTGACAGATTGTTTATGTTCCTTCCTAGAATCTTCCATGCTAATGGCCGTGCACCAGAGTTGGAGCGTATCTCCTGTCGAAGAACATCTCTAGACATTATGAACCATATGACTAGTAAGTAATACCTTAAACATACACTATGTCACACCCCAGTGGACTGATTTTATGTTTTTCCCCATGTATGCCCTTATTTGGTCTTTCCTATTCCGTCTTTAATTATTACGTCACTGTTTGATCATTCCCACCTGTCTCCCCCTGATTGGTCGGTGTATTTAAGTTTGGTTGTGTTCCATGTTTGGTTGTCGGTTATTGTATGTCATTCCTAGTCTATGCATGTCTCTCTGTGTTTTTCCTTAGTTTGGTGCGTTGATGTTTATGTGTGGATTCCCTGCTGTTCCTGTTCATTTCTGTTCCTTGTGTGGATTATATTATTAAACGTGCATGTTCCAGATCTCCTCATCCTACTCCTCCTTCCTGCACACGACGCACGCTGACACACTACCATTCAAAAGTTTAAGGGTCAGATTTGTCATGTATTTGAAATAAGTCTTTTATGGCAACAACTGCTGCATTTATTTCATTAAAATACAGTAGAACAGTAATATTGTGAAATTACCATTTTTAAACTATTTTCTATTTCAGTATGTTTTAAAAAGTGATCCAACCTGATTTTGCAGCATCATTATGCTTACACCATGTCTAGACTGGACGCGAGTGGCACAACACGACAAAATACAAAACACTGGGCACTGGACATCCAGGGACCAACAGAACTCTCTTACTCCTAAAGGAACGGTTTTGGTGGCCCCGGATGGAACAAGATGTGCAAAGGTACGTGAGAGGGTGCCGGGAATGCGTCATATCGAAGACCCCTAAACATCTACCTTCTGGAAAACTTCTGCCACTCCCCACACCTAACCGCCCCTGGTCACACCTAGGGGTCGATTTTATCACCGACTTACCCGCCTCTGGAGGTAACACTTGTGTTTTAGTTATAGTGGACCGATTTTCTAAATTCTGTCGTCTCATCCCTCTTAAGGGTCTTACCACTGCCTGGGAGACAGCCCAACTACTATTCGACCACGTATTCCGACCTTACGAATTACCTGAAGACATCGTATCTGACAGAGGGCCACAATTTATATCCCGGGTATGGCGGGCATTCTTCCGGCTCCTAGGTGTGACCATTAGTCTCTCCTCTGGCTACCATCCTCAGACTAACGGGCAAACAGAACGGAAGATCCAGGAAGTGGGGCGGTTCCTCCGTACCTTCTGCCACGGCCACCAAAGCACCTGGAACCAGTACCTGGGCTGGGCTGAGTATGCTCAGAACTCTCTTCGACAGGCTACCACTGGACTCACCCCATTTCAATGCATACTCGGCTTCCAGCCCCCACTCTTTCCCTGGTCGGGAGAACCATCTGACGTGCCTGCGGTAGATTACTGGTTCCGGGAGAGTGAGAGGGTCTGGGACGAAGCTCATCAACATCTCCAGAGGGCAGTGCGTAGACAGAAGACCAACGCTGATTCCCGTCGATCTGAGGCTCCAGTGTATCAAGTCGGTCATAGGGTCTGGTTGTCAACTCGGGACATTCACCTACGCCTGCCCAGAAGGAAGCTGAGTCCCAAGTTTGTTGGTCCCTTCACAATAGTGGAGCAGATCAACCCGGTCACCTACCGTCTTCAACTCCCACCTCACTACAGGATTCATCCTACATTCCATGTTTCACTACTCAAACCCTTTCACGATCCTCTTCTTGTCTCCACAGAGCCTGGTGAAGAAGAACCCCCTCCTCCTATAGTCGTCGAAGAGGGAACTATCTACAAGGTCAAGGAAATCCTGGATTCCCGACGTCGTGGTGGTAAGCTGGAATACCTCTTAGACTGGGAGGGCTATGGCCCAGAAGAGAGGTCCTGGGTCCCTAGAGAAGACGTTCTGGATGACACACTCCTGAAAGAATTCCATGAAACTCACCCTCATCGTCCAGCACCCCGAGGTAGAGGTTGACCACCACGGCATTGGAGGGGTCCGACTTCGGGGGGGGCCCTGGAGGGGGGGGTAATGTTACATCCACACCAGGCTCCACCCTCACTTCTTCACAACGATCGCTGTCACCTGAGTACTAATCAGACACACCTATCATCACCACCTGATCTCACTCTTCATGACCACATATATACACACACACCTGTTCAGTCAGTGTCCAAGCTCGTATGCACGAAAGTGGATCTCATAGCGGCTGCTATACTTACCTGTTACCTTACCTGGGGCCGGTTGCATAAAAGGTTTAGACTAGTCTTAAAAAGTTAATCGGCTAATTTTATCTTTAAAACTGTTCATAATTTTTTTTATTTAGTTACAGGAAAATGTAGATTAGTCTAAGTTGAATCCAAAAAATAAGACTGGTTACTCTTTGGTTAACCGCTAGTTGGTCAGACTAGGACTTAAGACACTGTCTTAACATAGAGGCTAAGTTTATGCAACTGGCCCCTGCTTTCTCCTAGTGTGCTCCTTGACCCTCCGTGTGTCTCCAAGTCCTCGGAATCCCCTCCTCGTCCTCGTCTGGTTAGTGGTGTGTGTGTGGTTGTGGTCATCTCGTCTGCTATCCTCCAGTTCGTCATCCTTCTGCAATGGAAAAGACTTTTTAAACTTCCTAAAGTTATTCTTCAGTTATTTCTGACCTTAAGTTCCTTACCTATTATTTGATGTCAAACTCTTCCTGTTAATAAACTTTATTTACGTTTACTTCCCAAGTTGTCCAGTCGGCTTCCTTACACCTACACTGCCACAGAAATACTAACCCAGTGTTTACAAAGTGCACGTGCAAAGTCAAACGCCCTTTACAAAAAAAGGTAAAATGATGTATGACAATTTTGATTTTTGATTTTGAAAATGAGACCCTGTTTTGAACCACAGAGTATGCATAGTGTACGCATTGAAACTGCATTTCTAACCTTCAATCCATTAATCCCCACGGAAGTATATGGAGAAAATTCCTGGAATATTTTCCTCAAAAACTTAATTTGTTTGTGACTGAAGAAAGAAAGACATGAATATTTTGGATAACATAGGGGTGAGTAAATTATCAGTAAATGTTTATTCTGGAAGTGGAGTAATCCTTTAATGCATCATGTTTCCTTCTGGAGCATCAGTGAGTGTTTAAACCTTTTGTAATAGTTGCATATGAGTCCCTCAGGGTGAAAAGTTGGATCGCAAAATCATACAGGCATTGTTGGAAAGGGACCTGAAGGACTTTTTTAAAGAACAGCAGGCAGTTTAACTGTTCAGGACAAACAAGGGACTCATGAACAACTATCACTAAACAAAAAAACACAGCTGTGGATCATTCAGGTAACAACACAGTATTAAGAATCAAGAATGTAAACTCTTGAACAGTGTCATTTTTATAAATTCAACTACTATTTTCGCTTGTGGACTATATGTAAACTGCTTTTATGTGAAAGATGGCAACATTTTTTTCCACTTTTAATCTTTTTTTAGAGACAGCGAAAAGGAGGGAACTGTCTTTAAGCTGTGGAGTCAGACGGAGGGCTTGCATTTATCTCAAAAACACTGCACAAGACTATTACAACTAGAACCAACTCAAGCACACGACGGTGACACACATTTACAGTATAAGAACCTTCCTTCCCTGTGGTGTAAAATTTCTCTGTGGTAATTGTTCAGATTTTTCTCATTCCCATTGTGTAGCGCTGTTTTAAGCTTAGTGAATATTATGTACAGTAAGCACTAGAAGTAGAGACATGTACTACTTGGGGTAATGTTTTAAATAAACTTGCATTTTGCTTTTTGTGCAAAAATAATCAAAATGAAAGAAAAGATGCACAGTGGCATGTCTTTTGCATTGTTTTGTGTAGCAATTCAGTTGTTTTAATATGAATACACTGCAAAAAAAATTATTTTCTTAGTATTTTGTTTTGTTTCCTAGTGTAAATATCTAAACATTCTTGAATCAAGATGAATTTACTTGACAAGTAAAATCACTTAAGATATTAAGTCTTAAGTGAAAATGTCTGCCAATGGGGTGAGAAAAATAATCTTAATTCAAAGGCTAAACGATTATTTTTCTTGCCCCATTGGCAGATATTTTTGCTTGTTTTAAGCAAAAAACTAACAAAATTTTGATAACATTTAAAAAAAAAAAAAAAAAAAACAAGACATAATATCTTAGGTTAAGTAATTCCATATTGATTCAAGAATATGTATGTATATACTAGAAAACAACACAGAAATACTAGGTTAGAAAATAATTTTTTGCAGTGTATTGTTTTAATAAAGTGTTCAGTACAGTAATTGTCTATACATCTATACAAAAAAAGTGGCATAAGACAGTAAGATAATTATGTATTATGTAAGACGCTTGTATTCATTGTATTATCCAGAAACTGTACAAATACTGTGGCATATGGACATTACTCTGACACAGTCATCTTCAATTTTTTGTTGTAACACAGAAACATGCATTTTCTGTAAAGCTGCATTGAAATATGCATTTTGAAAAGCAAAATAAACTAACTGTATTTGAATTCTAGATGTATATACAACTTGTGTGTGTGTGTGTGTATGTAGGTCTATTTATATATACAAAATGAGCTGGCTCAAATCCGGCATGGTACCGGCCCAGATCCGGAACCAGATCCAACATGGTATTGACCTAGATTCGGCTTGGTACTGGCCCGGATCTGGCTTGGTACTGGATCAGATCTGGCCCACATTCGGGCCAAATCACCATAAAGCAGTGGTTCCCAAACTGGGGGGCGCGGAGTTATGACAAGGGGGGCGCGGCAAGGCTAGTGTACAGCCGATTTTTATAGAAATTCGAAAGGGACAAACGGCCGAAAATATCTGCCGCGCAGACCGGCAGCATTCAGCGCACACCACTCAATGTGTGACGCTCCGCTCAATATTCCGCTCTATGAATGTGCGTTCCGTTGAGTTGCTCACGGCCCATATGAATGCTCCGCTGGTGTACCGCTTATGCTCAACGGAAATACAAAGTCCGCTCAAATAACACGCCGACAGAAACATTCTGTGTATACTTGTTCCTGTTTGCAATAGCGTCGCATACTGTGCTGTAACATACTGTACTGCTGTACTGGACAACGCTGGTAAAATCTCCTGACGGTATGCTCTGATCACATGCTCTGATAATAATAGCTTTGCAGGGCTATACATTATTTTGATAATTAATAAAAAAAAAAAAAAAAAAAAAAAAAAAAGTTATATCTGATTCTGTTTCATAGAACTGAATAAAATAATATATTGAATTTAATATTCATATATTTTCTGTCCAATTTTATTGTTACTTTCAGTGGTTATTTTATTGGCTTGTGATTTTTTTATTCAGTATCATTAATATTATTGAGTTAAATTAAAAAGATTTACAAAATGACTGCATTAATTAATAAGATAATAAATAATTATTACAAAGCAGTTTCAGTTGCAGCCAAGAATTTTCATTTCGGAACATCCCTAGATTTTTATGTAAAAAAAAAAACATTTTCAGGGTGTTACAAGACCCCACTGCGAAATTATCTTGCTTATTTTACGGCTACTTACCACATATGTAATTAATTTAACACAAAATATGAATTTCATCATATTTTATTACCTCAAGACGACTCGCAGTACCCGCTGCACCTGTCTGTTATCAGTTGTAGGGGTTTTTGTCCTAAAATAACAGACCACTAGATGGTGCAGTTGATATCAGAAATGAGAACTGCCATTAGCCGAGTAAAATTATGAATGAATGACGCATAGTAGTTCTGCTCTAAGCATGGACAAGTTTTTGAAAAGACAACAAGTGCCAGGTAAATGTAAAGTAGACGATGAATCTGCTTCAAAGATCGCAACAAAGAGAAGAAAGAGAAAATGCCCAGCTAACAATTTTTGGTTCCCAGAACGTTCTGGGAACGTTAGGTTTTGGTTTTCTTAACGTAACTAGAACGTTCCCTGTAGGTTAGGGGAACGTTCCCTGTAGGTTCCCAGAACGTTCCCCTAACCTACAAGGAACGTTCTATTTACGTTAAGAAAACTTTCCTGGCTAACCAATAGGGAACGTTCTATTTATGTTCCTAGAAGGTTCCCTGAAAGTTCTCTGAAGGTTCCCAGAACGTTCTCCTAACCTCTTCACTCCGATAGCGCTGCCGTATGTCAGCAGTCCCGCGTCCCGTAGTAAGCAGCATGGAAGACGGACGGATGTGGACCTCAATAATCACTACTACAAACCATGTCTTGTTTTAAACTATTGTTTAATCCTTACAGATATTTAGAGCACATTTAGCCATCATAAGGCGCATTAAATGACATTAAATTATCCTCTAATATGCTAGATTTGTTTTATTCGTTAATATATAAGATTAGAAGTACCATAACTTAGATTTTGTTTATTAAAGCACCAAATAACACTGACTTCAACAAAATATTGGATTTTAAAAATGTGAATTTTATTTTTACAGACATTGAAAACGAATAACATTTATTTGACTTTACTTAGAATAATATTACATTAGTTTCTTACCACTGAATTAACGACGATGTTTCTCTCTTTTGGTCGGTACACAAAAACTTCTCCGTTAACTTCTCCGTCATGTTCTCTTCAATTAGACGTGTCAAATTTCCCTGAAATCACAATATTTACTCTCATATGTATATTAATTATAAGTAATTATTCATTAAAGAGATCAATCAACCAATGTTAGTCAGTCAGTAAAACGAAATGGCCGTTAATTTTTAAATTACGCGAGTGCTCAGCTTTCTGTGGAAGGCAGGATTAAGCGCGTGCTAGAGAAGCGCATGCAGGTTCGAAGAAAAGAAATATAAAAACAAACCAAGTGTTAATGATATGATTTTCTGACTACGCTTAACCTTGGCTTAATTTTAGCTATAAAATTGGAATTAAATTATAATTATAATGCGACCACTTTGATGTCTACACTTTATTACACTTTATTAAACGCTTATTTCAGACATGAAATTCTGCAAAAAAAAGTTTGTTTATGATGAAAAAGTATACATTTCCGCATTAGAATGATCAGAAAGATCTGCCAAGTTTTTATTAGTTTACACGGATATGACAACTAAAAATAACCTGCAGGGAACGTTCCGGGAAGGTTTCCTGTAGGTTGTAAAAATGCAATCTAAAAATAACCTGCAGGGAAGGTTCCGGGAAGGTTCCCTGTAGGTTGTAAAAATGCAATCTAAAAATAACCTGCAGGGAACGTTCCGGGAATGTTCTCTGTAGGTTATAAAAATAAAACCTAAAAATTACCTGCAGGGAACGTTCTGGGAAGGTTCTTTTTAGGTTATAAAATTAAACCAAAAAATAACCTGCAGGGAACGTTCTGGGAACGTTCCCTGTAGGTTATTAAAAAGAGGTTCCCCAAAAAAATAACCAAACGGGAACCATAGGGGAACGTTAGGGGAACGTTCTGTGTTTGCTGGGTGTTTAAAAAAAACAATGAATGCTGTTACATAGTACAAAAAATAGTACATAGTAAAGCTGCATGCTTTACTTTGAATGTTTCTAATCTAAAAGTGACTAGTTCCTTGTTTATTTTTTTCAGTAAGTTGTCACACACTGAATTTTAATTATTACATTTCAAATAAATCCTTCTGAAGTTGTGTTTATGTGTAAATGCAGGGGTGGGGCTTGAATTTTTTGTGGGGCTTGAAAAAGTTTGGGAACCACTGCCATAAAGGAATCCGCATCTGGCCCAGAGCTGGCCCAGTTCTGGTCCAGATGCGGAAAAAACGGATCCATGCCGGTTTTGGCCCGTTGTGCCAAAGGAAGCCGGCCGAGTCCGTTGCATGAATCTGGCCCAGAACTTCAGCTGGGTCTGGGCTAGATCTGGGCCAGATGATTTTTGCTATCTGGGAGGCTATGTGTTCATACTGAATTTCGCGCTGTGTCCTTTTCCTCTTCAACAGGCAATATATGATAGTTTATTGTAATACTGTAATTCTGATGATACTTAACACTAAAACTGCCACGGGGTATATTTTACCCGTGGCTGTTTTTCAAATGTAGCCTACATGCCAGACTTTGAATAAAATGTTCAAGTCTCCCAGTCATCGACTTTTACTAAAATTGTGTAATTTACAATCCCCTAAAAAATGGTTTAGATAAAAAAGATCAAAAAACGTGGCATTTATATTATGCCTATATTTCGCGCTGTCATTATCATGCTACTTATGTTTTAATTGTAACTACATTGCTAGGCAGCGCCTTTTGCTCACTGAATTAGCAGTTGAGATTCATAAATAAACTCAAACTTAGTAAAAGGCTGCAATTTATGGATGCTGAAGAGGTTAGAAGTAGAGGTCTTCACGGGTCCAAAAATTCGTACCCGAACCCGAAGAGACCCGTAAAATTTGTTGCACGGAACCGACCCGGACCCGAATTTAATTTTAAAGTGGGACCCGAACCCGTGCAGACTCGAGAAATGCCTTAAATTTACTACCTGGACCCGACGCGGACCCGACCGTTATTCGTAAATTGGACCCGAACCCGGCTGGGAGGACAGAGACCCGACTGCACCCGGTCGACACATATTACACAGCAAACTGCTAACAAGTCAATAAACAAGTTGCGAAAAAACTTTTTGGCTTACCTACTGTTATTAGCCCAGACTGTGATCAATCCTCCTTGACCTTAACATTTTCGTCCATGTTAGGCTGTTCCTCTCTTTTGCCGAGTGAAAGAACCTTCTTAATTTATTTATTATTCCATCTTGGAGCAGTTTTTTATTTATTTATTTATTTATTCATTTTTTTTTTTTTTTTTTTTTTTTTTTTTTTTCAAAAAACGCACAGAACAAGAAGTGCTTTCTGCGTGCGCAGTGGTGTAGTGGTGTCTCGAGAAGTATACTCTTCATTTATTTAAGGTATTGTTTTCGTTATAATGTACTGATTCAAATTAGTAATCAACAATTAATCATCATGTTACCACTCTGAGTTACATGCTCTCGCGCATGCAGGCGGCATTTCTGTCACGAAGCAGGACGAAGCGGGCGCGGGCGCAATCATATTTCAAAGAAAGCCGGCGCCACGGTCTTGCTTTTATGGAGTATTTGCATTTATTCACTTGCAATTGGATAAGATAATATGTGGTCGACTGTCCTGATTTTGGCTAATGCAAGACACTACTGAATGATGCGCATCAGAGTGGATTTAGAAGTGGGTATACACAAAGCCGACTGAAGTGGGTGCGCCACATACCTGCATATACCCTGCACTGCACCATCGTGCGTGTTCAATAGGTGCGTCTCTTCTTCAGTAAAATAAAACAATACAAAACATATGCTTAAAACTCCACCTAGTTAATCTTATGAAGCTTAAAGTAGGAATTCACATGAGACAGCTTGGTACCGTCCGCTTGCAGTTACTAGCGTTAACTTCGCGTCACGCAAGATTTTTTTCCCACCTTATTTCCCGCTCACACTTTTCTCACCCTAATTTTACAAGTTGCAAGTTACAAAACACACGCAAAGTGCTGACCGACACTGATCACTGGCGGGTACGGTGTTCTCCGATCGATTCGGGTATTACACACAAATGTTAAACAGACCCGGGACCCGAGGTAATAGATTGGGACCCGACCCGGCTGACCATTTAAAATATAGACCCGAACCCATACAGGTCCCGGGTCGGGTCTCTTAGTTAGAAGCACTAAATGCCATTAGTCTGAGTCAGCATCTGACCTCTCATCTGACTGTGATCTCATATTTAGATGTTTTAGCCTAACATTACTCATATTTTTCAAACTTTAAATTAATTATTTCATTTTTGTTTTGCCATTTCTATTGTTTATTGTTTGCTACTGTGTTGCCATTTAGTATGCAGTTTCCTGGGAAAAAAAAAAAAAAAAAAAAAAAAAAAAAACTTGTATCTATGGTTTAATGAATGAAACTTGTGTTGAATCATGATCGCACATTATTGTCTATAGGCTATTTTAGTTATTTAAATAACATAAATTATCTTATTATATTGATTTAATGACATTGAATTATAATATTACACCACCCAAATATGTCGTTACTTCCTTTTAATTCTCTTTGTCAGTGCAGGCATGTGACTGTAGCCTGCATAAACAGCCTTAAACATAAAACAACAGGACAAAAATATAGTTGATGACTATACATAATTTTTTTTTTTTATGACTCTAGACACTTCTTTATGAAAACAGTGGCATAATACAGGGAAATAAAATGTTCTTTAGGCGTATCAAAACAGTAGTCATGCGCTTGGGTAAAATTTACCCGATACTGATACTTACTCATGATACTGAGTGAATGTTCTTGACACATATTATACGTCCATCAAATACTTTTTCTTCAAACTCGCTAAAATACCAGCCTCAGCCCAATCAGAATATAGCACAGTATAACACTCTGATACTATAGTGTTGAGCATTGTCACATCATTTTGACTGTAATGTTTAACATCAACATTCGCATAGGCTAGCATTTTTATAAATATTTGTAAAATATTATTTATTCAGCATATTTTACTTAACCTATTTTGTACATATCTTAATTATTTAATTCATAAATTTGTAATTAAAACAGATTTTTTATTTATTTATTTTTTTTTTTAAAGCGACATCCGTTTAATATTGATGGACAACAACTAATAACGATCAATAACCGGATTAGATCATTTTAAAACGTCAAGTTTTATTTTAATAAACCTGTTTATGCGGAGTGTGGAATGCGTCTACTGCACCCTGACAGAGAAGCGACCGCGCGATCACTTGTAATTTTTTTCCTGATGTAACCCAGTGGAAATGGGGTAATATAATAAATGAATCATAAGTCAGCAATTTGTTACATTTATTTATTTTCATTTTGTATATTTTTTCCAGTTCTGTAAAAGATATATATATACTGTTCTTGTCACTCCAAATGTAAAATGTTTACTTTATTTAATTAAGTGAAAGTTAAATAGGCTCACGGGTCGTACTGTGAAAGTGCAGAGGAAAAGGAATGACGTGAGACCGGAAGAAAATAGGCAGTGCGCAGAGAGAAGGAGAAATAGATACAGGGATATGTGAATAACATTTCCGAAGTGACATCTGATAGATTAGGGTGACTAATCCTCACGAACTATCGGATTACATCACAACGCTGGATAGAGCTTTGACTAAAAGCTCGGATCGGGTGATTTACGGACAGTTTGGAGTTTACCGCTAGCTGTTAGCCGCTAGCGCGAGTGCTGCGCGGGAGGAGAGACTGTACGCGTTTGTTGACTAAACAGACTGAAAGTGCACTCAGGTTCGTGCGCCTGGATGGAAGTGAGCGCTGCAACGAGGCGGAGAGTGCGCTGCCAAATCGACGGTGACGGTGCCATTGCATAATACGTGTGCGGTGAGCTCATTCCTTTTATTTATTTTATTTTGCTCCCAGGAGTGAAGTAGCCACGAGTTTAGGCTACCACGAACCCAAGCATCGACCCAGGCCTGCAACTGAACAGTGTTTAATTTGATTTCTGCCGGCTGTTATCCTATTCAGGACTAGAAGAGAAATACACAGTCAATTGTCTTTTGATTATTTTCCAATTCATATGTTTGTGTTTACTATTCTATTTTACATTCAGTAAAGCGTTTCTTCATTTGCTTCAACTGTTGTTGCTAATCCTGTCATTTTATCTCTTTTTACTACTGTAAGTTTATTTGAGATCACCAGCAACCCGTTTAATCTTTTACCCTTATTGGAATAATTGAGCGTATATTAGATTTTAAAAGAACTCAGGTTAGCCTTCCCCTGTTACAATATATTCAGTTCCTGAAATATTTGGTTCCACTGGGTGGCGCTTACGTGAATATTCACGAGGATACCCCATCGTGGGCGGGGCCATCAAGTGCCTGCGAGTGGAACAGAAATCATTAGCGTGAGCCTCAGATAGCGTTTTGTTTTACGGATTGTTTCAAGCAGGTAATAAAGTTAAGATTATGACTGTTCACATTTTGTAAAGAGTTCATAGTTTCTGTAACATCTGTACGTTTCTCATGAATGGCTGAGATTAAGCTTAATAAATGTGTATGATTTCATGATTAAATAAATATTCACAAATATATATATATATATATATATATATATTTTTTTTTATTCTGTCTCCCAGTGTTGTCTATATATTATAAAAGATTGCCTTTAAATTATAGGCTGATAGCTCAGGATCACACAAGAACTTGGAATTGCATGTTTGCGTGCCTGAATGTTGAACTACATCCAACAATCATTTAGACACACAACCCTCATACTTTATCAAAGGTTGTCATAAATGTTAAGCTTCAGTTGCATTAACTGATGTGTTCTGTAGCAATGCTTTAGAATGTTGGTCAAATTAAGACAATTAATTAAATTGTATTTATGTCTAACCTCTAAACAAATTAAAGCATCCATTCACGTCATCTTTCTCATAAGTGAACACAAAAATGCATTTGTGTCAACTAAAGTAATATTACACTTATATTAGTCCAATAAGTAGTTTTACTAGTTATTATTTGAATTTCTGCTGTAGAAATATTTCCCTTTTCCAACCTCATTAGTAACAACCAAACGAATTTCAGGAGTCTGTGAGAGATGTTCCTTGATAAAGAGAAATAAGGAAGAGCCCACTCTTATGTTTTACACATTCAAAATATGGGTGACAGTCCAAAGGTAAGTGCAAGTATTAATAAAAGAGGGAGAACTATAGAAAATGGGTTTTTTTGTGTTTATTGGGCACAAATTTCTCACTGTCAAATTTCTGACAGTGCAGTGACATGCTTTTCATGGGCATAACACATTAAGGGCCTCTGCACCCATGGCAAATGAAAACCACTTCCACATTGGGCTGATTTACACATTTCCAGTGGTACCAGCCATAGCAACTCTCACATTCAATCTGAAAAAGACAGTAACATCATTATGGAAAATGTAAACTAGCAAGGTTAGAAAAAAAAAAAAAAAAGAAAATAATAAAAGAACACATTAAAATACCCAAGAGTCAGTGTTGTCCTGAGTTTGAGGATATTTGTCCCCACATGACAAGCATAGGTCAGACAGGTCATCTGTGGAAACAAATGCATTAAGGTACTGGTGTAATGATGCACATCACCATTTAAACACACACACACACACACACACACACACACACACCTGTTTGCTGTAGTAGACACAGGCCTATGTTTTGCCGCATTACAGCAATGTCTGCATCAGTGCACTGAAACTCCAAACTGCCTCCATTTAGAACTGCTTCTGCAAACTACAAAGAGCATTGATAAACCAAAGTCAACATTGTTATTACTAGAATTTAGCAGAAAAAAAAAAAAAAGCACCTGTACCTTGCTGACAAATACGCCACATGAAGTCCCATCCTTCTGAATGCTGTGTGGCAGTGCTTGACATTGCCACTCTGCAGTTGGAGTGACTCTGCTGGCCATAAAATCACTTTGGTAGAAGAAAGAAAGAATATTCATATAAACAATTAGATCAACATTGAAATACTTACTATATTTTTCCTTACCTTACAACCTTTTTGGAGTGAAGCAGTTTGGCCCGGTTTTCACCAATTAAATACAAAATTCTTCTTTCTTTGGGATATATCATCTGTCAAGATATGGTCAAGAATTAATGATTTAGATTTAAGCCTTTGTAGAGAAGCATGGAGGGGAAAAAAGTAACAAACCAGGAGTGTCCAGTGGTCATTCTCATTAACTGACCCCACCAGCACGTCATATGTCTCAGGATTCAACTACAGTACACATATGAATGGTGTTCCAATAACAGATTACCAAATTATCAAAAAACAAAAGATAATTGTATGGAATCAGGATTTTTTTTTTTTACCCTTTTCATTGAATTGGCCTTCCTCTTCCAAATATTTGTGGCTTGAAAGGAATCCAGAACAAATGCCCTGCCTGAAAAATTTCTCACAAGGCAGGTCAGGTACGCATTAATGACCTTTTAAAAGAAAAAATAAAAAAAAGTTTATATATATATATATATATATATATATGAAGAGTTCAGATGCAAAAGACCTTAAATCCATCTGACATATTTCTTTAAAACGAGCATTTCTTTCTGGCTACTTTGTATAGGTTTCTAAGTAAGTACTGGTACTTCTGATTGAGGCTGGCTGAGACCGGGAATTTAGCGAGTTTGAAGTAAAAGTATTTGATGGACATGTACTATGTGTCAGTACATACATACATACATACACACACACACACACACACACATATATATATATATATATGAGAAACGATGTAGAACTGAATTAGAAACTGAAGAAATTGAAGCACAAACCTCACTTTCCAGTTTCTCCCCAGGTTTGAGACGTTCCAAATCCCAGGTAAAAAGTTTGCATGGGCCAACTTTGCTGCACAGTTTCTCACCGATTTTGCCTGCCCATATGTCTTGCAACACTACAGAATGATAGAGGAGAAAAATCTCAAACAAATGTTATTTACATGTAGGAGATCTAAATTATGAAGGAGAATACATACAACACATCTCTGAAGAACACTGTATTTGGGGGGAAGACTGTATGATCGATTGGGAGACAGAATAAAAACAAAATAATATATTTGTGAATATTTATTTAATCATGAAATCAAACACATTTATTAAGCTTAATCTCAGCCATTCATGAGAAACGTACAGATGTTACAGAAACTATGAACTCTTTACAAAATGTGAACGGTCATAATCTTAACTTCGTTCAACTTTATTACCTGCTTGAAACAATCCGTAAAACAAAACGCGATCTGAGGCTCACGCTAATGATTTCTGTTCCACTCGCAGGCACTTTATGGCCCCGCCCACGATGGGGTATCCTCGTGAATATTCATGTAAGCGCCACCCAGTGGAACCAAATATTTCAGGAACTGAATATATTGTAACACCCCCATAAGGGTATTAATGGGGGCGCTACAGAAAATGGAGGCACCGCTGGGATCAGGGTTTCTGATTTGTCAGTTTGGTGGTGTGTGTCCATAGCAAAAGTAGAATGGCAGACAGATCAGAGGTAGTCGCTGAGCTTAAAGGATGGTGTCGTGGCGAGGGTCTAGATGAAGCTCACTCGCTTATGGTTATGGTACCTGAGGACGTTGAGGTCGCTAAGATAGAGGATACATTGCATACCGTGAAATGTCTTGGCCGTGTTCGTGTACGAGGAAGGACATTTAGTGTCAAGCATAACAGGGTAATGGCTTTATGTGAGTGTAGAGAACAGCTGAAAGCTGAAACTGTTCCACATGAGATATTGCCCATCAGTGGCGGAGAGGCTTGGCCTGTTGTTATAATTGATGAAGCCCTTACCACTGCTGATGAGTTTAGCAGCAAACTTTTAAGGCTGCTGCAGGCAGAAGGTAAGACAGTGGAAGACCTTTGTGATTTCTTTCCAAGTTCCGTACCATCTACCAGTACTCCAGACGTTCTGCAGATAGTGGGTAACCTGTTGGAAAAGACAGCGAAGCCGTCATTCGATATGGGTGGCTATCGCCGTCTTCGCCTCTTTTCTGGGGTGTTGCCCACTCCGTGTGGAGAAGAGCAGTTTGATAACTGGCTAGAGCAAGCCCAATTAATGGTTGAGGAAAGTGAAGGGCCAGCGCTTGAAATAGTTAAGTCTGCAAGAGTCACTGATCCTGAGGTAAGTGCTGCAAAGTGCTTAGAGGCACTTGAGAATGCTTTTGGGACAGCAGAGTCTGGCGAAGACTTATATTTTGCGTTTCGTATGATGCGACAGCAGCCAACAGAGAAGTTGTCTGAGTTTCTGAGGCGGCTAGAACAGTTATTAGTCAAAGTGGTGCAGCAAGGAGGTATTTCCGCCACTGACATGGATAGAGCTCGGCTACAACAAGTATTGAGAGGGGCTATTGCTTCCGACCTCATGTTGGTCAATCTTCGCTTGAGAGAGAGAAGAGAGAGACCACCTACTTTCCTTCAGCTGTTAAAGGAGGTAAGGTTGGAGGAGGAATATGAGGCTTCGAGGAAAAAGGTTAATCCCTTTGTACAGTGTGTTCAAGCAAAACAGGAAATAGATGTTAAACATGCTGAAATTCTGAGTCTAAAGGCTGAGGTGAAGGAGCTTAAAACTATGGTTGCCTCTGTCGTGAGGAAACCCACCCCTGTAGCACAGGAGTGTGTTGAAGAAAAGCCTGTAACAGTTACACATTGTCAGACTCCTCTTGATTCCGAACTGATAGCCTTAAAGAAACAAGTAAAAAGGTTACAACAGAAAGTTATTAACAGAGAGACTGAATCGGATGTCACAGTTTCAAAAGTTGAAGGGTCAGCCAAAAAAGCACAACCGCAAAAGCCTTCCAAGGAACAGTTCTGCTATCGTTGTGGGGAAAATGGGCATTTTGCCAATAGGTGTCCAAACCCAGAGAACCTGAGCAAAGTGATTACCAGACTGATTCACTCTTTAAAACTCAGTAGGCAACAGCAGCAGATAGGTGGTACTGCTAACCCAGAAGTTGACTGTTCTGTAAAGAGAAGTCTGGTAAAAGCAGAGAATTTTGCTGTCATCCCAGACGGGTTAGTGGGTCCCCCTAGCCTGATCCCATTGAAGGTTAACGGACACCCCTGCAGGGCATTGCTTGACAGTGGTTCCCAGGTGACCATTATTTTTGAACAGTGGTACCAGGAACATTTATCGGATGTCCCAATACAACTGGTGTCAGGCCTAGCCTTGTGGGGGTTGAGTAAATCGGACGTCAGTTACCCTTATCGAGGTTATGTGGTGATAGATCTAGAATACCCTGAGGAAGTGATAGGCAGTAACCAAACTGTCACTGTTCTTGCTTTGATTTGTCCAAGTATTAAGAATGCAGATCAATCTCCAATCATTTTGGGGACGAATGCTAGTCATGTCAGACACCTAGTGCAGCAGTGTCATGAGAGAGGTGTCAATCTTGCACAGACATGGGGCATTACAATACAGAAGTACGCCCCCTTAGCCGATTGTACACCTCTGGAGGTGAGTGACGAACAGGATGTCGGGTGTGTAGTTTGGAAAGGATCTGATTCACTTATAGTAGACCCTAAGAGGGAAGCAGAAGTGGAGTGCAAACTTGAGCTGAAACAAAACGTTGACAAAGAAATACTGATGGTGGATTCTTCCATTGATTCTCCATTACCTGGCGGAGTATTTCTTCAGCCAATGGTCATGCCAGGACAAGTAGTGGACTGTGATAGTTTCCGGGTTTTGATCAAAAATGAGTCCACTGCGCAAGCGTCCATCCGGACCGGAACAGTGGTTGGACATGTGTATCTGGCAGACTCTGTTTGTACGTTATCCCCTTCAGACAAAGCTGCATTTGATCCGAATTTGATAGATTTTGGAGATTCCCCAGTACCTGAAGTATGGAAAGTTAGGCTTAGGCAGAAGCTAGCTGACCGAGCTCGTGTGTTTTCCATGCATGAGTGGGATGTTGGGTTAGCTAAGGGTGTTGAACACCATATTCGTCTGTCTGACCCTCGACCTTTTAGGGAACGATCTCGTAGACTGGCCCCGGCAGATATCGAGGACGTCCGAAAACACCTTCAAGAAATGCTTCAGGCAGGGATCATTAAAGAATCAAGAAGTCCCTATGCATCTCCTATTGTGATCGTGAGAAAGAAAAATGGATCCATTAGGATGTGCATAGACTACAGGCTGTTAAACAGTCGTACAGTGCCCGATCAGTACACCACTCCTTGCATAGAGGATGCCTTAAATGCTTTGTCTGGCAGTAGGTGGATTTCGGTGCTTGATCTCAGGAGCGGCTATTATCAAATAGCCATGGCAGATGAAGACAAAGAAAAGACTGCCTTCATCCGCCCAATTGGGTTTTTCCAATTTGAGAGGATGCCGCAGGGGGTAACTGGAGCTCCAGCAACCTTTCAACGGGTAATAGAGAGCGCCGTCGGTGACATGAATTTGTTGCAAGTGCTCGTTTACCTAGATGACTTAATTGTCTTTGGCCGATCTCTGGAGGAGCATGAAGACCGTTTGCTCAAAGTACTTGATCGTCTTGGAGAGGTGGGGCTGAAGCTCTCACCTGATAAGTGTCAGATATGCCAGACACAGGTAAAGTACTTGGGACATATCGTGTCGGCCGACGGTGTTTCTCCGGACCCGTCTAAGATAGAGGCAGTCACAAAATGGCCCATGCCTGCTAATTTGAAAGCGTTGCAGTCATTTCTCGGCTTTTGTGGCTACTACCGCCGGTTTATCGCAAATTATTCTGCTATAGTAAGGCCTTTAACCGACCTCACAAAAGGATACGCACTGATGCACAAAAGCAGGAAATGTGCCAAGACGGAGCCGTATTTCAAAGATTCTGAACCATTCGGCAAGAGATGGGGTCTTGTACAGATGCATTCTATCAAATTATTAACTGTCTTACACACGCCCCAGTTCTGGCGTTTGCTGACCCGCAAAAGCCATACCGTTTACATGTTGACGCAAGCCTAAGAGGACTTGGTGCTGTCTTATATCAGGAGTATCCTGAGGGCATGAGACCAGTTGCATTTGCCAGCAGAAAACTGAAACCATCAGAGAAAAATTACCCCATCCACCAATTGGAATTTTTGTCTCTGAAATGGGCGGTTGTTGATAAGTTTCAAGAGTACCTTTATGGGGCAAAGTTTACTGTTCGTACGGACAACAACCCCCTCACATATGTCTTATCGACAGCCAAGCTCAGTGCGGATGTTCACCGATGGCTTGCTGCATTATCAGCTTATGATTTTGATATACAGTATCGTCCGGGCCAATGCAACGTGGATGCAGACCTGCTGTCTCGATGTATTCCTGATGAAGACGACGAATCCAGTTGGGTTACTATACCTGAGTCAGGTGTAAAGTCTGCTTTTCAGAGAGTTGACGTAGTTACGGACTTTAGCTCCCCTCGTTGTGTAGATTCATTGGGAGCCTCGCCAGACTGCATCCCAGATTTCTATGCTTTCCCAACTCAGTTGGAGTTAATGCCCCTAGAACGATTGACAAAGCATGACATCAAACAAGCACAAGTTAATGATGAAATAGTAGGTCCAACTATTCAGGCAGTAAGGCAAGGGAAATGGCCTGGAGGCATTGAATCTACCAGAGAATTGTCGATCATGAAACGTGAGATGAGTAAGCTGACATTAAAAGAGGGAATACTCTACCGTCTGAGACAGAGAGTATCTGAGGAGAATAACTTTCAGTTGGTCCTTCCGAGTGAATTTCATGCCATGGTGCTAAAAGCCATGCATGATGATTTTGGATACCTGGGGATAGACAGAACTCTGGATATGATCAGAAACAGGTTTTTCTGGCCTAAAATGTCAGAAGACATTGAAAGATACATAAAGAACTGCGGAAAGTGTGTCATTCATAAGTCCCTGGCAAAGAAAGCCGCTCCTTTACACCAAATCGTTAGCAGTGGTCCAATGGATCTGATATGCATGGACTTTCTTTCGATGGAGCCTGACTCGAAGGGATTTAGTAATGTCTTAATTGTCACTGATCATTTCACAAGATATTCCCAGGCTTTCCCTGCTAAAAGCCAGAAGGCTTATGAAGTTGCGAGAATTCTTGTCGACAAATACTTTGTTCATTATGGATTACCTGCAAGGGTCCATTCTGATCAAGGTAGAGATTTTGAAAGTCGGTTGATTCGGGAATTGCTGAGTTTGATGGGAATCCGTAAGTCTAGAACAACACCCTATCACCCCCAAGGAGACCCGCAACCCGAAAGATTTAATAGAACCTTGGGACACTCAGTCGAAAGAAAAAACGTCGCTGGAGTGAACACGTTGTTCATTTAGTGCATGCATATAACAGCACTAAGTGTGATGCCACGGGCTATTCACCCTATTATTTAATGTTTGGTAGGGAAGCGAGACTTCCAGTCGACTTGTGTTTTGGGGTCCTGTCTGACACAGATGAGGTTAACCACTCTTGTTACGTAGAGAAGTTAAGAGAGAATCTAAGAGATGCGTATCGACTTGCGACAGAAGTGGCAACAAAGAGACACCAAAGGAACAAAAGATTGTATGATCAACGAGTTTCTTTTCAAGCACTTGAGGTGGGTGATAGAGTGTTGTTAAAGAATTTAGGATTGAGAGGAAAACACAAGCTGGAAAGTAAGTGGGCTCCTGATCCTTATATTGTGATGGAGAGGATGTCTCATGTGCCAGTGTACCGAATTAAACGTGAGGATGGGAAAGGAGGGATTAAGACTATCCACCGGGATCATCTCCTTTCTATTGGAGATCTAGTCAGGGTTCCTACGCTCGATGCGGAACTCGATTTGCCTACGAAACGTGTGACTAGGTCTAAGGTCCAACAAGAAAAGGAGAGAGTGTCTTGCAAGAGTGAGAACGGAGGTCTAGAAAAGACAGATGTATCCGACTCTTCTTCTGACTCTGATTATTTCACTCCAAAGAGAGATGAGGCTCATCGTAGAGAAGTGATTAGAAGAGGGATCGATCAAATTAGATCTGTGATGAACAGAGATAAAGTAGTCCGACCGAACAAACAAGATATTCAGCCAACCGAACAAGAGTCTGCTGAGATTAGGTTATCTGCTGATGAGACCTCTGGACAGGAGGAATGTCCTGTTCAAAGCAGTTGTGAAAGTCAGGACGACAATCCTGAAAGCACAGTACTGGCTGAAGAAGACCCAGTATTAGGTACTAAGCCGGTCAGTAAATTGTCTAGAGAATCTGACACTCGATCTAAGAGACTAATTAAACCCGTTCAAAAACTTACTTATGATGAACCCGGTAAATCTAGAGATGAACCACTAACCATTATTCATAGAGGCTTGGTCATCAAGATTGGTAAAACCAAATAGTGTGCATCTTCTTACTTTATAAACGGATCCGAATGAGGACATCCGGAGAGTTTAAGAGGGGGAGGGTGTAACCCAGTGGAAATGGGGTAATATAATAAATGAATCATAAGTCAGCAATTTGTTACATTTATTTATTTTCATTTTGTATATTTTTTCCAGTTCTGTAAAAGATATATATATACTGTTCTTGTCACTCCAAATGTAAAATGTTTACTTTATTTAATTAAGTGAAAGTTAAATAGGCTCACGGGTCGTACTGTGAAAGTGCAGAGGAAAAGGAATGACGTGAGACCGTAAGAAAATACGCAGTGCGCAGAGAGAAGGAGAAATAGATACAGGGATATGTGAATAACATTTCCGAAGTGACATCTGATAGATTAGGGTGACTAATCCTCACGAACTATCGGATTACATCACAACGCTGGATAGAGCTTTGACTAAAAGCTCGGATCGGGTGATTTACGGACAGTTTGGAGTTTACCGCTAGCTGTTAGCCGCTAGTGCGAGTGCTGCGCGGGAGGAGAGACTGTACGCGTTTGTTGACTAAACAGACTGAAAGTGCAGTCAGGTTCGTGCGCCTGGATGGAAGTGAGCGCTGCAACGAGGCGGAGAGTGCGCTGCCAAATCGGCGGTGACGGTGCCATTGCATAATACGTGTGCGGTGAGCTCATTCCTTTTATTTATTTTATTTTGCTCCCAGGAGTGAAGTAGCCACGAGTTTAGGCTACCACGAACCCAAGCATCGACCCAGGCCTGCAACTGAACAGTGTTTAATTTGATTTCTGCCGGCTGTTATCCTATTCAGGACTAGAAAAGAAATACACAGTCAATTGTCTTTTGATTATTTTCCAATTCATATGTTTGTGTTTACTATTCTATTTTACATTCAGTAAAGCGTTTCTTCATTTGCTTCAACTGTTGTTGCTAATCCTGTCATTTTATCTCTTTTTACTACTGTAAGTTTATTTGAGATCACCAGCAACCCGTTTAATCTTTTACCCTTATTGGAATAATTTAGCGTATATTAGATTTTAAAAGAACTCAGGTTAGCCTTCCCCCATAAGGGTATTAATGGGGGCGCTACACTGATAATGAAACTGATTTTATTTCTGTAAACTCCTAACAACAAACGTTGCTTTTGTAGAAGAATGAGAACAAACAGCACGCGCTTTCTCCCATCTGTCTCTGAAGCGCGTCACAAAAAAACAATCGAAACTCATCCTATGACTGGCTCACATACATGAGAAATATATCTATAGAAAGTTTAAAATTTCTACTTTTAAACGAACAAATTCAAAACGAAATCAAGGCGAGCGAGGAAAATATTAAGATTCGTTCTGGATCATTAGCTTTAATATAATAATGCGATAAGTTAATAATGGCTTAAATGAACGACTAGGTAAGCCCTATTAAATAACCACTAGACGTCTCCGTTTTTAAAGCATTTTATACGGATTTCCGTAATCGGATAAACTCCGCTTTCAGAATTGTCACGTCCGTAACATTTCTTTTTTTCCTCAGAAGCAAAAACGAATTTATTGAAGAAAACAAAAAAAGGCCTATATATATATGTTTTGTGAATTGCCAACGTTTCTCCATCCGGCAGATATTGTTGCTTTTATACTGATACTTTTCTCAGGGGTTTAAAAAAATATAAATAGATTGTATAAGTTGTAATGGATACATTCTATGAGAATTTATGTTTCAGGTTTTGACTGCAAATGTCACGCTGAAACTGCGTCATGCTAATCTTTGAAATACTTGCTTTTTGTACGAAGTTGTGATGGTAGTTTTTGAAACATTGCGGTTTTTTTAAACTGTTTTTGTGAATGTTCAGTAAGAAGTGATATAAATGTGTGCTCCACATTTTCATTGTTTGATTGTAACGTTTTTTTTTATTATTATTATTATTATTATTGTATATGTTTTTTAAGTATATGCAATATTTATGCAATAAGTATATGCAATATTTGATATGTCGCTGTGCGGGGTTAGCGTTTTATTCTGTGAATGATTAACGAACGTTAAGTAACGTTAGCAGTCTATAGTGAGGTACTTTTTGCCTCAACAATCGCTTTATCGTTAAACAAAAGTTGTGTGTGTGCACCTGCAAAGTTTTATTTACATACAGTACACATGTCCCTTTTTAACGCTTCATGAAAACAGGCATATGTTAGAAATACGGGGTAAGTTCGATATACCCATAATTTTTATGTTGTGCATTTTCGCGCTCTTTTTTCCTCAGGTAGCAGCATTAGCTACGCTATGCCCCTTACTTTAATAACTCTCGTGGCGTATAAGCAGTGTGTAGTGCAGGGTATACGGCTTATACCCACTTCTTTATCAGTTGGCTTTGCGTGTACCCACTTCTAAATCCTTCTGATGCGCATCAAGTAGTGTCCTGCATTAGCCAAAATCGTGACAGTCCACCACATGAATAGCTCATTTAATGGCATGTGAGTAAATGTAAATATTCTCTAAAAACACCCGGTAACAACAGTAATGCGGTCAGAACCGTGGCGCGGGCTTCCTTTGAAATATGTTTGATGATTGCGCCTAAATGCGCCCGCGTCCGCTCCGTCCATTCCTCCACCCACATGCTGCCTGTTCATACGCGAGGGCATGTCAGGGGAGGCTCTGACACAGAGAAAACCCGACCGATATAATCAGAGACTGCGGAGAATCACGTCCAGACGTCAGTAAGTTATTCCCAGCAAACACAGAACGTTCCCCTATGGTTCCCTTTTGGTTATTTGTTTGGGAACCAAAGGAGAACGTTCTAGGAACGTTCCCTGTAGGTTCTCTTTTTAATTACCTACAGGTAACGTTCCCTGCAGGTTATTTTTTGGTTTAATTTTTATAACCTAAAAAGAACCTTCCCAGAATGTTCCCTGCAGGTTATTTTTAGGTTTTATTTTTATAACCTACAGAGAACGTTCCCTGCAGGTTATTTTTAGATTGTATTTATACAACCTACAGGGAATGTTCCCGGAACGTTCCCTGCAGGTTATTTTTTGGTTTAATTTTATAACCTAAAAAGAACCTTCCCAGTGTCAGACCTGTGTGTACCCTTTGGACTGTTTGTTTATGTTATCCCGGTGTTTGCCCATATTTGGTCTTCCTGTTCCTGTCCTCGTTTGTCACGTCATTGTCTATCAGTTGCACCTGTCTTGTTCTGATTGGTTTGTTCTGTGTATTTAAGTTTGGTTGTTCCCTAGTGTTCCTGTCGGTGATTGTATTGTCAAACCCTTCCGTTTCCTGTGTTCCCGTGTTTCATTTATCGTGGTTGCCTGGTCTCTGCTGTTTTGTGTCTGTTTATGTTTATTTGGATTTACTTTATTAAAGACTCTCACTTTGGATATACTCTGTACGCCTGCTCATTCCACCCACCACGCAACCCATGACAGAATCACCGACCTACAAGATGAACGCTGAGGAAGCCCTGACACGTTTGCGACAAGGCGGCCAGAGTTTGGAGCGGTATGTAGGGGATTTCCTCGAACTAGCTAATCAGCTAAGCTGGCACGACGCGGCTTTAGGCTTTATGTTTCAGATGGGGTTGGACGAAGACATGATTCGTTGTGATCTTCCTGTTTGTAATTATCCCCTGATCGAACTAATTAATGTGGCTCTCTATTTAAACGGATCTGATTTTGAGGTCGAAGAGTGCCGTATGTCGAATCGTCCAACTCCCTCTGAAGCACGCCGCGTCGTGTCAGACAACAACACCTCGGGAATCCCCGCATACCGCGCCAATGGTTCGGCTCGCCAGCCCCGTCGCAAACAAACCCCTCTGATCCAAGGCTCCATCGGCTTCCTCAGCCCAGAACCCGCGGCCAGCTCCCGGACGCCGCCGCCGCCTCCCGCGGCCAGCTCCCGGACGCCGCCACCGCCTCCCGCGGCCAGCTCCCGGACGCCGCCGCCTCCCGTAGGTTCCCAGAACGTTCCCCTAACCTACAGGGAACGTTCTATTTACGTTAAGAAAACTTTCCTGGCTAACCAACAGGAAACGTTCTGGGAACCAAAACCTAACGTTCCCAGAACGTTCTGGGAACCAAAAATTGTTAGCCGGGTTCTTTTCAGTGTGTGTTTGCATTTGGGGCGTATACCCACTGCTCCAGGCACCACGACACCACTGTTTATGAGGTCCTTTTACTCTTCCTCTATTTTAGTGAATGCTTGTGTTGCTTTACAAACTAGGAGACTAGTATAAAAATTAAATGGGTATACCGTCTGATTTTTTTTTTAACAGTGTCGATTCTGCCCTTCATTGACATAAATGCGGTTCAGTGGTGAGATGCTAGCTTGGGTTGTCTTTGCCAACCGTTCCGTATAATATAGAATTGTGTCACAATTAAGACATCAAAGCAGTAGTCTATTTTAAAATCATAGCATGCAAGAACACCGTGTTTGACAAACGTTCCAGTGCATACAGTATTTGTGTTCTAATGCTGAAGATCGCCAAAGTTTTACAACAATTCAATCAACTGGTTTAATTTGGCACTACTGCGCAAAATGTTAAAAAAAAAAAAAAAGGTTTACGAGATCTCGCGATATTAAAATGCTTGAAGCATTCTCGCGATATCAGCATAATAGAACTGATCTGTGTTTAAATGATTGTGCTGCATGTAAAAGCATTAACCTGCTTTCTTTATATAAAATAAGTCATTGTAAAAACAGTTTTTGAAATTCTAATTTTCTAAATCTGAAATTTCATTCTAGATATGTGAGATTCCTCCTGGTGAAGATGGACAGCTTTGTCATAGAGAAGTTGAAGGAAAGGCAGCTTGATACCCTGGTTAAAACCTTTGAAGGTAAGTTATATCTACTGTAAAAAATTTCCTGTAAATTTTACAGCATTTTACTGGCAGCAGGGTTGCCAGCCAGTTACTGTAATTTTTACAGCAGGGCTGCTGTAATTTAAATTTACAGCATTATTCTGTATTTCCTGATTACAGCAAATAACTGTATTTTTACATTGCTGTGTTTTTTTACAGTAAACTACTTTATTTCTGTGTATTCTATATATGCCGTATATATTTTCCACATTGCTGAATATTAATGACTGGCAATTTAAACAATTCATTAACTGCATAAGCTTTAAACAGTATTTTACTGCATAAAGTGTTGCATAGTGTGAAACTTAGTGCACCTAATATTTAAAAAAATAATAATTTGACATCTTAATCTTGAAAAACAGATCAAATTTTATTTAACATATGACTTTCAAATTTGCATGAAAGAAATGTCATAGAGCAGTGCATTTAGTATTATTTTGAATTCTAAAATAAATATTTACTTGAAACATATATTACACTTAACTTTAAGTTTAAGTTTTACCAACATTGAGCCAAAGTTTTACTAACATCAAGTTAACCAACATGGTCATAATTAAATTGTTCCAAATACCACAATGACAGTGATGAATTTTCACAACATGGCAAAACAGCAAGGTCCCAAGTGAGTCCAACAAAACTTCTGATCAAAAAAGGTAAACAGTTCGGCTCCAGACGCTGTCCCATCCCAGGATGCAAAGAGTGGCTAAAAAAATTGAAAAAGAACAAAGAGGAAAATACATTAGATATTTTTTACAAAACAATGATACGGTCAGATACAGACAGAGGGAAGACAGATACAGTCAAAGACAGATAGAGTGATGATTGTTACAATTAGATACAGATAAACTGCCATTAAAATGTTTGGGAGATCAGTATGTTCCCCTTCAGGAACGAGACGCCGCGTGGACAAACGCTATGGGAACGCCTTCAGCGTGACCGCGCTCTGAATCACGTGTGTAATCAGTCCAATGGAAGAGCGAGACGTCAGAGGCGTGTGACGTCACTGACCAGAAAGCATAAAAGCACGTGCGCCAGAACGAGCGTCAGCTTCTGTCTTTCAGCAGCGCTCTGTGTGTTGTCAGTTTGTGTCCTTTTTTCGGCTGCTAGTTTGCGCCAATTTTATTTCAGGGCACAATGTCTGTTCCTAGTAAGAAAGCAGATAAAACTAAACATCTAGACAAGCCACATTATAAAGCGTGTGTTCCTCCCTGTCCTCGCTACATCACGGGCGGGGATACACACGCTTTGTGTGTGGCTTGTTTGGGAGCGGAGCACGCAGCGTCTCGAGGGAGCCGACTGCCCGCATTGCGAGCATCTCCCCCTGCGTATGCTCCGTTCCCGGAAGGCTCTCTTTGAGGAGGGAGCCTTCACCAGCGTTCCCCGCGGGTCTGGTCCCGCTTCCGCTGAGGCGGAGCGGCGGCTTCACTCGTGGGGCTCGCAGCTGGATCTGGCAGAGGGTATGGAGACGGATGACCCCCTATCTCCTGCCTCACCTGCCAGATCTGCCGCCCGTTCCCAGTGATCGGAAGCCCGCTCTGCGGTTTCTTCCACCCCGGGGACGGGCTTGACGCTCCACCTCTCTTCCTCTGAGGAGGTTGACGTGGAGACCGTCGACGAGGTGTCCGCACCTCAGTTTCCCCAATACGAGGAGCTGCTGGAGGTAGTGACTCGTGCGGTTGCCAAGCTCAACATCGATTGGCCCGCCGAGCCACAAGTCGAACCGCAGAAAAGCAAGCCAGACGAGAGGTTTCTGCGGTCTCGGCCACCTTCAGCACGCCGGAGCCTTCCGTTCTTTCCCGATCTCCACACCGAGGTGTCGAGAACGTGGAATGAGCCCTTCTCGTCCCGCTTGTTCATCCCTGCCTCCTACAACTACGGCTGTGTGGCAGGGCTGCATGAGCGTGGGTACAGAGCGATGCCCCGGGTGGAACAGACGCTTGCCAGCTATCTGTCCCCCGTGTTGGCATCGTCTCTGAAGGCTCCGGTCTTGCCCTCCAAGCCGCTGCGTGTCACCTCAGCGCTGGTGGGCAAGGGGTATACGGCGGCGGGTCAGGCTGGTGCGTGTCTGCACACCATGTCGGTGTTACAGGCGTACCAGGCTGACCTGCTCAAAGAGCTGGACGAAGGCGATGAGGTCAGGGATAGCGATATCTCTGAGCTCAGGAGGACCGCTGATTTGTCTCTCCGGGCCACCAAGGAGACCGCCTGTGCCATTGGGCGGTCTATGGCGGCCCTTGTGGCCGCGGAGAGACATTTATGGCTGACCCTGTCCGACATGAAAGAGAAGGACAGGGTCTTCCTTCTGAACTCCCCGCTTTCTCCTTCCGGCCTTTTCGGCGACGCAGTCAATACTGTCGTCGAGAGGGACCGGGAGGCTCGTAAGCAAGCGGCGGCGTTCCAGCGGTTCCTCCCCCGCCGCACTCCAGCTCAGGGGGCTGCTGGGCGGGAGCAGCCCCGGCCGTCTACCTCATCCTCCTCGTATCGGGAAACACAGAAACAGAGCGTGGCCACTCGCACTCCTCCCCAACGAGAGCGAGTGGTCAAACGCTCTAAGTCGAGGACTTCCCAGGCTAAGCCCGACCTGCAGGTCGTGCTACAGTCGAAGAAGTCCTCGACTAAGCGGTCCTGACAATTCAGGACCGCTGAGGGCAGCCCCATCGGGGGAGAGGCGGGGTGCACCGCATTATTCGGTGTCCGCCCTCCCCCCGTGCCCTCAGGAGGCCGGTCTGCTAACCCTACAAGGGATTCAGGGCGCAGCGGCCTCCAGCAAGCATCCTCCTCAGTCTCTTCCACCCAGCGATGTAGCGGAGCTGGGGAGCTCGCTACCCCCACGGGGGTCTCTGGGGCCGCTAGTTCAGGTGCTTCCTGCCGGGCTTCCGTTACAGGACACCGTTCTAGCGGCCCATATAACACCAGAGGCCAGCCTCGAGAGGCTGGTTCCCTTAGTAGATCATTTGGCAGCGTGGAAACTACTGCCCAATGTGTCTGCTTGGGTCCTGCACACTGTAGAGCGAGGTTATCGCATTCAGCTCGGCGCTCCACCTCCGCCGTTCAACGGGGTCTCTCCCACGTTGGTTGGCCCCGAGCAGGGTCTGGTAATGGAACAGGAAGTAGCCACTCTCCTGAGGAAGGAGGCCATCGAGGTGGTCCCTCCTCACGACAGAGAGTCCGGGTTCTACAGCCGGTACTTCATTGTTCCGAAGAAGGATGGGGGCCTGCGTCCTATTTTAGATCTGCGTCTGCTGAACCGCTCAGTCATGCGACTGAAGTTCAAGATGCTCACCATCAAACAAGTCGTGTCTCAGATCAGGTCCGAGGACTGGTTTGTCACGATAGATCTAAAAGACGCATACTTCCATGTCTCCATCCTTCCTCAACACAGGAAGTTCCTGAGGTTTGCTTTCAGGGGCAAAGCTTACCAATATCGGGTTCTTCCGTTCGGCCTAGCACTCTCCCCCCGCACTTTCACGAAGTGTGTGGATGCAGCTCTGGCTCCCCTGCGACTTCTAGAGAGTTCTAGAGAGAGTGTGCCGGGATGGGGTGTCCCTCCTTCTAGTAGCCCCATTCTGGCCGGGCCGAGTATGGTTCTCGGACCTGATCTCTCTCCTCGACGGCTCTCCCTGGGAGATTCCCGTCAGGAGAGATCTCCTCTCACAGGCAGGGGGTTCCATCCTTCACCCCCGGCCGGAGCTGTGGAAGCTTTGGGTGTGGCCTCTGAGGGGGCACACCTCTTAGCCTCCGGTCTCTCAACCGAGGTTGTTGAGACCATCCTCCAGTCTAGAGCTTCCTCCACGAGGAAACTGTACGCCCTGAAGTGGAAACTTTTCACTTCATGGTGCGGGCGCCACCAGCAGGACCCAGTTAACTGCCCAGTTGGCTCAGTGCTGGAATTCCTGCAGGACAGGCTGTCCGCAGGGTTAACCCACTCCCCCCTGAAGGTCTACGTGGCGGCCATTGCGGCCTACCACGCCCCTCTGGGTGGTCTTTCCGTGGGCAAAAACCCCCTGGTTACACGTTTCCTCCGCGGTGCGCTGAGGCTGAGGCCTCCTGTACGACCTCGTGTTCCCTCCTGGGACCTGTCTGTGGTGTTAGAGGCTCTCTGTCTTCCTCCCTTCGAGCCCATTGAAGAGATTTCAGACCGTCATCTGTCTATTAAAACTGTTCTTCTTTTGGCTCTTTCCTCTCTAAAGAGAGTTGGGGACCTTCAGGCCCTCTCTGTGGCCCCTTCTTTCCTGGACTTTGCTCCAGGCCTCTCTAAGGCCTTTCTGTATCCTCGTGCGGGTTACATCCCTAAAGTCCCCTCCTCAGCACCACGACCTGTTGTACTGCAGGCCTTTTGTCCTCCTCCCTTCCGGGATCCTGACCAGCAGAAGCTTAACTGTATGTGTCCAGTTCGAGCACTGGACACGTACGTCCACCGTGCTGCCGGGTGGAGAAAGTCAGACCAACTCTTTGTGTGTTATGGTCCCCCCAAGAAAGGTTTTCCTGCGTCCAAGCAAACTCTAAGTCGTTGGAAAGTTGATGCTATCTCTCTTTCCTACGCTTCTTCGGGCCTTCCCCCTCCTTTGGGGGTCAGGGCCCACTCTACTCGGAGCATGGCTGCCTCTAAAGCTTTCCTTGCTGGAGTCTCCATGCAGGACATCTGTAACGCCCGTTCCCGGCTCTTCTGTCCTTGGCCCTAGCTCTTCCTAGGCAGGGACTTGGATCCTGGCGGCGTGGGCATCTCGTTCCCATAGCGTTTGTCGATGCGGCTCGAGTTCCTGAAGGGGAACGTCTCAGGTTACGTATGTAACCCTGAGAACGAGACACCGCGTCTCGGGGCCATGCTCCGGCGTCCCTGTGAGCGCTGCTTCTCTCCTTGGAAGCTGACGCTCGTTCTGGCGCACGTGCTTTTATGCTTCCTGGTCAGTGACGTCACCCGCCTCTGACGTCTCGCTCTTCCATTGGACTGATTACACACGTGATTCAGAGCGCGGTCACGCTGAAGGCGTTCCCATAGCATTTGTCGACGCGGCGTCTCGTTCCCTTGGGGAACCGGGGTTACATACGTAACCTGAGACGATTTTTAATGTTCTTTAAAAAAAAAAAAAAAAAAATATATATATATATATATATATATATATATATATATATATATATATATATATGCTCATCAAGCCTGCATTTATCTAAACCAAATACAAGAAAAAAATTTAATATTGTGAAATATTATTACAATTTAAAATAAGTTTTCCTTTTTACTATACTTTAAAAAATAATTTATTTCTGTAATGCAAAACTGAATTTTCAGCATCATTACACATCATTACATGATCTGTCAGAGATCATTCTCATTTATTTTCAATTGTCAGTGTTGTCAATGTCATTGTCAGTGCTGTCAGTGTATGTTTTGGAGCCTGTGATACTTTTCAGGATTCTTTGATTAATAGGTTTAAAAGAACATCAGTTATTTAAAACAGAAATCTTATCTAACAATGTAAGTCTTTACTATCACTTTCAATGTAACACATACTTGTTGGATAAAAGTAAAAAAAAAAAAAAAAAAAAAAAAAAAAAAAAATATATATATATATATATATATATATATATATATATATATATAATTTTTTTTTTAATCCATGAAAGAATCCTGAAAAAGTATCACAGGTTCCAAAAAAATAAAAATTAAGCAGTACAACTGTGTTAAGCAGTTTCTAAAATTGATAATAAATCAGCATTTCTAAAGGATCATGTTACACTGGAGAAATGAGAAGACTAGAGTAATTAAAATTCTGAAAATTCAGAAATAAATGACATTTTAAAGTATATTAAAATAGAAATCATTATTTTAAATTGTAATAATATTCCACAACATTATTTTTTGTCTGTATTTTTGATAAATTAAATGCAGCCTTGATGAGCAGAAGAAACTTATTTCATAAGAAACATAAAAAAATCTTACTAATCCCAAACTTTTGAATGGCAGTGTAGATAATAAAATAATTTAATAAAAGGAAAAAGGGGATGTTGGTGTGTATGAACTTCTTACATTTTAGAAATTCTGCTGAAAATCCTTCACTTTGCAAAGAAGAGTGGCAACTTGGGTTCACTTCAGCTGGTTTCTTCTGTGCCATTTGCCCTGTGGTTTTAGATGGAACTTTTCATTTCAACGTCTTTGTTCCTTGTAATACCTACAAAACAGTCAGGAAACAGACAATATGTAATTCACATTAGTTTAAGCTTTTGAGACATCTGAATCATTCTCCCTTAAAAATCATCCCATTCTGGAGTTGAGAAACATCTTCTAACATATCTACATGTAAAATGCAAGTATTCAAATTCTTAGAATGCAACCATTACCTTTGAATGAACTCTAAATCTCTGTGTGTCTCCTCCTGGTAAGGTTACTCCAGAGTGAATATATGCTGCGAACAGGCCAGACAAAAAGATGGGCTGAATTAAATCATTCTTTAAACCAAAGTTAGCAAAAAGCATTACAATCAAACAATAAGAGAATTAGCAAGTTATTAAAGGTACTGGCACGTCTCGCTGCTTACGTTAACTGCTTTAATAGCACCATTCAGAGTTTACATGACATACACTGATCCTCCGTGAGCGGGATGACCGCGAGTTGCGAGCCTTTAGTAACGTCACGCGTTTCGGCGCCCGTGTTAATAGATGACTGCCTGTGCCTGTACAACACGACGTTCCCGTGAGTCACAACTGTTGTCAGTGAAGCGTGTAATTCTTAACGTAGGAACCCAAAGACTTTCCGCCTATAGCCGCTATAAGGCCGAGGAACCTGTGTAATCCTCCCGCGACCGCGCTGCTTAAACCCGGCACAAGTCTATCTCGCGCCCCGCGGACGGAGGATTCGTTAATCTCCGGTTACCGCGAATGTAGACACCTTAATATACTACTGCAGTTACCAAACATGAAAAATAAAAACTGAAATACGTCACTTACCACAGTTATGAATCGTTCTTCTTGCCGCTCCCGAATGTCGACCGTTGAAGAAAAGCCCACCTCTGTAGATTTGAAATTTACAGCATTATGCTGTACTTTTGAGGCAAACCACCACGTGACCCCAGAGTGCTTTGCGGTTTACAGCAATATGCTGTATTATAAGAAATACAGCCCACTGCTGTAAAATATTGCTGTAATTTTTACAGCAATTCGTTACAGTGTCATTCAATAACATTCAATAACCATGATTTGTTTTAGAATTTGATCTTTTCATTAAAATAACCATAGTTACTGGTATGGCAATAAAATCAAACAATCAATCTAACATTTAAAAGCTTTAACTTATTTAACCACATTTCCCTAACAGCACACATACATCGGGCCGACGTCGACCCGATTTACAAAATTCCATCGGCACGATGTCGCTCAGGGAGCGTTTGCTAATTGGCAAGATATCGCCACGTTGTCGGCATTTGATCGCAAATGTCTTCCGGCCGATGTTCGGCCGATGCAGCCGTAAATCCCAGCTGCTCTGCGTGTGCACTCACTGGCGTTTTGCTCATCGTTATTCTAGGATCACCCACGGCAGAAGCCACCGGTTTATAATAAAACAACACACACCACTCTCAATAACAGTTGCAAATTCATTAATATTTTCAATAAACATATTAAACATGCAAATACATTTACATTTATAAGATGCTTTTATCAAAAGTGACATACAAATGAGAAGCATTGCATTCAATGTGTACTCTTTCAAAGATTAACCATGGTTTTACCACAGCATTTGCAGTAAAACCATACTAAAAACAAAATCAACCATAGTTTTACTACAATACCAATGGTTTAACTATGACTGTTGCAGTAAAACCATAGTAAGTACAAAAATAACCATTACTACAGTATTTGCAGTAAAACCATAGTTACTACAAATTTTACCATGATTTTAAAAATATGATTACTATAGTCATGGTTACCACAGTTTTACTGTAGTATTACTACAATATAACTATAGTAGAACCATGGCATCAAAACCTTGGTATGAACCAAAAAACAAAAAAAAACTAAACTTTGTTAAAACACTTATGGTTGCTACAGTTTTACTATAGTAAAACCATTGTTAACTGTTGTATAAGTACAAGCAACTTTTCAAATACTTATTTCAAAGTAGGTTTGCAGAAAATGCATTTTTTCAGGATTACAATAAAAAAAAATTCTTTAACCAGCCAGAGGTGACTGAGACTTACTGGGGAAGATCTTCTGGCAACAAAGTAATGGTCATATGATAGCAGCTCAAACATAAAACATGTCATGTGTTCAGTACTAGTAATTATCTATTTGTATTGCCACACCAGAATCTAAGACTATTTTCAGTTACAATAATACAAGAACGACATAAACAAAATAAAAACCAAGCAAACACTACAGCAGTTAAAATGTTTGAAATTATATGATACAAATAATATATATATATATATATATATATATATATTACTAAGGTCTCTAGTCATGTGCTCACACACTATCCTTTAAGATTATCAAAGGCTAAGTTCAACAATTTTCAATCCAATTTGTATTGTTACAATGTTGGAAATACATGTAAATGAACAATGTTTAATCTTTCTCAGAGATACCCAGTTTATTTGTCAGCAAAACTCAGCATTTTGATGATCCAAAAAGTGCGTTTTTGCCATTTTGTCATTTATTTTTCGTCATCCTGCAGAGTGTTGCTTACAAATAAAAGGGGATAGGTACACATAACTCAGAGAAAGATTAAATATTGTTCATTTACAGATATTAGAAACACTGCAATGATACAAAGCAGGTTGAAAATCATCAAACTTACCCGTAAAGGCAATATAAGAATAATATTTGTCAGTTTTGTATGTCCAGTTGCCATCATCTGAAGTCTTGTTGAGTGTTGTCATCATCTGAAGTCTTCACAAGTGAGGCTGGATCCAATCTGGAACTGGAGTAAACTCTAGTAACCTTGGGATGGGCATCCAGAGATAGAAACAGTAAAGCAAAAGGAGAAAGATTAGTATAGCAGCTTTTATTATTTATTTCAGAGAAAGGTGATTTATTTAAGTCCACTTCCAAAACAAAGATTCACATATGATGTACTCACCCCATTGTCATCCAAGATGTTCATGTCTTTCTTTCTTCAGTCGTAAAGAGATTATGTTTTTGGAGAAAAACATTTCAGCATTTTTCTCCATATAATGGACTGATATGGTGCCCCGATTTTGAACTTCCAAAATGCAGTTCAAATGCAGCTTTAAACGATCCCAAATGTGGTTGTAAATGATCCCAGTCAAGGAAGAAGGGAATTATCTAGCGAAACGATAGGTTATAAAAAAAAAATACAATTCAAATACTTTTTATATGTGTTTTCTGGCTCAAGACAGTATGTTGAAAAACTATTTTCTCCCTCGGCTTCAAAAATAATTTGAAAATCATCCTACATCACTGCAGAAGTATCGACACAGTCCTTGCAAAGTGAACATGCAAAGAAGATCAAACACCCTTAACAAAAAGGTAAAACAGTGATATATGATGATTTCAAAGTTGAGGGAGAACATGAGATGGGAGTTTTTCGACATGAATAAGAAAAAAAACAGTCCAGGCAGAGTAAGACAAGATGGGTGTTTGACATTAAAAAGTATATAAATTGTATTATTTTTATGAAAATAACCGATCGTTACGCTAGATAAGACCCTTTTTTTTTGGCTGGGATCGTTTACAACCGCATTTGGGATCGTTTCCTGTATTTTTACAGTAAGTTACTGGCAGCAAGGTTGCCAACAAGTTAATGTACTGTAATGCAACTTTACAGTATGTAGAATAGTGTACTGTAAAGCTACAAAACAGTATTGTACTGTATTTTTACAGTACTTTACAATTTTGTTTTTACTGTAGTTTGCTATTGTGCAATAATTGTGTATTGTGTAGTAGGATTAGTACATACAAATAGTTAGTAAAATTGTGATACTACTATAATTCAGAATAAAATTACAAATCAAAAGACAATCCAAACATATTTACAAAAGTATTTTTATTAAAACATTTCAAAACATTTTAGTATTGTGTTTGCTACCCAGAGTACAGTGCATCAACATTTTACAGCCATGAAAGCATTTTAAGTGCGCAAGAATATAAATGAAACAAACAGATGCATCTTGAAAGCTGGATTGGGAATCAATGTCCTAAGAGAGAACTTGATTTATCTTAAAACTATCTAAAAAGTAAACTATCTGTTGCAAAAACAACAACAAGTGTCTTATAACCCTCACCCCTAAATGCAGGACATGTGGGTGGTGGCAAACAGGCCACTGACCCTCTCTGTGAAGTCCTCCATTTAAACATCATTTTGGACTGAATGAAGCTGTTGACATGCAGGGCTAATGGCCATAACTCTGCACCACCGTTCTAATCTTCTGCTCACTCCCCGTCTGGCAGTATACTTATTCCCATCAGTGGTGAAACTGAAACACAGTCATGGAACACACAAAGACAAAACCTGTTATCCACAGCACCAGGAAAAATGAACGGAGCATGGGAAAAAAAATAGTGAATAAAAATTCTGTAGCATAGATGAAAAATAAATGAAAGAATAAATACAGTTGAATTCAAAAGTTTACATACACCTTGCCTTGAATCTGAAAAATGTTAAGAGAGATTATCATACAAAATGCATGTTATTGTTTATTTAGTACTTACCTGAATAAGATATTTCACATAAAAGTTTACATATAGTCCAAAAGAGAAAAGAACTTATAAAAGAACTTATAAAAATGACCCGTTTAAAAGTTTACATACACTTGATTCTTAATACTGTGTTGTTACCTGAATGATCCACAGCTGTTTTTTTGTTTACTGATAGTTGTTCATGTTCCTGAACAGTTAAACTGCCTGTTCTTCAGAAAAAATTGAAGATCAGGTAAATTTAACATAAAAAATAAATAAATAAATAAAGAAAGAAAGAAAGAAAACTGATGTGGTTCATGTGGATCAAATCAAGTGTATCAAGTGTAAAACTTTTGAATGTGGTCATTTTTATAAATTGCACTATTATTTTTTTCTTGTGGACTATATGTAAACATCTTTTATTTGAAATATCTTATTCAGGTCAGTACTAAATAAAAATAACCTGCATTTTTTTTTTATAAGCCCTCTTATTTTGGTTAAAAAAAAAGTAATATTTTGCAGATTCTGCAAGGTCTATGTAAACTTTTGATGACTGTAAATAAAAATGTAATCAATTTAAATGAAACTTACAAAATACTGCCATGCGACAACATTGCCCTTCCCAGGGTGCAAAGACAAGTGCACCACACTGTAGACCTGCAAGAAATCAAATAAATTTGATTCAATAATGTGTTAGCTTACTTGTTGATGATGTATAGGCTAAAGTTACGTAGACTGTTGCATATACATGTGCATTTCATACACTCCAACAATACATCAGTTATTTAAAAAAACAAACATATTATGCTTGACTTTACTGAAGATTTTGGCATGCATTTTACTTATCTTTGTTGACTAATAGCGACTATGTCCAGTATTAACCGCGACCGTGAACCCGACTTTTTTTTTTGACACACCGTAAATGTATGTATTAAAAAGTGCTCGTGTTTGTCATTGACAGGCTCGAATCGGAGGTTATTTTACCTCACATACCATAGTAAAGCAAGCTTTGTTTAAACTCAACAGAAAACAAAATAAAACTAACCAAAATGGCCTCGGTTTGTCTTTCCAGAGTTCCAACAAGCATCGACTCTAGTTTTGGTGGAAATAAACCATAAGCTAACGTTAATTCACTAGATATGAAAAGTTCAGCGGGTGAAAGAGCGCGTAACTCATGGAGTTTCAACCACAGCTTTGAGGGAGTTGGATAATAACATTTGCGGCTAAACTTGCGGTTTCATTCCACACTAAAAATATAATCAAATATGAACTTACCGAATTTGCAGTAATCTGCCATTCTGCTTCTCTCTCCGGTCAGCAGCAGTTGTGTTCTGTATGTGTGATGTGGCACCAGGTGGCACGCTATTTACAGCAGTCCTGTATTATTGCCTGGCATATTACAGTCAGGCTACAGCAAGGTTACAGCAACACTAAAATATACTGTAAAATATTCCAGCCAAGTCAAAATTACCCAGAATGCAATATAAATTACAGTATTTTACTGTAATGTATAAATGTGGTATTGTACTGTAGTTTTTTACAGTACTATGCTGCTAAATCTACGGTGATTTGGAAGTTCAAAATCGGGGCACCATATCAGTCCATTATGTGAAGAAAAATGCTGAATGCTTTATGACTGAAGAAAGAAAGACATGAACATCTTGGATGACAATGGGGTGAGTACATCATATGTGAATCTTTGTTTTGGAAGTGGACTTTTCCTTTAATCACATATAACTGTAGTGCAGTGCTATGAGATGTGTTATGTTAATACTTGGCTAAAAATGTGTATTTCAATCTAATTTAAACTAAAAGATTGTGCCTGAACAATTATCAGGAAGGCTATTCCAAAGTTAAGCAATAAAATACAAAAACACATTTCATATAATTTAAATGGTTAGTTCAGCCAAAAATGAAAATTCTGTCATTAATTACTCACCCTCATCTCATTCCAAAACCATTCCAAGACCTTTGTTCATCTTCAGAACACAAATTAAGATATTTTTGATGAAATCCGAGAGCTTTCTGACCCTGCATAGACAGCAAGGGTCCTACCACGGTCAAGACACAGAAAGGTAGAGAGGACATCTGTAAAATAGTCCAAGTGACATACCGTTTCAACCGTACTTTTATGAACCTATAAGAATACTTTTGTGTGCTAAAATAACAACTATATTCAACGATTTCTATTTCTTTTCTTCTGGTACAGTTTGCCGCCATTATGGAGAGTGTAGTGGACATGAAAAAGTTAACGTGTTTTTGTCTCTGTCACATGTTCGTGGTGGAGAGTCACAGGGTTACGTGGGAATGAGAATATTAATCACCTGTTCAATTAGAGAAGGAGGGAGAGGGGGTGAGCAGGGGCAATGTATTCTTTGTTGATCAACATAATACAATAAATCTTTATGCCATAAGTCTGTGCAATAAAGAAGAACAAAAAAGATAATTTTTTCCTTACCAACATTGTATTCTTGTTGTGTCGCAAATGCAATGGGTTCCTGTTTTAGCCTCTCAGAGGTGTTTGGTATCTACAAAGTACAGACAGTATAACGACTCACGTGTGTAATGCTGCTGATGTAGTACATGCATGTGCTGCGCCTTGTTTACAAGGAGAGGAAAACACACGCATACATCGTGGTACTCTTGATAATGACAACAGACTGTCCCAGAAGGGAAGAAATCGTTTAATAAAGTCATTATTTTTGTTTTCTTGGCACATTCTCATAGCTTTATAAAATTACAGTTGAACCACTGATGCCACATAGACTATTTTAACAATGTCTTTACTACCTTTCTGTGTCTTGACCGTGGTGGTACCCTTGCTGTCTATGGAGGGTGAGAAAGCTCTCGGATTTCATCAAAAATATCTTCACTTCAGAAGATGAACGGAGGTCTTGCGGGTTTGGAACGGCATGAGGGTGAGTAATTAATGACAAAACTTTGATTTTTAGGTGACCTATCCTTTTAAGTGGGAGGAACATTCATTTGGAGGAACTGCACCACCTTTCAAAAGTTTGTAAATTCATAAACTTTTTTTTACATCTTTGAAAGAAGTCTCTTCTGCTCACCAAGGCTGCATTTATTTGGTCAAAAATAAATGTAAAAACAATAATATTGTGTAATATTATTATAATTTAACATAACAGTTTTCTATGCAAATATATTGTGAAATGTAATTTCTGTTATTAAAGCTGCATTTTCAGCTTCATTACTCCAGGCTTCAGTGTCACATGATCCTTCAGAAATCATTCTAATATGCTGATTTAATGCTCAAGAAACATTTAATTATTATCAGTATCTTATTATTATCAAACGTTAGAGCAAACATTTCTGTTTCAAATAAATGCTGTAATTTTTTAAAGAAATAATTTGTCAAAAAATCCTGAAAAATATGAAGTAGCAGAACTGTTTTCAACACTGATAATAATCAGAAATGTTTCTTGAACAGCAAACCAGCATATTTGAATAGGTGTGTTCGACTTGAGCCATGGCTACAAGTTGCGGTCAATGAGTTTAGCCAATAGAAGTTGGGGACAGAGCTGAAAATGGACATTTCAAGTTGGAGACTTTCTGCTCTTGGTGACTGCACCGGCTGAGTCACCCGTCTGCTCTCGGAGCACTATTGTGGTACTTTGATGCCACACGTGACAGAGACTTGGCGTCAGATTTCGCTCGATCTGTGTACTGCCTCATTAAGTTGAACACACCTTATGATTTCTGAAGGATCATGTGACCCTGAAGACTGGAGTAATGATGCTGAATATGTAGCTTTGCAACACAGGAATAAATTACCTCTCTAAGAATATAAAAATACAAAATTATTTTTAAAATTCTATTAATTTCACAATATTACTGTTTAACTGTATTATTAATCAAATACACAAAGTTGTGGCAGGCAGAAAAGACTTTACCATACCAAAACTTATGAAACGGTAGTGTATGTTTGAGATTTTACTTACTAGTCCAATGGTTTATAGCACTTTGGAGAAGGAGGTTCACTCCGAGTCTGTTGATGTGCAGCAGGCCATCAGCATGGAAAAATCTAGGAACAAAACAAGGAATTTGTCACAGAGACAACATTATTTAGTATGCAGTTGCTGGTTTATAAGAAGGAAATAAGCTAAAGTACAGGTAAAATGCAGAAAATAGAAAGAATATACAGAATATATAATATATTACAACTAGATAACAAAATCTATGTTTTTAGTTTCTTAAAATTACTGTAATAAATAAATGTATAACTCTGCAGAAAAAAAAGAAAAGAATAATGCTACATGGTGATATAGGTGAAATATATTTTGTATATTAAAAAAAAAAAAATATTAAGTTATTTCATGAGCTTCTTCAGTTCTCCTGTATATTTCCTACTGAAATTTTGAAACCTTGTAGCTTCCCATCTGTTGTGGAGGGTTTATTTCTGTCCTACTGAAATCACAGAATCATTTTTTATCAATATTCGTTTACCTTAAAAGACCAAAACGCATTTGAACTTGTTTTCAGCCATTTAGGTTAAATAAATTTGCCTACTTCCATTAACCCATAGTCAAAATGGCAGTAAAACCTTTACACTTTAGTCAAAACCTGCTATATACACACGAGATGATTTGATTAAAAGCCCAGAGTTTCATAAACAAGAGCTCAAACTCTAACGTTAGCCTACCTCGTCTGTGAGATGCTAACAGACTTTTTCGAAGACATTAAACCATTTCTATAAAGTAAATATTCAACAGAAACCTGTCAATTACAAGTAAGAAAGGAGTCAGGAACAGTTTTATGTAACATTTGTATGATTTAAGGCACGTAACTTACCTAAAAGCAGTGACAACATTAGCGAGAGAGTTTTCCTGTCAGGTGTCGTGTTGCCGCCCCGTTTCCATGGCAACTCCTTAAAACGTCAAAGTCACGCAGTATTTACATAAGTAAACGTCTAGAATTAAAACATTACATGAATAATTCACAGTCTCATTCAATCATTATCCAAAAATGAATTTAAAACTCATTTATTTAAAAAAGGAACTGCAACAATAGCTCACTGTAGAGACGCTGTTACCGTTAGCTAAGCAGCTAAACAAGTTAACGTTAGTTGGAAATGAGTCAAAATCAAGCAGGGCTCGCTGCAAAGCCTTTTTCCCTGTACTACAGTGCACCGAGCGCTTACTAGTTACTAAGTGTCACGTAATTAACAAAATAAGACTTTTTTTTTCCCAATTTAACTTGAGTGAAAACTTACCTGAAAGCCACAGATGTCCCGGATGAGTCGCCTTCTCTCTGGTGGGTTGCTAAGAGATGAATAACCGTCCAAATTCAAAAGTGCGGCATCGGCCTTCGGTCGTGAGCGGAGTCATGGGCCGACCTTTGATGAGCTGGCAAAATAGAGCACACCCGCCTATGCCTGGCCGAGCCTTATTAGATGTTATAGATTATGAGGCCGACGTTCTGCTCATGGGCCGACGTCGGCCAGACGTACGTGTGCTGTCTGGGTTGTGTGTTTTATTTTTATTTTTTTCTCAAATTTTATCAGATTTCACAAGACTTCAGGAAGCTACATCCAGAGGCAGACTTTTTGTAGACTGGGCTATAATTGCAGACCAAATTGTTGCCTATGCCCAGCAAGATGGAAAGGTGCATTAACAGCTGGGTGACATGACTTTAGGTAAGGTATTTCTTATAATATGTCAGTCTATAGAAACAAAATTCAACTGTATTTGACACATCAACTGGTAAATACAATGGTACAGTAACACTTAACTAGTTGCTTATTAGTTTGTGTATTGGCTGTTAATTAGTACTTATAAAGCACATACTGATGCCTTATTCTGCATGAGCATATTCTACATCCCTGAATCATTTGCATTAATACCATTAGAATTTTAATATATTTTTTATTATAATTTAATTATTTAAAGGAATGAAGAAATTTTCATATGAAAGTGTTTCAATGTGTTGTTTTGATTATGAGATAAGTTATTATTCTTATGGTTTAGATGCTAAAGGGGAGAGTGCTTTCAAAGTCCTGCCCATTCTGGAGGAAGGGTCCACAGAACCACAACCACAGAATTCTGGAAGCCATTCATTGACATACAAACCTGTAAGTTTTGTTTTACTATATATATATATGTGTGTATTTTTGGAAATGCAAACTGATATTTCCCACTGACACACTACAGCAAAAAATAGAAATCACTGACTTAAAACCATTTTTTAGCTGGTGAAAATACTAGTGTTCCAATCATTTTTGCCACCACTGTATGAAGTGTTCAGATGTAAAAGACTAAAAATGTGCAGTTTGGAAAAACATTTCTAATTTCTAAAATGAGCATTTTTTCAGGCCTAAGTGTCTTCAAGACTAAGTGTCGTATAATTAACAGGTGGGGACCAGCATGGTGGATTTGTGCCTTGGGGACGAGACAACGACATCCCAGACCTTCGCCATTGTTACGGGCCATGCCACTGAAGCGGACTCGTTGCCTGGGAATTTCTCCAGCTTGCAGTATATTATATTGATGAACAAGTCTTCATGTGTGAATTTTTTTTAAGGCCAACAGTTTTTTTCTGGCCACTTGTAACATGTTTTAAATTGTCATATGTATTGTCTGGTGGACACTTTGTTTGGCTTAGTTTTAATAGCACAATGTTTGGAACGATTCTCATGTGGTAATAATTAATTTTTGAGTGTTCTGTTGCTGCAATGTTGACAAAGAATCAGAATCTACAGTGTCTAGTTTAGCCTAATGGTACACAACTTATAAAGTATCATGTTTTAATTAAGTTTTTATTTATTTATTTATTTATTTATTTATTTATTTATGTATGTGTACAGTAAAAGTACCATTCCACCGGAAGCGAGCGGCAGCGAGAACTAAATGAAGATAAATGTTTTGGCGTGTGATGCGTTTATCGAACCATTCAGATAAGAGTAAATGGAGTCCGCGAGAGTCTCATTTGATTGGCTACAAAAAGGTGGTGGACCCGCCCTCCCCCTCACGCTTGCAAAACCCAGTGAGTGAGAGAATCGTGCCAAAAGTGTAAGCGCAGATAAAAGAAAGACGGAGCTGTACATATCGCTATTTCGGTAAGTTTGTGCCCTACATACACAAGCAGTCATTTAGATATTTGCATCAGTTTGTTTTTTTTACACATACAGATTGGTCCTTCGCAGTCAATCCGTTTTGCAGTTCTTTAAATTGTTGTTTTCGTGTGCAAATCACTGTTCACATGCTTGCAGTACTTTTGACCGTATTTTAGCGAAAACAACGTGCCAAAAGTGTAAGCGCGGAGAAATGGAAGTCAGAAGAATGCAGATCGTATTTACTTTGCGAAAGCATGAAGCTGCAGTTTCACAAAACATGAATTACACTTACCAGTAACAGTAAAATGTTGCAAATCATTTTTTTCTTACGCTTGAAACGCGAATTAGACTTTTACAAAGCTTCTCTTGCGCATGCAAATTTAATTTACGCTTACAGTCTTATGTACACTTGCACAACGTACTCTTCACATGCAAATCTTTATGGCATTATTTTATCCATATGAATCAGTCTCACCAGTGAAAGATCAAGCACGAACGTCCGAGAGCAAGAAACGAAACTGTTTAAATCCTCCTTGGAAAGTAATCCGATGTCCAAAAAGAAGGATGGCACAAAGAAAAAAAAAAAACTCCACAAGAGAGGTGGCATTAATTCAAAACCAGTTCGGTACGTAATCCACGAACATTTTACGACCCGGGCAAAAACAGCAGTTAACTGAGTGAGCACAAAGAGTATAGAATACCAAGAGGCGAAACTCTGATGCTTTTTTTTTAACAGCCACTAGGTGGCGCTTCGGTAGCCCGGCCGCCATTTCGGAGTGAAAATGCCAACTGGACAACAGCACAGAAGCAGACAGAATGGCAACGAAAGAGAAGTCAAAGTGGAAAAAAGAGCGCAATGACTGCAGGAAAGTAGTGTGTGACACGAAAAAGTGCAAAAAGTCACTGTACATGGTTAGATTTTTTTATTTTATTTTATTTTATTTTTTTGACGGATCAGAGTCCATCACATCTTATGCACTTAATTGGCGAATCTCACAGCCAAATCAGAAACGCAAAAGAAAATTTCTCAAATCAGTAAATTTTATGACTACTACAGTAAATGTTGTATTGTATTATTATATTTGTTTTATGTTATCAGTTGTGGAATCGAGCCATTAATTATACATTTGAGGCAGTTTAGCCTGCTTTATTGAGTATTTTCATTTTATGCAACGTTGCACTTTACTGTTATTATTATTAGTTACTATTATAGGTCTGAAATATATATTGTATTTATACATTATATTGTACGTTTTAATCCCTAGAACACACTACAAACATGATGATCTTACAGAACATTAAGTATTGCTGTCATAACTGAATAATTTTAAAAAATTTGGAAACAGTGGCTATGTTTTATTTTTATTTATTTTTTTTTACATAATCATGTTTTTTTTGTTTACAGTCATGCTTTAACGGTCATTAACGGACAATACTGCAAAAAAGTTTACTGTGAAGCTTTTATATTTATTGTCTAACATTCCCAATTTTCTGATGCATGCCCTTAATGTAATTTTATATGTTGGTATTTGTGACGAGTGGGGCGGGGCCGAGAGACGTGGGAACGGAACGAGGCCGGTGGAGTATAATGATAATGAGCGACACCTGCGCCACTCACCGGTCTCGAGTCCCACGGAGGAGCTCCGGAAGGATAAAAGGAGGAGCGACGACAGTGTAAGACGAGAGAGGACCAGGCCTGGACTTTATTTTGCGTTTAGTGTGCGGCAGTCGTCCGTGAGGGGCTGCCGCTTTACTTTTGTGTTTGTTTATTTGATTATTAAATGTTTAAATGTTTGCCGGTTCCCGCCTCCTTCTTCCCGTTCTACGAACTGTGTTACAGTATTAATTCAGCAGATATAATGCTAATACTTGCACTTAAAATAGGAATTTCAACCGAAACTGGTTTCTAGAGAGCAAAGATTTTGTGAAGAATAAATGAAAGACAAAGTCTGTTTTTGATAATTACTAGTCTAGTGATTGTACGTTGTCTGCCGTCATCTTTTTTTTATTTTTATTTTTATTTTTTTTATTGCAATAATAACAAACAAAGATAACAGTAAGTACAAAACATACAAAAATCCTTTCAATAATAAACGACTTATGGTTTAATAGTTAACAGAAGTACCAAAATTCTTAAGAAATAAACGGAAAGGAATAAAAAATATATTTAAAAAATGTTGTCATCATTCAGGTTGTGTATTTTAGCTTTGATGTACATTTTTTTTAAAACAAAGCGGCTAGTGGACTGCCGAATCGCTTTCACTCCAGAATGGCGAAAGTATAGGGCGGCTGCTGGACGCCGCTGTTGCAATGGAACGTTCTATTGGCTTTCACTTCTTGTCAGTATAAGTTCTTTGTCATGATTACGTGGAAGTTTGCACAGCCAGGTAATGCATCCAATCTCGCAAAACTAATCTCATCCGGGGTAATACATGTACATGAAGAGGCAATAATACAGAAAATGGGGTGATAATTAGACAAAACGATCAACCATACATGAGTGTTAATCAACAACAGTATAACACCCCTTATGTGGCATTGCTACACCTAAATGAAATTGAATGTAAGCTAAACCTTTGGAATTGTTCACAAACAGTACATGCAGTGTTCAACTAATAGATAAATATCCTCATTGCAAGTCAACAGCGGAATTTGCAGATTTAGCTTCAATTGACCGTAGGTCTTTATGTTCTCTGTGTTATGAAATTTCCCGGTACGAATTGAAAACCGTTTCAGACAATTCAGTACATGCAAGGAAGTGAACAAATCATATAAAGTGATTCACGAACTAATTCAGACTGTTTTGCACACTTGTTTGTTCAAGAACAAAAACTATGCATTTATTAACATGTATTACATAAAAATTAAGTAGCAAGAGGAACATCATCCAGTGTAGCGAAAGTAAAAGTACAGTTTTTTCCATTAGAAATGTACTCGAGGTAAAGTAAAGGTACCCATCTTTAAATCTACTTTTAAAAGTACAAATTTTCCAAAAATTTACTCAAGTAAATGTAATGGAGTAAATGTACTTACCCACTGCTGCAAATTAATACCCAAATAGGGACATGGTAGTATATTTAAACTTACGAGTATACTTGCAGTGCAAAACTACTAAACTTTTAGTTAACTGAAACTATACTTTCATATACTAGAAAGTGGGCCAATTTATTCCCAAGGAGTATTGAAATAGCACACTTACAATTATGAACTTGAAGTATACTTCTTTTTGTTAAAAGTTTGCACAATAGCTGAAATTAATCATTAAACATTAAATATTAAACATTAAGACAGTTATTCAGTGATATAAACTGAATTTCTCAGTATTACCAAACAGGCAGCTACACAGTCAAACTAAATCTCTCAACACACATTCTGAGCATGAGCACAAATAATTAATGCCGCTCCTTGTGAGAGGGGTGTCCAGTATCATTTTACCTGCCCCACATACATTGGAGAGTATTCACTGCTGCATCATAGTACAGAAATAAAACATCTCTTGTCTCCCTTCAAAACACACATGCACACATACACTATATGTGTACATTATACAAAAGTGGGGCATGTCAAAAAGTGTCTGAACGCTAAAACACCAGACAGACTGATTAGAAATGCGTTTTTGCTGATTTTCAGTTGTAAGCTGAAATCAAATCTACAGCAGCGATCCATGCTACTGTCAATATCCCCATGAGTGTTGGCTAAGGGTGTGGGTTAAAACTGATTTAAAGTGATACATTATTTAAGCAGGTCCTTACAGTTTAAAAGAGTTTCTTTGGTTACATTAGAAATGCTTTCATAGCTAAACAAGGGAATATTATCCCTCACAGGTCCCTGTGGACAGCCTAATATCTCTCAGCCGTTAGACAGACGGGGACCAGAATACTGCATGAAAACACAAACACAAGTCATATTCAAGGAGAGGGAAGATACAGTGAGAACATGACCAGTTTTTAAAATAAAATACTTAGTGAGCATCTTGAAATGTTAACCCTGTAAAAATGATCCTGAGGATTTTAATTATTTTATTGATTTAGTTAGTTAGCTAGTTACTTAGTGTGTCTTTCAGTAGTTGATCATTTTATGACACATCTATACCATTTTATTATTCAGCTCAGTGGAAACAAAATGGCAACATTTATTTAATCTTATCAACAGGTCATAAAGTGAAAGTGTTTAATTAGTCACATACCTTTATATAAACATTGAAATATTTTCTCTGTGGGTCCTTTTAATTTAATGCATTTCTTAGTTTTGTCACGACACGTGTTGGATGCACGTACACGTACAAAGATAACGGTAAAATTCTAAAGTTTTTAATGTAATCCACAATAAACTTACAGGGAGACAGCAAACCACGTGCACAATAGACGAGACCGGACACAAAGCATACAACTGAAACAACTTATAAAGGGTGGCTAATGATACACAAACAAATGAAGCCAGTTAACTAATTAGGACACAACGAGGGCAGGAAGAACCAAATATGGGCACAAGAGGGAGAAACCAACATAAACAGTCCACAGGGGTGTGACATTACTCCCCACCTCCCAGAAGGCGCAACCTCGCGCCGAAAACAAAAACAAAGGAGTGGACGTGGGATGGCAACAGAAAATCTGTGTAGGAGGAGGCTCTGGCGGAGGACAGACTCCCGGGAGCAGAGTATGTGACGGAGTGGAATGGGAGCAGAGCGTGGAGTGGAGCGGTGTGATTTTTAATGGAGTGAGGAGCGGAAATTTTAAAAGTCGGAGCGTTGTGGTTTTTACTCGCTCCAAGAGCGCTCCAGCATCGCTCCATCACGAGTACAATTCATGACAACGACCCACAATATAACTGCATATTTAGCAAGAATTCATGTGTTAAACATAGCCTATTTATCTAGCTTGATAGAAATGGATCACTCAAATCAGAAAGAATGTGAAAACTAGGATGACGGCAATGGACATGAGCAGAAAATTATAGTTTTCAATGAATTAGTTTGTTCTTTCAAGATACTGAATATTTTCAAGTGAAAGCGTGATTAAATAATGCATTCAAACAAATGTAAACTTACTGTGTACTTCATCTGTATATCCAATTTCACAGAAATCTATAAGAAATGCAGAGATCTGTACGTAAAAATAACTGACGAAACGTATTATTATTATTATTATTTAATCACAAACATTTGCACTGCAAAAAGCAGCAATTATACCTTTTAATGCTGACTGACAACCATGTTAGCTTGGCATGAGGAAAAAAGTTGGCGCACTAGTGTTCCAATAAGCCACTTTAAAACTATACTTTAATTTTATTTCTGTTACTTTCTTCTTTTAATATAAGTTATGAACAGAACTGTGGTATTTCAAACATACTGATATAGTTTAGACGCGGAGCGAAGGCGGAGCAGTGTTTCTGGTATCAGTGAGCGAGGAGTGGAGCGGGACCGGGAAACGGTGAACCCAGAGCGGAGCTGGAGCGGAGCGGTTATAAAATGCTCGGAGTGCGGAGGGGAAATTGTTGTCGCTCCACTCCGCTCACATACTCTGCCCGGGAGGAGAACAACAAACAAAGTCCATGGTGGTGTCGACGGAGGGAGGAGCCAGGGAGGAGCCAAGGAGGAGACAGAAGTGTCCAGGGTGGATCAGATGGAGGGAGGAGCCAAGAAGGAGACAGAAGGGACCCGGAGCAGGAGGAGCCAGGCGAGACCCAGGCCGCAGCCATGATGGTGGTCCACAGCAGAGCCGACAGAGGGAGGAGCCATGGTGGAGGTAGGGCTGATGACTCCAGGGGGCCGGCCGATGGTGGCAGAGCAAGTGGAGGTGGAGCCCGACGCGGAGACGGAGAGCTGATGATCCGGGGCTACACCGAGGATCCGGAGGGCCAAGGTGGAACCCAAGGCTCTGGCAGAGATCCGGAGGTCCGCAGCGGAGCCGGAGCCGGAGCGACAAAGGACTGAGGCAGCGCTGGAGGGAAGGAGGAGCCCAATGGAGCCGGTGGGACTGAGCGACGAGGCGCAGCCGGAGTCCTGAGTCAATGGCGGGATGACAACCGACCAAGGTGGAGCCGGAGGGAGCCTAGTAGAGCTGGTGGGCTGACGGACGACAGTGGAGACCTGGGAGCCAGGATGGAGCCGCGGGGTCGGAGGACCAAGGCGGAGTCCAGGACTTGAGGAGACGAGGGATCCTCCAGCCATGACGGCGATGGAGACTGGCAGACCCGCGGCGGACCTACCGCACAGATGGTGGGCTGAGGGTGAGCTGAGGGGCTGTCAGGAAACAGCGGTGGCAGGGCTGCTAGATGGAGATAACAGAGGGAGGGAGAGAGGGAGGGAGGGAGGGAGGGAGGGAGAGAGGGAGAGAGGGAGGGAGGGAGGGAGGGTGGGTGGGAAATTCCGGCAGGTAGACAGTTCAAGGTAGACAGATTGTTCAGGGCAGGCAGGAAGTTCCATTTCTATATCCTTAGTGAAATCAATCAAATCTAGTTCCATATTTAAATGTCCCAGATCCAGACATTGCTCACCCTCAGCGGCGGTGCAGTGGGCAGTTCTGTCCTCAGCATCCTCACGCCCAACATTCACCGTCACGGGCACTGTAGCCGGCTCTTGCACCTGGTCAGACTCGATAGGCTCAGGCTCCGTAGTGATCTCCCGCGCTGTCGCTCCCATTGGTGATGGCTCTGTCGCTTTTGGCTCTGGCTCTACGTCCACGGTGGGCTCGGGCTCTGGCTCCGCGAGTTGGGGTGTGGGTTGGCTGGGGTCTGGGTCTTGTTGCGAGACGTCTGCGAAGTGTGTCCGAACTAGATTGTTATCCTCCTCCATTTCGCCTACGGTGTATGCTGAACCACATGCACAAAGTACGAGATTGATGTTTTGTTGTAGGGTCCAGCAGGGATCTCCGTCGGGCAAGGTGAAGCGGAGGTCATTGTCCAGTCCGCACCTAAACCCCTCCATCAGGCAAACGTCGTTGCACATGGCACAGTGGCAGGTGCCGACGAACTCCTCCACGTAATCCTCCAGGTCTCTGCCATTCTGGAAGATGAAGATATCGGGTAACACTTTAGTATAGGGAAACTTCACACTGTTAACTAGCTACTTATTAGCATGAATATTACTAACATATTGGCTGTATATTAGTACTTATAAAGTAATTGCAAACACAAGTGAACAGAATCAAGGACAGGAAAAAAGACCAAATAAGGAAAACCAGGAAGAACTACGTGGGCAAAACGGGTCCACAAGTCTGACATTTCTCCCTGCTCCCGAAAGGTGAGTCCCACACCTTAACATATCCACCGGGGACGGGGGGTGGGCGCTCTGGAGGCTAGTACATGATGAAGACATGGGAGGCCTCCAGGGCAGATCAGGGAGCTCGGGAAGCAATTGCAGAGCAGACAGTCCAGGGAGCCATGGCGGAGCAGCCTTCGTGGCCTTGGGCTTCACCCTCGGCCCTATAGCCCCCTCCCAAAAAATTCCTTTGGATGGAATAACGGGTTTAGAGGCCCTCACTGGGCTTGGCATAAGGCTAGGAGCCCTCTCCGGACCGAGCTGGGATGCATAGTCTCTCTCTACTCTGGTCTGGGGCTACCTCTTGACTCTGGTCTGGGGCTGAAGCCATCTCTCGACTCTGGTCTTGGGCTAGAGCCATCTCCCGACTCATTAGAACAATGGCTAGCAGGCCAGTGAGTGCAGCGGCCAGCGGCCTTGAGAATACTGCAGCCGGTTGGCTTGTGAATGCTGAGGCCAGCGGGCTTGGCTTAGAAGTGGCCGGCAGGTTTGACTTTGGAGCACCCGGCGAGCTTGACTTTGAAGCGGCCGGCAGGTTTGACTTTGAAGCGGCCAGCGAGCTTGACTTGAAATGGCCGGCGTTTCTGGGATAGAGGTTGGGCAAGCAGTCCAAGCCATTGGCATAGGGTGAGCTGGCAAGACGCGCCGTGCTTCAGAGGGGGCCAGACAACAAGATTAAAAAAATCTTCCTTCATTTCTTTTGCTTCACAATCAGAACCATTTAAATAAGGAACAAGATTAATCAGCTCGATCAAGGGAAAATTGCACACGGGAAGATCGCCGCAGATCGTCTTGTCGTCAAGCCCCAGCTGAAAACACACGCCAAGAGCGGCGTCATGCCAGCTCACCTGGTTGGCAAGCTTGAGGAAATCCTCCACATATCACTCCAACCTCCGACCGGCCTGCCGCAAACCCCACAGCTCAGATAAGAGAGAATATCATCTATAGCGGGCAAGGGAAAGTGTTGACGCCTCAGTGCTTTGTTTAGTGGTCATGGATCAATACAAATTCTTAGTTTTCCAGATGGTTTCTTTACCACTGTGCTGCTAATTCAATCTGACTCTTTCCGACTGAGCTATGATGCCTCTCTCTACCAGGATTTACTTCTGTGTTTTCCTTCCAGACATCTATCTCCTTCAAATACATCAGCGTACTCTTTATGCATGTCTTCTGTCCCATGGCTCCTTTTCTCTGCGTCTCTCTGTGGTAAAAATATCAATATTTATTCTTACCAGATCCATTGCTTGCATGCCCTTGCTTCCTAGCAGGGGCACCAACAAGATTTCCTCTACTACACTTTAACTGATTTTTGTAATTTGAACAGTATTTTAATGTAATATGTACGGTATAATACTGGAAAATGTGTGTACAGTATTTTACTGTAAACAGCAAAGGATTATGGGAAAATATATGGTCACTACTGAATTTTTTCTGTAAATCCATTTTCAGTAGTGAACTTGCCCGGGAAAAACTGACCAATGGCAAGGTAGATTTATTTTAAAGGTGACATATCATGAAAATCTGACTTTTTCCGTGTTTAAAGGGGTCATCGGATGCTAAGTTCACTTTTACATGTTGTTTGAACATTAATGTGTGTTGGCAGTGTGTGTACACATCTATCCTATAATGATAAAAATCCATGCAGTGGTTTTTAATTAATCTGTAAAAATAATATTCCCTTTTTCAAATCGAGCCATTCTCAAATGCCTGTCGTTGTGGTGTCACACCGACAGAGGCCGCTCCCGCGATAGTTGATTGACATGAGCGTCTTACCACAGACCAGCTGTCACAGTCCGCCCTCTTTGTTTCAATGCCAGAGCAGGGATGTAAGTTAGACAAGAATATTTCAGATTGAGGTGTTGTGTTGCTGAATGTAATAATCAACGTAGTGGTCGTCATTTACTCCCAAAATCTGAGCCGCTGAAGATGCAGTGGATTACGTTTGTGAAGAGAATCCGCCTCCCGATCTACATATATCCATCTATGTTCGCGCGAGTCATTCGTGATCCAGCTTCACTTATAGCAAAAGTGAGTATAAGGGTTTTTAATGATTGTTTGCGATCATCTTTCCTAATACTGTGCTAGTTAGCAAGTTTAGTGGCTAAACACGGCTAAATGTGGCTAAAGTAAACAAGCTCGTCAATCCACAGAGAGAAGAGAGGGGCGGGGTGAGCAGAGCTCATTTGCATTTAAAGCAGCATTTTGGCAAGGTAAAAAGGGTGTTGTTTTACACTACTTTTGAGAATTTTTAACCCTTTAACTGTCACTGTCCACCCTGTGGGATGCCTAAGTTTACTTTACCATATTACAAATAAATCCTAATCTAATCATGACAAACTATACATCGTTGGAAAGGTCTAAGACTGCTAAATAGATATTTTACCATATTTTTGTGTTAGAAATTATGTAGGAAAAGTAATAGATTAATATATGTCAAGAGTGCCACTTAAAAAATCTACATCATAACAAGAAATCTGACCTTTGTCACAAAATACTTTCTTCATTGCCTTTTTCCCTATCACGCTTTAGATATCATAAGAAATTATATATCAGCTCAAAACTTAAAATTTCAAAATTCATCCTTTGAAAGGCATTTTAAAATCAGACCTTGCATTACCATGGAAAATGTACATCAGAATCATATTACAAAATGTTTTCATTCATGAATTATAAAAATTTAAGTCTGGATTTTTATGCATTTTTATGTCTGTGTTCAAAAATGGGAGTGACAGTTAAAGGGTTAACCAAAATATATTATAGACTTTTCATTAAGACCCTAAAGAATCATATCAACTTGTGGAAAATGGGCATCCGATGACCCCTTTAAGTGCTATAATCGGATCCCCAGTACATCTACCAACCCAGAAAATATGAAAACAAGAGAGCAGTGGATTTATTTATTTATTTTTTATTTACTGTTTTTAACATAAACTTGTGTGTATTTGACAATTTAAGCAATTAAGGCGAGACACTGCAGGTGTATAGGGTAAAAAAATTAACGAAGTTATTGCCTTACTTTTCCAGTTGATTTATTACATTGATAATTGCAAACATATTTTGTATTACAAGTTTTCTAAAATGTTAGGTTTAAAAATGCATATGAGGCATTATTTTATTAAATATGTGCTAATTTGCATACATTTCTAGTACAAAAATCTAAACAATGAATTTAGTTTCAAAATTCTTGTTTTATTTTATGTTTATTTATTTATTTATTTTTTGACATATTGGAGTCAAATGTTTTTACAGAGGGCATTTTGGGTATCTCATTTTGTCACTCCATAATTTAGAAAATACTTGAACAGAAATGAATAGACAGAATCAAGCAAGATAATCAAGATAATCAAGCAAATTATATATGAACAAATCCCTCTGTAAAAACCTTCAGAATATAGACTATGGATTAAAAGTTTGAAGTTTACTGAAGTGGAGATTTATGGCTCAGTGTAGAAGAAAAAGCTCATTTTTGGAAAATGGCCTTTAAAAATATGTATCATAATTGAACTCTATTGACACAAAAAGATAAAGTGTTAAAAAAGAAACACTTAACAGTATCTTTTGAATGTTTCTTTTCCACTAGTCTAAAAAAAAAAAGAAAAAAAAAAAAGCCCAAAATCTCAAATTTGACAGGTGCCTGAAAAAAACAGTTTTTGCCTGCAGTGCTTCCCCTTAATGAAAGAGAACTTAGTACTCATATGCCGTGTGACAGCAGCTTTCTGTGTGTGTGCTTTGGATGTGTGCGCTCAGAAAACCCTATATTAGTAGTTTAATATGGTTTAAAACAGTTGTGGCTTGAAGAACACAACGTCTCCATTCGCTCCATCAGGGAACGAGGGTTACTATACGTAACCGAGACGTTACCATACATCACCCAGATACCAATTATCCAGCCTAGAGCGTTCGGGGTGAGGTGGAGAATTCCACTCCAGCCCGATCTCTTTGGCTGCCCGTTCAAGCCATTTCAGCATCTGGGACTCAGCTGTCGCAGAGGCTAGTTCAGACAGGGCTTCAGCATCAGATGGCTCACGCCCGCCCTCCAATGCTGCAGTAACCTCCTCCTCCCCAGCAGGAGCTCCAGACAAAACTAAGACTTACTGCGTCCGTACTAAGACGAACTATCAAAATCAAAGCACATCTCTGCGGCCTCATACCCAGAAGTAGGAGGACTGGAATGGGAAGCAGTTGAAGTGAGCCATGGCTTCTTGGTAAAGAATGCAACTTTCGAATGGAGCGTGCTCAAGGTCATGTCCTCGCAAGCCTGATATAAACCCTCAGCGAAGGCTGCTTCAGCGTGGTCACGGCCTAAACACTGAACACAGTGATGATGATGATCGTTAGGAGAAAAGTAGTAACCACAACCAAAAGGACACGGATGGAAAGGCATGTTGTAAACACGCAAATCAACTGTGTAGCTCTTTTAGAGAAAATCGCTCGTTTAAAAGAACACTCCACTTTTTTTGCTAATAGCCTAGCATAGATCATTGAATCAGATTAAACCGTTAACATCTCGCTCGATGCTAATCTGATTCAATGATCTACGCTAAGCTATTAGCAAAAAAAGTGGAGTGTTCCTTTAAGAGGAAAATCTTCTCTTCAAGATCACCGTGGAAGCACCCAGGGGAAGTCTCACAACACTTAGCTGTGTTAGAGAAGGGAGAGACCACTGCCCCTTGCCGTAGATCCAACGACGAGGAGGTGAATGGCATTGCTTCTCACAAAGAGACGCTGCATTCGGCTCCGAAAAAAAGAACGAGTGAGCAGATGCCAAGCTGGCCTATTTATACCCGGATGTCTGGGGCATGGCCAGCTGGGCAAAATCTGTAAACCCAATTTCATTGGCCTTTTCTCAATGTTGTCAGAGGTGTTTGGGCTCCCAAGAGTGACCCCTAGTGTCGTACACTCAATACAGCGTCGGAGTGAACGACAGAAAGGGAACTGTTAAGCAGGTGTGAGTTGAAGCTGGTTGGAGCTAAACTCTGCAGAGCTGTGGCCCCTTTAGGAATTGAGTTTGAGACCACTGGTTTAAAACATATGATTTCAGCACGATAGACATGATAATCAAAACCAAACAGATCTTTGTTTGTGTGTTTGTTTTTTTAACAAAGGAAGTTTGAACTATAAAGGCACAGTCCTATTCTGGAAAAGGGGACGGGGAGCAACAGCAGATACAAGGGCAGAAACGAGGTCTAGTGACCTGTGCTATTATAAAGTTCCAGAAGGCCTTGGATACCCAAATGGGGTAGGACAGCTTCCGTACATACTAATGCGACAGAAGCAGAGACACATTAGGTGGCAGCAAGCGGCCAACTTATCCAATGTGACAGCGTTGGAATTCACAGCAGCTGTAGGGTAGGTACCTAACCTACTATAGAGAGGAGGACCTACCCCTTCTGCCCAAAAATGGCTTGCTTAAATGATCCTGCATTAGCAAGGAGAGCACAGCCCTGCTCATCTCAGGAGAGACATTACAAGGGTAGAGAAGAGGTCTAATGACCTAGGTTGCTGATTCTATGAAGCTCCAGGAGGCAAAGGCCTGAAGTACCCAAATAGGGTAGTGCATCTTCCATACACACATAATGTGATGGGAGGAGGAACACATCGGGCGGCAGCAAGCGGCCGATTTATCTGATGAGGTCGTCGTGGAGCGTCAGCAGCCATAGGGAAGGTACCTAACCCCCAAGAGGGGGAGGATCTACCTGCTCTACCGAAGGATAGTGTGCTCCAAAAAAACCCTGTCCCTGCGAGGTGAGCACTACCGTATCCTTGGATGAGCATCCAGAAGGGGGTATAGAACGAGATCCAGCATCGAAGGGGAGTCGAGTCGTTCTTAGAAAAATGAGTTGAAATCAACTCATATGAGATAAAGTGCTCTAGTACCTTCAGCCTGTAGCTGAGGTGAGCACCAAGGCTAGTTCTCCAAGAAGGGGAGCCTAACCAGGGCAACCAAAAATGGCTAGAAAGAGGCATCGCCATGCCCCGCCAAAGATGGGCATTAGCTATTATCAACCCAAGTAGCCATGCTTTCTTTCTGAAAAGAAAGCGAGGGCACTGTTCTAGCCAACCCTCAGGTGTGCACGAACAGAATGGGCCTAATCATGCCTGGCAGGCTGCTGCTCTTCAGAGCCAGCACTAAAAAGGGGGTTTCCGCAGAAACGCCTTAAAGCATGAGGATTGGGTGAATAGCTCGGCAACAGGAAGCCCCTCAGGGCGAGGCATGAGAAGAGTGCAATGTATGAGCCAGAGATGTCCAGGGGCATCTCGTGAAGAGAACTTCCGAGAGCTTACCTAGAGGAAGGACAAAACAAGGTCTAGGGGAAAGTAAAGTTGAGCAGAAAGCATGTCAAACTGAAGGTTACCTGAATGGAGATCAGCAAGCCCTGGGGTTGCAGCAATTTAGCAGGGACCCAATGAACAAGGAACTACCTTGTAGTACCTAGTGGTTCGGCTGCAGAAAATAAGGCAAATCTTCCAAATCCGATCCAGGATGGAGATATCAACAGCAACCGGGGTCCCGTCCGCAGGGGGGGCATCCTATCCTGAAACATAGGAAGAACACAAAAGCCCAACCATACATACTGCAACACAAGCCAAAGAGGCTTAACAACAAGTATCAATACGAATGATAAGAAGAAAAAGGATCGTACTCACCCACCATGGTCCTCAAGCATGGTTCATCCATTCGGAGATACAAGGGACTTTAGTAAAGACTAAGTCTGGACCATCTGTTAGGCTGTTCTATATAAAATAGAATATAACCCAGCACATCATACGGTCCAGCAGTTTTTAGCGCAGCAGGAGAATTAAAGAGGAGAGGTGAGGCCACAACCCCTAGAGGAAGGTGAGTAGATGTCACTTTTTACTCTGGTCCGGACGAGAGCGTTGGGAACGCCTCGCTTGGACCACCTCCCCTCAGATCTTGACGACCTCTCCTAGGGCCAACACTAGCCTTCTGAGCTTGTCTCCGATCCTCGGACTGGGACAGGCTAGGACCCCTTTGATGTTCGGGCTCAGACCTGGTTCTTCGAGGAATGAAGGTTTTGAAAGCAGCAGAGCGCGCCTTCGCCTCCCTAAACTTCTCGATCACCATCTCAACTGGCACATCGAGGAGAAAGCCTTTCTCTTTCTTCTCGAGGTCTGCCAGGTTTACCCAGAGATGCCTCTCCATAACCACCATGGTTGGTGGCCGGGAGAGCCAAATCCATGGTACAGCGCATCTCTGCTACCTCATCAGGGGAAAGCCCCTGGCCCTTGTCCAGGTCTTTGAGCAGGTCAGCCTGATAAGCCTGAAGCGCCGCCATCGTGTGCAAAGAAGCCACAGCCTGACCCGCTGCCGCGTATGCCCTGCCATTCAAGGAAGATGTTCGCTGAAGGTGTTTGGATGGAGGGAGGGAGCCTTAAGAGATGATGCTTCACCTAAGGAGAGATAGCTAGCTAGTGTCTCTTCAATAGGAGGCATCCTCTCATAGCCATTTTCGCGCATTCCCTCAATATTAGTATAACTAGTATGTTGGAACCTATGAATACGCGAAGAAAATGGCTTATTCCATGCCTTCACAACCTCTGAATGGAGATAGGGAAGGAATGGAGGGCTCACTTGAGCTGGGGGGTTATGGTCAGAAAGGAAACGCTCATCAAGACGACCCTGCGGCGCCACATTCCCAACTCGCTTCCACGGCAGATCCAACCTTGCCATGGCGCGTTTCCTAACCTCCAGAAGCTCATCATACGCAGGGCAGGAGATTAGAGAAGATTCAGATTGCATTTCTTCATCCAACAACTCCTGTTCTTCCTGGGTAGAACCCAGCAGAGCACAGGCTGCTGGATCAGATGATGTGAAAGAAATCACATCATCATCCTCCAACAGCTCACTCTCGTCCCCGACCGACGAGCGAGACAGGGAAAGCCCCTTATCTAGCTTATCGGCGAGATCCACCTGCGATCCCCACAAGCTCAGTTTCCTCCGTGCCTCAGCAGCGGCAGGTCCCGAACTGCGGGGAGCCGATGGCTGTTCCTCTTTCCTCGAAAAGAGGGACAAACGAGAGCGGAGCTTCTTCATAGAAAGAAGCTCACAATGCATGCAAACCGCCCCCTCGAGGACATCACGTACGTGCTCCTCGCCCAAACACAAGATGCAAAGAGTGTCATCTAGTGTCAAGAATCGAGGACACGGATCCACACACTTTCTAAATGGCTTGCTAGTGCTAGCCATAATAGGTAAGAAGAGAAAGCTTACCAGTTAGATGCAGCTTCAAACGAAACAGTCGCTGAAGATGAAGAAGAGGATGTTGTGTTCAACCAGCGGCCTTTTGTACTATGCAGTCGTGCTGGCGTGATGCGCCGGCAGTGACGAGTCAGTACTGTGTAGTTTTTGTATGTAAGCTTCAGACACGGGTCACGAAGGAGACGTTCCCCATAGCGACCTCTAGAGGACGCAGTTTGAAGTTCCCTCGGAAGGGAACATAATATTCAATAGAGGGCAGGGTTTTATTTTTATGCTTCTCTTCTCATCTCTCACTTGCAGCAAACAAATGGTTGGAGGGGTGTGGTTAAGCATATTCTGCCCAAGCCATGCCCCAAGCCTTCTAACTGACGTCATCAGAGAAGCAATGCTATTCCATTGCAGAAGCAAATGACCAGAATTGAAAAAAAAAAAAAAAAAAAATTAACTTTTTCATTTATTAACTTGATTAATTCTTCACCTTAAGACTAACAATATGCACTAACAAAATAAATATTGCAAATTTTGATTTAATGCATACTTTGTTTTCATACATACATGTTTTCACTTGTTAACAGAAAACTTGCATTATTCATTATGTCATTTTTCATGTTATTGTTAGCCGGACTGCTGTCATACTGGTGATAACATTGACTGGTAAGTTATTAGTCTAACCCTCACGTACTGTCGAAAACAGGTCCTGTATTGTCCGGGTCAAATTGACCCCTACTGGATTCAATGTAATTCCACTCAGAATAAGCTGAACAGGATTATCCTATGACTTAACTGGGTACCTACCACTTATCTGGTGGTCATCCTTGGTATTACAGTCTTCATCTGTCTGCTAAACTGTCTGATAGTTTTAATTTTTTTGGTGGGCCCTGAGCATGACAAATTTATGAAACTAAGCATGTTTCCTAAGAATGACTTGTTCTGCATATGTAAAAAGTTTTAAAAAGATATAAGAAAATTACTGTTACTTTTTTCACTGTTACCTTAATAAATCGCAATGACAACACCGTTCAAGATATTCAAAACCCATTTACAAATTAGTTTCCTCAATGTTTTGGCATCATGCAGACAAAGTTTGGTGTGAATTGCATTTTTGCCATCCGCAGAGTATGCATTCATTCACAGTCATAATTTTCCAAAAATCCACATTCAAACCAAAATAGCAGATCGTGTTGGTTTAAGCTAATGAGTGTAAATTGGAAAGTTGTCCAGCTTGATGAGAACAACATATGTACAGAGTTTGATGACTGTAGCAAAAACTAACCCCCCACTTTTGTCAAAAGGTGGCGCTATAGAGCGCCTCCTCCACGCCCATTTATGAGCTTTTGCCAGTGTCTAACTCTCATTAATACTGATGTGTGTGTCGGGTTTCATGAAATCCTAGTTTCATCTTAATTCTATTAAGTGCCTCAAAATCACCTGAAGAGAATATTAAAGTTTGACACATTATCATGGCAACAATATTTAATATATTAAGGACCTCTTTACAGATTCTCATCGGCCGTGTTTTGACATTATTCTGATGAAGCTTGAAGCAAATCGAGTAAAAATAAGAGGCTGATTTCAAAGCATTTGAAAATGACACATTTCCTGCTGGCAGTTGGTGGCTCTATAACTTTGACTCCTAATAGTCACATCTATGTGATTGGCATCATTCAATGAACAAACTGCTGAAGTTTGATCAAAATCAGACAATATGTGCAACAATTATTAGACACTTCCTGTTTCACATTTCTTGCCATAATTTTGTCGCCTCGCCATGGCCAAACCATTTGAGAGATCAAAAATCCCTTGTCAATTTAGCATCCCCAATGTCATGAGATTATGTTGACTGAGTTTGGTGGCAACTGAAGGAAAAACCTAGTAGGAGTTTCGCAAATTCCACAGCATGCACTTTTCAAAAAGCAGTGAATAGCTCACTTCCTGTTAGGCAGAGCATATGACATGCACTGTAAAAGTTGTGCGGTGTCCTTGCCAAATTTCAAGAGTTTTTGAGCACATTATGGCTAGAGATGCACGATAAATTGCGATAATATCACAATCGATATTAGGAAAAGTTGTGATATTCATGCGCGCATCTTGTCAGTGAAGCACGGTTCTGTCATCAGCAGTAAATCACCATCCGAAGGCCAGAGGGTGCTCTCGCGTGGAAACTCTAAATACACCTCGCAGAAGAAATGCAGGAAATACTGATCCCTGCAACTAAACAGAAGATTTAACTGCTTCATTAGCCAAGTTTCCATCCTGGTTTTAGCGATGGTTTATTATCGACAAAGAGAATGTCCGTAAAAAACTGTTGAATTTGCTGTCTCCAGCCTGTTTCCATCCAACTGGCTTTTTACCGATAAAACGGTGTGCCTGATGATGTCATCCCCAAAAAAGTTTTTTCACAGAAGAAAATTGCTCTTGAGCTGTTTCCATATATAATTTACCTATTTTGTAAATTACATAGGCTAGTAGCCTGTTCTTCATCCATTTGAATTTGAATCCAATGGAATTTTTGTTGTTGTTGTTGTTGTTCTTACTTAGGCCTATAGACTATTTAGATACTTGAGCATCAAGCAGTATTCATAAACAGGTGCAGTTGTATTATTATTATTTTTTTTAATTAACTTTTATTAGACTGTATTGGAAATAGGAATGTTCATTTCGGTTATTTTATTTCTTCTAACTGACAACCGAAGGTCGTTAAGCCATTATTAACCATTAACCGACAAGATTATGTTAAATTTCAATTAAATTACATGGCTGTGACCCATTAAAAATACCTAAGTTTGTTTTCCAGGGATTTATTATATACACGCAAAAAGCAGCATAAACAACAGGACGTGAGGATTTACATGGTCACATCACACACCTGCAGCACTTCTGCGAACGGAGAAAAACATAATATAGCTATAAGCTATATAAAAGAGGTAGACATATATATATTTTTTCTAAATAATGAATTTTTTTTTTTCTATTGTCATCCTTTTGTTTTCATACAGTCCAGTTAATTATTTCTAGGACTTATCTTTTTACTTTTGTTTTGCCTTTTCAGTTTTATTTCCTCTTTATTCTCCCGAGTTATAGTTTTTGTAAGTTTTTACTTGTTGCTCTGTTATCTTTTGTCTCTCTTGTTGTCTTGTCTTTGTGTGTGTTGGTTGAGTCAGTTCCTGCCCTGTTTCTTCTGACCTGACAGTCATCCTGGTGCTTCCAGAGTTACTACCCCTGCGCCAAGTCTGTGGTTCCTTGGGCTTCTACCTAGTCTCCTTTGCCACAGTTTCTCCATCCTCGACCAGCCTGTTTCCCCTGATGTGTGACCTGCCTATTGTGTGGACTGTCTGACTGCCTCATCCTTCTGTGTTCCCAGTTCTGTCAGTAAACATTGTTCCCCTGTTCATTCTGCATCTGGGTCCTCTCTTGCTAAACCCTGACAATATGAATATGTTTTAATGAGCTTTTGAACTACAGCAGTAGTTCTCAACCTTTTTTGGGCCAGAGGGGGGAGAGCCACTATGGAGATCACATCCTACCCAAAGGGGAGGTAACATGTGAATAACCACCTAAGGACTCACAGAGGGAGTGCTACACAGGGAGGATTCTGAGGTGGGCTCAATGTAAGGAGAGACTACCAGAACTCAGAACCTAGAGACAGAGCCTGTCTCCGGGGAAACACAGCATCTCTAGGGAATATAGGTGGGAAATACACACATGGGGCGGCATGAGGAGCCACTACATGTGGAGCACGGTTAGGCCGTACCATAACTGGCAGTGAGTGGATTCCGGTGCCTGGCCGAATCAACTCCAAATCAGCTGGACTGCGTCTGGACAGTTGTGTTAGGGGAACATCTGCCCGTAGAAATGAAATGTCTTCCCAAGATCTGAAGTTTCTGTGACACATAGGTGTGATGCTTGCACGATGTGTACCTTGGCGCCATGCCTCGGGACTCGGATATTAAGTCATGAAGATGCCATATGTCCAAGGAGCCTCTGAGAGTCTTCAGGGGAGCCACTGTTCTAAATTTTGCGCAAGAAAATTACACTACAACCACAACGCGCAGCATGTATTCAGCTCCCACGAGAGCTAAACGCGTTCCGCCCACATGCAAGATTCCTCGGAAATCAAGCGAGAACGGAGCCGCTGCCGCAAATGTTTCGCTATTCCTGCGAGAGGCGAATGCACTTATGGAAACTCTGGAATTAACTCGGGTAAATAGTGAAGCACTCACCTCCCATCTCCAAGTCCGCATTAAGACCTCACTGGGCCCCGGGGCTACAACTTATTGCAGGGCCCCCCATCACAATAATGATATATATATATATATATATATAGCTTTAAATAGAATTTTTATCCTATCAAAATTTTTGCATTGAAATTTTATAATTCTTGCTAAAAAATTGCCTAAAAAACACAAAATTACTGAAGACAAGTAAACAGTCATGACTTACAATAGATTGAGGGAAAAAAAAAAAAAAAACATGATTCAGTCAAGGACAGTGAGTGATTTCTTTCTAATGTTTGACACAAATGGTAACAGCATCTAGGCTGCTTTAGAAGTTTAGTTCACACAACTTTTGTTGTTGTCCTAAACCTGTATGAGTTTTAAACTCATAAAAACTATCCTTTTAAATTCTTATAATATAATGACAAGATCTCATACAACGACTACTACTCATGCTTTATCTTTAACTACTTTCATTTTAAAGACACAAGTGACTGTGTTGACGAGGAGACAGGCATTTTGACACTTAACTCTGTGGATTTGAAGCACAAGGCGCGAAAAAGAACTCAAGTTTAGTCAAGCTCTGTACGAGCAGGTGCACGCTGTGCATATCACGCTGAAACATGCATTTGCCATCTACTCAGTCAATCTACTCCACAGCCAATCACGGGCCCCCTTCCTGCTTGGGCTCCGGGGCTTCAGCCCCACCTAGCCCAATGGTTAATGCGGCCCTGCCCATCTCAGTAGTCCCGCGAATGCATCACAATGAGCACAAGCTGTCTCCTCGCGAGTAGAACACGTTCAATTCATGCATACTCCTCATGAGAAACAAGCAATGAAATCTATGAGTGCATTCAACTCCCTCGAGAGCTGAACGCGCTTGCTCTTTACCACACACACAACGCGTAAGCCATGTGAAACAGCGGGTATCAGAGTATGCTTATCTCTCACGAGAAACAAGCAATGAATGTTACGAGCGCATTCAACTCCCTCGAGAGCCGAACGTGCTTGCTTTTCACCACACACACACACACAGCTCGCAAACCGTGTGAAAACAGCGGGCATCAGAGCATTAACCCTCTGGGCCTCTTCGTTTAGGAGTCACACTTTGCTCCTTCACGATCAAAAGTGACCGAAGCCTTTAAATGTAACTTTTTGGGGTTTTTTTTAAGGAAAATCACTGTAAAATATTTTTGTTCAATAATATTTTTTGATTATTATTTAGAATTTTGAGGGGATTTTATGACCATATGCAATGTTTATACAATTTTAATGAGCTATTTCTTCCCATTAGAATTAATATATATTTATTTATATAATATTTTTTTATTATTTTTCAATAAATGCAACATTTCACATTAAAACAGAGTGAAGCTTTTAAAATCCTTTTTTTTTTTTTTTTTTGAGGTGAGAATTGTGCTATTTGGTGTCATTAAAAAGTAAAAACTTGTTGTAATGCCAGCAGAGGGAGCCCTCACCTATGGACTGACTATTACCGCTCCCTCTACTGCTTCTATGGTTACTTCCTGTTTGGTGGCCATTTAAGGAGGCCCATACCAAACAGGCCTCGTGAAGTATTGTCTGAGCGGACTCAACCAAGTGTTTATACTGTTTCATTGTCTTGTTCTGTTATTTCCACGGTTTTGTTTCATTGTCATAGTTTTGTCTTGTTTTTTGCCATAGTTTTGTCTTGCTTCATTGCCATAGTTTTGCCTAGTTTCATAGCCCTGTTTATTTTGCTACTTTGGACTGCTCTCTTGGATTGTGACCTTCTGCCTGTTTATTTGGATTACGCTTTTGTCTTGCCTTCGTATTACTGTTTGTTTGGAGATTGAGCCTGCCTGTCCTGACTACGCTGTGTTTAATAAAGCTCGCATCTGGATCTAACACACTTCACTGGAGTCCTGTTACAGAATACTTCGCCAACCAAAGATCCAGCGGCTTTCAGAAAACACAACTTCAACCATAGATCCAGCATCAAGCCTCTTCCGTCTCCGCCAAGGTAACCAGCCCATTGAAGATTATGTTGCTGATTTTTGTGAGTTGTTCCATCTGGTAGGATTTAATTGGCATTGCACTAAAAGACATCTTTCGACATGGACTCAAAGACTCACTCAATTACCTCATGCCTCGCCATACCCCTCACTAGACTCTTGAACAATACATTGATTTCGCTTTGATGCTGGCTGGTTCACCTTTTACTGTGGGTGTTGCAGATGAACAACCATGCAATCCCACATTCCCCACCACACCAAAGCCTGCTCATGTCATGTCCACCAAGCCAAAGCCTGCTCAAGTCATGTCTGGGATTATTCAAGTTGCATTAGAAACCTCTCATGCCAAGCCTGCCAAGCCAAAGCCTGCTCAAGTCATGTCCACCAAGCCACAGTTTACTCACGTCACGTCTTCTGCTCCAAGGCCTGCTCACGTCACGTCTTCTGCTCCAAGACCTGCTCATGTCACGTCTTCTGCTCCAGGGCCTGCTCACGCCATGCCTGCCATTCCAGGGCCTGCTCACGTCATAGGCGCCCTTCCAGAGTCTGCACCCATCAAGGCCGCTCTTCCAGAGTCTGCACCTGACATGGCTGCCATCCCAGAGCCAGTCCACAAGATGGCTGCCATCCCAGAGCCAGTTCACAAGATAGCCGCCATCCCCAAGCCTGTTCACAAGATGGCCGCCATCCCCAAGCCTGTTCACAAGATGGCCGTCATCCCCAAGTCTGTTCACAAGATGGCCGCCCCATCTGACTCCCCGGCCAAGATGGCTGCCACGCCCGAGCCTCATCAGTCCAAAATCATCTCATCCAAATCTCATCTCACCATGTCTGCCACACACAAAACAAATCAAGTGATGCCTGATCCTCCAGTATCAAGTCAAGTCAGGGCTGCACTTTCAGTGCCAAGTCAAGTGACAGCTGTGTTTCCTGAGCCACGTCAAGTTACAGTTGTTACTTCTCAATAAAGTCAAGTTACAGCTGTAGTTCTTGAATCAAGTCAAGACACAGCTGTTCTCCATGAGTCAAGCCAAGTTACAGCTGTCCTCCATGAGTCAACCCAAGTCACAGCTGTTCTCCACGAGTCAAGCCAAGATACAGCTGTTCTCCATGAGTCAAGCCAAGTCACAGCTGTTCCCCATGAGTCAAACCAAGTCACAGCTGTTCACCATGAGTCAAGCCGCGTTACAGCTGTTGTTCCTGAGTCAAGCCACGTTACAGCTGTTGTTCCTGAGTCAAGCCACGTTACAGCTGTTGTTCCTGAGTCAAGTCAAGTTACAGCTGGGTTGTCTATGTTAAGCCAAGCCACAGCTGATCTTCATGAGCCAAGCCAAGTTACAACAGATCTTCATGAGCCAAGTCAAGTTGCTGCTGTCTTCTCCGAGCCAAGCCAAGCCACAGTTGATCTTCATGAGCCAAGCCAAGTTACAGCAGATCTTCATGAGTCAAGTCAAGTCAAGTCACGGCAGACCTCCCTGAGTCAAGTCAAGTCACGGCAGACCTCTCTGAGTAAAGTCAAGTCACGGCAGACCTCCCTGGGTCAAGTCAAGTCACGGCAGACCTCCCTGAGTCAAATCAAGTGACGGCTGATCTCCCTCAGTCAAGCCAAGACACAGCTGCCCTTCTAACAGAGCCTCTTTACGACATGGCTGCTAGCATAGATTCTCGCCAAAACACGGGCTTCATGCCAGAACCTCGTCAGGTCCCGTCTGAACTACTAGAGCCTCGTCACGTATCAGCTGACCCCCCCAGAGCCTCGTCACGTATCAGCCGCCTTTCCAAAACCTTGCCAGGTCTCGTCTCAGCTCCCAAGCCACGCAGAGCCCACGCTCCCAAGCCACGTGTCCACACCCTCAAGACCGGCAGGCATCCCACAATCTACTGTGCTGCCTGTAATGGCTGTTGCCATTTTGAGCGTGTGGGCTACACACTGCGCTCCAGAGGCCTCGTCTGACCACGAGTCTGCTCCAGAGGCCTTGTCTGACCACGAGTCTGCTCCAGAGGCCTCGTCTGTCCAAGAATTTGTGTCTATGCCTCCAGAGGTGTCAGCTTATGCTGTAGATCCTCCAAAGGAGGTGGTGTCCACCCATGAACTCACTGCCACGTCTGACCACGAGTCTGCGCCAATGCCCCCGGAGGTGGCGGCTCCAGCTGCAGAACTTCCTATGGGGGCGACGTCCTTCTATGAACTCTCTGCCCATCATGTTATGGCCAAAGAAGCCTATCATGAACTCTCGGCCCATCATGTCACGGCCAAGGAGGCGTATCATGAACTCTCTGCCTGTAATATCACGGCCAAGGAGGCCAATCATGAACCCTATGCTCTGCTATGGATGTCATTAGTTCCACTGTGGGTACCTTTGCTCCTCTCTGCTCTGCCTGCTGTGCCTGCTCAGCCTGCCCCGCCATGGCTGCCTGCTCTGCCTGCCCCGCCATTCCTTCCTGCTCTGCCTGCTCTGCCTGCTCTACCTGCCCCGCCATGGCTGCCGGCTCTCCCTGCTCCACCATGGCTCCAGGCTCCTCCGAATCAAACATGGTGGACTTCTGCTCCAAGGTTCCACTGTCTGCCATTGCTCCACGGCCCAGGTCCTCCAAGGTTTCACTGTCTACCACTGTTCCTCCAGTGCTTCACTGTCTGCTACTGTTTCATAGCCCAGGTCCTCCAGTGCTTCACTGTCTGTCCCTGCTCCACAATCCAAGCCCACCTCCTCTGCATGGACCTGGCCTTCCGTCCCACCCCCTGTTTTGCCTCTGTTCCCCCACCCTCCTGGACTGTTCTTGTTTTGAGCGCCAGGAGTCGCTCCTAGAGGGGGGGGATTCTGTAATGCCACGCAAGCAGAGGGAGCCCTCACCCATGGACCGACTGTTACCGCTCCCTCTGCTGCTTCTATTGTTATTTCCTGTTTGGTGGCCATTTAAGGAGGCCCATACCAAACAGGCCCCGCGAAGTATTGTTTTGCCTGAGCGGACTCTACCAAGCGTTTATCCTGTTTCATTGCCTTGTTTTTGCCATTTCCACGGTTTTGTTTTATTGTTATAGTTTTGTCTTGTTTTTTGCCATAGTTTTGTCTTGCTTCATTGCTATAGTTTTGCCTAGTTTCATAGCCCTGTTTATTTTGCTACTTTGGACTGCTCTCTTGGATTGTGACCTTCTGCCTGTTTATTTGGATTATGCTTTTGTCTTGCCTTCGTATTACTGTTTGTTTGGAGATCGACCCTACCTGTCTTGACTACGCTGTTTAAAATAAAGCTCGCATCTGGATCTAACACGCTTCACTGGAGTCCCGTTATGTTTATTATTATGCTCCTGTATATCTCCCTATATGCATATTATACATATATACAGAGGCTTTGGGATTACCATTGTTTTTTTTGTTTTTGTTTTTTTCATATTTTATTAGGTTTTGCTTTTAGATATACATTTAGACATTCTAAAAGACTACTTTTTGTCAAGGTTTAGATATTTTTGGTTAGATAAATATCAGGTTGCATTAAAATACAAGAAAATTGCTCTCCCCATCTCGCATATTCTCAAAATTTGCTCTGTTGCAGTCTTACCAGTTAATTTCTGAGTGTGTGTGTGTGTGTGTGTGTTTGTGAGAGAGACTCTTTTGTATTTTTCCATTTATTCATTTTATTTCACATATTCTCAAAATTTGCTCTGCTGCATTATTATCAGTGGGTGTCTATTTTGCATTCTTGATATTTTAGAGTGTCACCCTTTGATTGCTGTGTACTTTTTTCTGCACAGCGGCTGATTTGTAGTTAGTAGCACCAAAAGATTTTCACCAGAAGAGTTTTCGAATTTTTTTGTATTTCCCATTCATTTCCTATGTCGGTCGTTTTTGACTGCAAATGAGCCAAGAGTGACTTTTTTTTTTGTGACCCTTTAACATATCCGAATCATGTCCATGATTTTTTTGTGTGTTCACATAGCTAATGCAAAAAAGCGTAATCTCATTCCAATGAAGCTACGATTTTTAAAATTTCAAAATATCAATTTTTTTCGGTCAAAAATGACCGAAGAGGCCCAGAGGGTTAAGCAATGAATACTACAAGCAGATTTAACTCTCTCGAGAGCCATACGCACTTGCTCTTCATCACACACAGCCTGCAAACTGTGTGAACTGCAAAGCCTCTGTGAGAACATGCACTTCTAGTCGTGCTCCCGGTGCCCCTTTATACTGTGGACGCGCTGGTAGTGACGTCATAGGCTGTCGCTGGCCAATGTTATTGTCGTGTTTAGATGTATCCTTCAGGACACTGGTCACGGTGAGGCATTTCCCATAGCGACCTCTAGAGGACGCAGTTCGATGTTCCCTCAAAAGGGAACCCTGTTTTTATATTTGAATTCCCTTTTTTCTGACATAGTGGACATGGTTATTTTAGTGGGTAGATACCACATTTACACATGCAGATGGAAGAAATGTAAACTGTACTTTGAAATATTCTCACAAAATATATGTAATATAGTAAAGTTTGCTCATAAATACTTTAAAGAAAACTAAGTACAACCCTAATTCTAGAAATGTTGTGTTTTCACTGACCAACTCAAATGTATTTTGTAAATATAAACACATTTTTATTTTGAAGTCTGCAACACACTCCAAAAAAAGTTGTGACAGAGACAAGATAAAAGTGAAAAGGTTATAGAATAACCAAATAAACTGTTTTGAAACAGCAAACAGGTGAATTGGTAATAGGTGAGGGTATCTTGTTTGGGTATAAAAGGAGCTTCTTAGTCTTTGCAAGCAAAGCTGCATCATGGCTCAAAATGTTTATAAAAAATAATAATAATAATAATAATAATAAAACTACATTTGCCAGTGAAAACATTGGAATTTTTTTCTTTGTATTTCAGTCAATTAAATAAAGATTAAAGAGAACAAACAACATATTCTTGATTGTATGGCATTTCATAAAACTTCCCAACCTTTCTGGAATTGGAGTTGTAAAGATGGGAAACATATGCTCCTCATTTTTAAAGTAGTTACTATTTTAGTTCTGTCCTGATTCATATATGTTATAGTGAATGAAATTTCAATGAAATAGGAGTGTTGATGATGTTGAGGCTGCATTGTGATCCACCCCGAAGAACAAAGTTGCCGTGATGCCAAACTCCCTCATCGAAAAAGAAAGTTGTCTCGTTTACAACTGTGACAGTGAGCGCTAACTAAATTCTGGATTTGTCAAATATGTCAAATATTTGAATTTCATGGCATACAATCTTTAAAATATGTCCAAGAGTTTTACAAACTGGTCTGTTATTATGGCGACATTTCCACGCCCCTAAACATGATGCGCCACAAAACGAAATGTGATTGGTTGCTTTACCTGTCAGTCAAATGGCCTCTTGGGTGGGTCTTGACCATTCAAAGTGGGCAAAGCTCCCAGACCTTCAGCCGTCAGGCTAAAATATGTTAAATTCCACAGACACTATTTATTTTTAACTCTGTAGTTTTTCTAAAGGCCTTGGCACCAGGCTTTTGCTTATATGTGATTGTTTCCTGTGTGTAGAGACTGTTAATCTAGGGTCATATAACAGACTGAAATCTTACATTGTTTAGGTCATCTGTAGTAACAGAGAATGCCAAGCTGCCAACAACCCTATTTTCCTGAGAAAGCATACCTGATTTCTCCATAAGACTGCTTACAGTACAACTTTCGCTCTCATTGCTTTGCTCAATCCCACTGCTTTAATCGTGCCCCGAATTCCGTTTTATTGATAGTTTTGTGTGTTAGTAGTTTATCTCTGATTTGTTGATTTCAATTATTCTTTAGTAGTTCTAATCATTCTTCATGGTAGCTTACATCGTATGTGACATTTCACTCTTGCATATCTTTTGATCAATAAATTCATTTTTACTGCAGCTGTGTTGTTCTTGTGTTAATAATAATAGGCTCTACAAGTTAACTAAAGAAATATTATGCTCAAGCGGAGCATTCATTGCTTTTCCACATACCCCTACCACTACCACTTTGGTCTTTCTACACCACCTGTGTTTTTCCTCCCTTTCTTAAATGATTTCCTTATTTAATTTCTGCTTATTTAATTATTTCTCTCTCTTTTTTGTATTAATTTAATTATTTCCCTTTCTCTCTTTATTGTATAGGATGGCTGCCAAGCCATAACCCTGTCATGCCACAGATGCAATGAAAGGGGGGATGTCTACTGCACTGCCTGTGATGACGATAACCATTTTGAGTCTGTGGGCTTCACACTGCACTCTTGTCCATGAGTCTTCCCTAGATGCCTCTCCTGTCCAAGAGTCTACCCAAGAGGCCTCTCCTGTCCATGAGTCTGCCCAAGAGGCCTCTCCTGTCCATGAGTCCGCCCCAGAGGTTTCTCCTGTCTATGAGTCCGCCCCAGAGGTTTCTCCTGTCTAGGAATCCACTCCAGAGTCTGCTCTAGTCCTTGAGTCCACTCCTCCCCTCAAGGCGGCGGCATATGCTGCAGAACCTCCAGAGGTGGTGGCTTCTGCTGCAAAACCTACATAGGTGGTGGTGTCAACTTCAGCTTCTCTCAAGGTGGTGGCGCCCACTTCTGAACTCACCGTCTGTCCTGTTACGGCCAAGGAGGCCGTTCATCAACTCTCTACCTCTCCTGTCTCTGTGCTCTCTGTTCCAGTCCCGCCTGATTCGCCTTGGTGGTCACCTGCCTCATTAGCTCTATGTTGGTGTCCGCAGGGGAGGGCACATCCATCCCAAACCTTTGCCATTGCACGTTTGTGGAATCAGTTGCCACCTGAAATAGAGTAGTACTTCTCTTTCTATTTTCAAGTCCAGACTCAAGACACATTTTTACTCTCTCAATGTGTACGGTTGTTGTTGTTGATTAAATTATTATTTTATGATTATTGTTGTTGTTTATTCTATTTTAGAATTTATTGTATTGGTTTTGTTCAGCACTTTGGTCAGTGTAATGCTGAATTTAAATGTGCTCTATAAATAAACTTACTTGCTTACTCACTTGGATTTCTCTTTTGCCTTGCCCTGGATATGGTTGTTTGCTGGTGTTGGACCCTGCCTGTTTGGACTATGAACTGTTTTAATAAACAGTTCATAGTTCATAATAAACTTGGATTTGGATCTCCATTGTCTCACCCACGTCCATTACAACATTTTATTTTTGCACAACCTTATTTATTTTTCCCTCAGAATGTCAGGGGAGGGGTGTAGGGATGAAGCACGGACTCAATTTGCAGGAATGACGGGCTTTTTTATTAATAGGACAATAACATTTTTTGAAAAAATCAAACAAACAAACTACGCCGAAACAGACTGGCAAGGCTGGACAAGGCATACACTCAACATTCGACAGCTGGCACAGGACTGAAAACACAAGGAGAATAAATAGGGAGCAAATGAGGAGGTTAACAAGGGAAACAAAGGTGGGGCAAATGAACTAATAAACAGGTAACGAGATGGGCAGGGCCAAAGACAGTAGGCAGTAAGGTTGAAGCTTGCATCCAGGATGGAGCCGGCAGGGCATGCAGTCGGGACAGAGCTGACATCAACTCCAGATCAGATGGCCCAATACCATCGGCAACCAGGAACTATAGCAGCACACAAGCCAAAACCCAGCAGATGCAGAGATAATCCAACGGCGCTGGAGATGGTTAGTACACACTCCCCATAAACCAGCTTCCAACATCATTAGGCAAACCTTGACATGGAATCTCCAAGGGAAAAGAAAGAGGGGCAAACCTGGAAACAGTTGGCATCGAGACCTGGAAGCCAATGTCAGGAATACAGGCCGCATTTGGGGACAGTTGGAAAGACTGGCCCAGGACCGAGATGCCTGGAAAACTCTTGTTGGTGGCCTATGCCTCAGTAGGGGTAATAGGCATAAGTAACTCAGTAAGGTGGTACCAAATCACAATCTTAATGATTGAGTCACATGTATTTAGCTGATTTGTTTAAAACAGCTGATTCATTCAGGGAATAAATCAAGAATGGGTCACTGAATCAGTCAACTAATGAACAGGTTAGTTTGCATACCTTTCCTTTTTGAAGTGTTCTTGTGCTGGCTTTGCGAACTGTGCATACAGCAAATCTCCTTTTATGAATGTGGTCAATATCCAAGTGTTTATATCCAAAAGAAAAGATGTTGGGAGATTCTCTAACTCTCTGTATTTGACATTGCATATTTTTGTGCTTGTGCATCACCATGAACAATAAACAAATACAGTTGATATAAAGTCGTCATGCAGAGTCAAGTTCAAGTCAAATCAAGTCTCAAGTCATTGGATTTCAAGTAAAAGTTAAGTCATTTTCTTTATTTAGTCAAGAAAGTCACAAGTCCTTAAATTGGTGATTCGAGTCAAACTTGAGTCAAGTCCCCACCTCTGCTACCCAAGACTGCCACCTACACACTGCAGCCAAAAACAGAAAATCGAATGTTTTCCACTACAAATTCCATTACAAACCATCAACTATTGAACCATCAAAAATTATTTCCAGTAGTGTGTTTTGGGACATATTCCACTAGGATTTAGTGATATTAACAAGCTACCAACAGTAGATGACAAATTACCAGTAGAGACACACAGGGACCATTACAATTTTCATTAAAACAATACAATTTGCATTATTACCACACTGTAAAAGATGATGCACTGTTAAATAAATTTATGTTCATCTTATTGTGTTCATCTTACTTCGTTTCTGCTCTGTTGACATTACTCAGTTTGATTGAGTTTTTAATACTTTCTGTTACTTAAAGCATTGCAATTAAGTTTACTAAACGTAATTTCTTTGTGTTCAATGAAAAGGACGAAAATGTGGCTACTTTCTGTAATATAGAAGAGACAATTGTACATCATTTTTTTAATGTATCTGTTTTGTTTTTTTCTCAGAAAACATTACAAAGAACATTAAAAAGTCAAAAGCTCTCAGTAACTGTAACGCCACCCCAGCAGAGGGAGCCCTCACCCATTGACTGCCTGTTGCTGCTCCCTCTGCTGCTTCTCTGGTAACTTCCTGTTTGGTGGCCTTAAAAGGAGGCCATTTACAAACAGGCCTTCGCGAAGTATTGTTTTGCTCATGCGGACTCTACCAAGTGTTTTCCTGTTTTCTTTGCCCTGTTTTTTGATTATCACGGTTTTGGTTTCTTTGTCATAGTTTTGTCTTTGTTTTTGCCACAGTATTGCCTCGTTCATTGCCATAGTTCTGTCTGGTTTCATTTCCTTGTTTATTTGTTACTTTTCGGACTGCTCTCTCTGGTTTTGGACTGTTTATTGGATTTACGCTCTCGCCTTGCCCTGGATATTACTGTTTGTTTGGTTATCGACCCTGCCTGTCTTGACTACGATCTGTTAATAAAAGTTCGCAATTGGATCTTACACGCTTCCTACGAGTCCTGCTCATTACAGTAACTAACCTTGTATAATTTTCGCCCACTGGTTTATGTTGTGTTATTTATTTATTATAAGTTATTATTTTATTAAGTTATTATAAGTTTTAATTTCTTCCTTGTATTATTTTTTTTTATTTTGTGTTCTATTGTTTTGATATTATTATAGGTATGTACTTGTTATAAAGTATTTTGTCAAAAAAAGGTCGAAAATGTGGGCACGCACGAAGAGCACGAGCACTAGTGCCACTGTCTGTGACCGCGGGCATTTTCAAGGACTTGTGCTTTCTTCTTTCGTAATTGTCGAACACCGGTAAGTTATTTACTTCCACAGTCCATAAAAATGTAAGGGAAAACACTGTATGGGCCATAATGCTCAAACCATATTTTATTTTATAATAGTGTATTTTTCTGTGTTCATTTTATAATTTTGGTTTTCAATATTATGTTTCTGGATTATGTGTTTAATATTTGACATGCTGTCTCTTTAAGAGAATATGATGCTGATGTCTAGATGTTATAGTACTTAAGCCTATAGGGGGCATGACTTCCCGTGTGATCAGCTGTGGAAGCACATGGTTTTTCTACCGTGTCTTTTGTTTGCTTCTGTTATACATTTTTGTAAACCTGAATAAATCAGTTGGATTAGAAACCGGAAGATGCGTGTAGATACTTAACTGACACAGATCTACGCTACATGGATTACTTTGGATGGATGTCTGCTGGCTGCATGTCCAAATAAGCATATGGAGAAGGCCGGGCTCATGTCGGCCAACAATTGAAATATAATTTGTGCTTGTGTGGTTGTATGAAGCATACAAAAGAGGGCAATGGAGGAGGACGATGACGCTGCTATGGTGGTGGAGAAACGCCAGGTGAGACCAACTTTAAAGGCTTTGGAGGCTGCTTTGGAAACACAGATAAGCTCAAGGAGGGCTAAACTGAGTTATCTCACAAGTTAAAAAAAATTAGATGTGTGATTTAATGGATGACGAACACAATGTGGAAATAATGCAGAGCAAGTTTGCACCAGAGTTCAAACAATTTCTTGAAGAGTTTTGTGCTATGAATGCTTCTGTTAAAGATCTGCTAATTCAACTAAAGTCTGATGAAGAAGCTAGTAAGGATAAACTGGAGTGGTTTGAACCTAAAGCAGAGGGTCACAGGTATCATGTGGTAAGCAAAGTGGAGCCAGTATATCCAGAGCTGAACGTGAAGAGCCCAGTGTGTGTGTTACACATTCTTCACAATCCTTTCATGGAAGAAGTCAACGTCAGCGTTCCACTGCAACAAATGTAAGAAGCAGTCTTGGTTCTGCCACTCATGGTGCCACCAAACCTGAAACACTGTTGACTGTACTGCAAAAGCAAAATGATATCACAGAATGTCTTTTAAAGCAGCAGAGACTCTCTTTACCCCCACAGAATATTCCTTATGTGTGCATTTGAACATGTTGTGGAAAGTAAGACAGAAAATTGTAGCGATCAACTGTACTTGCAAAGTTGTTTCCATATGCAGCCTGATAGAGGATTCCATAAGGCAAAGCTACTTCTGAAGGAGAACTTTGGTGACGAGTACAAAATCTCTATGGCATATATTGATAAAGCTTTAAGTTGGCCTGTTATTAAATCAGAGGATAGCGCTGCCCTCAGTTCCTACGCTTTATTTTTGACAAGTTGTAGTAATGCTATGGCAGACTTGGATTATATGGATGAAATGAACAATGCAGCTAATATGCGGGCAATCATCTCTAAGCTCTCTTATAAATTAAGAGAGAAGTGGAGGAACACAGCTTGCGATCTACAGGAAAAGGGCAAGCGACGAGTCGCATTTAAAGACATTGTGGAGTTTGTTAACTGTCAAGCTAAAAAAGCAAAGCACCCAGTGTTTGGAGACCTACGAGATAAAACTCAAGCTACAAGGAAGCCACTACCTGAAGCACAGTCAATTAAGACAGGTGGCGTAAGTGGTAGGAAGAACTTCACCTCCATGGCTACAGCAGCAACTGTCAACCAAAATTCTACCTCAAGTCCAACTAAGAAGGGTCTGTCAAGTGATAAGCAGGTATTCCACAAGCCTTGTATTTTTTTGTAAAGAGGATCATGTTTTGGAACAGTGTAAAAAGCTACAAAAATTACTTCACAAGGATAAGCTGGACTTCCTAAGAAGCAAAGGCTTGTGTTTCAGTTGCCTGAAGTTGGGGCATATGAGTAAATCCTGTGAGGAAAAACTAAGCTGCTGTGTATGTTCACTAGTACATCCTACTGTGCTGCATATAAAGGCTAAGGATAGAGTTCTAGTTCCATCCAAGGAGGAGCAAATGAATGACGAGAATCCGACCATTATCAGTGGCTTTGTGGATATAGACAGTAAACTTGCTGACAATGAGGCCGGGGATGTAAGCAGTACTCTAGCAATTGTTCCTGTACAAGTGAAAGCAGGAAAAGGCAGTAAAGTGGTAAACTCTTATGCTTTTCTAGACCCTGGAAGTAATGCATCCTTCTGTACTAATAAACTCATGAAGGAGCTCAACCTCTGTGGTCGAGCAGTAAATATTCTCCTTACCACTATGGGGGAGCAAAGGGTTGTGCACAGCATTGTTGTAACAGACTTGGAGGTCAGTGGTTTGAATAAGAATGATTTTATTAAACTGACTGAAGTTTTCTCTCAAAGAGTGATTCCAGTGAGCAAGGATCACATCCCACAGCAGGAAGAGGTGGATCGATGGCCACATCTAAAGGGTGTACAAGTGTCATGCATTGATTCAGAAATAGGTCTACTAATCAGTACAAATGTGCCAAAGGCATTGGAGCCACAAGAGGTAATTCAGAGTGTAAATGATGGGCCGTATGCCGTGAAGAGTGCTATGGGGTAGACGGTAAATGGGCCACTGAGGGTACAAGCCTGTAACCGACTCAAAGATGGAATAACCAAAGTATATTCTAATCAAATATCTGTTTCCAAATTAGAGGATTTGTGGAGCCAGCAGTTCAAATATGATTTCCCTGAAAGCTGCCAGGAAGAAACGATGGAAATGTCAAAATCAGACCTGCTGTTCTTGGAAAGAGTCTCACAATCAACCACAATGGTAGATGGCCACTACTGTATTGGCTTACCGTTAAAGAATAAGGATGTTGAAATGCCTAACAATCGAAGCCTTGCTGAGCAGCGTGCATTCAATCTGAGAAATAAATTCCTTAAGAATCCATTGTTTCATCAAGATTATGATGATTTTATGAATGATGTAATCACCAAAGGCTATGCAGTTAAAGCCACAAACCTCGATCGTAACGATGGAAAGGTATGTTACCTTCCACACCACGGAGTGTATCATCCCACCAAAAACAAAATTCGTGTGGTATTCGACTGTGGGGCTTCCTTCCAAGGTACTAGCCTAAATGAGCAACTTCTTCAAGGACCGGACCTGACCAGTACTCTAATTGGAGTTATATTGAGATTTCGCCAAGAGCCTGTGACAATTATGGCAGATGTGGAAGCAATGTTCCACCAGGTAAAAGTTCCTTCTGAAGATGCTGATTTGCTCAGATTCTTGTGGTGGCCAGGTGGCGACCTTAACCAAGCTTAGGTGTACAGAATGGAAGTCCATCTGTTTGGCGCTACATCCTCACCAAGTTGTGCTAACTATGCCCTGAGACGATGTGCTGATGACAGTAGTCACCAATTTGATCCAGTCATAGTAAGTACGATAATGCACAACTTTTATGTGGACGACTGCTTGAAATCTGTCAGTTCTGTTGATCAAGCCATCTCTCTGTACCATGATCTAACAGCCATTTATCTAACTGGGGGCTTCAAATTAACAAACTGGATTAGCAACAGTGCTGTCACATTGGTACAAATTCCTGAGAAAGAAAGGGCTAAAGAGATGAAAGATCTTGATTTCGATCAAGATTCACTTCCCATTGAAAGAGCATTAGGGGTATTATGGTGCATCCAGTCTGACTGCTTCAAATTCCGAGTGTTCATCCACAACAAACCCCTAACAAGAAGAGGAATTCTGTCTATGATTAGCTCAGTGTATGATCCATTGGGGATCTTATCACCGATTATTTTACCTGTGAAGAACATCTTGAAGGAACTTTGTTGATTGAAATTCAGTTGGGATGAGATGGTGCCAGAGTATATTGCTCAGCAGTGGTCTAAATGGCTTGCAGATCTGCCTCAGCTCAATGAATTTGGAATTGACAGATGCTTTAAACCTGCACAATTTGGAGATACCATGTCTGTGCAACTGCACCATTTTTCTGATGCAAGTGAGGTCGGTTTTGGCACAGTTACGTACATAGTGCAGCAGAATTCCAACAATGAAACCCATTGTGCTTTTGCCTTAGGAAAGGCTAGAGCAGTACCCCTCAAACCTACAACAATTCCACATTTGGAACTTACAGCAGCGACTTTAGCTGTGCGTGTGGACCAAATGTTAAAGAGAGAACTACAGTTTCCATTTAAGGATTCAGTGTTTTGGACCGATAGCACTGCTGTACTTAAGTACCTAGCTAATGAGAAAAGCAGATTCCGCACGTTTGTGGCCAATAGAATATCAGCAATACTGCAAACTTCCACAGTGTCCCAATGGAAATATGTCAACTCTCAGTCAAATCCTGCAGATTGTGCCTCCAGAGGTCAGAGCATTAAAACCTTTATGCAGAACAAAACGTGGGTTTTGGGCCCTGGCTTCATCACCAAAACAGAGGAACAATGGCAAGGGAATTCTGTTCACTTAGAGGAACTTACTGAAGCAGACCCTAAAATTCGGAAAGAAAGTGTCATTGTGAATCTGGTAACTGCCGAGGAAAGAGAAAGCGATGCAATGGAGAGGTTGATGGAATACTTCTCTTCTTGGAAATCCTTGAATAAAGCTGTAGCATGGCTACTCAGAGTAAAAGGTATGCTGCTAAGCCGCTCCAAAAGGAAAGGAAAACCTGGTAAGAGTCTTACACAGTGTAACGGGGAGTGAGAGGCGAGAGGCGAGTGGATCCATCTGCGAGCTTTTATTGATAGAACGAGACAAAGACATGGTCGTACAGGCAGGGTCAAAACAGGAGCAAACAGGTATTTCACAGGCAAGACGTAGAGAATAATCCAAGAAAACGAGCAAGAGTCCAGTAGGCAGGCGGCGAGACAGTCGAAACGAGGAGGCCAGGCGAGAAAGCTGTACACAGGGAACTAGGAACAAGGGAACTAGGAAACGTTAACAATAATAATGACAACAACAATACTCCGTGGAAAGCAAGGGGAAAGACCGGGGCTTTTATAGCGCTACTGATTGGTCGCAGGTGTAGACCAAATCAGCGCGCTGCATGATGGGGAATGTAGTCCGGGATGTAGTGTAACAGTCTGTGTGCAAGGATAAGGTGAGAGCGACATCTGGTGGTGAGCGATCCGCAGAACACTGACCAGATTCGTAACATAGCCCCCCCCCCAAGGAGCGGCTTCCAGACGCTCCAACCAGAAAACAGTCCTGGGGAGCAGTGGGAGGGCCAGGAAACTGAGGAAACTGAGGCAGAACCGGCAGGGCAGAAGCCTTCCAGGGAGGAGCCGGAGGCGGAGCAGAAGGCGCAGGAGCCCTCCAGGGCGGAGCCGGAGACGGAGCAGGAGGTGCAGGAGCCCTCCAGGGCGGAGCAGGAGGTGGAGAAGAAGCCCTCCCGGGCGGAGCAGGAGGTGCAGGAGCCCTCCAGGGCGGAGCCGGAGGCAGAGCAGGAGGCGCAGGAGCCCTCCAGGGCAGAGCCGGAGGCGCAGGAGCCCTCCAGGGCAGAGCCAGAGGCAGAGCAGGAGGCGCCGGAGCCCTCCAGGGTGGAGCAGGAACCTGCGTCATAGACTGGGACCTGGGGAGAACAGGGACAGAGGAGGCAGACAGAATGAGGGGAGAAGCAGAGAGTTTGAGGAAGAACGCCGCCTCCCTAGGAGGATCTACAGCCGAAGCTGACACCTCTGGAGGCATTGGCGCGGCTTCTCTGACAGGGAAGGCCTCTGGAGGTGACTCGTGGTCAGACGGGGCCTCTGGAGCAGATTTGAGGCCAGACGGGACCTCTGGAGCAGACTTGAAACCAGACGGGACCTCTGGGGCAGACCTGAGACCAAATGGGAACTCTGGAGCAGACTTGAAACCAGATGGGACCTCTGGGGCAGACTTGAGACCAAATGGGAGCTCTGGAGCAGACTTGAGACCAGACGGGAGCTCTGGAGCAGGCTTGTGATCAGACGGGAGCTCTGGAGCAGGCTTGTGATCAGACGTGGCCTCAGGAGCTGACTTGTGATCAGACGTGAGCTCTGGAGCAGGCTTGGGATCAGACGTGACCTCAGGAGCTGACTTGTGAACAGACGTGACCTCCGGAGCACAGTGTACAGCCCACACACACCAAATGGCAACTGCCATTAAAGGAAGAGCCGCAGTAGATAGTGGGATGTCTGTTGGCCTTGAGGGTGTGGATGCTGTGGACTTGTGGCTTGGAAATGTGGGTTCTGCGGGTTCAGCTGATACATGATGAGGCTCTTGGTGGTCAGCTGAGACGTGAGGTGGCTTTAGAAGGCCTGAGGGGATCTGGTGAGGTTCTGGCAGGACAGCCGATTCTTGACTCGACTCAGAGAGGTCTGCCGTGACTTGACTTGATTCAAGGAGGTCAGCTGTGGCTTGACTTGGCTCGGGAATAACAGCAGCAACTTGACTTGGCTCATGAGGATCTGCTGTAACCTGGCTTGGCTCATGAAGATCAACTGTGGCTCGGCTTGGCTCATGGAAATCAGCTGTGGTTTGGCTTAACGTAGACAACTCAGTTGTACCTTGACTCGATTCAGGAACAACAGCTGTAATGTGACTTGACTCATGGGGAGCAGCAATAACTTCACTTGGCTCATGAAGATCAGCTGTGGTTTGACTTGATTCGTGAAGACCGGCTGTGGCTTGGCCTGGCTTGAGAAGACCAGTAGTAATGACTTCACTAGACTCATGGAGATCAGAAGTGACTTTACTTGGCTTATGAGGATCAGTGATGACTTGACTCGGTTCGTAGAGACCGGCTGTGACTTTGCTTGACTCAGGAACCACGGTTGTGACTTTGCTTGACTCAGGAACCACGGCTGTGACTTGACTGGATTTAGAAAGAGCGGCTCTGACTTGACTTGACACAGGAAACACAGCTTTAACTTGACTTGACGCTGGAACCACAGATGTAACTTGACTTGACTTAGGAAGAGCAGCTCTGACTTGACTTGACACTGGAGCAGCGGCTGGAGCTTGACTTGACTCTGGAGCAGTAGCTGGGGCTTGTCCTGACTCTGGAGCAGCGGCAGTAATTTGACTTGACTCAAGAGCTGCATCTGGAAGGATGGCCATGATGGGTGTAGACTCAGGAGCAGAAAACATAACATGAACAGGTGCTGGCTTGGCTGAGGAGGTGTTAGTGGGCGCGGCTGCCATCTTGTGCAGTGGCTAGGAGCGCTCGGGTAAGACCTTGCTTGACCCTGAAGAAACAACGGCTTTGGCTTGACTGGACTTGGAAGCCTGACTGGACTTGGAGGCTTGACTTGACCCGGGAGCTGCAACTCGACTTGACTCTGGAGCTTGACTTGATTCTGACGTTTGACTTGACTCTGGGGTAGCAGCCGTGACACGATGGAGCGCCATTTTGGCTGCCCATACAGCCATTAGGGGTGAGTCCAGCACGTGGGCCATCATGACCACAGGCGGCTTCCGAGTGCTGGCCGCGGGTTCTGGGATGGCGGCCATCGTGTGGCATGGCTTGGAGACAGCGGCCATCTTGTGAACAGGCTTAGGGACGGCGGCCATCTTGTGACCTGGCTCTGGCGTGGCAGCCATCTTGACAGCACTTGGCTCAGGAAACACAGCTGCAACTTGACTTGACTTGGAAACTTGACTTGACTCAGGAAACACAGCTGTAACTTGGCTTGACTTGGAAACTTGACTTGACTCAGGAAACGCAGCTGTAACTTGGCTTGACTTGGAAACTTGACTTGACTCAGGAAACGCAACTGTAACTTGGCTTAACTTGGAAATTTGACTTGACTCGGGAAACACGGCTGCGACTTGATTGTGAGCGCGTGCCGGCACCGCCACCATCTTGCGAACGGGCACCGCAGTTGCCGCCATTTTGTGCACGGGCTCTGTTGTCGCCGCCCTGGTATGAATGTGCTCCGGCGCTGCCACCATTTTGTGAACGGGCACCGCTGTCGCCGCCATTAGAGCAGCGCTATCCGCAGCCGTCGCCATTGCTTGAGCGCGCTCCGGCGTGGCCGCTATTTCACGAGCGATCCAGGCAGCCAGTGGTCCCGTGGCGTCGCGCTCCTCATCCATGACTCCCACGGTAAATAGAGAGCCTACACACAATAGTGGATAGTCCAAAAAATCCGCCAGTGATGAACGCGGACCCTCGCGTCTCAGTCTCGTTTTCAACGGATCATTTATGCCATCACAGAATATTTCAATAATTGTACAGTCCGGGAGGGTGGAATAATTTGCAATGGCCAAAAACTCACGGATGTGTTGTTCTAGAGTGCGTGGTCCTTGTTTAATCCGAAAAAGTATCCTGTCTGTGTCTATATCTGTCGATTGTCCGGGGGTGAAGCTGCTGGATCCTGTAGCGACGGAGTATTCTGTAACGGGGAGCGAGAGGTGAGCGGATCCATCTACGAGCTTTTATTGATAGGACGAGACAAAGACATGGTCGTACAGGCAGGGTCAAAACAGGAGCAAACAGGTATTTCACAGGCAAGACGTAGAAAATAATCCAAGAAAACGAGCAAGAGTCCAGTAGGCAGGCGGCGAGACAGTCGAAACGAGGAGGCCAGGCGAGAAAGCTGTACACAGGGAACTAGGAAACGCTAACAATAAAAATGACAACAACAATACTCCGTGGAAAGCAAGGGGAAAGACCAGGGCTTTTATAGCGCTACTGATTGGTCGCAGGTGTAGACCAAATCAGCGCGCTGCATGATGGGGAATGTAGTCCGGGATGTAGTGTAAGAGTCTGTGTGTGAGGATAAGGTGAGAGCGACATCTGGTGGTGAGCGGTCCGCAGAACACCGACCAGATTCGTAACACACAGACTGAGCTTGAACAGGACAAAGAGAAGAATCATGCACTGTGGAGGAAGAATCTAACAGTTGATGAGCTTCAGCAAGCTGAGCTAGCCATCATTCAGTACTTCCAGAAAAATACATTTTCTAAGGAGATCTTGGCACTGCAAAGACAAAAATTTATTAATAGAGGAAGCCACATAAGCAAGCTATGTCCAGTACTTCAAGATGGAATTCTCCGTGTCGGGGGAAGACTTGGTCGTGCATCAGTGCCAACGGAAGCCAAACATCCAGCCATCTTACCAAAAGATCACAGAATATCGGAGTTGATTCTGCAAGAAATCCACAAAGAAACTGGTCATAGTGGACGCAACCATATTCTTTCTAGATTGTTCCAAAGGTACTGGATCCCCAATGCAAATTCCTTGATAAGAAAAATCCTATCTAGGTGTACAATTTGCCGTAGGCAACATGGTGCTACCGGTCAACAAATGATGGCAGACTTATCCAGAAATAGAATACTTCCTGATGAACCACCATTCACCCGCTGTGGAGTCGACTGTTTTGGTCCATTTGAAGTTAAGCGTGGAAGGACTGTGGTTAAACGCTATGGTATCATCTTTACTTGCCTGGCTTGCAGAGCTGTTCACATAGAGGTCGCAACATTCTTAGATACAGACTCATTTATCAATGCTCTTCGACGTTTCATAGCAAGAAGAGGTCAAGTTATGGAAATGCGCTCCGACAATGGAACTAATTTTAGAGGAGCTGATCGAGAACTCAGAAGGTCAATTCAAGAATGGAACAATTCCAAAATTGAAAGCACCTTGCTTCAACGTGGCATCAAATGGTTATTCAATCCTCCAGCTGGATCGCACCATGGAGGTGTATAGGAGCATATAATCCGTTCTGTTAAGAAGATTCTCAATGCCACTTTGAGAGTTCAGAGCCTTGATGAGGACTTCAGGTCTTCAGACATTTGTCTGTGAAGTGGAAGCCATTTTAAATAGTAGACCAATAACTACCCCCTCCAATGACCCAAATGATCTGGAAGCCCTCACACCTAACCACTTGCTGCTAATGAAGGTAAAACCTGCTTTGCCCCCTGGACTCTTCCAAGAGAAAGACCTCTATGCATGAAAAAGATGGAAACAGGTGCAATACATGGATGTCTAGATGTTATAGTACTTAAGCCTATAGGGGGCATGACTTCCTGTGTGATCAGCTGTGGAAGCACATGGTTTTTCTACCGTGTCTTTTGTTTGCTTCTGTTATACATTTTTGTAAACCTGAAGAAATCAGTTGGATTAGAAAACGGAAGATGCATGTAGATACTTCACTGACACAGATTTTCACCATAGAATGGAAGTTATAAACACTATAATGCTAATGTTTAAAGTGCTGTCAGGTGGTAATAAAAGTTCAGTCATGATAGCTCTCGGAAATGATTGCAAAATCTTTATTAATGTAAAAATAGAAAAGCATGAGTTTGGTCTTGGCGGACTAGATCTGCTATGCTGCTGCTGCTGCGGAGCAAGTAGACTTGCTAAGACTAAATGCTCAGATCATAAAATAAAAGAACATGCTGCTGCTGCTGCTGCTACTGTTGCTAGAGGAAGAGGAAGATCCCCCCCACCCCCAGTTCGAGGCGAAACAGGAGCTTGTAAAAGGGTTACCATCCTGCATAAGAAACAAGGGGTCCCCAGGTAAGGCGTGATGCCGGGTTTTCAGGTACCAAGACATAGAAAGGAGAGGGCAAAAGACAGAATTAATACTATATATAATAGGGACAGGGATATCAGATTTATCAGTCTTGGAGTGCTTACGAGTTCGAGTAAATTGGTGGTTGTTTAGCAGAACATCGGAAATGGTGAGATCATAGTTAGCGTCGAAGCATAGTGATTTACAAGTAAATTCCCCACACCTTAAAAAAACCCATAAAAAGCAGTGAGCAGGACTGCATCTAGAAGGATGTGTGAATAAGTCCCAAAATTCCAGAGTCTGAGATGTTGCAACATTTTATGTAACAGTGGAAGGGTTAGAGGTAAACGTTTATCTTTCTTCCCTGGATGAGCCTTTGAGATGCCTTTAATAAGCAGGGAGATGGACGGATGGTGGAAGAGGCTGCTGCTGCTAGGGTCTCGGCAACGAAGATGAAACTGGATTCCCACTAGAGTCGCTTTAATTGAAGGAGACTGGAGCTTATGTGCATTAGCACAGTGAACTATGAAGGCGTATAAAATTTCAATATTTATTGGAAAGGCGGGAACCACAAAAGTGGCACAAAAGAGAGAGAAATAATACCACGCAGAGTCAGGAACTTTCAATGTAGATTTGGCCATCCCACACCTCATATATTTACTAGCAGTCTCCAGATATTAAGAGAGCAAACTTAGTCTAGGGTATTTTGGCTGAACGGGGGGCAAGCCAGACTGGATGGGTGAGCTTCGGGGAAAAGAACAAGGAACTCCTGAAATTTAAAGTGTGAGAGAGCGTCTGCTTTATTATCAATAAAAGGAAGGTATGTAGCTTTAAGACTGAAATTATTAATAACGCAGTTCCATGTGAGGTGTCTTAAAAGATGATTGATGAAAGGAATATTAGAACAACCTTTATTGATAATATCTACTGCAGATTTGTTATCGCATAAAAACAAAACCTTTGTGCAATTTGTTTCCCCAAAGCAAACAGGCTATGACGATAGGATAAATCTCAAATAGAGCAGTAGATTTAACTTCAGGAGGAAGGTTAATAATTTCACTAGGCCATTTGTCAGCAAACCATTCGTTACCAAATAGTCTTCCGAACCCGACATCAGTGTAAAGCTGTAAGGAAATAGAAATTTCGAAAGACTTGTTATAGAAAAAGCAAATCCTGTTCCAACTGTCAAGTAAATGTATCCAAAAATGTAAATCTTATTGACAACCCTCATCTAAACTAACTAAATCGTGCAGGCTGGTGACAGATTTTGACAGTGGTAAAAGTCTGGAAATAAATGCGCGTCTGTGGGGAATAATGCGCATTGCAATGTTTAGATGTCCTAATAAAGACAAGAGGTCTCGCTTAGATAAAGGTTTCTCTGATTGGAAAGAGAACAGAATTTGCTGAATACGATTAAGCTTAACTTCCGGCAAAGAAGCTTTCATAGCAATTCTGTCTAGAATTATACCCAAGAATTCAATAGAAGTAGAAGGACCGATGGTTTTCTCTTCCGCCCATCCAGGCGCCTTTTGCCGCAGTTTTAATAAACTGAATAGCATGGTCTACTGTGGCTATTGATGCTAGATGTTTCGTCGTTATGAGGAGAAGATAAATCTATAATCAATCTTTTCTTCCCCGAGTATTTTCTACTCAATCAAAATACACAGTATTTTGGTGATCCCTGTTGGATTGATACAATATGCTTTGAATGGGGAAGTGAGAAAAGGACCAATTAAATATCCCTTTCACGAGTTTGCCTGCCCATCCAGTCCTGATGGGCAATGGTAAACAAACTTGGCTTACTGTCCTTAATGGAGGCTCGAACCCGAGGCTTGGCTTGAGCCCCGATTTCAACCCCCCCATTGAGATAATACATAGAGGGAGAATAACAGAAATAGAGGAGGAGAAGGGGAGGTGGAGGGATGCCGGAAGAACTGAGGCTGGAACGGTGCAATAAGAGCTGCTTATATAGGCTTGTAATGATGATTGACAGGACTGAATGATTAGGCTCCTCCCGAACCTACGTTTGGAACTTCATTTAAATATCCCAATTAAATATCCCTAATCCTTTTGGATAATAGATTTTTACACACGTGAATACCTGGAGGAAGAAAACTAAGACCTGCCAAGAAGCCTTGTACAAGTCCAGTTAAGAGAAAGTTAACAAAACATCTATTAGGATGAGAGGACAATTTCTTAGAAAGTACATTGACATTGATAGGCGTAGAAGGATGTTTATTCATCTTTTTCAAGGACTGGGTTGGAGGTGCTTTGAACAGCTCTGAGGTGACTATCGCTGTCATGGTCTCAGTAGAACATAAATACATTTGCAGGTCAAAAACACATAAAAAACTATGTTTAAGTAGTTGTCTGTAATACGAAAGCGACACCTACAGGTTATTACGTTTAATTTCGTTTCCTTTTTCAGTTATCTCAAGAGATATGGAGCTAGACGGTGGTTCAGCATTCTCCTACTGCTACGAAACTTTGTGTTTACTATTAAAACTTCTTGTCAGCGAGGGCAATCCCCTGTGAGTATCATTTATGTCTGCTAATGTGACGAACGTAACTGTAGTGAGACAATTTTCTGTTAAAGTAGTGCGTACTGAAATGACGGCTCGTCAGTGTCGGCTACATCGTGATAACAATACTCTGTGATGATATACCACCGCACAAGTTGTATGTGAGTTTAAAGGAGCTTTATTTGTATTTTACAGTTTTACAAAAGAGAATAAAGAACAAAAGGAATGGATCATCAGGCTGCATTAGTGGTTCTTTATGCCTTTTCTGTTTAGCTGACTGGATGGCTAGGCAGCGAGTCCTAGTGGGGCCAGAACAGTAAAAAGGGGAATCCCTCGCCTGTTGAGACGACAGATCTTTGCTCATAGTAGTCTGCAAGTTGGTAATCTCCTCCTCCATAAGACATGGAAATCCAGAAAGAGGCTCAAGTCCACGTCGACAGCTTAACCGAAGTAGAATTGCAAGAACTTGAAGTCAGATCTCAGGTTTCAGCATCTGGCTCCATCCGAGCATCATCTCACACGTCAAGCCACAGCTCAAGAAAGAGCACCATTTTAGCCACAGCAAAGGCGAAAGTACAAGCAGCTTGTACCAAAGCCGCCTATTGTCAGAGGGAAATAGAAATTAAACTGCAAAAGGCTAAATTAGAAGCGGAATTAGAAGCAATGCAAGCCGAAAAAGAAATGGAAGCCGCAATAGCGGAAGCAGCAGCTCTCCAAGCAGAACTTGATGTAGATCAGAACCTCGGAGAACCAGGATCAGAGGTGAATCAAAGATATTGTACTGCATATGATGTTTTAAAACAAGCAGTAAAGCAAGAAAGTGACATAGCTATGCCAAACCAACAAAGCAATTCTTCACCACAAACACAGCAACAGAGGCAAGCAGTACTGCTTGCAAAGAGATATCATGAACCACCACAAACCGACAGCAAAGCATGGCAGGGAGCAAAAGACAACGCACAGCACAGTCCTCTTCCACCTGCCAGTCCACCTTATCATCATGCACTTGATAGAGGCAACCACGATTCTGCCACAACAGATCTGGCCAGATTCATCACAAGAAATCAGCTGCATGATAGAGCAGAAAACTACTGGGCTTGGAAAGCGTCCTTCTGCAACGCCATAGACAACATCGGCTTAACGGAAGAGACAGATCTCCTGATCAAATGGCTTGGCAAAGAGTCATCAAAGCAAGCACGCCGGTTGAAAGCAGCCTATATCAGAGATCCTGAGGGTGGAATCAGAGCGATCTGGCAGCGGCTTGAAGAGTGCTACGGCACACCCGAAGCCATTGAGAAGGCACTATTTGCAAGATTAGAGAACTTTCCAAAAATATCCAACAGAGAGCCAGCAAAGCTACGAGAGCTAGCGGACCTTCTCCAAGAACTGTCTGCTGCTAAGCAAGATGGATTTCTTCCAGGACTGGCATATCTAGACACTGCTAGGGGTGTGGCTCCAGTCGTGGACAAGCTGCCGTATAATCTACAGGAGAAGTGGATGTTTTATGGCTCACAAGTCAAGCAAGAGCATGATATTCCTTTCCCTCCATTCAGTGTATTCGTGGACTTCATTCACCGACAAGCTAAAGCCAGAAACGATCCCAGTTTCACCATATCTCCCACGACTGCAAAGAAAGACAAGCCAAAAAATTACCCAGGTTATACCAATCAGCCTGTTTCAGTTCACAAAATGCAAGTCGCGGAATCTAGTAACACCTCTGAGCCAAAAGTTGACGCTGCAGATCCTAGTAGATACTGCCCAATTCATAAAAAGCCCCACCCACTAGGAAAATGTAGAAGCTTCAGAGACAAACTGCTACCAGACCGCAAACAGTATCTTAAAGACAACTCCATTTGCTTTCGATGTTGTGCGTCGACAGCCCACATTGCCAAAAACTGCAACACAGTCATAACATGTGCAGAGTGCAAAAGCGACAAGCACACAGAGGCACTTCATCCTGGCCCATCCCCATGGAAGGCCAAGCCTCATTCACCCACCTCAGACAATGGCAGGGAAGGTGAAGATAGTCAGCCATCTCAAGAAGCAGTTTCATCAAGCTGCACCGAAGTGTGCGGCAATGGGGTGAGTGCAAGAGCTTGTTCAAAAATCTGACTAGTTAAAGTCTACCCCCAAGGCCATCGGGAATCTGCAACAAAGGTGTATGCAGTCATAGACGAACAAAGCAATAAATCTCTCGCACGGTCAGACTTTTTTGAGATCTTCAATGACAAGAGCCCTCCATCACCGTACACTTTAAAGACTTGTGCGGGCAGTACGCAGACATTTGGAAGGAGAGCATGTGGATACATGATAGAGTCACTGGACGAGAAGATGTGCATCCCTCTTCCTGTACTCATTGAATGCAACGAGCTTCCAAATAATAGGTCAGAAATTCCAACACCCAATGCAGCTTTCTATCACCCCCACTTAAAAGGCATAGCTAATGAGATCCCACCCTTAGATCCCAAAGCAAAAATACTACTGTTGCTGGGCAGAGACATTTTGAGAATACACAAAATCCGCAAGCAGATAAATGGACCCAGCAATGCTCCATTTGCACAGAAATTAGATCTGGGTTGGGTGGTGATAGGAGATGTGTGCCTTGGCACAGCACACAGGCCTTCATCAGTCAATGCCTTTAAAACCTACATATTGGAAAATGGTCGTCCTAGCTATCTCCCACCCTGCCGTAGCCACCTGCATGTGAAAGATCCTACACAAAGTTACTCCAGTCTACACTTTCCTCTACCTCAGCGCCCTGCCACACAGACAGCTTCTCCTCCTTGCGGAGATAAGACAAGTCTTTCAGTGTTCGCCTACACAGACAAAGATAATATGCTTGCTCCATCCATCGAAGATCTTAAGTTCATTAAGATCATGGATACGGAAGTTTTTAAAGATGACACACAAAGATGGGTTGCGCCACTTCCATTCCGGTCTCCCAGGAGACAACTGCCAAATAACAGAGACTACGCAAAGAAAAGACTAAAGTCAGTGTGCCATACACTAGAAAAGAAACCGGAAATGAAAGAACATTACATACAGTTCATGCAAAACATGATTGACAGGGAACATGCAGAACTTGCCCCAGTCCTTCAGGAAGGAAAGGAATGCTGGTATTTGCCATCCTTTTGCATTTACCATCCCAAAAAACCAGACCAGATCCGCATAGTGTTTGATTCTAGTGCACAGTATGAAGGGATCTCACTCAACAGTGTCCTCCTCAAAGGGCCAGATTTGAACAACAACTTGCTGGGCATTCTAATAAGATTCAGAAAGGAGAAGATTGCTGTTACTGCAGACATCCAGCACATGTACTACTGTTTCACTGTCAAAGAAGAACATATAGATTACTTAAGGTTTCTATGGTTCTGTGACAATGCTTGGAAACATAGGATTGTGGACTACAGAATGCGTGTCCATGTGTTTGGGAATACACCATCTCCTAACGTGGCATTATACTGCCTCAGGAGAGCAGCAACAGAAGGAGAAGCTGAATTCGGCTCAGACGTGAGAGCATTCATTGAAAGAGACTTCTATGTTGATGATGCACTGAAGTCTTTTGCAACAGAGTCTGACGCCATCCGTGTTCTCAAGAGAGCTCAGGAAATGCTGTCTCATTCCCATATTAGATTGCATAAGATCACATCAAATAGTGCAGCTGTTGTGAAGGAGTTCCCTCCTGAAGACAGAGCAACCAGCATCAAAGATTTTGACTTCTCTACAGGCGATGTTCCCATGCAGCGCAGCTTAGGCATAAGTTGGAACATACTCACTGATACGTTTACCTTTCAAGTCCAAGTAGACGACAAGCCTTTTACACATAGAGGCGTACTCTCTACCATCAACAGCATTTTCGATCCTCTCGTCTTTCTCTCACCTGTTACAATACGAGGTAGATCGTTACTTAGAGAACTGTCCATGGACAAAAGAGATTGGGACGAACCACTACCTGAAAATCAAAGAGCGGAGTGGATCAAATGGAAAAGTTCTCTTCAATGCCTTCGAGACCTACAGATTCCTCGCTGCTACACTTCTCTCTCTCCATCTGCTGCAGACACTAGAGAGTTGTGTGTGTTTGCAGACGCATCAACCAAGGCCATTGCTGCGGTAGCCTATTTGAAAGTGACTGACATAAATGGCTACACTGAAGTAGGATTTGTTCTCGGCAAATCAAAGTTGGCTCCAGTTAAAGAGACCACTATCCCCAGGCTTGAGCTATGTGCAGCCGTCCTCGCTGTAGAAATAGCTGAGTCGGTCGTAAGTAGTATAGACCTGCACATGAACTCTGTTTCCTTTTTTTTAGACAGCAAAGTCGTGCTAGGCTATATCAACAATGAGCAGAGAAGATTCTATGTTTACGTCAGCAATAGGGTTCAACGCATCAGACAGGCAACGGCACCTCATCAGTGGAAATATGTCCCTTCAGAGCTCAACCCAGCGGACCATGGCTCACGATCAGTGTCTGCTACCTCGTTAAAAGATACCACCTGGCTAATTAGACCCGACTTCCTTTCTAGTAAACGCCCTGCTGACCATCAACAGCAGTTTGACCTCATTGACCCTACAGCAGATCCAGAGATTAGGTCACAAGCGTCTGTGCTGTTCAATCAGGTGACCAAGTGCCAGTTAGGAGTCAAACGTTTTGAACGCTATTCAAAGTGGACCACCTCTTTAAGAGCAATTGCACATCTGATTCATATTGCTCAGTGTTTCTCTCAGACCAGCCATGACGACAGCTGCAAAGGATGGCATTTATGTAAAAAAGCAATGACAACAGAAAACCTGGACAAAGCAAGAAAACTTCTGATCATGAACATGCAACAAGAAACATATGCTAGTGAGTTCAACAATATCCAGAAACAAACAAATGTGCCAAAACAAAGCAGCATCAGCAAGCTTCGCCCAGTGATTGACAGAGAAGGATTGCTTCGAGTTGGCGGGCGCATCTCGCAGTCAGGCTTAGAGATAGCCAGAACAAATCCTCTCATCATCCCAGGTCAGCACCACCTTGCAACCCTTCTTGTGCGTCACCTCCACGAGCAGGTAAAGCACCAAGGCAGACACTTTACAGAGGGAGCCATAAGGAATGCTGGACTATGGTTAGTCGGAGGAAACAAGTGCGTAAGGAGTGTACTATTCAAGTGTCTGTCACGTGTAGGAAATTACGTGGGAAAATGGAGCATCAGTTAATGTCAGACCTACCTGCTGAGAGGCTACAAGTCGCACCGCCTTTCACGTACATTGGCCTAGATGTCTTTGGCCCATGGGAAGTCAGTTACCGTAAGACCAGAGGTGGCCAAGCAAACAATAAAAGGTGGGCTGTGCTGTTTACATGTCTCAGTGTGCGAGCAGTACACATCGAGGTAATAGAGACTTTAAGCGCTTCCAGCTTTATTGACGCGCTCAGAAGGTTCTTCTCTATCAGAGGGCCAGCTGTGCAAATCCGGTCCGATCGAGGCACAAATTTTACTGGCGCCTTGAAAGAGCTCAACCTAGAACTAGATGCAGACATTCAGAGATATCTTCAAGAGCAACAATGCACATGGATTTTCAATCCGCCACACGCCTCCCACATGGGAGGTGCGTGGGAGCATCTGATTGGTGTGGCAAGGCACATCCTAGACTCCATGTTGCTACAGCAGCGCTTCGTCTCTTTGACACACAAAGTCCTCGTCACCCTGATGGCAGAGGTTTGTGCCATAATCAACGCAAGGCCTCTTCTGCCTGTTTCAACCGACCCGGAGAACCCACTCATTCTTACTCCGTCAATGCTCTTAACACAAAAGACTGGACCTCCATCGTCCCCTCCAGCAGACTTTGGCAGAGCAGAGATCCTTCGGCAGCAGTGGAAGCAAGTCCAGCACCTGGCAGAGATATTCTGGCACAAATGGCAGAGAGAATACCTAAACACTCTGCAAAGCAGGACCAAATGGCCGGACAAAAGGCCCAACGTGAATGAAGGAGACATTATTCTGATGAAAGACAGTGCTGTGAAAAGAAATCACTGGCCTATGGCAGTGGTTACAAGGGTACATCCCAGCAAAGACGGTGTTGTGAGAACTGTTGAAGTAAGAGCAATTAAGCAAGGCAGAGCTAAAGTGTATACTAGACCTATTACTGAACTTATTTTGTTGATTTCTCCTAAACATGATACTGAATATGTTTAGAGATGTGTTGTTGGCGGATGTGGTATACTGTAAATACCAGACAGGGAGTGTCATGGTCTCAGTAGACCATAAATACATTTGCAGGTCAAAAAGACATAAAAAACTATGTTTAAGTAGTTATCTGTAATACGAAAGCGACACCTACAGGTTAATGCTGGTAGCGGAGGTAATATTACGTTTAATTTCGTTTCCTTTTTCAGTTAGCTCGAGAGATACGGAGCTAGACGGTGGTTCAGCATTCTCCTACTGCTACGAAACTTTGTGTTTACTATTAAAACTTCTTGTCAGCGAGGGCAATCCCCTGTAAGTATCATTTATGTCTGCTAATGTGACGAACGTAACTGTAGTGAGACAATTTTCTGTTAAAGTAGTGCGTACTGAAATGACGGCTCGTCAGTGTCAGCTACGTCGTGATAACAATACTCTGTGATGATATACCACCGCACAAGTTGTATGTGAGTTTAAAGGAGCTTTATTTGTATTTTACAGTTTTACAAAAGAGAATAAAGGACAAAAGGAATGGATCATCAGGCTGCATTAGTGGTTCTTTATGCCTTTTCTGTTTAGCTGACTGGATGGCTAGGCACCGAGTCCTAGCGAGGCCAGAACAATCGCCACATATTGCACAACAATGCAAAAATGTACACTTCAGGTAAGGACATACTGATTCGTTGAAATTAATACATACGGGTATACCAAATCTTTCTAAAACTCTGGCCTTGCTAGGTAAAGCTTGGACCCGAGAGACTTTAGACCCAGTGTCAGACTTGAAGTACTGACTGGCCTTCTCTTGGGATGTTTCATAAGCAGTACGAGAGAAAGAGACGTAAATGGAGCAGGAGTTAATCTTGTGACCAGTAAAGTGTCTACTAATCAGTTTGATATTGACAACAGACCAATCCAATTTGACATTGGAACGTTGGATGTACATTGCTGCTTTGGCAGAAAAACACTTATGGTACTCGTAGAACAATGAACCGCCGTAATTGAAAGCTAAATCTGCGTCTATTTTGTTGACAGAATCTTTTATATCGAAAGGAGCTGGGAGCACGGGGTCATAGATGTCTTGGGGAGGTCTTTTTGCTGAAGAAGTGGAAGCTGCCGCAGGTGTTGCATTTTTCCTTTTAGCTTTAGTCTTCGCTGGAGCCAGGTTGGACGTATTAGGTGGAGTCGGATCAGGATCGGACAAAGTGAGGAAATCTTAATGAGATAATCCTGTTGGAACTGCGATGTTACAGCTGAATAAATTCTCCAGAATCCTAGAAACTGGCCATTCTGAGATTGAAGCTTGGCATTGGGCCAGACGAGCACTCCTGCTTTTGGCAAGAGAGTTGGAGAGTTGTTCGTCTCCGGCTGTTTGGGTGATGGCAGTGTTGTCGTCTGGATCTGATCCAGGGTCATTAAGGGATAACTCCTCATCTACATCAGGGTTAAACATGATCCCCGTTAAACTCAGAATGCCCAGTAGGAAACAAGACACTAGCAAGAGGGATACGCATTGCGCGCAGACGTGGCATATGTAGAATGCATCTGGTTAATATAGGCATGCGATAATGATTACATTAACCTGATTGGCTGAGAACATTAAATTGAATGAACCAGTTAGAGCGCAAATAGAGTTTCATGGCTGAACTAATCATCAAAATGAACCCTTTGAAATTTGCCGCAAAATTAACTTCCCTCCTTCTGAAGGGACGTAAGTTAAATGTGATGCCGCACGCAACCACGAATACAGTAGATATTAATTCTGTATATTACCAAAGACTGACGATAATACCACCGCGATAGGTTCTGATTGTATTTGATTTTATTCTACATTAAGGAAACTTTATAAAATCTACAGAGGAAGAGACCCAACCAGTGTTTCCAACTAATTTACAGGGAAAGTTGCTAAAGGCAGAACAATTTGTTGCCAAAAGTTGCTAAATGACACTGATCTCACTGCGCGATGAAATCATTATGTGATCATGGCGCAAAACTGCATAGAATTACATTTGGCCAAGTATGGTGACCCATACTGCTCTGCATTTAACCCATCCAAGTGCACACAAACAGTAGTGAGAAGTGAACACACAGACACACACGTTTGTTTTTGTGAATTGTGGGGACTTTCCATAGACTTCTATAGTTTTTATACTGACCAAACAATACTGTTTATCCCCTCACCCAACCCTAACCCTAAACCTACCCTTTACAGAAAACCTGTTTGCATTGTTACATTTTCAGATAAACATCATTTACTATTTTTAATCATTTTTAAAATGTGAAAAATTTCAGGTTGTACAAAAAAAAAAAAAAAACGACTACCCTTTTCTTCAAAAAGCACCCAGCAACAAATTTAGCTATTTTTAAAATTTATTTTGGCAACTTTTAGCAACTGTCAAATTATAAAAATGCACACATTTCTCCTCTTAATTACACAAAAATTGGAAATCGGTCTAGCAGTACAAATCCTAACCACCATGTAATTTCTTATTAACTGTCACGGATTGGTCAGGTTCTGCAGCCACTCACACGCAGCGTTCACAATCCCCTGAATTCTGATCACCGTCACCTGTATTCAATCACCACACACACATATAAGCATGCACCACTCACCAGTCATTGTCCGGGCTTGTTAATCTGAAGCGGACTCATTGTGACGCTCTCTCCGAGTTCACAACATTCTACCTACCTGATTATACTTACCTTTGTCTCTACTTCATTCCAGTCTGTCCAAGTCAAGCCGCATCCAGTCAGTGGTGTGTGTGCCGTAAGTCTGTCAGCAAACTGTGTGTGCATCGTCTGCTTTGAAGTGCAACTCCCATCGTTCCTGCAGAGGAAACAAACTTCATTCAGCTCGTAGATATCCATTCAAGAACATTGAAACCCTGAACTGTTATACTCACCTTTTCCTGCACGTCATCCTTCATCTGTGACTCTGCTGTAAATAAATACCTTTACCTTCACTTACCTTAGTTGTCCGTCTGCTTCCGTAACAGAAGCCCGGACCTAACAAATTGCAACAGCATGAGCAACCCCGATCCATTCCAGGAACCAGGTGTGCAACGGATTTTTATTACAATGTTCATTGGTGTTTACGATGCAACCTGCTTTATATCCCACAGATCAGTCTCAAATCGCCTTCATCACTTCGCTGCTTACCGGCAGCTCATTCCATCCGCACGTTAATAACTCACTTCAAGGAAGTATTCGGATGATCGGATGGAGAAGTATCCGCTGGTGAGCAACTCTACCATCTTAAACAGGGTGTAATGTCTACCCAGGAATATTCTCTTCGTTTTCGTACTTTAGCTGCTGCAAGCGGATGGAATGAGCGATCCTTTCTGACCACCTATCGGTTGGGGTTGGAACCGAAGCTCCAGTTGCAGTTAGCAGCATTAGATGACAACATGGGATTAGAGAAATGTATTCAGCTCTCTCTCCGCTGTTCTGAACGGATACAGTCTTACCAATGCAACCAAGAACCTGTCAATAATGCACTCCTCCATCCTTCTGAGCCAGCCAGCCCTTCAGAACCAGAACCCATGATCCTGGAATCCGGAAGACTTACCTCCGCTGAGCGACAGAGGAGGCTGACCCGGGGTCTGTGCATGTACTGTGGAGCTAGCGGGCATGTTCGGTTGAACTGCCCGCTCCGTCCAGTACGCACTGCGGTGAGTGTTATTCATACAGACCGCGAAAAGATGCACCCACTGACTACCAATGTTTGTATAACCACTCTGTCTTCTTCTGTTGTAGTCACCGCTCTCATCGACTCCGGGTCAGCAGGAAATTTCATCTCGGGAACCCTCTGTCGCCAGCTTCACCTCCGGACAAAAACCACGTCCAAGATCTACCAAATTCAACCAATAACCGGCGAAACAACCTCACCCACACATATCCATCGCAAATGTGAACCCATCAACCTCCAGATTGGAATTCTCCACCAAGAGAAGATTCAGCTTCTGGTTCTGGGGGGCTGCGGCCGTGTATTGATTACCGGATCATCAACCAAGGCACCATCAAATTCCGGTATCCCCTTCCTCTCTTCCCTGCGGCCCTCGAACTCAGGTCAGCGAGGATCTTCACCAAGTTGGACCTCCGCAGCGCTTACAATCTGGTGAGAATACGAGAGGGGGATGAATGGAAGACCGCCTTCGTGACCCCTACCGGCCATTACGAGTATCTTGTCATGCCCTACGGTTTGGTCAACGCCCCCTCCGTATTCCAAAACTTCATCCATGAAGTACTCCAGGAGTTCCTCCACAAATTTGTCGTTGTCTACATAGATGACATCTTGATTTACTCCCGGAGTGAGGCGGAACACCATCACCACGTTGCGGAGGTCCTTCAAAGACTCAGAGACCACCAGCTCTACCTCAAAGCTGAAAAATGTTCATTTCATCTCCCTTCTGTGCAATTCCTAGGATACATCATCGACCAGCAGGGGGTACGCATGGATGAGAGGAAGGTCTCTGCAGTTGTCTCCTGGCCAGAACCAACAACCATCAAAGAACTACAAAAATTTCTAGGATTCTCCAATTTCTATCGACGATTCATCCATAGCTACAGCAACATCACCGCACCTCTTACCACTCTTCTCAGGGGAAAACCCAAAACCCTCCTTTGGACTCCCGAAGCAGCCGCAGCCTTCCAATCCTTGAAGTCCGCCTTCACCCAAGCTCCACTCCTGACTCATCCTGACCCTGATTTACCTTTCGTGGTGGAGGTAGACGCGTCAACCACCGGGGTAGGAGCTGTTCTCTCCCATCATCATGGGAATCCCCCGTTACTCCAGCCATGTGCCTACTTCTCCCGGAAGCTCAACCCGGCGGAAAGGAACTATGATATCGGCAACAGGGAGTTGTTGGCCATTAAACTCACCCTGGAGGAGTGGCGACATTGGCTGGAGGGCGCCAATTTCCCATTTCAAGTCATAACAGACCATAAAAACTTGCAATACCTTCGTAACGCCAAACGTCTCTGTCCCCGTCAAGCTCGCTGGTCATTGTTCTTCTCCAGATTCCAATTCTCCATCACATATCGTCCAGGACCCAAGAACATCCGAGCAGATGCTCTATCAAGAATGCATGACCACCCTGAAACCTCTGAAACTCCGGTCAATATCATCCCAGAACATATCATCATCATCAACCCAATAGAATGGTCTGCCCCTCCTGTTGTCGCCACTCCTGAACCTAGACCTCCGCCGGGTTGCCCACCAGGTCGTCAGTTTGTTCCTAGGACCCAACGGATAGCTCTCATCCACTCCACGCACACCTCCCTGGGCACTGGGCATCCAGGGGCCAACAATACCCTCACGCTGCTATCCGAACGCTTCTGGTGGCCTGCTATGGCAAGTGATGTGAGGCAGTACGTCCAAGGTTGCAAGGAGTGTGCCATGTCCAAAAGCCCCCGACACTTACCTGCAGGAAAACTCCATCCCTTGCCTGTCCCGAACCGCCCCTGGTCACATCTAGGAGTGGATTTCATGACCGATCTCCCCTCATCTGATGGAAATACCTGCATCCTGGTCATCATTGATCGATTCTCAAAATTCTGCCGTCTTATCCCTCTGAAGGGACTTCCTACCGTCCTAGAGACAGCAGAGACCCTTTTCAATCATGTTTTCCGCTATTATGGTATCCCCGAAGATATCGTTTCAGACAGAGGACCCCAATTCATCTCGAGAGTATGGAGATCGTTTTTCAGACTCCTAGGTGTGACCATCAGTCTCTCCTCTGGATACCACCCTCAAACAAACGGCCAGACGGAGAGGAAAATTCAGAAAGTGGGGCGGTTCCTCAGAACCTTCTGTCATGGTCACCAGGACTCCTGGAACCAGTTTCTGGACTGGGCAGAGTATGCCCAAAATTCACATTCCAGTGTGTCCTCGGATTCCAACCACCCCTCTTTCCCTGGAATGGTGAACCATCAGAGGTGCCCGCAGTGGATTACTGGTTCCGGAAGAGGGAGAGGGTCTGGGACGCTGCTCACCACCACCTCCAGAGGGCAGTGCGCAGATCCAAGTCAATCGCCGATCAGAGAAGGATTCAAGGTCCCGCCTATGCTCCAGGCCAAAAGGTTTGGCTCTCCACTCGAGACATTCGTCTGCGCTTGCCCACTCGGAAACTTAGTCCCAGGTTTGTTGGCCCCTTTACCATACTGGAACAGGTCAACCCCGTCACCTTCAAACTCCAGTTACCACCTCAATACAGGATTCACCCTTCATTTCATGTTTCACTGCTCAAACCCTTTTACCCACCTCTGATTCCCTCCACAGAACCTGGCCACAAAGAGGAACCCCCTCCCCCTCTGTTGCTGGAAGACGGCTCCATCTACTCGGTCAAGGAAATCCTGCAATCCCGACGTCGTGGTGGTCAGTTACAATATCTGGTCGACTGGGAAGGATACGGACCAGAAGAAAGGTCGTGGGTCCCCAGAGCTGACATTCTGGATCCCACTCTCTTGTAGGATTTCCACACTAGTCATCCGGAATTCCCTGCATCTCGTGGACGAGGTAGACCACCACGACGCCGGAGGTCTCGGCCCTCAGGAGTGGGCCCTGGGGAGGGGGGTAATGTCACGGATTGGTCAGGTTCTGCAGCCACTCACACGCATCGTTCACAATCCCCTGAATTCTGATCACCATCACCTGTATTCAATCACCACACACACATATAAGCACGCACCACTCACCAGTCATTGTCCGGGCTCGTTAATCCGAAGCAGACTCATTGTGACGCTCTCTCCGAGTTCACAACATTCTACCTACCTGATTATACTTACCTTTGTCTCTACTTCATTCCAGTCTGTCCAAGTCAAGCCGCATCCAGTCAGTGGTGTGTGTGCCGTAAGTCTGTCAGCTGTCAGCAAACTGTGTGTGCATCGTCTGCTTTGAAGTGCAACTCCCGTCGTTCCTGCAGAGGAAACAAACTTCATTCAGCTCGTAGATATCCATTCAAGAACATTGAAACCCTGAACTGTTGTACTCCCCTTTTCCTGCACGTCATCCTTCATCTGTGACTCTGCTGTAAATAAATACCTTTACCTTCACTTACCTCAGTTGTCCATCTGCTTCCGTAACATAACTATACATTCTGAACAATTATATTCTTAAGCAATGTATTGGCAGTTAGTATGCTACACTTTAAGAAAAGTCTGTAATAGGGCACATTGTTTTGTGTATTGATTTTCCAGGTTTTTTTTTTTTTTTTTTTTACCTGAATTTAAAATTACACATTGTATTTTGTGTTCTCAGGTTACAAATTAGAAAATTACCAGTATTTGTTATTATTATTATTATTATTATTATTATTATTATTATTATGTATTTTTAGTTAAATATTTATTTATTTATTTTTCTACATGTCTTTAACTGCAGGTACAAACTAATAATAAGGTGTTGTCATGAATGAACAATTATTAAAGAACAATTGCATCTAGCTACTTAATTCATGTGATTTGTACTGCTAGACCGATTTCCAATTTTTGTGTAATTAAGAGGAGAAATGTGTGCATTTTTATAATTTGAGTCACAGTTGCTAAACGTTGCCAAATAAATTTTAAAAATAGCTAAATTTGTTGCTGGATGCTTTTTGAAGAAAAAGTTGGGTAGTCTGAAAAGTTGCTAAATCTAGCAACAAAATTGCTAAGTTGGCAACACTGGACCCAATGGCCTTCACTACATGATGACTGTCATGAATCTGGTTGGTAACCTTCGGTCCGCTCACCACCAGATGTCGCTCTTGCACTTTCACATCACACAGACTGTTGCAACTACTACGTCTCCCATCACCCATCACGCTGATTGCACCAACACCTGTAGCCAATCAGACGCGCTATATAAGCCCCGGACTTTCCCCGTTACTCACCGAGTATTGTGTAGTTGTATTGTGAAGAACTGTGTATGTTGCGTTTAGTGCTCTTCTATTGTTAGCAGCCTTTACATAGTAGTTTCCTAAGTTTAGCTTTCTCGTCTTGTTTCCTCATTTTGTCTGTGTCGCTGCCTGCCCTGTGGATTTCTAGCCTGTTATCGGATTACCCCACGGATCACGTTTACCGCTGATCGACCCTCGCCTGCTCCACGGACTATTCTTGTGTCTCGCTCCAACATACCTGTTCGCTATTGTTCGACCCTGCCTGTTTTTGACCATGTTTTTGTCTTGTCCTTCTAATAAAAGCTCGTACTTGGATCCGCCCGTTTCACGTCTCCCTCGCTTCGTTACAATGACACAGCTACACGGAAATTCAAACAGTGAAGCTCTAACGGTCATCTGAGAGATGGACGTGAACTAAGCCAAAGGTAAGCATTATACATGTATTTTTATTGATCGTTTTGTCCATGAAATGTTAAATTTCACTTAGATTTATATTGTTTTGTGTTAATAAATTTTCAAATTCCCCTCTTTGTAATTTTACATATCCCTGTTGGTTAATTTGCCGGTAAGGCGGTCCAAGTTACAGTCTGAGATAAATTTATGTTGATCCCTTTTAGTTGTTTAAATTGGTCACTAAATCATGTAACTTTACAAAAATATATTTAATATTTTTAAAATTTTATCTGGTGTGAAGTGTTTGTGTAGTCTAGTTCACGCAAGCCTGTGAAATTAGGCACTTAAAAATTAATAATAATTAAAAAAAAAAAAAAAAACGATTCACAATTCAGTCTGTCAGTATTTTCTGTTCATATGTTGTCCACAGAGCCCAAAATGAGTATTGTGAAGCTATATTTATATTTATAATAATCATTTATATTTCAGTTATGTTTTATGTTGTGACAACCTGGACCAGACTCTCTGCTGTATAGAGAATGGGAACCTACGTCACTGCGCATTTCATTCTGGGTAGTCGCCACCATGTTTTAGGACATGCCAAGTAGTGTACAATGACAACAAATACAAATCACTAGAAGAAAAACACGGCTGTATTTGCATGAATATTTTTAAGAGCTGCATGTATTTGTTTAGAATATATGTACTAATATTTATCAGTTGTGTGGCAAGGACACAACACATAAACAACATGATACACACTCACAGAAATCATACAGCCACCTTCTATCGTACCGCACACAGGACCAAACTGATTTCTCTTTTGCAGTTTGTAATGACCAAGTGGCACTGATATTATGCCAGATAAAATAAACAATATAAATTGATCTTGGCCAGTTGATCATGTTAAACGACCCACTGCTCTGCACTTTATCTCTGTGTTTATCTCTTATCACTTCAGGCGTTTGTTCTATTCGACTTTAAGTGCCCTGCGAAGTGGACATCACATGTTACTCCGGCATGATTCCAGTTCGAAAAGACCGTTAATATTCCATTCAAATGGCATTAAAGTGTGGAAGACATGAATTTAAATTGCATTTACTTACAGAGGAATAAGATTTTCACACTTCTCTAGTAAGTTTCATCTGTGTGTGAAGACACTGCAAGCAGCAGCGCAGCGCAAATCCATGAATGAAGTGAAGTAAACCTAAACGGATTTCCCCTGCTCAGGGAGTAGGGAGCTGGTTATCTAAATCAGGTGTTAACTAAGAGAGACATGCAAAATATGTACGCGAGGACTGGAATTGAGAACTGTTACATTAATCAACACATATCCGTCACATGTAAATCCAAGGAAGACAAGGGAGATTACAGAATCCACAATAATAACTTTAATATAATCAAAACGGAACACGACAGGGAACTGAACAGAGCTGACATTAAACAAGAGGAGACAAACCAAACGGGCGAACACAGGACTATAAATACTAACAAAGTAATCAGGGAGAAACAGACACAGGGTGTGGAGCTAATTGATAATTTACAAATGAGAAAAGGAACAGAACCAAATAAGGGCAAACAGGAACTAAGGCTGGGGGGAAAACACGGAACACAAAGTCCAAACCCTGACAATATCATCATATCGCCCTAATTTCTTAATGCTAAAGCATTAGGGCAGGGGTGCCCACCCTGTTGCTGGAGATCAACCTTCCTGCAGAGTTTAGTTCCAACCCTAATCAAACACATCTGTCTGTAATTATCAAGTGCTCCTTCAGATCCTAATTAGCTGGTTCAGGTGTGTTTGGTCAGGGTTGGAGTTGAACTCTGGAGGAAGGTTGATCTCCAGGACCAGGGTTGAGCACCCCTGCATTAGGAGACAAATAACATTACGACCATCTGTAATGCAGCTCTGAAATGAATTATGTAGTGAAAGCACTACACCAAATAAGTCTTACTGGACTTAAATGGAACAAATACACAATTTCTTACAAAGAGTTGCTGAACAGTGAATCAGAGGAGTGCTGCTGTATGAATACTGAGAGTGATCGTAACAAGCTATATCACAAATAACATTTCCAAACATGTTTTCGTACATTGTTCAGAGCGTCACAGCAAGCGTTCTCCATTCTAGTGGGTTTTAACCTTATAATATACATTTTAACATCTACTTCTACTGTTACCCAGTCTCTTCTGTAGAGCCTGTATCCCAAAGTCCCAGAATGCAGTGCATTGCTGACATCACGTTCCCATTCTCTATATCGATGCCCTTTTGTGTGCTCTTTTCATTATTGTGAATGCAGATATTATTCAAATACGTGAACACTTGACTAATGCAGGAATAAGAATCTACCATCTTTGAATGTACCAGAATTTTAACTGGTTAATTTGTTAAATGCAGTTGGAATACAGTTGAGGTCAAAAGTTTACATACACCTTGCAGAATCTGCAAATTGTTTTTTTTTTTTTTTTTTTTTTTTCCAAAATAAAAGGTATCATACAAAATGCATTATTTTTTTATCTAATACTGACCTGAATAAGTTATTTCACATAAAAGATTGAATTTATAAAAATTACCCCGTTCAAAAGTTTACATACAGAAGATCAACTTATTTTGTCTTCTGGGAAACATGTAAGTATTTTCTGTACAGTACAGTACAGAGCGGTACTAAATGGAAAGAAAAAGATATTTAGCCAAAATAAGAAAAATGTACACAACTTCACTCTGTTCAAAAGTTTTCACCCCCCGGGTCTTAATGCATAATTTTCCTTCTGGCACATCAGTGAGCATTTGAACCTTCTGTAATAGTTGCATATGAGTCCCTCAGTTCTCCTCAGTGTCAAAAGATGGATCTTAAAATCATACAGTCATTGAAAGGGTTCAAATACACAAACATGCTGAAAAACCAAAGAAATTGTGGGACCTGAAGGATTTTTCCGAAGAACAGCGGGAAGTTGAACTGTTTAGGACAAACAAGGGACTCATTAACAACTATCACTAAACAAACAAACAAAAACACACACAGCTGTGGATCATTCAAGTAACAACACAGTATTAAAAATCAAGTTTATATAAATTTCTGAACGGGGTCATTTTTCAACTATTATTTTCTCTTGTGGACTATATGTAAACATATTTTATGTGAAATATCTTATTCAGGTCAATGCTAAATAAAAAATAACATGCATTTTGTGTGATCCCTCTAATTTTTTGTAAAATAATTAACATTTTGCAGATCCTGCATGGTGTATCTTGAGTGTATTTTGTATGTTCAAGGTGCATTTTGACCTCAACTGTAAAAATAAAAATGAATTAGATTTTTTTCAGCTCCAACGGTTGAACATATACTTACGAACATATGAATATTTACAAAATATATGAGGGTGGGATGGGATCAGGACAGTTTTTCCTAGTTAGCTAGTTTGTGTTGTAATTCTGAAGGTGTTCACTAACAATAACAGTGTTAATAACACCCGATGTACTTGTTACGTCATAAGAGGAATGGAATCTAAGCAAATATTAGTCTGTCTCATTCTTATTCTGAGGTCACCGTAGCCACCTGGACCCGGTCTTTATCCAGATCCGACAGTCACTGCAGATACCCGGATCCAGTCCAGATGGTGGATCAGCACCTAGAGACAACCTCGACAGCCCTGAATGTCAGCGGACACCATGTCAACTACACTCTAAAAAACACTGGGTTAAAAACAACCCAATTTGGGTAGTTTTTAACCCAAGGGCAGGGTAAATATAGGACAAAACACATTTGGGGTTAATTTTACCCAAAATTGGGTAAATATACATGAAATAATGTTCACAGATTAATTTAAATCATCTAAACTTTTGTAAAATACTCCACACAACCACTGGTTTGGATGATAATTTCCTTTATTTTGCTTTATTTATCATTTACAGCATTGTTTATCGTTTTAATGTGTACATATTGCTTATTTAAACTCGTTTAACAAACATTAAAAGTACAAATGAAACATTAAACATAAGTAGTTCATGTATAATCAACCAGTCTCTGTTATTCCATTTCCACCGTAACGGCGCTGGCTCTCGTGCCCGAGCTGGAGTCGTGTTCGGTGGGGAACTGCTCACGGCTAAGACCGCCGCCCTGCGTTTGGCCCGAAATGTACTGCGACTGCTTTCACAACCTACCAAAAAACAAAAGTTACTCTCCAAAAATACTAATATTCTGTATCTTTACGAAAAATTTGTTTATTTTATGCAGAGTATCAGGCTTTTCCATCATGCGATGAGACCGATGTTTAGATGACTCACACGAGCATGTTGCTGTCACAAACATGTTGGAAGGACGTACTCGCACAAGGATAAAGGTGAAATCCAAAGTCTTTAATATAATCCACAAAGAAGTAACAGGAAGGCAGCAAAACACGTGCTCATAGACAAGACTGGACGACAAACACTAAACTGAGACCAACTTATAAAAACAGGTGATTACAAAGAACTAAATAGGATACAGGTGAAACGCAGTTTCGTATTTCCACTTCCTATTTTCCTAGTGACTAAAAAGCCTATAGATTGGCTTGTTTTGACTGAGAATCAAACATGCAGTTATATTTACACCAATTATGTTAGCTAGATAATTAATTTATAGAAGCAGCACTTCTACATTTATAAAGTTAGATATAGCACAGCTAATTTTATATACATTAAATGTTGAGAATGTTCATGTAAAGTATTATGAAGATGCTTAAATAAATATCTTCATAAAGCATTATTGTATACATTAACTTTCCCTAGTGCTTGTTGCAGTGTAGGAATAGTGGGTTACACAAGTTTGTATAGTTAAATGTGATGTACAAAGTGATTTGGATAATGGGGGGCCTGTGCCCCAGTAGAGCTTTAGGTCTAGCAACGCCCCCGCTTAGAATTGCTCTCTCAACGCAATCCCCGCAATAAATAACTCAACCGCTGGTTTATATCTGACCCATGATCTGAGTAATACAAAAACTACCTAAACATTGGGTTGTTATGTCTGACCCAGGAGTTGGGTAACACTAAAAAACTACCCAAACATTGGGTTTTTACATTTAACCCAGCAGCTGGGTAACACAAAAACTACCCAAACACTGAAAAAATAACCCAAAAAAATTTACCCAAAAGGCTTAACCCAGCATTTGGGTTAAAAAAAAAATAACCCAGGAGTTTTTAGAGTGTAGATGAGCCCTAGAGACAGATCCCCAGTGAGGCCCTTACCAACTATATGGCCGTTGACACAAAACCTTAGCAAAGACCATGATGAACCACACCATACTGGTTCGTCTGGCCAGAGGACCCCTGACTGAGCCTGGTTTCTCCCAAAGTTTTTTTCTCTATTTCTGTCACCTTTGGCTTGTTCAGTTGGGGACACCTAATTCTTGGGAATATTAACGACTTGCAGAGACACTATTTGAAGAGAGCTGAACTGATGATGATATGATGATGACATCACTGAATTAACAATGAACTGACTTCAACAGAAATACTGACAGACTGTTTACTTTTGTCCTGTTTTTAGAGCTGCTTTACAGCATAACTGAATTTTGTTTGTATTATCAACACATTATTTTCCCGTTTAACAATGTAAAGCTGCTTTGACACAATCTGTATCATATATATGCTATATATTAAAAAAAGGGTATGTTGACTTGATTTGACAATTCTTCATAAAAGTGTTTTTGTGCTGTCTGTTTTGAACGATTTTGTATTTTTGAGAATTGTATTATTAGCCTTCAATTTTCATAAGATTACATCAAATCAGTCAAGTGAATTGTAGTTACACATATAGAATAAGTTGTGGTTACTTATTTTTTTCAAGGCAACAGGTTTTCTCAATTTAAGCAAGTAGACAAAATTCAGATTAATTTGTTAGTTTTAAGTAGATTGACACTTTTAAGTAATCACAATTTAATAAATTTAAGTTAGTCCAACCTAAAAATAACTTTTCTTTTGTCAAGGTAACTCAGTATTGTCAAGTTAGCCTAACTTTTTTTTTTTTTTTTTTTAAGTATGCATGAAGTTTATTTACTTAATTTTAAGGCAATGGGTTTCCTCACTTTTTTAAGTTTAGTCGACTTATTGCTTTTTACAATGAAAAAAAAAAAAAACATTACAAATTCTGTGAGTTTCCCATGATAACCAATAAAACCATTACAAATTCTGTGACGATTTTTACTGTTTTGTGTGTGTGTGTGTGTGTGTGTGTGTACTAGTAATGTTTTATATTGTTGGGAAGTTGTATGGTTTATGTATAGAAATTAGCGCTCAAAAATAATCTGATATTAAAAAAAAAAAAAAAAAAAAAATTCAGATATAGGAACATATGTGTAGTATAAAATGTGTGATAAATATTTAATACATCTTTCTTTATAAATAAACAGGAGCGTGGATGCAATGCAAATTCAAATTCATCTAGAAAAATTGAAAAACCAGCAGGATGACCGTATAAATATCAATGTCTGTCAAAGATTTCTTGTTACAAGTAATGGCCTTATAATTTCTGTCAGTAAACAGAAATAGGGTGCTTTTGGCATCTTTTTAGTTACACATGAAGCCCTTGAACAAGTAGCTGCATTGATAAATGGTTGCAGACAAGGGAGAGGATCAAAAATTAGTTCTAATTGCGGATCTTCAAGAACAGATTCAAACCGCTGGTTAAAATTATGTAATTTGTCTTTTTTGAGTGTTTGCAAGTTAGGCCTCACTCATATGTCTCTACTCTAGTCTTTAATTGATTTGTTAAATATACTGGTATAATCTGTGTGAAATTCTTATTAACAGCTGTCAAAAATGCTCCTGGCCAGATCACAGTGTGATATGGTAATTAACATGACAGAAAATACTTTTATGAACAAGATTAAAGATGGAACCAATGGGTATCTCTCTCTCTCTCCTCCACAAAGAGCAGACCAAATATCAGTGATGTGGATGCTAATCGAGTCAAGCTGTTTAGCCTTTTATAAATAAAGAAGTAAAAAACTCTGGTGTTTCAGAAGTGACCTCTTTTAATTTGGCATGGATAATGTGTGCAGAGCTACTGCTCTCTTAATTAAGTGCCTATGATATTACAACTGCTTATAATTAACAAAGGCTGCTTAGGCCAAGCCAAGATAAATAAATGACAGATTTCAGGTAAGGTTTACTGCAGTCTGTAAAAATCATTTTGCCATCTGGGAAAGAGCTAGCACTAAGCTCCTCTCATACTTCGGTAAGAATACTCTCTCACACACACACAAACAGAGAGAGAGAGAAGCACAAAACATTATTTACTTTATTTATGCATTGATTTTTCACTTGAGGACTAAAAAAAAAATTGTCAGATTGAGCTCACTATATGAGGACAATCAAATAAGTCAAATCAGTCCCCTGACAATGGGTGCATCTCAATTAGCTTCATAGCTCATTAATCAGCATATTATGCACACAAATTCAGCACTGTTAAAGGACCCTGGCTGACTATGCATTGGGATTGTGGTCACTCAAAATCCAAGTCAAAAGGAAAGTCTAGAGTTAAAGGAAAATGTCACTGCTTCATGAGGCTTCATTTGCCCATCACTACTGTCAACTGTTGAGTGAATGAGTGTCATGTCCCGCTTGTTTACTTCGAACCAGAAGATGCTCCCACTTTTGACGCAAGGCCTCAAGGGGCGTAGGAAACTTGGTTCGCTCCAAATACAAGCATTTCTTTACATTTTGAACACACAAATGTTATTTTAACACACAAATATTTTGTTTTTCACCGTAATTTGGATGAATACTTAACATCAAACTATCTATATGCTAAGTTTTGTTCATGGTATCCCAAACATTGTTTTCATAATGAGAGGCACAACGTGATGTAAACAAACAAGGCTTTATACAGTAACATTCGTGCCTATCGGCCCCATTGCCCTATCAACTCAAATGCATAGGCAATTGCACTTATTATAGACCCAGCAGTCCTTTCAAGTTCACCTTCCTCCATTTCAGAACAAGTGTGCGTTTTTTCTGTTGGAAAATGAACATATTTAAATGTAAAACTACATTTAACCATCTGGTATTGTTCATTTGGGGGTCGCACTTGTATTGTTCACGATCAAAAGTGAACAAACATCTGAAATGTAACCTTTTTTTTTATTTATTTATTTTCAGTGAAACCAATGTAATATATTTTTGTTCAATAACATTGTATCCTTTTTATTTTGTATTTTGAGAGAATTTCATGGTACTAATTAATAGTTATGCAATAATTATGGTAAAATTTTTGTCCATAAGAAAATTAGAAAACCATAAGGAACGGCTTCAAACGATCCCAAATGCGGTTGTAAATCCCAGCTGAGAAAGAATGGGCCTTATCTAGCATAACGATTGGTTATTTCCATAAAATAATACAATTTATATACCTTTTAATGTTAAACCCTCGTCTTGTCTTACTCTGCCTGGACTGTTTTTTTCTGGTTCATATTGAAAAACTCCCATCTCATGTTTTCCCTCAACTTCAAAATCTTCTTATATGACTGTTTTACCTTTTTTGTTCTTTGCATGTTTACTTTGCAAAGACTAGGTCGGTACTTCTGCAGCGACGTAGGATGATTTTGAAATGATTTTTTGAAGTTGAGGGAGAAAATATAATTGTTAGTTTTTCAACATCGTGTGTTGGATTGTAGCGTGGTAGAAGACTAGTTAGGTACGCAGGAGCTAAACCGTTAAGGGCCTTATAGGTAAGAAGTAATATTTTGTAGCTGATGCGGAACCTAATAGGTAGCCAGTGCCGAGACTGTAAAATTGGGATTAATATGATCATATTTTCTTGACCTGGTAAGGACTCTAGCAGCTGCATTTTGGACTATCTGTAGCTTGCTTATCAAAGATGCAGGACACCCACCTAGTAGTGCATTACAATAGTCCAGTCTAGAGGTCATGAATGCGTGAACTAGTTTTTCTGCATCAGAAACAGGTAACATGTTTTGTAGCTTGGCAATGTTTCTAAGATGGAAGAATGCTGTTTTTGTAACATGAGAAATATGATTTTCAAAGGACAAGTTGAAGGCTAATATAACACCCAGACTTTTGACTGTAGTGGAAGTATAGTACATCCGTCTAGTTGTAGATTGTAAGCCAAGAGATTTTGTGTACTGTTTTTTGGTCCAATAAGTAATATCTCTGTCTTATCTGAATTTAATAGGAGAAAATTATTGGTTATCCAATCTTTTACATTTTTAACACACTCTGTTAAAGGAACACTCCACTTTTTTTTAAATAGGCTCATTTTCCAACTCCCCTAGAGTTATACAGATGTGTTTAACCGTTTTTGAATCCATTCAGCCGATTACCGGGTCTGGCGGTAGCACTTTTAGCATAGCTTAGCATAAATCATTGAATCCGATTAGACCATTAGCATCTCACTATAAAATGACTAAAGAGTTTCGATATTTTTCCTATTTAAAACTTGACTCTTCTGTAGTTGCATCGTGTACTAAGACTGGCGGAAAATTAAAAGTTGCTATTTTATACATATCATTTACAAATATCATTGCACCTGCTGCACCCATGGTACGGCAGCAAAATTCCTTGATTATTACGCCGGAATGAGAAAATAGTTCCTAGCCATATCGGCCTATAAAATCGCAACTTTTCATTTTCCGCCAGTCTTAGTACACGATGCAACTACAGAAGAGTCAAGTTTTAAATAGGAAAAATATCAAAACTCTTTAGTCATTTTATAGTGAGATGCTAATGGTTTAATCGGATTCAATGATTTATGCCAAGCTATGCTAAAAGTGCTACCGCCAGACCCGGTGATCAGGCTGAATGGATTCAAAAATGGTAAAACACATCTGTATAACTCTAGGGAAGTTGGAAAATTAACCTATTTTCAAACAAAGTGGAGTGTTCCTTTAACTTCGATAATTTAGAAGTTTCATCTGGTCATGTTGAGATATATAGTTGAGTATCATCAGCATAACAATGGAAACTAATCCCGTATTTTCTAATAATATTACCAAGGGGCAGCATGTATATTGAAAATAGCAGAGGACCTAGGACAGATCCTTGTGGCACTCCATACTTTACTGGTGATAACTGAGATGACTCCCCGTTTAGATAAACAAAGTGATAGCGATTGGACAGGTAGGATCTAAACCATCTTAAAGCCTGCCCTTGGATACCCGCATAGTTTTGTATCTATAGTGTCGAACGCAGCGCTAAGTTCAAGTAAAACTAGCAGCCTTGGTCTGACGCAAGAAGCAAGTCATTAGCGATTTTAACAAGTGTAATCTGTCTGACTGTGGATTTGTGGAGTCCAAACTCTTTAAGCTGGCTGCACACTAGGCGATTTTAAGGATGATTTGAATCCCGACTCATACCCCTGAATGATCGTGGCCCGATTGGAGGCTTGTCACAAATTATTTTTGTCCAAAAATCCTCTATTGTGTGGTGTCATTACAATTATTTAACTGCTCCCGATTGAGACGAAGAACTCAAAATCGTAAATATCAAACATATTTTTTGATATTTAGGATTCTTGATCGGGCTGCCTCTGACGTGATACCCATGACAGCCAATGAGAGCAAGTAAGCGTTACTTACCGGATGCTGCGTGCTTCTATAACTGAAACTTGGCAGCTGCAAAAATGCCACGAAAGCAAAATGCATCACCCATTTTCTTTTTTTATACTTTGTTTTTCGCTGTAAAACAGAACGTGCACCAGGAGAACCAGTTGATAAAGTCAATTGTCTTCCATTTGTTTTTTTTTTCTCTAGTCACGTTTGATCTTGCGAGTCTCCGAGAGCTCTCGTGTCACTGTGAAATCGTTCCTACAATCAACAAGTGTGTGGTCTCACAGTCTGGTCGATTCATCTAGTGTGTGCGTTCAGAGGATTATAAGGCTAAAAATCAGCTGAAACTGTCTTCATGTCTGTGGTCTCCCATGGTTTTAAACTCGGTTAAGATTTGATAATCGTCTAGTGTGCGGCCAGCCTTAGAGATGGTTTTGTAACCTTTTCTAGCTGGATGAGCAATAACTCTTTTTCTGAGGTTCTCAGAGATCTACTTTTTCATGCCATGATTCCACAAACATGTTCAGACTTTGATAGATTCCCTGTTCTTTAATTAAAACAGGGCATACACGGGCACCTGATAATCATCCTATTGACTGATAACACATCTGAACAAATGGACTCCAATTTCACCTTAAAATTAACTGCTAATCCTAGAGATTGACATACTTTTGCAACTCACAAATATTTAATACTGGACCTTTTTTTCCAACAAATAAATGACAAACTATATATTTTCATCTCATTTGTTTGATTGGGTTCTCTTTGTCAACTGTGTGTGGCTGAAGAGGCACTCATTGTTTCTCTTGTCCAAATGCTTTTTCAAATGTGCTCAGTGTATATTGCCTCTGTAGAATGTATGAGCTGTGTGTGTATAGGTGCTGCCTTATTTGCTTTGAGCATTTTTTTTTTCTTGCACAGAGAAAATGAAGTGTTGTAATACTCATCAGGACAGTCATGTTGTGGATTACAGTAAACAACAAATCAGTTACATTCTGCCTTCAAATACAATAGCAGCAGTGATAAGTATTCATTATGGCACTAGGAAAACATGAGGAGATATTAGCTTGAAATAGGATTATCATTGATTCGTGTAGCGGGGCAGACCCACTTGATCTTGGATCATCTCCCTTGTGTTTAACAATATCTAGAGTGTATAACTGAGAACATAAATTCAGTTCCTTTAGCCCACAGACTCATGTGCACATGTCATTATAGGGAGATTATATTAATGTGTTTCCTGTTTATCCAGGTCGATCACAGCCTAAATCATCCCTACTTGTCCTGGGGCCACAGATATCCATGGTCTAGATGGAGGTGTATTTCAAGTAGTTTACAAAATGAAAGCAGCTGTGTTTCCCTGCGTACTGTGGCTTCCTGACACGGATCATTAAACCTTATTAGCCACTTCCTTTTCCAGAGATCTTCACTCCTATTTTCAAGCCTCATATTAACATTTTCAGGGTTTTCAACTGGAAATTATTTGCCTTATTGCAGAGTGTCAACTGCCTTTAGTTTTCTGATGGGTAGTAATTGTTGCTTTAGAGTATAATCACACTGTTTCATTCTCCTACAGCACATCTCTCTTATTTTTGTCTTTCTCTCTGTTTGCCTTCAACAGCTTATTGAAATGGTGGACTAATAAAATGACATTCATATTGTTTCTTCTTAAGTAAATTTGTCATCTACTGCATTCTGATATGTGCTGCGTACAGTAAATAGAAACATGTAAGTAACCATAATCACCCTGTTAACCAGAATCACCGTTTTCCTCTCAATTAAATGCACATGCACAAAAATTCAACACCAGGGGTTTGCACTTTTCAAAAAATGACTTGGATTTTAAATGATCAGTTCAGTTCTTGATGTGGTCAAAATGGATGAAGAATTATAATTTGAAAGTCAATAGAAGTAGAACTAAAATGCAGTGTAGTTCACATCACTGCTCTATCTCTAACTCATAAGAATGGTGCACAGGACTCATGGAAAAGAGAGTTTCTTTTAACATGGGCATATAGATGCACACTGCAGTAATACTTTAGTCTCATGTATCCATGGATATCTTCTCTTTCTCATCCCAGCAATGGCAGCCCAGACTTATAAATCCTCAATCACAGGCCACTATGACTGCAGATTGGGTCTTTTCATCAATACATATTTTGACATGCAAGTCCATCACAGGGTGCTTTAATTTCACCACACAGCACGACAAACAGAGTGTCCCCATAATTACACTAAAGCACTTCCACCCCTCTTCTGTTTCACAAGAAAAGCAATATGCTATAATTAGTTTGACGAGGGAACGTATTTCTGGTGTGATGTAGAGATGGACAATGTTTCCATAGCGACATGGTCTGTAACCAGTGGTGTGTAAAATCTAAAGAAGGCATTTGTCTGACAGCAGAAGGCATCTGTTAACTGCACACATGCCAAGCATATTGAGTTGACACTGACACGCAGAGAAGAGCCTGCTGCGATGAGCCAGCTAATGAGGCTTGTTGCTGATTTCTCCAAAGACACACCACATGCATGTCGTATATGATGTTTAAAAGAATGTTCAACCTGCTCTTTTCCATACAATGAAAGTGGATGAGGACTAGGGGTTGTTAAGCCCTAAAAAATAACACTACAAATGTGTAATAAAAGTAGTCCATAAAGGCCCATTCATACCAAGAACAATAACTATAAAGTATACATGTCAGTATCGTATGTTTATTCTAAGTGCACACTCATCTGCCACATTAAATTCTCTTGTGATAGCAGGATTGATTCTGATTGGGTGTCATTGTTTTTATCGTTCATCAGCTGGAAGAAATGAAAGCAATTCCAACAATATAATTTCTCTGTGCCTTTATCGTTATAGCTATGGTGTGGTCTCTGCTATTCTTTAATATTGAGAACCATTTTTAGAACTATATCTTTATCATTATCTTTATAGTTATCATCCTTTGTGTGAACAGGCCTTAAGACTCTATATTCCATGCCTTCTGAACCTATATGGTAGCTTTGTGTGAGAAACATTTGAAAACTTGCTGAAAATCATCTCCTCCACCATATCTCTCAAATTTAATTTGTGATTTACATGAACTGTAACTATTTATAATAAGGGTACATAAATAATCATGTACTAATATCTGAATAATACTTAGTAGTGTTGGAAATTTCGATTAATCTCAGTGACTTGAGTCGCCACCAACTGGACCGGGTGGGAATTACAGTTACAAGTTACAATAGACCACCCTCAGTGTAATCTGTCACGTGACGGACGGGCTTCAGATTTTCCCATCACTGCTAAAAAAAAATACTGTAAACGATGGAAAATTTTCAGTTAACGTGACCTCTGCTACTAATATATATCTTTTTTCCTCACAACTGACAACAAAGTAAATCTATTTTCCTTCATTGTATGAACTGCTGAGGATGACTGTTATTAAGATATAAAAGACAGTAATAGTCTAAAATATATCACTGCAATGTGTCTGGTCACATTTGAACATTTAAATAATCCACTTGTCCTTGTTGTGAAAACGAATGATTCATATTAGTTAAGCGACTGGCATACCCCTTTTTTTCCAGTCAGTAAACAGATCCATGTTTACAAATGACCTGATACAGTACTGCCGTCACAAGGCTATATATCAGTGTCATTATTCTAACATTATAGCAATATTCTAACATTCTATATTATAAAGAGGGGGAGGGTGGTATCTTAACATAAGACAGAATAATAGTATGATTTTTGCCACCAAATGATCTGTCTTCATCTGCCATCACTACCAAACAACCATGAGAAGTGATACAGAAAATAACCTTAAGACCACGCAGGAGACAGGAGAATTGATTTTTTCCTCTTCTCTAAAATTGTATCTTTGATAACACATACTACATGATCGTCACTCACATCATTGAGCATCTCTAACTGTTGTTGATCTCCACAGAAGTGAAAAATAATTAATAAATTACATAACTGGTACACTGTGTGTTAGCAGAGCAGAGCAGAGGCAATTTAAATGGATGTCAGTGGAGGAGAGGCTTCACTATGCTGTAGGTCTAAGGCTTGATTTTCATTAAATAAATCAACAGGCTTTTGGCTTATTGGAAGAGTCTTATTTGAAGTATTGTTATTTCATTAATTAGAAATTAAACATGTAAATCTTGAATCCTAAAATAAATAAAACATATTTTTGGATAATGATTGATGAGTCAGACTGTGATCTGTGTTAGACAAATAGCAAGTTGCCCAGGCTGTCCCAGCCATTTTGTGCCTATGAGTTGGTGTGTTTTCTACGCATCCAGTCATACTTTTCCAGTTATGTGTATTGGAAAATCATGAGTAAGTATTTCTTTTATTACCCTGCTTGCGTTAGTTGACAGAACTTGTACACATTTTACTAGTTAAGACTTTTTTTTAAACTATAATTCATGACTACAGCAAGTGAAACATCATGAAGTAGGATTCATTTCATTGCACCAAAATGTGTCACGACGCCAGGATGTTTTTTAACTTTCTATACAATAGAAAACGATGCGATATAAAGATAATATTGTTTACACTTACGCTTGACAATAATAATATAGTTTCCCCAATATAAAACGTTTTTGTATTGTGTAATACATACAAAGCATGCTTATGTTTATGACTTAAAGATCATATTATTTAGTTTTTTATCGTATAACAATAGGCTGTAATATGAGTGTTTACATTAAGTGTATGTTTAGACCATGTTTGTCAATACTCTGCTCTTGAATAGATGTTTAACATGAAAAACAATAATTATTAGTTATATATAGATATAAAAAGTCCTTTTTACATTAGTACAAATGCGCGAGTCTATGGCTACAGATTCATACACTATATATATATATATATATATATATATATATTGTGACAGGTGTCCGTTCCATTCACCGCTGCCCTGGCCGGAATCACGCACACCTGGCGCACCTCATCAGCGCCCAACTCGGCTCAGCTGCTGCCAATCGCCGGAGCCGCATAAGAGAGAAAAGAGAGGACGCCTCAGACGAGCTTCAACTCCCAACGCAGCAAGACGCCTAATCTCTCTTTCTCTCTCTCACCGCAGATAGCAGCTGAGCCCTGGACACGCCGTTCCAGACCGTTTCACACCTTATTTCTGCACCTGAGGAGAGCACTTACGGGGACGAGCACCCGGAAACCACCACCACTGGTCACCCTTCACCGCCACTTTATTTCTTGTTTTTCCATTTAAATAACATTAAATCCACCCTCCGGGGGTCTTTCACGTCAAAACCTTGTTGTGTGATTCTTCACCTCGTTACACTGGTGGAGAATGCAGGCAGATTGGTGAAAGAATCACACACAAGTGTTCGCCCCCCGGACCCGTCCCAAACTGACGTTTTTTTTTCTCCTCTGTTTTTCCGGTTTTCAGATCACGTACGGTGCACACACGCCTCCGGAGAGATGGACAACCTGTTACAGCGTCTAACAGAAGTAAGCATTCGACAGCAGCAAATTGTCGAGCATCTAGCGAGCCAACAGGGCGAGGCGGATAGGAGGATCTTCGATCTACAAGGCGCCTATGCCCAGCGAGTCCCGTTACCAGATGTGAGAGCGCAAGCTGCTCGACTGCTACAGAAGCTCACCCCCCACGATGATGTGGAATCTTACCTTCAACTCTTTGAAACCACTGCGACAACTGAAGGCTGGCCGAAAGAGGACTGGGCACGGGCGCTGGCCCCTCTGCTGACTGGCGAGGCGCAGCGCGCCTACTTTTCCTTAGAGAGATTCTGGCCTCGCCCACCTATGGCTACTGGACGGAAACCCCTCCGCCAGCCAGGTCGTAGAGCGCGTCGTCATGGATCGTGTGGTGAGAGCTCTTCCCCGAACACACCGCCAAGCCGTGAGTATGAGGAATCCCGCCACCCTCTGGGATGTTGTAGAGGCGATTGAGCTGGCGGAGGCGGCCCACCACCGAGAGCCCGGAGAGCGTGTGCCACCGTACACCCGGAGGGTGGTCCAGGAGCAGCGGGCGCCAGAGAGCACCCCGCGACACCAGAGCAGACCGGCGGCTCCTGAACCCATGCCATCGGAACCGAATTCACCCCCGAAAAAGAAGTGGCTGGCGGGCTGTAGTATGCACAACCACCTGCCAGAAGGCGCTCCAGGAGCGGCGGTGAGGATACACGGGCAGGTGTACAAAGCTCTGCTGGACTCAGGAAGCGCGGTCAGCCTGGTGAGAAGTGATATCCTACCTCCCCGGCCTGATGCATATGCGGTGCTACCCATCACATGCGTTCATGGAGATACAAGACAAGTGAAAGCTCGACAGATCCAGCTCAGTGCCGCTGGAGGAACCTGGCCGCTTGAGGTAGGATTAATTAAAAAATTGCCTGTCCCTGTGTTACTCGGTAGGAACTTTCCTGGATTTGAGCGCCTCCTCACCGCTGCCGCCCAACGGCCCGTCAGCCCGGGAAGGAGCCGCCCCTCCAGGACACCGAGGAGAAGAACCACCCACAAGCCTGCGCTCTTAACAACTGACAGCGGGAGAGATGGTGAGTCCGCCCCCCCCTCCGCTAACCTTTTTTATGATGTCTTCCAGCAGGTAACACGAGGGGGGTCCTTCAGCCGCGAGCAACATGAGGATGACCGGCTGAAACATTGTTGGACTCAAGTGCGGGTGGCTGAGGGGCAGGAGCTCCAGCCAGGACCCCATCCTCTCCCGCATTTTGTCATCAAAGATGGTCTGCTCTATTGTGTCGCTGAGCGAAGGGGGGAGGTAAAACATCTATTAGTGGTCCCCAAGTCAAAGACGGAGATGGTCCTGGAGTTGGCACATGCGCACCCGATGGCTGGACACCTCGGAGCAACTAACACGGCTCAACGGATCCGTGACCGTTTCCACTGGCCTGGTCTCGAGGGAGAGGTCAAGGCTTTCTGTCGTGCGTGCCCGACGTGCCAAGTGACATCGCCCCGGACCCCTCCCCCCAGTCCGCTCATTCCGCTGCCCGTAATTGAGGTGCCCTTTGAGCGTATTGGAATGGACCAGGTGGGGCCGCTGCCGAAGTCTGCTCGGGGTCACGAACACATTCTGGTTATCGTGGATTACGCCACCCGGTACCCGGAAGCTGTTCCTCTCCGCAAGGCCACGGCGAGAAACATCGCGCAGGAGCTCTTTCTACTATTCAGCCGGGTGGGTATCCCCAACCAGATTCTGACTGACCAGGGAACACCGTTCATGTCCCGGGTCATGGCTGACCTCTGCCGGCTGCTAAAGATACAACAACTCCGGACGTCCGTCTACCATCCACAGACTGACGGCTTGGTCGAACGCTTTAACCAAACGCTCAAACGGATGTTGAAGAGAGTGGCCGCTGACGATCGCAAAGACTGGGACCAGATGTTACCCTATGTGCTTTTCGGCGTCCGAGAGGTACCCCAGGCGTCAACGTGCTTCACCCCGTTCGAATTGCTTTTTGGCCATCAGCCCCGCGGGCTACTGGACGTGGCCCGCGACGCCTGGGAGCAGCAGCCGGTAGCGCTCCACTCTGTGGTCGAGCACGTGACCCAGATGCGCGAGAAGATCGAGCGCGTTATGCCAATGGTCCGGGAACACCTCGTCAAAGCGCAGCAGGCCCAACAACGGCACTACAACCGTGCAGCCCAGCCCCGGGAGTTCCAGCCGGGGGAGCGAGTGATGGTATTGGTCCCCACCTCCGCCTGCAAATTCCTGGCTAAGTGGCAAGGGCCGTACACCATCCTGGAAAAAATAGGCACGGTGAACTACAAAGTAAGACAGCCTGGTAGACGTCAGCCCGAACAAATCTATCATGTTAACCTCTTAAAGAAGTGGGTGGGGACCAGAGACCAGCTTGCCGCATTCACCTCCCTTTCCCCGGTGGTCGTCGACGTCAACTCCGATCTCTCGGCTGCACAGAAGAGGGACCTGCAGCACCTGGTCAGTCAGTTCGACGATGTGTTCTCCCTTCTCCCCGGGCAGACCAACGTGGTGCAACACTCTATCAAGACGCAACCCGGAGTCATTGTCCGGCAGCGGCCCTATAGAGTACCAGAAGCCCGTCGGTGTGCCATAGAGGAGGAGATTCAGCACATGCTGAAGTTGGGGGTCATCGAGCCATCCCGGAGCCCGTGGTCCAGCCCCATTGTAATGGTCCCGAAACCGGACGGCACCCTCCGCTTCTGCAATGACTTCCGGCGCCTAAACGAAGTCTCGGAGTTCGACGGCTACCCCATGCCCCGAGTGGATGAGCTCCTGGACCGTTTGGGGAGAGCCCGCTACATTTCCACTCTGGACCTGACCAAAGGTTATTGGCAGGTCCCACTCTCCCCTGAAGACAAGGCGAAGACGGCCTTCTCAACACCTACTGGTCACTGGCAGTACTGCCGTCTTCCCTTCGGCCTCCATGGGGCTCCCGCGACGTTCCAACGGATGATGGACATATTGCTCCGCCCCCACCAGGCTTACGCCGCCGCTTACCTGGATGACGTCGTGATCCATTCGGAGGCATGGGGGGAACATCTTGACCGTCTGCGGAGGGTGCTCACGGAGCTCCGGCGAGCAGGTCTGACCGCCAACCCCCGAAAATGTCATCTGGCTCAGTTCGACGCCCAGTACCTGGGGTTCAAAGTGGGCCGGGGGATGATCCGCCCTCAGGATCGGAAGGTAGCGGCCATCCAAGAGGCCCCTCGACCCAGCACCAAGACCCAGGTACGAGCCTTTTTGGGGTTGGCGGGATATTATCGTTGTTTTATCCCCAACTTCTCCTCCTTAGCCGCCCCCCTGACAGACCTCACCAGGAAGGGGCAGCCGGAAAAGGTGGCCTGGAGTCCGGAGCTGGAGGAGACCTTTCGCAGCATCAAGGCGGCCCTCACCACCGAGCCAGTCTTGCGTGCACCGGACTTTAGCTGCCCCTTCCTGCTCCAAACCGACGCTTCAGACACAGGATTGGGAGCCGTCCTGTCTCAAGTTCAGGAAGGTGAGGAACATCCTGTGCTCTTTATCAGCAGGAAGCTGAGCCCAGCCGAGACGAGATACGCGGCGGTCGAGAAGGAAGCCCTGGCCGTCAAGTGGGCAGTCCTGGAGCTGAAGTACTACCTCCTGGGCCGGCAGTTCACCCTCCTGACTGATCACGCGCCATTGCAGTGGATGGCGAGAGCAAAAGAGACCAACGCTCGGGTGACCCGCTGGTTCCTTGCGCTCCAGGACTTCCACTTTGAAGTCCGCCACCGAGCCGGGGTGGCCAACGCCAACGCCGACGGACTGTCTCGGATCTGGGCTAGATATTCAGGTCTGTCGGGGGTCACTCCCCACCCTCCCCTAATTCCCCCTCATCCAAAATTTGTATGTTTTAGGACGGGCCAGGACATCGCTTCGGGGGGGGAGTGTGACGGGTGTCCGTTCCATTCACCGCTGCCCTGGCCGGAATCACGCACACCTGGCGCACCTCATCAGCGCCCAACTCGGCTCAGCGAGAGAGAAGAGAGAGAAGAGAGAGAAGAGAGGACGCCTCAGATGAGCTTCAACTCCCAACGCAGCAAGACGCCTAATCTCTCTTTCTCTCTCTCACCGCAGATAGCAGCTGAGCCCTGGACACGCCGTTCCAGACCGTTTCGCACCTTATTTCTGCACCTGAGGAGAGCACTTACGGGGACGAGCACCCGGAAACCACCACCACTGGTCACCCTTCACCGCCACTTTATTTCTTGTTTTTCCATTTAAATAACATTAAATCCACCCTCCGGGGGTCTTTCACGTCAAAACCTTGTGTGATTCTTCACCTCATTACAATATATACATATACATTACAATATATACATATATATATATGATGCTCCTGATATTAACATGCTCACAGATGTTTTTTTTTCTTATTTTGTTTGTTTTTTAGTGATCTGATACCTGCACAACAGATGAATCCTGCTGTCTTTCAAACTGAGAGCGCTGTACTAACATCAGATGTTCAACTACACTAGAATATGTGCAAAAAAAAAAGTTCCTTGAGATATCAGGTATGATTTACTTTTTTCCACTTATTGAACAGAATTCAGAAAACTGTTTTCAGAAACTACACAAAGTCTGTTCACATCTCTGTGGTTAGATCAGGGTGTTCAATAGTGTGTATTTGACCTTCATTATGTATATTTTGATTATACTGTGTTGTAAATAAAATACAAATAATCTAAAACTCCATTCTTTGAATCTCTCATTGTCTCTTACCTGACAGTCAGAGTCTCATTGATGGGCCATTAGGGAGGGCTCTTTGTCTCTCAGGTGTGAATTGCTAAATATTCATGGGTCATTGCCACTCCTTCGCATATTCCCTTTCGATCACAAAACATGTCTTAGAAAATTTACATCAATATATTGTTTTCTCTGAACGAGTGAACGAGATGATTTTCACATCATTTTGTTGAAAAAACTCTAGCCTACCACATCCAGTTCTCAAAAGTCTTGTGAACTAATGTTCTGAATGTGTTTCATGGCCTTATTTCAGTGACTTAAAACATTTAGTTTTTCACTAACCACGCATAAACATTGTTTTCTCAAAAACACAAACATGTACATTCATGTTGCTTACATATTATTGTAGCCTAGTTTGTGCTGATTACAGTGTAACCAGACTTTAGCCATGAATATGTTTTTAAGATACTGAAAAAGCACAAATGTCAGGGCATGTCAAAACTTCTCCAGGGCCCCAAAACACCCTCAGACCCCAGAGGGTTAATGGAGGCTCAAACCCGAGGCTAGGCTTGAGCGCAGGGTTCAACCCCCCATTGTGATATTTCCCTCTAGGTTTCACAGAAAGTGTAACCACAATAATTTTCACATCATTTTGAAGTAAATATTCTAGCCTACAGGAGTGATTACTCAAAAGCCTTGTTCAGGACTATTCAGTATGATGTTTTATGGCTTTATTTCAGCTACATTTATTTTGCCAAAACATACTAACCACACATAATCTTTTTTTTTTTTTCCTAAAAAATGCAAACATGTACATCCATCTTGCTCACATATTATTGTAGCACAGTTTGTGCTGAATACAAAAAAATTATATGTTGGCCAGTAGTATGTTATAACCAGCTGAAATAAGCACAATTGTCAGGGCATGTCAAAACATCTAAAGGGCTCCAAAATCACATCAGACCTCAGAGGGTTAACATGAGCAATATTTATATAACATTTACGAATCCTAGTTAATATTGAGTTCAAAACTTAGTAATACATTATTGAAATTTAAAGCTGTATGTTAACATTAGTTAAAGCTGCAGTCCATAACTTTTTTGGTTAACCTTAACCTGTTGCTGTTCAGCGCATAGGGCGATAAGCGTTCTCCATCGGGTTCAATCCATGGCCATGACTTCAGCCCTTATCCCATGGAATGTCAGCTGCTCGCAGGTCTTCCATAAAAGTTCTTTGCCAGGTGGTTTTTGGGCGTCCTTGTTTTCGTTTGCCTTGTGCAGGCTGCCAGGATATTGCCATCTTAATTATCCGATGGTCTGGAAGGTGTAAAATGTCAAAATTTGTCACAAAACAAAAATCTGCTCGGTGCAGGATCTACCTCTTCAGAAGCCTGCTTGTTGATCTGTAAGGCAGGTATCGACAGCTCATCGAAGGCGATTTAAAAGGACAATAGAAAATACCTTTCCAGGTACAGAGAGAAGAGTAATACCCCGCCAGTTATCGCACTTGGAAAGATCGCCTTTTTTGGGGAGCGTGATGATCATGCCTTGTTTCCAACAAACAACAAATATCGAATAAATCCGTCAGGGCATCAACGAGGCACTGGTCACCAGATTTAAGTAGTTCAGGCTGAATCTTAACCAGACCTGCAGCCTTGCCATTCTTAAGTGCCCGGATCACAGTTTTTGTTTCCACTGCTGTGATCATATCTAGATTTACTGGCAGATCAGCTTATAATAAAGGTTTCTAATTTTAGTGGTATGGGTAGGTTTTTTGTAGGAAATTTGAGCATGGCGATGTGTCATTACGTCACGTCTGTAAACATAAAGAAGTTTCTCGCAGCAGCTGGAATAAATCACGGATTGTAATCCAGAAAGGTCAAAATGACAATCATCAGTGACTGGAGATTCACCCGTAGTCAAAACCAAAAGAAGTCATACTGAAAAGTGGCTACAGAAAAAAAGAGAATGTGACCGGGCCATTAATAAAACAAGAATAAATACTGGCAGGGCTTTTAAAAGGTGGTGTGAACTCTGTGTTTTGAAGGGGTTTAAAGTGGATGCAAAGATGGCTTTTTTCTGCTGGACAGGTAAGACATTTCAATGGTTCATTGAGTAACTAGGTAACAGTAGCACACTTGTTCGTTTAATCAATAGAGTTATGAAGTTTTTATGTTGTGCTTTTTTTTCTCGTCCTGCTATGTTTATTATGATATCTATAAGTTATTTTTTGCTAGCTATAAGAAAGAGCAATTCACCTCTACTCCAAGAAAACCATATCCGCCTCCTCCGCCTCCGTTGTCACGTACTGGAGCTGAATCTGATCGGTAAAGTGAATTTATTCCTTAGAAGATTTATATTACATTTATGCATAATTTCGTTCATTCAGAATTTAGTTCATACCAGTTATATACTGTTTATTTCATAACACAATGATTTTGGTATTTCTACATGTTATCTGCGGACAAAAAAGAGGTATTGCATGCAAGGTTTGCATATTATCACTAGTAGAACTACATAGTGGCTCATGATTGTTATGTATTAGAAGCAATAATTGCAATAAAAAAAGCAATAAAAGCAATAAAAATGTATTTTTGATATAATGAATTGACATTGATGAAACACTTGTCACTCCCTAAGTGCTCAGCTAAATTCAAGAAATCCAACAAGTGTCATGTTTTTGTTTTGTTACAGCTTTACATCTATGCATATTTGTGAGAAGTCCTTGCAAATTGATGAAAATCAAGCTAATGAACAATGTGTTTGTGAGAAAAAAAGCTATATTTAGAAGGTAGTTATTCAGGTTTACCTATACTAACAGTCAATCCTGTCTATTCATCTTTTGCATAGTGTTGATTGGGATAATCGAATAGATCAGCCATCAGCATGAGTATGATGTGGATGACAGCTCAGATGATGATTATGTGCCATCATTATGTTTGCAGTATGTCCTTTTTATGGTTTATTAATTTCACACCAAAAAGTGATACTTTTTTCTAATCTGATACAGCAAGTAAAAAAAATTGATACATTTTTTTCAGAATGACTGGTTCAGAAAGCATTTCTTTCAGCATCGATCATATTCATGTAATTGGGCTTGATAGCACTGTGCATGACACAGTGGATTGTTCTTAATCTGTAGATGAACACGTCCCTGAGGAGGAATGTATTCTTTCTGAGGATGACCTTGTGGGGAAGCACGCTTCTATTGTCTATGATGATCATTTGAAGGAGCTTGCACATTTTCTTCAGTTTCCATTGAAGAGGTGTAATTTCAAAAACAACACCCTTAATGTACAATGTGATGCTTCTTCACCCTTCATAATGAAACTTACATAAGAGGAACTGCTACAGTCTTACAATGGGTAAACCTCTGGTTGTCTTTTTGTAACTATTCTTTCAGACAATACAGGTGCATCTCAATAAATTAGAATGTCATGGAAAAGTTCATTTATTTCAGTAATTCCACTTAAATTGTGAAACTTGTGTATTAAATTGTGATGATTTTGGCTCACATTTAACAAAAATCTCAACAAATTAGAATACTTCATAAGAAAAATAAAAAAACATTTTTAGTGAATTTTTGGTCATTTAACCAACTTTTGGTGCTTTTGGCAGTGTCAGCAGGTGCCAAATCCTGCTGGAAAATTAAATCAGCATCTTTAAAAAGCTGGTCAGCAGAAGGAAGCATGAAGTGCTCTAAAATTTCTTGGTTAACGAGTGCAGTGACTTTGGTTTTAATTTATTGAGATGCACCATTTAGGAGAGATGTTTGACAGTTTTAAGTTTATGAAACAATGTTCCATTTTGTTTAGTTCTGTTCCAAAAAATCACAATGTTTGGACATGGAATTTGCAACAAACATTTAAGCATGTTATGCAAGGAGGGGATTTCATGCTGGCAACCAACATCTTGCTGTCTGGCAACAATTATGCTAACAATTACGAACATAGGTGTTGTTGCCAAAAACACATTTTACAGTATTCAAAATGCATACTGCATAAATGCTGTAAAGGAATTCTGTACGATTAAGAGATCAGAGGTAATTCAGTGCCACCAGTCCAAAGATGAGGTTGTGGTCCTAGGTAAGTCTTAAGCTGTGCTGACATTTTTTGCACTGTCGATATGATACAATCACACTCCTTTCTAGTTTAGTCAATAAATCATGTATTTTTATTAATTACAGCTGATGGAAGAATGGACTCTCCAGGTAATCATTTATTGTTTTCCCAACATACTGCTTCCATACAGTGTGTGGTTGAATGTTACATGTTGTATGCCTATTTTTGTGCTTTCATGGCACAGTGCACAGTACTGCACTTACACAACAATGGAAAATGATTCAAAGGACATAGTTCATGTGGTATCAACAGACAAAAGACAGACCCAGAGAAACACTGTTATTTTGGAAAAAGAGGCATTTATGCAGACTGTTGACCAGCTTCACGAAGAACTAAAGCTGAAGGAGGTAGTTACAGATGCACACTGGCAGATTTCTGCTTTGACGGGGAAGCAATGTCTACCATTTGGAATACAATGGGTTACGCTGTAAAACAGTTTAAACCTGGGGTGTTCAAACTCAGTCTTGCAGGGCCACTGTCCTGCAGAGTTTAGCCCCAGCCCCAATTAAACACACCTGAACCAGATCAAAAGTCTAACTAGGCACGTTGCATGCTCCCTGTATTTTAGGAAATGAACAGGAAAGGAAAGGAAAGGAAAGGAAAGGAAAGGAAAAAAAAAAAAAAGGAAAGGACGTGTGACCAAGTATGGTGACCCATACTCAGAATTTGTGCTCTGCATTTAACTCATCCATGTGCACACACACAGCAGTGAGTAGTGAACAAACATGCACACAAACACCGTAAACACACACCCGGAGCAGTGGGCAGCCAATGCTGCAGTGCCCAGGGAGTAGTTGAGGGTTGCTCAAGGGTCTCACCTCAGTCGGGTATTGAGGGTGGAGAAAGTGCTGGTAATTAAACCAGCGATCTTTGGTTTACAAGTCTGACTCTCTAACCATTAGGCCACAACTGCCCCCAGCTGGTTAGAGCAGTTGGTGACCCTTCAGAACCAAGGTTGGACACCCTGTTTTGAAGGGAAATACTGTTACTGTAACCCATTTGTGATGTGCAGATCCAGTGAAAGGCAGATACAAGGGTCATGGGATCTCTGGACATGTGGCATGGAGCAAAGAACCTTACAAAAAGACTGCATGCTGTTAGTGTTACTGTACTGTACATCATCTTTAATGACATTGATGTTCATAAAATAGTTTATCAAATAAATTTTATTTTTTTCTAAGGCTGGGATGATGGCTGGTGTGGATAAAAGACATTGTAAACCATTTCTGTTTTTGTTTTAAGGCAACTGAGAACAGAGAACAGTTCATGGTAAGTCTTATGTGATTTTACATTTTCTTCATAATGTAGTATTACTGAACATTTCTGTGTTTTTTTGTTTATTTGTTTCAAAATAAATAATGTAGTGATGGGCACTCACGTCACAGATGACGCTGATTCTTGGATCATGTGTCACTTAATGTGTGGCTGTGAGTACATCACATAAGAAAGATTGGTGGGATCTCTAACTTATAATTCATTAACAAAAGATAGACAAGAGTAATCAACAACTACTAAATGAATACCATAAATGAAAAAGGAATAAAGTGCATAAGATGTATAAAATGCAAATGATTATGTTGGGTGTTGCTATGTCAGAGCATATCTGGAAAGATAAACTTTTGGGGTTTAAATGAGAAGTGTTGTGTTTGGAAAAAGAAAAACCACTTCATTCCAGCATAAGAACCTTATTCCATCTGTGAAACATGGTGGTGGTAGTATCATGGTTTTGGCTTGTTTTGCAGCATCATGGCCAGAATGGCTTGTCATCATTGATGGAACAATGAATTCTGAATTATACATGCAAATCCTAAAGGACAATGTCAGGACATCTGTCCGAGAATTGAATCTTAGAAGAAAGTGGGTCATGCAGCAAGACAACGACCACAAGCACACAAGTCATTATACCAAAAAATGGTTAAAGAAGAACAAGGTTAATGATTTGGAACGGCATGATTTGGAAAGTCAAAGTCCGGACCTTAATCCAGTTGAAGTGGAAGGACCTGAAGAAAGCAGTTCATAGGAGGAAACCCACTAATGTCACTGTAATGTGTAGTTAGACTCCAGACACAGACAGGTAAGAATCAAACAGACAGGTTTATTGCACAGATCATAAAAGACAACAGAAGCAGGTGAGTAATTGCAGATATAGAGTCCTTGATGAAAAATATGCTGATACTGATGATGGAATTCTCTGTTACCAAAATTAGGAGAGTGAAGGATGTCTGAGGGGTTTTCCAGGAGCTGGTTTGGTTGGCTTGAAACAGGTAAGTTGTTGGAGCACACACACACAGGAACACAAGGAAAAGACGATGGGGAAACTTGGAGCAGGATGACAGGTAAGTAGATTAACATAATAATTGAGTCCTTTTCCACGATGGAGACCAGACAATGTGACTGTGTGCTCTTATACTGTGGTGCTTGTGATTAGTGGATGACGGTCAGGTGCGTGCAATTAGAGCTCTGGTGCTTGAGATCACTGGTTGGTGGAAGAGCCTGGTGTGTCCTGACAGTCACAGGGTTCAAGTGTTTCTGTACTAAAGAATGGGCTAAAATTCCTACAAGCTGTTGTGCAGGACTGATCAGTGGTTACAAAATACGTTACCTGCAGTTATTGTTTCAAAAAGGGGTCACACCAGATACTGAAAGCAAAGATTCATATACTTTTGCAACTCGCAAATATTTAACACTGGATCATGTTTCTTTGGATCAAATTGTTGAAATTTTCATTCATTTTGTATGAATATATTTTGTTTTTACATATTGTTTTTGTTTCAATAATTGTTTAATAGTCTATCATTAACAGTCCAGTGTGATATGCTGGTCATGACGGGGCAGAGACTGTTGCCCTTTAAGAGCGCACCATGGAGAGCAGGAGTGGGGAAGCTCGTTGTTACATTTTAGTCACGTGTGGTCAGCCTGTAGAGCTGTAGTGTGCAGGTGCGAGTAGAACCCATCTGGTGCAGGAGACGCGGGAATGCTTAAAGGAGTGTATGGCTCAGTGGATATCAGCATGAGAGTTCCAGACCGGTGAGTGAGTGCTGTGGCAGTGGTGACAACAGACGAAACGCTGCAAGCTGAGTGCAGGTGAGTGCCGTGGCAGTGGTGATAACAGACGAAACGCTGCGAGCTGAGTCTGAGTGAGTGCCGCAGTACTGGCGGCAACAGACGAAATGCTGAGAGCTGAGCAGAGGTGCGTCCAGGAGTGCAAGTGAGCTGAGGTGTGGTGAGCACGACACCGAGGGGAGTTGTCATGTGTCCAATGCGGGATTTCAACAGGACACAGACTGCTTACAGACTGCTTATGGACTGCACCTCTCTTCGTGAACCATTCCCTTTTCTATGCTGTTTTTAACTTTAGTTTTATGGGAATAAAGTGTCTGTAATGCGATTTACCTCTTGAGTGTCTGTGTTGATGCCTTGCCCTCAGTGATAAAGTTGAGTCATACTGAGCTAAAACTTGGTCTCAGTAACACAATCTAGGTGGCGTTATCGGCTACCGATTGGCTTAAAACTGCCTTTTAGTAATCTATAAGTATCCTTCACCACCCTGTGTGTTACATTCTCAGTAAATAAATGACAAAGTATACTTTTTGTCTCATTTGTTTGATTGGGTTCTCTTTGTCAACTTTCAAGAAAATCCAATGTTGGTTTGTGTTATATTTATGGAAAAATTTATAAAATTCTAAAGGGTTCAGAAACTTTCAAGCAGCACTGTAGTTTTAAAGTTTGCAGTTGACTAACTAGGCCAGGTCTGCTATCTGCCTCACATCACAGAAATCAGTTAATTCTCAGACTCTTTCACCTAAATATCAAAGGGATATATACATAAAGACTGTGTCTGTTCCCCAAAAAATAAAAAAATAAAAAATAAAAATTAAGGGTAACAATTTAATTGATGTTAAACTAATAAAAAACAGATATAATACAGATAAACAAATGTTAAAGCTTGGCTTATTAAATATTAGACCCCTAGATGAGTATACCCTCTAAGATTACTGTTATTAACATGAGCTACATCCAAGAAGTAAAGGGGGAGGTGTTGCTACAATTTATAGCAATATTTTCAGTATTTCTGAAAGGTCGGGTTTCCAGTATAATTCATTTGAAGTAATGGTGCTTCATATAACATTATCCAGAGAAACGTGTTAATGATAACTCCTGTGTGATGTTTGTACCGGCTACTGTATACAGGCCCCCAGGGCACCATACAGATTTTGTAAAGAATTTGGTGATTTTCTATCTGAGTTAATGCTGATTGCAGATAAGGTCTTAATTGCTAGTGATTTTAATATCCATTTTGATAATGAAAAAGATGCATTGGGATCAGTATTTATAGACATCCTGAACTCTATAGGGGTTTGACAACACGTGTCAGGACCTACTTATTATCGAAATCTTACTCTATCTATTGCTGATCAAGCATTTTTTTATTACACCATTTGGAAGGGGAAGCATGGGAGGGAGATTCGTTATCGCCCTAGTATTGAAAGGGAGGATCCTACCAAAATTACTTTGGCATTACGTGAGTTATATGAGTGCTCACAGTCCTATGTGGCTCTGCAAGAGGCATTTTTTTCTCGTGAGCAGTGGGAAGGGAAGAGTCTACTAGAATTTTCCCTTGCTTTGATGGGCCTCTTGGAGTGTGTTGAACAAAGATTACCATATGATATGCCAAATTCTGAAACCCTTGTGTGTGATCACACAAGGGTGATCCGTGATGTCACGGATTTCCGGTGTGGGAACGCTGTGTGCGTCTGGCTGCCGCTCCACACTGGGTTGTGTGTTTGTTTGTTTATGATCGTCTGTGTTTCGCTACTATACTACTATTTTTTTGGATTTACTCTCGCTGGATTAACTCTTTTTGCTTGGCTGATGGTCTTTGGCAAATTGGATCTACTTTACTGTTTGGCTGGTGTACGTTGCTACCGCTGGGAACTCCCGGTTGACGGCCTGCTGCGAGCCCTCTCACCCCTCGATTCTCCATCTATTGGACGGACTGTGAGGTAAGCTAACACTCTTCTCACTAGTCGTTCTACTGGCTTACTGTCTGGTTGGGTAGCTTTCCTCTCCGTAAGCTTCTATTGATGTTGGGATGGCTGTGGTTCTGGCTAACGCGGCTTTGCTGTTTTCCGGCTTTTCCATGGCTATCACCAACAAGTCAAAAGCACTGGCACTTGCGTTGTCTCTGTTTCTCTTTAAAACCATTGGACTACTTTCCTATATGGAATTTGGATACCTGCCTAGTGAACTCAGGGTGCTCAGTGGGCACCCGCGCCTTGACTCTGTGACATACGAACACTGCCGCTTGCTCGGGATTATCCGACACATTATCACATCTTGCCTTGACTACTGTAACGCTCTTTTCTCTGGATTACCAGCACGCTCTATCTCCCGTTTGCAACGTATTCAAAATTCTGCTGCAAGAATGTTAATGTATACCAAACGGTCTGCTCATATCACTCCTATTCTTTTTAACCTCCACTGGCTTCCTGTTTCTTCTCGTATCACTTATAAAATTCTTCTGTTTACCTTTAAGTCACTCCACGGTCTTGCACCTACTTATCTCTCTGACTTACTTTCTCCATATATTCCTTCTCGTCTACTTTGATCATCGGGAGAGGTACTTCTTTTTGTTCCTAGATCTCGCCTTTCATCTATGGGAGGGAGATCGTTCTCTGTTATGGCTCCTAAACTTTGGAACTCATTGCCCCTGTGTCTTCGATTAATAACCACACTGCACGAGTTTAAGTCTAAACGCAAAACCTATCTGTTTAACCAATATTATCATTCATTATCTGTTTCTCCTTAAACTATTATGGTTTAATGTTGTGTCTGATTGTTTGTTGTATTTGAATGTTTGTATTATTACTATGGTTTGCAACTGCAATCACATGTTTAGGACTTGGCAAATGCCTTCTGTCCATTTATGTATGTATTGATTATATTGCTTGTTATTGTTAAGTGTCCTTGAGCTTGGGAAAGGCGCAATACCAGCAGGGCCAATATTTATTGCTGTATCTTGATGATATAGTAGTCTTTTAGTCTTCCACTGCACAACATTTGGAGCGTTTGGATCTTGCTTTGAGCAGGTTACAGTGTGAAGGCCTCAAGGCAAAGTTAGGTAAGTGTGATTTCTATGCTCGGAGGTGGTGTATTTGGGACATCCAATTTCGGCTGAGGGTGTCTTCACAGACCGAAAATCGAGGCAGTTGTCCAGTGGCCCCAGCCCTCTAGTGCACCAGATCTGCGCTCCTTCCTGGGCTTCACAAGTTATTATCAGCATTTTGTGGAGGGCTTTGCCAAGTTGGCAGCCCCTCTGCATCGTCTAGTTGCAGAGTTTTGGAGCAAAGTCCCAGAAGAGAGCGGTTCAGGATTTTACTATTGGTTGGACTGCTCAGTGTCAGAGAAGATTTGAAGACCTGAAAGGTGAGCTTACTATGTCCCCAATGCTTGCTTATTCAGATTTTACCCTTCCCTTTATTCTGGAAGTGGACGCTAGTTTGAATGGGTTAAGAGCTGTCTTCTCAAAGAACCAGGGCAGTAAGGTAAGATCTATCATATATGCAAGCCATGGTCTGAAGCCTACAAAATGCAATATGGCGAAAATATAGTTCCATGAAATTAGAATGTTTCTTGTTGAAGTAGCAATGGTCAAGAAATGTAGGGAATATCTGCTGGGTCGAAAGTGTGTGGTATTCACTGACAACAACACCTTCAGCCATCTGACCTCAGCTAAAATGGGGCCATTGAGGAAAGCAGGGCAGCACATTTGGCTTGTTTCAAATTCAAACTTAAATATCAGCCGGGAAAATGCAATAAAAATGCTGATGCCTCATCTCAGCAGAATCTAAAATCTAAGGTGGGACATAGCCTGTTTCCAGGTATAGCAGTTCCCGCTGCGGTAAAGCAGGCTGTGGAAGTCATATTTGCTCCTTTGGCCATTTAAGCAGGGATGACTGCTCTGCCTGGCCATTCAGTTGCTGATCTAGGACACTTTCAGGAAGTAGACCCAGTGATCAGTGAAGTATTGGGGTTTTGGAGGTGTAAGGACCACCCACCAGTCCAACAGCGAAATTCAATGCCCTGGGTGAAGGTGTAGGTCTGTTTAATCTGACTCCAATGTCAAGTGATCATTAAATTTAGAGTGTATTTCAAATTTAAAAACTGATCACAAATATCAATTATGTAGTAATTTAGATATTTCATTGTTTTAAATATCCCATACTGTCAATTATTCATTAATCTGGGACCCAATGTCACATTTGAGTCTTGCATGGCCTGTGCAGATCTCACAATCACAATCTTGACAGTTTTGATTTTAGTCAGAGAATGTAGCTTGACTAATACCTTTAAGTCTGCTGTCTACTACTAACTTTTGACAAAAAGTGTAGTGTACTTTGTAATTTCCCATACAACTTGCTAAATCAGTGATAAACGGAAATCAAAAGATCACCAATGAAGTGCCTACTGCTCCATTTATCCAGATGCCTTCAGTTTGGCTGTAGATTTAAGGTAACATTAGCCTCCACATGATTTACTAGCCAAAATGATTTCAGGAGAGTTCAAATCAAATATAACATATCAGGTAAAAATGTATCATGCCAATTAGATAATTAAACAATGAGAATCCAGTTTAGAATAAGGTTCAGTTCTAATTCAGATAAATACATAATAGTCTTGTCAAAAGTATTGATTTCGGTACCAGTCAGTACTGAAATTTTAAAAACACCCATTTCCTAATAACATTTGAGCCCTGTTGAGCAGATTCTTAAACACTGCGGATTGGCCATTGTATTCACGCACTCAATAGATATGACTGTGATTCATCGCTTCATGCTTTTCAACTAAGAAATCTTCAAATCAGTTGTTAAAACATAAAAGACCTTTTGGTTAGGATCTTGTGACCTGAGGGCACACCTGGCTGAAGATAGTAAAACACTCTGACCACACGCTGAGGGAGACACACCCCTCAGCAGCAGAACACAACTCTTCAAAAGTTTTCAGTCTTTCGCATAAAATAAGTGACTACTGTGAAATTGAGACCATTTTACCAATAACACGGTGACCTTAGAACAATACTAAACGTGAAAGGGAAAACCAACAGATTCACAAGATACAACATATGTGGTATATAGATACTCTCAGTGAACTTTCAGTGAAGCATGTGGGGGGAGGAGAGGAGGGGCTCGTAAATGAGAAAGGAAAAGTTGGATAAGTTGGTGTCATTAGCTCTTTCTGAAGATCTTTTCTCCAGATTAGTTTTATTGTTTTGTTGCATGTCTTCTGTTTTGTGAGAGTTCCTGCACTTTGATTTCATGGGGAGATCATTCCAGGTCTTACAGTGGAAGCAAAAGCTCCCTGGTCCTTATGAGCAGCAGCAACTTTCTAAGGCAGCACTGATTCCTCTTCGGCAGTGGGAACGTTTAGCAGAAAGGCAGGGAGTAATTTACCATCACATCTTGCGTCCTGATGGGGGGTGAGGAAATTTTACAAGTGGTTCTGCCTTCTGTTTTGCGGTGTGATATTTTGAATAGGTTGCACCAAGACCACTGACATCATTTGGTGCACCAGCAATGTTAAGGGCTGTGTATGACTGCAGTGGTGGCTCAATGGTGCCAAGAGTGTGAGTGGTGCCAGAGGGCCAAGGACACTCAGCCAGTTGCCCATGGTTTTATGGGGCATTTGTTGGCATCCCGGCCAAATGAAATTTTGGCCATCAACTTAATGTTGTTAGAACCCTCTCGGTCAGAGTTGGAGAATGTTCTTGTGGTGACTGCTGTCTTCACTCTTGCTGAGACTGTAGGACATGTGCTGATGACAGAAAGATACTATAAGGTTGGGGTCCTGGTGAGAATTCATTCTGAACAGGCCTGAAATTTTGAGTCCTTGCTGATTCAGCAACTTGGATTTGAGCTGTATGGATTTGAGAAGTTTTGCATGACACCATTACCACCCAGCTGATAATGGTCAGTGTGAGCACTTCAACAGGACCTTGCACAACTTATTACGCACTCTGCCAGTTTCTAAGAAAAGAGATTGGGTGTTGGGCACATGGCTATGGGTGAGTTGCCACATTTTCTGATGTTTGGTCAGGAGTCAGTTCATTTTCTGATGGGCAGAGTATCAAAGGTCATCAAAAGATTCAAGATATGTAAAGTTCTGTGGTCTATAGGGTTATGGAAGCATCTGTGGATGATGCACTATTGCACCGGTGGATGATGTGGCTAAGATTAAGCGGATTCACTGTTAGCTGTTAATGTGAGTTTTTCTCCCGGACATAGTGGACTTTCCAGTTGTGAACTGACAGCAGATGTAGTAGTTGTGAAGCTGCAAATTTGCGTGTAGATATATGGGATGGTAAAATCAGTGTACTTGTTGTCGCCAGAATAGTTCTGGTTTTCCAGCTGCTGTGTGTTGGATGCTCATGATGGTTCACAGGTAGGTCTGTCTCGTTGCTAAAAGGAACTTTGTCCATTAATTGAAAGGCTGATTTGTTTGTGTTTGTAGTTCGTCATCACACAAACAGCCACAATTTTGTATGACTGGTGATGATGTGTAGTATGGCGCCATACTGCTGTCATGGTACGTACAATTGTTTGTTCACTTGCTTTTTATTGCCTAGTTTACTGCGAGTAACTTTGTATTCCATTTTTGGCAGGTAACTGCACATGCAAGGGTTTCTGTGATTTTTAGTTTGGGGCAGAATGAATATCCACTGTTGTGACGGCACTGCTGTTTTGCCTGGGTGTCATCTTGGTTAATTTTGTTATTGTTTGTAAGCTTGTGTTTATTCTGTGTGTGCGTGTTGTGGTTGCATTTTGGATTATTATCGAATTGATGTTGTTTTCCTGTTAAGTGTTTCTTCTGAGCAGATATTCATTGATTTGTTGTTTTTGCTTTTGTTTTGTTTTGTTCTTTTTTTTTTTTTTTTTTGGTTCTTGCCACCTCTTATGAGAAAGAGTATCAACTTTGTTTATTTGGTTAGCTACTAAAGTATAATTGTATTTTTCTTTTGTTTTGGGTGTGTCCACATAGAGTGTTGAGCTTAACAATTTTGCTGTGCGTTCACAAGTGTGTTGTGGGTATGGAGGGTTGGGTGGAAGGCTGAGGACCCCTGCTGGCCATCTTTTTCTATTTATTTTTTATTATATTTGTGTATTTGTATGTATAATTTGGGATTGTTCTTTTGTGATTTAACACCTTGTGTGGGATTAATGTATTGTGTATTTTAACTTTTGTAAGTGATTGCTGTCTTTATCTTTGCGGTCCATGTCTCCATGCTCACCCTGCTCTTGCAGTGAATCTGTGTGCTTTTGGTAAGGCTGTTATTTCCTGGTGTACTCTAGGTGGTGTAGTCGACTAATATTTAACAAATTTTTAGTGTTTTTTGTTTTGTAATCTCTTTTTTTAAAATTGACCACTCTTGCCACACTACATCTAGCTGACATTCATTTCTGTTAAATAAGATCCGATCTGGTGCTAGAATCTGCTGCTTTTGAAATCATGCTGAATGTTCGTTGTGACGTTATTAGTGACGGAAGGTTCTCTTGGGGCTTGTGCACAATCTTCACACACAAGTGCTTCAATCTAGTGCTTAAGAGACTATCTGTTCATTCCAGTTAAAATACAAAACAAAATACACACAAATGTTATGTATTTTTTTTAAGAGCAAGTACCATTACCATAATTATGACTTCTTTTCTTTTTTTTTAAACAACTTTTAATCAACAATACATATCAATAGCACCAAATAGAACTAATACTTGTATAGCTCCCCATGATTTACACTGTGTGCAGAATTATTAGGCATGTTGATATTCTGGTCATATTTTTTTTCCAAACACATTTTACCAATTCCAAACCACATCAGTCTTAATAACTACTATTAATTTTGTATTTAATCATTTGTAAGTGATATATAATTGTCCGTGAAGGCTGGAAGTGAAAAACTCCTTATATTCAGGTGTGCAGAATTATTAGGCATGTTTTCGTTTACAGCTAAAATGAGCCAAAAAAGAGATTTAACCCAGACTGAAAAGTCCAAATTATTAAATGCCCATGAGAAGAATGCAATACTAATGCATTACAAGAATTTGCAAAGTTAAGGCTTGACCATTGGACAGTGAAATGCTTGTTGAGTCTGCATGGTCAGAAAAAACAGGTGGAGAAGAAAAGATGCATGTTAACTGCAAAAAAATTAGGAATTAAGGTGAAGAATTAGGTGTGACACCATCAGGAACCGTTTCCAGTTCTCCAGCGCCACCATTTTCCAGAACTGCAACCTACCTGGAGTCTTCAGAAGTGCAATGTGTCAGGTTCTCAGAGACTTTGCTTGGTAAAAAATCCTAAAAAATGCCCCTGACTTAATAAGAATAACAAGCTGACGTCTTGTGAAATACATGAAGACAGTTTTTTTATATGCTTTAGAGACAGATAAGTTGAGAGTGACTCTTGAAGGACAAGCATCACATCCTCTTGTACCTCTGATTCAAAAATGTATCTTCTAAAATCTGGCAATAAGTTTTGGGAGTTCATTTTAGTCCATCTCTGCAAGTCAGACTTTTCAGGATAGGAGACTAAACATGAACTCCCAAAACTTACTGCCAGATTTTGGAAGATAAATTTTTGAATCAGAGGCACAAGAGGATGTGATGCTTGTCCTTCAAGAGTCACTCTCAACTTATCTGTCTATAACGCCTATAAAAAAAAACTGTCTTCATGTATTTCACAAGACGTCAGCTTGTTATTCTTATTAAGTCAGGGGCATTTTTTAGGATTTTTTACCAAGCAAAGTCTGTGAGAACCTGACACATTGCACTTCTGAAGACTCCAGGTAGGTTGCAGTTCTGGAAAATGGTGGCGCTGGAGAACTGGAAACGGTTCCTGATGGTGTCACACCTAATTCTTCACCTTAATTCCTAATTCTTTTGCAGTTAACATGCATCTTTTCTTCTCCACCTGTTTTTTCTGACCATGCAGACTCAACAAGCATTTCACTGTCCAATGGTCAAGCCTTAACTTTGCAAATTCTTGTAATGCATTAGTATTGCATTCTTCTCATGGGCATTTAATAATTTGGACTTTTCAGTCTGGGTTAAATCTCTTTTTTGGCTCATTTTAGCTGTAAACGAAAACATGCCTAATAATTCTGCACACCTGAATATAAGGAGTTTTTCACTTCCAGCCTTCACGGACAATTATATATCACTTACAAATGATTAAATACAAAATTAATAGTAGTTATTAAGACTGATGTGGTTTGGAATTGGTAAAATGTGTTTGGAAAAAAAATATGACCAGAATATCAACATGCCTAATAATTCTGCACACAGTGTAGTTAGTAAAGCGTGTTACCCAATGAGCAAGACAGGACAGATTCAATCACAGTACTGTGAGAATTAATCATGAAAATTACAAATTACAAGTTTTGAGGTCATTAAGATGTTTTAATGTTTACCAAAGAAGCTTCCATTTATTTGATCAAAATAACAGCAAAAACAATAATACTGTTAAATAGTATTAGATTAGTATTACATATTTCAATATGTAATTTACTCCCAGGATTAACAAGGACTGTGGCTGTATGACAATGAAGAGAACTAAACTAAAGAGAGTTTATGACCTCTTCCATCTTATTTCCAATGTTGCACAGGCTGTAGAGGGGCTGAAGTTTAACCAGTTTCTTTACAGCTGTCCACCACCATGACAGAAAAGATGCAGTTATCACAATTATTTCCTTTCTTAGGAGGTTTGTCACAGATGGATGTCCAGTAATGAAAATAAGTGCTAAAATTAGGAAAAATAAGCTTTTGGTAAGTGTGGTGTTTAAACTTATTGGACCTTTTAAAATAATAAAGTAACTAATGAGACGTAAAGTAAAATAAAGCAGTAAGTGACACTTAAAACTCACACTGAAAATGTAATTGTTTTGTTGTCTGAGAAAGCTTGAGTATCCATGTTGGAAACACAGATGGCATTTGAGAATTTGAAATAATTCAGCTAAAACAGTCTTTGCTTCTTTAAAAATTACACCTTGAAATAATTTGTTACATTGGAAATTTAACTGAATCAAAATCATCCTCTCAATCATACTGTATATATTTAAATATTATAAAACACAAAGAAATAGTATTACTATTAAAACTAATTTTACATTTTTAAATTCTAAATGTAGAAATTCAATACATATACATTGCAGATACATTACAGATATACATTACAATAAAGTACATTTTGACAGAATTATTGTGGTGATATATCTAGAGAATCTTCACACATGTGGTAGTGACATAACATGTTTTGTTCATGTTGTGCTAAACAGTGACAAATGTAAAATGAAGGTGGCGTCCGATAAAGAAGCTGTTGTGGAAGATTATGGTGTGGAGGCATTGGGTTTGGCTGACATTTCGTGCAGCACATCAGAATCATCAGCAAGAGCTTAATTCCAGTTATTACACTGTTTCAACTGGTGCATGTTGGGAACAGGATGGACAGAATGTGGCAGGGGGAACACAAACTGCACATTATGCCAGTGCTGAGAGATGTCTCACACCACATGTTATAGGGCCTCATTCATAAAACTTTGTGTGGTTTTATCCTTAAGTATACAGACATGTAGGATGTCAGTGAATTGCTGAATTTAAAATCTTGAGTGTTTGGGAATGAGAATCTAGTGGGCTTCTAAATGATGATTAAATCATTTGATTAAATTGAATGACTGAATGCTTAAACTGAACCTGCAGCAATTGATAAGACCTTTTCTCTGCAATGCGTGATATTGTTTTGTCCAAAAGTTAATGTTGTCATAAAACCCTTTTCTCACAGTGGTGTTTAAAAAGGAGGTTTCAAATAACATCCTCTTTGCTGGATATGAAAACCAACATGGTCACATAGTTATTACTTCATACATTAGAGTGACATATGAAAGAATGGCATATACTGTACCCTTACTGAACAGAAGTAATAGTTTCCTCCAAACTTACTGGTTAAGGATGTTTGTATGAATTTGCTGATTTACTGTCTTTGCTGTGTTTTATGTTTAAGAAAATACTTATACTGGGAGATTTTAATATTTGTTTGTTAGACAAAGATTTTTTGGCGATGTAACGCCACGCCAGCAGAGAGAGCCCTTGCTCATGGACTGCCTGTTACTGCTCCCTCTGCTGCTTCTATGGTTACTTCCTGTTTGGTGGCCATTTAAGGAGGCCTATACCAAACAGGCCCCGCAAAGTATTGTTTTGCCTGTGCGGACTCTACCAAGCATTTTTCCTATTTCATTGCCTTGTTCTGTTATTGCCACGGTTTTGTTTCTTTGTCATAGTTTTGCCTTGTTCCTTGCCATAGTTTTTGCCTTGTTTCATTGCCTTGTTTATTTTGCTACTTTGGACTGCTCTCTGGTATTTTGATGTTCTGCCTGTTTTTCTGGATTACGCTATTGTCTTGCCCTGGATGTTACTGTTTGCTGGTGTCTGACCCTGCCTGTCTTGACTACGATCTGTTAAATAAAGCTCGCATTTGGATTTATCACGCTTCAAGAGTCCCGTTACAGAATACTTCGCCGCCTCACAGATCCAGCAGCTTTTGGAACACAGATCAACTATGAACCCAGCATCACGCCTCCTCTGCCTGCGTCAAGGTAATCAGGCAATTGAGGAGTATGTGGAGGATTTTTGTAATTTGTGCCATTTGGTGGACTTTAATGATGTTGCCCTGAAAGGTATTTTCTGTAATGGACTTAAGGACAATTTATATGACCTCATGCCAGACAATAGATGCTCAGTTACACTCCAGGAATACATTGACTATGCTTTGCTGTTGGCTGGATCACCATTTACTGTGGGGATTGCAGATAAGGAGCCCTGCAATCCTACGGTACCAATCACATCAGAGCATTTTCACACCCCAACTTTCATGTCCAGAATTGTTAACATCATGCCAGAGACCACTCATGCCAAGCCTGCCAAGCCAAAGTCTGCTCACGTCACGTCTGCCGAGTCACAGCCTGCTCACGCCATGCCTGCCGCTCCAGGGCCTGCTCACGCCATGCCTGCCGCTCCAGGGCTAGCTCACACCATGCCTGCCCTTCCAGAGTCTGCACCTGTCATGGCTGCCATCCCAGAGCCAGTCCACAAGATGGCCGCCATCCCAGAGCCAGTCCACAAGATGGCCGCCATCCCCAAGCCTGTTCACAAGATGGTCGCCCCATCTGAGTCCCCGGCCAAGATGGCTGCCACACCTAAGCCTCATCAGTCTAAATCATCTCATCCAAATCTCATCTCGCCATGTCTGCCATACCCAAGGCAAGTCAAGTGATGGCTGATCCTCCAGTGTCAAGTCAAGTCAGGGCTGGACTTTCAGTGCCAAGTCAAGTGACAGCTGTGTTTCCTGAGCCACGTCAAGTTACAGCTGTTACTTCTGAATCAAGTCAAGTTGCAGCTGTAATTTTTGAATCAAGCCAAGTCACAGCTGTTCTCCATGAGTCAAGCCAAGTTACAGCTGTTCTCCATGAGTCAAGCCAAGATACAGCTGTTCTCCATGAGTCAAGCCAAGTCACAGCTGTTCTCCATGAGTCAAGCCAAGTCACAGCTGTTGTTCCTGAGTCAAGCGACGTTACAGCTGTTGTTCCTGAGTCATGCCATGTTACAGCTGTTGTTCCTGAGTCAAGTCACGTTACAGCTGCTGTCCCTGAGTCTAGTCAAGTTACAGCTGGGTTGTCTATGTTAAGCCAAACCACAGCTGATCTCCATGAGCCAAGCCAAGTTACAGTTGATCTTCATGAGCCAAGTCAAGTTACTGCTGTTGTTCCTGAGCCAAGTCAAGCCACAGCTGACCTTCATGAGCCAAGTCAAGTCACAGCTGTTCTTCACGAGTCGAGTCAAATCATTGTTGATTTTTCTGAGTCAAGTCAGGTCACGGCAGACCTCCCTGAGTCAAGTCAGGTCACGGCAGACCTCCCTGAGTCAAGTCAAGTCACGGCAGACCTTCCAAAGCCACGTCATGTCTCAGCTGACCCCCCAGAGCCTCGTCACGTCTCAGCTGACCCCCCAGAGCCTTGTCAGGTCTTAGCCATCCTTCCAGAGCCCACGCTCCCAAGCCACGTGTCCACAGTGTCCACACCCTCAAGACCGGCAGGCATCCCACTATCTACTGTGCTGCCTGTAATGGTTGTTGCCATTTTGAGCGTGTGGGCTACACACTGCGCTCCAGAGGCCTTGTCTGACCACAAGTCTGCTCCAGAGGCCTCGTCTGACCACGAGTCTGCTCCCGAGGCCTCGACTGCCCACAGGTTTGCGCCAATACCTCCTGAGGTGTCAGCATACGCTGTAGAACCTCCTAAGGAGGTGGCGTCCATTCATGAACTCACCGTCTTGTCTGTCCATGAATCTACTCCAGAGATCCATGAGTCTGCGCCAATGCTCCCGGCTCTGCCCATCATGTTACGGCCAAGGAGGCCTATCATGAACTCTCGGCCCATCATGTCACGGCCAAGGAGGCCTATCATGAACTCTCTGCTTGTCATATCATGGCCAAGGAGGCCAATCATGAACCCTATGCTCTGCTATGGATGTCATTAGTTCCACTGTGGGTATCTTTGCTCCTCTCTGCTCTACCTGCCCCGCCATGGCTTCCTGCTCTGCCTGCTCTACCTGCCCCGCAATGGCTGCCTGCTCTCCCTGCTCCACCATGGCTCCAGGCTCCTCCGAATCAAACATGGTGGACTTCTGCTCCAAGGTTCCACTGTCTGCTACTGCTCCACGGCCCAGGCCCTCCAGTGTTCCACTGTCTGCCATTGCTCCACGGCCCAGGTCCTCCAAGGTTTCACTGTCTACCACTGTTCCACGGCCCAGGTCCTCCAGGGTTCCATTGTCTGCCACAGCTCCACGGTCCAGGTCCTCCAAGGTTCCACTGTCTGCCACAGCTCCACGGCCCAGGTCCTCCAGGGTTCCACTGTCTGCCACTGTTCCACGGTCCAGGTCCTCCAAGGTTCCTCTGTCTGCCACTGATCCACAGTCCAGGTCCTCCAGTGCTTCACTGTCTGCTACTGTTCCATGGCCCAGGTCCTCCAGTGCTTCACTGTCTGTACCTGCTCCACGATCCAGGCCCACCTCCTCTGCACGGACCTGGCCCTCTGTTCCACCCCCTGTTTTGCCTCTGTTCCCCCACCCTCCTGGACTGTTGTTGTTTTGAGCGCCAGGAGTCGCTCCTAGAGGGGGGGGGTTCTGTAACGCCACACCAGCAGAGAGAGCCCTTGCTCATGGACTGCCTGTTACTGCTCCCTCTGCTGCTTCTATGGTTACTTCCTGTTTGGTGGCCATTTAAAGAGGCCCATACCAAACAGGCCCCGTGAAGTATTGTTTTGCCTGTGCGGACTCTACCAAGCGTTTTTCATTGCCTTGTTTTGTTATTGCCACGGTTTTGTTTCTTTGTCATAGTTTTGCCTTGTTCCTTGCCATAGTTCCTTGTTTCATTGCCTTGTTTATTTTGCTACTTTGAACTGCTCTCTGGTATTTTGACGTTCTGCCTGTTTTTCTGGATTACGCTATTGTCTTGCCCTGGATGTTACTGTTTGCTGGTGTCTGACCCTGCCTGTCTTGACTACGATCTGTTAAATAAAGCTCACATTTGGATCTATCACGCCTCAAGAGTCCTGTTACAGGCGATATTGGATTGTTTCAATTTTACTCAGTTTGTAAATGCCTCCACTTATTGCAAAGGACACACACTTCACCTGGTGATTGCTAATGAGCTGTTTGTGTCCCAGCCTTCTTCTGTCGATATTAGTCTTTCTGATCATTTGCAGTGTTTTTTTAACCTGGAATTATCAGTTTAATGTGTACCTATGGCTCGTATTGTTAAGTTTCGTAGGTGGAAATCAACTGATCAGACAGAATATTCAATTGCTGGTGGTTCATCTCTTACTGAATTAGGCTCAATGTCCTTAGATCATGAGATTTCACAGCTAAATAATTTGCTGGCCACTAATCTGGATTTATTGGCTCCTCTCAAGGTCTGTGAAATCAAGTATAACTGCTCTGCTCCTTGGTATAACAGCAATCTTCGATTAAAGAAGACTGGGTTTCAAAAAATGGAGAGAATGTGGTGGAATTCAGGCTTAACTAGTTATTATCTAGCTAGGAAGGACCTTCTTAGCGAATATAGATGTGAAATTCAAATTCAAAAGTCAGATCTGCTTTTCTGGAATGTATCATTCAGGAACATCAACATAATCCTAGACATCTTTTTAAAACTATTGGTGGTTTGCTCAAGGTTAATGAGGATAGTATGTTGACAGCCTCACATCAGCTGTGTTAAAGTTTTTTAGAATTTTTTACAGCCAAAATTGCTAATGCAAGAAACCAGATTTCTGTGCTTTCCTTATCTCGTAGTTCTCATGCTAGTGTGCGGTGTGTTTTGGGTGCCCTGTTTTTAAATTTTGTACATCCTGATTTTTCAAGTATGAAATCTACTACTTGGGTGCTTCTCAATATCCCTCCTCGTCTCCTCGCTCCTCCGTCCTCCATCCTATGACCCGGAAACCGATCGAGCTCAGCCATCTCGTAGGACATCTCAATTCTCTAATTGCACCGCGAGGAGGCGAGGATCGAGGAGTGAGGAGGCTGCCTGAGGAGTCATGAGCGAGGATACACAGGTCTATCCTTTGCGGAAGTGTTTTATCAACTAAACGTGATGCATGTATAAATTCTCCTCCCCCTTCACATCTGTCCTAATAATTTACATTTGTATTTTACCTTTGCAGTTCAAATAATGTAATATATTTAAACTCGGCGTCTTGCTTTATTCATATTTGTTATGAATGCCTTAAATAACGAACTTTAACAACATATGGGCAGATCCCTTTAGCGCAGCTGATGACGCTTTGAAGTAACGCTTGAGTTGTCAGGAATATTCCAATGTTCATCCTTTGATTCCTCCATCCTCGCGTCTTTTCCTTGCATCCTTCCGTCGTACCCTGAAGGGGTGGAGCTAAGACGGGAGGAAAGGAAGCAAGGAAAGGAAACGAGGATGCACAAATAAGAAATGAGAAGCACCCCTTGTATACTTAATCCCCTTCCTACTGGTTTGTTTAAGTCTTGTTTTGAGTATTTGTGCCTAGCAGGGCTGCCCCCTAATAGTCGCCTAACCATTAGTCAATGAGAAGAAGCTTCCTCGACCAAAATTTTATTAGTCGCAGAAAAAAAAAATCAAGAGGAAGTGGCGAAGTCACACAGTCCGAGACGGACAGATCGTTAACGGCTGGTCTATGTGGTAATACAGTACATCGGGCAGGACATCCAAACACTCACCTATCATTCATCGACCTCAAATATGGCTTTTTATTCTGAAAGATGTATGTAGTAGCAACTATATATGGCAGCTCAATCTAATGTTAACCTAGAAAAGTGTACGCTATTCAAGTGTCTGTGTGGAGTGTGGAAGCTGAATAGTAGCTTGTTTACTGCATGACAGATGGAGGCGCCAGTGCGGTCACTTGCTCTTAAAATATTCCGTCATTTTTGGTCATACCGATAAAAGTAATACATCTTTCGAATCCGTAAAGACTGTAGTGGACAGCACATTCCCTGACCATAATAGTGGACAGAAGTTTGCTACATTTGATTGAATCTTGGTGAACTAACATAAGCAAACTGTCCAACACCATCAGATAAAGATGCCCGAACAACAGCCAGACATCTCTTGGAGGGCAAGAAGAAGACCTTTGGTACAAAGCCCGGGAAGGACAGAACTTCCCATTGGTCAAAATGCAGTTTCTGCCCTCCACCCATCTTGAGACTGATTCCTAAGGCTTTGGCCTGTGACCGACCATAAAAATTCCTTAGGATGCAGCAGCATTGGGTGAAACATAGGGAGATCACAAGATCCATCCAAATCCATTTATAACTATGTTTTCAAACCTTAAAACTGATGCACACTGCAACACACACATCTTATACTTATTCAGAGAAATAAGTATTTCTAGTGACAGCAATGTGTAGGGCAACATCTTACACAAACTCTGCTGTTAATGGACAAATTAATGCATGCATGACAGTTCAGTCTTTTCCCATCATGTTTGGACTTAATGTGTTCGTAAATGCCAAATGCATTCTGGTTGTGGTTTGGAAAGTGACAAATGCACCGGTAAAACTTTAGTGACACTTTTCTAACTTTGTGTTTGGACTATGCAAATAAATTCCACAGGAGGAAAGAAGGGTGGGCAACTATGTGTCCCCCCACTCTGATGGAACCAGCCAATCACAGCACAGAAATGGAGAAGCGCCAAATTACAGTCTCATCGGAAAGGGATAAAGGTACCCTTCCAAAAGACACTCCTGGTTCTGAGTCTCAATCTGTTAAGGGAAGAGACTGTAACAGATCACCCCCGTTCTGAGTCTGAGTCCTGTAAAGGAAAAAGACAAACAGATCAACCTCCGTTCTGAGTCTCCGGCCTGCAAAGGTGAGACAATAGCAGAAACACCAGTTTCTGAGTCTGCCACTTGTAAAGAAGTGACACTAACAGGACAACCTCCGTTCTGAGTCTCCGGCCTGTTACCAGGAAGGCAGCAACAGGAACAAGAACATTCTGAGTCTCGGTCCCATAGAGGAAAGACACAAACAGAACAACAAAGTTCTGAGTCTCCCATCCAGTGAGACGATAGCAGATCAGCCTCAGTTCTGAGTCCCGCGAGGGACTACACCAGTTCTGAGTCTGTGACCCGCAAGGGTGAGACAACAACAGATACCAAGTCTGAGTCTCCAGGAAAGATATAATCTACGTTCAGAGTCTTTATCCAGCGAGACAACAACTGATGCAGTGTCCTGAGACTCCATCCTAGGGAGACAAAGCGGATTGACCAAGTTCTGAGTCTCTAGCCCAGAGAGGCAGGAGACACACAGACATTTGCAACAAAGTTAAGCTCCGGTGAGCAAACCTGCTGACGGTGAGCAAACAGTCTTCTTGCTGTTTTTCCATGACACATTCATAATTATTATATTTGCCAGTGCACTGTGGCAAGCTTTGTTGGAGTGCGCTTGAGCACTTATTAGGCTATGTAGGCAATTAAAGGGTCATTGATTTGGTTTATTAATAAACTAATAGCGACTAATAGTCGACTAATGCTTAAAATTAACAACTACTAGTCGACCAGAAAAACCTTTTTGTTGAGGGCAGCCCTGATAATTAATATATCCGTGAGTACTGGTGTTGTCCCAGCTACATTCAAAATTGCTGCTGTTACCCCGGGCAACCTATATCAAATCTTCCTTTTCTGGCTAAAATTTTAGTTGTATCCTTCCTCTTTAGTTGTAGCTTTACAGTTGCATAATCATCTTTCTGTGAATAATCTTTTTAAGCAACTTCAATCTGGTTTTCAAAAATTTCATAACACTGAAATGGCCTTGGTTAAAATGACTTACTTTTGGCCTCTGATGCTGGATCTTCCTCTATTCTTACTCTTTTAGACATTAGCACCTTAGCACCTTTGAAACTATAAATCAGGGGTCACCAAACTTGTTCCTGGAGGGCTGGTGTCTTGCAGAGTTTACCTCCAACTTTCCTCAACACACCTGCCTGGAAGTTTCAAGTATACCTAGTAAGACCTTGATTAGCTGCTTCAGGTGTGTTTGATTAGGGTTGGAGCTAAAGTCTGTAGGACACCGGCCCTTCAGGACTTGGTCTGGTGACCCCTGCCACAGATCATACGCTTTTGCTGAATCGTCTTAAAACAGTTTTTGTTTTTTTCTGGCACTGTCTTTAACTGGTTTAGATCCTATTTGACCGGACACACACAGTTTGTTGCTTTAAGGGAATACAGGTCTGATATTGGGTCAGTCACTACCGGCATCCCTCAGGGCTCAATTTTAGGGCCATTACTCTTTAGTATTTATTTATTTCCACTTGGTCAATTTTTACTAAATTTGGGCATCAAGTATCACTTTTATGCCAACTACACATACATTTAAATTAATTGTAAACATAGTCAGAGTGAGGCTATGTCATTGCTCACTAAATGTATTTTTAAGATACAGTCATGGATGGCTAATAATTTCTTTGTGTTTAAATGGTGATAAGACTGAGGTACTGCTTATTGGTTCTCCTCATCAGCTCAGTAGGGCTGAGCAAATTCCTCTCATCATTGATGGTTCTGTACTTGAGTTTCAGAGCAAATTAAGAAATCTAGGAGTGATCTTTGATTCCTCATTGACATTTGACCCTCATGTACAAAGCGTTGTTAAGGCTTCTTTCTTTTATTATATTGCAAAACTGCGCCCCATTTTATCCTTTTTTAGCTGCAGAAATGTGAATTCATTTATTTGTCTTTTTTCACATTGATTATTGTAATGCACTTCTTATTGGCGATTCTAAGTATACTTTAAGAAAGTTGCAGTATGTTTAAAATTCTGCAGCCAGAATTTTATCTAGGACCAAAACGAGAGATAATGTTACTCCCATTTTGAATTTACTACATTGGCTATCAGTTAAGTACTGAGTCGATTTCAAAGTTCTCAGGCTCACATATAAAGCTCTTCACGGTCTTGCCCTGGAGTATTTATCTGAACTTTTAATACCTTATACTTCAAATTGAAGTCTTTACTCCTTTCAGCAGGCTCTGTTGGTTGTCCCTCAAACACTGCTACGTTCCATGGGAGCTTTGTCTATATCTGCTCCCAGGCTGTGGAACCAACTTCCAGTTGAAATTCAGGAAGCACAGTCTCTTGGCATTTTTAAAACACATTTAAAAACACACACATATATATATATACATATATATATTGTCACGGGGGCGGAGCAAAGCGACAGACACAGGGGGCGTGACGTCAGGCCTCGGAGAGGCTTTTATTAAACAATAAAACAAAGTGTCCAAAAAGGGGGAAAAAGTGTCCAAAACAAAAGGGGGATCTGGTGTCCTCGAAGTGACGGGGTTCCGTGAAGGAGGGGTAGTGTTCCAAAAGGGAAGGGTCCAGGTAAGGGGCGGAGTCCGGCGGCCGCACGCGCTCCCCGCTCAGGTCCGGGGTGCGAGGGGCGGCGGCTTCTCTAGCGGCATCGTCCTCCTCCACCTACGCGGCGCTTCTGGGGGATAACACGGCCCGGCATCCTGGCCCGTCAGCCGTTACGGGTGCGGTCCTCATCCGGACCCGCGGGGTCCGGCAACTCGTCCTGCGGCGCTGGTACCCTCTTCACCCCTTCCTGGACCCACGAGGACACCAGCGTGCATGCACGGGGAAGAGACCGGTCCCCTGAGGAGAGGCGCGCTCGGCATTTTAACAGCGGCGGTGATGAGGCTTCATTCACATCAGGTGTGCCTCATCACACGCCGCCAGACCTGGATGTTTCGGCGCCCCTCCTCCTCCCACACGCCCACTCCCGTCGGGAGCCTGGTGAAGGGCGGCGATTACCGACGGGGTGAAGCTGATAGTTAGGGGGGAGGCAGCCGACTCGTCACATTCCCCCCCCCAAGCGACATCCCCGTCATCCGGTCGCCGCCCACGCAGGAGTGCTACCTTCCTCAACCAGGCTCCAAAGGTCGGAGTGGGCGGGGATTCCTCTCCGGGCGACTCCCTCTCGCAACGCCACCGGACCGGGGACAGAGAAACCGGAATTTAGTCGACAGCCTCAACCAACCGCAGGGTAAGTGTTACTAAATGAAAGAAGTCACTTACCCCTTTAGCGGCTGGGAGGCTGTCACCGTCGTTTCTCCGTCCCTCCGGGTCGAAACTTCCTTGACTTTTGCGAGCGAGAGGGGTTGACGTCATCAGGTGATTCCCACTGCGCTGCCTAAGCTCCGCCCATGCCTGCATTCTCCACCACTTGTCACGGGGGCGGAGCAAAGCGACAGACACAGGGGGCGTGACGTCAGGCCTCGGAGAGGCTTTTATTAAACAATAAAACAAAGTGTCCAAAAAGGGGGAAAAAGTGTCCAAAACAAAAGGGGGATCTGGTGTCCTCGAAGTGACGGGGTTCCGTGAAGGAGGGGTAGTGTTCCAAAAGGGAAGGGTCCAGGTAAGGGGCGGAGTCCGGCGGCCGCACGCGCTCCCCGCTCAGGTCCGGGGTGCGAGGGGCGGCGGCTTCTCTAGCGGCATCGTCCTCCTCCACCTACGCGGCGCTTCTGGGGGATAACACGGCCCGGCATCCTGGCCCGTCAGCCGTTACGGGTGCGGTCCTCATCCGGACCCGCGGGGTCCGGCAACTCGTCCTGCGGCGCTGGTACCCTCTTCACCCCTTCCTGGACCCACGAGGACACCAGCGTGCATGCACGGGGAAGAGACCGGTCCCCTGAGGAGAGGCGCGCTCGGCATTTTAACAGCGGCGGTGATGAGGCTTCATTCACATCAGGTGTGCCTCATCACACGCCGCCAGACCTGGATGTTTCGGCGCCCCTCCTCCTCCCACACGCCCACTCCCGTCGGGAGCCTGGTGAAGGGCGGCGATTACCGACGGGGTGAAGCTGATAGTTAGGGGGGAGGCAGCCGACTCGTCACAATATATATATATACATACATATATATGTTTTTTTAAGCAAGCCTATTGTTGATTGTAAAAATCATTGCTGTTCTTGTTTATTTATCTACCTGTGCTCTTTTTTAGGAGAGAAAGGGAGCTACCAATGTCCAACAATGCTGTCAAGGAATGTCCGTCAACAGTTACATCATACAACATTTGACTCTGCCCTCTAGAGTCAACATCTTTGTCCTCTTCTCTGGGCACATAACAAAATCCTGTCAACTTTGCTTTCCGCACAGGACACACAGTTGCTTTGTGCCCTGGCTGTTGACAGTAAAAACACACCAGTTCTTGTCTCTCTGATTTTGGTTTGTTTACACTGGTAATGTTTTCAGCTGGACCTTGTAAGGCCCCAACCCCAGCAGTGTTTTGTTAATGCACAGTACCTTTGGGTGGTTGAGAGCGTGGACCCCCGTGGTAAGCATTCACATACGTATGTTGGTGTCTCACCAGCAGGAATCGTGAAGGCCCGGTCTCTGGTGAAATGTTAAATTTCTCCAAGAGCACCTCCTTCAACTCAGCATACACTCCTGCTCGCTCCTCCTCCATCGCCAGGTAAGCCTCCAAAGCCTGCCCAGTCAGCAATGGAACCAACCGGAAACTCCACGCTTCCTTAGGCCACCCCCAAGATGAAGCCTTAGGAAACACCTCCACTCCCCCTTCATCCTCCGTCAACCTTGTGGTGTCCCATACCGCATACCCCTCTGCAACCGCTCTCACCCATGAGCGTAATCCACCTCCGCCTTTCGGTGCTGTCTTGCGGGTAGCCATCCCACCACTGCCACCAAATGTGATACTGAATATATATATATATATATATCCCACACATGCTTGTCCATATGGCAGTGTATAGGGATCAACTTCAAGCTTTTAAAAAAGACACAAAAGTACCACAGAGTGGTCCCATGCTACATGTGTCGTATGTTTAAAGTGTTCTAGGGGTATACAATAGGTTTTGGGGAGAGACAAAGTGAAATTTAATATTTTATTTGTAGTGAATTTACTTTCACCAATAGGGAGGTGAAGTAGTGTAGTGATGGGTACTCACGTCACAGATGACATGATGGAAAGCATTAGCATATTTTTCTCTTGAAATTATCAACATTGCAGTACCAGTATAAAATTCCATCTCAATCAGTTTTCCTTCAATTTCTGGAGTTATACAAATGTGTGTGAGTTGCTCTCTTTTGGTTATCATATGTAGTGATCTTTCCTTCTCTGTGTCTGTACTCAACTCACCACTTTGTTTCCCTCCAGCATCCAGATGATGTCTCTTATCATTTTTACTCCGACTTTTCCATGGTCTTTTTCATGCTTCCTTTCTCTCTCAAAGTTTCTTTTATTTCTGCACACAGGTCTGATGTGGCCTTTCTTTCCACATGAATGGCAGGCTTGATCTTTGTACCAGCAGTCCTTGTGTGGTTCGTTTTGCCACATTTCTTACAATTGTGTCGCTGTTTGGGCAAGGAAACATGCATTGCATTTTCCTTCAGGGACATGCTGAGCTTCTGTGCTTTGCGAGCGATGGTCTCCGTGGCCACCACGATCTCTACAGCTTTGTGAAACGTAAGTGCAGCTTACGTTAGAAGTCGTTTTTGTATCGCTTCATTGCATAATCCACAAACAAATCTATCCCTTAGAGCATCCTCCAAATGTGTACTGAACTCACAATGTTCAGAGAGTTGTTTTAAAACAGCTACATATCGTGCAACTGTCTTTCCTTCTTGATTGCGTTTGTGGAAACAGAATTGTTCTGCTATTATGAGGGGTTTTGGCGAGAAATGTTCCATTAACATTGTACCAATCTCCTGATTCATGTTTTCTCCCAGTTTAGATGGTGCAATCAAGTTACGTAGAAGACTGAATGTTTTAGTGCCCATAACACTTAACAACACTGGTACTCTTTTTTTTTCTTTTTTTTTTTTTTCCCTCTTCAATATCATTGAACACCTTTGTGAAGTGTTCAAACCATTAGTCTATAAGACCATAAGTCTACAAGTCTACAAGAACGTAAGGTGTCATTCATCATTTTAGCTTTCAAAAGGGTGCTTGCAAGTGCCCCCTTTGTGGCCGCTATGCGCCCTCGATATGCACTCTGAGCTTGCACTAAAGTGAGCTCCATGGCAGACTTCTACCCGACAGTCAAAACAGCATTACGTCATGAAAGTGTGGACTCAGAGGAAGACCGTGAGGGTTTAGTGTGCCATTTGGGACAGGGCCTAAGCCAGGGGTGCCAAAACTTGGTCCTGGAGGGCCAGTGTCCTGCATAGTTTAGCTCCAACTTTCCTCAACACATTTGCCGGGAAGTATCTAGTATGCCTAGTAAGAGCTTGATTAGCTCCTAGAGTTGTGTCTAATCGGGGTTGGAGCTCAAGTTTGCAGGACACCGGCCCTCCAGGACCAAGTTTGGGCCCCCCTGGCCTATTATTACCTGGATTATTACCTAATCAGGAAATCTTCATCAATCAGGAATTTTCATCAAAAACAGGAATTAAACAGGGCATTTGAGACAAACTGGGAAGAGAAGTGCTGTAATTATATAAAACATGCAAAAATAATGTGTTTTGGAACAATAAAATGTGAAAACACATTACTAGTACACCCCAAAAACCAAATCAAACTTTATAAAAGTGGATAATAGTTATTCAAGTTATTCACTTGCAGGTTGTTGTTGTTTCTTTTAATGAGTTGAGGGAATGGGAAAGACTGAATATGCTTTGTCCAGTTAGGGCCTTAAAGACTAAAGACTTTACAGGTCAATGGCGTGTAACGTTCGGCCTAATAGGCTGGGTCACAAAGTTTAAAATGGGGTCAGATTCTACTGTGTGAGAGATTTGAGGTGTTAAAAGAATGACATAAAACAGAAATAAGTTTAAGGACAGTGTACATACAAAGTTCAGGGGGCTTTAAAATAACACAATAAAAAACAGGAAAACTCAGTCTGTTAAAAGCATAAAGTCATTGCACCATACCCTAAAAACAGTCCAAGAATCCTAGTGTGTTGAAATGTTCCAATGTGAGTCCACCAGTGTATATACAATCCGAGATGTGTGATAGTCCAATTTGTTGTAAGTGAATCTGGAAAGGTAAGTCCACAAAAAGGAAACGCCACCATTCATGTGTGTATTGTAGCTGTTAGTGACTGACTCTTTGTTTGGCATGCTGCTCTCTTTATATAGTTCCTGCTTCCTGTCATGTGACTGGTCACATGACAGGCCAACCATGCATTTCTTAAAGACATACACACTAAAATGTTAAGAGGAATAAAATGGAGGCAAGAAAACATGTAAACCTCTATTAAACATAAAATCATTGCAATAAATAGAGCGGTAAAACATGTCTCTTGTGTGACAGTGTCACAGGCGTATGTCTAACCACATTTTATATGCTTTGGAGGTTCTAAGAAATCAGCTGCAGTTTCTAAGCAAAGACTTTTTATTGGCTGTTGGATGGGATTCTCCCCTGGGTATAAGGGTACATTTCACTAAAAATGTGGCATCTACACGGGCACTTGTTCTTTGCAGAATATCTGTATGGGGTAAATTTGTCCTCTTTGCATAATTTTATCATATTTTTTTGCTTGGATGAAAGCCCTTCGGGCTGTCCCTGTCTCTAGGCTGTCATGGAGGCAGCCCAAATTCCTTCAAGGGAAAGAGCCATTCACATTCACAAATCCTCTGCACTCTCCCTTGTGCAGAGGATTTCTTTTTTTGGTATGCCCAGTCAATGTTGAGCTGCTTGAATTCACTCAAAGGTAGGAAAGTGGTTCCACTGAAACAGTTTCAGAGGCTCCTGGGGCATATGACATCTGCAGCTGCTGGGTGAAGAACACATGCTCTATTCTCAAGGAAACTGAGTGCATTCATTGTGAGCGTTTCTCTTTGAAGAAGTGTAACGACCGTTGTCCTCAACGTCGTTTAATACGGCTGTCACCAATTTTGAATGGACGACGCACACAACGACTCTGGTTGTCAGTTCTTTTATTCTCCGCAGCAATGATGATCGGGTCTGAGAAATACATCAATATGTATTAATATACCGGGTGACATTGCAGACAGACATAACCGCAGCAGCGTTAACCATTTTCTGCTGAACTACGGTTACACATAACAATTGCATAATAACAGAACAACTGTAATATGAAAATCACATACCTGAGAAATACATCAATATGTATTAATATACCGGGTGACATTGCAGACAGACATAACTGAAATAAAGAACATAAAATTGAACAACTCACTCTTATTAAGGGTAAACTCACTGTGTGTTATCGATTCAACTATACAATGCTACACTAGCAGCAGCACGTGTCAGTCTCACTATACAAGACATTGAGCACGACGATAATTATTCGACAAAGTTTCATCTGAGATGTAAACTCCTCCAAAACATTATACATCGTTGAAATAAACACACATAACCCTTTTACATCAGAAAAACTCATATTAAACACACTTTTATCGCATTTTAAACACACTGAACCGGAGAGAGGAAAACCACGCTTACCCGCAGCAGCGTTAACCATTTTCTGCTGAACTACGGTAAGCGAAAATGGACAAAATAACGATAACGTCTGCAATATATTGACCACTAGAGAGCACCAAAACACCATTTGACTTAGCTCACCCTTCTAATTTCATGAAATTCAATACAATGAATATCGTTAGTATTAATGTTCTTTTTAACTCCGTTACAGAAGCTTGGCTCTCATTTATCCCTTTACTCAAGGGAATTGGGATAATCATCTGCTCCCACCCCCGCGGATTGGGTCCTGCCAACGAGGAGGCTGAGATTGTGGGGATCGCAGATGGAGCTATTAATCTCTTGCGCTCATTGGCAGCTGACGAGGGTGAACTGTTGGAGGTTGATGTGCCATCACTTACATCCTCTGATCCAGCAGGAAGAGCAGGAATCGGCTGATGAGGGTGAAGAGGATATTTCTTAGCCTTCTCAGCCTGCCTGTCCCGCTTTTGATGAGCTGCTGGAGATTATGGATCACGCTATTGCTAGGTTAGACCTGCAGTGGAGGTGCGAAAAGGGGGCAAATTGCTCGCAGTAAACTTAATGAGCGATTTCTTTCTGGACATAACTGCCCAGCTCTCGTGAGCCTCCCATTCCTTTCCAAATCTTCATAGCGAGATCTAGAGGGCATGGGATAAACCATATTCAGCACGCATTCATCAGTATCAGCATGCTAATTATGCAAATGTCGAAGAGATGAGTGAGCATGGATATGTGTATCGAAGAGAGACTCTTTTTAGAGAGTCTGTTAGGCTTTCTCTCTTATTTTTAAAGAGAGTGACCCTGCTGAAGCCACTCCCCAGAGCTTGAGTGTAGCTAGGTCTCCTCTTATTTTAGAGAGTTGTTATGCTGAGACATACACTCTTAGAGCTCCATAACTTTGGTGGGTAAGTATTTTGGTATGCTAGGTATAGACTCTCTGGGAGCCTCCTTAGCTACTAATTTTACTGCGGAGTGTTGTTAGGCCTCCTCCTACTAGGGGAGTTTTTGTATTGAGACCTCTACTCTGCAGGGCTCCAGAACATGTTTTTGAATGTTGGTTGAAGAGGCTTCAAACCTTGTGACAGCTGATGTGTTCTTATTGCATAATTACACAGCATATCCTTCACATTCAGGGAACCAGGGTTCCCTTTCAGTCAGTCACGTTCAATGTTACGTCGACTGACGTCATGGGGTATCACTTGGGAGCCCAGTCACCTCTTTAAAGAGAGTCACCCTGCTGAAGCCACTCCCCAGAGCTTGAGTGTAGCTAGGTCTCCTCTTGTTTTAGAGAGTTGTTATACTGAGACATACACTCTTAGAGCTCCATAACTTTGGTGGGTAAGTATATTGGTATGCTAGGTATAGGCTCTCTGGGAGCCTCCTTAGCTACTAATTTTACTGCAGAGTGTTGTTAGGCCTCCTCTTACTAGGGGAGTTTTTGTATTGAGGCCTCTACTCTGCAGGGCTCCAGAACATGATTATGAATGTTGGTTGAAGAGGCTTCAAACCTTGTGACAGCTGACATGTTCTTATTACATAATTACACAGCATATCCTTCACATTCAGGGAACCAGGGTTCCCTTTCAGTCAGTCACGTTCAACGTTACGTCGACTGACATCATGGGGTCTCACTTGGGAGCCCAATCACCTCTTAAGAAGCTTAAGAAGAACCATGGCGTGTAACCATGGTTGGGAATTGGCGAGTGGAATTTGCATGCCAAGCCACTCCCCCATATATACGGATATATAAGATGGCAGCGTGCATCCACTCATTCAGATTTTTGCTTCAGAGCCGATCGCTTCGAGAGCTGTTACTACGAAGAAGAAAGAAGAAGTCTTTCATCGCTGCAGGAGTTCTCGGCTGTGAGGAATGTCCTTTTCTTGCATTTAATGGAGAGATCACCCTGCTGCACACAGATAAGTGCTGCGGTCCTACCCTGGGCAATCCAGCCTAAAAGAGCAATTTCCTACAGCAACACGGTTGTTGAGAGCGTCTTTTGAGATGTCTCTCAATCCATGTGCTTTTGGGTGCAATAGTTTCCTTACCCATCACGATGGTCACAATCGCTGTCTTACATGTCTGGGGCCACGAGCGTGTTGAGACTGCGTTTGTGGATGGTTCATAGCTGAGAGTGCATGCCCATTATTACACTTTGGTCATGGCTCTTATTCAATATGAGGCTGCCCTTGCGCTTTACCCAGTCCAGTCTCATGGGTCACTAGACTCCTGTGCTTCATTGGTTAACGACAAGGGAGACCCACGACTTATAGTCAGGAATGCTCCATCGGGCCAGCCCCCACGGACGTCCAGCTCCTCTCAGCTTCATGCTGAAGATTCTGCCAAGCATCCCCCCATCACTGCAGCTGCACAGTTGGACCGCCAGGTTGGAGGTGGACTCTCTACCTTCTCCCGAGCACTCGGGGCCTGACGATTGGTTTCTGGTGGCAGACGTGACTCTCAGCCACGTGACAATCACATTGAGCTCTTCTCCCTCACTACCCTCGACGGTGGGGCAGCCAGGGGGTACGTTGACATTCCCCAGGTGGAGTGTGCAGTTTCGGTGCACCTGTGAGTTGTAAGCCTGCAAGCTGTTGTCCGCCCCGCTGGCGGGGCATGTAGAGCTGAGGGCCAGGCTGCCTCAGCCTTGCATGCCAGGGCCATCCTGCAAGTACACTAAGCCATGGCACTAAGGTTACAAGAGGGTAGTTCTGACTCGAGGTTGATGCATGGCGATGGCATGGTGCCGTGGCACTCTCTGGGTTGACATTACCCTGGGTTGGACAGGACCTTGACTGCAATGGCACATCAGTTGCCTTGAGTTGCTGGCAGTACTGCTTGGCCTTCACCGGCTTTGATCATTGTGCTAGTCCATACAGACAATATAGTGATGGTGGCTCACACCAACCACCAAGGCGGTGTTCGCCTTTTCCCCAGTGAGCCTCCTTGCACAGACCCTGTGGAGGATTAGGGAGGACGAGGAGCAGGGCCTGTTGGTTGTGCCATATTTGCCCACTCGGACCTGCTTTTCTGACCTCATGCTCCTCGCGACAGCCCCTCCCTGGAGAATTCCCCTGAGGAAGGACCTTCTTTGGGAACGATCTGGCACCCACGACCCGGTCTGTGAAACCTGCACGTCTGGCTTCTGGACAGGAAACGGTAGACCTTTCTGGCCTTCCCCAGGCTGTGGTAGATACTATCACTCAGGCTAGGGCAGGCCTGCGCTCTGAAGTGGGGTCTGTTTGTTAAATGGTGCTCCTCTCACCGAGAGGACCCTCAGATATGCTCAGTCAGTGTGGTGCTTTCTTTCCTGCAGGGAAAGTTGAAGATTTCCACTTTGAAGATGTTTGATGCTTGCAGAGCTGCAGGCTGGGTGACATCTAACACCTTCGCAAGATTTTACAATCTTCGCATGAAGCCTGTGTCCTCCCGTGTGTTGGGTAACATCAGGTAATTTGCAGGAGGCCGGCTCGGTGTCGGCTTGCACCGCCATTCCCTTTGGATCTGTGTGCTTTCTCCCAATTGTTCCCCCTCAGTGAACTCTGGGTCCTCTGTTGTCCCACAGTCCAGACTAGACAGAGTAGTCTATCACTGCGTCCAGTAGTGGGCTACCATCTTCCCCTACAAACTTGGATTTCATGTCTCAGTATTCCCCACAGTTTATTCCCACCATGTTCCCCTTTTTTCTTCGTTTTTTCCAAGTTTTCCACATGACCTTACTTTTTGTCATTGTGCTCCGCCCCCCAACAGTTGCTTCAGAACCCTGACACCCCTGGTGGGCCCGTTATCTGGCTTACAGGGCATTGGGAAGGTTACGTATTGAGCTTCATTTGTCCTGACACTTTTCTGTCAGCATTTGTACCTCACTTAGGTAATGCAGTTTAGGTTGTGGTGTTTTCCATACGGACCCCATGACGTCAGTCGACATAACGTTGAACGTGATTGACTGAAATGGAATGTCTCGGTTACATATGTAACCCTCGTTTCCTGAAGGAGGGAACGGAGACGTTAGATACTTCTATAATTACTTCTATAAATCTGGAGTTGTGTATGAAAAAGTGGTGTACACTTTACAATGCCCTTTTTTTTCTTTTCTTTTCTTTTTTTTTTTTTTTGTCTTTTGCGTGTCCAATGCATATATGAGGTTTTTTTGCAGCACAATATTATTAAAACAGCATGGGATTTCTATTGTAATGTAGAATTTAATCCATTATTATTCAGTTCTCTCCCCTGACAGCCATCTTTGGTGACTGAGTGCATAAGCTCCTATTGAATTTGTGTGAAATTAAATTATACAAGCATCAACATACATATATAATACAGATCAGTAAGTAGGTTTAATTTATTAGACAGGCAGTGGTAATGGCACCAAAGTGTGTGGAATGAAGATGCGTCTAGAATGTACTGGTGTTTTAAAGGCTTGTGTGTTTGTAGCCTGTAGTCATCTAGATGATTTGTTTTTCTTCACAAAAGACAGAGGGACAGAAAGACATAATTGTTGAGAGCTTGATTACTTGGCTTCAAACTCAGCTGCATTGTCATTTCACATTTTTATTTTGAGAAGACATTTTGGGTGTGAGGTTAATAATAAAAAAATGATATGCTTCAGTAGAGCAGATAAATCGTGTCAAACACAGCTGGGCCGGCAGGCCTGCATCCGGCCACCACAGAGCTAAATTGATGGTTGTTGCATTGGAGAGGACATGAAAAACTGCCCCTTTTTCTTTACTGTATGACATGAATAGAGTTCTAGGTGTCGCCTATTTTTCACTGCATCCCCCACCGCTCTGACTGCAGTGCTGAGTGACAGCTGGATGTGAGACAGCACAGATGTAAAAAGACTCTGATTTTCAGAGCTGGAATTATACATTCCAGCATACAAACAGAATTATACATTCAAATATCATCTTAAACAGTGTCTGAGCTAGAGTTTAGAAACTGAATTGTCTGCATTATGAGCATGTCACAGCTGTCTGAACACACACTAATAGACAGGTATTGTAACACATATTTGGTGCAGAGAAAATGCACCATATTTTTTGTTAATGAATGGCTTTTACAGTGTATAGAGAGACCAGTTATGAGTAGATGGATTAAACCTTTCAATCATGCAGCTGTCTTTCTGTGTAATCTGCTCCATTTAACTTGGCTTTCGCAACCTCTTAAATATCAGAGATATAGGAGATTAGCAGGGTCAAATGTCTCTGTCAAATACAGCAGTAACAGTCCTAACTGTTCATTTTTTTTTTCTGAAATGACTACGAGAAGTCATACTGACATTAATGTATATAGATGAATTATAAAATTAGTGTTTTAATGTTTAATTCCTCTGTCTTACATTAAGGTCATTCTGACTTACCTTTCAGAAAAAATTAATAGTTTAGACAGCCCCTGTTAACAAACTATATTATAAAAAGTATATAATAACATAGTTTATAATAACATATTATAAAAAGTTCTATCAGGACATGACTCAGTAGCTGCTGCGTTTACGTAATATGCTAATAGGAACACCAGCTGACCAACATTTAGAGGAAGGCAGTGCCTCTTTTGCCTACTTTTAAGCTCATTTCATTGTCATTGAATTTCTTAAATGGGGTCAGTGTGAGGTGGATAATGAGACAAAAAGCCACATGAAAGGAGGAAATGATTATTGGCTCATTACCCTGGCAATGCTATAAGACCTTTCTATCATGTTCTTTACTATCACTGTGATTGGCTGGTTACTCTGTCAATGTGAAAATGCCTGCCTCAAAGCTCACAAGTGGCCTACTAACCAAAATGAATGAGTCAAAGTGTGTAAAATTAAAAGGTATCCAAAAAGTCTATTATTCATAATAGTAAATATAGTAATAATATAGAGCCCAAGGTAACAAACAAACAAGGTAACATTCTTTTTTATTAGTTATAAATTATATATAATGTATAATTAATATATAATATATACTATTATAGTATAATTATTTATTAATTGATTGATTTAAAGGGGTCATCGGATGCAAAGTTCACTTCTACATGTTGTTTGAACATTAATGTGTGTTGGCAGTGTATGTACACATCTACCCTATAATGATAAAAATCCATGCAGTGGTTTTTAATTAATCTGTAAAAATAATATCCCCTTTTTCAAAATGAGCCATTCTCAGATGCCTGTCGGCGTGGTGTCACACCGACAGAGGCCGCTCCCATGATAGTTGACTGACATGAGCGTCTTACCTCAGACCCGCCCTAAATCAGCTGTAACAGTCCAATCTCCATTGTTTCAGTGCCGGAACAGGGATGTAAGTTAGACAAGAGTATCTCCAAATGAGTGATTGAGGTGTTGTGTTGCTGGATGTAATAATGACCATAGTGGTCATCATTTACTCCCGATATCTGAGCCACTGAAGAAGCAGTGAATTACATTTGTTTGTGATGAGAATGCGCCTATGGAAGCAGATTAGACTCATTAATAATTCATAAACGATGCACACATGCGTGTCCCAATTCACAGGCATGAAACTCAATTCACGTACACCAAAAAAATATATATATATTCACAAAAATCAATTCGCATGCACAAAATAAGAATATAAATTCATAAAATAAGTTTCACAATTGCAAAACAATTCACAGATGTACAACTGTGTACAAAAAGTTTGAATGTTTAAAATTCACAAGTGTATCACAGACTGAGAGTGTGTGAATAGTCTTTTTGGTGCGTGTATTTTTTAGACTTGCGTGTGTGTTTTTGAGACTTTCCTGGCAGCGAACTCCAACGCAGGCCACTCATACTCTTTAGCCAATCAGATTTGAGCCTGTCGATCGACCAATCATAACCTGTGGGCATGCCTACCTGTATGTTACGTCATCATAGATGATAATAGTCTAGGTAACTAGCCTGGTAAAGCTGTATTGTTTTATATTGCATGCATACTTAAAATTTGGAAGTAAAATCTGTCATTTAGACACACTTGTTAACGTGACAAGTGTAAGCCAGCAGCTGACAGTGTTTGCAAAGATGCAGCTGTCTTGTGTTAGCCACAATGTCCTGTATATTGGCCAAAATAAAGAAAGAAACAGAAAAATCCTGTTCATTGCCATGTTTTTGTTCAGCAACGCTGGGTGGCCACTGCCCAGTCTAGCTCCCACTTAGCACTGACCCTGCCTTTATTATCATAGTTTTATGTAATGATGAATAGACCTCACGAGAACTCGGTGTATGAATAACGGTGTGTTTGTACTTACTATTTGTGCAACTGGATGCAATGTTTAATTAATATACACTAATCATTTTCCTTGCATTTTTCAGGATTTAAACACTTTGGAACAACATCTGAATGACAGTTACAGACCTCTTCATTCACATTAATCTTTATCTATTTATGTACTTTACCTTTATGCATTCATTTTTTAATGTAATCAACATTCATTATTATATTACTATGATTACCATGTTTAATCTTATGTGGAGTTGTGATGTAAAAATCTTTGAGATTACAATACACAAGATGATGTTGGTTAGCAGCAATTGTATTTGCTTGGTAACAGTTGTGGAATTTATGCTGGTCTGACAAAGACAGACTGATCTTAAAATGGAATGCAGCAAAGATTATTCAGTAAACTTTATTCAATTATTTTATCACATAATCTCATGCTTCCTGCTCTGTCTGTATCTGCATCTCTTGTAAAAGTGTAAGAGTTAAAAAGCCAAGGTGTTAACTGCTTTGAATATCAGACCAAAGTCTGGCACATGATAGAGAGAAATAGCAAAGACTGGATCTAACACATTTTTAACTTTTCACATAATGTATTACACTGATAAATGTATTTGTCATTCAGCCATGCAATTTCCGTTAAAAGAATGCTAAAGTCTCTAAATGGGACACTACACCAGCCATTCAGTGTAACTGAGGTTTGAATACCCTTTGACTAAAGAGCGTCTAGCACAGTGTCAAACTGGTATTGAGCCAATGTCAGCTGTAGTTGTGCTACATTTGTACTCCCTCATAATTGTCAATATTTCGTGTTACAGGCACATTATATTGCAGATAATGTCATGGACATTTAATTCCCGAAGTATTCGGAAAACTTTAATAAATTAATAAATCTTATACAGCAATTGTAACAACCGACTTGTTTTTAATGTTTTAATTCTGACACCAAACCAGAACATTTGCATAACAAAGCTTTACACCTTAACAAAGTCACAGGGTACCATTCTAAAAGAAATGTAGTAATAATGCATGACTTAAAAAATCAGTTGAAACTGTCAAAATGGATGGGTTGCAACATGACTGTTTTGAAAGAGTTACAGTTCCAGATGAAACTTCTAGATTCACATCACCTCATAATTTGTGGTAGGAGTTAGATTAGGAGCAGCAAGGTACATTATCAGCCTTACAATTCTGAAATAAATAGTATCTGCAGGCTGCAGCATAAACAAACTTAAATGAAGTGTACATGGTTTACAATGTACATAAATCATCATCAGCTGAATGCGTGCCATCGACTTGAGACACAAGACAGGCTCTGCTCTGACAGCTCTTTCCTGTCTTCAATAAAAAACAAAAACACAAGAGACTGCTTAAAAAATATCAAAAAATTTTATTTTCATAATCTTCTATTTATTTACATGTCCCATCTGTCAAAACCTTATTTTATGCTTTACACTGAGTTTACAGTCTTAATATCTTAATGTGGTATGGTTTTCATGTGAATGATTCTTTATTAAATAAACATAACAATCGATAAATATTAAAACATAATACACTCTAAATTAAACAGCAGCTGCTGGCTTACACAGGTCATGTTAATGAGTGTGTCTAAATGACCGATTTTTAGTACAAATTTTAAGTGAGCATGCAATATAAACAATACACCTTTACTAGGCTAGTTACCTTAAATGAGACGATCAACAGCACAAACCTCGTCGAATCGTAACGCCCACAGCGGGTTATGATTGGTCAGTCGACAGGCTCAAATCTGATTGGCTAAAGAGTACGAGTGACCCACGTGGGAGGAGTTCAGGAGTGAGCCAGGAAAGTCTCAAAAACACACACGCAAGTTTAAAAAATACACGCGCAAAAAAGATTCTTCACACACTCACAGTCCATGATACAATTGTGAATTTTAAACATTCAAAATTTTTGTCGTTTTTTTGCAGTTGTACATCTGTGAATTGTGTTTTGCAATTGTGAAACGTATTTTATGAATTTATATTCTTATTTTGTGCACGTGAATTGGTTTTTCTGAATTTTTTTTTTTTTTTGTGCACGTGAATTGAGTTTCATGCTTGTGAATTGGGACACGCATGTGTGCATCGTGTCTTTTGCGTGAATTATTAATGAGTCTAATCTGCTTCCATATGTGCCTCCCAATCTACATAAATGCGTCTATGTTCACGTGAATGATTCGTGATCCAGCTTCACCTACAGCAAAAGTGAGTATAAGGGTTTTTTATGAATCTCTGCAATCACCTTTCCTAATAACGTGCTAGTTAGCAAGTTTCGCGGCGAAACACACTAAATGCGGCTAAAGTAAACAATCTCTCAAAACACAGCTCGTCACTCCACAGAGAGAAGAGGGGGCGGGGCAAGCAGAGCTCATTTACATTTAAAGGGACAATCCATCAGAATGGGTTGATTTTTGCAGAGCTCATTTTGACAAGGTAAGAAGGGTGTTGTTTTACACTACCGTTGAGAATTTTTAACCAAAGTATATTATAGACTTTTCATTAAGACCCTAAAGAATCATATCAACTTGTGGAAAATGGGCATCCAATGACCCCTTTAAATAAACAGTACATATATAGAGTTGCAGTCTCTGCTTGTAAGACATTCTGCTTTTGTAACAAATATTTTATTCCTTATAACATCCAACAAATGTTGCTCTAAGTGATTACATGCTTCTGAGATCTCTCTACTGGAATCGTGGCCCATTTATTGCCTAATAAAGCATACAGATCACTGATAATCTTTGGTTTTTTTGTTGTGAATACTTTCTACAAATTACACAAAATAATTTTAATGAGATTTTAATCTTGAGACTGAACAGGCCATTTAAGAGGCTGCCAACTGTGTCTCAGGGAACTTCTAGTGTCTTCTTGTAGCAACTGACTTTCTGTTAGGAGCACCTCTGGTGGAGTACAGTGTCTGTATCTAAAACTTCAGATGACACACCACTCATATCTTCATCTCTGTAAGTTTCTGAAACCACACATGAAAATCCAGAACACACTAGACGTGTAAGTGCAGTGCTATTGAATGCCAGGCAATTCAAATATCCGAAAATTTAAATACATAACATAAATCCATTCACACAGCAGGGCTTTGCTGAAAATATGACTGTGAGCCCGGAGAATGTACAGGTCTGAATGCTATAGAATGATAGTTGTCACTCCTGTAAATAACTGAAGTGTGTCTGTGTCATTAATTAATATGGTTGTGTTCACACACACTTTATTATTTACGGGAGTGATAACAACATTTTATAACCAAACTAACACCCATATATTGTCAGGACTCATAACCATATTTTTAGTGAAGCCCTGCTGTTTGAACAGAACCGCACTGAATAACCAGTTGCCTGTTATGTTATACAGTGCAAGAAAGCTGCTCTGTGTGTTACATACGTGTGTAGCTGTACATATAGTCATCTTGCAAGCTTTCATGGGTGGTTTTTGTATCTTACAGATATCGAAATGTGATCTGTGTCACATGAAGGTTTAGATCAAGTCACTGCACTTCACCAGAGCTGCACCCAGCAGTTTTGTGGTCAGCACGCCTCAGTTGCACTTCTGTCATGTCAAATCTGATAAGACTTTGTTTTGGATGTTGCCATATTTGATATTTACTTTAGTCGCTGTGGTTACAGGTGATCATCACAAACAGAATATGGGCTTGACTTAAGTTGCACATTCATAAAAATAATAGTCAAGGCTCTAACGTAAGCTGCTGGGTGAAAAGGAAATTTCAAGATTCACACCCATTACTGCGGGAAGTAATGGTGCTGAGGGTGCACCCCCTGGCATGTAGATCAAGAGGCAGGGGGCTTGCGTTGTTAAAAATGAATACATAAAACATTTGTAACAAAAAAATAACTAAAATTAATTTTATTAATTTGTATATTCATTAAAATTCATTGAAAAAAATAACTTAAGCTGACAATGATAATATGCAACAGTAAAACATGAGTAGAGTTAAGTTTAATTAAATTGACTGTGAAAGTTGTTTCAATTCAAAAAATCATTTGTTGCCATAACATTTTGATCATATTATGACCTGTAACATTTGAAAGTGCAAAGACTCTCCAAAGATCAGGCAGAGAATTGATCAGAAAGCCTAAAAAAAAAAAAAAAAAAATCTATCTATGTCAGGCTTATTGGATAGAAATTGTTATTTGGTAGTGAAAATGTTAAAACACTTTCTCCCGTAATCCAGAATGACTGGAAACTCTTTGCAAATTACTTTATTGAGTAAAGCCATAACGTTTGTACACTGAAATGCATTCAGTTCCAGAAATAAGGTTTCTAGTATTGCACTTGTATGTTTCTAGAAGCTCAGGTACTGGCAGATATGAACAAATGAGCTCTGCCAGACCAGCTGACTCAGACAGACTGTGTATTCATGTATGAACTAAATAATAAACAGATGGTAGTCGCAGCAATCTTAATGACAAAAGAAGCCAAAATTAGATGATAGTACATTAGCAAGAAGATGCAATTTGGAGGTCACATTGTAATGGTAACCTTTCACTGTGCAAATTGAAAATTAACCTTTGGGGCATTGAATCACTCACAGCTGAGGCTGCCTGCACTACAAAGCCAACATTTCTTTTACTTGCATACAGTGTGAAAGATCAGGGGTATCTGATAATTATGACAAATAAGCATAATTATTACCACAGAGCAATCTGTGAGTTCTCTCACTGGCTTACCAAAATCATGTAAGAGAGAAATAAGAAAGTAAAAGAAAAGGAAAATAAAATGTGGCTGAGCTGTTTTTGTAATGAACAACCCTGTATAAATGCATGTTTACAAAGTGTTGGTTTGATTTAAGAGTATTGAGTCTTGTCATATGCTGTCAGTAAAACTAGCACTGTAGTGCGACCGACAGATAAGTGGCCTATTTTCTATGGAATCAGTCTACTCAAATCTGCACATTGGCTCATGTAGTGTATTCCAGCCTTAAGAGGCTTCTGTGTTTATCCCATGAATGAAATGTTTTATTGTTTTGTTTTGTTATTTAATTTTTTGAATGTTACTTAGCTGAATGTGGACTAGTCTAGATGTTACAATGTGCTTAAATGACACTTCACTATGAATATATAACTGATCAAATTGAAAGCCTGAATTTTCACCCACTCCCAACTTTTGAGCCTGATCGCCTATGCCAGAGCATGTTGACGGGTCACGTGCCAGCTGTTGTGAACATGCTCAGGACAGTTGGACATTGCGGTGGATCAGAGGTAAAAAATTATATAAATACTGTTCGGTTTCTTGCACAGACTGATTATTGTATGTTTTTTTGACTCTCAAAATATATCTATATCTATGTCTATATATATATATATATTCTTTTTTTAATAATTTACTTTAAATAACTTTTTGTACTGAAACCAATATCTTGTGCACTAAAAATGTCTCAATGTAGATTCTGGTGAGCTTAATAGGTACGTTTACCCTATATTGCACTGAAATCATGTGTTTTAAAGCCATATTTTGATATACTTTTTCTGGACACACACACATTTGAAGCATGCGATCAGGAAGCGGTTGTCACATGGCATGTGAGTATTTCTATTTTAGTCTATCAGCATATTTATTGTTTATGTTTTATTTTCATTTCAGTTAACACAAATGTGTAAATTACTTGGCAGCAGACAGCTTTGGGTAATGTTGTTTAATGATTTCATATTCAGTCTAGATGAAACATACGGTACCCTCCACTAATATTGGTACCCACTAAACCCACTAATAATAAATCTGCATCTCACACACACACACACACACAAAATTCCAAACTATCATTGAAGTAAAACAATGGAAAGTAGGGAAAACTTTATGAAATAAATGTTTTTCTCTAGTTCACGCTGTCTACCATTAGTTTTCTCCTGTAATGCCTGAAGAGTTTGAAGAACACCTGACAAGGGATCAGAGACCATTCCTTCATCTAGAATCCCTTCAGATCTTTCAGATTCTTAGTTTCATGTTGGTGCTTCTTCTCTTCACTTCACCCCACTCATTTTCTATAGGGCCTATGGATGCATCTAAATGGGTCTCCCCAATAGTAGTCTCCAGAAAAAAAGACGGGGGGATTCGGCTCTTCGTCGACTTACGTGAGCCTAACAAAACAGTGGTAGTGGACAGCTTTCCTCTTCCACATATGTAGGAGATGTTTGCGAACCTGTGTGGAGCAACAGTGTTTTCTACATTAGACCTCCAAAGTGCTTATCATCAGGTAGTGTTGTATGAGGACAGTCAAAACCTTACTGCATTTATTACGCATAATGGATTATTTTGTTTCAAAAGGATTCCATATGGACTGGCCTCAGCCCCAAGCTGGGCTTGAGAACGTGACTGCAGACTGATTATCTCGCTTACAACTTCCTAATACTGAACCTAGTCTTGAGCATGATTTGAAAGTCGTAGCCCTCACTTCTATGCTTACTGCAGTAACCAGCTCTGAGTTCAAAGTGGCGTGTGATTCTTTTCCTGTCCAAGCTGAGCTACACAGACTGCTCACCTCAAAATGGCCAAAGTGTGCTAAGGCACTGGATCATGCTTTACGGCTGGCCTGGCATTGACAAACAAGTAGAAACAGCTGTCAAATCTGCTGTCACGCATACCACACCACTCCTACCTGTACCATACCCTACTGACGCCCTGGGAGGAAGTGGCCATAGACATCATGGGTCATTTTGACGCAGCACCAGTCGTTTTGTGGTCACTCGGGTGGACTTTTACAGTAAGTGGCCTGAGATAGCATTTGTCTCACATCCTACCACCCAGGCCAGGATGCAGTTCCTGTCTACAGTGTTTAACAGGGAAGGGAACCCGAAAGAGCTAATTTCTGATAATGGAGTACAGTTCACTTCGCACGACTTCAAATTGTTCTTGCAAAACAGAGGAATCATACCCAGGACATCATCGGTGTATTACCCAAGAGCAAATGGGGAAGTCAAACGTTTTAATCGGATAAAGCTTAAAGGATTGTTTACAAACTGCTTCACTAGAAGGAAGAGGGTGGAAGGAGTTCACCAAAGACTTTCTGGAGGCATACCGTGCAACACCGCATGCCACAACACAGTGCACACCAACTGAACTCTTGCATGGGAGAGCCATGTTAACCAAACTTAACATCTCGGGTCTTTGCTTGCCACCCGCAGGCAAACTGCTCACACCTCACCAGCTTGCTTCACACGTGAGAGAGAAAGAGAAAAAGTAAACAGTACAGTGGCAGAAAATGCAGCGCAAAGCATGTTTCATTTCAGTGTGGATCGTACGTCCGTGTAAAGAAACCTGGAATTGTGCCAAAGACCCAGTCTAAATTTGGAAAACCCCTAAAGGTTGTGGGTAAGAAAGGACTGTACACATATAAGTTGTCAGATGAACGATGCTGGAATGCATCCCACCTGGCACCTGCGCTTGCTCCATCCACAACTGATGAGTCCAGTGAACTGTTATTGTTTGACTCTTGCTGTTCTGCGAATATTGTGTTGGGTACTGTTACGTGATGCTTAAACCCAGTGTTTGGAAATTGCATTACAGTAACAATATTTGTCAATAAGGGTTTGTTTGCAAATCACAATGTTGGGATTTCAAGGTTGCATAGAGAAAAAGAAGGTTGCAAAGAGCCAAAAAAAAAGAAAAAAGACATAGTAACTTGTATCTTTAAATCATATAAGTTTCATGATTTTAATCAATTAGACATGCTTTTTTGATTAATACAATTTAATTTAACCATTAAAAAGGAGTCCAGAAAAAATGAAATGGAAAAAAAATCGACATACGGCAATAATTAAGAAGTTTCAATCAACTAAAGATGTTATAAATCTGCTTAGAAGAGGACGTGTGTCTACAGTAGTCAACATTTGAAGTAGATCAAAACCATTCCCCCATATGTATAACGACATATGGGGGATCGTTCTTGGAAGCCCAATCACCTCTGAGAATATCAGAAAAGGCCAATGAAATGCAAGTGAAATTGGCGTGTGAAATTTGCATGCGAAGCCAAGCCCACTCACGCAGGTATATAAGGCTGGTGCATGCAGATCACACTTCAGCATTGTTCTGAGATGCCGAGGTAGCATCTCGGCACATCAGCAGTCAGTACAGTGTGGTGGCCAGAGGACACACGTCTCTGTTCTCTCCATCAGGGAACGAGGGTTACAGTACGTAACCGAGACGTTCCCTTTCTGTTGTTCACTACAACGTGTGTCGTATAACGACATATGGGGGTCCCTATACTACACGCCACAACCACTGTACCGTGTTACGAGGCAACGTAGCTCGTGGGGACAAGCGTGACCGTGTCAACTACCAAAGCAGCGATGCCAACTCGTAACCTTCCAATGCCCAGGGTAAATGACCTCAGGTCTCAACTTCTCAGAAGGAGGGCTACCCACCTTGTGAGAGGTCACTGCGGCTATGGCCTCTTCTGATTCTTAAAAGGCATAAACTCTAAAATAGCAGCCGCTATACACCTGGTTGATGTACATTGGGATGCATACTCCTCCTCACAGGAAGAGGGATGCTATGGAACCACACCCTGCACGAAGGGAGGTAATGTGTGGAAATACACCTAGGGACTCCCCAGCGGGTAAGTACTAACCTAGGAAGATCTCTGCGGTGGGCTCCAGGAGGGGGGATGACTACCTATCCCACAGAGGCCGATGACAGACCAGTTCTGTCGAGGGGAAGACACTGGGTTCACCGAAGGGGAACTGGATAGTGGGGATACATTGTATGGAGTGACCGACAGGGCATCCACAACATACGGGGCAACAACCAACTCAACTACCGTGGTAAAGGAGGCCTAGGGTTCACCAGCCCGGGGAACTGAACTAGACCAGTTAAGTGTACTTTGTCACCTGGTCAGGGGACAGATGCTGCGCAAGTACTACACCCATCCAGTTCGTCGAGGTTTTACCTTTTGTCACCGAACACTCGAGAAGAAACTGGTTCCATGCGGAGGTTATAAAACCTTGCAAAAGTGTTAGGTGCAGCCTGCAGCTCTACAGATGACTGCTAGTGATGCACCGTGCGCCAGAGCTGAAGTAGCAGCAATGCCACGAGTGGCATGAGCTCTAACGCTTAGTGGACACGGCACATCCTGAGAATGGCATCCACAATCCAGTGAGCCAATCTCTGTTTGAAGACAGCCTTCCCCTTTCGCTGTCCTCCAAAGCAGACAAAGAGCTGTTCAGATTGCCTGAAACTCTGTGTCCGTTCCAAGTAAATGCGCAAGGCATGAATCGGACATAACAGAGACAAGGCTGGGTTTCCCCCCCTCGGAGGGAAATTCTGGCAAGTTCACCACGTGGTCCCTGAAAGAAGTAGTGGGAACCTCCGGCACATATTAAGGCCGGGGTCTCAGGACAACATGAGAGTAGGCTGGCCCGAATTCTAGGCACTCATCACAGACCGAGAGGGCTTGTAGGTCCCCCTCTTGAGAGACGTAAGCGCAATCAGAAGGGCCATCTTCATAGAGAGGGCACCAAGCTCAACTGATTGTAAAGGCTCGAACGGTTCTCTCTGTAGGCCCAGGAGGACTACAGAAAGGTCCCAAGAGGGTATGAGACGCGGTCTAGGAGGATTTAACCTCCGGGCGCCTCTTAGGAACCTGATTATGAGGTCGTTCTTTCCCAAGGACTTGCCATCAACCAAGTTGTGGTTCGCTGCAACAGCAGACACGTAAACTTTGAGCGTGGAAGCAGACAGACACTTTTCTAAGCCTTGCTGTCAAAAGGAAAGCACTGCCCCAAGGCCACATCTCTGTGGGTCTTCACCACGGGAGGCGCACCACCAAGTGAACACGCGCCACTTCAGAGCATAGAGCTGTCTGGTAGAAGGAGCTCTCACCTTAGTAATCATATCTATCACCGCTAGTGATAGGTCTCCGAGCTCCACCTCGTCCCGTCCAAGGACCAGATGTGGAGGTTCCAGAGATCTGGGCGCGGGTGCCAAATTGTGCCCTGCCCCTGAGAAAGAAGGTCCTTCCTCAGGGGAATTCACCAGGGAGGAGCTGACACTAGCAGCATGAGGTCCATGAACCAAGTCTGGTTGGGCCAATAGGGGGCGACCATAAGGACTTGATGACATTCCTCCCTGACTTTGCACAGAGTCTGTGCAATGAGGTTTACTGGGGGAAATGCATATTTGCGTGGGCCCCTGGGCCAACTGTGCGCTAGTGCATCTATGCCGAGAGGAGCCTTGGTCAGACAGTACCACAGTGCGCAATGGGTCGATTCGTGGGAGGCAAACAGATCGATCTGTGCCTCGCTGAACCGCTCCATATCAGCTGGACCGTGCGGGGATGGAGTCTCCATTCTCCGCGGAATGTTACCTGTCGTGAGAGTGCATTAGCTGCACGATTCAAGTGGCCCGGGATGTGAACGGCACACAGCGATTTCACATGCTGCTGACTCCAGAGGAGGAGATGGGTACAATGAAGTAAGGGCTGTAGAAACCCTTCTTCATCTCGGCTGGGGGGACAGGCTCTATTGCGTCCTTCGCTAGAAGGTTGGCAATCTCCTGCCGCAAGACAGTTGCGCTGTCGCCTCGGACCGAGGTGAAAAGGACGCCACTGAACTTGGGTGAATGCCTGGCGAAATGAATCGCATAGCCGAGCCAAATCGTCCTGGCCAGCCATCGTGACAGAGTGGGAAGTGACAACCACGCCTCCAGGCTCTGTATGAGCAGCACCAAGGGGACGATATCCGGGGTACCCTCGGCAGTAGGTCCACGGCGAGGTGGAACAAGGTCTGTCAAGAAGGAAACAGGGCTCTTCTGAGCGCTCCATGGCCCTGCTTTGGCAGGAGACCTGTGGCAGCGATCTCCCTGAATGCAGACCTGATGCATCAGGGCAGGGGAAGGTGAAGTAGTTGCATCCACCGAGGTCCTGATGTTGCCATGCAGCGTCTGGCCATCGAACAAACAAGGGTCGGGAACACTGTGGAAAAGAGATTGACCCAGGAAAGGAAGAAACTGCTCTTTTATTGAGGTTGTAAAATTCACTCCTTCCCCCTGAAGGAGTGAGGCTCACACGGCGAGGGGCAAGCAGGTCCGCAGTCTCTCCAGTCCTGGGTCGCCCGTCTCAGGAAAGCTTAGGAGCCTTGCGAGGGTTCTTAGTAGCCTGAGGACGGGCTGGTGGCGTCACCTGTCTGCGAGAAGACTGTTGCGGTCTGGCTGCCGCCCACGAACCCATCGTGCCCGTCAGAGGGAGAGAGAAATCCGCCGCACCCAGATGAACACAGACAGAACGGCATCTTTAAAAAGACGCGAGCCGCCGTGTAACACTCTTTTAGAGAAATTCGCTCTTTTTCTAAGGGAATTCACTCTTTTAGAAGTCACTGAAGCACTCAGGGAAACACTCTCGCACTATCCGTGCAGAGCTGAGAGAGACCGCTGTATGTGCCATAGAATCCGTAGAGTCTTTTCTGATATTCTCAGAGGTGACTGGGCTCCCAAGAATGATCCCCCATATGTTGTTATATGACACACGTCGTAGCGAAGAACAGAAAGGGAACGTTACCTACAGTTATTGCTTCAAAAAGTCACAACAGATACTGAAAGCAAAGATTCACATACTTTTGCACCTTGTAAATATTTAACACTGGATCATTTTTCTCAATAACTAAATGACAAAGTAAATGTTTTTGTCTTGTTTGTTTGATTGGATTCTCTGTCAACTTTAAGGTCATGTGTGAAAATCTGATGATGTTTTGCATTATATTTATGCAGAAATATAGAAAATTCTGAAGGATTGACAAACTTTCAAACAGCACTGTATATACACATACATCCGTACATACACACACATACATAGAGATCTTAATATTCCTGTGTCCACTGGGTGCAATATCATCAAGAGGTTTACAGCCCATGGCACTGTAGCCTCCCTGGACATGGATGGAAGTGCAAAGTTAATGAAAAATTAATTCAAACAAATTCAAGCTGATCTGCAGACACAGGGTAAACAGTGTCAGCACCCACTATCCGTCGCCATCTGAATGAAAAGGGACGCTATGGTAGGAGACCCAGGAGGACACCACTGCATAAAAAAGCAAGACTGGAGTTTGCCAAAACTTATGTGACAAAACCACAATCCTCCTGGGAGAATGTACTGTGGACAGATGAGACAAAAGTAGAGCTTATTGGTAAAGGACATCATGGCACTGTTTACAGAAAGAGAAATGAGACCTTCAAAGAAAAGAACACAGTCCCTACAGTCAAACATGGTGGAGGTTCAAAGATGTCTTGGGGTAGCTTTGCTGCTTCTGGCACTGGACGTCTTGACTGTGTGAACGGTATCATGAAAAATGATTACCAAAGAATTTTGGGGTGCAACTTAGTGGCCAGTGTCAGAAAGCTGCATTTCCACCAGAGGTCATGGGTCTTCCAGCAAGACAATGACCCCAAACACACTTCAAAAATGGTTCCAAACAAGCGCTGGAGAGTTCTGAAATGGACAGCAATCCAGAGTCCAGATCTGAATCCCATAGAACACCTGTGGAGAGATCTCAAAACAGCAGTTGCAAGAAGGCATCCTTCAAATCTGAATGACCTGGAGCAGTTTGTAAAAGAAGAGTAGTCCAAAATTCCAGTAGAGAGGTATAAGAACTCATTCATGGTTACAGGAAGCGATTGATTTCAGTTATTTTTTCCAAAGGGGGTGCTACCAAAAATTAAGTAAAGGGTGCCAATAATTTTGTCCAGTGCATTTTTTGGGTTCTGTGTGGAGTTGAATTTGACTTTTCTTCTCTGTTTTTTTTTTTTTGTATTTTTGCGTTTTTTTTTCCAATGCAAAAAAAAAAAAAAAGAAACCATGAGTACCAAAACATTTGCAACTGCAACAATTTTCTGAGAGAAGGGTTGCATTTTCTGACAGAATTGCAAGGGAGCCGATGTTTTTGGCCATGACTGTATATATATGTCAGAGGTAACCAAAAATTGTCCGTCATTTCCGGAATTTTTTTTTAACAGTGACAGAAAAATCTGAAGGCCTGTAATTCCCACCCCTGTCTAGTTGGTGGCGAGTGTGCTCCAGTGTGGTAGAACAGGATCCAGAACAAAAATGAAACTGTCACGAATCTTTTGCTTTGCATTTGATTACACAGAGAAGAGTAATTCAAATTCAATTAAAATTTATTTGTATAGCACTTTTCACGATACATATCGTTGCAAAGCAACTTCACACTGAATTAAAGTTTTTACAATATATTTAGTAGTAGCTAGTGGTGACTATGTCAAGTTGATGTACATATGGCCGAGATGTATGGTAAAGATCAATTAATGATGTAATCAAACAGACAAAAAACACCATAAATTAGCAGCAAAATTTGGTAGTGCTGTATGTTGTTTCAGGGTTGGCATCATCTGAAGTCCTCTGAGGGGCTGGCATCATCTCTTCTTAAGTGTTCTGGATCCCAGTTTAAGCTACAACGATCTATCACACCACATTAAAGACCGCCAGTATTTATTGATTGAATTTCTTAATGAAATGAACAGAAATTGAAATCTTTAGACTTTGTTTCATATCAAAAGTAACAAAGCACAAAGCTTAGCCTATTGCAATTTATTGGATAGGAGGTGCACTACGTACTATTCATTCATCAACTGAAAACAGCACAGACCAAAAGATCGATTGGGATTTAAAAATCAATATTGGTTCATAAAAATGGGAATCTATCAAAATCGAGAAATGGATTTTTTTTTTTTTTTTTTTTTACCCAGCACTAGTGTGAGGGAGCCGTAGGTGACGGCATGGTAGCAGTATAAATCCAAATGCGGTAGGTTTATATACACGAAGCAGCAAATCCAAAACAGTAGGCAAAATCGTAGTCGTAAGGCAGGCAAAAACAAAACAAACAGGAAGGCAGTCCAACAAGGCAACCAAAACAGAATTAGTAATCCAAGAAACGGTGGTCAAAATGCAGGCGCAAAGGTCATAACAAAAGAGCAAAACAATAGGAAAAAGAAACGCTTGGTAAGACAATGAAACTGGCAATACTTCGCAGAGAAGACCTGTAACAGAGCTGTTTAAATATGGTGTCTAACAGGAAGTAACCAGCGAAGAAACAAGCAGTCAGTATTCTGGAGAGGGCTCCCTCTGGTGGTCGGATGAATGGCCATTTGTTACAGAACCCCCTCTTCTACGAATGCCTCCCGGCGTTTCTTTCCTTGGCCTACCCCTGGGACGTGGTGCTGGGTGGTTGGGATGCCGTCGGTGAAATTCTTGGATCAGAGATGGGTCCAGTATATCCTTGGAGGCCACCCAAGATCTCTCCTCTGGTCCGTAGCCCTCCCAGTCCACCAGATATTGCAACTGACCCCCTCTGCGGTGAGAGTCCAAAATCTCGTTGACCGAGTAGGCAGGTGCGCCATCAATCTCCAAGGGTGGAGGAGGCTCGGGGACCGAGGTGCCGGGGTCAGATGCCGGGTGGACCAGTTTCAGGAGGGAGACATGAAATGAAGGAGAGATGCGATAATGAGCAGGAAGCTCTAGATGGTATGTAACTGCATTGATCTGTTTGAGAATCTTGAATGGTCCAACATACCTTGGAGCAAGATTCTTTCTAGGCAGTCGTAGCCGGAGATCTCGGGTGGCAAGCCAGACTCTCTGGCCGGGTTGATGGGGTGAGGACGTCTCCTGCGATCTGCTTGGATCCGTTGGGATCGTACTGCTCTTTGAAGCCTCACATGAGCACTGTCCCACACCCGTTCGCTGTGCCTGATCCAGTCGTCCACCGACGGTACCATGGAAGGTTCTCCTGACCAAGGAAACATAGGGGGTTGGTAGCCCAGTACACACTGGAAAGGGGTGAGACCTGTGGATGAATGTGTGAGGGAGTTCTGAGCGTATTCTGCCCATGGGAGGAAATCGCTCCATTTGTCTTGTTCTCTGCTGCAGTAAGACCTGAGGTAACGTCCAATTTCTTGATTTAATCTTTCGACTTGACCATTCGACTCAGGATGATAACCAGAGGTCAGACTGACATTAATGTCCAGTTGTCTACAGAAGGCCTGCCACACCTTGGAAGTGAACTGGGGCCCCCGGTCAGATACAATATCCTCTGGGATCCCGTAGATCCTGAATACATGCTGAAACAACTCAAGGGCAGTTTCCATGGCAGTGGGTAGCCCCTTCAGTGGTACTAGTCTGCATGCCTTTGAAAAGCGATCTACAATTACTAGGATGGCGGTGTAACCGTGAGAATTAGGCAAGTCAGTAATAAAATGTGGCACAAGACTTGACAAAGTTAACAATGTCTCTGTTCATGGTCGGCCACCAGAAGGCATTTCGCACCAAAGTTGTAGTTCGATGAATTCCTGAGTGACCTGAACTTAGAGAAGTGTGTACCCATTGGAGGGTCCGATTACAGAGAGCTTGGGGGACATATTGTCGGTTAGGTGGTTCATCCTGTTGTGCTCGTTGTATTTCCTCCATCAGGTCCCAGCTGATCTGAGCGATGACTACGGTGGGTGGAAGGATGGGAACAACGGTCTGGTCACCCTGGTCAATGTCATGTCTGCGAGAGAGTGCATCCGCTTTAAGATTTTTACTGCCTGGTCGGTAAGTGACTGAAAAATTGAAAAGGGTGAAGAACAGTGACCAGCGGGCCTGCCTTGGGTTCATTCGTTTGGCTCCTTTGATATATTCAAGGTTCTTGTGGTCAGTGATAATCTGGAAGGGGTGAGCGGCTCCCTCGAGCCAGTGGCGCCACTCTTCTAATGCTGCCTTCATTGAGAGCAACTCCTTATTGCCTACATCATAATTTCTCTCTGCAGCTGTCAGTTTGCGGGAGAAGAAGGCACATGGGTGTAGTTTACCAGGACTGCCATGTAGTTGCGAGAGCACTGCACCTATACCACAATCTGAGGCGTCCACTTCTACGACGAAGGGAAGTTGAGGATCAGGATGTTTTAAGATGGGAGCTGTGGTAAAGCTGGTCTTGAGACTTGCAAAAGCCTTGACTGCTGCTGGACTCCACATGAGCTTAGTGGGTTTATCTCTTAAAAGCGAAGTTAGGGGGGCTGAGATTGAGCTGTAGTTACGAATAAATCGGCGATAAAAGTTGGTGAATCCTAGAAATCGTTGGAGTTCTTTCACCGTCTTGGGAAGAGGCCATTCTGTGACTGCCTGAATCTTAGATTTGTCCATTTCAACTCCTTGATGGCTGACAATGTTTTCTAGGAACGGTTGGTCCAGGTTGGGAGAATAGATCAAAATATTGTCGATATAGGCGACCACGCACTTGTTCAACAGGTCACGGAAGATCTCGTTGATAAAGGATCGAAAAACAGCTGGTGAGTTGGCTAGCCCATATGGCATAACAAGATATTCATAGTGCCCCCTAGTGGTCAGGAAGGCGGTTTTCCATTCATCTCCCTCTCGGATGCGAATTAGGTTATAAGCACTTCTCAGATCGAGCTTGGAGTAGATTCGAGCTTCACGTAGTTGCTCCATTGCAGAGGGAACTAATGGTAGAGGATATCTGTACTTGACTGTGACGTTATTCAACCCTCGATAGTCGATGCAAGGGCGTAGCCCGCCATCCTTCTTCTCAACAAAGAAGAAAGTAACCTGACGCAAGGGCCTCTTCAATGTACGTCTCCATGGCTTGTGTTTCAGGACGTGAGAGGGGGTATACTTTGCTTTTAGGAGGGGACATGTTAGGTAACAACTCAACTGCACAGTCCCAGGGTCGATGTGGAGGTAGTTGTGTGGCCTTGGATTTGCTGAACACTTCAGCGAATTCAGCATAAACAGTGGGTAGTGTGGTTTGGATTCTGGTCTCGGGACTCTCAATGCTGGTTGAGAGGCAGGGAAATGACAGAGTTTTTGTTAGGCAGTTGTTAAGACAATACAAAGACCATTGAGTAAGTTCACCACGATTCCAGGAAATGATGGGGTCATGAACAGCTAGCCAAGGGTGGCCCAAAATGACCTGGTACTTGCATGAGGGTACAACATAGAAAGTGATGGTTTCTTTATGGAACAGCCCAATATGAAGAGTAACAGGTCGAGCAGTAGCAGTAATTCCTGAGCCGATGGGGCCATTGTCTATGGTTGTTATGTTGATAGCTGGAACACATGGTGATGTAGGAATCTTGAGTTTATCAGTTAATTCTTGGTTGATGACGTTGACTGCAGATCCAGAATCTACTAATGCTGAAACACATTGAACAGGAGTATCAAAGGAGAGTTCACATTCCAGAAGAAAACTGTGTTGAGTAGGATTAGGAAGTTCTATGGTACTCACACTGTAATGCTGTGCAGGGTTTTTCTTGGTCTTGCGTGGGCAGGTGGCATTGCGGTGATTTTCCTCTCCACAATAATAGCAAAGATTCTCCTGTTGACGACGATCTCTCTCCTCAGATGAAAGGCGAGTCGAAGCAATCTGCATCGGTTCAGGAGAGTCAGGATATGTCGGGGCCTGTACAGTGCTGGCCGACACAAATTTACGTGAACGGGGGGTGTTGCACATCAGATTATCAATCTTAATGGCTACTGTAATGAACTCATTCAAGGAGGAATCCACAGCCTTGCAGGCCAACTCCGCTTGTAATTTTACATTGAGTCCTCTCTTAAACACAGCCTTGAGAGCAATCTCGTTCCACTTGCTTTGTGCAGCCAGCGTTCTGAATTCAATAGCATAATCTGCCGCAGTGCGACTTCCCTGCTTGAGATCCAGAAGTTGATCAGAAATATCCTGTCCCCCCACAAGATATTCAAAAACTTTGTGGAGTTGGGTAATGAAATGTTCGGACGAAGATCGTATGCTTACATCACTCTCCCAAACGGCGGATGCCCAATCTAAGGCTCGTCCAGTCAACAACGACATCATTACAGTACATTTCTTGGTATCCTGATCATAAGCTTCTGGCTGACTAGCAAAGAAGATCTTACACTGGCGAATGAACCCTCTACATAGTTCTGGTGAGCCATCAAACTTATCAGGTAAAGCAAGTCTTACCGGCGAGCTTTGAGGAGCGGGGAGGGAGCGGATGTATTGAGTGAGACTGTCGCTGGCGTTCCTTGCATCAGTTGCTCCTGATATCCTGCAAGCATTTCACTCTGAAAGGCAAACGCTGCTTGCAACTGAGAAACCTCCGCTGGATCGATGTTTGGTGAAGTATTCTGTGAGGGAGCCGTAGGTGACGACATGGTAGCAGTATAAATCCAAATGCGGTAGGTTTATATACACGAAGCAACAAATCCAAAACAGTAGGCAAAATCGTAGTCGTAAGGCAGGCAAAAACAAAACAAACAGGAAGGCAGTCCAACAAGGCAACCAAAACAGAATTAGTAATCCAAGAAACGGTGGTCAAAATGCAGGCACAAAGGTCATAACAAAAGAGCAAAACAATAGGAAAAAGAAACACTTGGTAAGACAGTGAAACTGGCAATACTTCGCAGAGAAGACCTGTAACAGAGCTGTTTAAATATGGTGTCTAACAGGAAGTAACCAGCGAAGAAACAAGCAGTCAGTATTCTGGAGAGGGCTCCCTCTGGTGGTCGGATGAATGGCCATTTGTTACAACTAGCATATTTTGTTGTTTTTAGTGGGTGTGGTCTTGAACATGAAAAGTCTCTGTTCATCTGTTCTCTTCAAAATAAATTCATAAGCCTATATCATCCTGTAGGTTCATGATTAGAAATAAAAACATGAACAAAAATAAAAACAATTAAATGTGTTATTATAATTAAAATATGAAAATTAAAATGACGGGTAATAAGTTAAAGTGTGGGTTTGCCAACTTTATATGTATTGAAGCTATTCTAATATGTATATATATACATGTGCATGTGTGTGTGTGTGTGTTAGTGCCGTCAATCGATTAAAAAAATTAAATTACTTGTGCATTTTTTTCTAATTGTTTTAATTGATTAATTGTGATTAATCTCACCTAATATTACATTTTTAAATATACTTTTATATTGCAATAATTTCACATTTAATCTTTAAATTGAAGTAAAACAACATGGAGGCAGTATATTTTTTTTACATTTGTTTAATAGCATGTTTTTTTTTATTTTTTTTGACTGGAGTATCACTGATACCAATATTACTGATGTCTCTATAAAATTGTTTTTCCCCTTAATATTTAACCATTGACTATAGCCATTTAACATTACAGTATAACAGAGCTCTCATTTTTAACATTTATTAGACTTTATTAAACATTTATTAAACACCTTCTATTATAAGTTAACCTGTGTCCTTCAGCATGTAGAAAATATACAGAAATTGAATAAAGTTATTAAACACTAAATTCTAAATTAAATATAGATGAATCCTTAAAGGGGTTCTAGTCAGAATCCTGGCAGCAGCGTTCTGGACGAGCTGCAGCTGTCTAATGGTTTTCTTGGGAAGGCCAGTGAGGAGACCATTACAATAATCCACCCTGCTTGTGATAAAGGCATGAATAAGTTTCTCCAAGTCTTGACTGGAAACAAAACATCTAATTCTTGCAATGTTTTTGAGATGTTAGTATGCTGATTTAGTTACTGCTTTGACATGACTACTGAAACTAAGGTCTGACTCCAGAATCACACCAAGATTCCTGACTTCCGCTTAGTTGTTTGACCCCTAGAATCAAGGTATGCATTCACCTTAAGAACTTCCTCTTTGCTTCTGAATGCAATGACTTCAGTTTTCTCCTTGTTTAACTGAAGGAAGTTCTGGCACATCCAACTGTTAATTTCATCAATGCATTGGCAGAGGGAATCAATCAGGCTGTAGTCATTTGGCGATAAGGCTAGGTAAATCTGGGTATCATCAGCATTGCTGTGATAGGCAATTTGGTTCTTTCTCATTATTTGACTTAGTGGGAGCATATACAGGCTAAACAAGAGCGGTGCAAGAATTGAGCCTTGAGGGACTCCACATGTCGTGGACGTCCACTTAGACTTATGCTCTCCTATACTCACATAATAACCTCTCCCTTCTAAGTATGACCTGAACCAATTGAGAGCCATCCCAGAAAGGCTGACCCAGTTTTCCAGTCTCTCTAGAAGAATGTTATGATCGACAGTGTCAAACGCAGCACTAAGATCTAGTAGTACCAGCACTGATATTTTGCAAGAATCAGAATTTAGGCGAATATCATTTATTATCTTAACGAGCGCTGTCTCTGTACTGTGATGCGGTCGGAAGCCAGATTGAAAATTGTCCAGGTATCCATTTGAGTTTAAGTAGTTGCTCAACTGATTGAAAACTACCTTTTCAATAATCTTGCCTATAAAAGGAAGATTAGATATTGGTCTATAGTTGCTCAAAATGGTGTTATCAAGATTGCTCTTTTTCAGAAGGGGCTTAACAACTGCAGTTTTCAGGGAGTTTGGAAAAGTCCCAGAAAGAAGTGAGGTGTTCACCACTTCTAATAGATCTGCTTCTAAACAGTTAAACACACTTTTGAAAAAAGATGTGGGAAGTGTGTCAAGGTTGCAGGTTGAGGATTTAAGGTGCTGTACTATTTCTTCCAAAGTTTTGCTATCAATTGCTTCAAAAACAGACAAGGTGAATTCTTTTTGAAATTGCGGTCGTATCTGTCTAACCTCTGCATAACTTGAGGATGTGCTAATCACCTTTCTGATATTAATGATCTTCTCTGAAAAGAAGGAGGCACAGTCATTGCATTTGCAGTCAGAGAGCATTTCACTGGGAATCTGACTTGGGGGGTTTGTTAGTCTCTCAACAGTAGCAAAAAGAGTGCGAGCGTTGTTTAGGTTACTGTTTATAAGGTTTGAGAAGAACTTCTGTCTTGCTGTGGCTAGTTCCACATTGAAAGCATGAAGACTGTCTTTATAGATGCTATAGTGAATTTCAAGTTTCGTCTTCCGCCACATCCGCTCAGCTTTTCTGCATTGTCTTTTCATACTCTGTACTGCTGTTGATTTTCTCCAACATGATTTTTGTCTGCCAGTCGTCTTACTGACTTTCACTGGTGCAAAGTCATCAATGACATTCTTAACTTTTGAGTTAAAGGACTCCAGGAGAAGATCAACAGAGTCTGCAGAAATGCTTGGCATTGAAGATATAGCCTTCATAAACAGCACACTAGTGTTTTCGTTAATGCATCTCTTTCTGACAGAGACAGATCTAGATTCAGTAGTAGCAGAGATCAGTATATCAAAGAAAATACAGAAGTGATCAGATAGTGCTACGTCCTTAATGACAATGGATGAAATGTTTAGACCCTTACTTATGAGTAAATCAAGAGTGTGTCCACGATTGTGTGTGGGTCCATGTCACAGTTCTGTCTGTTTGTATATTTGGTTTCTCCCATTGTCTCCCCCTGTCATCCTGTTAACTTTGGTTTTGCCCTCGTTATTCTGTCATCCCCTTCACCTGTCCTTGTAATTAGTCACCCTTTATAAGCCTGTTTGTATCCTGAGTTCTCTGTCGGTCTTTAACGTTTGTTTGTTTCTACGTGTGTGGATATTCCTGCTTGTGCTACCTGAAGTTTATAGTAAATATTGTTGCCTGTTATCTCGTCTCTCGTCTCGTTCCGTCCAGCACGCAGCTACACCGTAACAGTCCATGCACATGCTGAATCAGGTCAAAAGTGTTTAAAACGGTTATAATTTCTTTTGTAGTTTTGATTTCTGCATTTTCTATGTGAAAATTAAAATTCCCTGCAAGAGCAAAACAGTCAAACTCTGAGGAAATCATTGATAACAGTTCTGTGAACTCTTCAACAAAGGCTGGAGAGTATTTTGGAGGCCTGTAAATAATGATAAATAGAATTCGTGGAGCACCTTTCAGCACAATCCCTAGATATTCAAAAGACAAGTACTGACCAAATGACACTTGCTTACATTGATAGACATCTTTAAAAAGAGCAGCTACACTGCCACCTCTCCTAACAGCTCTGCAGACACTCATGAAAGTAAAGTTAGGAGGGGCTGTTTCATTGAGGACTGTTGCACTGCAGTCTTCAAGCCATGTTTCAATTAGAAACATAAAATCCAGGTTGTATGTGGTTATTAAGTCATTGATCAGAAATGATTAGAATGTTTAAAAATGCTAACTTGATGCTTTTTGTCTCTAGAGCAGTCTTAGTTTGATGCCTAATAGGCCACAGATTAGATGGGTCAGCTGTACGGCTTGAGATGGCCTTAGACTTTCTATCACATGATAAAACAGAGATAGCGAAAGCTACAGGCACACTGGGTTCATGCTTGTTATGTAAACATTCCTGAGTGTTGCTGCTATCGTAGCGGGGACCCAACACATATCACTGAAAGCTGTTATCAGTTGTTTTTGGTTCACCTAAAGCAGATGGAGGAGGGTTTTGGCCCTGGCGTTGTGGCAGCGGCCGGAGAGCTCTTGAGGGAGGAGGAGGGCGAGCTGGGCCCACAGGCTTTGGTGGTTGTGGTGCCCGCTGTTTTTTAGTTTATATCTGGGGGCTTGCAGCAAAAGAGTGGGAGAGTCTGGTTCCAGCATATACCAGTTCCTCCATTTTCTGTGAGAAGCTGAGAAGTGGAGATGCTGGAGAGAGGGATAAGGTGTCTGGTGAGCGGGGCTCTGGCTCTGGTGTTCCCGGTGGCTGAAATATGTTGTCCTGGCTTTCCTGGCTGTTTACCAGAAAGTTGTCCTTCGGCGCTGAGTCTTGGAGCTGTTGTAGTACATCACAGTCTGTCTGTGATGAGCTCTGTGGGCAGGGCTCAGCCGGGATGGTGTCCATGAGCAGTGCTTGTTGTGGGTGTGTGGCGTTGTCAGTGTCCTTGTGGGATGTGTCGACCACATGACGACTCTGAAGCTGATTTGAAGTCCTGTGGTCAATCATACTTTGTCCATGTGTGTGTGTGCCATTCATGTTGGGTGGACTGGCACACTCTACTGAAGGATGACGGAGTGAAAAATAGATGTTGTCCTTTAGCACTCTTGCACCAAGTTTGTTTGGGTGGAGGCCATCCAGTTTAAACAGTTGTCTATGGCCCCAGAAAAGATTGAAGTTGTCAATGAAGTTGACTCCTTTTAGACTGCAGGTTCTTTGTAGCCATGTATTCAGCCCGAGCAACCATGAAAACATGTTAGTTCCCCTTGCTGGGAGTGGTCCACTGATGAACGGCTGAACTTCAAGTCTTTGAAGTGTTTCAATGAGTTCACTGAAGTCCTTCTTTAGGAGTTCTGACTGCTCTTTCTGAATATCATTCTTCCCCACATGGATGATGATTCGATTTGCAGTCTTGTGCTTCATTAGGATGTTCCGAAGTTCCCTGTTCACATCAGAGACGGTTGCTTGAGGAAAGCAGCATGTAGTTGTAGTACTGCTACTGATATTTCTGATAATGGAGTCACCCACTATCAGAGTCCTGGGCTCGGCTGCGCTCTGAGCCGAATACCGCTGTCTGTTCGACCTTGAGCGCCTGTTAGTAGCGATGTTAGCTCCTGGCTCATACGATCCATGTTCAGTCACATTTGGGGATTCTTCACCCACATTCATTAGTGCTTCAAATCTGTTCTCAAGCTGTATAGGAGGTGGTAAAATACCAGTTTTTGCAAGCCTTGTCATAGCCATATCAGGGGTAGAGGATGCTAACGCAAGAATACGAGACACTCGTGACAATCTGATGTCTTGAGTGCTTTTGGGTCTCGCTCCCTGTTTGTGCCATCGATTAGTGTGTCGATCAGTTTCGGCTTGTTCCTCTACACTTATAAACTGTTGAGATTCACTGGGTTCACGGGACTCACCGGCTGTATGCTGAGGGGGTCCGTGACGACGGTCTGCTGACTGTTCCGCCTGTTTTGGAAGTCCAGCAAATAACTTTGTTTTAAGAACCACAATCCTTTGTAGAAGTCTGTGGCAGTTTGTGCAGCAAGAAGATTCCAGAAGAGGCTGAAGAGGCATTTTCATTCTCGTCTGTTGAAAGTAGGCAACTGTGTTTTCCCGTCTCCGGAAATGTAAACTGCTGGCAGTGGGAGGCAAAGAGTCTCCTTTTTCGTAGTATTATTCCAGTTACGAAAAGTTTTTAATTTAGTGTTTGTGCCAAAAATGTGTTGTTTGAGCACTGTGCTGATCTGCTGAGGTTAAAATCTTAGAAAAGTCTGAGAAAAGTATATAAACAGGGAGCAAAGTGCGGAGCAGTAAGCAAAAGCGTCCGAACAGTAGCAAAGCCGGAAGTGCACACCAGTCCTGCCATCCAGTCAGTTTTGCTGGTTAAGGTTAAGGTCAGGTGGGGTAGGTTTAGGGGTTAGCATTGTTTGTAGCATAGTGTAGGAAATCAACACTGTGATTGACACGACCAATAAAATCTTTACAGTCAGCAGTGGGGCGGAGTTTGCACTGAAGTGGATTGGGGGGGGGGGGGATTGCGCATGCATGTCATGTGCCTGTCTGTCAATGGGAGGAAGCCATGCCCAATTTTGGAGCTCCCACCCCGTTTTGGAGTCCCCACAACATTTGAAGACTTCTCATTAAGACCCTAAAGAATCATATCAACTTGTGGAAAATGGACATCTGATGACCCCTTTAAAGCTACAAAAGTTATTGATTTTCATTTTATTTCGTTTGTTCTTTGATTAACATACATCACAGCCGCTGGGTTATGTGGGCAGCTGAATGTAACGCGGATCTGACACACATCATTTTTTCTTACCACTCAGGTCTTAAAGTCTCTACTAATGAGCTGACGAGTTGAATCAGTCTGTTAAATGACGGAGGCAGTGCTGGGGTGCTTCAGGACAGTTTTGAAAACCATTTTAGAGACATGTTCTTAAATGACTCATATATAATAAATATTACATGCATGCACAGTTTTAAGGCAGCTTTAATCGCCTTTTTGGTAACTTAATAGCTTAACTGACGACTGTTATAGAGGGGACGAGGCGAGAAGTGGGCGGATCCAAACGCAAGCTTTTATTGACATGAGACAGAGACATGGCCATAAACAGGCAGGGTCGAACATCAGCAAACAGGTACAGTACGGGCAAGACAAGAGTAATCCGTGAGACAGGCGAGAGTCAATCAACGGCGAATGTAATCCAGGAGGCTAGGCGAAAGGGTAATCCAGTAAACATGCAAGAGTTCATACGAGGCGCAAACAGAGTCCGAAACAACAAGACGTAAATCCACGACAGGCGATGAAACAAGACTAGGATAAACAGATTAGAAACACGACTAAACTAGACTCAAGATAAATGAATTGGCTCTGTAAAGTTGCTAACATTAGGTGAGTGCTAAACACAATACAATATTCAGCCCCAAATAGTGGGAAGGGCCTCGTATTTATACTGTTTGTGATTGGCTGCAGCTGTGAGCATGGTGAGTGAGATGGAGCATGGGAAATGTAGTCCGGGGTGTGGTGCAACAGTCTGTTTATAACATTTTAGCGCCTCCAAATCCATGAATATTTAATAATCTTGTTTAAATAGTCAGAATACAGTATGTTGCCTAAAATATGACAAATAAAATTACACTGCAATATATAAGCTATTTAATGAACTGACAATATTATTTAGAAGAAGTGCTAATAATTTGTAAAACAACCAACCAGGAACAACCAATTCACAGCTCTCTTGTAAGCATCATACATTGCTAAGATAATGGCAGTATAATCCAAATTGAAAGACAGCATTTTTGTTTAAAAGTTTTGTTCCCATAGAAAAACGTTAAAATGAACGTAGCTTAATACATTGAGACAGTTAAATCCAAAGACCAAATTCAATTAAAGATTAATACATAATGCATGCAATGGCCCATAAGTAAACACTTAAGTCATGTAATGTTTTAGTAGAAATTATTATAGGCTAAGCTACATGGAATGCATAAATACTCCACAGAACAAACTGTCATATTGCTAACACACTATAACTGATTCAGTGGGCACAATTTCCCAAGCCATTTATGAAGTAACAAAGACACATTTTACTTCACACACATTCCAATTTTCTTAATTATTTCTCCAAAGTTCCATGCAAAAATGGCCTCATTTTACATAGGTTTTACCAAGTTCTCATTCATAAAACACAAACACATAATATAATAATAGCACATAATTATCCATAAGTAAGCATTCAGTAAGGTATGTGTATGTATATAATGAACAGTATACTGTGTTGTTACATACCCATTTCATATTCAGTTCTTTAATTTTTGAACTTTTCTTCTCTTGTAAGATCATCTACTTCACCTACTGTACGATCACTTTACAGTAGTGTAATGAAAATTGATGCTTCCTAAAGCTCATTGTTGTATTTTACTCTTCTGCATTTTTCTTTCCTTAATCCCAATAAGAGTTTTTTGTACAGTGTTATGAATTGATCTCACCAGTGCTCACTGGGCAGGGAAATTGTCTGTGCATTTGTAGTTTTTAAGTGTCATCTGGGGACAAAGTTTGATATTGCTAGAAGTAAGGGTTTTTGAATGGAGTATTTGGTTTTGACATGGAAGTTTGTACCAGTTATTTGTTACAAGATTGTGTTTATAGTTGTGAGAAAATTAATTGTTTCATAAATTGTGTGCTACCAATAAATAAAAACAGCTTATTAGAAAATGTAAACAACTGGAAATTATTTGGGATAGGCAATTCACAGATTTCAGTATACACTGATTACATAAAACTGTACTGCCAATACATCATAGCTAAATTAAATTGTTATGCATTTATTTCTGTTCAAATATATGGAAATTAAACAAAACAAAAAAAAAACAACACTTTAAATAGGTCTATTCCTTATCCTGTGGCTCTGTCTAGTGGACAACATTAATATCACAGCTTTTAGCCTTGATAAGGCTTCCATAAAATAAACTGCATAAATAGCCTTTTTTTTCCTGTGAGCACTGTTTATAATTCACTTACCAAGCAATATCACCTAAAAATAAATAATCATGTATGCCTATTCAATGACTAACATGGAGCATTTCTCCAAATAAATTTACAGTAACTACCCTTTAAATAAAATATTAGAATATAATAATTGTCACGTGTTGTCCAAGGAAGGTGATGAAGATAATCCACAAAAGGCTTTAATTAGAAACCACACAATACATAAGAAATAAGAATTCAAGGCAATATAAACACATGTGATTCTACATAATAACCGACAACAAATTTAACAGAAAGGATACTTTAAATAGGGTAGCTGATGAGGGCAAAACAAGTGATGGGAGTTAGCTAATAATGAACTAATGAAAACAGGAACATAACCAAATAAGAACAAACAGGAACTGGAAGAAACCAACACAAAAAGGACTAAACCAATACAGAAGACACAACCTATGTAAAACAAAACACAACAAAAGTTCATAACTGTGACAGTTCGCCCCCTCCCAGTAGGCACGACCTCGCGCCGTAAAAGGACCAACGGTGGAGCGGTGGAGGGAGGGAGGGAGGGAGGGAGGGAGGGAGGGAGGGCGGGGGTTCAGGAGGAAGGCAAGAGGCTGGAGAAGGGCAGATAGGGAGGCCCGCAGACGACCAGTGTGGCTTTGACGGAGGGAGGAGACAAGGAGGATTCCTGAAGGACCATATGCAGGAGGAGTCAGGCAAGGCCCAGGCCACAGTCATGGTGACGGCCCACGGTGGAGCCGATGGAGGGAGGAGCCATGGTGGAGGAAGGGCTGACGACTCCAGGGGGCCGACCGATTGTGGCGGAGCAGGTGGAGCCCAAGGCGGAGACAGAGAGCCGACGAGCCAGGGCGAAGCCGGAGCAGATGGCTTCGGCGACCGAGGTGTAGGCGGAGATCCGGAAGGCCGCAGCGGAGCCGGAGCGACAGAGGACTGAGGAGGAGCTGGAGGGAAGGAGGAGCCCAATAGAGCCGGTGGGACAGAGCGATGAGGCGCAGCTGGAGGAATGCAGTCCCGAGGTGGAGGTAGAGGGACGACTGACCAAGGCGAAGCCGGAGGGACGAGGGAGCCCGGTGGAGCTGGTGGACTGACGGGCTCCGGTGGAGACGAGGGAGCTGGAAGCCATGGTGGAGCCGCTGGGTCGCAGGAATGAGACGGAGCCTGGGCCTCGGAGGCTGGAGGCGGAGTTGAGGGATCCTCCAGACTCAACGTCAATGGAGCTGGAGATGGGCAGACCAGCAGATGGCGGGCTGAGGGTGAGCAGAGCAGCTAACGAGATCCAGCAGAGAGGGCGTTGAGGAAGGGAAACGAAAAAAAAAAAATCAATGAGAGGAGGCAGGAGAGGGAAGTTGGGAGGGATAACGGTTCGGGTGAATACAGAAGGATGGGTATCTCTAAATAAAAGTCTATCAAGTCTCCCAAGTCCAGATGTTTGTAACCAAGGTTACCAGAGAGTAACAGACAAAAGAATGTTATATATATATATGATTTATATGAGAACCTAATAGTGAAAAAAAGTACTGAAACTTATTCGAAAGAAGTCAAATTATAAAAGAATATATTAATTTTATACGAACCCATATTATTAATTGATTATTGATGTGACCAATAGTGAGCTGTCTTCAACTTGAGAAGGACCAATGAGAACGCAGAATGCGGCGCTGTAAAAACAATTAATTTCCGGGATTTGCACGAGGTTCACATGTAGTTAGAAGCAGCTCACTTACACTTGCATCGATTCCTAATGAGCTTGGTGTTTGTTTTGCTCCATGACATAAAAGAGAAAGAAAAAAACCTTCTAGAAGAATTTTGTCGAAGGATTGATGTGAGTGAAATGACGAACCTTATGTTGTATTATGAATGCATGCAATTAATATTACCAATTAGGGTGGGTGGAACGAACATTCACCTTATAAATATCAAAAGATACAGTGATATGCATTTACCTTGTTAGCATCAGAGAGTTGCTAAAGTGTTTACAGTGTGTATTTTTGATTAAAAAGGAGAAGGAAAAGGATTTAAAGGGGACGAGGTACATCCATGCCTTTCAGGAACTTTCTGTGTGTTTAGCGATCTCCTTGGTAAGTCAACTCACTTAATAATTGTTACAAATCAGATCGTTATTATTGTTAAACAGGGAAACGAAGAATTAAGTCTCTGAGAGTGATTTATATATGTAAAAGTGTGTAAAGCTGTATATTGGGAAATAACAGCTAACTGTGTGATCAATAATTTGACTAGAAGTGGTCAATCATGTGTAAACAAGTATGTTATATGGAAAAAAAAAAAGGACACAGACATGGCACATATGAAGAAAATGTTCTTTATTTGAAGTATTCATGTATATGTTTTCAAGCTCTGTGTGAAATGTATAATGTACTGGGATTAGTTTATTCTCCTAAGTTAAAACTTTGTTTTTATGAAGATATTAATGATTGTTTTGTGACCTTGTCTGTTCAAGGTCAGGTTTTTGTTGTGGTTCTGTCCCTTCAATGTTGAGTTGATCTCCTTGCGATGAGGTGTTCTGGAGTCGCAGTCCCAGCCTTCCATTCGTTCTGAGGAGGGTTTGGACTGGCGAGCCCCCTGAGTCTGTTCTTGGATTTTCCTGTGCAAAAAGGTTGTGAATTCTGCGAATGGTAGGAAATTGAATGACTTTTCTCTTCTTCTGTTCTTCTCGGATGGAGACTTTCTTTTCCCCTTGTGACGGATAAAAGGACTTTCAAATTTTTCTATGGACTATTCGAAAAAACCTGGTTGCTAAGAGACTGGAAAAAAATAACTGAAATTTGTGAAAATATTGTTTTTTCCCCATTTCTGTTGTTGTTTATAAATTGAAACAACTTACTAGTTGTGTTTCTGAAAAAAAATACAAATTGCAAGTCAAAGACAAATCTGTCTGGTCTGTTCACTGTTGTTGTGGCATCTTTCTCAGCAGCGAGTCTATTCTTCTGAGACGCTGGTCCATAGAATTGTATTACAAATCTCTATAAGTTAATTGCGTAGAGTAAGTGCTACATGTTGCTCACCCTCAGTGGGCAGGGCTTTTCCTTGCCCCCGTGATCTCCACTGCAGCTTCCACCGTGGAAGATCGTGGCCCCTGAAGGGCTATGAGCACTGCCCTTCGGGGCCATGTTAATTGAGGCCAGTTCTAGGCTCATTTCTTGTGGTCGGTTATTCTGTCACGTGTTGTCCAAGGAAAGCAATGAAGATGAAGGTAATCCACAGAAGGCTTTAATTATAAAGCACACGATACATAAGAAAAAAGAATTCAAGGCAATATAAACACATGTGATTCTAAATAATAACTGACAACAAACTAAACAAAAAGGAGACTTTAAATAGGGGAGCTGAGGAGGGCAAAACAGGTGATGGGAGTTAACTAATAATGAACTAATGAGAACAGGAACATAACCAAATAAGGACAAACAGGAACTGGAAGAAACCAACACAAAAGGACTAAACCAATACAGAAGACACAACCTATGTAAAACAAAACAACAAAAGTTCATAACTGTGACAATAATATAATGTTAATCAAAGCACATGTGAACTTACTGGTAATAATTATTGCAACACATCTCTAAAGTAAAATTTAATATTTTAAAATTAATAAATAAAATTAATATTTTCACTGCAACACGTGAATGACGCATGACATCTGCCACAACACTTCACTGCCACTCGTGATTTACTTGATGTCTACGAGACGTCTATGTCTTGTCAGTGTCTTAAATTGAACGGAATAAATAGTGGAATAAAAACATATAAGACGATGAGTGAGATACATTGAGTGAGACCAGGTCACGGAGCAAAGTGCTATTTATGGCCCTTTACGATCGCTACGAGCACAGTACCTTTTACGTGCTCATTTGACTAGCGCTTGACACTGATGTGGTCGTAAAGATGTTCTGCATCTAAATAAATGCAATTCTTGTCAAGAAAAAAGAGATAGAAGCAGCAGTTGTGAGTCGGGTTGCATACTAGCTCCACCCCTGCGTTAATTGCGTTAAATATTTTTAATGTGTAAACTGAAAAAAAATTAATTGCCTGCGTTAACATGCTAATTTTGACAGCACTGATATTTTCAATTTCACAACGTGTACAGTGCTGATCATTTAGCTACTATCCACAAAAAAAAAAAAGAATTTTAAAAGTAGAAAAAATAAATAAATCTCTCTCACCCCATTTTTATTTTTGGGTTTGTTTGAATTAAATATGATTTTGTTTGTTCGTTTTGTTTTGTTTTGTCTTTGTTATCGATGAGAAAACCTAATAACCTAGTGACTGTTCATTCGTTCTAAGATAAACACTTATTCAGTATCAGTGTGAACCAAGTCCAGAGTAAGGCTAAAAGTAACCTAATGTTAGTGTAATCTATTAACTACGCACATCATAAACCTTTCTTTTTAGGCAAGTATTATACATGTGTCCATAGGCATAATTTGCGAGTGCGACAGGTGGGTTCCCCCTCGACAAAAGGTCTGCCTCCCTGTTCAGAACTGGGACATGGTTGACCCACATAGCGTAATTTTTGACTAGAGCAAGGAATGGAGTGTTGTGGTTTTTACTTGCTCTGAGAGCACTCCACTACCGCTCCATCACGAACACAATCAATGCCAACAGCCCATACTATATCTGCATTTTATGAAGAATTCACGCATTAAACATATTAGCTAGCTTGACAGAAAGGAATGTGAGAGGTTATATCTAAAGCACTTGGACTCAAGCAAAACACTTTATTGTTCTGTTTATTATTTTATTTAAAAATAATTAAATAAATAAAGTCCAATGAAATTATTATGACTATTATTATCATTTTTTTAGAGTTATATTTAATGGGTCACACTATGCACATTGTGAGGACCAAACCAGACTGCCAAAAGTTATGGGTGCCATTTGCTTCCAAAACTCTTCCAAATGAAAGCATTTTTTCTAGTAATACACATTTTTAAGTATTCTAAATCTGTATTGGTCCATCTCAGGTAACTTTATTTAATCTTTTGCAGAATTTTAAAGTGGAAGACGGATGGGTTTTTCTCAGTCCTGTTACCAAAACTTTTATGTCTTTTAAAAAGCATGTTTAAAAATATGTCAACAACTTCCTTCATTTTCCCCTCAAGCAGGTGTTCATTTTAAGGAAATTGTTGGTTTCCCGGTCAAAAAATGTATATTTATCATAACAAAATCATTTATATTTTTCTAAAGTACACAAACCCATTTTTTCATTTTAAAGGTGACTCAAACCTCAAGCTTATCCTTTTTTTTTTTTTTGTGATGCAATTTATTAAACAATGGGACAAATGATGAACCAAACTTAATTTAAAAAAAAATAGTGGTTTCACTTTATTTTTTAAGAAAAAAAATATTTAGTAACAGGAATGAATATCCATTATATTAGTATGTAGGTTTGACTGCACATGTGAGGTAATGCTTGCACTGATATAGTGAAGAGTGTTAAACACTGACTAGTGAGCTAACCTCACTGCTAAAAAAAAAAAAAAAAAGGTCAAATCATGTTTCTATTGAAATCTAGCGGTCTGCAGAGGTTTTTGTTAGGGTTATGTTTAGGGGTAGAGGGCGGGTTATGAGATAAGATTTAAATAACGAAAAATAATAAATATAAAATATTAAATTAAAAAATATATTTAAAATAATAAACTTAACAAATAATGCCTTTTCAGTTTTTCTGTGGATATTGTTTTCTTACAGCGCAGCTCACACTCAAATGCCATTCCATGTTTGGGTCTAATTATTAGACTCTAACACATAATTGCCACAGGACAGAAATTGCAAGTACATTTTCTGTCATAATATAAAACAACAATGCCGGAACAACCATAAGTTTTCTCTGTGAAAAAAAAATTCTTTTAGTGTGGGTAAAAAAAGCCAAAACGTTGAGAAAAAGTTCAATTTTCAAACTGATCTAGATTAATATGGATGTAGCCTAATATTTACATGATAAATCACTCAGTCCTGTTACTATTACTCAGTTACTATAGCTAAGTTTAGGGTATAGGATATATGAGTATATGAGTAAGAGGACTGAAATAACAGGATTGAAATTTTAGGATAAAATTCGCAAATACATAAAATATATCCACATGGAGTACATACTAATATTATGAGGATATTCAGAAAATTATAGTGATTCATCAAAGATTTGTATGTTTCAAATAAACAAGTAACATCTATGAAATAATTTAGGTAACAGGACAGTACATTTATAATGACGCTCCCTGCCACAGTTACAATATCATCACATATACAGAAAAGAAAATATGACCACATGCATTCGGTCATTTAAGTGCCTTCAGAAGATCCAGATGTTGTAATATTATGTTAAAAAATGTGTCTTGTGAAAATTTCCCAGTCTTTTAGAGGGGAGAATGTGTTAGGGTAACAGGACTGAGTGAAAACCTGGGGACACGACTAAAATGTGTATTTTATCTAAACTATCATCAATTTATTTTAAAATAATTGTATTTAAATCACAGATGGGATATGGAGGTACACAAAAATGCAAAATAAAAAAATGAGTTCTGAAGGATTTTAAACAGTATATTTCATGTTGAAAGATAGCATTAGACACTGGGGACATGTATAAATTCTATATTTTCAGTGTTTTAGGTAGTTTTTAATATTTTTTTAATTAAATATTTTAAATTGGTAGTTAGATTAATGTGCAGGACACTTATTAATAATAATTAATTAATTAATTGCTTATTAATAAAATGTATTTTATAGTTAATTTTTATGCATATTTGTACATGTTATGTCCTGGGGAAATGGCACCCATTCGGTGGAATGGCCCATAACAAATCAAGCAGTAGGGTGCAAAAACAACAACAACAACAACAACAACAACAACAAAACTGTCTGAGGAACAAAAAGAATTTGTGATTGGCAAAACTGAACCAGGATTTTCAGGGCAAGAAACTTGACAACATTTGTGTTTGTTCTTGTAATTTAAGGTAGGTGAAATATTAGGCTAATCTTTAATTATTAAATACTGCTCGTACATATCTTTACCACCTATTAACTTTGGTTTGTCAAAATATTGCGCTCTTTTTCTTCTGCTTACTAAGTCATTCTCTGTATAGTTTAGCAGCTTCCACACATTTTTTTCCCCATGGTTTAGATAGCATAAATTAGCAGAACAATGTATTCAGTAGTACATTAACGATGCGATCTATGCTGTTGTTTACATTCGAGTATCTTCAATATGACCACGCACTGGGGTAACTGACCAAACCATGACGTAAGTTCAAACCCTCTCAGCTCACACACACTATTAAAGAACGTCCATGGTATATAATGGTATAATTATTTGTACATTACATTAAAGTACTAAAACACTTTACTTACTGAAAATTTATAAAATTGTAGCTCAATGTAAAACGTGTGTTTGGACAGTTACACCGTCTTGACCAGCAGATGCCGCCATCCTTGTGGTGTGTCGAGCACCTCGCAACAGTGAATCGTTTTGGGACGCATTTGGTTCAGTTCATTCAGAGTTTTCAAAAGCTTTGTTTCTCCCATCACTACAGCCAAACGCAATGCACTAGGTAGGTTAGGGATTGGTGAATAAGTGCTTGAGTAAGCCATTTCTGGGAAAGCGATTGGAGCACGTGATCCAAATAAACCAGTTGGAGTTTCCCATCTCCTCCTTTAATAAGAACATCTCTGGCTGCACTCAATTCTCTTGTGACGTAACAGCTAGCAGACTACGGTGTGCCGTTTGTGACCAAGAGCAGAACGCGCGAAGTGAGAGAATACGACCAACATTTCAGGTAATGACGTTTAAATAGAACTTTTATTGAAACGTGAACACAGATCTGATGTTTAGAATTGTAAAATATGCATATTAACGATGTTCCTGCCGCTTAGCAGCGCTTAATGTGAAGGATTTGTAAGTCACGTATAGTGCGCTTTTGGGGCCTCTGTGCCACCGTCGTTTTCAATACTCAAGCGAAAACCCGCCTTTGCCGTGTTTCAATTGGACGAACTCAGGAAGCTAGCCTTTTAACTGGACGAAAACCACGCCAGCAAAATAAAGTGTCACGGTAATAGGAAGTAAAAAAGGAAACTGTTTCATGTCGGAGAAAAAAATATGAACATGGCCAAAAGGACGATTTTAAGTTTAATATTACTGATTAAAGTTTTTCCATCTTCTTCTCGAAACAAACTGTTTCAGCCAAACAAAACACGTACGAGTGAAACTCCCTATTCTACTATTGATACATCACGCCAGTCTTTATGATTTTTAACGTAATTAAAACATTTTAAATTAATACATTATAATCGTGAGTGATAATAAAGTTATAATAATTGTCGTTTTACAACAATTTTCTATTATATTTTGGATATTTCCATATTAATTACAGTGGTTATTTATTAACACCTTAAAAGATTTTCACTATTACCATACTTCATGATTACAGAATAAATGTATGTGTTTTTTATTTAACATTGACAAACAACGGATTTAGTTTTGTTTACAAAAATTTAAATGTATGAGGTGGCATTTATCCCACACAATGGGTAAAAGGCTCACCAGCATGGGGGCACAAAATGTATATTTTAGCTCAAATAATATGTTTTGAATAATATTGAAAAATAAGTTAATATTGGTTTAAAATTTTGATAAATAAAAAAATATAAATATACTGTCATTAAAATGTTTATTTAAAAAATACAGAAACAAAATGATTAAAAAGTAAAGATTCTAAAAGCATTAAAAGAGATCCCAATAATTTAATATAGCTTTACAGGAATAACAGTAAATATGATATTTCGTATTTCATTATATGATATGTTGACTATTATCATTTTAAATATGATGGTTTCATTATAAATATGATGATTATCTCTAAGGTGGGCACTGATCTTAATATATGAGTTTTACCATCTGAATGTAACCATGCCATCAACAAATGGAAAAGTCAGCCAGCTATTTATGATAGGATGACCAGACGTCCCTGGAAATGTTCCTGTTTTACAGCACGTCCAAAACAACCTGCAAATACACTGACAGTGCGACGTGACAGAATCACTGAAATATCTCAGCCAGAAGCGCAGAAGTGCACTGCACTCCCAACGAAATGGACACGTTTATAATCTAATTCATAAATATTAAACCTTTTTAACAGTATTAAAACTAAGACTGACTGATACATTGTTGTCATGGAAAACACTTGGTTCCTATTGAGTTTGCAGTTTTAACACAGCCTAGGCTACATGTTTGCTTAAATTCAAGATCTGAGGTATGCTTTTAGTATGGCTATAAATGCCACACAGTATGATATTCATATATGTATATAACACATTAGACACTTTTAACATTGAATAAAGCACATAATCAGTACCTGAGATTATAATTGTCATAGTTTCTATGTTGTTGTTCCAGCTGTGACATCGCAGAAATAGAAATCATTTAAAAAATAGAAATTTCGTATTTACTCATACTTTGTGGACAAAATGAGCCTAAAATGCAAAATAAAAAGCCCGATAGGGATAGAAAAGATCCATTTCCAAAAGCATAAACATAAAATTTGAGAAGTTGTACTCACAGTTTCGAACATGTTAAATACAGTTTGAAAATAACATGTAAAATACAGTTTTATTTATCACAAGTTCTCATATTGATTGTTTTATTTTTAATGTGTTTTTCTAAAGCCATAATTAAAAGTTAAAAGCCATAATTTTGTTATAATACTACTGTTTTTATATGTTTGCTATTTGCAATAGTTACTATTTACTACTACTTACTATTTAAAAACTGTGTTAAGTTTGATTCTCAAACATCACTGTAATTATCAGTTATGATATTAATATATGGAATCCACATTTAAAAAACAAAAACTTATTGTCCTCGTTTTTTTTTAGTTCGTATATAATCACAAGAGATTTCAATGATATTTTGACCACTGAACTAGGAAATGTCGGTTTTCACTTCAGAAATCTGGTCCCCTTTAATTTTTGATCATGTTAATTATTTTTCACAAACCAAATCCAATAGGCTTCATGGTTTAAAAGCAAATTGTTGGTATCGCCCCTCTCTATGAGGTAATTTAACTGTTTAAAGTTTAAATGTAACAAAATACTGTTGGACTTCATGAAGCCTAATAGCACTTTGATATTCAGCAATACGCATTTTGAGTTGTCAGCAAGTTTTTCCCATGTAACAGAGTCCCCATGGGCAGTGCAACATGTACAATGCATCTGAAAAGTATTCACAGCTTCACTTTTTCCACATTTTGTTATGTTACAGCCTTGTTCCAAAATGGATTACATTCATTATTTTCCTCAAAATTCTACAAACAATACCCCATCATGACAGTGTGAAAGAAGCTTGTTTGAAATCTTTGCAAATTTATTAAAAATAAAAAATGGAAAAAAAAAAAAAAAAACACATGTGCACCCCTCACATTTCAGCAACATTTTTAGTATATCTTCTTAAGGAACAATACTATAGAAATGAAACTTGGATATATTTTAGAGTAGTCAATGAGCAGCTTGTATCCACCTTATTTTTCATTGCGGAAGTAAGCTGTTTTCTGGTAGTGTGCTAGACTTCCTGTTCATAATCTGCCATAGAGAAATAACGAGAAGAATATTGAAGTGCTGTAAACGGTACACCACGAACTGTTGTGTTCATGATTAAGATAATACATTTAAGTAATATGGTAAGACACCAGTTTGCAATATCAAGCAGCGAAACAAGCTGTTTTGTACAGAAAACTGGATGCGGATGAGACCAGAAGCCAGACACATTTAATTTACAAATGGCCACTCCCACTCTTACAGCAAAAATAAGGTGGATAGCAGTGTATATTTACTGTCCCCTGAAAATAACTCAACATATAATCATTATTGTCAAAATAGCTGGCAACAAAAGTGAGTACACCCTAAGTGATAACAGCACTATGTTATTTAACCATGCAAAGCCACATGTCCTGTTCATCATGTTCATGTTTTTGTCTGCTTAATGGGGCCATACAAAGTTGTGTATCTTGTATTAGAGCAGTTCAGATTTGGTGCTTTGAGTACAATTCTTTCATACTGACCACTGGATGTTCAACAAGGCACCTCATGGCAAAGAACTCTCTGAAGATTTTAGAATTACAATTGTTGCTCTCCACAAAGATGGCCTAGGCTATAAGAGGTTCAGTAACAACCTGGAACTGAGTTACAGTACTGTGGCCAGGGTCATACAGAGGTTTTCCAAGACGGGTTCCATTCCGAATAGGCCTCCCAACGAAGTTGAGGACTTCTTCTGTGCGTCAGGTGCAGAACCTGGCTTCAAAAAACAGATGCATGAGTGCTGCCAACATTGCTTTAGAGGTTGCAGAAGTAGAAGGTCCACTTGTCAGTGCTCAGACCACACGCTGCACACTGCAACAAGTCGGTTTGCATTGATGTCATCTGAGAAGGAAGCCCCTTCTGAAGCTGGCTTACAAGAAAGCCCGCAAACAGTTTGCTGAAGACAACCTGTCCAAGAGCATGAATTACTGGAACCTGGATGTCTTATGGTCTGATGAGACTTGTTTGGCTCAGATGGTGTCCGACCTATGTGGTGAGGAGTACCAAGAAAATTGTGTCTCTCCTACAGTCAAGCATGGTGGTGGTAGCGTCATAGTCTGGGGCTGCATGAGTGCTGCTGGTACTGGGGAGCTGCGGTTCATTGAAGGAAACATGGATTTCATTATGTGCTGTACATTTCTGAAGCAGAACATGATGCCTTCCCTTCAGAAACTGGGCTGAACGGCAGTTTTCCAACATGATAATGACCCCAAACACACCACCAAGATGACAGTTGCCTTGCTGAGGAAGTTACAGGTGAAGGTGATCTGACCTGAACCCTGTTGAGCACCTATGGGGCATCCTCAAGCGGAAGGTGGAGAAGCACCATGTGTCTAACATCCAGCAGCTTATAGAGGATTTGAAGAGGATCCCAGCAACAACCTGTGCAGCTCTGGTGAATTCGATGCACAGAATGATTAATGCAGTGCTAGATAACAGTGGTTTGACACAAAATATTGACACTTTGGACACAGTTTTGTCAAGTTCACTTAGGGTGTACTCACTCACTAGCTGTTTTGACAATAATGGCTGTATGTTGAGTTATTTTTAAGTGACAGTAAATATACATTGTTGTACAAGCTGCACATTGACTACTCTAAAATATATAAGTTTAATTTCTATAGTATTGTCCCTTGAGAAGATATACTAAAACGGTTGCTGAAATGTGAGGGGTGTACTCACTTTTGTGAGATACTGTACATAAGTATTCACAGCCTTTGCCATGACATCCTCAGGTGCATCCTCTTTCAACTGATCATCCTTAAGATGGTTCTAGAACTTGATGGGAGTCCACCTGTGGTAAATTCAGTTGATTGGACATGATTTGGAAAAGCATACACTTGTCTATATATGGTCCCACAGTTAACAATGCATGTCAGAGCACAAACCAAGTCATGAAGTCCAAGGAATTGTCTGTAGACCTTCGAGAGGATTGTATTGAGGTACAGATCTGGGTAAGGGTACAGAAAAATTTCTGCAGCATTGAAGGTATAATAACTGGTAAACTAAAATACAATTATTTTAGTTTATAATAAATCATATAGAACAACTCTAAATAATTTTCTTTAAACCCAGACCTGGCTAGCCAGCTAATCTGGCTTCATGGTACAGGCCCCAGGAATCTTCCTAGAGCTGGCTTCCTGGCCTAACTGAGCAATTGATTGAGAAGGGCCTTGTCTAGAGTGGTGACCAAGACAGTGATTGTCACTGAAGTTGAGCTCCATGATCATGTGTGGAGAGTATTGTATTGAGCAATATAAGGCTAGTATAAGGCTATAAATGTTTATGTACATGTGATATTTTATTTTATTTTATTTCATTTTCTTTTATTTCATTTCATTTTATTATATTATTAATTCTTTTTATTTTTATTTTTTGTTTGTTTTTTCAATAAATTTATTTTCAATAAATTTGCAAAGATTTCAAACACACTTCTTTTACATTGTCATTATGGTGTATTACTTGTAGAATTTTGAGGAAAATAATGAATTTAATCCATTTTGGAATAAGGCTGTAACATGACAAAATGTGGAAAAAGTGAAGCACTGTGCACACTTTCCAGATGTACTGTAAATTACATTAGAGGTTTTACAAGAGAAAATCTTAAAAGTTTTGGCAATACAGGGATGCTTAAAAGTCTGTTTTATTAATAAAATTGCGTTGTTGACAACCTCCACACTTGTAGTCGCCAGAAGGTATATTTCTCAAAAAATGTGTTGGCTGAGGAACAGATAAATCTGCCCTTACTAGAATATTATGTAAATTTGAAGGTCTCTTATAGGCTACCCGAGGTGATTTGGCAAAAATCATTTGCAAAATAGGGTCACTATCGACAATGTACCAATATTTCTAAATTATGCCTTCAATAACTTTAGTTAATGGAGAATATTGGATAAAGCAATAAACTCACTATTCTTTACGTTTAGGTTTCTTAACAAGAAACGAGTCTAACAAGTCTTGTTGAGAAGTGTTACTGAAACATTCTATTGCAAATCCACTCCTCTCTGTATGATCACTGCCTAAACCTACTGACCATAACTTATGAATGCTATTGATAATCCTCCTCTGTGCTGCAAATGCTATGAATAATACTAAATTGAGAGCTAGGCAGGGACCTTTTAAGAGGAACAGGGTGATACGATGAACCGCTCGGCGGTTTAACGGGTTATCATTTTTTTTTTTTCCTGACTGTGCCTTTATCAGATTGCATGGAACAGTTGCAGAACCACTGCGTTTTAATCATGATACAAACTGCTCAATACATAGTATGAGCAGTTTTGATGTAAATTAGAACTTAAATCAAATTTCCCTTGATCTTTTGACATATAATAGGTCAATGTACTATAAAAACATCCTGTAAGTTTCAAAACTTTCTCGTTAGTTTAATGCGAAACAACTTTTATTGAAACTAAGCTCAGAAAACAACTCTCTTTGGACTGTGCCACTTTAGGACATAATAGTCCCCCCATCTCTGCAGGGGAAGATCAATGCCTGCTTCTACATCGTTGCCTCTTTAGCTGCGCCCACTGATGAGCACTTGTAGTAGGAGAGAAGAAATACTAGAGAGACAAACACAGGATTACTCCATCAACAGAACCATAAAGCAAAAGCAAAAGAGGTGAAGCAAAAGAAAAAATCTCAAAACAATGCCCTACCGTATTGCCACGCACCAAAGCAGCGCAGTCAAGAATAACTTAAAGAGGTTGCCAACGTTTACTAAACTGTGGACGAGCTTTTGACTGTTGCTGCTGGTTTGAGTCTGGCGATGCTTCCCGTTTTAAGTGTCAGTTAATGGCCTTTCATTTTCAACCAGAAATGTGCATGCTGCTTTTCTGATTTTCCGTGTCTTTTTCCCGTGTCACTTGAAATGTATCCGTTTTGATTCGTTGTTACTAAAGGTGAAACGCACGAGGAAAAATTTAACGATCAGTAGTGGGACTGTTCCGTCATAAATCGCTTACTATTCATTCCTGAATTTTACTGTCCGTTACTGGCAAAGAAATTAGGCTACTGGTTGATATGTCCTGGCAGAGCCCTGCATTTCAGCCCGAGCCCGACAGGCCTTGACTTTTTTATGCCCGGGACAATTTTCACATCATATTTCAGACGCAGGCCGGGCTTTGGGCCTGTTTTAGGCTTCTCCTTAGTTTTATATTTTAGACATCCACCAATTATGGTGATGGAAAAAAAAATTATGCGTTGGTGGAAACAACACGAGACTTCACTTTTGCTTTCACTTTCGAGACCGGCTCGGAAGGCGTTTAGTGTCTCCGTCACCAGCAGCTGGAACAGTTCTGCGTTCAAGTGCACGCAATAGGCTAAAGCTTGCCGCAAAGCACCTGCAAAAGTTATTACGATGAATGTGTTATTAATTAACTAGTGTTTTCTGAGTCAGTGTCTCAAGAATGAAGTTGCCGATCCTGACTCGCCATCTCCTCTTTGGATGCGCTTTTAGAGAGAAATGCATCTTTACAGATTACATAATGAAAAAGTTTTTGTTTCGATTTGCTTTATTTCGTTAAGTTATAATTTAAAGCTTTCTATAGATTTATGTATCATGTCTGTGAAGTATGTATTCGCTGAGTTTCGGTTCATTTTTGTGAAGTGCTCCTGTTAAGACGACAGAAAGCGTGTCATGTTTGTTTTCTTTCTTTTATAGAAGCACTGTTTGCAACGTTTTGTTGATATTGTGAGTGCATACAAATAAAAGTAGACCCTTTACAGTTCCGATTGATGTATTATTCTTTCTTTTATCAGCAAAAATGACACAAATATTTTTAATTGTTTCCACTGAAAAAAATGCAAGGGATCACGCTGGCGCCTCCATGTGCTGCAAAGCGGCTTTAGCTTCCACTCTCCATACATATGATTGGACATGCGCCTAATAGCACACCTTTATTTCGGTTTAACGTTTAAACTCACGTTGTTTTATACTTGAATTGTTTTATATCTTTAGATTTTATTTTAGGCAAGTTGTGATGATTTGAGAAGGGAATATTTATCAAACAGACTACGATCAACTGCCCCCCAAGGCTGGTCGATATTATTTTTATTTTTATTTTTTTTTTAACGATTTTTAACTAGTCGACTTGAAAATGTAACTACAACATGATTCAAGTAACTTTTTCTTCATTAACCCTCTAGTTAAAGAGTAAAGAAAAGTCTGGGTTTTTTTTATCTTTTCGTGGCATCCTAAGTGTCTACGATTGAGATCTGTCTGTATCAGTTGGTATTGTTGTATCCATAATTTTTCACCTCATATATTTGAACTGGTACACTATGTAAACATCATGTTAGAATTAATGATTTTTATAATAATGTTGATGGAAATATTAATATAGTATAATAATTTACTAGGATTGTTATTATTATTTGGTTTAGCTACATATTCATTATAATGCTCTTTTCACTGAAAGGTCTTCTATGGATCCTTTAAATGAAGCTTAGAGAATATTCCTCGTGAACTGACAGCAACATGGACAATCCAAAACGAAAATTAAGATCTGGAAAGGAGATTTCAAAGGACAAGGGTCAACCTAAGAAAAAGGCCAATGAAACTGGTACAGAAGATGTTTCGTCTGGACATAAAAGTGTTAAAGCTTCTGATGATTCAGGATATAAAAATATTGTAAAAGAAAGTAAACAAACTGGGACACTTACAGTGGAGGACCAATCCAGAAACATACAGTCTAAAGAACGTGGCTTTCCGGAAACAACTGATGATTTGGTTTGTTCATTTTGCAATTTTGTTGCCAAAACTCAAACTGCACTGAAAATTCACTCAACAAGGAAACACTTTCATAAAGGAGGCTTACAAAATGACACAGTGTCTGACACAATTATTGAACCAGGGGTAAATCCATTGCAGGTCACAGCTCAATTACAAGAAAGTGAAAAGCGAACACATCTTTCTGAGTTGCAACTGGACAGTACTTCAGTGTCTCTGTCAGAGGAAGACAAACAGTCCGATACCTGCATGGTTCAAACAGAGGGTGAACAAACACATCAGCTCCTTGTAGATGAGGCTGTCATATCGGAGAAGGTTGTTGATACTTTTGAGGATGGAAGAACCAGTCCCACTCAAATGTTGCTGAAAATAGTTGAGCCCCCTTTATGTAGATGTCAGGATGGGGAAGACATAAATGAGACCTTTAAAGATGGTGATGATATGCAAGCAGGCTGCAGTTTTCATTTGGAAAGTAAAGTAAAAAGCAATAAAAATGGTGGCATTGATGGACATGCTGAGAATCATGCAAGTCAAAGGCATTCAAAGCTTAATACTCTACATACGTGTCCCTATTGTGTACATAAAGTCATAGATGGACACAGTCCAGATACGCATATTAAGAGGCAACATAATAAAAAACAAAATGACACTTGCGATTTTTGTAGCTATTCTTGTGTTACAAAGTGTGATCATGAGAAGCACTGCATGAGCAATAACCACAACCGAAAGTTGCTGGAGAATCAAGATTTATTAAAGACGCCTCAAGAATTAGTTTTCCCACCGTTGACACGTCCGACTGAAGGCAAGGCACAGCATCAGTGTGATAGGTGCACCTTCACGGCCAATAACTCTGTAATGTTAGCACAGCACATTAAAACGCACCATCCAGTGGAGCACCGTTTTCACTGCAGGGCCTGCCATTATTACACCACCACTATAGAGGCTATGGAGGTTCATCTGTCAGAAGAAGTACACCAACAGGTGGCCAAAGAGAAAAACATTAGCCCTGTTTTTAAAGACTGTGTTGAAAAAATCCTTGTGATTCTGTCAGATCAAAGGGAGGATGGAGACATGAATGAGAGTGACACTCATGAGCAGTGCTCTAAAGAAGCTGAGGAGGTTCAGGAAACGGAAAATGCACTACCAGAGCCAGCTGGAGCTGTAAGGAAAGGTTCTCCTCACAAACGGAAGCGAGGAAGACCAAAGACTTCTAATGTGACTGTTTGTAGTCATTGTGGGCTCGTTGCTTCCAATGCCACCAACCTCAGCGTCCATATACGACGCAGGCACAGTCGTTTATACAGCTTCGTTTGTAAGCTGTGCAACTATTACTGTGTGACCAAGGGTGACATGGACCGCCACTGTGAAACTAAAAAACACATCAACAAAATGCAAGCAGCCGGAAGTGAAGGCAGTGGGGTAGTTCTGCTAGATGGTGAGCAGCCAATTCAAGCAAAGAAAAATGAAGCAGAACTGGGTGACAAAGTATCAGTGATTGAGACAACTATTGATGAAGTGGACAAAAATAACTCCACGGTACCATGTAAGAAAAGCAAGTGTGACTTGAGTAATATCTGCACTCAGTGTGACTTTGTTGCTCACTCAACTCCGTCTCTTGCTCTCCATGTGCGACGCAAGCACACAAAAGACTTTGAGTTTGTTTGTTTAGCATGCAGCTACTACACTGTAACCCGTAGAGAGATGTTTAGACACATGGCAACAGAAAAACACAAGCAGAAACGTGAGTGTTACCTGAAAAAACAGAACCAAAGCTTTAAAAATGTTCAGGCTGACCTTACTGCTTTGACCACCAAATCCACCCTTGAAGACCCAGAGACAATCACAGGATCAGAAGTGGTCCATGACAGTTCTATTTTGACATCTTCAAGCACCACAACTAAAGAGGAAGAGAATTGCGCAAATGAAGATGGAGCAAAACAGTCTGCTGTAAAGAATACTTCCAAAGACAGTGAAGAATCCTCAACTAATCCAACTGAATCAAATGTGTCTGACATGGTCCAGTCAATGACGATGGTGAAAGATGTAATGCTGGAGGATATGGATGAGGAAAATGTGTTTGATGATGATGAAATGATTGATTTGGGAGATGACAGTCCCTCTAGTGAGAAACACCTTAGAGCGATACAGTTTGATGCCTGCATCTATTCCTTAAAAACATTAGCTGAGCATAAGCAGGCATCACATGATGAAGAACAAACTACAGGTGCATTAAATCAGCAGAGCATCAAAAAGCCAAAAACACCGGTTGTACCTGAGACAAAGACTACCAAACCAATTCCACGTATCCGCTGTGAGGACTGTGGTTTTTTGGCAGATGGATTAAGTGGACTAAATGTTCATATCGCCATGAAGCATCCATCAAAGGAGAAGCATTTCCATTGCTTGCTCTGTGGAAAGTCCTTCTACACGGAGAGTAACCTACAGCAGCACTTAAGCAGTGCGGCACATGTGCGCAACGAGCATGGAAGCATTGAAGACCTTCCAGAAGGAGGCGCCAGCTTTAAATGCGTCCGATGCAGTGAGCCCTGCCAAACTGAGCAGGAATTGTTTGTGCATATCAAAGAAAAACATGAGGAACTGCTGAGGGAAGTGAACAAATATGTGCTGGAGGACACAGAGCAGATCAACCGAGAGCGGCAGGAAAACCAGGGCAATGTGTGCAAGTACTGCGGCAAAGTATGCAAGAGCAGCAACTCCATGGCTTTTCTGGCTCACATTCGCACACATACAGGTATGTCTTCCTCTATCTTTACCATTACATATTTGCATGAAACTGCTTTTGTATTACAGTTTAGATTCTGTTTGTCGATCTTTAAAGAGGTCATCGGATTCCCATTTTCGTTGATATGATTCTTTCTTAATGAAAAGTCTATGACATACTTTGGTTAAAATTTCTCAATGGTAGTGTAAAACAACACAAAAATAGCTCTGTTTACAGTGACCCATTTCAGTGCATGTCCCTTTAAATGCTAATGAGCTCTGCTCACCCCGCCCCTCTCTTCCGTAGGGTTATGAGCCGTTCTCTGAGAGACTGTTAACTTTAGCTGCATTTAGCCGCAAAACTTGCTAACTAGCACATTATTAGGAAAGGCGATTTCCAAAGATTAATAAAAAACCCTTATATTCACTACTTCTGTAGGTGAAGCTGGATCACAAATGATGCACATGAACATAGACGCATTTTGGCAGGTTGATTGGTGCATTCCCTTCATAAACAAAAGTAATCATCTGCGTCTTCAGCGGCTTAGATGTCAGGAGTAAATGACAACTGCTATGGGTCTGTGCTAAAATGGCTGTGTCAATCAATAGTCGTGGGAGGGGCCTGTGCAGAACTACGTCATTCTGCCAGGAATCTCAGAACAACCTGATCTGAGAATGTGATTATAATTATTGGGTTTAAAAAGAAAAGGACTGGGTGGATTTTTATCATTATAGAGCGGTTGCATACACACACTGCCAACATACATTTATGTTCAAACAACATGTAAAAGTGATTTTTGTATCCGATGACCTCTTTAACAATCAACAAATTTAACAAATTCTTCAGTTGTAAAGAAATTGTTTTTTGAGGAAAACATTTTAGGAATGTTTTCCATATAGTGGACTTCTATGGTGCCTGTGAGTTTGAACTTCCAAAATGCAGTTGAAATGCAGCTTTTAAAGGGCTCTAAACGATCCCAGCCAAGGAAGAAGGGTCTTATCTAGCGAAACAATCAGTTATTTTCTAAAAAAAAAAAAAAAAAAAAAACCCTCAAATGCTCATCTTGTCTAGCTCTGCGGCGTGCATGAGTACTCTGTGTAATCCAGGTCAATACAGTTAGGGTAGGTTGAAAAACTCTATCTCATTTTATCCTCCAACTTTAAAATGGTCCTACATGACTTTTTTACCCTGTGTTTTTTAATGGACATTTGACCTTCTTTGCACATTCACTTTGAAAACACTGGATCAGTACTTCTGCAGCAATGTAGGATATTTAGAAGTAGTAGGACAAAATGAGATGGGAGTTCTTCGACCTACCCTAACTGTATTGACCCAGATTACACAAACTACACATGCACATCGCAGAGCTAGACAAGACAAGCATTTGAGGTTAAAAAGTATATATATAAAACCTCCTCCTATAAAACTATATAATATTTTAGGGAAAAAATGGCAAAAAAAATTATGTTCACCTTTTATTTGTATTTAGCCTTTTTACAAACAAGAAATGTGAAATCACTGTCAAATAAACATAAGACTTTTAGACTCACCTTGTTAATATTAATATCTTTAATTTTAAACTGTCACAGGCTCTAGTTTGCTAAGAGTGCCATACTTTTGTTGTGGATTAATAAAATAAAGGGGGTGCCCAACCCTGTTCCTGGAGATCGACTTTCCTGCAGAGTTTAGTTCTAACCCTAATCAAACACACCTGTCTGTAATTATCAAGTGCTCCTTGAGATCCTGATTAGCTGGTTCAGGTGTTTTTGGTCAGGGTTGGAGCTGAACTCTGCAGGAAAGTCGATCTCCAGGACCAGGGTTGAGCACCCCTGTACTAGATAATAATTAATACGTTATAGCTTTACTATACTGAAGATAGATATGTTATAAGTAATAATAAATTACATATACCATATAAATTATAATCCTATACTGTATAAAACGACAAAAAGAAAAAGCGGGAAAAGAGCAAAAACATGATCTTATGAAAAAATTATTTTATTCAAAACACATTGCTGTTTGCCAGGGTTTCCCAAACAGGGGTTTGCAAGGGTTTTTCCTGGCTCAAAATGAGGCGGAGATGGTACCATCCTGATCATGTGGAAACATTGTACCCATTCACGATATTGATGATTTCACGATACAATTTTTTTTTTTTTTTACATAAAAAGAGAGAGATTTAAGAGAAATTATGATTGAAAACGTTTCCTTTTATTATGGACAAAATGCTCACATTTCTTTGAGAGATTGAAATGTGTCAAAGAACAAAACTAAATTGACATTTTCTAAGACAAATTAGAGGTAACCACTGCATTTTAATCAATATATATTTTAAAATTTGAAGCAAAAACAAAATGGTCTGACTTTAGTTTTGTAAAACTATCCTACATAAAACATCTGAACAAAACAAAAACAGCAGATGGGCTGCATGAGATGCAAATTCACTCTCTGAGAGCAGGTGGCGCTTATGGAACAGCAGCGATACAGCGTTTCCTTGGTTACCACTGTAAACAAAACAGCGCTTTGCTTGTGAACACTACTTTAATATTCATTATACAGATGTAAGAAGAAAAGAAAATACCATCAAAACTTTTCTAAAGACAGTTAGTTCCCCTCAGAGATACAACCAATTTATATCGTCACATATTTGTATCGGTTTCTAACCAGCTCGGAATGCATAGTTACATCCCTAGTAATGGAAGCTCATCATCAGAAGAGACGGGACGGGTTATGAACATGCAATATGGATGACAGATGAGCAGCAAATGATCTTCCTCTGAGTCAGAACAGTGTTCGCGAAAAAAAAAAAAAACACACAGCACTGGAAGCCACTAATGCTCATCAGACACTAATGCGCATAATTCAGTGGAAATTAATAGAAATGATGATTCTGTCTAAAATGGGAAGTGAATGTGTAGAGATATCTGTATTTCTTCAAATATGCACACTGTTGGACTATAAGCTCTAATGGACGCTGTTCAGTGATGCTTGTCGACAGCCAGAGGCGGCAAAAAATTTGATGGCCGCCTCATAATTCTCTATGCAGGAAAAACCCTGTTTGCATATCCCTGGGGCATCTTAAGGAGAACTGCAGGAAGTTTATGGGTTGATGAAAAGGTAATAAATTAATTAAACTAGATGCAAAATTAAAAAAATGGATCTGTATAATTAATCGAAAAAAGAACCCCTGAAATCTCAATATAGTTTATTTTCAAAGTGCGATTTTGAAATCAAAGGCTATTATTTCATTAAATATGTACATTATATGTTTTGTGACATGTTTCAGAGTGAAGCACAGCACTGTGTTAATTTACACATGAGCAGCTCATGCATGATTATTAAGTATGACAAACAGCATTTGAAGTGATTTATTCCAGAGTCATCAGATACATCAGCAAGCAAGCCGACTCGCACCATCATTTTGTTTCACAGATTAGAGATTAGAGTAGGCACTTTGAAAAGCGGTGGGAAGCTTGATGTACAATGGTCATAACACAAAGCAAGCACATCACAAATAAAAGCCTTATTTTTCTGTGGCCATTAGTATCGGATGTGCCTGCTGAAATGAAATTAATTTTGCAAATGGACTGCATATAGACACTGTTACTCTGACTGTTCCGAGGTTTTTTAGTTTTAAATTAGTCGTTACAAATTTACAAAGTTTCTGTTTAAACATAAGTAAAATTAGTGCACATCACCAATTCTAGCATCTTATTGTAAGTTTCCAGTGTGCTTTCAGTATCTAACCCCTAATTTTTGCAAATTAGTTTATCTAAAATAACAACAATATTGATTATTTATTAGTTACTGATGTTATTTACCAATGATGTAGATATGTGTGTTCATCTCTCCTCACATGTTCGCAGGTCTTTTCTTAAAGTTATACTGTATTTCATTTAAAAGTAAACATTCTGAAATGAAAATCAATTACTCGTCCATCATGATTATGATGAAGAGAATTCAGTGTCTTTTTTTATTGTTTTTTTCTCTACAGGATCTAAACCGTTTATGTGCAAAATCTGTAACTTTGCCACTGCTCAGCTCGGTGATGCCCGGAACCACGTTAAGAGACATTTAGGCATGAGAGAGTACAAGTGTCACATCTGTGGGTGAGTTCAAGAGAGCATTATATTTAAAAAAAATATATATAATTATGTCAGCTGAAAGTTTGCTTATTTCAGAAGTTCTCACATTTCAGTCCAGCCCCCCTCTCCTCCATGCTCTGCATGTGTTGTATGTCTCACTGTAACACACCTGATTCAGATCATCAGCTCATTAGAAGAGACTTGATGAACTGAGCTGTTCCAACTGACAGGTTCCCTACACAGAATTCAGTGCACCCTATTACCTATACAAAATATGTTCATTCAGAACGGTCTGCAATATCTTCATAAACAGACGAAACGTCAGTAGTACATATTGGAGAACTTTGGGGTCCAGGACCCGAAATGAGGACCACTGGGATTCTTACTGTGTTTGTGTTTTTACAATACACATTTTAAGCTTTTGTTTTACAAACAGCTTAGTGTCTTAGAAACACTCCAGATAGGAAGGTTTAGACACTGTGCACCTTTTTAGTTATGAAATTGAGCCAATTTTGTGCTGAAACATACTTGTATTGTTAGGAAGAAGCCTACAAAAAAATTGAGCACAACTTAGATGGTGGATGGTGCTATGGGAAATTTTTGTTGTGCAATAGCTTGTACAGTCAGGGCCGTCGCTAGTGGAGTGAAAGGTGGTGACGATTATAGGGGCCCATGGCTGTGGGGAGGGCTTATTAACAAAAGCTTATAAATTGCATGTGTTTTTAGGCCAATTTAAACATTAAAAAGAGTTTAAAATGTGCAAGCACTAGAGGCGAAATAACTCAACTGGGTACTCACGCGCCATGTTCGGTGCACACACAGAGAGTGCACAAACACTGAACTGAGCTCTCCTTTGCTTCCTCCCATGGCTGAACGAACAAAAACACCTCACCAGTTTAAACATACAATCACAGAAAGACTTAATTCAGCACCCACACGCTGTGTTTTGTGCACACAGCACGCACACAGATAGACTCATCTTACAGCCCTTGAACACCGAATTGAGTTTTGCCTCTTCTTGCTCTTGAGCAGACGAATACACGCAAAATTAAAGCTGCAAGCAGCGTTGAAAGGGCTCTTGCACCTGGAAACAGTGAACGTTGAGCAATATGCATTTAAAGTGGTAAATATTAGAAGGAATATGTCAAAGTCATTTATATGTGCCAAACTTCCTGCTGCCAGCTTATCAAACATATGAAGTTTAGTGCAGATTGAACATGGTATGTTTAAGTTGAAACATGACATATCTTGTTGCCATCAGGTGGCGCTATGGTTATAACTGAATATTGGCCTTTAGATGTGTTAAGGCCAGGATTCTTATCGAACGTGTGAATTTTGGGTCAGATCGGACATTTTATGCCTGAGTTATAACAAATTCTTTTTCCATGGCGAAACATCTAAATTTGCCAAGCCGCCACAACACACCCTTTAATGAAAACTCAAGATCTTTGCAATTTAACATCACAAAGGCTTTTAGATTAGACTGACCAAATATAATGTTAATGTCATTAAATCTCTCAGAGGAATTTGTTACAGCATAAAACGTCACTTCTTGTCGCCAGCAGGTGGCGCTATAATTGAATATGGGTATGTAGATCTCTTCAGGTCAGGAGTCTTATCAAACATGCAAAGTTTGGGGCAGATCGGACATTGTATGCCTGAATTATAACAACTTCCTTTTTAATAGCGAAACATCGAAACTTGTCAGGCCGCCACGGACACGCCCTCCAATGAAAACTCAAGATCTTTGCAATTTAGTGTCACAGAGGGCTTTAGATTACACTGACCAAATTTGGTGTTGATCTGTGGAGGAGTTGGTTTAAATACACCTGAAAATGGCACAAAACTTGCTGAGAAAATTAAAAATAACAGATTTCCTGTTGGGTTTCGGACTTCGTACCTATCAACACTATCAAGCCATTTTGCCACACCCACTTCTGGAACCCATATTAGATGTAAATTTTCACCACTTTTGGCATGTGTGCAAAGTTTCATGAGTTTTCGAGCATGTTTAGGCAATTCATTTTGTAGAAGAGGAAGAAACTGAGCATTTCTAATAGGGTCCTCGCACCACCTGTGCTTGGGCCCTAATTATGTTAAAATACTGTTTTCGCAAGTATCCTGGTTATGTGAATGTAAACAGCTGAGAAAGAAATCTGATGTGTATCATTATATTCGGTGTAATATCTCATAAAGTGACAGTGCCTAATTTACTAGCTGTTGACAGTGTCCTTAATGTTAATCCAAGAAGCTAAATGAGACAAAATCACACACAGCTCACAGATGACTACATCATCTAAATAGGCTAGTATTGGGCCCATCAGATCACCAATGGAAGGTGACGGGGCCCCATGCAGGTTGATGGATAGGGAAGTGTAATGAAATAGCCCCTCAGGGGTCTATCTTCTCTTTAGATTCTGGCGACAGAGGCACCAGCCAGTACCCTTTAGTGAGATCCAGTGTTGTAGGAAAGTGGGTAATGGACACCATTACAATGGGGCTGAACCAGGTGCTCTAGAACTCCAATATTCTCAAGTATTTTCCTCACCTTTTCTTTGGTTGCCTTTCTCTGAGTCTCTAGTATTCTGTAGGAGTGCTTGTTCATAGTTTTACCTGAGTTGGGAATTACATCCTGGATCATGAAAGTGAATCTTGGGCCAGTGGAGAAGACATCCTTGTTGTGATCTTCATCACCTCCTGACTCTGTTGTGGGGTCAAGTCACTGCTCACTTTTGCCTATATATATATATATATATATATATATATATATATATATATATATATATATATATATATATATATATATATATATATATATATATATATATATATGCATACTATATACTATCATACTATAGCTTGTACAATGTCTGAAACTTGAATTACGGCCACTTCTGGTGTTTATTTGCCTTATGATAAATTGCTTGTTGTATTCCTCATTTGCAAGTGTCTTTGGATCAAAGCACCTGATAAATGAACAAATGTAAATGTATCCTTGGACTAAAAACTTTCCAGGGCCCTCATTTATGAACAGTGCGTAAAAAAAGTACTTACTTATAAAAATTAGAATGTGTGTAAGTTAAAAAAAATCTGTATTTATCAAACGTGCGCTCGTGGTTCTTACGCACACCAGTAAGTAATCATTGTTGATAAATCCCACATGTTCTAAAGCACCATGCTCATTCACATTCATGGTCATTTGCATTGAGAAATGCCTCCAATCATCCATATATGGTGACAACACCATCCCTTATAAATCACGTGAATGTATGTCCTCACCAAAATCCTGGCAAAGAAAGCAGTACCGACTGAAAAGCCATTCTGTGCTCACACTAAACGGATCAGCGCGGTCTTTAAAAACACGTTCTCTGTGCAGCACGTGGTTTGCCGAATCTTCCAGAAAAGCAAGATCAACCGTGACACTATAGCTACATTTCAAACGACTTCCCAGCTGTCTTTTATAGCTTTTCACACCAATTATGCAAATGTCTAGCTTGAACTATGAAGTTCAATTGTAATGAAGAGTAACTGCAATTAAAGGACACAGGGAAACACATGGAGGCACTTTCTTTTTGTAGTATCACCATTCTACCACTGGATTCTCTCCATAACCATGCTCAGAGTTGTGCTTATATTTACACATATTCCTGCATAGAAGTACAATTTGGCTGATCCCGCGCTTTGCGTGAAACTGTTCCTACGCACTCATTACGCACACATCTGTGTTTATGTACTGTTGATAAACGAGGGCCCAGGAGATTACCGGTTCAAAATGATCTGAAATCGCAAACAGGGTGGGAGGAAACAGAGCAATATCTCTTGTCCAAAAATCAACCTTTTTTTTTAACCCTATAATGTATTGATTGATAAACAGACTTCAGACTTCAGAGATCAGAGGGAGGCATTCAACTTTCAAACAGTATTTAATTTATGTAAATAAATTGGGCTGCAGATAAAAATGCAGCTTTAGGGGCTACATAAATTGACTATTTATTTATTTATTTATTTATTTATTTATTTATTTATATTAACAACTTTGATATGCTTTGCCGCCCTCACACTTAGAAAACCCCCTGGTTAGCATATAGCATTGTTTAAAGTTGTTTTGTTTGTTAGACTATTTATTTTAGGAACTGTTGTCATCAAATAGGTTTCGTTCGTAATGTTTTTGTTTTTTACTCATAAACATCTGCACTGGTAGATTATCCATATGAATATAACTGGTATCAATGTTTGCAACAGGAATGTAAAGATGTGCTATTAAGTGATAGAGACTGTTAAAAGTATCCATCTTCAGGACTGAATCACTTGTGCTGTTTGTGAAATTACAGTTTGACAGAGCTTTTAAATTACTTATTTAATCTGTTCTTCTGTGTGAATTCCTTTATTCTTTCATCTTATACTGATCAGCCACAACATTAAAGCCATGTGCCTAATATCATATATGCCCATTTGTGCTGCCAAAACAGCTCTGCATCGAGGCATGGACTCCACAAGACCTCGGAGCATATCCTTTGGTATCTGGCACCAAGACATTAGCGAATGATCCTTTAAATGCTGCAAGTTGTGACGTGGGGCCTCTGTGGATCAGATTTGTTCCAGCACATCATTCAGTCAGCTTGATATCTGGGGAATTTGGAGGCCAAGGCAACCTTGAACTTTATCAAACCATTCCTGAACAATTTTTGCAGGGTGCATTATCCTGCTGAAAGAGATGCACCATTGCAATGCAATCTTTAGGTAGGTGGTACGTGTTAAAGTAAAATCCACATGAATACCAGGCCAAAGTTTCCCAGCATAACATTGCCCCTGCCGGCCTGCCTTTTTCCCCAGGTGCATCCTGCTGCCATCTCTTTCTCAGATAAACAAGCACACGCACCCAGCAATCAACCTGATATAAAAGAAAACGTGATTCATCAGACTAGACAAACTTCTTCTATTGTTTTCTTGTCCACATGCCCACTGTAGGCTCTTTCAGTGGTGGACAGTGGTCATCTTGGTCACACCTTGATGCACAGAGAGTGTTCTGACACCTTTGTATAATCCTTATATGATCCTAATGCTGGTTCGCCTGTTATCCTTTGTTTCCTTCATCTTCTCTTTAGATTCTGGAGACAGAAGTACCAGCCAGTGTTGTAATAAAGTGAGCTTTACCCAGTCGGTCAATTAACTCATCTATGTGGGGCATGAGATAGGCTTCAAATTTAGACAACTCATTTTAATTTTCTGAAGTCATTGCAAAAATCTTACAGTACATTCTGGTTTGGACACCATTACAATGGGGCTGGACCAGGTGTTCTGGGACACTACCAGTGCTCCAATAATTTCCCTACCTCTCTCTGAAGTTCTGATGTTCTGTAGGAGTGCTGGTTTACAGTTTTACCTGACCCTGATGCTGGTTTATCGGTTATCCTTCATTGCACCACTTTTGGTTTCTTCTTCCACCGTCATTGATAATGCAGGGAATGTTGTGATTGGTTGTATATGTGCCATAATTCCAGCCAATCAGAGACGAGGCTGCTAAATTCTGATTGGCTGTCTTGGTTTTCTTTTACAGATAAAATGAGCTAAAAATGATATTTAACTTAGACCGAAAGTCAAAAATTATTAAATGCCCATGAGAAATATTCAAAACTAATGCAATACTAGAAATTGCAGAGTTAATGCATGACCACTGGACAGCAAAATGCTCAGTGGGTCAGCAGGGTCAGTCAAAAACATGTGGAGAAGCAAATATGGTAACACTTTCTATGAAGCCCGTATTTATAATACATTATAAGAGTATTCTTAAAGGGGTCATCGGATGCCCATCTTCCACAAGTTGATATGATTCTTTAGGGTCTTAATGAAAAGTCTCTAATATACTTTGATTAAAAATTCTCAATGGTTTTGTAAAGCAACACCCTTTTTACCTTGCCAAAATGAGCTCTGCAAAAATCATCTCATTCTAAGGGGTTGTTCCTTTAAATGCAAATGAGCTCTGCTCGCCCCGCCCCTCTCTTTTCTCTGTGAAAAGACGGTCTTGTTTACGTTAGCCGCATGTAGCCGCGTTTAGCCACTAAACTTCCTAACTACCATGTTATAAGGAAAGGTGATCGCAAAGATTCATAAAAAAACCCTTATACTCACTTCTGTTGTAAGTGAAGCTGGATCATGAATGATTCGCACGAACATAGATGGATATATGTAGATCGGGAGGCGCATTCCCTTCACAAACAAACGTAATCTGCTGCATCTTCAGCGGCTCAGATGTCGGGAGTAAATGACGACCACTATGTTCATTATTACATCCAACAGCACAACACCTCAATCGCTCAATCGGAGATATTCTTGTCTAACTTACAGCCCTGCTCCAGCATCGAAACAAAGAGGGCGGACTGTTACAGCTGATTCGAGGCAAATCGCTCATGTCAATCAACTATCGTGGGAGCGGCCTCTGTTGGTGTGACGGCATGGATTAAAAACCGATGCATGGATTTTTATCATTATAGGGTAGATTTGTACATACACTGCCAACACACATTAATGTTCAAACAACATGAAAAAGTGAACGTAGCATCCGATGACCCCTTTAAGGCATTATAATGAATGCATAATGCATTATAAAAAAGCTTATAATATGCTATATAATCTCATGAATAATCATAACAACAATTATAATACATTATTTGTAGTTATAACTTTTAGGAGTATAATTATTTATAACACACAATGAACACCATACTAAATCTATATCTTGTGAGTGTATATATATATATATATATATATATATATATATATATATATATATATATATATATATATATATATATATATATATATATATATATATATATATATATATATCTTAGTCTTGGTGTATTAGGAGACAGGTTAAGGTTAGGGTAGGTTAAAGGTTCACATACCTGCGAAGTTACTTATAATCAGTTTGTCTGTTGGGGAACATCAAAATAAAGTGTTAGCATAAATTTAGCAAGCATACTACTAATAATAATTACTGCTAGCTGACATGTAGTTGCAGAGTTACTTATCAACAGCTATCTAAAGGTTACCATCAACATAATCAGACTGATATTACAATAAAAATAGTTCAGAGCAAATGTGTTATAATACACATTCATCTGATCTGATACCTGATCTTATGGCTGTTTGAGGAGAAAAAAAAATTATTATAAATTATATTATTATTATTATTATTACTTATAAGTGGTCTTTGTCTGCTTTAAGTAAAGTAACATAAGTAACATTGCAAAATATGAGACTTATGAAGTAAAATGGATGCAAGTGGATGCAACGTGTCCATTGTGTTATAAATCATCATACTCTTAAACGCTATAACCACAAATAAGTAAATATTATAATACATTAAAACTGTTCTTATGAATACTCATGAGATGATACAACATATTATAAGGTTTTTTTATAATGCATTATGCATTCATTATAATGCCTTAGGAAAACCCTTATAATGTATTATAAATACTGGCTTCATAGAAAGTGTTATCGAAAAGATGCATGTTAACTGCAAAAGAATTAGAATTAAGGTGAAGAATTGGGTGTGAAACCATCAGGAACCATTTTGTCTCCAGTGCCACCGTTTTCCAGAACTGCTGCCTACCAGTAGTCTCCAGAAGAGCAATAGTGTCAGGTTCTCAGAGACTTCTAAATCCTAAAAAAATGACCCCTACTTAATAAGAATAGCATGCTGAAGTGTTGTGAAACACTTTAACAGAGAGGCCAGGGGTCGCTGTAAACCTAAAACCACCAGCGGGTCAATTTTACCCACGCAAATAACTACTGTTTTGATATGGCTAAAGAACATTTTATTTTACTGTATTATGCCACTGTGTTCACAAAGAAGTGTCTAGAGTCATAAAAAATTATTATGTCTAGTCATCAACTATATTTTTGTCCTGTTGTTTTATGTTCAAGGCGTTTTATGCAGGCTACAGTCACTATTCATAAGCCAATATAAGCTAAACAAACCTGCATTGACAAATTAAAAGGAAGTAACTACATATTTGGGTGGTGTAATATTATAATTCAATTTTTTTTTATAGGCTTTATAGACAGATATGTTTAGAATGACTCTTGAAGGACCCCCACAACATCCTTCTGTACCACTGTTTGAAGAATTTATTTTCCAGAATCTGGCAGTAAGATTTGGGAGTTCATTTTTAGTTTATCTCGAGATTTTATTCACTTCCAGCCTTCATAAAAAATTGTATATCACTTATAAATGATTAAATACAAGATTAATAGTAGTTATGTTGTTTGAAATTGCTAAAATTGCTTGGAAAAAAAATATGACCAGAATATCAACTTGCATAATAATTATGCACGGACTGTATTTTTCCTCTTCCTGTCATTGGTAATGCAGGGAATGTTGTGATTGGTTGTCAAGGCGGCCAATCAGAATTTAGCAGCCTCGTCTCTGATGGGCTGAAATTATGGCATATTGTAACACTGGGTTGTGTTGAGCAAGCGAGCTGTCCACATTTAGAGAGCACTGAGGGCGGGCACCAGGGGAGCAAGCTAGTGAAACATTGCATGCGCGAAAGAGAAGGTCTGCTCAAAATACTTTTTTCTTTGCGAGACGGGCATTTTCTCCATAAAACTCAGTTCACACATGTGCGAAATGCACTTTTGCACGTTGAAAATATGATCTTTTGCGCTCAGAATTGTGGCAGAGATCTAACCCCATATTTATCCTTATCAGACATACCACAAACGCTTGGAGTAATTTAGAAATAGAATGGCGTGCCACGTCCAGTGTAGATAGTATTATTGATTATTGATTGTAATAGGTTCGGTTGTATTTTGTTGCGTCACAATGAATTGTGCACAATGATTATTTTGCTTACATTGTGTTTGCACTGTGTGAACTAAGATGAAAGCATTCATGAGAGTGCCGATGTCAGGTTGCAGTGGCGAGATCAATGCATTTGTGCATTCAACAGACATGACAGTGATCGGATAAAGTGTTCAGTGCTGCAGCATTTTATGCAATTAGAGTAGATCTAAATATAATGCTGTAATCAACACTTTTTTAATATTAAATAATATTGTCAGCTGTAATGGTCAAAACGTAGTAAGAGTTCCACATGTAATATTTATTTCATACGCAAAGACGTTACCCAACCACAGCAGTGGGCATATACACTGAAGTCTTAAGAGACACACCCCTTTAAACTTGAGTGTTACCATCAAGGGATTAAAATCAGATTAATAAATGGCCTTTTGTTAAAAATCCTACTAATATTATGAGCAAATTAATAAACTCCTTTACTATCTAAGTGTTGTTTTTACTGGTGTGTCTAGCTGTTTATGTTTGGTGGAGCACAATCATTCAGACTTTACATGAGGGCACTTATAATTATCCCTAATCATTTCGTATAATCCCTTAATTACAAAAAAAAAAAAAAATGCCTTTCTGTGCTTAAACCGTTTTCCATGCAAACATCAGAATTTAAATTGGAATTTTTTTGACAGCAAAGATTGCTTGGCACATACTTGGCATATACTTAAATGAGTATAATTTTTTTGAACAAATATAAAAAAAAAATTTCATAATGTTCACTAATACAGTGCATGGAAAAATGGCAAAACTGAAATGTATTTGTAAATGTATATGCTTAGAAGCAGTAAACATAGAAAGTATGTGATAATATCTGTAAAATAAATACATTTTGTTTAAATGAAGGGTTGTAAAAAATGAGTACACCCTTTATTAAATTCAATAAACTTGTAATATTCTAGTAGCTGACAAATTGTCACATCTCACATCTGTTGTAGTGATATCAGTGTTGCTGAACTTGTCTCTACAAAATCCCCTACTGGTGCTCAAGAGTGTTAAAGTTGGGTGAAATACTTGTAGACCGAAGGATTTCCACACTGAGAGAATATATATTGTTAGCGTTAGGGCTGAAAAAATGCCCAACAATTAAGGGAATGAGGAGAAGGTGGCATAGGTGTTTTTTGTATTACATCACACAGTGGTTTGTGAATTCATGACAGCATTGATAAAGCACAATTCTCCCACACCTTCAGCAGTTATACATCCCTACTACCACTAAACTTCACTGTGGGAACCAGACACCTTACACTGTACTCTTCCTTGAAACATAGCATTTTGGATGTTGTTAAATCGTAAATGACTTGGTCTGATGAGACTAGATGTATGGATTCCTAGTAGTTTACATTTGTAAATGTTAAATTCACCTCGGAAAAGGCTAAATGAGTTTAATTGCTTTGGCTACAATAAGTAGTTCCAGTGTAGAAAACAACTAAGCATTTTCACTTCTGCACGTTGCATCTTACTACATGAGGTGAACAGGCACTCTTTCCATAGCTTTTGCCAGCTCTAAGACACTTGCGTTGTATTTCTCCTGCTCTTTTCCTATTGCAAAAAAAAAAAAAAAAAAAAGAAAACTTGTCATGAGTAAAGCTTAAAGTTGAAGGCCTAATGATTTCAGGAATTTTGCCACAAGTTAATTGTTTTTTACATTTCTGTGTTATTATTACTATAGTTTCAGATTTAAAACAAATAAATGGCATTCCTCTTGTACCATTGTGCTCTTTTTTGCAAAACATTTGGTCTCTAAAATCTTTTAGAATGAAAATTGCATACATTTGTTTAAATCATTTAAAATTATTTAAGTACTGTGAGTAATACACTTTTATAGAAAAAGCATTAGTATCTTTTCATACAGGTTTGCAGATCTGTTTTCTTTTAAGTGGGTAGCACAGTTGCCTCATAACAACAAGGTCCCCAGTTGAGTCACGAGGCCTTTTTGTGTGAAGTCCTGTGTGCTTGTTCTCCCTGTGTTGCCGTGGGTTTCCTCCAGGTATTCCTCTTTTCCCCCACAATCCAAAAACATGCAGGTTAGGTGAATTGGGGACTCTAAAATTGCCCATACAAATGTGGCCTTTAAGACTGCATGTTTTTTTCCGCGCAGTAGCACACAATTCGTCACGCATGAGCACTGCTCCCTGCAGGCACGCTTCTTAGCATTTAAATAAATTTGTTAAATTTGTCAGTAGCTAGGCCAGATTAGACTGCTCTTGGCCACTTCAGCTTGGAAATGGTTTGTCTTGAATCAGTATTTAAATATGCCTAGGCTTATGGATTATCACCTTGTAAATAAAATAGAATAACCTCCGTTCTCTGATAGTGTCAGATAATTTGTTAACTGCACATTTATTGAGATAAAATAAAATATCCACAATAAAATATGAAAAACAATAGAGGACACAAACATTTAGTTTGTCTAAAAATCAATTTTCACATGCCAGTATGAGTGTAATTTAGCATATTATTATTTTAAATGATTTGTAAACATGTATTTTGCTGTCTGCAGATATTCACAAGCTAATGTGAACATACTTTATTCTGCTGTTGTGAAAGTGTTTTTTTTTTCTACAGACACAATGAGGAGAAATGCAAAATATAGTAATAATAAAGACAAGTTCACATATGTGAGATATAAAATTGTAATTGCAGAATTGCCAACATGCATACTCAAACCAGTAACAGGAGTGTTTTTGCTGTTTAATGTGCTTAAAAGATGCTCTTCTCAGAGCACATTATATTACATTGTTTTACATTTCACATTTTATACACTCTGTAAATGTTATAAATAGAAAGTCATGCATTTTCATTTTACAGAAAAATTTGTCATAACAGTTGTCGTTCATCTTTAAAGATGTCTATGCGTGCATGTTAAACAAACAGAGCGTAACAGGAAAAAATGCAATCATTTAGGCTAAAATGATGCATTTTGATCAAATATGTGTTATTGGACATGCAGTTTACCCAAGGAATTTTATTTGCTGGGTATGCTATTCCAATGTTATATATATATTAAAAAAAAAAAAAAACAGTAACTACAACAATTCTTTCTCTGACCTGTTAAAACTGAAAAGGTTTTACTGCTTTATGGCTTTGGAAAAGAAGCTATGTGTTTAATAATACTGCAGCATTTTATATTAAACATTTATGGGACTATGTAGGCCATACAAAAGTACAAATATATCTAACTTGCTGGTAAACTGTCTATGACGCCTCAGGTAATTGGTAGCTATCTAACCAGAGTGATACCTGTAAAAGCTAGAAAATGACAAAACACTGACAAATAACTTCAGTATAAACAGAAGCAGTAAACAGGAACAGTAACAACAACAACAAAAAAGTATTGTAATTGGCATCATTTATTCACATTGTATAGCACTGAGAAACATATTATCGACAGATGTGGGAAACGCACAAAATGCTTTCTTAGTAGCTATTTGAGATTCTTTCTGTGTTTCAGGCATATTTGGATGACAGAAACAGCGCTTCTGTTGCCAAAAGCTTGTCATGATTTCTCAAGAATAATCTGAGCAAAGAATTTTAAAAAACTGTCAACAATAAGATGTAAAAAAAGTGAAATTTGTGATATTTTACATAGTATACACATCTTTTTGTAGTAATTACTTATGTTTGATAGTTTATTTGTTTATAATTTATTTTTTCAGACTTGATTTTTTTTTCTTTAGTGCAGCTGTAATGTTTGTAACAGTTTTAATGTTATGTCAATATTGATGGTCCCCTTATTCATGATCTTGCCTAAGGCCCCACAAACTGGCCCTGTGCCTAGTCTTTCGACTTCTTTAAATCAAAACACACTTGATCAAATTAAGCTATTTAAGGAGAAGGATTGGATTTTTATTTTAGATAATGAACTCTTACATTTTTCTGTCTTCCACGGCCGCTGTCTTACATGTTGATTGTTTTGGTAGTTAAATATGCACAGGACAAGAAGAGTGTAACAATTTTCAGGTCTTTGCTTTTACCACTTTTTAACATGTTTAGGTTGTGTTTTAGATATGAAGAATATAATAAATGCAACATGTTTTCATATAATAAATCTAATGACTACAGAAATGCACCTTAAATTATCAGTGATCAAATGCAAATGGCAAAGATGTAAAAATACTTTTAATAACAGTCATGAATATTTTTTCGCATTGCAGCAGTACACAATACTTGTGAATATGGCTTGTCCATGTTTAATGTTCTCTGCCGCTTGTTGCAATACTTTTCTGAGAGGTTACGCTTACAAACAAGTCACAGCTTCAGTACTTGACATGACTAAGAATGAAACAAGACTGTCCCCTACTGGCCAAGTAAAACGGCTTAGTGCTGACCTTTTCAGCATTTTGCTTCTGATGCTGCTTCAGCTACACTCATATTGCAGCTGAATGTGTTGAAAGAATGACAGCGCCTGAATTTCCGAGCGGGATTGCGGTTACTGTGTGGTTATTGTGGTTTACTCTTCCCTGCAACCTCTGTACTTATAATGCAGGAAATTCTCACAAGCATTCAGTCACTTTAGCATCATGGGTTGAATAAGTAAATTAATACATACAGATCAGCAGACCAAGTCAATAATATGAAATCTCTCAGACTTTAATCTCACAGACAGATAGCATGAGTATACTGGGATACTTGGATTAGAAGACTGATAATTAAAAACATCACTTACCAGTTACACTCAGTACAGGGGATGAAAAATTTCACCGGGGTGAAATTTTATACCGAGTAAAAAAAAAAAATTATGCAGTCACTATATAAAAATTCTAGTGAATTAGAGAGCCTTGAATAATGTATAGTCACCTAAAAGAGTTGAAAGCCAGAGTTCATTTAAAAATGTTACCTTTTATTTGACAGGTATTCACCTGGTTGCAAAACATACATCGTAAATGCATAAAATATTAATACAGCAACATCCAAAAACTCAAATGTATGAATCAAGCCACATTTAGAAGTCAAGATAATTTTGAATAAGCACTTAATTCCCTAAAAATAAGACAACCTTTTTGCCTGTTAGTTAAGGTTTGACAAACAACATTGAAATTAACCTGACTGCACTTTATTTTTCCAGCTTCATATTTAGTTTGGAATAAATCATTTCAGTTCAAAGAAAGTATCTTCTTTAGAACGTAACTAGTTTAATGTCGAATGCATTGGCGAGAGGCTGTTAAGTCGCAACAGCTGTTTGTTTGTTTTAGTGACCAAAAGAAGGCCATGGCTGATGTCTTCTTGGTGTCTAGGCATCAAAGAGCATTAGTTGCAGAAACCCTGAAACTCAGCAGGATGGTCTCAAAATATGCACTGCTATTCAGGCACACAGACACACATCTATAATAAAAAATATGAAATAAGGGTGGTCGGCACCTATAACTTAGTGGGCAGTGTGTCGACATACAACGCTGTTTCGTTATGGGTGTCCTGAGTTCAAATCCTGACTCGAGGACCTTTCCCGATCCCAAAACTTCTCTCTCTCTCCCCCTTCATCTACTCTCCACTGTCGTATCATAATTGAGGCAAAAATAAATCTTAAAAAAAAAAAGAGAAAGAAATGATGGTGTACTTAATTAAAATAATGAACTTCTTTTTGTCCTGATTTTTAGTTATGTATATACATTTTTCATATGTGTTACAGATGGGCATTTGTAATGAAGAAACATCTCAACACTCATCTGCTGGGAAAGCATGGACTGGGCCAGCCCAAAGAGAGGTTTTGAACTACACTGAACACATACACTTCTGTATCATATTACTTTGTAACACTTTACACATAAGGTTATATTTATTAACATTAGTGAATGCGTTACTTAATACAAACTAACAATGAGCAATACCTTTATGCACAATAGTATAAAAAGTATAATAATGCTTAAAAGATATAGGGGGTTTCTAAATATGCTCTAAATGTGGTAAACGGGAATCTACAGGTTCAGTATAAACAACTATTTTTATTGTGGGCTGCTGTTCACATACAGCCTACGTATCCATGTGTTAGAAAACTAGGCTACCCCTGCTAAATGCTTTCATAGAAACATGGCCACCAGCAGTCAATTAAAATTACGAAAATTAATATATTCATACATCTTGTGAAAATGAATGTGTACCAATTTTTGTGAAAATTGGCCACGGGGTGCTTTAAGGCCCCGAAGGGTGTAAATCTAATTATTATCCTTATCTATAAAATTTCCCCTCATTGTAAACACCATTGTTTCTTTTTGTTTTGTTTTTTGTTATTGTTGTTGTTGTTGTTGTTATTTTGCCTAAATTTTTTAAATAATCTAAGATGACTGGTCAGATTCACAGAAACTTTGATGTTAATCATCTAGAGATGCTCCTGAGAGAAAGTTATAAGAATTGTGATTAACTTAATCGTTTAGCAAAAATAAGCTGAAAATTGGATGTTGACTGCAACATCCAGTTTTCATGAAACCTAACATAGACAATAGGATGTTATTAGGTAAACTCACAGAATCTACAGGACTGACAGTCGTTTTGCAATCGTCTATTTTGGTCATTTTTCTACCTGTGCTTAGACCCCGACAATTGACTCTTACAGCTATATTTATTATTATTTTTCTGTCTTGGGCATCAGAGACAGTATAACAGATTATCACATATTAACTACCGAATCATGTTAGTTAAACAAATCCTTTTTTGAACAGTTCATCTGATCTTCATCAAATTTGGTTCACTTTAAATTTTACTCATCCTAGGCTGTTTGTCAGGATCTGCTCAAAATTGGGCACACTCCAGACAAAAAGTTAGCCAAATAATTTTGATTTATTTAATCTGTTGTGCCTTTTTGGAATGTGATTTATGGCTGTAAACTGTTCCATAAAACCTTTCTTCATCAGTTAAAGTTTAAGATTGTTTACTTTGCAGTAAAACATTACATTTGCAGAGATAATGACAATAGTATCACATGAACCTCCATATGGCCCATTGGTGCTGTATGATTTACAGACTTATTGTTATATATCAGATTTGGGAAGATGATCAAAAAATCCCACCCACTACTAAAGATGCATAAAATTCCATTGGACACTAGGTGGTTCTGTATATGCAACTCTAGAACCTTAAAGAACTAGAATCAAAATTCTTTTTATTTTTTTTCCTCTTCTAAAACCTTATGTCTGCAAATTCCTCTACAGATTGTATATGTCAGATTTAAATTTTCATTTTAAGAGATACTCATGACAAAAGGTCACTCATAAAACTGCTGTTGGGACAAATGCTAAAATATTCTTTATACATCACTCAGATGAACTAACAAGCATGGTTGCCAGCAGCCAATAAACTTTGAAATGAATTGAAAAAGCTTGAAATGATTTTTTTTTTTTTTTTTAATCTGCATGGCCAGTCATTACAAAAACGTATATATTTTTACATAGTTTTAAAACTATGCTTTTAAACTTGTGTACCAAATTTTTGTGAAAAACTGGCTACAAGGCAAGGCTATATTTAAATAAGTGTAATTTTAGTGTAAGTTTTAATTTTTTTTTTTTTTTCCCCATTTAATCGTTTAGCAGATATAGGCCAGATAATAGATCTACATTCTATACATCTATGTTCAACTACGTTCAACGTTCACTCACTACAAAACTTGGTAAATATGAACAATAGGACATTCTGATGAATCAAAGAAGTTGGAATGTGACACAGACAGATCCCCACAACATCCATTTGATCTTGACAGATTTCTTTCACAATTGGCTATTTTTGTCATGTCTTCCAAATGTGCTTGGATCCCAATAATTGCCTCTTGCAGCTGTATGTACTATTTTTATTGCAATAAAAGATTCATAACCAACATTTCATAACTGTGAAATTACTTTGCATAGACAACATTTAACAATGTATAAACAAATAAAATAAAGACATCTCTCATTTTAAATTTCTGTGATCAAGAATTGTGACTGAATGAAGCATTGCAGTGGTTCATTGGTTAATGTGTTCTCTTTTACTAGAAAGTTTGAGTGTGAGCTGTGTGAGCGGAGCTTCAGTGAGAAATGGGCACTGAATAACCACATGAAGCTGCACACAGGGGACAAACCATACAAGTGTGCATGGCCCTCGTGTCATTATGCCTTCCTGACTCTCTCTGCTATGAAGGACCATCATAGGACACACACAGGTACAAAAACATTAAAAAACACACTCATTTCATGTTTGACTTTATTATTTATTATCGCTGTCTTAATGAGTGTGAGAGAGCATGTGTGTGTGTGTGTGTGTGTGTGTGTGTGTGTAAACATTGCCCTTATATGAAGTATTGTGCTTTTGGATCAAAGACCAATTTCAATAGTTTTCTTTTCAAAAGTTTCTCTCAAATGTGAAAAAAGAGATCAGGATTGAATGCTTTTTAGCATTTGTCCAATTTTACATTTAAATTAAAAATAAATAAATAAATAAAAATCTAGAAGTGCTGTTGCTGGTGGGCAAAGATTATTTATAAATTATTTAAAAGATTATTTATTAAATTATTTAAAAGATTATTTATTAAAATTCACTGATTAAACCATCATTCCGGGTGACTTGTTGTCTTTAATTTTGTTAATATAATAAAGTATTTCGTTAAAGGATATATCTTGGTCACACATTTTTATTACTATATCTTTTTAGCATCCTCTTTAATAGAATCTAAAAATAACAGTGCATTAATCAATTTGTCATCATTAGAATATGATTCCTCATAGGATTCTGCCACACTTCTTGATCTCTTTCCATCAAATTTCCTGCTAACTGTCCATTAATACTCAATTTGGCCATAGTTGTATGTTCTAATTTACTTTGTACTTTTTCTCCTTCCTCTAACCATTTCTTCCTCGATCTAATTAAGGCTCCCTTTGCTTCATATTTACATATTTTTTCAAAATCTAATTGTAGTTGTAGTAATTTATTTTTCCCTTCTTGATCTAAACTGCCATTTCCAGAGAGCTTTAATAATGCACATATTATTTTTTCTTCTGTGTTTTGCTATTTCTTTTCCTCTCTTTATGGCTATGGCTTTGATTTTATACTTCATTAATTCCTAATTTACCCAAAATTATTTGTTAAATTTGCCTCATTCCAACAGTCTATAATGATATTTTCTGCATCATCTCAGAACTGCACATCTGTCAGTATGTTCTGGTTCATTTTCCAGTGTGAAATTCTTTTTACATTGTCAGATTTTTTTTCAATAAATGATGACCCAAATGTAATCCCTGGGAGCTTGTGCATAGTTTTGTAGCATTTTAAAATGCTGGCTTGATGCAGTAAGACTGTGATACTAAAAGATATGCAGATGAACCCAGAACGCAGCACGTTTAATTACACGTTAAGCATTTTCCTCCCTTTAGAATACCATAATAAAGAAAACACTTAACATGGCTTATGCATTAAGACAGTTATATTTAATGTTCATATTTTGTTTTTCTGCTCATAGTATGCTTTATTAGTAAGGTGTGTCCAGAATATGGTCTTTTAATATCACTGTCTCAGTGCATGAAGTATTTTATTAATATGAGAGGGAAATGCTTAACGTGTATATAAACACGTTGCATTCACATTTTGGGCTCATATGCGGATCTGCACATAGTATGCTGTACAATTTGGTCTTTATCACTGTCTAGTTCCATTAAGCCACATTAAGCGTTATTCGTGTTGAGCATTTAGAACGTTCCTGTTCAAGTTTTGCTAATTCACAAGCCGAATGAGGTCATACTCGCAAAGGTAATGTTAATTATTAAACCAAAAAAAAACTTTAAAAATGAACATGAATGAAAATAAAATAGTAGGCTATTTTATAAGATAGCCTAGTACAACTTACTGAAATGTCTCATGTAATGGCTTATTCACCGTTTCAAACTGCGGAAAGCGTTAAGTTTAAACAGTAGCACGTAACTATACATTTACCTCAGAATATCCATTCAGCTGGAAAAAATTGCTATAAAGATGAGCATTTTGCTAAATGTATGCGCTATATTGCATATTCATATTTTTACTTAACCTGTTGTCTACATGATGAGAAAGAATGCACAGAGCTAAAGATAAAATTCAACACCTCCTATAAAATTGCATGTTACTAATAAATAAAAACAGACTGGATGTGTGAAAGACATGTGACAACATTTATAGGATGCATTGAGGAGCCGCCCAAACTACACCCAATGGCCAAGTGATGCTGACATAGTTATGGTCCATGATATTGGCACAGATTCTGTGTAATAAAATTCTTTGTGACTATAGTTCTCAAGTTGGAAAAGACATTTAGTTCTCACTTTAAGTGAACCTCAATTCCCAGGACATGGATTAAAGTGCTGATAAAGACCAGAAAGGATGAGACACATGACAGTATGATTGAAATGTTAAAGGAGAAGTCCACTTCCAGAACAAAAATCGACAGATAATGTACTCACTCCTTGTCATCCAAGAGGTTCATGTCTTTCTTTCTTCAGTCGTAAAGTAATGTTTTTTTTTTTTTTTAGGAAAACATTTCAGGATTTTTTTTCCATATAGTGGACTTATGTGGTGCCCCGAGTTTGAACTTCCAAAATGTAGTTTAAATGCGGCTACAAACGATCCCAAATGCGGCTGTAAACGATCCCAGCCGAGGAAGAAGGGTCGTATCTAGCGAAACGATTGGTTATTTTCATAAAAATAGTACAATTTATATACTTTTTAATGTCAAACGCTCGTCTTGTCTTACTCTGCCTGAATTTTTTTTTCCGGAACATGACATTTAGGGTATGTCAAAAAATTCCCATCTCATGTTCTCCCTTAACTTTAAAGTCATCCTATATCCCTGTTTTACCTTTTTTGTTAGGGTGTTTGATCATCTTTGCATGTTCACTTTGCAAAAACTGGGTCGGTACTTCTGCAGTGATGTGGGATGATTTTGTAATGATTTTTGAAGTTGAGGGAGAAAATACAATGTGGAGTTTTTTTTGAGACATACCCTAACTGTCTTAAGCCAGAAAACACAGACTTCAGGGAGAGCAAGACAAGACGAGCATTTGAGATTAAAAACTATTTAAATTGTATTTTTTTAAATGAAAATAACCAATCTTTTCACTAGATAATACTCTTCTTCCTCAGCTGGGATCATTTACAACCGCATTTGGGATCGTTTGAAGCCGCATTTAAACTGCATTTTGGAAGTTCAAACTCGGGGCACCACAGCAGTCCATTATATGGAGAAAAATCCTGAAATGTTTCCCTCAAAAAACATAATTTCTTTACGGCTGAAGAAAGAAAGACATGAACATCTTTGATGACAGGGGTAAGTACATTTATCTGTAAATTTTTGTTCTAGAAGTGGACTTCTCCTTTAAAAGTGTTCAAAAATTAAAACAAGTTTATTCTGTGGCACCTAAAAAAACAAGCAGCTGAGTCATCTTCAAGCAAAAACACATCTCTTACATCTTTATTTGACTCTTGCACCTTGCACCTTTTTGCACCTTTTAAACTTGCACTCTATTCATTTACTAACTTCTTGTTTCTATTAAGAAAAAAACTAACACTAGCTTCTAGTGTTTAAAAAAAAAAAGCCTCTAACACTAGATTGCTCTATTCTTTTTCTATTCTATCCGTTGTCTTTTTATTTATTACATAATGTATACAATTTTGATAGCTTCCATTGTCCTCATTTGTAAGTCACTTTGGATAAAATGTAATTGTAAAATATTACATTTTAAATGTAATTGTAAAAAAAATAATTTGGTAATTTTTTTTTTTTTTTGTCTGGAGCCCTGTATTCATTCAATAGCCATAAATGAAAGCAACAATGGATAATTTGTCTGAGATCTTAAAAATAAAGAAAAAAAAATGTTGCTATGAACTCTATGAACAAACAAGTCTATTTAATGACAAAGATTGTATGTGTGTCTGTAAATCATACTGTGAACTTCTCAGTCTTTTACAGTGCTATTCATCTATGACTTTTTTATTTCAGGAGAGAAGTCTTTCCTGTGTGATCTCTGTGGATTTGCTGGTGGAACTCGTCATGCCCTGACCAAACATCGTCGACAACACACAGGTACACACCAGGGTTGTGCACAATAAGACTTAAAATGAGACTGCCCTTTTTAATTTTTAATTTAGATCCTGAATTTGAATTGAGCAAATAGGAGGCAGAATTGCAATTCAAATGTGGATATAAGGAAGCAGAATTAAAACTAATCAAAATGTATATTTTGAAAAAATTGCAAATGCAATTAATTTTTAGCTAAGCAAAGTCTATCAAGACAAACCTTGAATGTTGGCTTAACAATCCTTTGTTTGAAAGTTTAAAAAAATAGTTGAAAAGGCATTGAAGTTTGAAGGTTTATAGGTCTGGCAATTCAGTGGACTTTCAATGTCTCATTCTAATGCCTTTGCTCTGCAGGTGAACGACCCTTCAAGTGTCAGCTGTGCAATTTTGCCTCAACCACACAGTCCCACCTGACACGCCACAAACGTGTGCATACAGGCGAAAAGCCCTATCGCTGCCCCTGGTGTGACTACAGGTACCAGAAAGTCAGCTCATTCTTTTTTTGTGGTTATGAAAAAAAAGGTTCCTGCTGTCCCAGATGCATCAGGACAGATTAGCTAAACTACAAATACATTTGTTGAGAAGTTTGTGTCCCTTAACTGCAGTCTCAAGGCAGTGTCACACCCCTGTTCAGTCCCTTGTTAACTCCAAGCTTCCTCATGAGCAACATTGTTATCACATGTTTCTAACCACCACCAACTGCAGTTTCACAACATTTTAATCACATTTGGAGGAGGTCAGAAACAAGTGACCACTCAGGGTTCCCACATATCCTAAAAAAAAATGTAGAAAATAGAAAATAAGGAAAATCTAAAATCTCCTGGAAAATTCTTCTTCTTTTGATGTTTTTTTTTTTTTTTTTTTTTTAACTGTTTACCACTGACTCCAAACAATTTATGTTAATACCCGAAAGCACACAAGGGAGGTGTTTTGAATGACACTGTTCAGTCTTGTGGTGGTGCTTGCAGCAGCTAGGAAATATTATTAACCACTCTAATGTTTGCAGCAAATGTTAACAGGGAAGCAGCTACCTAACCTTGTTAACATCAAATTAGTAGATGCTGGAGAATTGAATATATTATTTTAGTGATCCTTGTGTTATGTTCCTGCCACGATCGAATTGAGAATGTCCTGGAAAAATCCTGAAAAGTGATCTCTGAAAAAGAGTGGGACCTTTTAAACTTTTAGTGGGAACTTTTTAAACATTTCTGTGAGAAACTTCTTATCATCAACTAGGCTGTGTTTATTTAAACAAAAATACAGAATTAATATTGTGAAGTATTATGTAAGGAATCATATACATCCGGCTGGTTGTTATCGCTTAAAGCCTGACAGGCTTATCGGCAGCAAAAATGTTTGTAAGTTATCGTATAATCCATTACAGTGCACAAAGCAGTCAGGGCTGCACGATAAATCGCAATGAAATCATGCTGGATGCTTAGGCAAAAGCTGCAATAGTCATGCACATCTTGTCAGTGAAGCACAGTTCTGTGATTAGTAGTAAATCTCCATCTGAAGGCCAGAGGACACTCTCACACGGAAACTCCAAATATGCTCAGCAGGAGAAATCCAGGAAATCCCTATAGCAGTAGCTGAATAAACAGAAGATATAACTGCTTTCATATATTCAACGTGACTAATAAACATACAACTACGACAATATGTGATTTATCTGAGTTCTTATTATAATTATTATCATAATTTTCATTATAATAAAGTATAAAATAATGCAATGCCAATTGACATAGCGTGCTTAGAATACTATGAAATATGTTGCGTGCCCTATTCTGTGTAAGAAGCCACATCATCTCACAGAAGGATTTATTTCAAACACTCGACTGACGTTATAAAGTGAAAGTAAAAACATATTAGAGGTATTTTCACATGCTTTCACAAGGAGCAGCATTTACTACACAGAGCTGTAGTTCACTGAGAATCTACGCAAACAGCTTTTATCATCGCAGAATGATTTCATAATATAGTCAATTATATTGATCATATATGAACATAGTTTTGCATAGCTTGTCAGTGAACTACGGCTCTGTGTAGTAAATGCTGCTCCATCTGAAAGCAAGCACATGATGGAGATTTGCTACTGATTACAGAACTGGCTTTACTGACAAGATGTGCATGACAATCGCATGCGATTCGTGCAACCCTAACAACAGTCATCACAAAATAGCAGCAGCTGTGTTTGTATGAAACGAGAGAGCGAGTCCACCATACCGGGATGACATAATTAAATAATTGTACTCCTAATATTGAATTGAGTTTTAATATTTTATTAGCCAACCAAATGCAAAGCTTCCACAAAGAAAAAATTTTCCCAGCAAGTGAACAGCGCCAACTGCAGACAGTTACCTGGATGAGCCTGTGTTATTTGTTTTTACCACTTGTTATCAGTGTTGGGCAAGTTACTCTGAAAATGTAATTAAATTACTGATTACTCCTTTTAAAAGTAATCAAATTACTGTTCTGATTACTTTATTTCAAAAGTAATTACTTACATTACTAGTTACATTACTTTTTTTTCTGTACATCCACTAAATTTGCATGAAATATTAACATCCCAGCAGAAAAGCTCCCGATACATTCACTGTTATTTTTACTAAAAGCAATAGGCTGCTGCGTGTGTGGTTGCAGAATGCATAGCATTTCGAGCGGTGAGTGGATTCTCTGATTGTCCATTGCATTCCAGAAATCTGTATGTTTAACGCTGCAAACACGTGTTATAAATAGAAACTCTGCCTATGCTTACACGTGTTAATCATTTTTGTTTTATGTTAGTTGTTCTTGTTGCTTTTGTGCAATACATGAATAGCAATTCATTTGTTTTAGATATTTTATGTTTAGATATTTCTATTTTGCAGGAGTTCCGAAATCATTTTTTCTATTGCTTCCCACACACACGAGTTTCTGCCCGCCCGCGCACGCACCCGCACCCGCACTCGCCCATCACGTCTTGTCCTGCGCCGCTCTCTGTTGCGTCGAGTCCAGTGCCAGTGGATTAGAGACCCTCACTCCCGCTGGACTCAATGCAACAGAGAGCAGCGTGGGACAAGACTTGATGGGCAGGGGCGGGTGCGGGCATGGGCGGGCAGAGACTCATGTGAAGACAATAGAAGTTGATGCGTTACCGTCCGCACCCGGTACGTTCTCAAGAAGTTTTAATGTGCCGTGCTGCCCTTTCAGGTGTTTTAAATTGGATATGGAGTTTTTCACGGGTGAAAAGTTTTTCTTCCCCTCTAATTGACAACGCACGATAATGTTCTTGTCTTTGAAAGAAATAAACTCAAAATAATGATTGTATGTACAGCTACAGAACGCGTACTTTTCTCTCTCCATGCTGACTTTGTTTTCATTGGTAGTACCCGCCTCACAGGCGGTTACAAAGTAGGTGTCAGGTAGAGGACGTCGCGTGTGCTAGCCAACACACTTTTTACAATCTAGATGATAAAACGCATTCCGTCGGCAATGATGTAACACAGCGGTAACGCATGCGTGTAACTGTACTCTAATTAATCATTTGGAAATTATAACGCGTTAAATTACTCCGTTACTCAAGAAATAATCAAATTACAGTAACGCCTTACAAAGTAATGCGTTACTGCCCGACACTGCTTGTTATCGGGGAACAGCATACCTTGGAATGTGGTGACTGAACAATCAGAATTGAGTATTCCACAGAGCCGTGTAATAATATTACTTAAAAAATAACTATTTTCTATTTTAATATATTAAATTATTCCTGTGATAGCAAAGATGAATATTCAGCAGCTATTACTCCAGTCACATAATCCTTCAGAAATCATTGTAATATGGTGCTCAAGAAACATTTTTCTCAGGTTAATTCACAAACTGAGAGTAAAGGATCTGCTTGCAACAGTCTTTCTTTATTATAAAACAGAATAAAAACACTTGTTCTTTGTTTTATTACTGATTTTTTTTTTTTTTTCACTCAACCTTTTTAAAGCATTGATTACTATTTTGAAAAATACTTGAAGACTGCATGTTTTAATGTCATATTTCCTCATTTATTATTAGCATTAATAATTAACTCATTTAAATTTTTTTCTTTATTTTCAAATAGCTAAATAAAATAGTACCATTGTTTCAATAGTTTTTGCTATTGTACCAAGAACTGAAAAAAATGTACAGGTATTGGTACAGACTACTAAAAATTTGCTCCTGTGACAACTCTAGTTTGTTGTATTGTGAGAGTACCCAGTTGTGAATTCGACATTGTGGATTAAATCTTTAATTGTTACACACTTAATCATTTATTTTTAGTATGAAATATTGTCTAAAAAGTCTACAGAGAAGTCAGGAAACCCTAACTAGGGAATGCTAGAAGAACGGAAAACTAAACCATTAACTACAGACAAAGAACAGAACCGAACAGGGGAATATAATTACCTAAGTCAGGGCTGTCAAACTCAGTTCCTGGAGGGCCACAGCCCTGCAGAGTTTAGCTTCAACCCTAATTAAATACACCAAAACTAAATGGTGTGTTGGAGCAGGGTTGGAACTAAACTCTGCAGGGCTGCGGCCCTCCAGGAACTGAGTTTAATGCCCCTGACCTAAGATACTAAAGGTTAAAACAAGGCACAGGTGGAAAAATCAATCTTGATCAAAAGTGACTGTAAAGACATTTAAAATGTTACAGAAAATTTCTATTTCAAGTAAATTTTCTCTTCTCTTCATGCCTCTCCTCTCCTCTCCCTGGCTTCCTGTTTTGTTGAACATTTTTGGTTGGTTTGGATTCTTTTATCAGATCTAACTGTGCGGAGAATATCCGAAAACACATCCTGCACACAGGCAAGCATGAGGGGGTAAAGATGTATAACTGTCCCAAGTGCAGCTATGCCACCAACGCCCCGATGGACTTCAGAAATCATCTCAAAGAGACTCACCCTGACATTGAGAACCCAGACCTGGCTTACCTACATGCAGGTACTGCGTCTGTCTTGTGCTTTTCCTATCTTGTTTTTAATAAAATAAAAGGAGAGATGAAGCTATGTGATCAAACCTCATCAGTGTCCCAAAGATAGCGAGGTTATTATAATTAACTGAAACTTAAACTAAATCTAAAACGAAATTCCAAAATATAACTTAGAAAAATGAAATAAATCTAAAAGTAAATTTTCCAAAAAAAAAAAAAAAAAAGTAAAATAAACTGAAATTATCATGCCTTACTTTGAGTAACTTGAACAAAATAAAAAATGATCCTTAAATGTTTTTTGCTTCCACTCGAAAACGGGCATTTACAGCATGGAATAATAAATTCTGTCGGGTATTTTGAGCTGAAACTTCAGAGACACATTCTGGGGACACCTGAGACTTCTTGTACATCTTGTAAAAAGGGGCATAATAGGATCCCTTTAACAACGATAATGAAAAGGTCAAAGAAAACATGATATCTGCTAAAACTGACTGTATCTGGATCCTACTGTGCCTTTTTTCAGTTATTAACTGACAAATCAGTCTTATAAACGGTTCGTTCAAGGTGCTTAAAGTGCTTGAATTTGACTTTTTGAAATTTAATGCCTGGAAAACCCTTGAAAACAGCAATATTTCTGAAAAGGTACCTGAAAAGTGCTTGAATTATTGAAAGACAATGTATCTATGAAATAAGTGTTTAATTTTGTCCATTTTAAGCACATATCTTTTCACACAAAATTCACGCAATTCAAAAAACATCACGCCATTTTGGTTTGTTTCAGTTAAATGTCAGAAAACAATCAAGATAAGCCAGTTATAGTTCTGACAGTGTCGTGTAAACATTCCTGAAGATGCGAAAAGAGGAACAGATGAACAAAATCAATTGAGCCATTTATGCTGGACCCGCTTCGATTGAGTTAAACTTGTGACTTTGATCATTCATTTCAAGCAATTCACTAGCAGGAACCAGATCAAATTAAAAGAGCCATTCATTTTTGAAATTCAACATTGCTTGTAATGGTTTTAAAAAGCATGTAGTGATGGGCAAAACAGAGCTTTTAGAAACTCTGAATCAGTTAAACAACTTTGCGAATCTTTTGTTTCAGATCAGGATTTCAATGCAATTTCGTGTATCTTTTTTTTTTTTCAGCTTTTTTTTTTCTTAAACAGTAGAAAACATCAAACCATTAATGCAGTACAGCTGTAAAAAACAAAAGAAAGTATGTATACACAAATACAAATCCTTTAAAGGGGTCATCGGATGCAAAATTCACTTAGACCAGTTATAAGTGAGCTGTAAGCAGTCCGCCATTGTGTCGATGCCGGAACAGGAGAAGACGAATGTCTCCCAAGCGATTGAGGTGTTCTGTTGTTGGATGTAAAAATGAACATAGCAGATGTCATTTACTCCCTGCATCTAAACCGTTTTTGAAAGGAATACGCCAATCCCCGATCTGCCTAAATGCGTCAAAGTTCACGCAAATCATTTGTGATGCAGCTTCACCTACAGAAGTGAGAACAAGGGTTTTTATGCATCTTTCCAAATCGCCTTTTCTAATAATGTGCTAGTTAGTAAGTTTCGCAGCTAAATGCGGCTAAATTAAACATTACGGCTCGTCACCCCACAGAAGAGAGGGGCGTTTCATTTTTTGCCATTTTTTTTTATTAGTATATTTTTATTTATCTGTTTCTCTTTTTTTAGAATTTGAAATGGAAGACATTGTTCAATAAGTGAGATCTCTAGTTGAATTGCTTGAAGATAAAAAAATGGTGCTTAAAGTCAGCGATGGATCCGTCTTAAATTGTAGAGTGTGGGTGTGGGAGGGAAGATACTGATGTGTACACAGGAAGCAGGAAAAAGAAATGACTTGTGGCACTAGTAATAAAATAAATGTTACTCAGATTTAGTTTTTTCAAGGTACAAAATGTCATTTGTCTATTGTGCAAAAATAAATAAATGGTTTGTAGGCAAACTTTAACTACAGAATGTCTTTCTACTCTCTCCCGTGTTTGTGTCAGGAATCGTGTCCAAGTCCTTCGAGTGTCGTCTGAAGGGACAGGGGGCAACCTTTGTCCAGGCAGAGTCCGTATTCACCCCTGATGAGAGTGAACTAGGTTCTGAGGCTGTTCAGCAGGTCATCATCATTCAGGGCTACGGCGGGGGAGAGGTGGCCATCGATCAGGCCCTGGAGGAGTCGGCTGCTGCCACTTTACAGACCCTCGCTATGTCTAGTCAACTGGCCGAGGTGCTACACATCACTGAGGATGGACAGCTCATCACATCTGGTCGGGAAGTGTCTACAGTGACAGGAGGGCAGACCACTCAGTATGTGCTGGTGGAGTCTTCCGGAGAGACCGTTGAAGATGCAAGACAGGAAGGGGAGGAGGCTGTACACAGCGTGTCCGAGTCTTCCTCTGCTCTGGATGCTTTGCTTTGTGCTGTGACAGAGTTGGGCCAACAAGGCTGCCCTAGAGAGGGAGAGATTACCACCACCACAGTGTCAGAACATATGCCGGAGGAGAACTGTGAAGGCCAGACCTCTCAGACACAGAGACAGAGTGAAGGACAAGTATATGAGGAGAGGGCAGAAGTAGGCATGGTGGCTCAGGTAATGAGCTCTACCCATGAGCACACATCTGAGGAAATGCAAGAGGTGCTACAGTTTGCTGCCAGTCAGCTGATGATGAAGGAGGGTCTTACTCAAGTTATCGTCAATGACGAGGGGACACATTACATAGTCACACAGCTGGATGACTCTACCCTGCATGTTGAGGGCGCTGTAGAGGATCCATCCGGACAGGAGGCGATAGTTTACTCGGAAATTAGTCCCGAATGAGGTGAAGAAAAGAGGTCGAGAGTCGATCCTGTTGGTGTTTCTCTTTACGTTTTACTGAATTTGAAATCCAGTGTCTGGTGACTTTTTTCTTCTAAGAGGGTGAACTCAGGTCAAAGTGGAACATGCATCAAAAGCAAGCTTTTTGGGATGGATTGCTTTGGTTGCTTTGGTTTTTTTGTTCGCTAACAACATTCTATGTGAAATGAACTCTTTATATGTAAAAATGCTTTATATCCTTTTACTAAAGACTAACAACCAAAAACGTATAAAAATATTTTTTTGAAGTTGATCGTATGTAGATGTTCAGACTGCTAATGAAAACCTTGTTAAACATACACCTTCTGTTTCTTATTCCGCATTTTAGTTCTGAAATACCTTTTTTTGTGCAGTAAGTAGATTCAGGATTGAGGACTAGACATCTTACCAGACAATATTCATACATGATCGGTAAAGTAAGGGACATGTATAAAACTACATTAACTCTGATAAACTGTTTAAATGAAACTTGTATATTTACAACCTGCTTGTGATTTTTATTATTATTATTAAAAATGTGAACTTCTGAATATATTTTCCAGTGAATTTACCATTTAAAAATTTAAATACCATTTAAAAAGTTTGACTTGTTTAAGTCTCATAAATAAAGAACTGACCACTTTGTTGGCACGTTTGTTTGTTTCCGAAACATTTTAGGTATGTTAAAAAAGACACTATGCTGAAAGAGTACTCATAATAAAACATCTTGCAAGCTTTAAACACGTATGTGATTAATGTGACAAAGCTGCAACTCAATGCTTAGAAAAGGGGGAGAAAACAGCAGATGTATTTATTAGTAACATACAGAACAGTAGTATATGTTTTGTGTCAGGTAGGCCTGGTGTAAGGCTATGCATGTAAATCAGAGTGCTCATCTGGGTAATCATCATGGATGAACACTGTTGTCTGGAAGCCTAAATAGTTCAAGGTGTAGAAAGTAGTTGGTCTGGGAAAATTAAGCCCTGTTTATGAAGATTAAGAAATATTTAAGAACATATAAATGTTTGATGTTGTTGGTATTTTAGTTCATATTATTTTATAATAAATTAATTTTTAAAAAAATCGCAGTATTTCTGTAAAATTCAGGATTAGTCTTTACACCTATTGGTATTAACATTTTTAATTTGATTGTGTTGCTGTTTGCTTTTGTAATAATTTGTCATTAATGGCCACTATGTGTGGTGTGAATGTGATTTGTATTCTGAACTCTCTCTTTCTTTCTCTCTCTCTCACTCTCTCTCTCTCTCTCTCTCTCTCTCTCTCTCTCTCTCAACATGATTTTGAGAAAAATTACTGTTTAGGAAATAATAAATATTGGTATCTTACAATAGCAAAAAAAAAAAAAGTATCTTATCAAATGTAAAGCAGGTGATTTAATCCATAAAATAATATAATCAAATATAGCCCATATTTGTCCAGTACATTCAATTAATTTGTTGTTCATAAAATGCAGATATATTGTACATTTTAATGTTATTTTTCTCTGTTATATTGAAAACATTACTTATTTCAGATACAGAAGTATCAATAAATGCCCGGTAGATGTCGCATACTCCAATATGATATGGCGCTGCTGCCTTCGCCGTCTCGGCTCACTGAAGTCGGCCGCCATTTTGAAATCCAAATCGCTCACACTACACCCGCGCTATAAACTGGAACTATGCCGCGGGGCCGGCCGCGAAAACAAAGGATTAAAGATGACAGCGAAACCGGTAAAGTCAACTGCAGTCTCACAAATAAAAACTTCACACCATAAACTATTTGCTTACGTACATAGTGCATGACGAAAATGCAACAGAAGGTTAGAGAAAATCATTTGAAGCTTGTGTATATAGTCCCCGGATATAGTATTGCGGGTGTGTGTGCGCGCGTGTGTATCTTTGTGTTTTTGTGCTGCTGCAGGAGTGATTGCGGCGGAATGATATTAATAACACGGTCCTGTGCTGGAGAATACGTAGCTGGAGTGGTTGTCATAGACTTCAGATTGTACTCGCCTACACTACCTGAACTGTTAGATTTAATTAAAGTACATTTTGGGCTGCTTGGTATCGTTGCTAATGTTAGCTAATGCTTCCGTACTTTTGTAAGGAGGGTGTAGAACTTGTCAGGCAGTTATGTAAGATGTGGTTATAGCCTGTTTGGGGGATTTATGTACCGATACAGTAATGATATTATATGGTATTTACATAATGTGTTAAGTCGGTCTAGTTTTCGCTAATGTTTAGTTGGTCTAATTAGTTTTCAGGCTTTACTAGCTGTCAAACAACCAAAACGTCTCTTTAAAAAAGACCAGTGGAATCCATCTCGGTTGTCAGCCAAAGCAACCAAAACTGGTTTAACTGTTTTTTGTTGTTGTGAATTCACTGTACCATGGTACTTTTATGTTAGTTAACAGGCATTTGTTTGGCGTGTTCAGTCTAACTTCAACCAGTTAAGGCAACAGGCCAGCTGTCCTTGTTAAATGCTGGTGTTAAATTTTATATAACATAATTTTCACAGCTTGGCGTTAAAGTAAAACGTTTACAAAACATTTAATAAAATGGGCTCAAAAGTTACAAAATATATTAAAGCTACAGAAGCTCTGACATTTATTTAAAAATGCATATCCGATCTCTGGATTAAACTAGTTTACTCAGAAGGAGCAAAGAAGTAGAATGTGCAAAGTTGCAGAGCCAAAGTTGTAAAAAATTTTGAAAAGGGTTATTGGGGTAAAATGTGCTTATTTTATCTTCTGGGAAGCAGGTCTTTTGTAGCTTCTGAAGGGCTTTAATAAAAAAAAAAGGGGGGGGGGGCTTTTAAATAAAAAATGAAAGCAACATCAAGGAATATAACTTTACTGAAAATTACTGGGTTATTTGAAAAAGTTATTTGGTAACTGAAGGGTTTAGCTAGCAGATTAATTAACTCAACAAATACATTATACGTCTTAAGTAACACGGTATGGTATGGTCATAATTGGTATGGGTCATAATTATCAATTTTTCTTTTATGCCAAAAATCATTAGGATATTAAGTAAAGATCATGTTTTTGTGAAGATATTTTGTAAATTTCATACTGTAAATGTATCAAAACTTATTTTTGATTAGTAATATGCATTGCTAAGAACTTCATTTGGACAGCTTTAAAAGCGATTTTCTCAATATTTAGATTCTTTGCACCCTCAGATTCCAGATTTTCAAATAGTTGTATCTCGGTCAAATATTGTCCTGTCTTAACAAACCATACATCATGGGAAGCTTATTCATTCAGCTTTCGGGTGATGTGTAAATCTCAATTTCAAAAAACTGACTTTTGTGGTTTTATGGTCAAGGGTCACGTATGTTATAGTAATCAGATACACACAACATGAATGAAATATTACAACTTTTATGATGAGAATGCACTTGACTGTGCTAGTCAGAATGTGTAACACTATGGTTGTTTTGCACTTGATTCAGTTGCTTGATCCAAACCAGAGTTTGATCCCACTACCCATGTCCACATTGGATTGTGTTCACACTGTTTGTTTGTTTGTTTAATACCAAACAAAAAACAGTATAAAATCAACATCAGTTTACCCTTTTTGCTATTAGTGACACGGGAGAAAGCTGCAAAATGCACAGCATTGTTGACCTCACATTTATTTACATGTGTTGTTGAACATTTGGTTTTGTTTCTGAAGAATCAACTTTTCTTCATTCTGTTTTAAAGAATGCGGGAGTCCATTTCTGCTAAAGGCTTGCTGAAATGAGATATACATTCTAGGGCTAGGTGACATTGATCAAAATGTATATCTTGGTATTTTAGGGCTGAATGGGAGTACACAGTATATCTCTGTATTTTCTAAAAAGTGGACTAAATGTTTAGTTGCAAGTCAAAGCCATGTGAAATGTCATCATTTTAATTAAGACAGTAGAAGATCAAAATAAAAAAAAGCAAAGAGATTTTTCTCCCCCTTTAAAAATATGCAGCACAACATATAAATTAATAATGACAAAACTTAAGTTCTTAGCAATGCATATTACTAATCAAAAATTAAGTTTTGATATATTTACAGTATTTTACAAAATATCTTAAGGGAACATGATCTTTATTTAATTTCCTAATGACTTTTGGCATAATAGAAAAATCTGTAATTTTGACCCATACAATGTATTTTTGGTTATTGCTACAAATATACCCCAGGAACTTAAGACTGGTTTTGTGGTCCAGGGTCACATCTATACAAATGCACACACACACACACATACTTATTTAAACTGGTTCTGTCTCTGACAATGTGCAGTTGGTCAGTGCTGGAAAGACAATTTCATGTTCTTTTCACCATTTGAGAGGTTCCTTGTCATTCTCTACTACAGTAACTGACTGTGAGTAGCTTGGAAGTTCAATTTCAGTTGCCTGTCTCCATGTCAGTTGAGTGCTGGTTGTGGTAGCTGAGCTCTGCTTGGAGATGCTTGGCATTGACGACAACTTATTCCTGCTTGGTACTCTTCCAAGACAGCTTGGATTTTCACTACATTAGTCTTTTCACTTAAGATGTATTTGTTTCTGAACTGTGGATCTACAAGTGAGGCCATGTCTGACAGGTCACTAGTGGCGGAGTCAGCATACTTGCCATTAAGGCAGGGGTGGGGAACGTTGATCCTTGAGGGCCGGTGTCCCTGCAGAGTTTAGCTCCAACTCTGGGTCTTTGTGCAGAAGCATATTGTCCGTGGGTTTTCTTTTTGCCCGCTCTAACAGAACAGGTGCTACTGGATAGTAGTGTTTTAACTAATAATTGTGGTAATTGTTCTATTTGTTCTATTTGTAAAGCATTAAAAGGAAAATAAATATAAATAAAAAATTAAAAAGTGGAATTTTTTCCACTTGTAGCATCAGCCTGTTCAGCCAGACTTGTGTGATACAGTAATAAATAGTGGAAAAAGATAGTCATTCCTGTTTGTTTTCTGCTCTAAAATGCATTAAATCTGCACGACAGAACTGATACTTGGAGAGAATTCTTTACCTCCTTTTTATCTCTGAATATATCATTCACTGTTTTTTTTTTTTTTTTTCACCGTGCAGATGGAGGTCAAGAAGCAAGTTCAGAGAGCCAGAAGCACGTGGAAAATAAATGTAATATTTGCTCCCAGAATTTTCCAAGTGAGAGTCAACTTCAGAGACACCTACGAGACCATGAGGTCAATGATAAGGCAAGAGACTGCACAATATCATCTCACGTCTTATCTGATCTGTATTGATAGATGCATTTTATATGAGATGTCATTTAACACATGCTTTATTTTAAGATAATGTATAAATTATAATAAACTTGCATGAAATACTTATTTAACAGCCTCCTAGCCCACTAATAATTGTGAATAATCAGTAAGATCAGTAGTTACAAGCATGCTGTAAACAATAAAAAATGTAAATCACTGTTGCTGATAGCCTGCTGCACTTACTGTGAACAGTGCATCTGTTCATCATGCTATTCTTATACTACACTTGTTCCTTCTCTCAAACAAATTTACTGTTCAGCTGACCTCACCCAGGCCATGCTAATGTTAACTAGTCCAAAATGCTTGAACCTCCTTTCCTCGATCCACTTTTATAAATACCACTAGTTCTGCCCTGGATTTTTTACTTTGAAATATCCTGCTTCATTTGGGAATACAACTGTAATGTTTAGCACTAAATACATTTACAAGCACATCAGAATGACAGTTGATGTAAGAAAGCTGTTCATGTTTACATACATTTTTTTGCAACACTGTCCAGCCATTCTTTTGGTTTTCTGAGAGCAAGTAGCTTTCTCCTCACATCATGTTACTTTAATTATTTGTTTGTTTGTTGTTTTCCATGGATAATGCATGATTAACTGGATAATGCATTATTACACTGTTTTCTCTTAATTCCATTGAAAGCCCAAGGACACTTTACAATTTTTTTTTTTTTTTTTTAGAATGCTACTCAGAATCCTCAAAAAAGCTGTTTTGTTGTGCATGTAAATAGACTCATTAAATGTAAATGTTAATGTCTAGTGTTAAGCAGTGTTTTCAACACATTGTAACAAATAACTATTTTTTCCCCCATGTATTGGTCTTGTTTTGGTAGTAATATTAAATATGCTTGTCAGGAACTGCTGATAACATAACTGTTTCTTACTGCTTCCTGGATGTAGCCATATCGCTGTGACCAGTGTCCAATGTCCTTTAATGTGGAGTACAATCTTGGCCTTCATAAATCCACTCACACCACCAGCGAACCCAAATGCCCGGTATGCAATAAGAAGTTCTCAAGAGTGGCCAGTCTGAAGGCTCATGTCATGATACACGAGAAAGAAGAGGTCAGAGAACTTTCTATTTATTTCTTTATTCTTTAATAAACTGAATCGTTATCTCCGTGTATAGACTTAGTTCATCTGGAAAATAAGTGTTATTAGCCCAACCAGATTGATTCAGAATGAAAGTACTAATTGTATTTTAGTCTCTCTTTTGCATTATCTTTAGCAATATTATGCTTTGTGTTGTCAGAACTTCCTGTGCTCTGAGTGTGGAGATGAATTTATTCTTCAGAGTCAGCTTTCTTTGCATCTGGAGGAACATAGGCAAGAACTCAGTGGAACAAAGTCACACACTTGCAAGACCTGCAGCAAAGAGTTCACGACACACAACCAGCTGAAAGAACATTTGAAAAGTCATGCCAAGATCAGGTGTGAATACATGATGATTACAACTGAATCAATGCCGTTGTCTTCAGCCAAAGGGTTTAGACAAAAATTAACACTCATTTACATTTGAGATATTTAGGGTAAATGTTCATACAGCACTTTTGCATGCAACTGCAGTTAATATAGTCAAAAAGAACAGGTTTGGTCACTTTAAGAGACAATCACAAGAGTCTGGTTAACATTTCTCATTATGTAATTCTCATTATGTTTCATTAAAAATGTAAAGTCATACAAATTTGGAAAAACATGAGGGTGACTAAATGAGAAAATGTTAGCATAGTTTTGATTTTTGCCCAAACTAAAATTTTTGGGCACGGGGAATTATTTGTGCACTTGAGTGAATCTCACAAAAACAATTATTTTCAAAATAACTTCTGTTCTACTATGAAATCAAGCTGCAAAAAACTATTGGTTTTCAATCTCAACATAATATATAAGCCCTGACTAAAGTTTATTTTAACAAGATCCCTGTTAATTTCAGCCTGATTGCCAGCCTGAGACAGTAACAGAGCAGAACATTTCAGCACAGATTGTCACAGTGTAATGCAGGAATTACAGCTGTTGGTGCAGGAAATAAAATACATCTAACCCATCCATAAACCTGCATTGTAACACTGAATCACACCGTAAGCCAGCACGTTTATTTTGGTGACCAAATTTGTAAATTGAGATTGCCCAATAATTGCAGACTGGCTCTGACCTACAGAAAGTGCTGATTCCTCCAAACTGCAAGTGCTAAAATATGGGCAAAAATCATGATGAAGTGAAACTGCGAAATAACAGCCAAATCATGATGCCATGTTGAAGAGCTTAACTTAAAGATTGCAGACAAAAGCTCAAAATCAGAAGTATTGCTCTGTGTGAATTTTCAAGGACACAATATGAGAGAAGCACAGATGCATTGCAGATACCTGAGAGATATTTAGCATTTTAAATATCTAGTCCAACTCCTACCGTGTGAAATGCTGTGACTGGAAATCACATCAGCGACAGTTGTGTATAGTGTTAAAAGAACAGCAATCTGACGACTGTGCTGACGACGAAGTACTATAGCATGTGGGTGGCATAATGTATGATGGATTAATTTGGATGTAAATATAACACCGCTCATTTTTATTATTTAGATTTCGCAATGTTTGTAACATAGTTGCTCACTGATTCTTGAGAAGTGGGACAAAACAGGGTGCAGTATTTAATAAAAAAAAAACAAACAAACAAAAAAAAAAAACCTTATACTCAGACAAATGAAACTACATGTATGTATCTTATACGTACTAAGCTGCTGAGCTATGTTTTGATTCAACCTCCCAACTTTTCTCTTTTTTTTTTTATCAAAATGTGCTTTTTACATTGGACTGTGTAATATAATTTTAACTTTATCTTTAACAGCAATCAACATGTTTTTAACATTTCAAAACACACTCTCATGTTAGCAAACAGATTACACTTTCACATGTGACCAACAATTCCTCAACAAATATAAAATATCATAATGAAATCTTATCAAAATATTCATCGGATGGAGGTGACAGACCTGAAAGTTAACATATCTGACCGTGGTAATGAAAACCTGAATTTGTAGTCATTTTACAAATAAACTTTATTATAAATAGATATGTTTTATCTGGGTGTTTTGCATTCCCTCAGCCTTATGTTCCCTGAATATTTTGTTCCCTCAAGCCTAACTCTGCTAGAACTGTCAGTCTACAAAAGCAATATATGCTCAGGTCATATTTAGTATTTATACATTTTTAGAAAAATGAAACACTATTTTATATTTAATTTAATTAAAAATTACTTGAAAACCACAAAAATAGGATGACTTCACGTTGAATGTCAACTCGGTCATTGGCATCTGTCACAAAAAGTGGGGACACAACTTTGAAACTTTATGAAACACACGTCATTGAAAAAAACCTTGATTTGATATGAGAGATTATGAAGTGTTGCTATTGATAAAACAAGCTCCTTAAGTGTCATAGGTTTGATACAGTATAATAATGATGAAATTAACCTGAAGGGGATAATTGTTTTAAAAACGTTCTATTATTAATCCCCCATAACATTTACAATTTACAATATCATTTTTAAACCTAATAGCAATTACAGTTACTGGACATGTTTTGTCCCATGTCTCAAGAATCAGTGTGCTGACTCCTCACTACCAATTTTGTGGTTATGCTGTCTGTTTGAAATGTGACACATTCTTGACAGGTTTTATGAGATTTATCCACTTCGATTCCAGCTCTTATTATTATTATTATTATTATTATTATTATTATTATTATTATTATTATTATTATTATTATTATTATACTATGAGCTGAATAATCAGATTACTTTTCATTTATTTATTGTCAGTATATAAATTCAGATATATTGTATGTACTGGTAAGGTCAGCTTTATTGCTCATACTCTGATCCTCAATTCATTTTAAGGTCTGTTATAACAAGTTCAAGGAACTATAAGAATATCGATCGGAGAGGATTCAAAAACGTTTGTCATCACTGTGGGAAGACGTTTAAGAAACCCAGTCAGCTTGTCAGACATATACGCATTCACACAGGTAAACATAAATGCACAATTTTTATATTTTCATGAACCTGTGCTGTTGACTGTTTGACAGTTTATTTTGTGTGCTACAGGTGAGAGGCCATATAAATGCACTCACTGTGGAAAGGCCTTTAACCAGAAGGTGGTGCTGCAGACACACATGGTGCGACATACAGGGGAGAAACCTCACATGTGCTTGCTTTGTCCTGCCTCTTTCTCCCAAAAAGGAAACCTTCATTCGCATGTTCAGCGAGTTCACTCTCAGGTAACACCCTCTGCATTACTTGTCATGAGTTCATTTGTCTTTGTAACATACATTATGTGTGTGGCTAGAGTATTCATAATCAGTTGTCATTCAAACTGGAGAAATCTAGGAGACCATTTTTTTTTTCCCCTACACAACTTGTTTTTTTGTCGTTTTTTTTCCTCACATTGCGATTCAGGGCTTTTGTACATTGGTCTGAACAAAAATGACAGACAGGCTAAATGAAAATGTAAATCCACTCTCTTACTGCCATCTCATCGTGCCTTCCATCAAAAAAAAAAAAAAACTACGGTGCAAAAATAGCTTGAAAATATTCAGTATTTCCCGATATCTGGAGTGGGTGCTTTTGTTAATGAAAAATCTTTGTTTTTAGGCAACTGGTGTTCCACTTTTCCCATGTATGGACTGTAGCTGTGTTTATAAAAAGCTTGGCAGCCTCAATGCTCACATCAGCAAAATGCACATATCAGTAATGGAAGTTGAGGAGCCAGCAACACAGGTAATTTCAGCTCACATGCATTAAAGCGGAAACCCAAAAATGAAAATTTTCTTATCATTTACTCACCCTCATGCCCAATATGTATTTGTGTATTTGACTTTATTTCATCTGTGGAGGGTGAATAAATGATGAGAGGAATTTTTATTTTTGGGGTGGAGAATTATAATATCCCCTTTAGAAATCATATGTGTGAAGCTTTGCTTAACTGTGCTTGACCTTGACCCAGTTTAATACAAAGATGTTAAACCAAGGTTAATTGTAGTGTGAAAAGCCTTTTGTTTACAGTCATCTTTATATAAGCAGCTTACCTGTAAAGTATGATTCTGTGTTTTTGTTTTGTTTTGTTTTTTGTTCAGAAAGGAAATGCAAGGGTTGATCAGGGTGCAGTGGGGTCAGAAGGGGCAGAGGGCGTTACAGATGTGATCCAACAGCTGCTGGAGCTGTCTGACCATGTGACAGCAGACAGTGCTCAGCCACCTCCCCCTGGGCAGACCATAGGCACAGCCATCAACCAGGACATCCTGCAGGTAACCAAGATCTACTTCAGTGAAAGAGAGTAACATGAAACCTGCTCAAAAGTTGTTTTGTTTTGTTTTGCTTTGTTTAGGTTTTTTTAATGACTGTAGATAAAGATTAAAGATGTCAGTTGATTTCTTTAGATAGCATAAAAGACCCGATTCCATGGAGACAACAGATCCATCTATTCCTGTACTCTGCACAACACATGCTAGGCATTCACATCACAGTTGACTGCCCCAGATTTTTTACTCTCACTTATGTCACAGATCTTGTTGTGAATGAGAGCATGAACATAGTAAAACTGTTACATCTATTGCACCTGTGCAATACAGTACATTCTATTGAAACCACTGACTTCATGAAAAGATTTGGCCCCATTTTCATATCCTCCCGCTCATATTTTTCCCTATTGTGTTTGTTGTCATGGTTGTTGATTTGATTTCGTCATTCAGTTTAGGTATGCGTTGTTAATTATCCTCATTGGCTTGTGCACTTAAGTTGCACTCTTTCTGTTCATGATTGCCGGGTCTCATCAGTGTCTGGATGTGTTGCTGTTCTTTCTGTGGATTATTTACATGTGGATTTAGAAAGGACTACATTCAGCCTTGGTCGTGCACCTGTGTTTTCAACAAAACCCATTCCATGACAGAAGACCCATCTAAAAAGTGACATCAGCGTATCTTTGATTTTGTTTTATTTTTGTTTTTTGATCAGTGTTTTTATTTAGTTTTTCCTATGGATCACTTTGCTGCCTTTCACCTGCTTTGCCTTAGCAAGGGAACCGCTTCCTCGAGGAGCATGTAGAAGAATTCATCTGTCTCGCCCATCAGATCACCTTTTCGGATGGCTGCCTGTGCTTGTTCCCACACACCAGACTTAACACCGCCACAAGAGCGCAGTTGTCTGGGGAGGGTGCTGGCTTCCTTTGGATCAGCCTTCACCGTTTAGGATTTCACCAGCTCCACTCCAGACCCAGTGCCCAGCCAGTCACCACCCCACTGCAAGAAGTGACAGTTTGAGCCCACCTCAGACAGAGAGAACACCTCAGCTGCGATGTCAGAGCCATCGCTAGAAGGAGCGACCGAGCCTGAAACCATCAGCAAGCCAGAGGGGACCCCGTCAGATCAGGTATGCATGTTGACTGTCTCATCACTCGCTGAGGGGGTGTTAGTGGAATTCGGGGTATGGAGTCGAGCCCTGCCCACCCTCCTGCCACTGAGAGTGATTGTTCTCTGGATTTGGACTTGGTTTTTCAGTTTGGAGAGGTACAGACTTTGCGCCCTTCAAGCCTACCTGATTCTCTTCATCTGTCTGATGTGATTTCTCAGTCTCCTCAGTCCTCAGCCATTCCTCCTGTCCACTCTTCTTTGTCGCCTGTCAGTCCCTTTGTGTCCACCTCCTCTCAGTGGTTGGGTACCATCTCAGGCCTGCCGGGAGTCTTCGTCACCTGGACCTGAGGAGCCTATGGTCCCATCCTCGATTCCAACGTGCATCATCGGCCGTTCGGCCTCGACGGGCTCCCTCGGTCAGTCGGCTCCACCAGGGTCAGAACACACCATGCCTCTGCTGCGGAATTGCAGCTCTCCAGCTGCGTCCGCTGCTCTCTAGCCCTCCATCCCTATGGCTATGGCCCGCTCCGCCCTTCCTCATGTTCCGCCTGCTTTCTTGGTCCAGCTCGCCCTCTGGCTTCTAGATCCCCAGCAACATTGGGCAGTCTTCACTACGGCTCCTTCCAGTCATCCGTCCACTTCCAGAACCTCTTCCTGTATCTCTCTTCCTGTGTGCCATCCCTTTGCCACCCCCTTTCACCATCCCTTCGCCATCTCCTCATCTTCCTCACCACCTTCTCGCTACTTTGTGAGGTCGTGCCTTCTGGGAGGGGGCGTTCCGTCACAATATCACATAAGCCATATTCGGACAGGACTAGTTTTTAACTAGTCTACTTTTCAGTGATTTTAATCCCGTCCAAATTTGCCACATCTGTGTTTTTCTCATACAACCTCTGTAATAATTCCAGTGCAAATAACCTACTGTTTTTCAGCAAACTCAGTGATCGTCTGAGAAAAGTAATCCTGTCCGAATGCGACTGACTGTGTTTTGGCCAACGTGAACTACCGTAGACACTCTTACTACCGCACGCATTTTTGCCTCCCGGCAAAGAAATAAAAAAGCCAGATCATGTAAACAGTTAAGACTGGCTATTGTAATATCAGTGTCAGGTAAGGTTACTCACCTTCATTTCTGCACTCAGTTACATAATATTTTAGTTACATATGTACGTTTACGAAAATTAAACATGGTTTTGCTACAAATAAATAAATAAATATTAGTAATAAAATAATTTAACTAAAGTAGTTACAAATTTACCATAGATTTGCTATACTAGCCATAGCTTAACCATTGTATGTATTGTAGTAAAACTGTGGTTATACTAATCATAATCAATCCAAATGACTATACGCAATGCACATACACAGAGCATGTGATCTCTTCAACGCCCAGATGTAAAAAAACAGACCCTCCCACCTCTGTAATAAACACAAAGATGTTAGTCCCTATCCGAACCGGTACATGAAAATCCCACACCTCGAAATCAAACACCTAGAAAACTATTCAGTCCAAATAGGGCTTTAGTTTGGACCTTCAGTTTGCACTTTTTCCCTCTTGTGTTTGTTGTCATGGTGATTGATTTGATTTTGTCATTTGTCAGTTCAGGTGTGTGTTGTTAATTATTCTCATTTGCCTCTGTATTTTGTGTATATTCTCATCAATGTGTGGATGTGTTATTGTTGTCTATGTGGCCTTCCTCTTCGTGCGATTCCGTGACATCCACTGCACATTACCTTCACTGACATTTCCTCCTTTTTTGTATCTTTAAACATTCCAGGCTAAGGTTGCTTTATGCATGCAGGTTAGAAGTGTTTTCTGTTCAGGTCAATGTTAGTTTAATTTAAAATTCAGACCTTTTTACCTTTTGCTTTTGAGACTCTGAGTCAGACTTTGAGGCTTTAAAACCACCAAACCTAATGTTTTGTTTGTTTGTTTATTTGAAGAAAGGTTATCAGAGCGAAATTAAATGGTTATTAACTGGTTTTCAGTTTTTTACTCGAGAACAACTGAAACTGAGTGTGTTCCATTTGTTCTGTTATGTTCTGCAAAAAAAAAACCCTAAAAATTGTAAGCGCAAAGCCCTGCTTGCTCTCTAATAATATGAGATTTCTATTTCTGTCTCCTTTTATAAGATCACATTATAAGTTACTGCAAGTCATCATGCACAAAATCATTATCACATAATGGAGTTACAGGTCAATCTAGGCCAGCACACATCTGCATTGGCCAGAGATTTTTGCTGACCACAGATCATTTGCATATTGATTTGTATATTGATGGAATGAAATTGTTCTCTGTTCACACAAGCAAATATGTTCTCTGCTGGTGCCTTTATTGCAGCATAAGCACAGTCGATTGTGGTTGGTTAAGCACCCTTAGTTAATGATTTTCAGAGCTCTGTTTTACAGTTTTACAGTTTAAATGCCATCAGCTAAGTTTATAAGTATATAATTTATTGAAGGGGCTAATAATTTATAATTTAATTAAGGCTAAAATCAGGGTAGAAAATTGCCCTTTTATTTATAGAGTGCACCTCAGAAAATGGTCTAAAATCATTTAAAATGCAGTTCATGACCCCTTTAACGTTTGTTCGTATGAAATTTGATGTTTCCACAGCAAGCTCTTGAGAACAGTGGACTGACTGAGATTCCAGTTCAACCTGAAACTCAGAGTAGCTCAGAAAAGCTACAGCCAGACTCAGCTGCTCCAGCTGACACCTCAACAAATGATGGACCAGTCCCCTCAAAAATACTCATGACTGACACTGTTGTAAAAAAGGAGAAAAGAAGCATTATCAAAAAGCCTCCACAGATGCTAGGTATGCTTTAAAGGCCTGGAACATTTTCATTTAATTATCCTCTACTAAATGGATAAATGAGAGTTGCCACAGCTTGATCAGAAAAATTAAAAAAGGATGGCTTCCATTTAATCTGAAATTTGTTGCAGTGTTGTTTAAAGGGCATTGTAAAATGTGAAAGTTTAGAGTGCACAAATGCAATTTTTTAAATGGTAAAACCAGGTAAGTTTCAGTAGGATTTCAATAAAATAAAAATTCAGATTTTAGCCTTTTTTTTTTTTCTTTTTTTTTTTCCTCTCTCTCTCTTATATCTTTTTTGATAACTGATGTCAATCTCAGTTATCTAAAGTATTTTTAGTAGCTACCTGTAACCTGTGATAGTTACCAAAAAATGATGCAAATGCACCATTAAAATCTTCATACCACTTATTTTGAGTTATATTTACAGCTTTCTGAAGTCATATGATAGCTTAGTGTAATGAACAGACCCTTACTGTAGTCAGTTTTCACTGATAATGAGGTCTCAGGCTTTAGGATCGAGCTCCATTTATATTCACAGTTATATAGCAAATATGATATTTGTGTTTGTTTTAGGCACCATCAGGCAGGAAAATGGTGTGAGGTGGCACGGCTGTCCATACTGCTCCAAAGAGTTCAAGAAGCCCAGCGATCTGGTCCGTCATATCCGTATTCACACTCATGAAAAACCCTACAAGTGCAAGCAGTGCTTCCGTGCCTTTGCAGTCAAGAGCACCCTAACTGCCCATATGAAGATCCACACAGGCATTAAAGCTTTTGAGTGCCAGTACTGCATGAAACGTTTCTCAACATCTGGGAGCATGAAGGTCCATCAACGTCTCCACACTGGTGAGAATAACTCTCTTTCTGGTACATACACATACGTTGAGCAAGAGTTCCTAGAACAGGACCTGCACCGCATTGCAGAGTTTACTTCCACCACACCTGCTTGGAAGTTTCTAGTTTTCCTGAAGACATTGATTCACTTAGTCAGGAGTGTTTAATTAGGACTGGAGCTAAACTCTGCTAAAAGCTGGCCCTCAAGGAATAAATGCATATTATGTTTAATAACTTTTTATCAACACATAAATATGCAGAGATTCAAATGTTTCTATAGTTACTCATTTTTATCATGTTAGTACTACATTACCTGCCCTTTTAAAAGTTTTAAAAATTATTTGAAATTTTAAATTATCCATGAACTATGGCAAACTATTGTTACAGGAAAAATACACTCAAAAAATACTTCTTTCCTTTTTTGTTTTCCTAAGTTACAAGAAAATAAAATTTTGCATGTTTGCAACTTATATAGCCACTCAGACAACTGACACTAAGATTATACACTCAAATGTAGCATTGAGTGTTTATTAACCGTTCACCTGTCATTTACTGAAATTTCTCATTTAGTCATTTCTCTTGTATCACCACATCATGAGGAATGAGAATTTTTATATATATATATATATATATATATATATATATATATATATATATATATATATACAGTACTGTGCAAAAGTCTTAGGCCACTAGTATTTTCACCAACAAAAAAAATGGTTTTAAGTCAGTTATTTCTATCTTTTGCTGTAGTGTGTCAGTAGGAAATATCAGTTTACATTTCTAAACAATCATTTTGCCATTAATTGTAATAATCCAGTGAGATTTTTGTTTGCACAAGGAGTCTGACAACAGCCAGTGCTCCACGCAGAGATCTGATGTGACCATCATCCAGTCTGTCTGGAATGACATGAGGAAACAGAACAAACCGAGACAGACTAATTCCAGAAGAACTGTAGCAACATCTCCAAGATGCTTCAAGAAACCTACATGCAAAGCTACCTGAAAACTCATGCACAAATGTACCTAGGGCAAAAGTTGTTTTAAATGCAAATATGGTTTACCAAATGTTGATTTAATTTAGTTAATAGAAGTTAATTGATAAATAAAATCTATTTGTGGCATCATTTTACAGCATTTTTACACAAGTGCCTAAAACTTTTAACAGTACTTTGTTGGTAGGTTTCTTGAAGCATCTTGGAGACGTTGCCAAGGTTTCTGGATGTAGTCTGTTTATTCTGTTTCATCATGTCATCCCAGACAGACTGTATGATGATAAGATCAGATCTCTGTGTGGAGCACTGGCTGTTGTCAGACTCCTTGTGCAAACAAAAATCTGACTGAATTATTATTACAATTAATGCCAAAATGAATGTTTGGAAATGTAAACTGATATTTCCTACTCACACACTACAGCAAAAGATAGAAATAACTGACTTATATATATATATATATATATATAATATATAATATATATTATAGATTAAAAGGAAACAGAGTAGCCTTTAAGAACAGGATAAAAACAGAGAACGAGTTCTTGAAATGGAAAAGTCTTTTGATCTCTTGACTCTGCCATTGTTGTTACTGGAAAAAAAAATACCCTGCAAGCAGCAAACCAGAAGCCAAAAACACGGAAGCGTAAAAGACTATTCATGACTGCTCAAAAACAGCCCACATTTTTCTAATGAAAAAAATAAAAAATATTATTGAACTTCTACTCTTCATCCCTGTGGCTGTAGTGCATTTGATATTGTTTATTTGCAATGTCAGTTACATTTGTTGTCTGTTTCAACAAAATGTAGTGCTAAAATTGTTTAAGAGATTCAGGAAAGAAGCTAAATATATTTTTCAAAGGTATTTACATTTACAAAGGAATCTAACTTGTGAAAAAAATTATATGGCAATAAATGTGTATTTTAATAGTCTTGACATTTCCAAAACTGGAGGGTTAATGGGAGGAAAATGTCTTTACAAAGAGAAAAAGAAACATGCATTTAACACTTCCTCAACAAGTACCAGATCAAAATGTTAAATCAAATGAAATGTCTTTTATTTGAAGGGTAAAAAATGACTTGACATGTTTATCTCCCTTTCCTCAGGTTTACGGCCATTCCCTTGTCCTCACTGTGAGAAGTTCTTTCGTACATCAGGCCACAGGAAAACACATGTCACCTCACACTTTAAGAGTATACACCATAAAAAACACAAATACCCTCGAAAACCTCACAAAACCAGAGTGTCCAGGAGCAATCTGCCTTTGCCTGATATACCTCTCCAAGAGCCAATACTCATAACAGACATGGGTACGGAAGATCATCAACAAAGTGTTTGCATGCACCTTTACAGTACAACAGTGTCTGAGCTTGTAGTTCAGCTAGTAGTTGACCTTGTAATTATATTTAGTCTAAATCGGGTTCAGAAGTTAACTGAGCTTATGGCAAAGCTCATGCCACAAAAAGTGACAAAAATGTTCAGATATTTGAAGTGTTGGGGGTCAGAAATGCCACTAAAGAGAATGCCACACTCTATTAATTGAAGGCATGTTATGTGTTTTGTTATAGTTAGAAATGAGACAGCCCCTGAAAATCCATTCCAAGTGCTGTAAATATTTTCCTCCTCTGTCACCAGTATAAACAATATTGTGTCTGTGTAAACACTTTATTCACATTGCTGTCATTAAAATCCTGTCATTAAAATGGAGATTTTACAGATTGTGAATGAATATTCACTGATATCCACAGGTAGACTGATGCTGACATTCTCAGAAATGGCATAGGATTTGCTTTGAGTGTAATATAACGCTGCTTCAACCATCTGATGAATCCTGTGGTTGTTAAAATAGCCACCACAAGACATTGACTTTGTGATTGAAGTATTGTTAATCTGATGTAAATGTTATAACTTTTTTTTTTAACTTTGTCCTTTTCTTTGCAGGGCTCCTGCAGAACCAGAACTCACGGGCCGCCCTGCAGCAGTATCTGGACATTGTGGAGAATGAGCGTCCATATAAGTGTGAATTCTGCAGCAAAGCCTACAAGAAGTCAAGTCACCTTAAGCAGCACATCAGGTCCAAATTATGCACAGTGCATATTTATTTTATTAATAATGAGAGTGGAGTTCTGTGGAGGACAAAAATGAAAAATCAACAGAGCTTTTGTCATATAAAACCTGTTTATCTTGAAAAATGCAAAAATGTCTTTTTTTGCCACATTTTTGGAAAAACTAGTTAGCAATTACACCACTTCAATTGTACATTCAGTACCCGCTTATGGCATGTTATTTGCACATTGTCTTGTGTACCGTGACATGATGCTGTACATTCAGTAGCACCACAAGAAGTACTGATCCAGAAACAGATTAAATAGGTGTAGTTTTGATGTGGGAGTATCTGTATTTCATGTGTTTTGCAGGTCACATACAGGGGAGCGTCCGTATAAGTGCCTGCAGTGCAGTAAGGGCTTTGCTTCGTCTGGTGTATTGAAAGCTCATATCCGCACACACTCTGGCCTCAAAGCCTTCAAGTGCCTGCTGTGTGACACCACTTTCACCACCAGTGGGAGCCTGCGACGCCACATGACTACCCACAGCGACATACGGCCCTACATGTGTCCCTACTGCCAGAAAACCTTCAAATCCTCCCCCAACTGCAGAAAGCACATGAAAACACACAGGTGACTTGTCTTCACCCAAAAATGAAAATTCTGTCATTTCCTCACCCTCAAGTTGTTCCAAGCCTGTATGAATTTCTTTGTTCTGCTGAACACAAAAGAAGGTATTCTGAAGAATGTGGGTAACAGTTTAAACAGTTCCTGGTCCCCATTGACCTCCATAATATGAATGTCAATGGGGACCAGCAAGTTTTTGTTTACCCACATTCTTCAAAATATTGTGTGAGTAAATGATGACACAATTTTCATTTTTGGTAAACTATTCCTTCAATGAATAAGCAAACACCTGAAGCATGACAACATAAATCGCTTTTCTATGATTGACATGTTCACATGACTAGGAAAGTACTTGCTATATATGAACACAAGTTTATCTGTTTTAACTGTAATTATCAGTTTGCAGCACATCAACACAATCACACTTGTGTGTCATGTGGAACAGTTGGAGTTAAACATTTTATGTTTCTTTGAATACTTTTGCAAATTTTTACTAAAGTCTTACCCTAAACATTTTATAATTTTTCATCCTCTTTTTTTTATATAGTGTGTGCTTTATTAAAGGTGTTTTGTAAACAGTTTTTCATGAGATCCTTCATGTTCTCTGTAAGTTTTAGGCTGATGATACACAGGACAACTTTTTGAGCAATGTTACCATCAACAGGCAACCAGGTGAGACACAGGGCAGATGACTAATCTGAATTATCCAGATAGAAATTTGCCAACCATTCTCAGTGGGGAAAGTTCCCAAGCAACATTGTTTAAGAAAAGTTGTCCAGCAAAATTGCTCCAAAAGTTGCCCCGTGTTTCATCACCCTTACAGTAGAGTGTCAGCCACTACTGGCAAGGTTGGGCAAAAATTTTTCAGAACATTTCTAGTTTTATTTTTGTAATATTTGAAAGATTTTATCACAGGTTATTTTAGCAGTAATAACACTTAACTAAGTGAAGGCCAAAGCCCTTAAGCTCCTTCCAGAACCACTTACATGCAGTGAATGATATAAAAATTATGAAATGGGTTATGCTGTGATATTTGTAGGGGAGCAGTTGTAGAGTGTTTTTGTATTTGTTTTGTTTTATTCTCAGGTATGAGCTGGCTCAACAGCTGCAACAGCAGCAAAACTCAAATGACATGCAGCCGCCCACAGCTGTAGTTGGCACAGGGACCCAGAGCATGCTTGAGGTGGTGGGAGACAGCCAACAGGTGGCACTGCCAACTGCACTGGGGGAAGATGCCCTGCAGGAAACGGGTGAGAGGGACACAAGCTCTTTTCATTTACAGTAATATATATTTTCTTACAAAACAACTGAAACGTACACAATGGTTATTGACAAACATGAACTGGGAAACTGAGAGCTGACAGGCCATTTGAGACTGGGGAGGCGCATGTTTGTTTCTGGGGCATCTTCTCTGAGTAGGAAACAGAGACAATGTCTCCTCCAAAAAATGGACTGGGTTGATTATGCATTTTAAAAAATGCTGGGTTAAATATGGACAAACCCAGCAGTTGGGTTGTTTTGGGTTAAATGTTTAACCCAACCGTCTGGGTAGTTTTGTTTAAAAATTACTATATGGCTATAAAATTACTATATTTAATTAATCTATATTTAAATATAGACACCAGACAAATATTGATTTCTGCAATAGTGTCTTTACACGTCTTACTTACACAAAAAAACAATAAACAAAAAACTGACTTGGAAATACAATTAATCTTTGATGAAAATCTGCAATAATTAATTACGCAAAGTAATGCAAACATGCCACTTAATTTACCAATATTAAGTTTAACAATTACAATCACCACAAATACTTTAGTTAAACATTGTGTCTTTTTCATTTTTATAATTTTACAGCTAAAATTAGAGTACTGAACTTGCTTCTCCTTTATTCTGTTGACATCCACAACATGAAAATGTTATTGTATGTATTTATCCACAGAATCGTTTGTGAGTGCTCAGCATGCTCACATGGGCCAGTTTGAGGCACCAGCACTGCCTCAGCCCACCTTTGAACAACCAGCTATGACACAAGGTAACACACACGCACACCCTTCTGTAAACACAGTTATTTTGGACTAAATTTGCATGTTGTTCATTAAGTAACTTTACACTGTGTGTCATGTGAATTTGCTGTAGAATGCAGTCCATGCAGCCTCAGGGAGACAAAGAATTTAATTAACAAAAACAGACAGTAATCTCTCCATCTTCTTGTTTCAGTCACTTATGTATGAAGACAGAAACATAACTTCACATATAAACTAAATATTTACGAATACACATTGATTCACACTGATTCATCCAGTTTAAAAGTACCCAGAGTAAAACCAGCTCCCCAGGTTAGCGGTGTCGTGTAAGTATATATTAATGTGTTACAAAAAAAAAATATATATATACATTTATTGCATATTGTTTATACACTTATTGTGAAATTGCATAAGTTATTAATTAAATTCAGTTGGTTTAATATAATAAGATTTTTTTTGTGACTTTCATTGCATCAGTTGTGTTTCTTTCTGCCTCAATAATACGTTACATTGACTATGAATTAATCAAAATAATGCTCTTCATGTTTTGTGTGATTGGCTGTTCACACGCTCCAGAGCTGATCATAAACTCTGCAGTTGTTTGATTTTGTTCAATTTCATGTAACAGGCCTCAATTTCTAAACATTTTTTTTAATGTTCAAAACTCAATTTTCATTTGAGGACTACAGCAAAAATGAAATCTTTTTTTGTCTTTTGCTGATCTTGAGATAGTGCTTCCTGCATTTAATCTCCTCCCGCTTGGACTATTGTAATGCACTTTTTGAAGTAAGCCAATGCTCCTTACTAGCACAAAGAAAAGGGAAAAGCTTGGAAAAGCTGCATTGGCTTCCAAGTAAATATCAGATTCATTATAAGCTGTTGTACATTTTTAAAGCTTTCATGATATGGCCCCATAAAATATTATGAATCTGATTCATATGAATTCTTGTAGACCTCAAAGATCACTTAATTAAGTTGGCTTGGGAAAGCCAACTTACTGAAATTGTATTTAAACTTATTATTAGGTTGGCTTGAGAAAGCCAACCTACTGATCTGCTACTTAAGCTTATTATTATTATTATTAGGTTGGCTTGAGAAAGCCAACCTACTGATCTGCTACTTAAGCTTATTATTAAGTTGGCTTGAGAAAGCCAACTTACTGAAATGCTACTTAAACTTATTATTATTATTCTTCTTCTTCTGAGACTAAAATTATCAACTCTAACTCCTCCTAGAGCTTTAACTCTACATACTCCAAACTCAGGTCAGATCTTCATACTGTTCTGACTTAGTGTGCTATATCTTTTCAGACTGGTTTGAGTTACGGTTTTCTTAAAAATTAATATTAAAAATCATAAAAAGTCCCATAGACTTTCATTGACCAAAAGTCCATGTCTGTTTGAACTATGTTTAATGTAAACTGCTAGAAGCCATTGATACTCAATTAAGCTTTAAGCTATCTATGTTCATGGTATGTATCATGCTAGAAACATGCTAGCGACTTTGCTAATCATGCTAGAAACATGCTAGCGACTTGCTATTCATGCTAGAAACATGCTAGTAACTTGTTAATCATGCTAGAAACATGCTAGCGACTTGCTAATCATGCTAGAAATATGCTAGCGACTTTGCTAATCATGCTAGAAACATGCTAGCGACTTGCTAATCATGCTAGAAACATGCTAGCGACTTTGCTAATCATGCTAGAAACATGCTAGCGACTTGCTAATCATGCTAGAAAACATGCTAATCATGCTAGAAAAATGCTAGCGACTTGCTAATCATGCTAGAAACATGCTAGCGACTTGCTATTCATGCTAGAAACATGCTAGCGACTTGCTATTCATGCTAGAAACATGCTAGTAACTTGCTAATCATGCTAGAAACATGCTAGCGACTTTGCTAATCATGCTAGAAATATGCTAGCGACTTTGCTAATCATGCTAGAAACATGCTAGCGACTTGCTAATCATGCTAGAAACATGCTAGCGACTTTGCTAATCATGTTAGAAATATGCTAGCGACTTGCTAATCATGCTAGAAAACATGCTAATCATGCTAGAAACATGCTAGCGACTTGCTAATCAAGCTAGAAACATGCTAGCGACTTGCTAATCATGCTAGAAACATGCTAGCGACTTGCTATTCATGCTAGAAATATGCTAGCGACTTTGCTAATCATGCTAGAAATATGCTAGTGACTTTGCTAATCATGCTAGAAACATGCTAGCGACTTGCTAATAATGCTAGAAACATGCTAGCGACTTTGCTAATCATGCTAGAAATATGCTAGCGACTTGCTAATCATGCTAGAAAACATGCTAATCATGCTAGAAACATGCTAGCGACTTGCTAATCATGCTAGAAACATGCTAGCGACTTGCTATTCATGCTAGAAACATGCTAGCGACTTGCTAATCATGCTAGAAACATGCTAGTAACTTGGTAATCATGCTAGAAACATGCTAGTTATTATTATTCTTCTGAGACTAAATTTTCTGACTGTATCTCCTCCTAGAGCTTTAACTCTACAAACTCCAAACTCAGCCCAGATCTTCAGACTGGTCTGACTCGAGTTGCTATATCTTTTCTAACTGATCGGACTTACGATTTTCCTAAAAATGCCGATCAAAATTGGGAAAAATCCCATAGACTTACATTGACGGAATGTTCAAATGAGCCAACACTTTTCAAACTCCAACTGTCAAAACTCCCAGAATCCTTTGAGACTCAATCAAGCTTCCCTTCTATGTACTGTATTTCTAATCCATTCAAACTCATTCAAACTCATCTATCTATCTATCTATCTAACCATTACTATCTAACTATCTATCTATCTATCTATCTATCTATGGCTAGCAACCAGAATCATGCTAATAACTTGCTAATCATACTAGAAACATGCTAGTAACTTGCTAATCATGCCACAAACATGCTAGCAACTTTGCTAATCATGCTAGAAACATGTTAGCAATATGCTAACAACTTGCTAATCATGCTAGAAACATGATAGCAACTTGCTAATCATGCTAGAAACATGCTAGCAACATGCTAACAACTTGCTAATCATGCTAGAAACATGCTAGCAACTTGCTAATCATGTTAGAAACATGCTAGAAACATGCCAGCAACATGCTAACAACTTGCTAATCATGCTAGAATCATGCTAACAACTTGCTAATCATGTTAGAAACATGCTAGCAACTTGCTAATCATGCTAGAAACATGCTAGCAACATGCTAATCATGCTAGAAACATGCTAGCAACATGCTAGTCATGGTAAAAAACATGCTAGCAACATGCTAACAACTTGCTAATCATGCTAGAAACATGCTAGCAACTTGCTAATCATGCTAGAAACATGCTAGCAACATGCTAAGAACTTGTTAATCATGCTAGAAACATGCTAGCAATATGCTAGAAACTTGCTAATCATGCTAGAAACATGCTAGCAATATGCTAGCAACTTGCTAATCATGCTAGAAACATGCTAGAAACATGCTAGCAACATGCTAACAACTTGCTAATCATGCTAGAAACATGCTAGCAACTTGCTAATCATGCTAGAAACATGCTAGCAACATGCTAACAACTTGCTAATCATGTTAGAAACATGCTAGCAACATGCTAACAACTTGCTAATCATGCTAGCAACATGCTAATAACTGGATAATCATGCTAGAAACATGCTATAAAACTTTTTAAACTGTTTAAACTTTTTAAACTCTTTCAAACTTTCTGGTCCGGCTTTCTCAAGCCAACTTAAAGTTTGTCTTGACAAACTTTTTTATCTAGTTGCTTACTGGTCTTAGTACCAAAAACTTGCCTGAAAACTAAAGGGGATCCTGTATTTTCTGTTGCTTCACCTGAAATCAGATCTGCACCCTCAGTTATTATTTTTACATCTCGCTTGAAAACATACTTGTTCTCTGTGGCTTTTAATTGTTGATTTTTGGAAGTTGCAATTTGTTTTAATTTTTCTTTAATGTTGTTATTTTTATTTGTCCTGTTATTGTTATTTTTTGCTTCTGTTTGTTCTTAGTATCATTGTATTTTTTTTACTGTACAGTCCTTCAGTCTACTCTGTAGAAACTCTCAAGCACTCAGGCAGAGTGTTTAAGACAAGTATAGGGAAGTGAAAAAAAAAAGTAGTCAACATTTGAAGTGGATCAAAATATTCATTAAAGTTGTCCTAAGACAAGAACGGGTATTGTTTTGGTTTTAGGACAAATTTAATGAAAGGTTTTGATCCACTTCAAATGTTGACTACTGTATATTTTGTTGATTTACAGTAAGATAGCTGTCACTAGAAAGAGAGGGCCTTATAGAAAAAAAAGTTGATAGAAAATTACAATTGAGGTGAGTTTGATCATAGTTTTAGCTGAGTCTGCCAGGCAGTAGCCCTCCAGGGCTAGGTTTGAGGAACCCTGGTTTAAAATATACGTGCGCTCTGTTGCAGGTTTTACTATCGCTGAGGGATTTACCCAGCAGGCACATTTTTCTACAGTACAGCAGCTTCAGGACTCAAGCACACTGGAGTCACAAGCCTTGACCGCCAGCTACCACCCTCCCAACCTACTGCATGTAACACATTCTGAGGTACAAACACATCACCCGCCCCCCACCAAAAACTACTGCACATAAAGCCAAACAGCTGTGATTCCCAACCCTGGTTTGCAGTACCCCCGTACACAATAATAGAGATCTCCCTTATCTGACAAACTGACTTCACTGACTCTGTGCATCAATGGCTGTGTTTACACTGCAAGTCTTAATGCACAGATCCAATCTTTTCACCATATCAGTTTTTTTGGCTCATCTGTTTACATTCACTTTAGACACGCCTTGTATCCGATATCGGTGTTTACACTAATCTCCTGCATAAAACCATTCCACTGGCTGACCCTTGAATTTTGGATGGACTTTTGCTTATTCATCTTCTTCCAAAGTCAGCAAAAGTATACCCGACAGCAAATAATTAAACAAAGAAAGCGAAAGTGGCTTTTTAATGCTGCCATTATAAGGAATTAATGCTTTCTACTTCTGTGTCACGACTACTGTGGTAAAGACAAAGGAGGCAGAAGTGGTAGAACCAAGTTGACTGCTTTGACGAGAAGGAAAGGGAACATTTTTGTGTAAACGAGTAGCTTTGAGTTTCTATGCGCTTTCGCTTTCTTTGTTTATTTGCTGTCGGGTATACTTTTGCCGAGGCGTGTCTCGCAAACGCAGCCCAGCAAGTGCGAAATTATTATGTAAATGCAATCCATCGTGGAAGGTTTTACCCTTGTCTATACTTACGAACTTTGGTTAGTAACTAAAAGAACAAGATTTGGGGGTATAAGTGGCTAAAATTAGTTTTATCTTAACTCATATTTGAATAGTCATATGGCTATTGTATTATCTACATACTATATCTATCAACTACTATATCTATAGAATGTTAGATTCTAAGAATAGAATAAATCATTTTTACAATTGAGGACCTCATCTAAAGGATGTTTTATCTGATTTACCTCAGTTATGGATACCAATTTGTCTCCAAAATATGGTTAAGTAGGTACACATGTACATACAAAAATCTTCTTTGCATTTCGCCTTTTCTCTAGCTAGCTTTCCTAGTCTAGCTTTCCAATAAATCTGGCATTTTACACTGTGAATATTATTGGATTTCTTATGACTTATTGCTCCTCTGTTGTAAGTCACTTTGGATAAAAGCATCTGCTAAATGTAAATAAATGTAAATGTTCCATAATATTAGCACACCATATATATCATATATTACCATCTTGACATTATACTACCACATTGTTTTTGTGTACAGAAAGCATACATGAAATTAAAGTGACAATAAATTATGTTAAATGCTTGTTTGTGTTTGTGTGTGTGTGTGTGTGTATGCAGACGAGTGGTTTATTGCAGGAGGCAAGTCAAGGAGAGCTACAGCTGTCTATCCAGACACAAGACTTCCAGGATGAGGATGAAATCAACAGGAGAGTCTATCAGTAAGTTCACATACCTTAAACATTAATTTGTCTAATACAATGAATGTGACTTTGTCATTTTCAAAATAAAGCCCTGGCATTAATAAATGGTTAAAGAAATTATTTAAAAAAAATGGAATAAACCAGTAAACGGAAACACAGGGTTCCCACACCTTGGGTAACTTCAAATTCAAGGACTTTCCAGGTCCAATACCCTCAGATTCAAGGACTTAATGTGGGGACACATTTCAAGTGAGAGCAAGGTAATATCATGTTTCCTTGCAAGATACATTATTACAGTTTTCATGTGTCAAACACAACTATGCAAAAAGCATTTTTTTTTTGCATTTATTTTTGGCCATATGACAGAGATCTGATATTCTATTTGTCCTATTTTTGTTTTGCATAAAACTGAAGAATATTCGGCTCTGTACCTGGCCAAGTGATGGTCCTTTGGAAAAAGCCCCGAAGTAGCGCAATGGCCATATCCCATATCAAAACTCCAAATATTTCATTCCTATAACTAAAATGTATATTTTGCAGTCACGCTTGTGCAGACTGGTCATAGACATAGCTAAAAGGCTTCCTACCAGTGGTCATCACAAAACTTAACATCTTGCACAGATTTATCACAGATAGATTGCAAAATGTTTCAATACAAACATTTCAGTCAAATGTAAGTTGCAATATTTCAAACCTTTAACCCACAGGAGAAAAATCAACCCTTTGCAACAGTTTAAAATCAGCCCAATTCCGTGCAAAAAACCCTGGCAGCCCTGCATCCAACACAAGCTGCAGGAATCAGATTTAACTGATCATGGGTCAAGACAAGAGTAAGGAGAGATAACTGACAAATTGTGCTGGAGTATTTGCAGCTCAGCAGACATTGAGCTCATATCTGATCTCGTAAGATGTGCTCCCTTTAGAGTGCGTGTGATTGCAAAATTGAAAGTAAATAACCGCTCATTCAAAAGAGATTTAAATACTCAGCATACAATAGAAGCTGCCTAATGTGGGAAAATTATATTTAATATTAGAATGACTGCGTGGCCTGACATTCAGCGGGAGCGGGATCAAAAAACAGTCCTGCATAGCGCTTTAATACAAAAACACACAAAATGAATAGCGACTGTAGAAAGCAAAAGCTCAATCCCGGACAATTTGGGCCATTTAGAAATCCCAGACACATTTTTTTTCGAATCAATCAAGCTAGTATGCATAGTCCACAAAGTGTTGGCGAAATAACACATGAGCAGACCAGAGGGAATATTATGGAATATTTTCCAGAAAACTTCTTGCAAAAAAAATTCAAGCACTTTCAAGGACCTGTATCTGTGTACATTTATTTTCAAAAACTTTCCAGGGCCTTGACTTTTTTTTTTTCAGATTCACAAACTATCAAGGGTTTCAAGCACCTGTGGGAACCCTGAAAACAGCTGTTTTGTTCTTGTAAATTCCTATTATACTTTTTTTTTGCACCCAGAGTGTGAGTACTGAATCGAGTCCTCTTTCACAAGTTATTGTGTTGATTAGGCAAACACACAAAATTACAGAATGCCTGTCTTGTGTATTCATGAAAAACACAGTAAATTGAGAAAATCCTTGCAAATTTTGCACAAATCCATATTTTTTCTTGTAAACAAACTTTTGCAATTTACTTCTGTCCAAATATGTACTTAAATCAGAAATCTTCAGATGCAAAAAATGGTTGTACTACTGCTACATGCATTTAGTTAAGTTTGTGCCGTAATATGTGTTTTGTTTCTTAGGTGCAGTATGTGTGATAAGAGCTTTAAAAAGTCTAGTCACCTAAAGCAGCATGTGCGTTCTCACACTGGAGAGAAACCTTATCGCTGTAACCTCTGTGGGAGGAGCTTTGTGTCTGCTGGAGTGCTCAAATCACACCTGAACACACACACAGGTGACATGAACTAACAATGAAAAATACTTCTAAAGCATTTATTAATCTTAGTTAACGTAAATTTTAACATTTACTAATAGATTAAAATCAAAAGTTGCATCTATTAATAATATTTAATTAATATTATGTTTTATATTGTTATTAGTGGTGTCAATCGATTAAAAAAAAATTAACTAATTAATCACACATTTTTTCTGAAATTAATTGCGATTAATCCCACCCAACATTACAATTACAATCTTCAAATTGAAGTAGAAACAACATAAAGGAAGTATATTTTTTATATTTGTTTAATGCCATCTTTTTTTTTTGACTGAAGGCAAGTATCACTGATACCAACTGATGTCTCTATGAATTTTTTCTGAATATTTAACCATTGACTATAGCCATTCAACATTACAGTATAATTGAGAGCTTTCAATTTAACATTTATTAGACTTGTAATTTAAGTGAACTTAATCTTCACGCCTGTGCCCTTCAGCAAGAAAATGTAGTCAAATTTAATAAAGTTATCAAACACTAAAATCTAAATAAAAGATAAAGCTTAAAACTACAGAAGTTATTGATTTCCTCTTTTTTTAATTTTGTTCTTTGATTAACAGACATCACAGCAGCTGGCTATTAGGATATTTTGGCTGCTGTTACTTTAAAAGCTGCCGCTGCTGAACTTGAGGCGGATTTGACACTTCTTTAAATGTGACTCTTAAATAATAAACACTTACATGCACAGTTTTAAGGGAGATTTAGTCACCTTTTTTGTAACTTCATGATTTAACTGTCGACATAACTACGAATAACTAGATACTCGTAGTTTCACTTGAGTTTGAAACCATTTGAGTTTGCCAAACCTAGCCCCGCCCCTGCGTTAATTGCGTTAAATATTTTTAACGCATTAAAATGAAAAAAATTAATTGTCTGTGTTAACGTGCTAATTTTAACACCACTAATTGTTATATTAATATTGTTTCATTAAGTATAATAACAAAAATTAATTAATACTGTAACAAATGTATTGGTCATTTTTAGTTGATTTAAGTGTTACCAAAAAAAAGCCTTTTTTTTTTTTACGGTCACTCTGTGACTGTTCTTCTTGCTTTCACAGGAGTGAAGGCTTATAAGTGTAACATTTGTGACACCTGCTTCACCACTAACGGTAGTCTGAACCGACACATGATCATCCACCTGAACACAAAGCCCTTCAAGTGCACAGTCTGCGAGGAAAGTTTCCGCACCGTCATGCTGCGCAGGAAACACATGAAACTCCTGCATGCTGTAGGTCCCAAAGGTACTGCCAAATTGAAGCATCGTCACCATCAATTTCTGCTGTATCTTCACATTAAAAGCTTTCTAAAGCATTCATAATATAATAAGGCACTTTCATTAGTCAGTCTGCACTTTGTAGTTAACTAATTTAACCTTAGAGGAATGTTCCCGACTCAGTACAAGTTTAGCCCTATCAACAGGATTTGTGGAATAATATTGATTACCACAAAACAATAATTTAATAAATGACTTTATTATAACTCCTGTTATAATCAGTAATGCTGTCTACAGTGCACAGTGAATCTCTTATTGACACTGTGTTTGCATTGTGTTAGTTATGACAAAAGAATCTGTGACAGTACAGGTTGTGCTTGCAATGAATTTGTGCACTCAACAGACCACTCAATAGCGTCTTAAAAGAGACACACCCCCTTTAAACAGAGTGCCTAAATCATAGGGTTTACATCAGGGTAGAACATTTCTAAATTAGGACTGTTTTTGATGTAAAAACACAAGTGACACTCAGGGGAAAAAAAAAAAAAAAGTACAATTCATGACCTTTTAAAATCATTTTTAAAGTCATTTTAGGGTGTATGATTGCATTGTAAGTTGTAAAATTGAACTTTGAAATATAGTTGAAAAATAGAGCTTAAATCAATAAATCATTACTGATGTTAACTTAAAATTGATGTCCATAGTTCTGGAAACTGATGAAGCCGGTGAGGAGGAGGATGGGTCAGACCGCTCAGGGATGAAAAGAAACCGCAACGGTATCATCACATTAACTGAAGAGCAGACAGCAGAGCTGGCAAAGAGAGACCCAGGGGATGAGGCATCTCTATCAGAGAAGGTTCTTGCCCAGACAGCTGCTGAACGAGATCGAATCAGTGAAGTTAAAGACAAATGTGTTGAGCTTAACATAGAGCCAAAGTTTGCAAACCGTTGCCAGTACTGCCCAAAGAGCTTCAAGAAGCCCAGTGACCTGGTGAGGTAATCATCTTATATCTTACATGTTATTGTATATAAGCTGATATGCTAAAGCTAAAATGTCTGTACATTTATTTTGACATTGATGGATAGAATATTGCAAATTGCATATATTGTGCTTTGCATCTGTGGCAGTGACCAGCTGCTAGGATGCACCTTGGACATGTGTGAAATGATAATACGTGTGAAACTGATGTACACAAGCAGCTAACTTCAACCAGTTTAACATAGATTTTAACTAAAATCCTGGGGACAAGTGTGGAAACAAAAATATTTTATTGTAAGTGAATGGGGATTGCTGATGAAATGTCACTCTTGGAAATGTGTTGATGATGAGCAAATGTACATGACACAAGTTTTTCATTGGCAAACAGGAGAAGTATTTTGTGCGTAAGCAGCTCTGGAGAAAAGTATCTGCTAAATGAGTAAATGTGTAACCAATAAAAGCCAATGAAAGTAACAACAAAAAAACGTCAGCCAATGCAGTCACAGTAACCATATCAGATATTTTATCTACATTGCTGATCTAGCTTGAGTGTAAGCTGTCTTTTGAATTTTTCAGACATATTCGGATACATACAGGCGAGAAACCGTACAAGTGCGATGAGTGTGGAAAGTGTTTCACAGTGAAATCCACATTGGATTGTCATGTTAAGACACACTCAGGTGAGTTGTGTATAGAAATGTATAGGTTTGTGTAAATCATGTGTTTATGTTTATATTTTGTAGTGGAGTCAGCTATCACTGTTACTCCTATTTGGTATTAGGTGTTTTGTACAAATCACTGACCCTAACTTTTAAAGCTCAGCATTTAATTTGTCCCGTACTGGCTGTTCTACAGACATGAATAATACACTGAAAAAATTGGTGTAGGATAAGGGCTAGATGCAGTACCACCCAGAGCAGCCACATAACAATACCCAGCCAACCACTCACATGTTGTATTTAAACCTCTTAAAAGATTCATATGCATGTTTCTGTGCAGGGCAGAAGCTGTTCAGCTGTCACATGTGCAACACATCCTTCTCCACAAAGGGCAGTCTCAAGGTCCACATGCGTTTACACACTGGCTCCAAACCTTTCAAGTGCCCCCACTGTGACCTCCGCTTCCGGACATCCGGTCACCGCAAGACCCACATCCAGGGTCACATCCGGCCCTCTGACCGGAAGGCCAAGCGGAGCTCCAGCACTGAGCCACAAAGCTCAGGAAGACAAGAAGTCCAGAGTGTTACCCAGGCTCACCATCCCTCCTCTGCCGTGGACACTCAGTCGTCTGTGGGATTATTACCGACTGCCACCACAGATCCTAACATCTACATCCCAGGAAACTCAGTGCTCGCAGGCCAATATGACCCCAGCCTGCTGCAGCAAGGGCTGGTAGGGCAAGCTATACTGCCTGCTACTGTGTCAGGTAATGATAATCTTTACAAACATTGTACGTTTGTTCATACTGCAAGTCAAGTGTATTCTTTATTTGCAAATCATCCTACCCTGACATGTCACTGACATAATAACATCATCATCAAACTTTATAATGTCATTTAGTATATCATGTAACCATTTAAACACAGCTCCAAATTTAGAACTGCACTCAAACAATATACAGTCATGGCCAAAAATATCGGCACCCTTGCAATTCTGTCAGAAAATGCAACCCTTCTCTCAGAAAATTGTTGCAGTTGCAGATGTTTTGGTACTGACATGTTCATTTTTTTTGCATTGGAACAACACAAAAAAAAAAACAGAAGAAAAGTCAAATCTGATACAGTTCCACACAGAACCCAAAAAATGCACTGAACAAAATTATTCGCACTCTTAACTTAATATTTAGTATTCGGAAAAAATAACTGAAATCAGTTGATTCCTGTAACCATGAATGAGTTTCTTACACCTCTCTACTGGAATTTTGGACTACTCTTCTTTTGCAAACTGCTCCAGGTCATTCAGACTTGAAGGATGCCTTCTCCCAACTGCTGTTTTGAGATCTCTCCACAGGTGTTCTATGGGATTCAAATATGGACTCATTGCTGGCCATTTCAGAACTCTTCAGCGCTTGTTTGTAACCATTTCTGAGTACTTTTTGAAGTGTGTTTCGGGTCATTGTCCTGCTGGAAGACCCATGACCTCTGGTGGAGACGCAGCTTTCTGACACTGGCCACTACGTTGCGCCCCAGAATTCTTTGGTAATCATCAGATTCCATGATACCGTTCACACAGTCAAGGCATCCAGTGCCAGAAGCAGCAAAGCAACCCCAAAACATCTTTGAATCTCCACCATGTTTGACTGTAGGGACTGTGTTCTTTTTCTGTAAACAGTGCCATGATGTCCTTGTTTGGAAGTTAATTGGGGTTCTTTATCCACCATTCGAACAATCCTTTGTTGTAATTTTTTATTCATTTTGGTCTTCTGTCCACATCCAGGGAGGTTAGCTACAGTGCCATGGGCTGTAAACCTCTTGATGATATTGTGCACAGTGGACACAGGAACATTAAGATCTCTGGAGATGGACTTGTAGCCTCAAGATTGTCCATGTTTTTCCAGTTTTTTCTTTCAAATCCACAGACAACTCTTTACGCTTCTTTCTTTTCTCCATGCTCAAGTATGACACACAACACAAAGTTTGAATCAGCTTTTCTCCATTTTAACTGGTAGCAAGTGTGATTACTATATTGCCCACACCTGTTATTTGCCACAGGTATGTCTAAATACAAATTACAGGAGCATCACATGCTTGAAAAGCAATTATTTCTTACAATTTTGACAAGGTGCCAGTAATTTTGTCCAGTCCATTTTTGAGTTCTGTGTGAAATTTTATTAAGTTGGACTTTTCTTCTCTGTTTTTTTTTTTTTTTGTTTTTTTTGTTTGTTTTTTTTTTTGGGTGTGTTTTTGCAGTGCAAACAAAAACAATAAGCACGTGAATACCAAAACATTTGCAGCTGGAACAATTTTCTGAGAGAAGTGTTCCATTTTCTGACAGAATCGCAAGGGTGCTGATATTTTTGGCCATGACTGTATGCCAGAGCCATAAGCACTGCATCACAATCGCGTTCACTTTGAGTATCGCATGTGAAAAGATTTATTATTACCACGCATTACAGGACTGTCATTTGGAAAATCATATTGTTGTGCATTTGTTTGGCTTCCAGATGATCAGTGTACAAAATAATTTGTGTTTGATACAGCAATGCTCTTACTTAGACTAACAACTTTCAGTGTTTTCTATTGCATTTTGTTTTTGCAGCAGATGTGCAATATATATTTTACATATATTTATATATTTTATTTTATCATTAACTTGTATATCATTCAACCGTTTACATTTTATGGCATTTTATGGAATTTTTGACTGAACATTTTTGGTGGGCAACATTTCTGTGCCAGCCTACCGGTAGTGTATGTGAATTTTCCATAGTGCTGCAGTGCAGATTTAAAGGTGGTTCAAGAAAACTTTTTTGCAACAAAACAATTTTACAGCAACCCATGTCAGTGTGGAAATTTATTCTGAATGTGTCTGATAATAGGTTGGATGCTGAGATAAAGTGAGTAGTATTACTTACTTAGACAGCTTTTCCCTAGACCAAGAGAATTCCTTCTTTTTTCAGATGTCTCTGTTTTTTGGCACAACCAGTTTAAGTCATGGAGTAGCGGTTACTTTAGTGTTAATTTAGCTATATTAAATAAAGGACACATCCATAATGTGCAGTGCTTGGGAGGCACCAGGAATGGTTTGAAATCCTTCTATTAGACCACTGATAGGACTGGAGTCTTTAATGTCATGTCAGTAGACATCATTTTAAACATGTTTTTAGGAAATACTGTTTCTTTTAGGGTTGAAACTGGTATAGAAGTAAAAAAAAAAAAAGAAAATGCTGAGTGGACCCTGAAGAATCTTGAATTTGAAGGTCAATTAGATGTAACTCTGAGACAGGGTGTTATTTTAAAGTTTCTAAGCAGATCTTAAGCAGATAGTTCACCCATAAAATTAGCGTCATTTATTATTTAGATATTTTTAATAGAGCTCATTATTTTGGCTATTCATTTAAAGACTTACAGTATATCAATAAAAATGACGAGAGAATTTAAAAAAAAATCTTCATTTGCGTTCAAATGATGAATGAAAGTCGTGTGATTTTGGATAAACTATTAACATAAACTTTTTTTTTTTTTCTTTTTTTTTTTTTTTACCTTTCCCCTGTCCTGACCTAGCGGGTGGAGATCTGACTGTGTCTTTGACAGAGGGTCTTGCCACACTTGAAGGCATTCACTTGCAGCTCACACCTACAAATCTAGTGTGTCCAAATGTGCAGATCTCTGGGATTGACCCCAGCAACATCAACAACATCACTTTACAGGTAACACATTTAATGTAAGAGACTTTGATTAGTTGTGCTAAGCAAGTATGATGATACAGTAATGTTTGTTTTTATCTATTTGTTTAGATCGACCCCAGTATTCTACAGCACGGCGGTTTGCTGTCTCACTCTCTGACGACTGACTCAGGTCTGGCGCCACACACAACAGCTCACCTCATGACTGCTGGAGATGCTTCGGTTCCTGCTAATGTTGTCATTCACCCTCTGAGTAGCCTCTCACTGCAACCTCCACCCGCCCCAGCCAGCGTTACCATCAGCAACCTGACAAACGAGCAGGATAATGCCAGTGTGTCTTTTTGCCAATTTTTGCGTAGTAGTTTTTTTCCCTATTTCTCCTTCTTTTTTACATTTAGGTTTTGGCAATCTCTGTCAGCTATGTCCAGGTCATATTTCACATACCAAAAAAAGAACCCTGTTTAGTGTTAGAAATGGCGGTCGTCAAATCTTGACCATTTGATTTAAAGCTGCAGTCCGTAAATGTACAAAATGTATATAATAAGGGAGTACATCATGAATCCATTTTCCAAACCATGTTTTTGGCTTATCCTGAATCACTACAGTACATTTATAATAGGTTTTTATATTCGGATGATTCCAGACTGGTTCTGGTAGGAACCGCTGTGGTGTAGCCCAGTACCTGCATGATTCGTCATAGACAGAAACAGAGAGAAGTGGCTCCGGCTACAGTATTCTTCCTCAAGACATATGCAGTTCTTTTTAGTAACCGCTAGAACTCCAAAAGTTATGGACTGCAGCTTTAAGAGTATATTTTGAGTTCTTTGGTCAGATGTAATTTGTCTTGTATTGATATGTTTGTCTTGTCAGGTTCTCAGGAGCTGTCACAAGTGTCCAGTGCTGCAGGTCTTGTAAGCGGTAGCAGCAGTGCTCCAGAAATCACACTGACCATCAATAATTCCAGTCTGACACAAGCTTTAGCACAGACCAGTGCTGCTACGTCTACACCTGCCACAAGTACATCAGAGATCACACTCACTATTGCAGGTACACACACACACTTGCAAACTATACAGACACACACTACTGCACCTTCTGTTGATTATACAGTTTGTCCAACACTCAATAAACAAACCCCTATGGTGAGACTGTACATACTATTTTTTTCACTTGCAGTTTCTATGCAATTATGTGCTCAATCATAAATTTAGTGTTTTTTAGGAAGATACCTTTTTTAAGTTGTAAAAATGTTCCAAAGATGGCAACAGATTTTGTTTGAGGGAGCCTTGTTTCTAAAACAGTCAAAAATACAGTAAAAACAGAAAGACTGTGAAATGTTAGAAAAAAAAAAAAAACACATAACAAACAACAAAATAATTTATTCCTGTCATGCAAAGCTGAATTACTCCAGTCTTCACTGTCACATGGTCCTTCAGAAATCATTCTAATATGCTGATTTGATGGTCAGGAAACATTTCTTATTATTATAAATGATGAAAACTTTTTTTTTTCTAATTATTATTTTAATGATACACCACCATTTAAGTTTTTTTTAAGAAATTAATACATTAATTCATCAAGGACACATTAAATTGATCAAAAGTGAGTCAATACATTTATAATGTTACAAAAGATTTCTATTTCAAATACATTTTGAACTTTCTGTTCATTAAAGAATTCTGATGAAAAGGATAACAATTTCCACAAAAAATACTTAGTATTTTCATCATTGATAATAATAAGAACCATTATTAATAATTGAGTACCAATAATAATATTTGATAATAATTGAACACTAAATTAGCATAATAGAATAATTTCTGAAAGATTAATGTGGCACTGAAGACTGGAATAATGGCTGCTGAAAATTCAGTCTTGCCATCACAGTAATAAATTACATTTATAATACATGAATGTATTGTGAATGTATTTTAATCATAATTGACTACTTGAATTTATTCAAGTTAATTTAACAATTTTTATGTAAGCCTTTGTATTGAAAAACATAAAATAAATTATATTCAAGGTCAGGTCCAGCCCCTAAAAAAAATAAACTGTAATCCTACTTATAGGTAATAAAATGTGACCCTAGACCACAAAACCTGTCTTAAGTAGCATGGGTATAAAAATACATTATATAGGTCAAAATTATTGACCCTTATGACTGGTTTTGTGGTCCAGGGTCACATATGCATAAAAATAGCATTACATACGCATAAACATACCAGACAATATAAGTATATCAAAGATTGATTTCTTGAAATATAACAGGTGTGCTATTAGGTAATGGAGATGCTGAATAAGTCTGTTTGAAGTATCCCTCTGTACCTCTGCATAACATAAGAGAAATTTTTACTGCTGCTTGTCATTATTATGACATGTTGTATTATGAGCATGTGACGTGCCAAAGCTACATCACTCTAGCAGCACAGTGTTGACAGCTCCATTCTAAACATAAGCGAAAGTTTTGTCACATCGCAGCATGAAGCTTAATGTGCAGTCGTGGTGCGATGCCATTTGTGTGTCAAATAAATGTCATTTAATTAGCATTCACCCACGAGTCTAAGTTTAGAAACATTCAAGAATGTGTTTCTAGAGCATATACACTAAACAAGAGAGAGAGAGGGCTTGGTGGTGAGAAGTCAGAGAGAAAGACTTCAAAATATTGATTTAACTTGTTCATGTGTGGATTTTTTTTAATTTATTTAACCTACATGTTATATTGAATAAATGTTTGGTGGTGTTGTTCGGCATTATGAAACTTGAAGGAATTATTAAAATAGTGTCTGGTTGCAATCAAACTCGTATGAGTGAAGATCCTTTTAAAATGAACTTAATTTGGATTATTTTAGGATTCGAAAAGGCTTTTCGGCAGAGTTCTTTTTTTTTTTTTTTTGAATATTACAAAACATTTGTTTTTCTGGTGTTTTGGAATAGTCATGTCAAATGAAACACTAATCTCCTCATGTATCTGTTCTGTGTCTGTGTTGAAAGGTCAGGACCTGTTGCCTCAGCACTGTCCAACCTCTACTCCAAACATGAACACTGGGATCAGACTTGCTCCAGGAAGCACCAGTCTGACGTTAAGCAGTGAGCAGCTCCTTCCTCAGAGTCCTCCTCCTTCAGCCATGACTGGTAAGAGCCAAGTAATAAAAAAAACTAATTTATTTTGAGGACCTGGCATGTAGAGTAATGTGTTTGTGTACGTTTTCTGTTTATGGTATAATAGAGCTAAAGGTTCACAGGGTAAAACAGTGGTGACCAATCCTATTTGGCCATCTACCTTCCTGTAAACTTCAGGTCCAACCCTGATCAAACACAACTGAACAACTAATTAAGATCTTAAGGAGCACTTGATAATTACATACAGGTGTGTTTGATGAGGGTTGGAACTGAACTCTGCAGGTAGATCTCTGGGAAGAGGATTGGACACCCCTGGGGTAAAAACTTGCTTTGATTTTATTCTTCTCTAAACCACTAGATGGCACAAAAAGTCCCTACACTTGCCTAAACCTTTGTTTTACATTGAATGTAGAAATGCGCAATTTGACATTATAATAAACTTTTCCATTTGTTGACATGACATGGTTAGATTCAGATGGTCAGTATCACTTAAGGTGGGTGTCATCACAGATGACAAACTTATTTATAATGAGACTATATTTAAACATACAATATTAATCATAGCATAAAATGTATGTATCGATACTAAAGTAAAATAGTGAGGTAGAAGGCCCCTCTCACCCCATATACATTTCTGTGATTTTTTTTTTTTTTTTTTTTTTTTTTTTTTTTTTAAACAAATCAAACTGCTTTTATTTTTTTCCATCAGAGTTAAGTAAAAGATATTGATTTTTTTTTTCTTCAGTCATACACTATGGAAGCAGTAAAAAAGAAACACAAAGTAGATTTTTCTTAAGGTGTGCCTTAACCCCTGTTGTACCCTGTAAAGCTTAATGGTTTGCCTTCAGACAAAATACAGATATAGTCTATACTCAATTGTGAATACACTGTTAATTCCATATTCTTTCTACTTTACTGCAGGAAATCTTACTAAAAGTGCAAGTTGACAAACTAGACTGCATATATGAGATTATCGTGTGCACATTTTGGCTGGATGTTTAATGAATAAGTATCGACATTCATGTTGCCAGTGTTGTGCCAGATTGCCTCTGCCATGACAGTAGTTGATCTGAAAATTGTCCATAAGAGAAAATTGATTTGATTGAATTCAGGACAGTTCCCAGTGAGGATGTTTAGAGTGACTTATGTCCATGTTCTCTAATTCTTCCCATCAGTCAATGCACTGGCACCCAGCACTTCCCTATCCCAGACAGGCATGTCAGCTCAGAGCCTGGTGATGTCATCAGCGGGCATGGCCAGCGATGGCAGTATGACTCTGACTCTAGCGGACACACAGATACTGGATACGGTCTCTCTCAACCTGAACACACAGGTAAATGCACATAAGTGATAAATGCTTTTAACAGATTATCAAGAGCAATTGCCATATTCTCTGTCAGAGAAATAACTCAAACTGTACTGAGTTCAGCTCTAAACCTAGTATATATGTTTCTTAAGATAGCTACTTTTGGTATTGTATGTGCAATCTGTATGTTATTCACTTGTGTATTGTTGCATTGTTCACCTGTGTATTGGGCCTACAGCAAAAGGATACAAATAATTTTCATAAAAATGTAAAAAGTCTAGTTTAAAACACAAATTGCGTTTACATAATGTTACAGAATTTTTGTATTTATAGGAGTTTCCATTTCAGATGCAAAATACTTTGGAGAAGAGTATTAAATGAAGGTGATTTGGTTAGTAAATCTGGCCATAAATATTTTATGTTTTTTCCCTGGATGAGTGTCATCATGTGACCAATAACCGACATCCGAGAACCGTGGACATGCTAATGTGTTGTTAAATTATTTAAATAGTATCTTAAAATCGCAAGGGGGCACTTAAAGAAAATATTTTGTCAAAAGGGTTCAGTTGACAAAAAACCTTCGAAATCCCTGTTTTTGTTGCTAAAATTTTCCCACATTGTCTTTTTTTTTTTTTTTTTTTTTTTTGTGCTCCCCACGTCTCATTCACAAAGCATGCATACGCACTAGGGATGCAATAATACAGTTAGTCCACGGTTCAATACTTACCTCGGTTTTTAACCACGGTTTTCGGTTCGGTTCGGTTTTAATAGCTTGCCACATCAGAGTGTTTTTTTGCATCTAATTAACAACAAAATAATTCTGTAAATCTCTGTACAATAGAAAAAGAAATGTCTGCTTAATATTCTTTTGAGAGAGGTATTATTTTTCCGATTTTTACGCAAAATAGGATGGGTTTCATTCATACTGGACGCCAGAGGGCGCCCTCGAGCAGAAAATTCATATATGCGTCAAAGAAGTAGCACTGATTACGTTCTGTTCCAGCTTCTCTAATACTGATAAAGGCATAAGGTTAAACGTTTTAAATGATTAAATGTAAGGAGAATAAACACTCGTCTGCAATAATATATGGTTTATTTGTGTTCTTCAAGCCATCTCGGGTATTTTTATAATGATATTTGTAAGCCATAATCGATGTACAGTGTAGAATATATTGCCTGCCTTATTCTATAAGAAGCCACATCAGATCACAAAAGGAAGTTATTTCAAACTATGTTTTATTTCAGACTGATGCTGTGAAGTAAAAGTAAGTTATAATGTTCTCTTTTGTTGGACAACAGGTTTAGAAAGACTTATCATTGCATGTCATTAGAATGAAAGATGCTCTCTGTGTGTTGCTTTTTCAAATACAAGCGCGGAAGCGTTTCCTCATCTCAGCACGTGAAATCGCTGGCACACAGCAAATTTCGAAAGAAATAAAATAAGGAAATTATTTAAATGCAAGTATTGTGACATCCCTAGTACGCACAGATTTGTGCATCACTAATCACTAAAACTTTTGTACTAAAATTTATTATAAATTTAAGAAAAATATAGGAACAACTGAACGTTGCAAAAATCAGACTCTCTCAGGTCTTAGTAATCTATGTATCGCCTGTATATAAAAGGTATGTTTCATCTTAGGATAATAGTTATATGTAATTATATATACGTCCGATAAAATGTCTATTACAATAATATATATATTTATATATTATCTGAATAAGAGTGCAAGTACAGCCTGCAAATGAAAGGTCTGTATAAAAGGTGTTTTATTGTGTACTTTGAGGACTGAGCACACGGCATTGCTTAAAGATCTGACGAGAGCGCGTCTGTACACAGCGTCATATGAGGTTGGGAGGAGTATCTCTGATGAGGGTGACAGAAGGTTGTAAAAAAGCGTGTGCGGAAAGCCCTTACATGGAGATGGTCTGGGCGTGTTTATGCAAATATCTAACCTTGTGCACTCGGCCGCTCATGTTAAAATACTCCAAATTCACAGACATTAGAACCAGGTTAAGAAGAAATTTATGTGCATACGCACATGTTGTGAATTAGGCAAAGTTTTTGTGAGAAGTTTGAATGTGTGTATAAATACTAAAAAATTTACACAATCAATAGTGAATGAGACAAAGTGTCTTCCCAAACTGAAAAAACTTAGATTTCTTATCACAGTAATCATGCATACCACAATATAATAATCTAATCTCTAAAGCTGATTTAAAGCAATATGTATTGTGAAAAGCGCTATATAAATAAACAAAAATATGATATATCAGAGTGTCATTTATGGGTTTCTCAACTTTTTTTTTTTTTTTTTTTTGTGAGACAGTTTGTTGCTTATTACTTTTTATTTAGCTGAGATTTGTGTTTCATGTATACACAGATAATAGATAACCAGGTGGAGGAGAAAGAAGCAGAGACACAGCAAAAGCACCAGTGTTACTACTGCAGTCAGGTGCTGCTGACAGCAAATGCTCTCAGAAGACACTGCAGACAGGCTCATGGAAAGGACCGCTGCCATGTATGCCGTGTCTGCAATAAAGCCTTTAAACGAGCCACACACCTCAAGGTATCATCCGCATACACACCTTCACAGTGTTGAGTAGCTCTACTCTGTGCTGCCAGACAGTCTAGGCCATTTCCACTGGAAAAGATCAAGATGCCTCTAACATCTGCAGTTCAGACTATGATTGCTGGAGATTCTTGGGCCAATCATCCTTATTGCGGAGCCACTGTAGACATACAGGTGCATCTCAAAAAATTTGAATATTGTGAAGAAGTTTATTTTTTGTTTGTAGCTTATTTCAAAAACTGAAACTTTCATAAATTCTAGATTGATTACATGTAAAGTAAAACATTTCAAAAGTGTTTTTGTTTTAATTTTGATGATTAGAGCTTTCAGCTCATGAAAGTCAAAAATCCAGTATCTCAAAATAGTAGAATATTTACATTTGAGTTTCATTAAATGTCTATCCCTACAGTATAAATTCCGGGTTGCTCTTGTTCTTTGAAACCACAATAATGGGGAAGACTGCTGACTTGGCAGTGGTCCAGAGGACAATCATTGACACCCTCCACAAAGAGAGTAAGTCACAGAAAGTCATTACTGAAAGGGATGGCTGTTTACAGAGTGCTGTATCAAAGCATATTGAATGTATAGTTGACCGGAAGGAAGAAATTGGGTAGGAAAAGGTGCACAAGCAACAGGGATGACCACAAGCTTACTGTCAAGTAAAGCTGATTGGGAGAGCTTCACAAGGAGTGGACTGAAGCGGGAGTCAGCGCATCAAGAGTGACCATGCTCAGACGTCTTTAAGAAAAGAAACTTCTGAAACAGAAGCAATGTCAGAAGCATCTTACCTGGGCTAAGGAGAAAAAGACCTGGGCTGTTGCTCAGTGGTCCAAAGTCCTCTTTTCAGATAAAAGTAAATTTTGCATTTCATGTTGAAATCATGATCCCAGAGTCTAAGGAAAGACAGGAGAGGCACAGAATCCAAGCTGCTTAAAGTCCAGTCTGAAGTTTCTGAAGTCAGTGATGATTTGGGGTGGTGTGACGTCTCCTGGTGTTGGTCCACTGTGTTTTGTCAAGTCCAAAGTCAATGCAGCCATCTACCAGGAGATTTTTGAACTCTTTATCCTTCCATCTGCTGACAAGCTTAATGGAAATGCTGATTTCCTTTTCCAGCAGGACTTTAGCACCTGCCCACAGTACCAAAACCACTTCCAAGTGGTTTGCTGACCATGATATTACTGTGCTTGATTGGCCAGCCAACATGCCTGACCTGAACCCCATTGAGAATCTATGGGATATTTTCAAGAGAAAGATGAGAAACAGTCAGTCCAACAATATACAGATGATCTGAAGGTTCAATAGTGCCTCAGCAGTGCCACAGGCTGATCGCTTCCATGCCACACTTCACTGATGCTGTAATTTGTGCTAGGAGCAAGTAATTTGTGCTGCTTACCAAGTATTGAGTGCACAAATGAACATACTTTAAAGAACTTGAACATTTCTGTTTTAAAAATCCATTTTTTGATTGATCTTATAAAATATTCTAATATTTTGAGATGCTGGATTTTTGACTTATATGAGGTGTAAGCTCTAATCATCAAAATTGAAACAAAAAAACCTTATAAATGTTTTACTTTACATGTAATTAATCTTTTTCACAATATTCTAATTTTTTGAGATGCGCCTGTATAGTACCTCTTCCAGACATCTTAATTATCAACCTGATGGAGGAAATGGCCATTTTGACAGTTGAGCTGTTAACTTATAGCCATTTTCTGATTTGTTCAGCTGATCAATCTTTAGTTGACCTTTTAGTAACTCATCAACATTAACATCATTACTGTATTCTCAGGTCTTTCCTTTGGACTTGTGTCACCTGAAATTTACAGCCCAGTGAAACAGAAAGTCATGATTTAACAAGAGTCATGTTCCATTACTTTTTTACCCATGATATTCTCTGGAGGTGCCAGTAATTGTGATACACAAGTATTAGAGAAAAAAATCACTTTATCAAATCTATCTACTAAAAAAAACAAAAATAAATGTAAATAATTACATTTGGAAAAAAAAAAAACAAAAAAAAACAGATAGTTGGAGCTGATGGCATTGAGTGCAGGCTTATGGTCTCTCTCCCACTTTGCTTCCTGTCCACTCTCCATATTGTCTTGTCTAAATAAAGACAAAAACTACCAAAAATAAACCTTTAAAAAATCACACATATACAGATTAAGTCTTCAGATAGCAATCTCTCCTTGATCCTTGATTAAAATTTTACTAATTATTCACTCACCAGTAGTTTCTGTTAATCCAATGACAAGTGGTCAGTGCAAAATACAGGTGTAAATTGGGTCCAACATATTTTGGGACACTGTGATGTGCCAGCACTTCAAATAAAGTGTCATCACATCTGTCTTGATGCATTCTCAACTGCAAAAGCACTATACTTTGCTGTTTATATGCAGTTTTAAAATGAGCACCTGCGTGCACATGCAGAATTTTGATATGCCTGATATCAATTCATTTAAAGCAGGTACTCCACTAAAATAACTGAGAAATCTGCTTGAAAGGGGTTCAAGTACGAAGCAGAACTTATCAAATCAAAGTAGAAGTTCCATTGTCAGTTGCAACAGAAGGCTAAAACGTTTGAAGTAGGTGGGCCCACTTTTACTAAAATGGTTTGAAACTCTTGAACGAAATGAGGTATTTTTATAAACAAATAATCTCAATCAGAGGTCACAGCAAAAAAAAAAAAAAAAAAAAAAAAAAAAAAATTGGGGAGTTTCACCACTTGGTGGTGCTATAACATGAAAAAAGACATGACTAAAAGTACTGTAAGCACCTGTTAGTCCGACTGACTGAAAATTTGGTATGCAGTGTCTTTGTCCAGTAGTGTCTATGAGGGCCTTGCCGTATCTTGAAAAACATGACCGCCATCAGCCAAACAAGTTTGGGCACCCTTTAAACAAGGTTATCGGAGGCAGATTGGAATGAAACTCAGTGTGCCTGTTTGATTTATGGCTCTAGAGGTCTGTGAGAAATTTGAAAGGATTCGGCCACCAGTGACACTGTAGTGTTTTACAGCTCTTACATCATGCAGTTTCACACAAACACACAATATTCATATCATATGTTAGATTTCCTCATTCTAAATAACTTTGCCTCAAGAACCACTGCTGTCAATCAAACTTTTCGTGAAATATGTGATATCATGGGAAAAAAGCAGCTACTTTTTCGAACTCTTCATAGACGGTTTGTCTAATTTTCACCAAAACTGACACAGACCATCTTCCGACGGTCTATGCCAGGGGTGGCGAACTCCGGTCCTGGAGAGCCGCAGCCCTGCAGAGTTCAGCTCCAACCCTAATTAAAACTCTATGCAAAAAAAATATCTAAGGCTTTTTGATAGACCTAACTGTTCTCAAATAGCGCACAAATGAAAATGACGACAAGCTCCCCAAAGTGGACACAAAGGCCCATTTTGTTGTTTATCAAATTATAGTATTCATTCATTTAATAATAGTAGTCAGTATATGAACATATATCCAAATACATAACATGCATATGTCTAGAATTTACACTCAACAGGTCGATGCCTATTATAACTATTATCGTCACAATATAAGTCATGTTTTTTTTTGTTTTTTTTCTTTTTCACACAGGATGGCAGCAGTCTGCTCCATTTCATGACAAAATTTAACAAACAGCAACCAACAATTTACAGGCATTGCTTGAGATATATAAATCTATATCTATTATATAGATATAATATCAGCAACTCATGAATAAACACATAATAGCTGCTAAACAATCACTTTTTCCCCATGTAAAACCAACTGTTATCAGTAATCACACTTTAAAATACCCCCTGTTGAAAGGCTCTGAGTTTACAGCACATATTGACTGATATTTATCCTACTTTTGCTTATCTCAGTGTCAGTAGCACTTCATGACTAAATGCTCATCTAAATAATACATTTAATTCCTTTTGAAAATACATTACTGTTTCCCATTCACTAAATTATTTTCTGTTAATCAACAGCAAGTCAAAGAAGTATTGCCTAGATATTAATTGTCCTATAAATGGGATTATACATTTTATTTTGATCCTCTAGAACTTTGTAACTTTTAAAAACTTGCAAATCTCTCTTTCAGGAGCACGAGTATGTCCATAAGAAGGGACCCAAAGTGAACTCTCAGAAACCCAAAGTGTTCAAATGCCCTAATTGTGACAAAGCGTTTGCCAAACCCAGCCAGTTAGAAAGACACAATCGCACGCACACAGGTAAAGCAAATCTTCACTCTTACTTTTGTCTTTTCCAACATATAGAAATCTCTGTACAGCATAGCAATTGATGCCACTAAACTGTTATCTTGTGAAACTTGTAAGTCTCCTCAGTAGAGTTCATCATATGCCTTTACAGTAGGACTTTGAGTCGATTAAAAATTGTAATTTAAATATTGTGCTGATTAATTTAATTGATCAATATTCTGAAATCATAGACATTTTGTGTGTGTGTGTGTGTGTACATTTAAAATGAGTTAAACTTTTAAAAAAGTACATTTTAATACTCCATTATTATGAATTTATTACTTAAATATAAATGTTAAATTGACAACCACAAACACCATATAAGTTCACTCAGATTTTTGAGAGCAAAATGTTTTTGAATTACCCTCCTTGATATGTCAGTGTATGATGTAATGCAGATTTTTCTATCTCCTACGAATAATTCGTCGGCATGTTTATTCGGTTTCAGGTGAGCGGCCCTTCAAGTGTCCGCTGTGTGACAAAGCGTTTAATCAGAAAAGTGCTCTGCAGGTGCACACAGTCAAACACACAGGCGAGAAGCCCTACAGATGTGAAGTGTGCACTATTAGCTTCACTCAAAAAAGCAACATGAAGCTGCATATGAAGAGATCTCATGGTTATCTGCCATCCTCTAACAAACTGAATGGTATGTGTGGGGCATCTTCAGTTCTGTCAGTTCTTCATCAGCTTGTGTTTACTGATCAAAAGGCTTTTAAGATCATAAGAAACAAATTCAGTCTTTGTGACTCGTAGTGTGTGTAGATGCATATTTGCATCCAAAATGGTGAAACCAAATTAGAGTTAACTCTCCTCAGTTGCTTTGGTTATAAGAAGCCCTTTTTTTCTCTCTCTGTAAGACCGATTTTAAAGCTAATCAACTGACCTGATAGCTTATTTTTCTATTTTTCATAATCCCAAAGCAATAATATTGGATTATACTTTTCAATTTCTGTAAATGAGAAAAAAAGTGTTTTATATTTTGTCTGTATTAAATGATGTCAGTAAAAACTGACTCAATTCTGTTAACCTTTCTTTAATTTGTTTACAGCAAAACCACAAGAAGTAGAAGTGGTGTTGGAACATGATTCTGAGTCAGATTCCCAGCAGGCACCGTCACAAGAGGGCAAAGAGACTCAGTCAGGGCTGGATCTGGAGGAGGTGGTGCAGGAGTCTTCAGAAGACTGGCAGTGCCCCATCCCTACAGTCTTCCCATGAACACCCGATAGCAGCACACATTCAGCTCGATCTGACTTCAGTAACATTTGCTTAATTTGATATTTGATATATTTTTATTCTTGTCAGCGAGTGTGACTTGCTTTGCACAAATCACACATTTGTTTATGTGAATGTACATTATTTTGTATACTTCTTGTTGCATTAGAAAACCAGTCAGAGACAGAACTTACTGTTGAGTTTGAAAGTTTAATTTTTTTAAAGTTTTAATTTTTAATTTGGAGCCATATTTGTCACTACTAAGTAAAGATTGTAATTATGTATTGGAATGGACATTCTGTAGTTTTCAGTTGTATCCTTACCTGTGGTAGAACTACACCTATTTAGCACAGACAACACTGTCTGACATTGTCAGTATGTCAAAAGACTGCATAATTACATCTAATATACCAGAGTTGTAGAGCTGTTTATTTGATTCAGTCCGCTCTATATCATATAAATCAGTTTTATAGGAATAATCCAATTTTGGCAAACATGTTTGTAATATGCGAAAGTATTTAAGAATAAATGTAGGGGGGGTTTTTTCAGTGTTGATTCATTTTTCAATGTTTATCCACTTATTTTTGTTTTTCTGCAGCTTCATTCTGGGCTTTTAATCTATTTATATGAATATATAGACCATTTCGCTAGATGTAAACATACTGGTCCCGATACGCTTCCTGTTTCTTTTTCTTTTACTTTACACAAACATCACAAAAAAATACAACCAACATAACATTTGACTGGATGAAAATGTTACATTCGCACCTTTAAGATGTATTTGTATATGTGAAAAAAAAAAAACAGGAAGTGCTTCTGGTCCAGTGTTGTTTACATCTAGCGAAATGGTCTATAAGTTTTATATATGGGTTTACTTACTGATTAAGTGGGGAAAGTACTGAGTAATTTAAAGACCTCTAGGGTAGGGGTCACCAAACTTGATCTTGGAGGTCCTCTATTTATGACAAACAATTGAGGTTTGAAGAATGCGCTGAAAGACGGGTAGGAGCCAAAGTCTGACACCGTTTTCATATGAAGTTAAGGGAACTGAGGCCATTACGAATTCGTGTACAGTTTATGGAATGGATCGCAAATTTTTTAGGGCTATACTGTTATATAATTACTGTAAATTTTTAAATAACATTAAAATTATGTTGGTAGCATGTTACCAATAGCAAGCCCCAAATGAGAGGTATTAAAAACAGCATATGACTTCAAAATGGCAACTGTGTAAAAATCTAATGTAAAGTTGATTTATATTGAACTAAAACAAACCCAGCCTCCTATATGCCATTAGTGGATTCTTTTTTGCATCTGATTTAAAATTTTGTAACAAAAAAACTAAACCAAACTGATTCTAAATGCTAAATAGGCAAAAAAAAAAGAACTACAAAAAAGTTTCACACTTTTAATTGTCGCCATTAATCAGGTGTAACAAACACAGAAGACATCAAATATCCTTTAGTTTAAATAAGACCCCTTTTTCCATTTGTTTTTGTATGAATAGAAAATGAAGGCTCAAACTATGTCGAGCAAAGGGCACAGAATCAGTCATACTCAAACTACGTGCAGAAATCTATGGTTACCAAATTCATTAGCAATCTCCAGAACCAAACAAACATTTAAAACAGTTTGTGTTTGGAAGTGTAATATACATTGTGGATATCAGAACATAAGTTATGCATTACAGATGCAGACCACTCCTGGCAAACCCCATCACACTGTACGGAGAAGACTGTTCATCAACAGATAAAAGGTGTTGAAAACACATTTGAGGTCTAATACACAATATGCTAAGAGAGGTACTGGTAACACTTAAGCTGTGTAAAGGTAAGTATTGACACTACAGAGACAAGACAATTTCAGAGATCAAAGATTATACACAACTATGTCAATACAATTTTGACAAGACTGAACAGGAATCATTCAGGAGACACAGATTGTGTTGTAACATATCAGTGCAAAAGCCTTTTCAAGTCAATGTTACTGTATTAGAAAAATTTAAAAAACTTTTTTGCATTCGTTTTCCATCCTTTTCCTCTTTATCTTCAAATGGGAAAAGGTAATGAGGTTTCAACGCTTGGTAGATGAAGCAGACTGGCTTCCTCCCTGAAAAAGAGACAAATAAACACAAGCTAAAATAGGCTGACAATGTTACATGTTCAATACTGATGAAAAAAAACTGTTACCATTTTGAAGATCCTGGTTAAGGTGTCTCCACGCCCCTTTTGGCCTTTGGTGGAGCTCTGTGATTTCTGGTCTCTCTGTTAATAAAGCAGATAGTGTTGTGGATACTGTGGTTTTTTTTTTTAATTTAGAGGTGTCTTCAGTGTTCGAATTGGGGGGGGGGGGAGTGGGGGGGCTGGGGGGCTGGGGGGCCCCGGACCTCCCATAATACGCAAAAAAATATATGCTTGGGGGGGGTCCCCTGGTTTTTCAATAAAAATATAATACTTCAAACATAAAACTAGTGATAATGAAATGAAAAGATTCGATTGCTGTATTAAATTTAGACCTGCTCACGTTAAATCATATTTTATTATTACGCGTTTTTACAGCGTTGCGCATTATAACCAATCACACACGACTCTGTTGAGTTTAGAATGCAGTGGCCCCAATAGGGTCTGGCTGCAGACATGCACCTGCACTCTCAGACGTCTGCACTTCCGCAAGTGACGTAATTTGCAGTCTATTTTATTTTTTACTTTATTTTTATATATTTATTATTTTTTTTAATCGAATCTCTCAACATTTTACAACAGTAGCCAGGTGGTGAAGACAAGAAAAAATAAACTAAATTACAATGTCACTCCCAATCGCCACCTGCACTCTCAGCTACCTGCGACGTCACTTGCAATCCACACAAATCGTGCGTGTTCCCAGTGGAGACAATAAGCTGTGTTGGTTAAACGATTAAAACTAATTTGGCATAATATACAGGGTCCTGCAAGTCACCTGTAGGAGATAAAAACAAGACCCGCAAATCCGTGGCCACAGAACAGCAGAATATGAACCAGAGAATATGAAGTCTCTCGTTAAGCGCTTTCCTCCCGTAGAAAACCATAAATATGGCTCAATGTATTAAGATGCAATTAAAAGATCAAATTCGATATACAGTTTATTAATATAATGTATATGTAGGCTATATAGTGTTTTCCTTGGCATAATAGTGACATAACGGATTAAGATGATAAAGACTAAACTTAATATGCTCCTATTCATTATTAAAACAACTACACACAAGCAGGTGAGCCCAGAATAAACGCAACGCCGCGTACATTCATATTTTCCCATAAAGAATAATCTCTACTGCTGTTTTATATCATTGTCTTTTGTTTATGTTGATTTTCTATGGGAGGAAAACGTCTATTTAACGCATTGCGTTCTGGGCTCGTCAGCTTGTCTATACAGAGTTGATCCTTTTAGTATCACATAATGCCTTTCTTATGGCGCGTTCATATTTGCTGGTATAACGTTAGACAGCAGTAAGGTTTACATTGAATTTGGTATTTATCATCTAAGTCCGTTTTGCCACATTAAGCGTTTGCTGGGCAAGTATAAAAGTTAAAGTTTAGGCATTCATGGCCATATGCTTGCCTTGAAGTACATGAAATTAATAAACCATATTACAAATTTAATCGTTTAATGGCACTTAATGTATCTCAATATATTAAGCCATATCAAATGTTAATGGTTTTCTACGGGAGGAAAAAGCTTAACGAGAGACTCTGCGCATTGTGTTCATATTCTGCTGTTCTGTGGCCACGGATTTGCGGGTCTTGGTTTTATCTGCTACGGATGACTTGCAGGACCCTGTACGTTATGCTATTAAATTAGTTTTAGTCGTTTAACGACCACAGCGTCTCCATTGGCAACGCGCACCATTTGTGTGGATTGCAAGTGATGTCGCAGGTAGCTGAGAGTGCAGGTGGCGATTGCGAGTGGCATTGTAATTTAGTTTATTTGTTCTTGTCTTCACCACCTGGCTACTGTTGTAAAATGTTGAGAGATTCAATTAAAATAAATAAATAAATAAAATAAAGTAAAAATAAAATTGACAGCAAGTGATGTCACTTCCGGAAGTGCAGTTGTCTGAGAGTGCAGGTGCATCTTCTCCAATCAGAGGCGTTCGTCATTGCTAAAACCTGGAGTTTTGTTCAGATTGAACTCGCGAATTCCCTCATCATAAGCAACAAAGTGCAGATGTATGAACTATGTAGGTAAGAGATTACTTTATCATACAGTGTATGGACAGCTTCATTGATTATAAAAGGAGTTATGAGTGCTTATGACTAGTAACACTAATATAGTTAATATCACACGAAGAGTGCCTTTTTTTATTTTTTATTTTTTTTGCAAAAATCACAAATATGATATTGATTTTATACAACAGTTCAATAAACTAGAAGTTAATATTAAGAGACTTAAGTTTTAGACACCATATTGCCTTGCTCTATATCGCCAACAAAAAATCATTCCAAACACAGCCACTGCACTGTTTTGCGTTTCTAAACAACATGACGGTGTTTCGTTCCTGAATTAATCAACCGATTAAATGATTCGGTTCAGTCGAAATGACTCACTTATTAACTGTGACTTACTGGCACCTACTGGCGGTTGTAATTCCACATTTAAAGCACCTTTTCATTTTTTAAAATAATTTTAAATATCAGCATTTAGCGTTTTAGGATTAAAATATTTAATAATACCCCCAAGAGCTTTTACACAATTCGAACACTGGGTGTCTTCATGTCTCCAAAATTGGAGAACATCATTTTGTCACTGTTGTCACTGAACAGTGAGTTATGAAACAACAGCTCCTGACAAAAAGCAAATTCATGGTCATGAAAAATGATAAATTTTAAATAACTAAGCTACTGATTACTAATAAAGTACTACAAGATACACTCTTAAAAATAAAGGTTCCAAAAGGCTGTTTTTGCAGTGATGCCATAGAAGAACAATTTTTGGTTCCCCAAAGAACTTTGCAGTGAACAGTTCCTAAAAGAACCATTTTGAAGAACATTTTAAAAATCTAAAGAACCTTATTCAACTCTAAAGAACTTTTTCTGCATTTGAAAGGTTCCACTGATATTCAAGGTTCCTTATAGAACCATGGATGCCAATAAAGAGCCTTTATTTTTTAACTGGGGTAGTGGGAGTTTGCTGTTTCCATGAGTCAAATAAAATTGCAAATTCATTTTAGTGTGTTAATTGCCCCCGGTCTACCCTAATGTTAACAAATTTCTTAAAAGGGAATAGTTATCATCCTCAGAAGACTTACCCTAGATTTGGGGGTAGAGGGAGATACCTAATTAGGAAAAGAAAAATACAATGAAAATCATCAATTTAAAAATCTTGAAAATGAAAAATTTTGGTCTGGTGCAAAAGACAGGGAAATAATAGGAAAGAGAGATACAAACAATAGTTCTGAAAAAGTGCACGACAGCATTCTCATCTGGACGGCGACGAGGAGATGCGCTTGATCTTTGAGGTGATGCAGACAAACCACCACGAAAAGATCCCTGTATTGAAGAGATGACATCTTTGATCATTAAACATAAGAACAGTACCTTCTAAAATCTTTGGTTCAAGCCTTTGGTTAAAGACAGCAGGAAAATAGGAAAGTGGGAAAAATGAAATAGTAGGCCTACTGTATTATGAATAATGTACAGTTTTGACATACTGAAATGTGACATTAGTGACATACTGTTTTTTGACTATGTAGTAGGGAAGTTTGCATATTCAAATACATTGTTCACCTCCCTCCTTTTTTATTTCTTTATTATTTCTGTATTAGTCTGCATATCAGAGGTTAAAGGTTCCATTACTTGCTCTTAAATGAAATTGAAATTAGCAACAAAGGCTTGGAATGAGATGCGTAAGAAAATAGTGCTACACATAAAAGTGTTTTCAAGACAAAAACCTGACAAATAAAAAAAAAAAAGAAAAAAAATCTGAACATTGTCTAAAGGTGTGGTAAAAGTGGTATCCACTTTATTTTGCATCACAGACCAATTCAGGATTATGCATTTTGTCCCCTCGTGTCAGTCACAATGAACTTTCAAATTGCTCATAAAGCAGCTGTAAAAGTTGGACAAGAAGTGGCTCTATAAATGTTGAAAATAAGGATGTGCCTGAAGCCACATGGATCCTTCTTCATTCGTGGTGGCAAGGGGTGTTCCCCTACTTGAAATAAACATTAAACCATAAATCATCAAATGTTTGCATATTTGTATTCTGTATGGTGAAAACAATTAGTTAAAAGAGACAGTTCTGTTTTAAAATACATATTTAAATAAAGTTTAAGAGGTTAAATGTGTAACAAAATCTGGGTCATTCTATGGAAATGTCCATTTTTCTGTAGAATCTTTCCTAGCCTTTACAGAAATATTATACTTGAAAAACACATTAGGGTTATAATTTCTTTATATTTTAAAATGTAACAATATGTTATTTGAACAATTACACCTTCTTGAGCCATTTGTGTGGCAATATTTGTTTTTAAATTAACCATTTAAAATACAATAATGTATTCATAACTATCAAATATATGACGTAAATGGCATAAAAAAACTAAATGCAGAATAAATATTATAAAATCTATCATATTAAATATATAATATATAAATAATATAAAAATATATAATATTACAAAAAAAATATAAAGTAGAGGTCCCCTGGAGTTGTGTCACTGGTGTTACCATTTAACAAAAATTTATTTTGAAATAAAAATCACACTGATCACATTACTTGACTTGACATTACTTGATGTTAAGTCTACTGTCTCTGTTCAGTTATCAGAAAAGTTCTCATTTATCTCACGATTTCATATGAAGCTTTTAGTTGAAGTCACTGGAATGACCTACTTTATCGTTTGGGAACTGTAAAAAAAAAAAAAAAATTAATTAAACTAATTAATTTAGTGAGTGTAATATGATTGATGATGTGGTTTGATACCTTGCAGCAACCATTAATGTAAAATGCATTTTTCATGAAAATTGTCACTGGTGTTACCTTCAGTATATCAGGTCTTATGTATGTCACTGGTGATTCATTGTGTCACTGGTGTTACTGTGGGGGTTTTTTTCTGTCCCATTACATAAATACAACATAATCTCCTTATTTCTTGTATTTCATTATTTTTCTGTAACTCTGGCTGCATGTGCTGAAATAAAAATTGAGAAATAATATTTCATAAAAACCTTTAATATTGCCAAAGACGGTAACACCAATTACACAAAAAATGGTACATGTGGTCTTTAAATAATTGCACAAAAAAAAAAATAAAAAAATAAAATCAAAAGGTAATCTTGCACTTTATTAGTAACTGTGGTGTTCTGCAGATAGATTTTACACGTTTGAATCTAAGTTTTTATACATATAGTCCTAATAATGTTTCCAAAATGTCCTGCTATCTTGAAACTATCATGATGGAAGCTTCCATTTTTAAAAATATCTGGATTTGTGCTAATTTGTCTGTGGTGTTATTGTCTCCACTGGCGGAGAGAGTGATAACACCCCAGACATATGTGCTTATACGCTTAAGCACCAGTATCTGAGTAAAAGGAATCTTGTTTACCAAAATTGAAAAATTACGCAAATACCTTATCTAGAAAAGCAAAGGTAATGAGTTTAAAATGAATGACAAATTCTAAATAATATATAAAAACAGCTTAGATGATTTAGTAAGACAGCACTTCGAATGATTGTGAATTGCTTCAGATGTATTCAGATTCAGTTTAGCCAATTCACTGAAAATAAAGAACCAACTCAAAAGCATGGTTAATTCATGAATGATTGACAGTTGCTGGTTTAGTGGTCGGAAATACAGGACACACATAATGACTGCTTAAATATTTCCAGGGAAAACGTTTCTCCTGTTAGTCTGAGCATTCATGGTATATACGAGCACACAGCCGCACACCTTCAGGCACTGCCTTCCTTGTTATGATGAAACTGAAGTAGTGACAAATATTTTCTTCTGTGTTGTGACGTACATTGATAGGATTTGATTTGATATGATTGTTGTGGTAACTTGGTCCTATCCATTGGTTTTTGATTGAATTTTGAGATGTAATTGTTGCATTCAAAAATAGAGGCCGATGAATGTGAGCTTGCAGAGCCAGGGTTCAAGCAGTGTGGAATACAACAGAAACAGAATGAGGGCCTCTGTTTATAGCCAGTGATTGGTTGAGCCACACTGCATTCAGTGTAGACAGTATCACAGATTATAATGGGTTCCATTGGTTTTTGTAGTTTATAATAGGAGTGTTTTTTAATAGAAGCAATATGGTGATGAGTGAAAGCTATCCAAGGTCTGTACAGACAAACACAGAACTTTAAAGAGCTTTTTTCCTTTTATTTTAAAACTTGATATTATTGTTTTAATCATTAAAGGGGTCATCGGATGCAAAGTTTACTTTTACATGTTGTTTGAACATTAATGCGTATCGGCAGTGCATGTACACATCTACCCTATAATGATAAAAATCCATGCAGTGGTTTTTAATTAATCTGTAAAATAATATCCCCTTTTTCAAATCGAGCCATTCTCAGATGCCTGTCGGTGTGACGTACCGACATAGGCCGCTCCCACGATAGTTGATCGACATGAGCGTCTTACCTCAGACCCGCCCTACGTCAGCAGTAACAGTCCGAGTGCCATTGTTTCGATGCCGGAGCAGGGATGTAAGTTAGACAAGAATATCTCAGATTGAGCGATTGAGGTGTTGTGTTGCTGGATGTAATAATGAACATAGTGATCTTCATTTACTCCCGACATCTGAGCAGCTGAAGATGCAGTGGAGTACTTCGTTTGTGAAGGGAATGTGCCTCCCAATCTACATAAATGCATCTATGTTTGTGCAAATCATTCGTGATCCAGCTTCACTTACAGCAGAAGTGAGTATAAGGTTTTTTTTTTTTAATGAATCTCTGCAATCACCTTTCCTTATAACGTGCTAGTTAGCAAGCTTCGCAGCTAAACGTGCTAAATCCGGCTGAAGTAAACAATCTCTCAGAGCACAGCTCGTCACTCCACAGAGACAAGAGAGGGGTGGGGCAAGCAGAGCTCATTTGCATTTAAAGGAACAATCCATCTGAATGGGTTGATTTTTGCTGAGCTCATTTTGACATGGTAAAAAGGGTGTTGTTTTACACTACCATTGAGAATTTTTAACCAAAGTATATTATAAACTTTTCATTAAGACCCTAAAGATCATATCAACTTGTGGAAAATGGGCATCCCCTTTAAAATATATTTACAGAAATTCTGAAATAAACAAGAATGAAAAAAAAATCAAGTATACAAGGTGTATTTGCTAAATGTAAGCTGCTTTGAAAGGGAAAAATTACATTAATAAAGGGCTTTTCATGTACTTTAGTTAAACTTCCGGTTTAAGTCGTGCCCACTTTCGGATGTTTCCAAATACAGATACAGATGCGAAGGCAAATGCAAATATTAACTAGGATGTACACCCCTAGTGGTAAACACTGAAAACATAGTATTTATTAAAACCAAGTTTAAAGCCAACTGTTTTTACATTTCTCCAAAAAGAACTACAATAATTCTGTAGCAAGCATGTTTCATCTATATATTTAACTTTTTTTTGCATGAACTGATATTGTTTTTAATAGTTATGTTCTGTTTAGGTTTAACGTGTGTGTGTATAAGCATGGGCTGAGGAGTATAAAAGTCAATACAACACTGTTTAAGCCATGGGTTGTTGTAGTAAATCTACAAGATCTAGAAGGCATTTGTCTGGTTTTATGCTCTTTGCAAAATGCTAGAATATTATGAAATCCATTTGTTACTTTACACTTATACATGTTTAAACAAAGTAATTTTGTACTATACTAACAAAGCGTCTTAAGGCCTTTTCACACCAACACAAGTGTACAGCACAAAAACTCTGTTCAGACCAATGCATAAAAAACAGCAGAAGAGCTGAATGAACATGTAGATTCACTCTGTGACAGTAGATGGCGTTACTCCGGGACACAAAATGCTACATAACTTTCTATTTTTGACACCTACTTGTCACGGAGAAGAAAGAAATTCAGAGATTGTTGTATTCACTGTGGTATCTATCAAATAACACCAAACACACACCCAGCCTAGTAAAACAGTAGGCAAAAAGTACCCAGATTACGTACTGCTTCCAGCAACATTCCGAAGTGTGCATCTGATGGACACTTTGCTATCCCATGAGGCCATGAGAGAGGATTTGTAAAGTGAAGCAAGTGACAGTATAGATCACATGACAGTGACAGCAAGGCAGATGCAGTACATCTGAATTTCATTCACACTATATAGAACTTACTTTTTTTAACAGTTGCGAAGCAAGTTTCAAGCCAAATGTAGTACCTACTATACAGTATCCTATTTTGGACACAGCGACAGGGACAAGATTACTGGTTCCAGATTTTTCTTCTGCTATTCACTGTCCCTTAGCAAAATACCCTGTTCATGAGTCATGGTTTTACGTATTGATGGACTCATTGACGGATGCTCATGTTGGTCTGAACAGATGCATTAATAGACATTTATTCAAGTCTTGGTGCAAGCAAGCCTTTGTGTCCATCCATGCCCCAAAACGCTTATCCTCTGTAGGGTCACAGGAATGCTGAAGCCTATCCCAGCTACTCTCCCAGCTCACACACACACACACATCTACAGACAATCTAGACTGTGGGGAAAATTGGAGCACCTGGAGGAAACCTTTGCCAACATGGTGAGAATAAGGCCTACTGGCTCAGCTGGAAACTGAAACCAGGGATCTTCTTGCTTTGAGGCAACAGTGCTGCCCACTGAGTCATCGTGCTTCCCCCTCTATATACATTTTAACGCAGTACAATTAAAACTGGATCTGAAAAACGTTCCACACAAATGGTGAATGGCATCTACAATCATATTGGTTTCTGTTTGACTCATCCTCAGACTTATCCTGAGGTTACCATAGTCAGCCTGATCTAGATTGTATCCAGGCCAGATGGTTCACTCGCATCCAGCAAAGACCATAACATAGCCCTTCCTAGCCAGAAATCCCTATGACCAGACAAGCCACAAACGCATCATGCCAGGGCCAGCTAAAACCGCAACAGAGACCTAAACAACTATAGCAAGACTGTTATGCAGACACTCGCCAATAATAACTCCATGATCTTAGCCTGCCAGACTACAACTCCTAACTCCACTGAATACCATCAAGTTCAATACCATCAATGTTTGACATCATCAGTCATGCTGCTATTGATTATATTGTTAGGCCATCTTCATAAGTTTTCTTTGGCTACAGTATATTCATCAAGTCAGTTTGCTCTTTCATCTTAAATCTTTTTTTTTTTTTTTTTTTTTTAAATGTATAGAATGAACTTATTCTCTTTTATTTTTGTTTTACTGGTATGGAAATATATGAAATGATTATGTAAATTAAAATATATCATTAAGAAACAAAAACACACACAAGCTTCCTAAATTATAAAATGTGAGGTACAGATTCACCAAATTAAAAATGCATAGGCTCCCAGTCTTTGGAATTTTTAGATATTAGAACTATTTGGATTTTTTTCTTGATGTCATTTATACACACACACACACACACACACACACACACACAAGTCTTTTGGTTACAAAATTTGCTTCTGTGAATATGTTTCTCATAGGGGCTTGACTCATCACCATCTGGGACTCACTGAGGTATGGGGCCTGGGCTTTCATGTTTTATGGGTACTAGTGTTAGCCCATGAAGAGAAGATGGCCATTGTGAACAAACTTTCTGTTTTAGATCCATCCTCTTTGTGTTTTATGAAGCCTTGTACCTCAGTGGCATCATGGCCAGTTTCCTCTCATAGTTCCATCAACATCCCCCTTGAATTTAGTTTATTCCCCTTTGCATTCAGTTTCATCTTACTATTAAAGGAGAAGTCCACTTCCAGAACAAAAATTGACAGATAATGTACTCACCCCATGTCATCCAAAATGTTCATGTCTTTCTTTCTTCAGCCGTAAAGAAATTATGTTTTTTGAGGGAAACATCTCAGGATTTTTCGTTAGGGTCTGATCTAACGAAACGATCAGTTATTTTCATAAAAATAATACAATTTCTATATTTTTTAATGTCAAACGTTTGTCTTGTCTCACTCTGGCTGAACTGTTTTTTTCCGGGTCATGACAGTTAGGATACGTTGAAAAATTCCCATCTCATGTTCTTCCTCAACTTCAAAAGTCTTATATCACTGTTTTGCCTTTTTTTGTTAAGGGTGTTTGATCTTTTTTGCATGTTCACATTGCAACGTCTGGGTCGGTACTTCTGCAGTGATGTAGGATAATTTTGAAATGATTTTTGAAGTTGAGGGAGAAAATACCCTAACTGTCTTGAGCCAGAATACACAGAGTTCAGGGAGAGTAAGACAAGACGACCGTTTGAGATTAAGAAGAATTTAAATTGTATTTTTTTTATGAAAACAACCAATCGTTTTGCTAGATAAGACCCTTCTACCTTGGCTTTGATCATTTACAACCGCATTTGTGATTGTTTGAAGCCACATTTAAACTGCATTTTGGAAGTTCAAACTCGGGGCACCATAGTAGTCCATTATATGGAGAAAAATCCTGAAATGTTTCCCTCAAAAAACATACTTTCTTTAAAGCTGAAGAAAGAAAGACATGAACATCTTGGATGACAAGGGGGTGAGTACATTATCTGTAAATTTTTGTTCTGGAAGTGGACTTCTCCTTTGAGATGAAACGGTTGCCTCAATGAGGCATTGGGGCAATCCTTAAACTGAAATCCATTCTGAAATCCCCATCCTTCACTGTGTTGCTAAGCAGTTACCACATATTGCTCCTGTGGGACTGAAGAAAGTATACTGTTAGTTATTTTGCTTGTTAGTAAAGTTAAGCATTTTGTGAAAACTTTTTTTTTTTTTTTTTTTTTACTGTATTTCACTTCTTGAATGAAACATTTTGAACCTAACTGCTACATTAGAAGTTTCAAACTTAAGGAATGTCTAAAGAAACCACCTTTAAAACAATGTCAGAGCAAATACATTCTCTAAAAATTTATATAATTATAAATCTTCATCAAACAGTCAAAACTATTTTGCTTAACCCTAGCAGCAAGGAAAGACTGCCTGTAAATAACAAACTGAACCTGAACTTATGTTCTGTATTCAAATATTAGCAGTTTCCTGTCAGTACAAAATAATTAAAGGATCTTTTAATATAACAGATTTTAAATTTAAAATTATTTCTGACTTTACAGAAAACGGTCATATTTAAATCCAACTGTATTTTCATTCATCAAAAACTGCTTACTCTCGCTTATGCATATGAATTTGTCAGCCCTTTACAAGACACTGTCCCTTGGCGATTTTAAAATCTCATTGTGATCACACTAGTAAAAATAATAATAATAATAATAATAATAATAATAATAATGCACATATCAAACAAATTTTTTACTAATATCAAAATTTCAAAACAAACAAAAAAGGTCAGTGTTCATGTTGTTAGATATATTTTAATCAAGCAAATGTCAAAAAGCTCAGGACAGGATCAGGGTTGTTCCAAAATACGTAGGTTACACAAGCTGTTGTTGTTACAAATGGGACACAGTCTATAGGGGTTACTAGTGAGCATTTAACACTTAAAGATCACATTGTTACATAAGAGAGATGAGTTAACCTGAGGCACGTTTGAGAAATCCGGTTGAAGCAGCAACTTGTCTGAGACAAAACTATTATACAACTGGAACTATGACAATCTCAGTCTCTTTGTCACATTTTTAAACATTATTTTCCCCCACAAAAAGTTGAGCTATGTTAGAACTAGTTAATCAAAATGTTACACGCTGCACAAGTCAGTAATTCTGTAACGTTACATTTTAACCATCCTATGGCACTTTAAAAATAAGGTCACAAATATAAACTTACATCACTGAGATCTCATTTCACATTTTCCCACAAAGCAAAAAAGTTGCCCAACTTTGGTGTTTATCACCCAACAGCTTAAATATCTTTATTTTTGAAGAAAAATATTGATTTCCCACTTTTCTTAAAAGTTAAGGCTCTAGAAATTGCATAATTTCACAAGCATAACAAATGTTAAAGAGAATTTCCAAAACGATCATTTTAGAAACCAAGCTGATCGGTAACGGCTGCCGTCTGTACCATGAAAAACCCTGAGGTGCTCCCTCAACACCATGATATTCTGAGATATTTGGATTCTAAAATGTCTATAAAATATATAATATTCATCGGTCACATACTGTTTAAGAAAATGTCAAAGATATGTGAAAATTCTCTTTGCCAACATAAACATCCTGGTTGAGACCTAGTACCACTCACTGTATAATATACCATAAGTACCACCTTTTCTGATTACTAAAGAACTTTTCAATGTTTGAGTTGCTGTCAGTGAAAAGTCGTAAAAACACATAATTTTGTTCCTACACAGGCATTTTAAATACATTTGAACATTTTATAAAAGATAGAATTCATGTTGTTTATAAACATCACACTGTTCACTGAATCCCTGAATCACAGTAAAATCCTCTAACAAATCAAACTGCAGCTTAATTCAATACTGGATACTATATGACAGCAGGTTTAGCTTGTAATAAACGTTGTTAAAGAGATAAAAGTTGATATAAAAAAAAAAAAAAGCAAGAAGAAAAAAAAAAAAAGAAAAAAAAAATCACAGGCAACTCATTTATTGGTGGTTATCTTATAATCAAACAATAATTGCAGGTCAAGATCAATTCAAGCAATAGAACAGTAGTAAAGGCTCATGTGGAGAACTCTGAATGCTAATTTCAGATGAAGCCTGCTCAGTCCTCACCTTTCCCTTCTTCTTTTTGTCCCCTCCGAAGAACTTTCCGATCTGATCCATAACAGTAGGGTTCTTCTTACTGCGGCCCAGTCTGAATGTTGACTGCGAAGAGCTTGCAGATGCCATGCTGAGTGCTTGCTTTAATCTCTGCAGCGGTGCTTTTTTCCGAAATGGGAGTGAGGAAAGAGTAGGCAAAGAGGAAATCTACTTTAGGTCCTGCTCTGCACACTCGGAACCACACTCTGAGCCAGCTCCGCAGTGCTCTTGGATGGTCTGCAGCTCATCAGATTCCGAGGGGCGGTCTTTGAAGGTGTTGTCCTCGCGACCCGGGGCATCTCGAGAAAAGAGGCGGACCAAGTGTGGGCGGAGCCCTGAGGCATTAGGGTCGGCTGTGTTCGGATGGTTACAGCTGCTGTGATCTACTGCAGCGTTCATGGAGTCAGTCACCACTGGACTCTTGCTGGAGCACCCATTGTTCTGGTTGAGGTCCGCCTCCCCCACTCCTGCACAGAAACATCGGGAGTTATCTGACATTTCACAGTAAGATCATTGTCATCACCTACCCCCCACCCCCTGCTGTGCAGGCAACGAGTGCTACAGATTCTCTCACAAATTCCACATAAAAAAAAAAAAAAAAGAAAGAAAAAAAAATTGTTCATTGCATTAGCAATCACTTTCCTTTGAGAAAAGATCCAGAAGCACTGCAATAAACATGATAAACTATGGAAACTTTGCAATTTGTAATAAATCCATAGATGAGTAGGTTTTATGATTCTGTATATTTTTCATTAAGAACTTATATGTTAACAGATCTAGAGATTCATAGATTTCAGAGCAGCGCTTCCTCAGGAGGTCGTCAGGTTTGAACCCAGTGCAGCGAGACAAAGCCGCAACTGTACCACACAACACAAGAGAATCTGAATTCTAGTGTTTCTTACAGAGCTTCTTTGTGCCACCACAAAGTTATTGTAGAAGGACAAAGGAAACAGTGTGACTGTAATAACTTCCCCAGGCTGGGTTTTGCGAATTCTTTGCAAAGTGAAACTTATCTCATTTCTGAAGTCCATCTCGCAAGGTGTGGCTGGTCCAAATGGATCTTTAAGGCAGGTCCAAAAGCAGATAAAAAGTTTGAGGTGACTACTGAACACGTTTCTATTTTCCATTTTAATTTCCATTTGAATTCTCTTATCAGCCTAAAGTCTTTAGTCAAAAGTGGAATTTCAGAGCATCCTGTGTGCTTTAGTGGAAGCAAGGAAACCACACCATCTGTACAAAAGTGTTAACAATGTCACAAATGTGTTTACATTTGATTAGTGGCCTTAAAGTAGACATAAAAAAAAAAAAAAAAAAAAAAAAAAAACACTTAAGGCAGACTCTGTACACCATAACTTTAAAACACTGTTCAAAATTGTAAAACACTCCTTATTTTAAATGGAATTTAAATTCCTAGATGGGATACATTATTGCCCTTTTGGTCAAGTCAATTTATTTGATGCACTTTTCAGAATACACATTGTTTCAAAGCAGTTTTACAAAGTTTCATGTTAATACCTACAGTGCACAGCATAAATGAATACACCCCCTCTGAATAAATATAAAGCAAGTATTTTCTTAATGATCACTAATATAATTCATGGAATGAAGGTAAATCTTAAATGTATTAAACATTTACTTATTATACAGAAAATATTGGCATATATATTTTTTTGTTTTTATTAAGTAAATTAGACAATTTTGTTTAAATGAAGGATTGCAGAAATGAGTACATCCTAAATTTAATTCAGCAAATGTATAATATTCTAGTACTTAGTATGTCCTCCAGAACTTTATGTACACTGCTCTGACCCTTCTTGGCACTGAGTGTACAAGTTCATGACAAAATACCACATCTGTCCTGTTTAACTCCTGGAGGATGATCTCCTTAAATGCCCTGGTCTTTAATGGAGAGTGTTGCTCAGCTCGTCTATACAGAATCTCCCACAGCTCTCAAGAGCGTTAAGATTGAGTGAAACACATGTCCACTGAAGGATTTTCACCTTGGGAGAATCAATATCTTCATTGTCATGTTGAAAAAATGCCCGGGAATGAGGGGAGGGTAACATCTTCTGTTTCAAGTTTTTGTATTACTTCACACAGTGGTGTGTGAATTCATGACAGCGTTGATAAAACAACTCCCTCACACCTTCAGCACTCATACATCCCAATATAAGAGCTTTACTACCACGGAACATCACTGTAGGAACCAGGCACTTCTCACTGTACTCCTTCTCTAGCAACACCAGAACAATTTGGATGCTATTAGATCTGAAATGACTGATTTGGTCTCTTGAGACCAGAGTATGGATTCCCAGAAGTCTATATTTTGTAAACATGGTCCTTTGAAAATGGTAAATGAGTTTATTGTGCTTTGGCTACAGTAGGTAGTTCTTGTGTGGATAAACAGCCATGTATGTCACTTCTGCAGGCTGCATATTATTCTGTGAGATAAAGTGTCACTCTTTTCATAGATTTGCTGAGACACTTTCTTGATGTTTCTCCTGTTCTTTTTCTAGCAAAAACTCACTCATTACTAAATCAAAGTTTAAAGTGAAGACCTAATTATTTCAGGGGCCTTTTCACAGGTCCATTGTTCTTGAATTTCTGTGTTACTTTTTCTATATTTTCACACTTAAAACAATAATTTGGTATTCCTCTTGTACAATTGTCCTCTTTTATGCTAAAAAATAAGTCACCTGACAGTTCTCTCTGAAGTGTTTTCATTGTTGTCAGCATTAAGTCTGAGTATAATTCAGTGGGCTATATAACACTTTTAATTGTCAAGAAATCGCTTATCTTTAACTGTTTTGGTTCAACATACTTACTGCTGATAAAAAAACCTGCCTTCAAGTTTTTATTTAGTAACTTTCAAGAGGGTGTACTTATTTTTGCAACACATTTTGTCACTTCGATAAGAAAATCTGATTTTGCTGAATAATTTTGATATTCTTCTTTGGTAATTGATCAAGCAGGCTTATTGGGACATTATATATATATTATATCTCCAAAAAACCTTAACATGTCCTCTAAGTAAAGAATAATTGCAGAATTTGTTAAGTTTTACAGGGGGTGTACTCCTTTATACTGTGCACTGTAATTGTTTACATTTAGCAGTTTAGAGCTGGGCTTTAGAGCTTGAGATTCACTATATAGTATATATTGTGTCATTATGTGAGTGTATGCGGTGATACAGAAATGTAAGAACTAAGAACTTCATGATCCCCAAAACAGTCGTGTAGTGTGAAAAAAAAACAGCGACTTTTAGAATGTATAAAATGTTAGTGCCATAATATTTGGACATATTTATATTATTTATACATATTTATACATAATGGATACTACACAATGCAAAATATCTTTAGTCCCCTAGAAGACAAAGGAGATTGTGGCAAACTAAAAACTTTAATGTTAGATAATGGAGAAAAAACATCACTGAAGAAAAAGTAAATGCATGCAGGGTTTTTAAGGTCAATACTAGGGCTGCCCCCTAATAGCCGACAAACTCTTAAAATTCTCCATAATTTTTGGTCATACGGATAAGAGCAATACATCTTTCGAATCTGTAAAGACTCTACTTTTATCTGTGTGCACTCACAATAAAAACAAAACATTGCGCTTTTGTAAAATAATGAGAGTCTGCTGTCTCGGTCTCTGTGAACATTAGCGCGAAACTCTGAAACTCTGTGTATACTTTCCTTACAGATATAAAAACATCTATAGAAAGCGAAATGTCTACTTTCAAATGAACCAATTTAAATTGAAAACACAAATATTCTGTGTTGTTTGGATACAAGTCTTGTTTAGTGTTTAAAGGTCCCTATCATTCTCTTTCCATGTTGGCCCACAAAATCTTTTACACTGATGAAGTCTTGCCATGCTTTGTGTACACAGCCATAATCGAAAAGTCTGTGGTTCTTAAAACACCAAACAGCGTGGCTGTTAAGGTTACAGACAATCCTGCTAAATGGACTCCCATGATTTGTCTTTTTTGGAAGACTGTCGCTCATTTCACCCAAGGCTTGTACTAAACACTGCTGAACATGACTTACACTACACTGATAAAAAACCAAGAGAATATAGGCAACAAAAAGAAATTTCATTGTCACCTGCACAAATTATATTACCATAAGGGGAAGTGCTTAGGGACGTTGTGTGTCTAAATGCAAAGTGGAACACACCCAAAGAAAATTCCAGGCAAGTGTGTTGGGCCAAGTTGGAGCTAAACTCTGCAGGACACTGGTCCTCCAGGAGCAGGATTGGGCACCCTTTATTAAGCCTTTATTAGGCCCTTTATCAAAAGTGTAATCATGTGCTGTAGCAGTAGACATAAGTTCTCTCATTTACTGTTTTTGCCCTACTTTGAGTAATGTTATTGTTCTTATCAGTCTAAAGCCCTGTTCGGACGGTAATTGTTTCTCATATGAACATCTGTAAAAATAAATTTACATATCACCTCAGCGATAAAACTTATGGATTCGGATGGAGATTTATTCACAGTGGAGAAGCGAGTTCTGTGATCCTAGGAACCTGGGAACGCCAGTCACATGACTGTCTGCTATAAATAAAATGAATTTTATTTACAAATTTATTCTTATTATTGTGTAAAATGTATTTTAAAAAATACTTATTATTATGTAAAATGTATTCTTATTATTCCAAGCATATTTTGTAATATACAATCATATTTATTATTTGATTACTTAAATCTCCTGTTAAAAAATAGGAAAACAGATGTGCTATAGTTGTATATTCTTTTCTTTTTCTAATCCGTCGGAACAAAACAGAAAAAACAACTGAAGGAGGTTTAAACAAACAACAGTTTCCCCAAAAATGTTAAACAAGAAGTAACAATGAACATAGTAAACTGAAGGCTATGAGTTCAAATTCTGCTAAATTCAAAGTCAGCATCCTAGTAAGGCTGCATATCTAGGCTGCCACATCATCCAGCCCTATTGAAGGCTATGTGAATTTGAAAGATCCTTGAAAGGCAGCTTTCACTGTGTCAGTCACTGATCAGTCTTTGAAGTATCTTTATTTTTATCAACTCTGTCGGCTGCAACTCTGCATCTACACAAACTTAGTGCCGGTCACTTTCAGGCGCTGCGTAATATCATTGCGCCTGCTGCACCCATGGTACGGCAGCAAAATTCCTTGATTATTACGCCGGAATGAGAGTATAGTTCCTATCCATATCGGCCAATAAAATCGCAACTTTTCATTTTCCGCCAGTCTTAGTACACGATGTAACCACAGAAGAGTCAAGTTTTAAATAGGAAAAATATAGAAACTCTTTAGTCATTTTATAGTGAGATGCTAATGGTTTAATCGGATTCAATGATTTATGCTAAGCTATGCTAAAAGTGCTACCGCCAGACCCGGCGATCGGCTGAATGGATTCAAAAACGGTAAAACACATCTGTATAATTCTAGGGGAGTTGGAAAATGAGCCTATTTCAAAAAAAAAATTGGAGTGTTCCTTTAAAACGTTTACACCCCTGGCTCTTAATGCATTGTTTTTCCTTCTGGAGCATCGGTGAGTGTTTGAACCTTCTGTAATATTTGTCCTTAGTGTGAAAAAATTGATCTCAAAATCATATAGTCATTGTTGGAAAGGGTTCAAATACACAAAAATGCTGAAAAACCAAAGAATTTGTGGGACCTGAAGGATTTTTTTCTGAAGAACAGCAGGCAGTTTAACTGTTCAAGAGAAACAAGGGACTCATGAACAAATATTACTAAACAAAAAAACAGCAGTCAATCATTTAAGTAACAACACGGTATTAAGAATCAAGTACATGTACACTTTTGAGTAATTTTTGTAAATTCAACTATTATTTTCTCTTGTGGACTATATGTAAATGTCTTTTATGTGAAATTTCTTATTTAGGTCAGTACTAAATAAAAAATAACATGCATTTTGTGTGATCCCTCTCATTTTGGTAAACTAACATTTTGCAGATTCTGCAATGTGTATGTAAACTTCTGGTTTCAATTCTTTGTACGTGCAATGGACAAACAATTATTATAGTATATTTGTTGTACATCAGTGAATTCCTGTGTTTCCACTTATTTTGCTTGTTTAATAGAAAACTATATAACACTAACATGTAGAAGTACATTTTGTCACAAAGAGTTTTTTATAACAAAATTTGACAATATACAAATTTTGGGGCAGTCTGAATTTTGCTTTCATTTATGATTTTGCCCATTAGCAGAACACAAAATATCCTAATTTTTTAATGAATATGTATTTTGGATATATTGGATATTCTGTCAGTGTCTATATTCTCCGTCTATATGTTTATGGTTGCAGTGTATGGATCATGCTCTTAAGATTTCACACATCACTATACTATAAAAGATGTAAAAGATACTTCAAAGACTGATCAGATTTCTGAGAAAAGTTAACCCAACCCAGCTAAAGCCCTGCTGCAACAAACAGACCCACACAGTATGAAGCAGTGGGACCGAGGCACGGGAAGCATGTCTGTGAGAGGGGCTATAGGCATGCGGTCTGTGTCCAGACCTCCCACCCCTGCAAGAAGTCCTCTCTATAGCAGCATTCACGAGGACCCGAGGGCGCCCACAGGCCCCAAAGACAGTCCCTCATCTGTTTGACTGTCATTGAGCATTCACCAGCTATTCTTCTCTACACGCTAACCGCAGCAGAAAACTCACTTAGTGCCTTAAACAACTGTAACGACTACAGCCGATATATTTAGAAAACGTCGACCACCAAAAATTTAAGTAAAAATTTAAGCATATTACATTTTTTTGAGTTTCTGTTTCAGTGGTTCTTAATCCATTTTTTAATTATTTAACACTTGCCTTTAGGCAGATTTTCTTTTTATTTCGTGATTATGATAAATAACGCTTGGCTTCAGAAATCATAAAAACACTTTTTACACTGCATTTTAAACGGTCAGTTGTGTTGTTTTTATCATTTATCATGGCAGCACAGCGTTTGGATGGCAGTTAATTAAATGCCGTTTTCTCATATATATTATGATATATTAAGCGGTGGTCACGCTAGACTAGACTCTGACATTGCCCTAGAATTTTCTGGATCCTGTTTTTTAATCTGTAAGTATAAGTGTAAAACATCAGTGAGAACTTGCTGCCGTTGGTTATTGCTGACGTTGTATATTATTACTGCCGCTGCTGCTGCAGGATCTGCCAATACATAGGCAGATACGGAGGTGTGAGTAAGACATTCTGCTGCTGCACAAGTAGCATAAATAACAGCATAAAAAGTAGCTTTTTAGTTGTTCCACCCCCAGTGGGCACAACTGAAAAACAATTCTACTTTTTTAGAATGTCCTGTTGACTGTGTATCAAGTTTGTTGTGGTTAGACTTTGTGTTTGTCAGATATTGGGCAATAAGTCGAAATGGCCTACCCTTAAAATTCTTTTGATGCTAAATTTCTATAGCAAAAATAAATGTTGAATTCTATCATACATACTTGACTTGCTAATATTTGCCCTTGATAATTTTATCTAGTATATTACACATCAAGTTAACATGGGTACACTAGCAAGCTGTGTTTTCAATTTTTTCACTGAATTTGTGAGTATCACAAATATTTCAGCACTGCCAAATGTAAATCAGTGTTTAGTACAAACACAACATGTTCACACTTTCTGCACTGAATCTGTGCTGGATTTAAAGAAGTCCACTTCCAAAACAAAGATTCACCTATAATGTACTCACCCCCCTTGTCATCCAAGATGTTCATGTCTTTCTTTCTTCAGTCGTAAAGAAATTATGTTTTTTGAGGAAAACATTTCCGCATTTTCTCCATATAATGGACCGCTATGGTGCCCCAATTTTGAACTTCCAAAATGCAGTTTAAATGCAGCTTCAAACGATCCCAAATGCGGTTGCAAATGATCCCAGCCAAGAAAGAAGGGTCTTATCTAGCGAAAAATACAATTTAAATACTTTTTAATCTCAAACGCTCATCTTGCCTTTCTCTCCCTGAACTCTGTGTATTCTGGCTCAAGACAGTTAGGGTATGTCGAAAAACAATCGTATTTTCTCCCTTGACATCAAAAATCATTTCAAAATCATCCTACATCACTGCAGAAGTTCTGACCCAGTCTTTGCAAAGTGAACATGCAAAAAAGATCAAACACCCTTAAGTTGAGGGAGAACATGAGATGGGAGTTTTTCGACATACCCTAACTGTCATGAACCGAAACCAAAACAGTCCAGACAGAGTAAGACAAGATGAGCGTTTGGCATAAAAAGTATATAAATTTTATTATCTTTATTAAAATAACCAACCATTATAGATGGCTAGATAACACCCTTCTTTCTCAGCTGGGATCGTTTACAACCGCATTTGGGATCGTTTGAAGCCGCATTTAAACTGCATTTTGGAAGTTCAAACTCAGGGCATCATATCAGTCCATTATATTGAGAAAAATCCTGGAATGTTTTTCTCAGAAAACATAATTTCTTTATGACTGAAGAAAGAAAGACATGAACATCTTGGATGACAAGGGGGTGAGTACATTATCTGTAAATTGTTGTTCTGTTTGTGGACTTCTCCTTTAAATATAGTAAAGCATGTAAACTGATCTAAAAGAATTATACTATTATTTTTTGTAAAACTCTTTCCAGGGCTCCAGACTGCGACTAAAACGGCAAAAATATTAATTTGCGAGTGAAGTTTTTGATGTATATATATATATATACACGTTTATTCTGTGGCACCTAAAAATTATTTAGCGCCTAATTTTGTTTCTCATAGAAGCCAATGGCTCCTGAATAGATTTTTTTGTCTGGAGCACTGCTTTCTACTGCAATTCTATTGAGGCAAATAAATGCAATGGAATGATAAACTACTAAAACAGTAAGTAAAGGTCCAATAATTCGTACCAGAAGAAATACAATTTTAAATTAAAGTTTCTATTTGGACATTGGTTTTCCTCTTAAACATTAAATAAACAATTTGAGTTCAGAACAATGAATTGATGCATTGTTTAGACTAACGAACATCAAATGAAATTAAATATGATTACACTTGAAATAAGACATTTAAAGGGAATATGAGGTAAACAGAAAAACTGCTACAAATATCTGGGTTCTATATATGTTGATTCTATATGGGAACCAAACAAATATGAACATTAACTTTTTTAACATTAATATTTGCAATTAAAATGTTCATAAATGTGTAAAAGAAGATGTACATTGTAGGTGCTGTTTTTTCCAGTTAACTCGTAAATGGTTTTGAAGTAGTTTCCATGCAATTTGTCAGTTAATGTAATCTCATAAAAAAAGAAAAACGCTGTTTAAAATAGTTTGTAGTTAGAACCACTGGATTAGTAGATAATAAAATCATTTCCACACAGAATGGGAGAAAGAGAACAATGACGTTTAGGCAGTGAACAGCGAGGCAGTGACAGACTAGCTTTCTGAACAATATAAGCTTTTGAATATGGACGCAGAAGCCTGTAGTCTCTCTGGAGCCTGTGCCAGCTGGTGTTAGCTCCAGCAACCTTGAACGTGCAGTAGAAATGCCACTGTGTCATCTGCTTACTCACTCAAAAACACACATGCAGAGAAAAACATAGCTATTATTGTTACTGTATTCCAGGGTTGTTTTTACCACAAAAACCTTAAAACAAATTGTAAATGTTTTTTAAGCAGAGTGATGATAAACATTCGTATTATACCACTCAAAGCAATCCACCATACTCTGTTACTGATGATGATATCATGATGCAGAACATCTTTTTAGTACTGCTGTCCACACCTATACACTTCCCACTTTTCACAATGGCTACAAATGGTAGTAGGGAAATGACAGACTTCTGCATGTGAATTTCTGTTTGCCCCAGAAGTAATAAATACATCTTGCATATCTAGTTTCCTTGCTACTTACTGTCTGAAACAAAACTAGATTACGAGACAAAACTAGAGTATATCTTTGATTTGCTACATCGAGAATTCCAGGGAGTAGTGCTTCTTATATCAATTCACTACACTGTAAACACTATTTGATTTCCACATGGACTGATAACCTGAGAGTCCTTTACTCTGGGAAGTTGCGTAAAACCATCCAGTCAGATCAGAGCACAGAAAGTGCCTGCGGCTTTGCGTGCAACATCTAGGAATGCCAGGCTGAGGTTAGGAATCCATCTGAGATGATTTCCAATGACAGGATTGAGGTTTTATCAGTTCAAAGTACAGAAAAGTAGTGGCGTAAAAGTTACACAATTGGACAGTTAACACACAGGCTGCAGTGCACTGGAGTTTTTCGAGTGACCTTTCTAGATTGATCTGCTGTAAGATCTCAAGAAGGTGGGCAATGATGGGTAAACTGGTAATCCCAGAATAGTAGATATACATGCAAAAATTATGCAAATAAAGAAATAACACAAAAAATGTTCTTACCAAACACCTCATCTTGTGACTCCGGTGAGTCTGTTGGGATGCGTTCAGATACTGTTGAGGATCCCTTCAAAAATACAAATACAAAGTTTTACATTTATAACCAAATAATGTTTAAATAAAACACAAATTGTAATTGCATTTCAAGAAATATTCAATGCTTCATTTTTAGAAATAATGTTGTTTTAACAAAACCTAAATATTCAAGCACTGCATTTCTGTTTCGTTCAGTACCTTTCTGAAATCCAGAATAAATTGAATAAATAAATAAATAAAAACAGTAGTTATTACTCTTACTGTACCACTCAACATATGTTTAACCACTAGTACCTGTGATGAATCTACAAATAAGACATCTGTTAAGGATATTTTTGTAATCCCGGTACAGTGGGTCTCTTGTCTGGGTTGTCCTTGATCATCCTTTGTATATATATATATATATATATATATATATATTATATAACTACACTGCACTACACTTCCAAATAATAAACTGCATGTGAACTCTTGTTTTCACAACACATTGTGAAATGCACAAAAAAGACTTTTTAAAATGCACTGTAAACCCACTTTACTTCTCCTTAATGCTTGACGTAACATTGAACTTCTGATCACATTACTGTAATAACATCTCTGCTTTTTCTTTTTTTAATGTAAAACCAGGAGAAAACACTGAACACTCTAAATATTTATTTTATGTTTAACCGCATGATTAGCACTACACACAACAAACAAAAAAATTAAACTAAGCTAAAAATTAAAGCTAAATTAAATGAAACTTGATTGTGCAATATAAATGTGGCATGAGAAACATCAAACAACTGCATGGAAAGTGAGTGAAAAAGTAACCAATGACAATTAAACCAAATAAATTCAGCTGTGTAGCCCATTTGCAATATAACTGGCCTCCAGTATGACTAGTTATCTGTATTATCTAGCAATGACTGGTGCCCCCTAGGGTAGATGGTGAGTACTCTTCATAAAGGGAGTGGTGCTACTGGTGGCTGTACAGTATGCCCAGTGCTTTAAGAATTGGGGGCTATAGAAGTGTTAACTTTTTTTTTTTTGCCTACTTGAAAATACATTTTGTCCTAGTGCCTGTGTGTTCAAGAGAACTAAATCATCCCTTCTGGTAAAACCGGCATGAAACAGAAATGGAAGTTGTAGCCAATGGAGAAACCACTGTTGCTCTTTAATCAAATGTAATAATAGTAATAAAAAAAATATATATTAAAAAACACTTTGCCAAATTTTCATTTTGCTTGTAATAGTAGCCAAGTATTTTGATGACAGGCTTTGGCTCCAGCATTTCAGAATCAGCAGAGTAACTTGCTTTCTTTTCTTCTCTGAACATATTAAGTAGTTACATGACTTTTTGACAAAAAGACATATTTTTTCTAGCTTCCACTGTAGTTTAAGCAGGTCTTCTTACCAAATGAAAAATGTATACACTTCAAGTGCATGTATACACACATATGCACTTTTTGGAAATGTAATTCTATATTAAATAATACTTAAATTGTGGTATTGTTATGTATTTTAAACTAAAAAAAACTCCCATAAAACGACTTAATTTAAACCTGACTACCGTTTTAGGTGGTTTGAATAAACAGATCATAAAAATGTTTCAGATGCCATTTATGCCTGTATTTAGCACTGCTCACTTGGGATTGATCACCCAAGACATGCTAATACCAAGTGCTGCATCATGATGGAATATGTGATACACAGATGGGGGCAAGCAGCAGTTCTGAAATGACTTTACATGTAAATGCGACATTTTTCGAAACATCATTCTCCATCCTGGCTTATCAGCTGATGTACAGGCAGTGATTATCTCACTATAACAGGACATTAACTACCACGTAGTTGGTAATTTCAAGTAATTTCCGTAATCTATGATTATCAACAAGAAGGCGGCATGTATTTTCTGTTGAAGTGGAATCTAACATAACAATAATCTAACACTGTGGGACAGTAGCACACACATACGGTAGCACCCTACAGACAATGCAATAATGATATGGCTTGGCTTGAGTTTATGGTTTGTAGATCCTAATTGCTTCATTTCTGCAGATGCTGATCTCTTGCCTTAATGGATATTCCTCCAAACAGTATGTCATTAATGGTGTACATGGTTGTCCTTTGATTAGCTGCATTTCAATTACATGTATTTACATTTAATCATTTCCCAGACACTTTTATCCAAAGCGATTTACAAATAAGGGTAATTGAAGTAATCAAAACAACAAAAGCGCAACAATATATAAGTGTTGTGACAAGTCCCGTTAGTCTAACGCAGTACATGTAGCAAGGTTTCGTTTTTTCTAAACGTGTAAGACCAGGCTTTGCATCCAGGATGGTGAATGCCTTGATTTTGTCAATCTGTCTGCAACTATTGATTCTATCATGAAGAAATGACAATCACAAATGGTGTACTTACTTTTCCCCAGATGTAGGTAAATTACTGTAACATAATGCAAGGCACCCAATTTAATCTGAGCAACTCTATGAATCTCAAAAGATTTTAATAATAATAATAGAAAAAAATACTAAAAACTGTAACTGTAATTATATCACTAATTTGGCCTATTTTAAAATGTTAGATGATAAATAAATTGATTCATTAATTAATAAATACATATAAATATACAGACAGACAAACAAACATACCTTTGAATCAGTAGGTGGCTCACGTTTTCCAAGATGCTGCCCCATGCTCCTGTGACAAAGTAGAAAAAAGGAATATTTATTAAGACGTAGAAAGGCAAACAATTACAATCAGATTATAATCAATCTGATGTTTGGTATTTGAGAATTGTCTGCTACAAAAATATATATATACACACTAAAAAATGTAACATATTAATTCAGATTAATTAAAAGAAAACTACTTGATTAATTAAATACACACTTTGTTCAACACTTTTAAACGCTAGCGATTAGGTGCAGATTTAGCCGGCTATAATGTCACCCCACAATGCAAAGCTCTTCATCTGGTTCACTTTTCTCTGTCCTATAGCTACTACTAAGTCAGGAGCTGTTTCAAAGTGATCCTGGGTATCTTTGTATTTTCTGTCACATTCTTGTTTGACAAGAAACATTGATCCCTTAAAGCTCACTACACAGCATTTAGATATAGCTTCCACTTCACAGTTGAAAACAACATTGCCCTCTGGGAAATCCAAACTCTTTTGGATCCTTTTGCTGTAATTTATTTGTTTCATATGTTCGGACAGCTCCTTAACCTTCAAAATTTAGCAACAATAATAATACCAGAACTATGAGATGAATCAAGGGCTCCAAGAATATTATTGTAAGAAAGTCATAATGGTTTGGAATGACATGAGTGTGTGTAAATGATGACAGAAGTTTAATTTTTGGATGTACAGTCTTTTTAATTGCCCCCTTTACTGCCCCTACACCTAGCATGAATATTCACTGCAAATGGACCCAAAAATATTTTCCTCGTTCAGTTATCAAGCAATACATAATAAAACATTAAAAAAAAAAAATATATATATATATATATAATAATAATTTTTTTAAATAATATTTTAAAAATCTGATTGGCTAAGCCTTACAGAAGTGCTGATATACCAGTAGCAGAACTGGGACTGTTCACAATTTTTAATGTATCACTCTGCGTGTCTCTGCATGTTCTAGACAAACAGCACTTCTCCCAGCGAGTGGGAATGGCAGAGGAAAAAAACCTACTATAATTTTCAAAATACTACTGTTGTAATGTCACAGAACATAGTTTCAATAGTTTTTAAGATGTATATAATATATCTATAACCTTAAAACTTTTAACTTAAAGACTGAAAATCATTTCCACCTTTTTTAAAACAGGCTGTTTCAAGCCAACATCAAACTTTACTCTTTATTAATATTATTCTTTTTTTTTTTTTTTTTTAATTGGCTGGTATCTGTATGCCCATGAGAAGTCTCCTCACCCACTAGAATGACTAAAGAATAAGAGGGGAGGCAGACCAGTCTGTGTTTATTGAATTTCTTTTCTCACTGAATCTGTGCACGTATTTATGCTCCAGAGGGAGTCGTTCTGTCATCCCTTTGCCATTTTTAAAAGGGGTGTGTGAAACTGACTTTACACAGAAAGCAAGAATTTATCAAAAACAGCTGGCAGGTGAGACCCTCCCCCAATCACCATCGAGATGCTTAAAATCAGCAAGTAGTTACATATCTTGGCACAGGAGGCAAAGCTACAGAATTTTTTGTTTTCTTGATTTTCCTGAAATCTGTAGTTACAGCTGTTTTGGTCTGCAAAGATGATACATTCTCACCGAAGACACAGAAGTACAAACGGTCAATCCATCTAAATGCCATGAAGGTTGCTTGACCATTTTTATTTCTTCTCATTTGTTTAAGTGATAACCTTAAAGGAACACTCCACTTTTTTTGCTAATAGCTTAGCATAGATCATTGAATCAGATTAGACCATTAGATCGAGCGAGATGCTAACGGTCTAATCTGATTCAATGATCTATGCTAAGCTATTAGCAAAAAAAGTGGAGTGTTCCTTTAAGGTATTGGTATTGCAAAGCCACCAGTTCTTTTTTTTTTTGGTTTTGTTTATTTTAACTTGGTTTAACCACAGTAGCCATCTTTGTGCTACTGCATACAAAAACTTTTGGGTTATAAAGATCTTTTCGGAAACAGGAAGATCCTAAATCCATAAAACAAAAACTGATCTCTAGTGTGTGCTGCAAAGTACATAAACATTTTGCACATTGTTGTTCCTTAAAGGATTAGTTCACTTCCAGAACAAAAATGTACAGATAATGTACTCACCCCCTTGTCATCCAAGATGTTCATGTCTTTCTTTCCTCAGTCGTAAAGAAATGGTTTTTTGAGGAAAACATTTCAGGATTTCTCTCCATGTAATGGACTTCTATGGTGCCCCCAAATCTGAACTTTCAAAATGCAGTTTAAAAAGAAACTTCAAAGGGCTCTAAACGATCCCAGCCAAGGAATAAGGGTCTTAGCGAAACAATCTGTATTTTTTTTTTTTAATTACAATATATATACTTTTTAACCTCAAACGCTTGTCTCGTCTAGGTCTGTGTGAACTCTGCTTTTTTCCGGTCATGACAGTTTGGGTACGTCGAAAACTCCCATCTCATTTTCTCCTCCAACTTCAAAATCGTCCTACATCGCTGCAGAAGTACAAACCCAGATTTAACAAAGTCAACATTCAAAGAAGATCAAACACCCTTTACAAAAAAGGTAAAAACAGCTATGAAAGACGATTTTGAAGTTGGAGAAGAAAACGAGACGGGAGTTTTTAAACGTACCCTAATTGTCATGACCGGAAAAAAACAGTTCACACATTTTTTAGAAAATTTCGCTAGATAAGACCCTATATGGAATAAAAATCCATAACATGGAGAGAAATTCTTAAATGTTTTCCTCAAAAAACATAATTTCTTTACGAATGAAGATAGACATGAACATCTTGGATGACAAGGGGGTGAGTACATTATCTGTAAAGTGTTGTTCTAGAAGTGAACTAATCCTTTAAACTTCAAGTACAAATGTAAGTTCCACTCTCAGGGTGAACTTATAAAGCGAAGGATTCAACTCTCAGCCATAAAATTTTTCGGGGGTATTCAGTATAGTGTACACGCAGAACATTTCAGTGTTTAATGTTTATTTATATTTCATTTCTTTTTTATGGGAGTAAGAAAGTGTATGAGAGTTTTTTTACAGTTTCCCTCACTTTGGTGTTGATTATCTCTGGTGGGGAACCAGAAATGAACCTGAAATTTTTTAGTACAACTCATATTGCTCATATATATGTACCTTAATATCTCTAGCAGTATGCTAGTGCACTTGTATGCAAGTAGGGACTTGGTAGTAACTCAATACTAGACCAAAAGACTAAACAAAAACTAAATTGCACAAAATATTGTGCTGAACATTTGTGTTGGTGTGAAACTGAACAGTCCTTACTGTCTTAACTTAACCAACAGCCCGGTTGAACGGAAAGAAGCTAACATCAATTCAGGTAAGTTATACAGAATTGGTCACTGTTTATGCTGTTAATGTTCATTACTATTGACACATGTCTAACAGGTTTTAGGACAAATATATATAAAATTAAAACCAAAAATGATAGTTCTGTTAACCAAGCGATAATATACAGGGTATTACCAGCGGTCGTTTATTCATTTGAGGCTGTTTCAATTCTGAGGAATTAGGATGTTTCAATTTGTATTTAGTCGGAAGCGTGTCGCGGACCTCCGTCAGAAGAGGGCGAGATTTCACTAAAACATTCGGCAGGTGAGAAACCCCCGATCATAACAGAGATGTTTTGAATCAGCTAGTGGGACGCCGCCTTTAGTTTCCCAACACATCTATTCCCTTCGACGTAAATAGACCGTATGTCGCCCACATTAGTTTCCATCTGAACAAACGCGGAAATTGATAGTTCACGGCCGTGTTTTCACCTGAAAGACTGTCTACAGCGATTATATGCGATTATAATGAAACTTTAAAGCATGAAAAGCTCTAAGCTTTTACATCTTTGAAGTTGTGCAACTAATGTTAACACCTCGAGGGCACTTTATGAAAAAGTATGTCTTCCTGTTTGTAATCTGTAACGTGTTCTAGTCTTAACACAAAATGATAGTTACTAAAAAGATTAAAATTTAAATTTAAAACACAATAGTACGGTTATCTCCTCACATCTGCTTGACACGCGCTTCAGTTTAGTGTAGTGTATGCAAATGAAACTGTGACATCACCAAGATATTTTCTACAAATCGGGGCCTCTAGTTACACGGGGAAAAAAAAACAAATATTCATTGTTAACAGGAACGTTATACTGAACTGTACGGAAAACCTGTTTTAATGAGTGAGTAACAGTGACAGAAAGACAGTGGCTAACATGCGTTGAACGCGTCCATCACATCTGGCACAGAAGTTGCAAAGGTGGCCGCAATATGCAATCGAATCGCGACAGGTTACATAATAAATAAGCAAAGTCATGACAGAAATAGAACCACTGACTACAGCATCTGCTCAGCTAAGAAACAAACTGAGCAGAAATAGAGCATTTTTCAAGCAAATGCGACGGAACCATTTAAGATGTCGTGATTTGACGAACAGACACACAAACACAAACACACACACACACACGCACATAGACGTACTTGTTTGCCCAAACGCGTCCACGCTATGTGTAGATTACAGGTTTCGGCTGCTCGCCTCAGCAGTACATCAAAAAATCCACATCTGCGCAAAATATAATTTTGTAGGCTTTGTTTTTCTGTTTCAGCTGCATGTGGTTTGGATGGATGATCTACTACTGTACTTCCTGCTTTTAGGTAGTGCTGTGTTATTCAGTGGGGTGGGGCTATGAAATATCACACGGTGACTAACGTATGTTTATCTAAATTCTACTTTTATTGCATTTATACAGTTAATTATAGATATTACAGAATAAACCTAACAGACAATGTTAAGCAATTTACAATTTATATATATATATATATATATATATATATATATATATATATATATATATATATATATATATATATATATATATAATGAAAAATAAAGTAATTAAATTAAAAAACAAAATAAATAAAGTATATTTTATTTATTTTAACGAATGAGAACTGCATAGGATACCCAGTCAATATTATTGTAATGTACAGTGTTTGTTTTCAGCAAAATTTCTGCCACAGAAGGGCAATTTGGAGACTGTATGTATATTTTTTACAACATGACCAACAAAAGCATGGTTTTCTGTAATTTAGTTAGTTCTCAGTAGAGTCATTCCAGCTTTGACAAGTCTGCTGAAACAGGCTTTATAGTAGAAAACTGGGACACAGGGGCCCAAGTGAATATTCCAGCCAGCCACAGCAAACTTTTAAGACCAGAAAGCAATGCCCAGAATTCATAGCATAAACATTACATATTTTAATTGTAACTTCAGAATAAAGGCCGTTCAAAATTTGCTGTTAAAAAAAATAAATAAATAAAAAGGAACACTTCACACCTCTGAATATGTGAGATCCCTACTTTACAGATAAACAAGCCAGTCCTGTGTTGGTCTACTATAGAACGTCCATGTGCATTAGCTCATTTAACCTGAAAAACACTGTTTTTGATTTAAGTTTAAGTAGCGTATTTGATTGCTCCATTGTTGTCAGATTTCATTTCTCAATGTATTGGAATGTAATCTTGACTAACAGTCTCTTAACCCCATTTAAGTAGCTAGGAGCTGTACTTGCATGCCTGAAAACAGCTGCATGTTGGAAGAATTTCCAAAGAAATTCCGTAGGATGGTGATTCTAATTAATAATCATAATGAAACCTCCACCTGATGTGTCAACCTGACAAGCCATTCAGGAATGTGAATATGAGTATGGTTAGGGTTAGGTTTAGGGGTGGTGTAAGAGAGAGGAGCCACCCAAGTCCATCAGGTATGTAGGGGTGGTCTTTGGAGACCATTTCATACACTAATTGCACTCGAAGGGGCTTTTTATAATGCACTTAACTCCCGATAATTGTCGTTCCAAACCCAGCTTTTTAACTCTGGGTAGAGAACCGTTTCATGCTTGTAATTTAGTAACGGGGTTAGCGCCAGATTATGCCTGGGGTTATGAAACCCTGCCTCACACTGTAATGTCAAACTTGTACAGTGTGAAACGATGCAGTGTTAGAATGCTATGGCTAGATGCTTAGTGACAGATGATGGGAGTAAAGAAGAGACTGTTTCATTACCTTACCCTTATAATCCAAAAAGTCAATTTAGAAAAAACTTAGGAGTAGTGATGCTTTTGTTTCAAAACACTTAGCATTTTCCAGAAGTTTCTTGACCACACTAACACAAAACAATAAAAGCACCTTGCTGCACATGTGTAACATGTAATAAAAGCTTACTGAGGTGATACAGAGAAAAAAGACATCATAAAGTTCTCAAACTATTCTTCTGGCACAGTTATTTTATTAGCAAAATATCCCCTCACTCACTGGTGTGTCCTGAGGCTGGTTGCATAAAAGTTAAGGTTAAGACTAGTCTTAAAAGTTAGTCAGCTATTTTTTTTTTCTTTTAAGACTGGTCAAAATTCAGTTACATAAAAATGTAGATTTGTCTAAGTCTAATCCAAAAAATGAGACTGATTACCCCTTGGCTACCTGCTAGTTGGTCAGACTAGTTCTTAAGACACATCTTAACATAGAGGTTTATGCAACAGGAGTTTATGCAACAAAGTCACCACATTAAGACGGTGTCTTAAGAACTAGTTTGACTAACTAGCAATAAACCTAGTGGTGATCAGTCTTACTGATACTGATGTTTTTATGTACAAACAAAAAGCGAATAGCACTTATCAGATGCTGGTAGAAACATATCAGTATTTATTGTTACAGTGTGTTTGCATGTGTGTGTGTGTGTGTGTGTGTGTGTTCACTACTCACTGTTGCGTGTGTGCGCTTGGATGAGTTAAATGCAAAGCACAGATTCCAAGTATGGGACACCATACTTGGCAAATATCACGAATTTCACTTTTCACTTTTACTTTTCACTTACAATAACTGTCACATGACTTAACATGCATTTTTGTTTTCAAAAAAACTTCACACTAAAACTTCTTCAAATTTATATACTTTCAAATTTTATACATCTTCAAAAGGCTGTTTTGCAAGACAAAAGCAAAACTCTGTGGAGAGAAGGTGAAAATGTGCAGAAAAAGATGCATTTTCAAACATTTTCAAATAAGCTGAATTAAAGGAGAAGTCCATTTCCAGAACAACAATTTACAAATAATTTATCACCCCCTTGTCATCCAAGCTGACATGTTCATGTCTTTCTGTCTTCAGTCGTAAAGAAAGTATTGTTTTTGAGGAAAGCATTTTAGGATTTTTTTTCTCCATATAATGGACTTCAATGGTGCCCCGATTTTGAGCTTGCAAAATGCAGTTTAAATGCAGCTTCAAAGGGCTCTAAACGATCCCATCCGTGGAAGAAGGGTCTTATCTAGCGAAACGATTGGTCATTTTTTTCTAAAAATAAAAATTTGTATACTTTTTAAGCACAAAAGCTCATGTAGCACTAGCTCAGAGATGCGTGTCCACGACGCTACGTACTGCGGAACACGTCGAAAGGTCACGTGTGACGTAGGCGGAACTACAGACCAAGTGTTTACAAAGCGAACGTGCAAAGGCTAAGGAAGTGGAAGCAAAAAGTCAAATGCTGTTTACAAACAAAAAGGTACAACAATGTCAGACGATTCTGAAGTTGTAGAAGAAAATGAGATGGAGTTTTTCGCCCTGGAGGCTGGAACCCGAGGGAGACATGGAAGGCCTCCAGGGTGTATCTGGGAGCTCGGGGAGCCATGGCAGATGAGACAGTTCGGGAAGCCATGGCGGAGCGGGAGCTCGGGGGACCATGGCGGAGCAGGGAACTCAGGAGGCCATGGTGGATAAGACACTTCAGGAAGCCATGGTGGGGCAGGCAGTTTGGGCATATGGCCCCCCTCCCAAAATTTTCTTGGGGGAAATTAGGGTACTACATGCCCAGGAGAGTTCAGAAGGAGCAGGCTCTGGAGGAGCAGGCACTGGAGAGCTGGATGGGACCAGCAGAGATGTAGGAGACGATGGAGAGAGGATTGGTGCTGAAAACTCTGGCAGGAGCACCATATCCATAATATCCATGTTAAATAGGATTGCCATTGGGCTTGAGTGCAGAGCGGCTGGCGGGCTTGTTCTGAATTGGGGCCGGACACTCTCCAGACACCGGAGGATCCCTTCCTTCCAGTTCAGTCCTGTGGTGTCTGGGAGGTCCACAGGGCGATTATAATTGGTCCCAATCCGGAACAAAGAGTTGAGCATGGCGTCATCCACCGCCGACATATTGGCCAGAGCTGAGGGCTGAAAAGTGAGCAGCAACCTCCATAATTCAGCTGTTTTAAAAGGTTGAGTGTTCTGTCATGTTGTCTGTAGTGTAGGACCGAAGGAGCAAGGAGACATAGGAAATATAAAGCAAAGCTGCCTTTTAATAATCCAAGATACAGGGGAAAACACAGATTTAGGAAAACGCAGGGCTTAAGTACTCTGAACTAAATGGGATAACAAGGGGAACACAGGTGAAACATATGGAACTTAATGAGACAGGAACATGAAATCCAAATAAGGGCATGGGAAAGCATGGGGAAAAACAAGGATATGGAACACATGGGAATAACAACAGAGTCCATAATCCTGACAGTCTGATTCCTAGTCAATCTACTGTATTGAGGGCATTTTGAGTTTGTTTAAATTAAAATATTTACGTTATTAGATTAATTCAACACAAAGATGCATGCAGTAGTCCCAATTAGCATTTTTAATGTATTTAGGGTTGTCTCATCTCAATGAGATGGTCATTTGAAAATAGATCATAACCCGAAAAAAAGACTATGGCCACACTTAGTCTATAGCAGGGGTGGGGAACGTTGATCCTGGAGGGCCGATGTCCACTGCAGAATTTAGCTCCAACCAGTGGTTTCCGTTAGACTTTAACATTGTCCATCATTTTGACGGACAGAATTAAATAACACATTTAATTGCTTTTATTTTTGTAAAACAAGACAAGGCAGTACCAAGAAGGCAAGACCTAAAGGACTGGATAAACTCTAGTACGGTTGGAATCACAAAACACTCTGGAACAACAACATACAACATAAAATCTGGCAAGATGAGGACCAGACTAGGTTAACCAAAGAGGTGTGGTGAGGAAAAAGAAGAGCACATGGCCAACACAAACAAAGACAAAGCCATGTGCTCAAGCACAAGACAAAAATAGAGACATGAAACAAAGACAATAAGTAGAGGGCTGCCAGGAAACTGCTTGTGCATGTAAAACTTATGAAAGCATAGCCTATTCTTGAGCTCGGTATCCACAGGTATAGAGTAAGAATCAGAGTAAGAGTCTCAATGTATATATATTTACAAAATATGAATCACAAATTGATGTACAATGACAAAATACAACAATTTCCACAAAATGCAGCTTGCAAGTGTGTAACCAAATTCAGAAAATGTGCTTAAAATTTGTGTTTACTAAAATTTGTGTTTCCCTTCACAAATGCATTTTTAGTGGCCATGTTTTAAAGTCACCATGCTGTATGGAGATTACCATACACACGCACACAGACACATACACAGCTTCAGGACTGACCCGGCTGTGGGCACCAGCTCTGGGAACAGACAGGGATTTCAGAACTCCCCATTCCACTGGAGGTCCATGGCAGGTGTGTGTGCAGGTTTGGGGTCAAAAAAAAAAAAAATCAAACTATTACCTTTTTAGAGCAGACTGGACTGGAATGGAGAACATTTAGCTGTCTATATCAGAAACTTTTAATAGTATGTATTCATTATTCAAAAGGAGAAACCGAAACAAGGATATACAAGACTTGCTCGTTTACATAACTGAACATCCAGTCAGAATTTTCAATCGCGCCGATGGCCCCGACAGTCCCGACACCGATTTAACATGTTGAACCGGACAAACTCCTGCTGACGAGAGCCCAACGAGACCCGATGTGTGGAACACACCAAACAAATTAGCCCAACTGACACTGGGTGACGGCCCAACGTTGATTGGCGGCCGACCATTGGCTTGGTGTGTCCCCGCCTTTTGAGTTAATGGAAATGTCCGTAAAATGAACGTATAATGTCCCAGTAATGAGCTGTCAGTACTTTATTGGTTATTTTATTAATTTATTTCTTATGTATTGTGAAGGGGGATGCACTCAATTGGAGTGCAAGCTCTATAAACAGAATTTCATATGAAGACCATTTCTGGTTAGGCCAGATTGATAAAAGGAAATGTGGGCACTGTTGGGATAATAAACTTGCCAGGACAGCTCCAAAAACTCAGGGGTATGGTCCTTGAGGGACTGATCACTCTGGGTGAAAAGGAGGATTTAAGCCAGCATTAGATCCATAAAAATAGGCATGGATCTAATCGCATTCACTAAAAACTAAACCATAACATTAAAGTTAAGGATGTATGAATTTGTGTTTTATTATTATGGTATGGTGTTGTCTATGAACCCAAAATATTATTAACAATCACACCTCTAATTTGTTCACCATCATAACTATTAAGCTTCTCTTTGTTCAGTGCTCAGTCATCCAGTATTGTTTGTGTTTAGCTCACTAGTATCTCTTGTGTGTGAATTCTGTCTTGCCCTTTTAAATTTCTTGAATATTCTTTGTTGTTTGACTTTAATAAAATTTCCATAATTTCCATTTTTGCCAGCCCGCCCAAAGAACCTCCTTCGATGACATAGAGACACAAAAATCTCTCTACTGGATTAGAATGAATTTCTATAAACCTCTGGATCTACCAAAATTGTAGAAGGGAACCTGGAGAGAATGCGTCCTCTGGAGTACACCACCGCAGAGCCAGACCCAGTACCTCTGCCCACAGCGGATGAGGAGCCAGAATTCACCACAGACCTAGAGACCCAGCCCGTGACCGGCAGAGACATCGTGCCTGAGCCTAAGCCCACTACAGAACCAGAGGCAGCCTCGTCAGTCCCAGTGGAAAAAACTGAGGTCCTGTCTGACCAGGTGTGTTAGCTGGCCACAACACACAGTGCCAGTGGGACTATTGGTGGAGCTAGCTACAGAGGAATGGTCTGGGAAACTGAGGCAGTGCTTCCTACCTTGTCCACACAAACCTTCCTCCTGTATATGTTTATGTTTGTCACTGCTGGTCCTCCCCAGCCCTGAAACTTCTGAGTCTTCTTCATTGTTGCTGATCCCACTCAGCTCAGAGTCTTCATTTTCACTGATTTCAATCAGCTCAGAGTCTCTGTTGTCACTGATCCCACTCAGCATGGAATCATCATCTTCTACAGTCCTGTCCACCACAGAGTGTTTTTCATCATCACCAGTCCCATCTAGTACAGAGTGTTACTCTATATTATTGTACAAACCCAACCGTCCTCTCCTGCCCACTCCACCAGAGCAAAAGCTATTCCCTCTGCCCCATCTCCGCTGGTGTCACTCAGCCTTTTAGCTCCTGCAGCAATGACTTAGATCCACTGCAGGCTTCCTGTCTGCTCATCACTCTGCCTCGGCCCATCAACCAGTTGGCTCTACCTCACTCCCTCGACTCCTCCAGGCTCCCTCATCCTTCCAGCTACACCTTGGTTAGCCATTGCTCTACTATCGCCACGGACCTCAGGGCCTTAAGCTGCACCTTATCCCTCCACCCTTCCAGCTTTGCCTCCATCCTTACTCATACCATCGTCGCCTCAGTCCTCCGGCACCCAGGCTCCACCTTGGCTACTCATTGCCGTGGTTTCACCTCGGTCTCCTGGATTCTCATCGTTGCTTGGTCTCTCCAGCTCTGTGATTCTGACTGTACTGCTGTAGGATTTGTGCTTGCCCAAGACAGAATCTGGAACAGACGAAAATAAGGTGACAGTCATGGCCTATTTTTTCCTTTTTTTTTTTTTTTTTTGGAGGCCATACATGAAGCCATTGGTTGAAGAGCAAGCGTGCTGCCTGTGGCCACCTTTTCATCTGGTCCCAGTTCACAGATTTCCCGTCAGATTCGGCAGGTCTCTCAGGTGCTGTAGTTGTAGAATGCCTGCAGCCTCCCTCTACCCTTTCTGATTCAGAAACAGCAGAAGTGCAGGATGTAGTCAGACCAGGATCATTAGGGCCGGATAAAAGTTTAGAGACCATCTACCAGGGCAAGTGAAGGGAAAGAGAAAAGCCCCAAAACAAGAAAGCGGTGAAGTTAGTAGACTTTTCTTAAAGTGATAAAGGAAATCGCAGAGAAAAAGGACCCGCCATCAAATGGAATCAGATGCAAAAGAGGAAGAGCAGTTTCTGGGAGCAAAGAAGCAGATGGACCAGATGTTCACTATATTAACTAAATTAGGGGATCATGTAGCAAAACCATAAATTGGTTTAGCAATGTCTCTGTTGTTTCTTTGTTCTCAGTTTGTAGGTTTTAGTTTTGTGTGAGCCTTATGTCACTTTTGTAAGTTACTGTTTATGTTACTGTTTGGGTTTATATATATTTACTAAATGTTCTTGAGAATTATAATTAGATTTTTTTTGTGTCACAGATTAAAAAACAGAACAAAAGTATAATGTTAGAAACTGTTCTACAGGTAATGATAATGGATTTTAGATTGTCCGTCAACAAAATGTTCAAATTTTTTTACATTGTAAATGTACTGTATAAAAAAAGTGCCCATCTTTTGTGTTGATTTTTTTTTTTTTTGTAGGTTTGATAGTCCCCTATTCTATACTATATATGCATTAGATTTATAATAACACTGTTTTTTAATATGGAATTTTGCCATTTATTTAGGTAAATTAAAGTTAAAGAGTAAGGAGAATTAATTAGATAAAGATGTACAGTAAATTCTTTAATATTACAGAAATACAATTAAACAATAAAGTGAAACATATGTAAATGTCACCAAGTAAAAGAAAATAAAGTTGGCTTGAATTTAATTTAATCAAAAAGCACTTCAAAGTAGCACAAAAATTACATTAAATGTAAAAAAAATAGTGACTGTTTTGCTCAGTCACTGAGTCACCAATTACAATAAAAGTTCTAGAGTTTTATACAGTGCACAATAGCAAATGTTCTTTTACAAGTACAATACAAATGTATACAAAATGTTCTTTTTCAACAATAGTAACCAAAAGATTTAACCCCCACAACAAAAAAAGTTCAGACAAATTACCAATAAAATTAAAGTAACTGTACAACAGGAAAGTCAAAGAATAACATATGTTCTGCTCAATCACAGAGTGTAATTATGCTCCATCAGTGAAAGCTGGACACCAACAGGAGCAGAAACCTGTGCAGCCAGTCTGTCCCTGATCTAGACCTATCCACATGTACTGTTGAACAGGTGAAGGTGGGGATGGGGCCTAGCATCCTCTGGCTCAAGCACATCACCATGCATTAAACAGACATTATGCAAGAATATACATGCTATCATTACTTGCAAAATCCCACTTTCACCTCCAAAGCTGAAAACAATACTCTCCTCCATCGTGCTTCTTTCATTTTGAAAGCTCAGTTTAATTATGCAACCTCGTGAATGGAACCGATTAAAACCTCTCCTCCACTGGTCCTTGTAATGGAATCTTAAATGGTGTGACAACTTGAATGGGCTTATCAATACATGGATACCCACCATCACCTAGCAGAAAGTAGCCAGGTGAAAGATACTCAGCATTGTAGTACACTGGACAATTTTAAGTAAAAAAAATACTGGTTCTATGAAGCCCACAAAAATATTCAGAAACTGACCTGAATCTTAAAGGCCATGTACACACTGCAGCTAAATTATGTTGTCAGTTCACCTTTTACTTTTTAATCACGTTCTGTACACACATAATTCACTAAAATACGGGAGAGACAACTGCATTCGACAACCGCATTAACTCCTCAAAAATACAGGTGGTGACAACCACATTTACAGAAATTCTATACAGTGTGTACAGAACTGAACTGAACAGCTAGTTGTTAATGACGTATTTACAGTCATGGCCAGAAATATCGGCACCCTTGCAATTCTGTTGAAAATGCAACACTTCTCTCAGAAAATTGTTCCAACTGCAAATGTTTTGGTATTCACGTGCTTATTGTTTTTGTTTGCACAGCAACAGCACAAAAAACAGAGAAGAAAAGTCAAACTTGATAAAATTTCACACAGAACTCAAAAATGGACTGGACAAAATTATTGGCACCTTGTCAAAATTGTAAGAAATAATTGCTTTACAAGCATGTGATGTTCCTGTAATTTGTATTTAGACACAGCTGTGGCAAGTAACAGGTGTGGGCAATATAGTAATCACACTTGCAACCAGTTAAAATGGAGAAAAGTTGACTCAACCTTTGTGTTGTGTCACACTGAGCATGGAGAAAAGAAAGAAGTGTAAAGAGTTGTCTGTGGATTTGAGAGAAAAAATTGTGGAAAAACATGGACAATCTCAAGGCTACAAGTCCATCTCCAGAGATCTTAATGTTCCTGTGTCCACTGTGCACAATATCTTCAAGAGGTTTACAGCCCATGGCACTGTAGCTAACCTCCCTGGATGTGGACGGAAGAGCAAAATTAATGAAAAATTACAACAAAGGATTGTTCGAATGGTGAAGAACCCCGATTTACTTCCAAACAAATTCAAGCTGATCTGCAAACACAGGGAAAAACAGCTCACAATATCTGTGTAATGCCATGCCAGCAGAGGGAGCCCTCACCCATGGACTGACTGTTACCGCTCCCTCTGCTGCTTCTATGGTTACTTCCTGTTTGGTGGCCATTTAAGGAGGCCCATACCAAACAGGCCCCACAAAGTATTGTTTTGCTTGTGCGGACTCTACCAAGCGTTTATCCTGTTTCATTGCCTTGTGTTTGCCTTTTCCACGGTTTTGTTTCATTGTCATAGTTTTGTCTTGCTTCATTACCATAGTTTTAACTAGTTTCATAGCCCTTTTTATTTTGCTACTTTGGACTGCTCTCTTGGATTGTGACCTTCTGCCTCTTTTTTTGGATTACGCTCTTGTCTCGCCCTGGATGTTACTGTTTGCTGGTGTCTGACCCTGCCTGTCTTGACTACGATCTGTATAATAAAGCTTGCACTTGGATCTACTCACGCTTCCAACGAGTCCCGTTACAGAATACTTCGCCACCCACAGATCCAGCGGCTTTTAGTACACAGATCAAACTATGGATCCAGCATCACACCTCTTCCGCCTCTGCCAAGGTAACCAGCCCATTGAAAATTATGTCATGGATTTCTGTGAACTCTGTCACATGGTGGCCTTTAATGATGTGGCCCTTAAATAAATTTTTCAAGTGGGTCTTAATGATCCCATTCGTTCCTGGTTACCTGGAGGAAAAATTCACTGGACACTAGAACAATACATTGACTATGCTTTGCTACTGGCTGGTTCACCATTTACTGTGGGGGTAGCTAATGAGGAATCCTGCTATCCCCCATTATCTGCCAAACCTTTTTCAGTCATGTCTGGGATTATTCAAGTTGCATCAGAGCCCTCTCACGCCATGCCTGCCAAGCCACAGCCTGCTCACGTCACGTCTGCCGCTCCAGGGCCTGCTCACGCCATGCCTGCCCTTCCAGAGTCTGCACCTGTCATGGCCGCCCTTCCAGAGTCTGCACCAGTCTACAAGATGGCTGCCATCCCCAAGCCTGTTTACAAGATGGCCGCCATCCCAGAGCCAGTCCACAAGATGGCCGCCATCCCCAAGCCTGTTCACAAGATGGCCGCCATCCCCAAGCCTGTTCACAAGATGGCCGCCTCATCTGAGTCCCCGGCCAAGATGGCTGCCACGCCTGAGCCTCTTCATGCCAAAATCATCTCATCCGAATCTCATCCCATCATATCTGCCATACCCAAAGCAAGTCAAGTGATGGCTGATCCTCTGGTGTCAAGTCAAGTCAGAGCTGCACTTTCAGGGCCAAGTCAAGTTACAGCTGTGTATCCTGAGCCACGGCAAGTTACAGCTGTAGTTCTTGAATCAAGCCAAGTCACAGCTGTTCTCCATGAGTCAAGCCATGTTACAGCTGTTGTTCCTGAGTCAAGTCACGTTACAGCTGTTGTTCCTGAGTCAAGTCAAGTTACAGCTGGGTTGTCTATGTTAAGCCAAAACACAGCTGATTTCCATGAGCAGAGCCAAGTCACAGCTGGTCTTCACGAGCCAGGTCAAGTCACAGCTGTTCCTCACGAGTCGAGTCAAGTCATTGTTGAGTCAAGTCAAGTCACGGCAGACCTCCCTGAGTCAAGTCAAGTCACGGCAGACCTTCCTGAATCAAGTCAAGGCTCAGCTGCGCTCCTAACGGAGCCTCTTCATGACATGGCTGCTAGTATAGAGCCTCGCCAAGCCACGGCCGTCATGCTAGAACCTCGCCAGATCCCGTGTGACCTTCCAAAGCCACGTCACATTTCAAATGATCCTCTGAAGCCTCGTCACGTCTCAGCTGATCTTCTAGAGCCTCGTCACGTCTCAGCTGACCTCCAAGAACCTTGTCACGTCTTAGCTGATCTCCTAGAGCCTCGTCACGTCTCACCTGACCCCCCAGAGCCTCGTCATGTATCAGCTGACATCCCAGAGCCTTGTCACGTCTTAGCCGTCCTTCCAAAGCCTCGCCAGGTCTCGTCTCATCTCCCAAGCCACACAGAGCCCACGCTCCCAAGCCACACAGAGCCCACGCTCCCAAGCCACACAGAGCCCATGCTCCCAAGCCACATGTCCACAGCGTCCACACCCTCAAGACCGGCAGGCATCTCACTATCTACTGTGCTGCCTGTAATGGCTGTTGCCATTTTGAGCGTGTGGGCTACACACTGCGCTCCAGAGGCCTCGTCTGACCGCGAGTCTGCTCCAGAGGCCTCGTCTGACCACGAGTCTGCTCCAGAGGACTCGTCTGTCCACGAGTCTGTGCCAGAGGCCTCTCCTGTCCAAGAATTTGTGCCTATGCCTCCAGAGGTGTCAGCTTATGCTGTAGATCCTCCAAAGGAGGCGGCGTCCACCCATGAACTCACTGCCACGTCTGACCACGAGTTTGCGCCAATGCCCCCAGAGGTGGCGGCTCCGGCTGCAGAACCTGCTATGGGGGCGGCGTCCTTCTATGAACTCTCGGCCCATCATGTCACGGCCAAGGAGGCCTTTCATGAACTCTCTGCCTGCCATGTCACGGTCAAGAAGGCCAATCATGAACCCTATGCACTGCTATGGATGTCATTAGTTCCTCTGTGGGTATTTTTGCTCCTGTCTGCTCTGTCTGCCCCGCCATGGCTGCCTGCTCTGCCTGCCCCACCATGGCTTCCTGCTCTGCCTGCTCTACCTGCCCCGCCATGGCTGCCTGCTCTCCCTGCTCCACCATGGATGCAGGCTCCTCCGAATCAAACATGTTGGACTTCTGCTCCAGTGTACCACTGCCTGCCACATGGACACCACTGCATAAAAAACCAGGACTGGAGTTTGCAAAAACTTATGTGACAAAACCACAATCCTTCTGGGAGAACGTACTGTGGACAGATGAGACAAAAGTAGAGCTTTTTGGTAAAGGACATCATGGCACTGTTTACAGAAAAAGAAATGAGTCCTTCAAAGAAAAGAACACAGTCCCTACAGTCAAACATGGTGAAACATGTTTTGGGGTTGCTTTGCTGCTTCTGGCACTGGATGCCTTGACTGTGTGAATGGTATCATGAAGTCTGGTGATTACCAAAGAATTTTGGGGCAAAACGTAGTGGTCAGTGTCAGAAAGCTGCGTCTCCACCAGAGGTTATGGGTCTTCCAGCACCTGAAACACACTTCAAAAAGCACTCTGAAATGGTTACAAACAAAGTGCTGGAGAGTTCTGAAATGGACAGCAATGAGTCCAGATCTGAATCCCATAGAACACCTGTGGAGAGATCTCAAAACAGCAGTTGGGAGAAGGCATCCTTCAAATCTGAATGACCTGGAGCAGTTTGCAAAAGAAGAGTAGTCCAAAATTCCAGTAGAGAGGTGTAAGAAACTCATTCATGGTTACAGGAAGCGAATGATTTCAGTTTTTTTTTTTTTGGTGCTACCAAATATTAAATTAAGGGTGCCAATAATTTTGTCCAGTGCATTTTTTTGGGGGGTTCTGTGTGGAACTTTATCAGATTTGACTTTTCTTCTCTGTTTTTTTTTTTTTTTTTTTGTGTGTGTTGCTCCAATGCAGACAAAAAATAAAATAAAATAAACATGTGAGTACCAAAACATTTGCAACTGCAACAATTTTCTGAGAGAAGGGTTGCATTTTCTGACAAAATTGCTAATTGCGAATTGCTAACAGAATTGCTAATTTCTAGCTTTGTGAGCTAAGACCAAACAACATCTCTAAAAATGCTTGTAAACATGAGGACATGGCAACAACGCTCTCTAAAGCAGCCTAGCCGAGAATAAACAAAACACAGCACATCTATCAGTGGAAGTTTAGTTAAAATCGATGGACAAAAAGAGTCTTTAGCTAAAAAGAAAAAGTCAGATAATGTCGGCTAAATTCTTATGCACTCCCGCAAGATGACAGAATGTGGCTATGGTTACAAATGTGGGAATTTAAATGTGGTCATCGCTCCTGAAACTTGCAGTGTGTACGTGGCCAAACCACCTGCATTTGTATGCTATAGAACTGTTTGAAATTAAAGTAGTCCCCTTGATTGCAGCCTGGTGGCTTGATCCTGATTTTGCAGCCATCAATTGCTTCAACAGCCTTTTGGAAAGCAGGATGTCATGCCAGTTGCGCAAATCCATGGTTAATGGCATCAATTTGTCTGTTGAGGCAATAGTTAGGATGCATGTCACTTTCTGCATCAAAATAAATTTGGAGAACTGGCATAGACCGATTTAATCTGGTATACTGAACCAATTGGCTGGCCTGTAAAGCAGTTAATGAAACAACTTAATGTACTTAATACTTTTAACAAGGTCAACGTTCCACAAAAAGTCAGTAACTTTATTTCTACACCTCTTACTCCTTATATGACATCAGCATTTCTATGAACAAAAAATAATCTTGTCTTCTACGACATCGGAGCACAACAAGGTAATGTCTCTGGATAGGAAGCCATCTTGCAAACATAATGGTAAAAACAACTTGCTGTCCAAATTAACAATAATCAGACTGTCTTCTTATTTCTTGCATAACGATCAAGTCTGTCCCAAAATATGACTCAATGCACCATCGTAGACTCACGGCAAGGGCTCCATATGTCTGCACTACATGACGTCACCGAAGTGTGGACTCTAAGGGCAATCCACACGCTCAAAATGTGCCATTCGGGACAGTGCCTCTGTTTGTTCTGTCTTGGCCACAGAGGCCATCTCAAAGTTTAATGTTCATTATTTCTATGCAGATTATTTTTTTCAAGAAATTTAATTTAAGCATAAGAAACATTTATACAAATTTATCTCAAATTTATCCCAATTTTTTTTTTTTTTTCTAAAAATGATTTTTGTGGATCTGCTCTTAGGGGACAAATTATGCTGTAATGATAATTTATAATTTCCCACAGGAACTCCCCCATATGTCTTTCACATAATTCTAATTTAGGGCAACTTGTAAAGTTCATCCTGAAGTGGGTGTGTGAGAGGATTTTTTGACCGTGGCTCAAGCACTTTCAACATATTTTTCCCCTTTGCTTTCTAAAATGGAGTATGGCCTCATCATGTCTGCAGTAAAAAGTATCCTGATTGATTTGGTCATCTTTTTTAGCCCATTCTGATTCTGCTGCAAAGGGCTGCTTAAATGCAGTGGTGAGAAGCAGCAGTGTGGTTGTTTTGTTTTGGATCCTGTCAGTGGCACTTCAGGGCTGCTTTCATATGGCTTTCTCATGCCACAATCAATGCCTACATACCATAACAGTTTTGTCCACCATGCTACTTTCATCAACATTATATTTTACGGGGAAACCAAAATGCTCCCATAAATGCAATGCAGAACTTTTCAAGTTCTTCTGCTCCTCCACTAGCCATTGTAGACTGATTAAAATGCCCTGTTCAGGTGAACACATGATTGCTTCATTCATATAATTTCACTGTAATTCAGCATCAAGTTTTGAAAAACAATATTACTGTCTAAAAAAAACCCAACAATATCAGCAGTCTTTCTGTTTTTTATTGTTAAACTTAGCAATCAGTCTGTAAGTAAAAAAACAACAACAACAACAACAACAAAAACAAAGTTCCTTTCAAAGAAAGTCTGTTCACTCTTATTTGCAATGCCTACAGGCCCTAGCGCCCTCTATTGATCAGCCGCCACTAAGGCAGCATTAGTGCCACTCTGTTGTGGTGTTCAACTAGGTCCGCTGCAATGGCTGTGTGACTAAAGATGCCGGTGTGTCTCCCGTCATCTTGAAGTGTGCTTGCAGTGACTATTTTGTTAATGAGTTATAATATGGAAAGTTTTGCAAGAATTATATATATATATATATATATATATATATATGCTCACACTCGATCTAGCTCAGGATTGTTGTGATCATTTTAATAGTATAAGGTGTTTAAAGGGGTCATGACATGAGAAACCACATTTTCCTTGATCTTTTGACACAGAAGAGGTCTTTGTATACTGAATACATACTGCAAGTTTCATAACTTGAAATGTCCTCATCATCAATAAAAGAAAATCTATGTAATAAGACGGCTCGTTTGGCTTTGATACTGTTGACAACAGTGGCAGATTACTGACAAGATTTAAAGGGCACGCCAGGTAATTTTAGACAGAGGGCCAGAATGAGGGTTGAAAATAATAATTTTTCCACATATTTATTTATTTTATTTATTTATTTTTTGTTTTGTTTGTTTGTTTGTTTTTGTGAAACTTTATTAACATTATAAGTAAACCTCAAGGAACTTACTAAAATAGTAATAAAAAAAAAACATGTTATCATGACCCCTTTAAAAGAGCATGTTAAGAATAAAATAATTAATTCAAAAATAAAATGTCTTACCATTTATCTTTATTTTGTTCCACATGACTTAAAAAAGTGATGTTAGGCGGAATGATCCATAATTTCTTCATTAATCAATAATAAGAAAGTCTCTCTGGAGCAGGAGCCCACCAGGGTGGAGCAGATGGGGTAGGAGCCCACCAGGGCGGAGCAGAAGGAGCAGGAGACGACCACGGTGGAGCAGAAGGAGCAAGAGACGACCACAGTGGAGCAGAAGGAGCAGGAGACGACCACAGTGGAGCAGAAGGAGCAGGAGACGACCACGGTGGAGCTGAAGGAGCAAGAGACGACCACGGTGGAGCAGAAGGAGCAGGAGACGACCACGGTGGAGCAGAAGGAGCAGGAGACGACCACGGTGGAGCGGAGAGAACAGGAGACCACCAGGCTGGAGCAAACGGAATAGAAGACCATGGCAGAGGCTGAGACCTAGGGAAAGCAGGGATAGACAACCCAAAGTATTCACAACCCCTAGGACCGAGGCAGAAAACACAAGCAGCTCATCAAAAGTCTCCCTGGTGACCACTGAACAGGAAGACAGTTCATAAACAGGCTCAGTGACTGAAACAAGGTAAGTGGACAGTTCATAAATGGCTCAGTGACTGAAACTCAACAGGTAAACTCAACAGGTGGTCTCTTTGGCACTGACAGAGGTAACGGGGCAGACGCAGAGTTCATCTTTAGTCTCTGGGTTCATGACAGGCAGGATTATGAGTTCAAGGACGGGTCTTTGGACTGTGACAGACAGTTTGTGCTCATTGGTTGAAATAGGACAGAGGGATAGCTGATAATCCATCTCATTAACAGACACAGAATGGAGAGAAAATTCACAATCAGACATATCACATGAAACTGAACAGACAGAAGATGCAGAAATGGGCTCATGGATTGGCACCGAGTAGAAAGACAGTTCAAAATCAAACTCATTAGATGAAACCAGACAGATAGACAGTTCACAATTAGTCTCTCTGAACAGTTCAGGACAGGACAAAAGTTCAGACATGGCCTCCTCGGCCGGTTCAGAGCGGGACGAGAGTTCAGAGGCGGCCTCCATGGCCATAACAGGGTAAACAGGGGGTTCACAGGCGGCCAGAACAAGACGGGAGTTCATAAATGGGCACCACTACCATGACCAGTGAAGGACGTAGCTTCAGGAGGTTCTGCAGCCTCAGCTGCCACCTCTGGAGGATCTAGAGTGGGCACTGCCATTACTGGAGGTTCTGTAGCCTCAGCCGCCACCTCTGGCAAACCTTCCGCAGACGTCGCTGGCTCTGGAACTTTGGTGGTAGTGAACGCAGCCCATAGACACCAGAAAGCAATCTCTTATATGGGAAGTGCTGCAGATATGGAGATTACTTCTGGGACAGAAGGGTTGGTGAACGCTGGTTTAGGGATACCAGCAGCACGTGAAGACACCAGCGGAGTATCCTTCACACTGGATATCATACTGGGATTACGAAGGACTGATCTTGAGGATCTGGGTGCAGCAGACAGGACGTGACGTGACTCTAGATGATCCTCTGTGGCGTGACGAGACTCTGAATGATCAGCTGAGATGTGATGAGACTCTGGACGAACAGCTGTGACGTGACGAGACTCTGGAAGATCAGACGAGACGTGACGAGACTCTAGAAAATCAGATGAGATGTGACGAGGTTCTGGGAGGTCAGCTGAGACGTGATGAGGCTCTGGGAAGATCAGCTGAGTCGCGACGAGTCTCTGGGAAATCAGCTGAGACGTAACGAGGCTCTGGATGAACAGCTGAGACGAGACTTGACTCATGAAGATCAGCTGTGATCTGACTTGACTCAGGAAAATCAGCTGTGACTTGACTTGACTCTGGAAGATTTGCTGTGACTTGACTTGACTCAGGGATGGCACCAATGACATCACGGGGCGTTGTTGTCGCTGCCATTATGTGAACGCGCTCTGCTGTGGCCGCCATTTTCACGAGTGGGTTTAGTCACCGGTGTAGCAATCAGTATATACTTGAATGTTCCAGAGTTTGCGGCTGACTAAACTTCGTGGCTGCCATTACTGGCACGGTCGCGATGTTACGTTGATCCTCCGCAACACCCACAGTGAATAAAGAACCAACAGTCACTAAAGCATAATCCAAAAACTGAGCAAGTGATGAACACGGGCCCTCGCGTCTAAGTTAAATTCTGAGAGGTTGATTCACGCCATCACAAACAATCTTAATCAAAAGATAGTCCAGGAGATCTGAATAGCTCGCAGTGGCCAAAAACTTGCGAACATGTTGTTCCATGATTGCGAGCCTTGTTTAAAGGCAAGCAGTATTCTAGTAGTGTCCGTACCTTTCCAGTGTCAGTGTGAAAAGCTGCTGGATCCTTGTATGGCCAAGTATTCTGTTACGGAATGACTGAGAGAGACATGCGGATCAATACGCATGCATTTATTCAGAGACATGGTCATACACAGGCAAGGATCAAGAAACAGGTACTCAGACTATGAACAGGACTAGACTAAACAGGACTAGAAAAACTTGGAGTGACTCCGTAATGTAGCTATCGCTATGAGAGTGATAAATGCTAAACAATACGCGGCGATCTGGGAAGGATCTGAGTGGGTGATAAATAGTGTGCGTAATCGGTTGCAGCTGTGTGTGTAATTAGTGCAATGGATGTTGGGAAATGTAGTCCAGGGTGACGTGAAAGTCTGTGAAGTGTGAAAGTCAATGTAACGAGAGTATCAAGAATCTAGTGACGACAATCTCATTTTGTGTGCCATTTATTTGTACTGTAAAAATACTATAATAGTTGTAATTGTACAATAGGAATAGAATGTTTGACAATTTCAAAAGCTGAAGTGATTACCTTGTTTTATTTGTTAGTCAGAATATGTGTAATTCAATATTTAATTAATTGTCCCTAGTAAAAAAGTAATAGATTTAAAATGCATTTATTTTCTGCTAAGTATAGTTCAAGTCTATGAACATATTTACTGACATATCATTTGAGACTTACTGATATAAAAATTGTAATTAAGCTTTATTTGGAGTACTACTTGTGCACAATGCACATTTCTTAATATTAAGCCTAAAATATATTTTAATGTCACTATTGATGAGGATTGTATGATCTTTAAACAAAGCATTTAAATAAAGATTTTTTTAAATAAAGGTTTTAAAATGCAAAATATTTAAAGTGTACCTAAAACATACTTTCAATAGTTCCACTTTAGCACAATCAAATATATATATATCTTCAGTTGGACTTCAGCACTACGTCTGCACGAATAAAATGCAACAGGTACAAAATAATTTTTTCCAATTTAGCAGATTTTAAATATACCATTTTGTTATACTAAAATACAATTGCAGGGTATTTTTATTAAGCACATAATATGTAAATGTATTTGTACTAAGCATGAAATAAATGTATTCTAAATACATTTTAGTATATTTATTTTTCACTGGTGGTAAAGGCTGAATAATCAATCAAAGCCTGATTAATCCTCGAAATAATCAACGATTAGTCAATTAATCATTCTAATAATCATTTATTGGCAGTCCTAATCATCACCCCTATAGGTAAGCTTTTCACTCATTTCTATGTCACAATCGCCAGCTGGAGTGTCCATGAACTCCACTAGAGGGCACTCCACCCCAGACTCTTGCCTTGTTTTCTGGACTCATTGGTTGGTTTTGTCATTTCTTCTCCTTGTCTAGTATAAAAGCTGTTTGTACTGTCGTTTAGATTATTGTATTATATTGATTATTGATTGACATATTGATTATTGTATAGCCTTTTTATAGTTCCTAGTTCCTGTGTTTACCCTTTCCGTGTTCCCTAGTTTTCCTGTGTGTTGACCCTAAACTGTTTCCTAGTTTCTTGATCGTTTGGTGCCTGCCCTGACCCTTGCCTATTGTTGGATTACTCTTTTGCCTCTGCCTGGATTGCATTGTTTGCTGGTGTTCGACCCTGCCTGTTTTGACCACATTTGTTAATAAAGACTCGCATTTGGATCCCCAACTCTGTTGTGTCACGACTCCTATGTTACAGAATAATCAGCCATACCCAGTTCCAGCCCAGTTTGGGCTACACACTGCTCTGTGTCTGCACCACAGTCCATTCCAGTCCTTGAATCTGATCCAGACCACGCTCCAGTCTGTGAGTCTGATCCAGAAACCACTCCAGTCCATGAATCCACTCCAGCTTTTCCCGAGGTGGCAGCTCCTTCTGCAGAACCTCTCAAATCAGTGGCCCAGAGCTGTGGGAATGGAACAAGGCCGGTGGAGTATAATGATAATGAGCAACACCTGCACCACTCACCGGTCTCGAGTCCCACGGAGGAGCTCCGGAAGGATAAAAGGAGGAGCGACGACAGTGGAAGACGAATAAGGACCAGGCCTAGACTTTACTTTGTGTGCGGCAGTCGTCCGTGAGGGGCTGCCGCTTTACTTTCGTGTTTGTTTATTTCATAATTAAAGTGTTCGCCTGTTCCCGCCTCCTCCTTCCTGTTCTACGAACTGTGTTACATTGGTGCCGAAACCCGGGAGGAAGGAGGGACACGCTGTCCGAAGAGCCCTCGCTGCTGAGCGGGATCGCGGTGCTGAGGAGGTTGGGCAGCACGAAGGAGCGGACGACTGTGGCTGCCCGAGGCGGTGGTGCTGGAGTGCAATGGTACAATAGGTGGGACGAAAGGCTCGCTGCCGTGCTCCGGGGTCGAGGAGGGGTGGCTGCCGTCCGAGAGGGAGCGGAGGAGTCGGCGCCGTTCACCAGAATGCCGGAGCCTGCTGCCGTCCGCCGTGTTGGGGAGGAGCAGGGAACAGGGGACTCGCTGCCAGCTGCCCTGCTGCCCGTCTGCCAGAAGGCGGAGGAGCGTTAAGCCGTCCACCAAAGGATGTCCAGTACCATCGCATGGCACCGCGAGTCAAAGACACTCAGCTGGTTGAGGATCAAGCGGCAGTGTGTCCGGGAACCGGACCAAGAGTTTTTTCTTGTTGGTTTTTTTTTTTCCTTTCCTCTCTCTTGTCTCTGTCTCTCCTCATCCTTCTGTCTCCTTTTCTCTCGCCTCGTCTGGTCTGTCCTTACCCCCAGGTATGCCGCGGCCACCCTGATGGGCCCCCCGGGAAGGGGGGGGGGGGGTAGAGCGCTGTCTCGAGGGTACCTCCCGACCAGCGAGGGGCGATGGGGGTATGTAATGAGTGGGGCGGGGCAGAGAGACGTGGGAACGGAACGAGGTCGGTGGAGTATAACGATAATAAGCGACACCTGCGCCACTCACCTGTCTCAAGTCCCACAGAGGAGCTCCGGAAGGATAAAAGGAGTTGCGACAACAGTGGAAAACGAGAGAGGACCAGGCCTGGACTTTATTTTGTGTGCAGCAGTTGTCCGTGAGGGGCTGCCGCTTTACTTTTGTGTTTGTTTATTATATAATTAAAGTGTTTAAATGTTCGCCGGTTCCCGCCTCCTTCTTCCCGTTCTACGAACGGGATCCTATGTATTACACCTATGTATTTAAGTGCCAGTCTGTTCAGCTTGTCTTTGTCTGGTATCATCAATTGCTACATGTGTCACAAGCCTCCCTTGTGTGGATATTACCTTTTGTGGATCTATTAAAAACTGTTTACTGTTATCTTCATGTTTGTGCATGTTTATCTGACACAGTACGTGACACTCTGTCAGGTTTTATTCCTTTGTTTTCTTCACGCAATTATATCCATGTCACCAACTCCTACTGCCAATCGTGACACACTATAGAGCTGACTACGCATTGTGTAATACCAATAGTCTTTGGTTTGGGTTCCACCCAAAAGTTTGGAGATTATTATTCTTATGGTTCCAACATTTCCTTACACACTAATCCAATAAATGTAATTATTTATACTTGCGGTGCTTGCTTTTAAACATATCACAGCATGCATAGTACTCAGACCTGTCGAAATCCGTTCTTTTCATTCTATTACATAATTCAGCCTATAAATAATAAATAATCCTTTCCATTAGTTGAGATTAGCAGTTATAATTATTTGGATTTCTTTTTTCCAACTGGTACAATAATTCTCTGTTTCCATGATAAAGGAAGTTTACCAGCATTCCAAACCTTGAACAAACATGAAGTTTAATTTGATGGCGTAACATATTTTGGATCATTATGTAACAATGTCTTTGACTATGTTTAACTCCTCCAATAGCTCTTTTTAGTTAAATTAACTCTATTAGCTCTTTTAATAAGAAGTAAATTCTTAATCTAATGTTTTTTCCAGTTCTCAGTTTCGTGTTCCTCTGCTCTCTATACCTTATTATATCTTCTGATATGTCATCATTTTGTTCTCTGACAAACACTTCTGCCAACATTCTACTTTTTCAGTATCTATCACAGCTTTCCTTTATTTATTTTTTCCTATTGTACGCCATATTTCACTGATGTCAGTAGCACCTTTTATAATGGCTATACCTGTCTCCAACACTTCCTTTTAGCTGCTTGAATTAACCTTCTTGCTTCTGCTTTTTTTTTTTTTAATCTTAAAATGAATGTCTTTTTGACATTCCTAAACATTTATTCTTCCTTAGTACAGCCTTAATGCACTAATATGTCTGCCAAGGTACTGCTTCCCCACTAATCTTTTATTCCTATAATTGCATCTACTGTTTTATATAAAATTCCACATTTTTCAGTTGGACTCTTCTATATCCTCCCATTTATTTTTGTATTTCTAAACGTATGTATTATCTCATCTACAGTGTTCCCATAATGATCATTACTATGCTTCCTCAAAAAATGTTCTATCCCTATAATCTCTTATCAGTTCTATCTTGCTAGTTAATAACATATACAAGGAGAACACAAGGGAATACTCAAGAACACAGATGAGGAACACAGAGATGAGGAGATGCTGGAGAATAAGACACTGGAGTAACCTGAAGCACAATGAGGAGTATAAAAGTCCTTGTGTAAGTATAGCAAGAGTCTGACAACACATGGATACACTTAGTTCAATATTCTGTTCCAATATATAGGCATTCTGACAAGTTCAAATACTTTCTGGGGTCAAAATGTGTACTGTACCATTATAGTTTAAGAGCGATGAAGCTATGAAATGAAAGATAAAACAGGCAGATGTTTATGGTAAGTGTAAGAACAGAAAATGCTGACACATCTGTACGCCACTGCAGACTGCTTCACACTTTCACATGTTCAGCTTTAATATAATATTATTAAAGATACACTGAGAAGGGGCAGATACAAAGAGAGAATGTAGCATGGTGTGTGATGGCTTCATTATGGCAAGTGAAGGTCAGTACTGTGCAGAGAAATAGGTGGATGCTAGATGTCAAATAGGCCATGGAGAGATGGGACATATGTGTATAGAAGCAATAACAAAGTATAATTAAGTTGTAGTTGTAAAAAGACTTCCTATCTGAATATGGAGTTCTGCTTGTGCTAAAAAAAAAATCTGTCTTCTGCTGTTGCTATTTATTGCTGTTGTTTTATTTTTGTTATCTGCATTTGTCATCCTTCCTGTCATGCATTCAGCACAGTTTTATGCTTCATAAGTTACTGGTTTCAGTGAACATTCTGCAACACATGGAATGTTTAGAATAATACGTTTTCTAAAACTTTTCCTTGCATTTCTCTTTCTGTTCTATAAACTTGAATGACTCTGTAGTCTTTAGGTTTCATCTAAAATTTAAAAAGAAAATAAAAAAATCTAAATGTTTTCCTGAATACACTACACGATTTTTGCCCCAATTTAAAGTCTGGAGAAGTTGAAGCTAGTTGCTGAAAGTCTGTAGTGTAGTGTATGATGATCACAGACTCCAATTTTTCATGTTTGATGTTTTCAGCTGAATTTAGAACACATTGTTTTTATTTGTCATGCGTCTCCTAGCAACATGTCACACATTTCTGCATGAGTTTGCTGCGATCGGAACAGCTTGAAAGTCTGGTAGTGTATGAGCCTCAGTTGTGTAGTGTATGATGGCCAGTTTTCCTGTCACTATTCACAAAGTTGGTAAGTGTATGATGCCTAGTGTTTTAAAAATAGGTTCAGATTTTAAAAGTTGTGTAGTGTATTCCTGCCTTTATCTGTAAAATGTGTGGCATAAAATGTACTGAGAGCAGCAACTTACAGTTGGTATACATGATTCCATCAATGTATACATATTGGAAAACATTGGGCATCATACACTACATGACTGAGGATCACACACTACCAGACTTTCACAACAAACTCAGAAACATGTGCCTTGTTGATATAGACACATGACAAATGAAATCAACATGTGCTTTAAAGGGCTTCTATTATGCCTTTTCACTTTTTGAATTTTAGCCAGTGTGTGGTGTGTTTGAGCATAAAAAAGATCTACAAAGTTACAAAAATTAATCCTGGATCCTGGCACCCCCAAGCTTTAGAATGTCATAGACGAGTGTTTCTCTTCATCAGTCCAAAACAAGTCCAACAAAGTGCACCCATCCATAATAAAAAGTGCCTCACATGGCTCTGGGGGGTCAATAAAGGCCTCCTGTAATGAATCGATGCATTTTTTTTTTGTTTTTTGTTTTTTTGGTGAGAAAAACATCCATATTTAAAACTTAAGAATCACTTTAATCTAGCTTGCACTAGCAGTTGTACACGGAACTTGCTACTTTGGTAAGGGGCGTGGCAGTACTGAAACACCGTCTAAACTGTTCGTCAATCGCAACGCAACCAATCACAACACATTTCGTTTTTCAGAAGGCGGGCCTTCATCAAACGCAGAACTAATCAAGCCATTTGTGCCAGGCCAGGGTGAAAGGTATTGTAATAATGTAAATTATGTGAAAAATAATGCATTTTTCAAACGACCCAGCATGAAAGCATGGTCTTGTATACCCCCAAAACAAAATCAAGACTTTGTAAAAGAGCATAATAGGACCCCTTTAAGATTGGATCAAACAAGTTTGATATTCTCTAACTGGATGGAATCACAGTATAAAGTTAAAAAAAAAAACAGTCTGTGCCCTTTATACACTATATGATTTTCTGTGAAATCTGTCTACGCCCACTACGCAAAATCAGTAGCAGTGTTGGTGCTACGAGTGGACCCACAGGCTCTGCCAGGGCCCAGAGACCTAAAAATCCGAATGTCCCCCCAGTTTGTATGGTTTAGCACCGACTCTGATTGGTAGACTGGCTCTGACTACTGCAACTATACCAGACTCCTCCAGATAGCAAATCAGAGCAAAAATCTAGCCTGATCTCATGGCAATTCATACATATTTTACAAGGTGGCTAATTTGTACGAATTCGTATGACCTCACTTGTACAAATTCATATGATTTTAGCTAAAACATACATATTTTTTACGAGTTGCACAATACGTACAAATTTGTACAAATGACCTACACCTAACCTGCCCCTAAACCTACCCGTCACTGAGATAAAAATAAAATACATACGAATTGGTTGTGAAATAGCGTTAAAAATCTGTACAAAAGTTGTGTGTTCCAGCTTTTACAAAGCATAAAACTGAGCTTTACATATGACAAAGACGAAAACAAATACACTATTAACAGTAGATAGATGTATTAACCAAAGCCGTCAGTGCTGGCACAAACAGAACACCATGTTTTTTTGGATACAGACTTTCATAAATGAGAGTAAAAGATGATACAGAGTACAACAGAACAAGACAAAAAAAAAAAAAAAAGAACCTACAACATGTAGCCTAGGCTTCTGACTGCAGACATGTAGACAAAGGTTGTCAGTTCTTTTGTTTTATTTATTTTTTTTTTGACAATTTTTTGAAGTAAATAACCTTATATCTACAGCCTTTTACTATTTTCTAATTTCCAAGGGATCTATTAGTCAGCTCACTAAAGTAAACCAAATCAGGTCATTTACCAAGCAGCGGATATTAAGACCAACATTATCAGCATTATGTGCGCAATAAAACTCCCTATTGGCTGAACAAATTTACCTAAGTTTATTGCTCAAAATCCAATATATACTGTTAAGGCACTGAGTTTTCACACAGTTACATTTTCCTGTCTTGTACCAGTCAGTTGACTGCAGGTTTTCAGTTTACTAAACATTCACTGTTAACTTTTAGTGTTTAGGTGCTTGTTTAACAGCTTGACTTAATGCTATACTGAACAAAGTCATAATGTGGTATTATTATACCACAATTTGTTGTTTGGGGTGGATCCAAATGTACGTTGAATTACTCATAGATAGCCTATTTACATGATTAAAAACAATAAATGTAGATGTTATAGCATTTTTACAAAAGGAAAAAAAGTCTCAGGTTATAAAATATTTGAAATGCAATTTTAATGAATGCGTTTCATTTCATTTGCACATAATAATACATGTAATGCTTAGAACCATTAGAATAACATGGTTTGAGCTAGCGTGCTGTCTCTCATTTACGTTTCAGTGTTTGTTCAGGATTTCCCTTAACTGTGTCTCACGCGCACACACACACACACACACACCATGTGGCGCGTCCTGCTGTAGTCTGTACTGTAGCAGCTGTGATGGGCGGGGTCGCTCATGTGTGGCAATTCTGATTGGTCAAACGGCTGTCAGTCAGAGAAATTCACCAAATGCTATTGGTTGAAAGTCTGATTAGGGCCAGTATCTCATGAAGGCTGTGGAGTTTCCTGTGAAAGAAAAAAAATCCTAGTGTGTCTTATTAAACACACAGTTCATGAAGACTGAATGGAGCTTTAATGTACATGTATCTTTTTCATATTACTTCACGTACTGGATGCTTTTTTTCTGGACAAGATTCAAACATCTGGATTTTATATAGTCCGACTGCTGTTGGTAAAGTTTTCATTTTCTCGCGATGTCCCGTGTCTCGGACCCGTTACCGAAAGCACGCCAGGAAAAAATGAAAGACATTAATGTAAAGGTGAGTTATAAATGAATTATAAGCCTGTAACGCTCTATCGTACGTCTGAATTACATTGCCTTTTGTTCTTATTAAAGAATGCATAAAATATTATTGTTAAAACACGTATGTATAACAGCATGGGCAACATGGTGGCATTAATTGAATACACATATAGTTGAATAGCTCTTGACAGTGGTGTGTGGTGAAGGTTTTTAATTCGCTGTCTGATGGAGGCTGCCGCTACTCTGCTTCCTTCTCAATTGATCAAACGAACAAAAGAAGTTACAATTAGGTTTTCCTGTATTATCGTTCTTATACCTCTCCATGTCTTTGTTTCGTTTATGTGTGTGTATACGTAAGATTTTAGTGTATATATACGTGAGTATATGTATCCAAAGGTTTAGTCCATTGTGCGGCAGTATGAACACGTTGTCTAGGGCACTAAGGGGAACCAATGGGGGAGGGACATACAAAGACTGCAGCATGTTACAGAGCATTCATTGCTGCATCTACTAGCCCTTCATTACACAAGCTTTCTGCAGTACATACGGTCACAAAACACAAAAGTTATAACTTAACGTGTTCGACTGCAGCGTTTTTTTAACCGTTTGCGCTCCCTGTATCCCCCGTGCTCATAGTATCATAGTGTCTTTGTTCTTATATATGCTGTATAAGGTCTTCACGTCATAAATTTGCTTGTGAAGCAGTTTATGTTAACAAATATCCAGTTCTGTTTTTCCCTTTTTAGTATTTTTTAAGCAAGTTTCGGTTAAGTGATGCAATTGCTTCCCTTTTTCTGTAACTAGCCTGTACAGTGATGATACATTGTCATGTTGGTGTATCGCTGTAAGATTTGTGTTTTTTTGTATTAAGTTAAAGTGAATTGACTTCATAAAGTATTTGCATATTGTACACGTGTATCTGACAAGTCCTTCAGAGCTTGTAGTTGCTTTGTGATGCTTTCTTATGAAGCTGTGATACGTCACTTGCGTGCATTTGCCGGTTGACTGTATATCAGAAAGTAACTAGATGTAGCAGAGCAAATGAGGCACAGGCACAGATGTTGCAGTTTAGCTGAGATTTTATCATTGGAGAAGTCTTTATTGAACACAAAGATCAGCAAAAATGGTAAAATCATTTGGGCCATGTAGAATTCCCTGAAAGGACAGTATGGGAGGTGCTTATGGGGAGGATTTTTTCAACACTGACTTAAAGATGACAACCAGTTGAGGTGAATGTATTGCGTCAATAAATGGTGGAGGACGAAGAAAGGTGAGGAAGCAGTTTGGTCCCATTTGTAAGCAGGAACTGAACTCAGTGACGTTCCTGGTCCTAATTGGATGTTGGGGATTGCCGCATATGCCTTGGTTTAGCCACTCTACCGTGGGAGTGTTCTTCTGATTGTCATTGCTAGGCTTGGCTTGCTCATGAATCGTGGCTTTCCACCCAACTTTTATCACCAACATCATTCTGTTCTCATCAAAAAATCCAACCTAGACTCATTTGGAAAAAAAAAAAAGTGCTCTACCTACAACCCCAAAGATGTACCTATACAATTTACTGCAGTTTCCAGCTCAAATAAACACTAGAGGCAGCAAAATGCCAACAATTTTTATTCATTTTCACACAAATTATGGCTATAGGGGCAGATGATCAATTAAGAAAGACTTGAAAAATACTATATCCTAACCTCAAAATGCTTTTACCACAACACATGATTTATAAACCAATACATTTTGATGTTTGCATCAAATAACCAGCTCCATATGGCTTTTCTGATATAGTAAATGTGCTTGGTAGCTCACCTGAGGGTACAGGGTTGCACTTTTTATTTGAAGCTCTTGGGTATGAGTCCTGTGATATGCGAGTCACGATAAAAGAGCTCAAAAACTTTCACAAGCAAACTAAAATTACATGGTTGCTTTAGCAAATGTGTTTTTAAGTTTGTGTTTGTTAACACTGATTGTTGGCTTTAGGGTAGGGTTTAGTGTAGGTGGTGCTTTATTTTCAAATGCAATAAAGCTTTTAGTGCCACTCACCGGAAATTTAATTTCCGAACTGCTACAATATGTACAACAACCAATGTAATAAAATGTTGCCAGAATGTTTATCAGTTTTAGATACAACTGAATGCGCTTTTAGTGCCTCACTAGATATTATAACTTTGAAAGCAAAATGTGTAAAAAGCAACGTAATATTGTTTTGTAGAAGTGTCACTGCAAGCACATGTTTTTAATGAACCTGGGTAAAAAAAATCAAATCTTGCGCTTGCATCTGACATAGATTAGACATTATTGCACATATGTAGATTGTTTCACATCTAGCTGGCCAGAGCCACTTTCAGATGTATTTTAAACTCAGTTACATAGCTGATATGTGGGCAACTGATCTATGCCTAAGCATGTATATCTGATTCCCCAGTGTATGTTAGTGATAGTGACACATTTGCACACAGTGGTACCTAAAAATAAAAAAAAAATCTCATAATTTACTCACTCTCATGGTGTCCCTGATGTATCTGTCCTTCTTTCTTCAGATGGCCCCAAAAAAAGATTTTTAGAAAATTAATCTATCTCTGCAAGCCCTTATAATGCAATTGAACAAGACTTCCAGGTTTGATGCTTAAAAAACCTCACAAAGTAAACACGACAGTAATCCATATAAGCCTGGTTGATGAATCAATGTCTTCTGAAAAATACTAATATTTTTAACTACAAACCATCACTTCCATCTAACTGTCATATGTGAGTTCATGAATTCACCCTTTATGTAAATGTTGGCATATTATTACATTTGCATGAAAAGTGACAATTCTCTGTACTTCCGTGTCACTTTTTAAGCAAATGCCATTATGAAGCATACGTGGCTGTAAGCGCTCACACAAAAACACAAAGCATCTCTTGTTGAGGTGGGTAATTTGAACTCCTTTTCCCTGTTGGTCCCAGCACTTCTATTTTCTAGGTCTTACAAACAGTTCTCATCTAACCAATGTTGAAAATGATGTGTGTCACATTTGAGCTTAAGTTTACCATATTTTATGTGCTCTATGTATGTGCGTTGATAAATGTTTAATGAAAGCCTTTGAATCTGTTCATCATATAAAGCTATTGTATCACTTCAGAAGACGTGGACTGAATCGAGCCAAAACCAAGCCAAAAAATAGAGCAAACAATAGGACAAAAATACTAAATCCATGTTTTTCCAACAAAAACAAAACATATTTTCATATATGCTGACGCACATGTTTATTTATTTATTTTTTTCAGCTCAAATATGTTTCATGTTACATTTATGAATTAAATTATGACAAACTTCAAACTGGAGATGTTTTTTTGTGTGTGTGTTGTAGGCCTACATTCCTTCACCAAACTATTTTTAAAAAATGATGGTACGGAAAAAAAATGTTGGTTGCGGCTTTGGCAAACAGAGGTAGCAACATGTCTCATTTGCAAATGATTTCTATGCCTTCTTTTCATGTTTGTTTCTGTTATTGCTATTGTCCTGTGTTTCATTTCCTGAGGGCATGGGTCATATATTCTCCACTGAGGAATTAGAGACAAGGCCCAATGCTCAGAACAAGAACAGGCCACAGTTTATTACTAGAGCATATAGGACACATTTGTGCTCAGTGTTTCATGAACTGAGTCGACACACTAACCCAGTTAATTATTTAACATCCAATTAAAGTGATCTGAATTTGATATAAAAATGGCAAAAATCTGGATACAATGTGACTGTGTCATTGAGCGGTAATAAGGGCACTTTTATGTCTTAGAGTTGCTCTGTATTCGATTTAATAGCAAATTTCAGCTTTTTTCTTTTAATCGTATAATTGTCACAGATTTCAGGTAAGAAAGTAGTCAGAGATCTAAACACTGTGTTATATTTATTAAATGAAAAGGAAGAAGACACCAGAGGGAAGAAAAACAACAGTTTAACAAAGGACTTACAAAGAACTCACTAAAAAAAACAAAGAACTGTGTCCTCCTGAGACCCAGGAAGTATGCCTATTTTGGGTTACAAAACATTCTCCTGTTTAGGTTTTACACATTTTATTTTCACAGTGGAAAGTGAGAAATAAAAGAAGATGTAGGTGATAATCATGAGAGGTCAAGGCAACCGGTTAACAGGAAGAATACACAGAAAGAGGGAATGCAAGCTAAAAGTCAATGTGCAATTATGAAATAAAAGTCCATAAAACAGATGCCACGAGACAATAATGGTAACATTAAAACTTTGTTGTTGTAAAATCCTTTTTCATCATTTTAAAGATTGATAGAATGTATGTAAGCAAAGTGACCCTAATAAGCACAACCAAATCCATGTTTTGTTTTGTTTTTCTCATATGCTGCATTTAGCTTTAGTTTTGGAAAATCGGCATAAAGTTGGCAGAGAGTCGGGCATAAAAAGTAGCAGAACACGGAAAAAAGAAGTACACCCGGGCCTCTATCTGACACCTCCAGTTCAGTTCATGGAGCTCTGTGCTGATGAGTTGATGATCTGTTCATTAAATAAGGATGACTTACAAAATGTGCATTGCATTGGGTCCCCAGGACTGGACTTGGGAATCACTGACAGACTGATTATATACTGAACATATACAGGAAAAGGAAAGATACGTTTACTGTACTTTGTACTTACCACTCTGGACTTTTCACATTAGCAATTAAAGTCGTTTCGTTTTGTCAGTTCATGCCAAATATATAGTTATGCAGAATGCTGTTCATCTGTCTGTATTCCAGAACATTTCTGCTCTGGAAGTGCATGATTTTGTTCAATTAGTTTGTATTTCTCCTCGTTCTGCAGTCATCACTAGACCTGGGGGTAGGCCGTCTTCCCACAAATATTGTCATTGTCATAATGTCGTTGTTAGAACAGACAAAGATCTATTTTTCACAACCTTCCTGTTGAGAATAACTACTGTAGATGATGCATTTGCACATTGTATGATTTTGGTTTAGTGTTCTATGTATTCTAAGGTTTAGAAGGTTTTGTTTTACAGTAAAAAGACTCATATGAACTTGCAAAGAATGAATAAATGATGATACGTTTTTCCTTGGATTAGATATACATTTAATATTTGTGAAATTCCCTTTCAGAAGTTCAGAGTTTTAGGTGAATTTTTGTTTTGTTTTATGGTTTGTTTTGTTGTTCAGCACATTACCCTGCACTGGAGTCTCTTGGCTCTTTGTTACTGAACTGAAGGTTCTTGTCTTGCTGTCTGTATGTCAGGTATTATCTTTCACTCATCTCGCTGGCTGTCTTTGTTCCTCTCAGTCTGTCTGTCCCTTTGTTTCTCAGTCTGAATTGTGAAGTAACCCCCACATCTATCTTTTCTACTCACTGCCCTCTATGAAACATTATCCCTTAGATAACACAGCTTTTCATTTCACATGCTGATATGTGTTTACTCACTGCTTTTAAAGTTTATTAGAGCAAGAAGGATGACAACAGTGTAATCTACTTCGTATTATGGGAAAGGCACGTTAATAAAAAAGGTAGCAGGAATTTGCCTTAAAAATGTTTTTGAATACAAAAAAAATGATATATTTCAGTTTTGTTAGTCAGTGAAGATAAATCTAACCGATTCCTGTAGCATTGCTTGAGGTGCCCAATTTTATATTAAAAATAAGGTAAAAATAAGATACATTGGGCTTCAGCAAATCTTTAACCCTTTAACTTTCTCCCCATTTTTGAACACAGACATAAAAATGCACTATCCAGACTTAAATTATTATAATTCATGAATGAAAATATTTTGTCATATGATTTTGATGTACATTTTCCGTGGTAATGCAATGTCTGATTTTTAAATGCCTTTCAAGGGATGAATTTTGAGATTTTAAGTTTTGAAGTGATATATAATTTCTTATGATTTCTAAAGCGTGACAGGGAAAAAGGCAACAAAGAAAGTCTTTTGTGACAAAGGTCAGAACTCATGTTATGATGTAGATTTTTTAAGTTGCACTCTTGACATATATTAATCTATTACTTTTCCTACATAATTTGTAACACAGAAATATGGTAAAATATCTATTTAGGAGTCTTAGACCTTTCCAACGATGTATGTACGATGTCATGATTAGATTAGAATTTATTTGTAATATGGTGAAGTAAACTTAGGCGTCCCACAGGGTGGATGGTGACAGTTAAAGGTAGGGCTGGGCGATAATTCAATAACAATAATTATCGCGATATAGTTTTCCTCGATAAAACGAGATGAAGAGTTCGATAAATGTTCGATATAATTTTTATGTGCCAAAAGCGGAATGAAACAGCGCGACTGATTTGAATTGCGCCACACGGGCCGTTTATCCGCTCGGACCAAAGTTCAAACTGCCGCGATGCGCAAGCTCACTAGAGAAGATGCCTTCATTATCTTGACGCGGACGTGCCTGGAAAAACCGAGCGAGTCGCTTCCGTTATGAGTGCAGCTGCCACACGCCTACACTTGAAATAACTTTAGCGCGCAAAAGACGCGATATGTGAACGGCTCCGTCACGTGAGCACTAAACAGCGCTGTGAGATCCAGTGTGAAACACTTGAATTCAGCAATGAACACAAATGACTCTGTGATTCAAACTAGTTTAAAGCTGTTAGCAACGAGACCGTCGGAAGGCTTTTCAATGCACAGTGCCATCATTTACCATGGATTTACTGTAGTAACACTCACTGCACCATGGTGTTGTGGCAGCAATGTGGGATATTCACATTGAATTTTATTACAGGAGTAATGGTATATAATTTTAGTATGTATGTATTTGTGATTAAGCTATAGCATGTGTGCATTTATACTGAATGTTTTTAGACTACCATTTTTCATACAAATAGGCTAGCTATAAAACCATGTAGTTACATTTTTACCATGGTATTGAGGTACCATTATGTGAGGTTTTAACAGTTTATCATAATTTAAAATGTGTGCTTGCTACTATGGGAAACCAATGCTTAATTAAAAAAGAAAAAAGGGTCAAAATAAATTTAACCATATAAAACTGAGGTCCCTATAATTTTTACAGATGTTAGAGACAAAAAAAGTGATATTATTATTATTATCATTATCAGACAACCCAAACCTGTTTCTTCATTTGGAAAAATTAATTCTTCTGTTTAGATATTTATTTTGTTAAGGAAAATTAATGGTCTGGTTTGTACAACTTTTGCTTTGGAGCAAATATCTGACTTTAAACTTGAAAGAAATAAAGATTTGACATTTATCGTGATAATTATCAATATCGACTGATATGAAAAAAAATTGCCCATCTTTTTGCCCATATCGCACAGCCCTAATTAAAGGGTTAAAGTCCAAAGTATAGTTGATGCAAATTTTGTCATCAGCATAATACACGCTGTGCCCAATTTTTCCAAACGCGCACACTGTCTGTTCAGTTTGGACATAAGCTTTGAACTGATCAGCTTAAAGGAACACTCCACTTTTTTTGCTAATAGCTTAGCATAGATCATTGAATCAGATTAGACCGCTAGCATCTCGCTTGATCGTTCCTTTAAGAAGCATTAAAGTATATCATATAAAGTGTTCATTGTGTGAAGAAATTATGGTTTTTGAGGAAAGCATTTCATAATTTTTCTCCATATAATGGACTTCATTAATGCCCCGATTTTGAACTTCCAAAATATAGTTTAAATGCAGCTTCAAAGGGCTCTAAACGATCCCAGCCGAGGAAGAAGGGTCTTATCTAGCGAAATGATCAGTCATTTTTTTCAAAAAAATTAAAATTTGTTTACTTTTTAAGCACAAAAGCTCATGTAGCACATGCTCTGGGATGCGCGTACACGACACTACGTACTATTTTTTTTTAAAAAACTACCGATCGTTTCGCTAGATAACACCCTTCTTCCTCGGCCGGGATCGTTTATAGCCCTTTGAAAGCTGCATTTGAACTACATTTTAGAAGTTCTAAATCGGGGCACCAATGAAGTCCATTATATGGGGAAAAATGCTGAAATGTTTTCCTCAAAAACCATAATTTCTTCACGACTGAAGACAGAAAGACATGAACATCTTGGATGGCAAGGGGGTGAGTTATTTGTAAATTGTTGTTCTGGAAGTGGAGTTCTCCTTTAAGATCTTAAGTAGAAGTCTTTATTAAACTGACAATAAATGGAATTGTGGAACACATCTTTGGGTGGAAACTATATTACAGATACTTTGTCTTATTATTTTTGATTATTCCATAGCTCTCTGAAATGCTTGATTCTGATTGGTCAGTTGGGGTATGTTATTTCCCAGTAATGGCCATCATATTTGAGGCTTCATGTCTCTCATATCACACAGAGGACTCACTCTCTCTTATGTCCTTCAGATGCAGCTGATGCCATCTTGTATCTCACTTATCGACTGGTTTGAAAATGAAATCTAAGGACTTCAGTTTTAAAAGTACTTTAATATTATTGTAGTTATTGTTTTGTATAGGCTACATTTGAACAGATTAAAACATGATAAACAATATATTAACCCATTTAATCCCACCAATCACAATAGTGACCGTAAAAAAGTTCCCATTTATAAAGCTCTAAAAACCTTAATGGCTGATTTTTTTAGTTCACTTCCTGCAAATATGGATAAAATAATGGGTCTCAATTAAATATGTGCAGTTTCACATGGTTAGTGCAAATTTTCACATGACCAGAGCAGTTTAATTCCTGTTTGCACCTTGAAAAGATGATGGCTGCATCAGAGCTCCAAAACGAAAGGCTAGTAAAGCATGTTAGCCTGAAGATATCACAAAGATTTTTGGTACACATTATCTTTAAGGTGTCTAGTATTATATGAATTTACATGCATTCAGTTTTGTTGAGTGTGGTCATAGAATGGGTACATATGTTGATGGTCACAATCTTGACCGGTGGGATAACAGTGAATTTAGGTATACATATAAATCCAATTGCAGTTGTTGCTGAAAATTGCATTAAAATGTTGCAATGACAAAATATTGCACTAAATTAAAAGTTCATATGTTACAAGTAAGTTACAAAATTGATGTTGTAATACTGCTAGTACTAATATAAAAAATTGATGATATATGTTACAAAAAATTTTTTATTTTATCTTAGTATTCTTATTAGTGTTGTATAATGTTTTTTTTTAATGCATAATAGTAACCCTAGAATGTGATCAAACAGTTATAGATATATAACAATTTTTATGACAGAAGAAATATGTTAATTCAGTACACACATTATCCCACCGGTCACAATTGTGACAGACCATAAAACACACTTTTTCACACACTTTTCCAAAAAGAATTTCAGAAAATAATAATTTATCATTTCAAAGGGTTACTAATGACACATCATTTGGATATTTTCATGTCTGGGAAAAATTTGGGATTAAACGGGCTAAAACAGTTTCAGCTCAATATTTCATGTTCACATAATCATTTATTTAGTGTAAGGTCATGAAATAAGTGGTCTGACTGTACATTATCACTTAAAATGTTTATCTTGTTTGAACCTGTTCATTCATCTTGACTCACAGACAAACTGTTTTTTAGAGGAAACAGAGCTAATGAAATATTTATTTTTAAATATTGGCATCCGTTTGTTTATAGTATTTCATAGTAGCCATGTAAAAAGCAGGATAATGTACATTAACACCAAACCAAAAACACAACCCCACCAAGTTAAACGTGGGAAATAATGCAAAAAAATGCAAATATACAACTAAACAATAGACACAAGTTAAATCTAATATAGTACATGTGGAAAACAACACAATAGTAAAGTCAGAATTCACTCAATACTGCTTAAACCAAGCTTCTGTTCAGCAAGAGTTGTGCATACTTATAAATTCTTTTATTATTACCAATGGTGTAGACATAATGAAAATAAGCTATTATTTACATATTATTAGCATTAATAAGACGTTTATTTTTTTCCAAGTAGATCAATAAAATGTTTAAATAATAAAAACGTTTTAGTATTTTTTCTTCAGTACAGAGGACCATTTGTCGTTTTGTTTCATGAAGAGCTCATTTTAAAGAGCTCATTTTTTAAGTCATAGCTACAGTCAAACAAAATTTATGTAGACACCTTCAACATGTCTCACATTATCACCATTTATTTGCTATACAGGGTGGGCCATTTATATGGATACACCTTAATAAAATGGGAATGGTTGGTGATATTAACGTCCTGTAACCAAGCACACCATTGTTTTTCTTGTGAAATTCCCAATAAGTTTGATGTGTGATGTATCCATATAAATGGCCCACCCTGTAGTTTAGAAAATGGTATTAAAATATGACAAGAACTCAAGAGTTAAACTGTGTCACACTTTGCTACCGCGTAGGAACGAGGAATGAGGAGACGCGCATAAAACACAAATGACAGTCCTTAATAATCCAAACAGGGAAACACAGGGCAGGCAGGAACACACACGTAGTACAAGAATTGATGTTCAACACCAGATAGCAAGCAAGGGACAGACCACACTCTAAATACATGACTAAACAAGGCAATTAATGACACACCTGAAATCAATGAACACAATGAAACAAGGGAGAAACTAGGTCACAGGGAGCACATGGGGAGGGAAAAACACAACAAAACAGGTCCATATTCCTGACAAACTGTCAGAGCAAATTCATCTTGATAATGTCAGTTAACTTTGATAGAAAGGTATTTCTTCCATGACAACTCTCGGAAGATTTTAGCATGGTAATGGAAACGATAATGTTAATGTATTTGGCATGGAGGAATAGATCTGCTACGCTGCTGCTGCTGTAGGTTATTGCTGTAGTTGTAGATTATTGCTGCTGCTGTAATCAAGTTCAGGAACTTGCTACTGCCAAAGCATATGGCGATACGGTGCTGTGAGTATTTAAGACATACTGCTGCTGCACAAATAGCATAGAAAATAACACATGGCAGATCTATACAGGTGGAGCTGGGGAAGGTGGAGGGTTTCAGAGGAACTGCGAAAGGCTCGAGGGAATGCCAACCAGCCATTTAAAGGTAGAGGTGCAAACTCATTGGCTGCGAACGCGACATGAACCAATCAGCTTGTGCCAAGTCGTATAAGGCTGTGAATGTCATCAGTTATGTTAACAACCCATCAGCCTGCGCCATCTAGAGTTTCATGAAAGAACTAAGCATGCAACAAAACATGGTCAGGTAAAAGCGTCTAATCAGTTTTTTGGTTCCAAATGTTTTAGCAGTTTTACTGGTAGTCCACTGTATAAAGACTGTGTAAAGGTATAATATGTCACAGTTTACTTTATTGTGCTATCCTCACAAAAATGAACTGTAGTGTCTTGCACCCACTTGTAAAAATAATATATAAAAAATTATATGTGGTGTCAGAATAATTTTGATTTGACTATAATCTACATGTCTTTTAAAGACTTCACCAGAGAACAATATAATTTAGCATGTGATCCTTGTCTTTTATTCTTGCCATAATGCAATTAAAACAGTGCTGGAAAAGTGCTCAAAAGGTACTTGAAAATGATCACTGACAGAGAGTGGGAACATTGATTTGATCATTTTCTACCTTTCAACCAGGATATTTGGTCATTTCTTGTTTTCATAATTTGATGTGCAGAGTGTGCGTAAGTGAGAATTCACTGACAACGTGACTTTCATTATGTAGTGAATGATGAATGCTGTGATTGTAGTGTATGGTGATATGCTATGATGCTGTACTTGCACAGCTCATCTTTTTCCTAACTCTTCTGTGTGCAGAACAAAGAAAAAGAGCGGAAGGCACGGGAGAAAGAGACAAAGGAGCGCGAGTCACGTTACAGCAATGGTCACCTGTTCACCTCCCTCAGTGTTTCTGCCACCACACTCTGCTCTGCATGCAACAAGAGCATCACTGCAAAAGAAGCCCTCAGCTGCCCCAGTGAGTAACATGCATTGTAGTTACACTAAAACATGATGATTAATAAGTCTACTTCAAAGTCTGTCATACACAGCCCCTTCTCAAAAAAGGTCACGACTTATTCTGCCATTGTGTAACATTTACTGATGTATTCACACTAATATACTGCTGTATCCTAAACCAGTTAAGGTTTAGAGGATGTTGCAAGTTAAGAAAGTGGAGCAAGCTAAAGAGCATGAAAAAGTTAAGGGAGAGAGAGGAATGGGTAAGAGACAAACTGAAAAAAGCTTGAGATTAAAGACTTAGGCTTGCCGCCTCAAAGAAATCAAATTGAAAGCTTGTGAAAAAAGTGTATCAGACACGTCTGATTTTGATGCGAGTTGTAACATTCATATCGTTCCCCCTTTTTGAGAAGGTAGTAGACATAGACAAGGTAGATTTTGCTTATTTTGAACGTATTGCCAGCAGTATGAATTGTCTGAAAACATCTTATTGCAGTGTGTTTTCGTGCAAAGCCTTAGGAAGTAATTGTCTCGATTACAAATAAGTTGGCCATTCTTTAGAGTGTATTATTGGTTCCAGAGGCATTACCAAAATGAGAACAATGATTCTTTTGGAAGATTTTAAAAACTGCATGCAGCCCATTTAAATGAGCAAAATGTTTTAAATTGGTCCACTGCTGCTGCTTTAGCTGATTTCTGCAGCTCATGTCCTTACCTGTTTGTTTTTACTGTAAAAAATGTTTTATTAATAATGTCTTCGCCACAGTTGGAAGGACTAGAATTGTTAGCTGCTCGGCTGATCAGGGTATGTGTGGTTTGTAATTAATGGATTTGTATCTTTGGTAGGCAATTCTAGTCAAGATACTTTGTGACACAGGTGCTGCTCAGAGTTTTATGAATGTATTATTAGCCAATTATCAGCAAGTTCACCTGAAACAGTAAACTGTACATTTATAAAACAGTAAAAGGAAAAAAGCAGTACCCTTTTAATATAAGATATAATGTAAAAATCGAAATTAATTAATTCAATAAAACTGCAGTCAGCTATTACTGGGGTCTAAGCACATTAGGAAATGGAATAAATATTACATCTGAATTTGATCAGATGGACAAAGCCATTCTACATGAAACATACAGTGCAGCTACACTCTTGTTCGTGTATCATGTTATTTGGTACAATGACGTAACCCTTGGGCGACCTTTTGGACATTTTTGTCCTTTTCAGTTTTGTTTTTTTGGATCATTTTGTCTGTGTTATTGCCAGCTGCATAAATATTGGCACAGGTGTGTATTTTTATTGGAATTTTACTAATTCACCCCCATGTCCTTTAATAAATCTATTTTAGGTACAAAAACTAGGTACAAAAACTAGTACCTCTCAGGACCTTAAGGACAAAAATGTCCCTGTTGAAACCCATTAAAACTGCAATTTTTAATCGCAGTGCCTTTTAACTGTGAAATGATGCATTTTTGGTTAACAGGCTTTAATTCTGTTGGCAAGGCTTTAAAATTGAATTTTTCACTATTCTTTACCAGTTAGTGCCATTTTTTTCAGGTTTGGCCTATAAAGCAAATACTCGCTTTATTCCTGTTTTCTGCTTCTGCATATTAAAGAGCCAATTGGAAAAAATTTGCTGATATAATTGTGTGGATGTGTTGGTATGGATGTCAGAGTGTGGTTTTTATGTTTGTCATAAAAAAAAATTGTGTGTGTGTGTGCGTGTACTTGTAATATTTGAGAGAGAAAAACTCTATTGCAAATCACAAATCCAATCACTGTGTGTACCAGTGGAATTTTGCTGGCATCTCATAAGGAAAATCTGGTACTGCGCCCAAACAAAATCTTACTGAAAGCTCATTTTTTGAGTTATTGTTCATTAAGCATTTTCATAAACTTAAACCTCTATAACATTTTTTATGGTTTCACTTTTTAAACTTTTTCTACTTCAACAATAATCTGCCATGGGTCTTCTTTAAAATGACCAAACTTAAGTCTGTGCTCCCAGGCTTTATGACAGTTTTTTGACATGGACATTTTTGTCCACTAAGGACCTATGTGTAACTTTCTTTTTTTATTGACGCACAAGGGTTAAATTCTTTTGTAGTGCTTCTTGTTCCATAACGATTACATGTTATGAGATTACGCAGTGAGGAGGCAGTGCTTTACTGCTGTGGACCTATTCAGGGTGTATAGCATTTCTGATACAAATGTGATGTGATGTCACATGTTATACCTCTCTATGTGGTTTCAGTCTTCTAAATGGTCTATTCATAGCGAGATTGAAACGAATATGCGTCAGGCTAAACAAAAGCAAACTCACCGTGATACACACAAATGCCCCTTGAGCTGCTTTGCCATTCAGAGTAATCAGAATCTATTAACAGTATATTACGATTATTTTTAGTTGTTTGCTGAAGGCTGTTTGTAGCAATGGTTGCAGGAATAGTTCACCTTACAAATTATTTGTCATTATTTGCACACCTTCAGGTTGTTCCAAACTTTTGAACGTTTTGAAAAGGATGAAAGAAGATATTTGATATTGTTTTTGTCAGTCCATTCATAGGCAATAGAGTCCAGAAGCTTCAGCTACAAAAAGTACATATAGTATGGCACCTATGATTTCCACAGTGTGAAAAATGCAGATGGAACGGTGAAATCCAGTCATTTTAATTTTTCTCAGCTCCTTTTTAATCGTAAATTAAATTGTATTAATCAAAGAGCATGTCTAATTAATTAAAATCATGAAACGTATATAATTTCACATCAAATTAATAAAGGTTTAACAAAAATGAAATGTTTTATTTTTTCTCACATTTTATTGTTATCAAATTCTGTGTTTTAGCATGCCTAATTATTTGAATGCATACTTAATTTATTCAAATTGATTCTTAAAATAGCCTTATAAAAGGTTTTTTTTACCCTCAGAAATTCTGTGTCGTATATTTAAAATGTTCTGGCTATCAAACAAAGGCATAAAACATTAATTTCATTTATCTTTTAATTATTGAAAATAAAGCAAACTTTTTTTTTGGCAAACAAAGGGGAATTTACTATTAAAATTAAAACATGTAAGAAATGTTGTGTGATTATAACCTAAAAAATAATGTTTGTTTCATTTTAGCAGTAGTAGCAGTAGTAGTAATAGTAGTAATATATTTTTGGCACAATGTCTTCAAGTTAAACCGGACTTTTATTTTGACGGCTTGCCGTGTCTACCTTTACATTTCTGTCTGTATATGATATGACCCTAGTTTTCGGTCAAATGCTGAAATCACCGCGAGCGTCACGCGTGCTTTAGTGTGTGTTGTAAACCACTCGTCTGCTCCATTCATTAAAACAGAGACATGCAGAACAGGATTCACATTTAAATGATATTTTTGCGGCTTAATATATACAGATACTAGTCCATATTGGGGTTTGATTTAAGTGTAATGACCTACTTTTGATTAATTCATTCAAAGTTGACAAAGTCCATGACATTCCGTGTTATTCAGTAAATTCCGTTTTTATGACTGGATTCCACGATTCCGTCCGCGTTTTCCGCATCGCAGAAATCATAGGGCCCTAGTATCCACCTTATTTTTCCCATAAGAGTGGGTGCAGCCATTTGTACATTTTTTGTGTCTGGCTTCCGGTCTCATCCACTTCCAGCTATTTTTAGCTGCACAAAAAGCTCGTTTTGCTGCTTGATATTGCAAACTGGCGTCTTACCATATTATTTTAATGTATTATCTTAATTATGAACACACTGGTTTGTAGTGTAAACTGTTTTACCGTTTACTGCACTTCGATATTCTTCCCGTTATTTCCCTGTGGTGGATTATGAACCGGATGTCTAACACATTACCAGAAAACAGCTTACTTCCGCATTGAAAAATAAGGTGGATACCTAATATTGGTAGCGTAAACCAGCTCCCTGACGTCATCACACATGAATCAGTAAGGTTTGATGTTATTCACACACATATCACATATTTCATTAGGGAATTGCATGTACATGAGTTGATTTGATTTGTTATTCATATAACATGATCATGTTGCTTCAGGAGACAACTCACTTTAGTTAAGTAAATGATGACAGGATTTCTTTGAGCTGGTTGACATTGGCTTAACTCTGACCTACGTTTGAAAGAGACCTTGAAGGCTTGTATCAGTCTAGAAAATTAAAGGAAGTAATCTCTTCATTAGCACAGCACAGAAAGCAGCCTAGAGGAAATGTATTTATTCAGATGCAGGTGAATAATTACAGTCGTGAGGAGTGAGGGATTGTGGGGCTTTGAATACACTGTCACTGCTGATAACATGGTGGAGGTGAAATGGAGGAGGGGAACTGAGAGACTGACATTCACACTTATTGTGTACAATGAAGGTTTTGAATTGGTTTTATGTCAATAAACCAGAACATTTATGGTATTAATATTTGAGTGGTTTTATGCTACATTTCATAAATGCTTAGATGGGTTATAATTTTTCAATTTGTCTAATTTACATCAACCTACATTAAAAGGAAAACATAATTGTAGTTGATATGTTGTTTAATCTGATGTAAAACCTTAGTGCCTGAACCCAGACAGATAATACAGGGATTCATTCTGCATGGCCTTCTTCTGAAGTCTGTTGTTGTTGTACAGAATGGAGGTCTTTTGTTATCTTTATGTACAAAGCCCCCCTTTTGCCTTGTGCACAGCTGCTACCCAAAATCCTCCCCTCCTTTGTAACACCCGTAATCTGGAGTCTGAGCATCAGGGGATCGAGGCATTAGAAAGATTAACACACAGTCTGTCACACACAACACATGCACACTATCTCACACAAATGCTCATAATAGAAATATAACCATATTTAATGGGTAATTCCATGCAAATGTCAACCTTACCATCAAAAAATACAGTTTTTACCAAAGGTTTTTACTATATTGATAGCACATATGTCAACATTTGGTGGTTCAAATATCCATGTGAGGTCTCTCTTAAAGTTTTTAAAGCATTTTTTTTTTATTTTTAGTGCATGATTTTCCATAGTCTGGTAAGGGCTATTTTCAGGCTTGTTACATCCATAACAGTACATATTCCTCATAAATAGACACATCACAATTAAAATAAAGTAACAATTATATGTTCTGTGAAGAGCCATCGCATCTCTATTTGTTTGGTATTATTGCGTCTGGCTTTTTAATTTGCAGAAATCCTACAAAGTATGTAGTCTCTCAAAAACGGTGTCCTTTTTGTCACATCCACAACACATGATTATTTCCCTTTTTTTTAACATAGAAAACATATAGACTGCATAGACTGATATTTTTCTGATGTTTAGACTCTATTAACAAGGATTTATTCAAATATTAGCAGATGGTTCGGTATATTGGTAACACATACATTCTCTGAGCATTTATATGTCACATCCATGACGCAAAATGTCACATCCATAATGCTGGATTTGCCCTGTTACAATTAATGATTACTTTATACAATTTACAAAGGCTTGTTTTATGAAATACGGGTTAATATTCAAGACATATTTATATAGTGCTGTATACAATACATATTGTTTTAAAGCATCTACATATCAATAAACTGGATAAATAAGAGTGTTATTGTAAAATCTATTATTATGAAAAGAGTTCAATTCAGCTATTAGCAGCTTTATAACGGTTAACGGGGTCATCATTTAGCCTATTTAGTTAAAATTTTGTTGTCAGTAAAGTTAAATTGATAATATAACTGTATATTAATTGTCTTTTCAAAGAAAGAAAAATCTGGCATTGGCAAGAAATCCAAACTCCATCAGGTGACAGTAATGAAGAAAAAAGAGAAACCAGATTCAGTCGGGGGCCAGTTCTCCTCTGGCCAGTGGCAGCAGTCAGAGAAAACTAGGCAGATATATCATCCAGGCTGATTAATCAGCCAATATTAGGCCACTTATAAGATTATCAGCATGATAACAGCCAATGAACGTCCACTGATTAAGACTGATTTAGAAAAGTGCTAGGTCCTTTTTTTTGTCTGCACCACGATCTACTGACAGTTCTGTCAATGAATAACAGGGCTAAGGATTTTTTCTACTTGCCCGGTCAGAATTTTCACTGGCCCTGCCACAAAAAAACAAAATAGTGTTTTTGATCCATGTCATCTTTTATTTTAATAAATAAGCGATACCAATTTCGATACCACAGCAAAAACTACTAGCCTAATAAATAGAAAGTTCAAACATTATTTGTTTGTTCAAAAATTATTTTATTATTATTATTATTATTATTTTATTACAAATGAAAAGATGCTTTAGGGAAAAACAGCAGACAGACTGAAAGAATGCAAATTCAGCCTCTGCCAGCGCTTATGTAAGGGATAGTGAACAGTTTCCGCTTTGCGCCGGGTGGTTCTTAGCCTCCACGTCATGCATAGAAAATCTTTTAATGCACGACAAGCCGTTGATTATCCCGCTTATTCCATGGTCATTTGCAAATTTATAGACAAGTTAAAACTAGCATTGCTCTTTGCAGCGCAGTATTTGACAGAATGGGTAAAAATGACAGTTATTTTTGTCCGTTACAGCACATAATCTCTAACATTCTGCCAGCATCAAATCAGACACAGAGATGAAATAGTGCAGTAAGATCACATTTATTTGAATGAATTATAGCATTTATTTCAATAAATTCTCGATCGAGAGAGAGAGCGAGAAGGTGAGAGAGAGAAAGAGAAAGATGACAGTTGTGTGTGTTACCTGCATGCTGTGCATTTGTGTGTCTTTTTCTACAAACTAATTAATTCAAAAACAGCGCTTTTACCACCTTGTTGCTGAAGAATATAATGTAGCGATCTAGTATCCAGGCCATTTTATTAATAAGAATCGCGGGGAAGCGTTGACAAGAAGTTTATACATGTGCACAGTGCAATGCGATCCCCCACCTCTCTCTGTGTGTGTGTGCGAGTGATTTGTGTGTGTGTAAGTGCATTAATATGGAACGGTAATTAAACTGACTTGCACCATGCTTCTGAACGCTACTTTAAATGCATTATACAGAGTATAAGTATTTTTTTTTTCTTTGCGTTCGTCTTCAGCGTCTCTGGCTTCTGTTAATGAATGTTTAAAAAGTTGTTAATATTTCCACACACATGACATTTTTAAAAATGATTGCATGCAGTTCGTTTGTAGGCTATTTGTCCATCAGAGACGCGTGTCTTTGTGATCGCTTGAAATTTTAAATTAAAAACGCGCAAATGATAAACTTTAGTGACGACGCAGCAGTGGACGGATCGGGCCAGCGACAAATTCGTCAGCTGTCCAGATCGTCTTTCACGCTGGCCTGCAACCTATAATTTCCTACATTTCAAGGTCACTGCTTAGTCCAGGGGTGCCCAAACTCGGGCCCAAACCAGGTGACCCGCAGAGTTTAGCTTCACCTTGCCTCAACACACCTGCTGGGAAGTTTCTAGTATGCCTAGTAAGAACTTGATTAGCTGGTTCAGGTGTGTTTAATTGGGGTTGGAGCTAAACTCTGCAGGAGTTTGAGCACCTCTGGCTTAGTCCTATTTGAAGTTATCCAAACAGAAGTAGAAGGGCAGTTTATTGTTTATAAATGAATTGAATTCTTAAGTACAGTATAACTTAAATGAGATGTTTGAAAAACAACTCTGATCAAAATGAGAAAACACTTTCAGATACCTCCAAGTTATTGTTGTTAATCTGGCATCTGGTGCTAATTTACTTAATTATCTGACAAATTGAATGTTGCAGTTTTACAATGACACCAATTCATTCAAGTCCCCCAAAAAGGCTGATCGTCCACGTAAGACAAATGCACAAGCAGACAGACGGATAATGCAGAGATTCTAAATGGGGAATTGGTTCAGCTGGAATTGCTAGCCAGTTCAGTGCTGAACAGGGTAAGGATCTGTCTTGGCATGTTAGAAGCATCTCCCAGTCAGCCTGCAATTTTCATGCAAGATAATGCCCCATCACACTGCAAAACAGGTAAAGCAGTTCCTTGAAGCTAGGAACATTGAAATAATAAAATGGCCGGTCCGGAGTCCTGATCTAAACCAGAATGAAAATCCTTGGTGACAAAGTTATGCCTAAGAAACCTACTGCAGTTACCGAACTATGGAGGAGAGTGAGAGAAGAGTTGACCAAGATCACACCAACGCAGTGTGAGAAACTAGTGATATCCTGTGGTTGCAGATGTGCTGAAGTCATTGAAAAAAAGGGCCTCTACAATTCCTGCTAATTTCTGACAGCTGTAACCCTCTGTCATTTTTGTTCTAATCTTCTTTTGTGCTACAGTGGTTAGTGTTCTCTAATTTTGATCATTGTGTTTTCCACAAAATAAAGGTTTTTGTTAAAACCCCTTGGATATTTTGTTAAACATGTTAGTAGAACAGCGGTATACCTGCAGCCAATATTCCTTTGAAATTTAGATTGATGAAGATAAATAATAATTCAGAAAAAAAGAGTATTTATAAATTGTTCTCTAAATTTGATCTCCACTGTATGTTCGCACCATTTGGACCCAGAAATGGTGACGTGTGACATCAGACATAATGACCGGTTACACAAAAAGAACTTGTATCCACCTACTGGTGTAACTGTATAAGCTGTGAAGTCACAGAAAAATCAATAATATCTCTAAGAAAAGCACTGACAGCCTGTCTGCAGTGTGCAAACACAGATAAGCAAAGTGATGTATACACAGAAAAGATCCAGTGTTGTTGGACTAAGTACCAATACTTGGAATGCTGTTTTGACAATGTAATACAAGGACAGGAACTAACTGTTGTATAATGCAATATGGTGGTACCTATTGTTCTACAGTTTCAGTACTCTGATATTGTCTGAATCTGAACTAAAATGGGCTACAAATGAGATTAATTCCTGACTCAAAGTCAAGAGGGAGTCCAATACCATCGATTTGACTGGAATCTTGTGGTTCAATCAATGAAGGTCAGATGGTTGTCTAGATAGCTCTAATCCTCTAATTCCAGTCAATGAGTGTGACCTTGTCAACTTTCAATATCACTGACTGGCTACAGGAACTGATTTTTTTTTTTTTTTTTTTAAACAATGCTTTCTAGCTTTGTGTAAATTCGGAAAGAGAGTGGCTTATTTAACAGAATGACATTTACAGATCAGTTTTTTTATAGACCTTTTTTTTTTTTTTTTTTTTTGGTATTTCCAAAATGTTTATTGTAAGAATTGTGATTAGAAACATTGTGAAAAAAGGCATAAATACAGTTTTATTCTTTTTTTTTTTTTTTTAATTTTGGATTTATGGTTTATATACACAGTTATGTATGACACTGGTCCTCATGATGATGACTTTTTTTTTTTTTTTGAAATTCAGAAAATGATAAAAGGTTTCTGTGGGTTTTTCTGCTTAGGGTTGGGTTAGGAATGGGGGATAGAAAAGGCAAGTATGTGTGTGTGAATCTGATTATACACACTTGCTTGTCCAGTGAATCAGATACAGAGCTCAGAGATGTCGCCTGGAGCTGCTGTTGACCAGAACAAAGATACGTCTGTTCACAGGAGAGATGACACTGACTCCCACTGACACCCAATACACAGAAGAGATAACACACCTTCTCTGTGCTGCATTTGCTGTCTGACATTTGTGTGGAAATAAGATTATCTAATCAAGTCTCCATGATTGTGAGATCAGAATTCAATCTTATTAAATTGATTTAAATGGCCTTTGTTTCACCATTGGCAAATCAGAGTGGCATTGAATGAACTAATTTCATTTATTTAATACTTTTATTTTCAAATAGTTAATAATAAAACAAAGGAAAAGTGACAGCTTTTGTAACACCAATCGAATATTTCAAGAAAACAAGAAATAACCTACTGGGTGCCAGGGTGATCAGGACCGTGAGCGCAAGATTGTCCCTCTTATTACATGGCTGCTTTCCAAATATATAAATACACATTAAATATTAATTTGAGTTTGATTTAATTATGTGAGAAAGATAATAGGGAGTGATACAAGAGACAAGAAACTAGCTCAGCTTTGTTGGAAATCAACCACAGTCAAAAGGATTCATCAAACGGTAATAATCAGTAATGTTTTTTCTTGTTTCTTTATCTTAACAGCTTGCAATGTGACCATTCACAACCGCTGCCGTGACACACTGGCCAACTGCGCCAAAATGAAACAGAAGGTAAGAGGCAATAGAGGGAGGATAATTAACTAATGAGTATAATACTGAGCTGGTGACCAAATGTTTTTCTGATTGGCATATAAAATATCAAAAATTACAGTACGTTTCACATTAGATTAAATGTTATATTTTTGTCTAAAAGTCAACATTGTGATCAGATGGATGCAGGGAGCTAGTGTTCTTATGGAATCCAATAATACAGACTGATGTCAACTAATTGTCTGTAATAACTAATAGTTAATGGAGTAGACACCTAGAGGTAGTAGAGAAACCCTAGATAAAGTTCCCCCAAAAATGAAAATTTGGTCATATGCTCACCCTCATGTTGTTCCAAACCCATATGACTTTAGTTAAGCTTTAAAGGGGACATCTGATGCCCATTTTCCACAAGGTGGTATGATTCTGTAGGGTCTTCATGAAATATCTGTCATACTTTGGTTAAAGTTCCTTAATGATTGTGTAAAACAACACCCTTTTTACCCTGTCAAAAACAGCTCTGTTCACGGCAAACCATTGCATGCCTCTTTAAATGCTAATGAGCTCTGCTCACCATGCCCTCTTTTCATTGGAAGAGGGGAAAAAAAAAAGTGAATACATTTTTATCATTGTAGCATGGTTGTGTCCACACGCTGCTAAGACACATTTATATGCAAACACAATGTAAAAGTGAGTTTTGTATCCGGTGTCCCCTTTAAACCACTGATGAAGAAATGTTCATATAATGAAACCTGAGAGATTTCTCTCATACTGTAGGTCAGGGGTTTTCAACTGCCCAGGTCCACTTTCTTGCAAGTTTAGCACCAGTTTAACTGCCCGTAACTCTTTAGTAATCCTAAAGACTATGACTAGCATTTTCAGGTGTGTATTATTAGGGTTGGAGCTAAACTCTGCACTGAAGTGGACCTTGAGGGCCAGAGTTAAGAACCTCTTCTGTGAATTAAGCCAATGAGTTTGCACAATTTTTGAGTCAACAAATTAGTTTTTATAGTGTATGGGGGAAAAGCTTAAGATATTTAGCATATTATATCATATTAGTTTCACAAATTGTTGAATCTGTGTGATTATTTCATTGCATTAATTCATATGAAATCATATAACATATTAATGAATTGTAGCAACAGAGGCTGGCTCTGGTCAGGAACACCGCAACTTTACATAATGTGGCCCTCCGCAGCAAAAGTGAGTTTCTTTCTGTCATTTCTCACATCTTTTTATCTAATTTTTATAGATTTTTTCTTTCTCATGTCTGATTCCGGTCACTAATTAATAATAATAATAATACAACTTCTTTAAACCAATATCTGTTTAGTGACTAGTTGCAATAGTGTCATTTAATGTGTAATTTTATTGCAGTATGTTGCAGTGGTGTTTAAACATATCCTCTTATAAAAGATAAGATTTTATTCAGTAGTATTTCCTTTTTCCAGATCCAATATTAAAGGAGAGGCCAAGTTCAGCCATTTACCCATCAGAGACACTGAGACAGTCTTTCCTCGGTTCCCGCAAAGGACGCTCTACGCTGTCCCTCAACAAGAGCGTCTCCACCAATAACATTGCAGGGTAAAGAATCTGATCACAGCAACACAGTGTGTGTTAATTGACTTTCACAAAAACCCGCCTTCCTTAGTTATTGTTGCTATGTCCGACAGTCAATGTCACACTACACACTACACATCATGTTCTCAAGCAGTGAAAAATACATTGCAAAACAAAGAGGAAACTGACAACACACCGACAGACAATTCAGAGCAGGTTACTTCTGGTATGAAACAAGGTCTCAGCTTTAAAATGTTGTCATTTTTTAAGAAATTCAAACAAAAACTACTGTTTTGTGGCTCTTTCGTGTGTCGTGACAGATCACTGTATTGCCTTATTAGATCAAACTAACACGTGAACGGAACGTCTTTTCTTCCTTATTTAAAGCATTAAAAAACATTAATGAACATTAGAATGTTTTTTTTTTCAACCGCGGAAAGACGTCAGTACACACAAATTTTCAAGTTTAAGTCCACCGAAGTTAATCTACTCTCCTGTCTGATTTGTTTGTCGGACAGAATGGCAGATTCTGCTTTATGATTGGTCAGATTGCCTGTCAGTCAAGCTGTTTGCAAAGCGTTATGTGGATTGTTTATATGCTATATTTATAAGAAAGCTGACTTTCTTTGATCAGTGTGTTTTAAAGCCCTGCACGGGCCTAAAATATAGGCCCTAGCCCGGCCCTGGCCCGAGATGCTCAGGCCCTAGCTCTGTCATTGTCCGACAGCTTATCAGAATTCTAGGCCCGAGACATTTTTTTTTCCCTCTCTTCTCCCAAAATAGCTTATACTACTGTTTCAGCTATCAAAATGGTTTAGTTTTGTATGTAATGGCAACGTGATTATATTTCGTTTCGTTTTTTTATTAAGTTAATTTAGACAAACGTTTGAAGCATTTTTTTGTTCGTTAAATGTACGTTTTTGTTTTTTAAAGTAACGTCCAAGCGGCCAGCGGAAGACTGATCATAGTCTGTTTGATAAATTTTGCCTTCTCAAATCATCACAACTTGCCTAAAATAAAATCAATAGATATAAAACAGTTTAAGTATAAAACAATGTTATTAACGTTAAACCTAGATAAATTTGTGCTATTAGGCGCATCTCCAATCATTTGTGCGGAGAGTGGAAGCTGAACCACGCTTTGCAGAACATGGAGGCGTCAGCACAATCACTTGCATTTTTTCAGTGGAAACTATTTAAAATATTCCGTCATTTTTGGTCATAAAGGTAAGAGTAATACATCATTCGGAACTATAAAGGGTCTACTTTTATTTGTGTGCACTCACAAAATCAACAAAATGTTAACAGTGCTTTTATAAAATAAAGAAAACAAACATGATGCACTTTCTGCTGTCTCAACAGGAGTGCTTTACAAAAACTCAGCGAACCGAAACTCAGCGAATACTTACCTCACAGATATGATACATATATTTATAGAAAGCTTTAAATTATTACTTAATGAAATAAAGCAAATTGAAAACAAAAACTCTTTCCTTACGTAATCTGCAAAGATGCTTTTCTCTCTAAAGGCACGTCCAAAGAGGAGATGGCGAGTCAGGATCGTAACTTCATCCTTGTGACACTGACTCAGAAAAGACTAGTTTATTAATAAATAATTCAAAAATCTCCTTACTATTTCCCCCCGACACATTCATGGTAATAACTTTTGCCGGTGCTTTTTGGCAAGCTTTAGCCTATTGCGTGCACTTGAACGTGGAACTGTTCCAGCTGCACTGAAGGCGCGTTCACTGCTGCTGACAGAGACACTGAACGCCTTCCAAAACTTCTCTAAAGTTAAAGCAGAAGTGAAGTCTTGTGTTGTTTCCATCAGTGTGGAATTTTTTTCATCACCATAACTGGTGGATGTCTAAAATATAAAAATAAGAAGTCTAAAACACGCCGAAGCCCGGCCCGCGTCTGAACTATGATGTGAAAATTGGCCCGAAGCCCGGCCCTAGGGGCGTAACAAAAAAGTTGGGCCCGTCGGGCTCGGGCTGAAATGCAGGGCTCTAGTGTGTTTGAATTCAAAATCATGTAAAATCAAGTATAAGAAATGTAAATAAAAGTAAAGACAGAGTGATGTCATATAAGGATTAGGAATATAGGAATAACTGATGAAAGGCTGTTGAATTCAGGAGTCTGTGTGGCTCTCAACAGTGTTCCTCAGCAGCCTCTCTATAGCAAGTATGTATGTTTAACTGCTTCAAAAACGCCATTGTTACCACCTTGCTACTCCAAAATGTCACTTAGCTTTCGATTGTGATGTAATTTGAATAATAAAGTCACAGAGCAGAACTAACAACAACATTTTGTGCATAGGCATATTTCTATGTGTGTGCAGAGAGAGAGTGCTTTCCATCGATAAAAAAATTAATAAAAAGTAATGTAGTGGTTTGTCAACTAAGCATTCAACAGCTTTGTGGTATAAATTAAGAACATAATTATAGTATGTTAGAATTGAATGCAGCAGTAAGTGGAAAATATAGACAAGCTAGAGTATTGAATATATGATTCCATTTAGATACATATACTAACATGTGTGTGCATCTTTCCTCATATATACAACAAAGAATGTAAAGACTTTCTTTTGTTAGTGCTCCGCATTTAAAAACTTTTCTTCAAATATTGCCTGCCATAGGTGCTTGGCCACTAATTTTTAAAAATATTTTTCAGAATATCTTTTTTACAAAAAATGTACAATGTTACTTGAAAGTAAGGTTTTTGTTTTTTACAGCTCCTCTACAAAGTCCTCATTCTCTAATGCTTGCTTGTTTTTAAATTTTCTGACAGAGGTCTGAATGATGATTCTCCCGTCGGACTGAGACGGATTCTGTCTCACTCCACAGACTCTCTGAACTTCAGGAACAGAGCCATGTCCATGGAATCCCTTAATGATGAAGGTACAACTCAAGCCATACATACAGTGTGTATATATATATATATATATATAATGTTGCTGCCTTATATTAAACTGCTTTAAATTACTTTTTTACCACATCAATCTACACTCCATGCACCATAGTGACAAAGCAAAAACAGAATTGTCACAACTTCATAAATTTATTCAAAGTACATGGCATAAGTATTCATACGCTTAACTCTGAAGCACCTTTACAGCCTGAAGCTCTTTGGGTATGATGCGACAAGCTTTGCTCATCAGCATTTGGCAATTATCTGCCATTCTTCTCCTCACCGCTTCACCTCTCAAGCTCTGTCAGGTTGGATGGGGGTAGATGCACATTTTTAGGTTTCTCCAGAAATATTGATTGGGTTCAAGTTTAGGCTCTGGGGACATTCACAGAGTTGTCTATAAACCAATCTTGCTATGTGCTTTGGCTCATTGTCCTGTTGGAAGGTAAACCTTCTGCCCAGTCTGAGGTTCAGAATGCTCTGGACTGGGTTTTCAGTAAGGCTGTCTCAATATTTCGGTGCATAGAAGTTTTCATTACCACTGAAAAACAGCCCTACAGCATGAGGCTGCTACCACCACACTTTACTTTTGGGATGGTACTCTTAAGGTGATGAGCAGTGTCTGGTTTTCTTCAAACATGATGCTTGGAACTGAGGTTCATCAGACAGTCTGAGGGTACCTTATGTGCTTTTTTGCAAATTTCGAATGTGTTTTCATGTGTCTTCACTGAGGAGAGGATTGAGTCTTGCCACACCACCATAAAGCCCAAATCGTTGGAGTGTTGCAGTAATGTTTGTTCTTCTGTAAGGCTCTCCTATCTCTGCATATTATCATGGAGCTCAACTAGAGTGACCATCACGTCACCACTCTAACCAAGGCCCTTCTCCATGAGTTGCTCAGTTTGCTCTAGGAAGAGTCCAGGTTGATTCAAACTTCTTCCATTAAGGGTAATGGAGACTAGATGCTTCTGTGAACCTTCAGTACAGCAGAATTTTTTTTTTTGGCCTCAGGGCTTGGTTTTTGCTCTGCTGTTAGACCTTTTATTAAGATGTGTGTGCCTTTCCAAATCATGACCATTCAAATGAATTTGCCACAGGCTAACTTCACTTGAAGTGTAGTTACATCTACAAGCAATATGAATGCTTCTAAGCTAAATTTCAAATGTCCCAGATAAGGGTATGAATACTTATGCAGTGGAATCATTTAAGTTTTTTATTCTTAATAAATTTGTTATTGTTTTGTTATTGTTATTTGTTTATTCTTAACAAAGATGTTAAAAACCTGTTTTCTGCATTGTCATACTGGTGTATGGAGTGTAGATTGACGTGGAAAAAAAAGTAATTTACAGCAGTTTAACATAAGGCAGTAACATAAAATCAGAAAAAAATGAAGGGGTCTGAATACAATATATACAATATATATTTTGTTTGCTGTGTTCTCACAAACATTTTTGCAGGAGAAATGTATTATGCATCAATGTTGGAGGAGCTGGACAAAGATGGGAAGGATTTTGAGGCAGATTCTTGGAGTCTGGCTGTGGACTCATCTTATCTACAGTCTCAACGCAAAGACGTCATCAAGAGACAAGACGTCATATACGGTGAGACAATTTTTTTTTTCATACACTTATATTGTCAACTAGTTCTGGGATGGATCTTATGTTGCTACATGCGCGCAAGCCTCAAAAACACTAATCAGAATCAGTGTTTGGTATCTGATTTCGGCCGCTTATAAATGCATGTCTAAATCCAATCCACACCTGATTAAACCTCAAACACTGTCTGATTCTCCTCTTAATTTTTCGACATTGCGCATCAGTTGTTAAATGCATGTAAATTCCTACAAATGAATAATGACACCATTGACAAGTAAGCAATAAGCGTGTGGGTGGTTAGTATTATATGAAGTGATGTAGTTATTTAAAGGTTAAAGTTTCTCACATCTGCATCCCAAATTACCAATCTTAGTCACACAGTATGTGAAGCAATTCACTGGGCAAATAGGTTGTGGCTCTGGTGATGTGTTAAGGCCTATTCACATTGGTCCTGGGGTATTTTTAACTGTATACCATCTCCCTTATCCAGCACATTTATATGATGTGTCTGTTAACAAGCTGGTAAGTTGATGGCAATAAACAGATAAGTCAAAATATTTGTCAAAATATTGGATCTGTGCATAATCCTTAGTTTAAATGCAGCCTTTGTACTACTGTAATGTATATGATTTTCAATAAATCAATGCATCTGTGTCTTTCAGAGCTGATTCAGACGGAGTTCAACCATGTGCGTACGCTGCGGATCATGGAGGGGGTGTTTCGCAGAGGAATGCTGGAAGAGGTGTTGATGGAGATGGGTGTAGTTCACGCCATCTTTCCTTGCTTAGATCAGCTGCTGTCTATTCACTCAAATTTCCTGAGCCAACTACTGCAGAGAAGAAACAATAGCCTGGCTCCCAGCAGCACTCGCAACTTCACCATCCAAAAGCTTGGAGATATACTGGTGGAGCAGGTGAATTTCTAACATACATATTACTTATTACTAATTAATAATTATTACTAATTATTAGTACTTATGAAATTACACCATAACAAGATCACCTTAACTAAGGTGTGATGACAAGTAAGTACACTTTTTTTTTAAACAAGTAAAACTCTTAAAAAATTAACATGGGTATATTACTGATAAATTTTATTTCATAGAATATATAGCTTATATTTAGCTTGAGAAATTCAAGTCAATATTGTAAGCTTATTATAGTGAATCAGATAAGGCAGAACACACTTTTTAAGCACTTTTTCAATAATGGAAGTTTGTTCATTTTTTGTAACAAAATATTTATGGTCTTAGGGTTTATATGTAATGTACAAATTAAGACAGAATGATTCACTGCACGGTAAGGTGCACTTAGGATCGTCAAATGATCAAACATAGAATTTCATTTATTTATTATTATTGTTTTTATTTTACATTGTTTATTTCTTTTTTAGCCTTAACAGTTTTAACACATATAAACATGGCCTAAATATGCGCATATTGACATAGTAATACCTTGCACCCTTCAGAGTGCTCAGTTAAGTTGTTCCTGCTATCTGAGTACACCTCAGCCATTTGTTTTAATTCTGACATTTGTGAATTTTATTGTTTCAGTTCTCAGGTCAAAATGCAGAAGACATGAGGAAATGCTATGTTGAATTCTGCAGTCGGCACTTGAAAGCTGTGAAACTCTATAAGGAGCTGTTGGCCCGTGACAAGAGGTTCCAGCAGTTCATACGGGTGAGTGTGCACCCAGGGAAAGACATACATGCTAGCATAAGGTTCCAGTGAATTTTTTGTTTATTGCCTAGAATGTGTTTAATAAAATATATTTTATTTATATATTTATATATTTGTGCTCCTGTAAAGCGGGTAAGCAGAGGTTCCTTACTGCGCCGCCATGGTGTCCAAGAGTGCATCTTGCTCGTCACTCAACGCATCACTAAATACCCTGTGCTCATCAAACGCATTCTAGACAACACTAAAGGTAAGACTGTAAAGGGCCCCCCCCCCCCCCATTTCTGTCACCAGTGGTGTCTTGATTCCTTAGCACTTGGCTTGCTTAGTTGGGGACATTAAATATTTAGCAATATTACTTAATTAAGTGTACAGACACTATTGGATGAGAACTCAACTAAGCTGGATGATGACATCACTGTTTTCTACAAGGCTGCTTTGAACTAATCTCATAATTGAGGATCTTTACACTTTACACATATTTTACACCCTTATTAGTTTTTTATATATAAACCATAATAAATCACACAGTAGCTACATTTACATGCACCCAAACAATTCAATAGTAATTGGATTGATGGCTTATTCAGATTGAAAAGTCTTCATGTAAACACCTCAGTTGATCCAAGTGAGCTCAAATGAAATTTTGATCGAATTGAAAGGAGTGCTGTAGACCTGAAGTAAGCTGATAAATAGCGAACAACTAAGCATGTAAAAACTTGACTATGACTGTCTTCTAAATCGGATTAAAAAAAAACTTGTAGCTTGTGTAGTGCCGTGATGCATGTGTTTACTAGAGCCCAGTTATTTGTAAGATTTCTGTTTACAGTTGTTTTATTTTTTATGGACATGCATGTCTTTTGAACTGATCAGTGAGAAAGCTTTTATGACATGTTTGTCAGCTTTCCTTTAAGGGATAGTTCATCCAAATATGCAAATTATATCATTAATTAGTCACCCCACCCTCCTGTCGGTCCAAACCTGTAAGACAAGACCTTTTATCATCTTCAGAACACAAATTAAGATATTTTTTATGAAATCCAAGAGCTTTCTGACCCTGCATAGTCAGCAACGGTTCTACCATGTTCAAGGCCCAGAAAGGGAGTAATGACATTGATAAATTAGTCCATGTGACAATAGTGGTTCAATTTTATATAGCTACAAGAATACTTTTTGTTGTGCAAAGAAAACTTTTGAAAACTTTCTGAAAACTTAATTTAACAATTTCTTGTTGTTTATTTCAACAATTACAGTACCATGTACAGTGTCTTGCGAAAGTATTCATACCCCTTCATTTTTTCACGTTTTGTTATGGTACTGCCTTATGTTACACTGCTTTAAATAACTTTTTTCCACATCAAGCAACACTCCATACACCATAATGACAGAGTGAAAACAATTGTCAAAACTTCGTAAATTTATTTAAAAAAAACTGAAATAAGTACATTGCATAAGTACTCAATACCTTAAGTTCCTTAAGTACCCTTAACTCAGTATTTAGCTAAAGTACATTTTCAGCCAGAAGTCTTTGTGGGTATAATGCAACAAGTTTTTCACATTTGCATTTGGCAATTATCTGCCGTTATTCTCCTCACCTCTTCACCTCTGTCAGTTTGGATAGGGGCAGATGCACATTTTCAAGTTTCTCCAGAAATTTTTGATTGCATTCAAGTCTAGGCTGTGGCTGGGCCACTCAATGAGATTCACAGAGTTGTCTATAAGCCACTCTTGCTGTGTCCTTAGGGTCATCGTCCTGTTGGAATGTGAACCTTCTGCCCATTTTAAGGTTCTGAATGCTCTGGACTGGGTTTTATTCTTAATATTTTGGTGCATTGAGCTTTTCTTCTACTCTGACAAGTCTCTCAATCCAGAAAAACAGCCCCACAGCATGAGGCTGCTACCAGCACACTTTACTTTTGGGATGGTACTCTGCAGGTGATGAGCAGGGCCTGGTTTCCTCTAAACATGATGCTTGGAATTCAGGTTCATCCGACCAAAGAATCTTGTTTCTCACAGTCTGAGGGTCCCCAGATTGGTAGAGTGTTGCAGTGATGTTTGTCCTTCTGTAAGTTTCTCCCATCTCCATATATGATCATGGAGCTCAACTAGAGTGACCATCAGGTTCTTGGTCACCACTCTAACCAAAGCCCTTCTTCATCAGTTTCTCAGTTTGCTCTAGGAGTCCTGTTTTTTTTTTCAAACTTCTTCCATTATGGATAATGGAGACTACATGGTTCTGTGAACCTTCAATGCATCAGAATTTTTTTCTGAACTCTTCCCCAGATGTGTGGCTTGATGCAATCTTGTTTCTGAGCTCTACAGGCAGTTTTTTTGACCTCAGGGCTTGGTTTTTGCTCTGATATGCATTTTCAGCTGTTAGACCTTTTATTAAGACGTGTGTGTCTTTCCAAATCATACCCAATCAATTGAATTTGACACAGGTTAACTACACTCGAAGTGTAGTTACATCTACAAGCAATATGAATGCTCCTGAGCTAAATTCCAACTGTCCCAGATAAGGGTATGAATACTTGCAATGGAATCATTTATGTTTTTTATTTTTAATAAATTTGCAAAGATGTTAAAAACTAGTTTTTTGCTTTGCCACTGTTCATGGGTGTGACATTTGCAATGTACTCTATGCGTGTGATTCTGCTGATGCAGGAGCCGGTGTTCTGATGTAGAATCCCGATGTGCTGCGCCTTGTTGGCAAGGAGAGGAATGCACACGCATTCTCATGTACATACGTAGGACTGACATGGAAGAGAAAAATTGTTGAATAAAGTCGTTATTTTTGTTTTCTTTGCACACAAAAAGTATTCTCATAGCTTCATAAAATTAAGGTTGAACCACTGATGTCACATGGACTATTTTATTAATCTTCTTATTACCTTTCTGGACCTTGAATGTGGTAGTACCGTTGCTATCTATGCTTGTCTATCAGAAAGCTCTTGGATTTCATTAAAAAATATCTTAATTTGTATTCCGGAGATGAACGAATGTCTTACAGGTTTGGAACGATATAAGGATGAATAATTAATGACAAAGTTTTAATTTTTGGGTGAACTATCCCTTTAGGATATGTCATCAAGGCTAGAATCATGGTCTCTGGGAATTGCACATGTGCTGAGGTTTTCTTCAGAATACAGAAATGAACAAAAATGTCAACTAAACTGCAAAGTCAAAGTTAGGGCTCATATAAACAGAGCAGAATCGGACTGGATTCAGTCTTGATTCAAATTTGTGCATGTAAATAATATACCTAGTGTGTCATCCTTTTATGTCAAACACTTCATTTGAATTACTTTATGAAAATCAACATTAACAGGTATTGTATGCGATAGAGAAGGAGAGCCTAGTACTCATCAACCACTTTGATGACCCCTCGGTTTTCCCTTGCTCAAATATGTGGTGATCTGAGGAAAAAAAAAATTTATTTCACAGGTAATGAAGAAGAGAGTAAGTCTCTGGCTGACTCTTTGACGCTGATCCGGGAGCTGCTATGTTCCGTGGATCAACAGGTTCAAGAGTTAGAGCGAGCACAGCGTTTGCAGGAGATCCAGTCCCGTCTGGACCCAAAAGCTGAGACGAAAGTTAAGGGTGGAGGAGTGTTTGGTGGAGGAGAGCTGCTGCGCCGTAGACTCATTCATGAGGGAGCACTGCTGTGGAAGACTGCTCAAGGCTCCAGACTCAAAGGTGCCATTAGTGTTTATGTATGCGAGTGAGTGAAATAGTTGGTGTATGGGTAGATTTATCAGTAACGTTTGTGTTTTTCTGTATAGATGTGCACGTTTTGTTAATGACAGACATCCTGGTGTTCATGCAAGAAAAAGACCAGAAGTATATTTTTCCCTGTCTGGTGAGTCACTGCAGTCTATTGGCTGACTATATATTATTATTATTATTATTCATAAAAGTATGAATTATAAAGAAATGTATTCTCCTATTGTGGTCATCTCCTCAGGTACCATCTTTTAAAATGTGGTTGTCTCAAGCATGTACACTATTTCCTCTCGAGAAACTCACCTATGATATACATCAAAAGTCTGATGATTTTTGGCAGTTATGGACACCTTTTTGGTGCTGCATTAATAATTTCTCTTGACTCTCTATTTTATGGCGCATATTTAGTCCCTAGCCTGATTGTGTTAATTTGTTTATTTGTTTGTATATTGCCCATTATTTCATACTGTATAGCTGAGACTGTATTTGTATGTGCTTGTGTATTAAAATAACCGACGATTAATAATAAAAAAAAAAAAAAAAAAGTATGAATTATATTTTAATTATAATGGACTTTAATTACACTCTAATTTGTCACAGCCAAATGTATTTGGCTTTTTTTTTCTCAAATTATATTTATAGTTACATTTTGATTTATTATTAATCAAAGATATTTCTTTTCCCACAGACAAAAACATTTATACAAAATAAAAAGATTAATTGTAACCCTGGACCACAAAACAAGTCATAAGTAGCACAGGTATATTTGTAGCAATAGCCAAAATGTGTTTTATGGGTCATTATTTTTTATTTTTCTTTTATGGCAAAAATCATTGGGATATTAAGTAAAGATCATGTTCCATGAGGATATTTTGAAAATTTCCTACCGTAAATGTATCAAAACTTAATTTTTGATTAGTAATATGCATTGCATTCATTTGGACAACAAGTCCTTAGTAATTTGATTTTTTTTTTTTTGACCCTTAGATTCCAGATTTTCAAATAGTTGTATCTCTTAACAAACCATACATTAATGGAAAGCTTATTGATTATTGACCCTTATGACTGTTTTTGTGGTCCAGGGTCACATTTATTATAAAGACCATATACCATACAAATATATTTCTTAAGACGTATGCTAAAATGTTACTTTATGTAGGTCAATATTATAATTTTTTGCCCTTTTACAACTTAATTTTACCATAAAAAAGCTTTATTAGCTATGATATGAAAATTGAATTTTAACCTAAATATAAAACAAAAAACATTTTGTTAGTCAATGTTTAACAACTTAAAAAAAAACCTTTGTGATATCTTTTTAAAACATGCATGATTTTTTGTCATAAACTTAAAAAAAAAAAAAAAAAAACGCCAGAAGAATTAATAAAACCCACAACAATTTCTGCAGTCAGTAAACACTATTTAAACAAAATTGTTTCTTCTTTATGCTTTTAGACATACTGAACAAAATAAATTTAAAGTGAAAACCATGACCTTCTTATTAGTGAAGCATTAAATAGACTTTAAAGAAATTTTTAAGAAATGACACGGTCATTTCACTTTTCTCAGTGTATACCTTTCTCTTTTAACAGGACAAACCGGCAGTACTGTGCCTTCAGAATTTGATTGTGAGAGATATAGCCAATCAGGAGCGAGGAATGTTCCTCATCAGTCACTCCACACCTCCAGAGATGTACGAGCTGCACGCCGCCTCCAAAGAGGACAGAAACACTTGGATGAAGCTCATTCAGCAGACAGTGAGCAAGTCAGAGTCAATTCACAATTCCTTCCCCTAACAACTCAATGCACTGCTGAAATATCTCTGCACAGTCAACACCAAACACTTTAACACTTCATCTCTCTATTTCTCTTTTGCAGCTGTCCGTCAAGAGAGGATTTCCCTCTGATTGAAACTGAGGACAAAGCTTTGCTACGACGACTCAGAGGTTTGTATCAAAACGGAAATCCAGCACTCATCTCTGTCTGCTGTCAAATCATATTTGCTTTGCTCAGTTTTCTTTCATTTTTGTTTCATTTCTTTATCTCTCTAGCTGATATCCAGCAGAAGGATCGTGAAGTTTTGGAGCTGTTACAGGAGCGTGTGACATTGTTCTCTGATTTGGTTGAGGCCACCGGAGGTCAGAATGTTAACGTTCCCACAAACTCCAGAAATATATTCAGAGCAGATACGCCCTATGCTCCCCAGGCGGAAAAGATACTGAATAACGCCATTGTTGAGGGTAGGCAGAGGAGTGTACAGCATTATAGAGATTACGGAACTTGTAATGAAGGACATTAACACTGCTTTCTTATTTATTTCGAATTTAAGTGGACAGACTGAGTGAAGTGCTGTTGGGTTCCTGCACTGAGCGTCCACAGTCCTGCAGATTGAATGGTGAATCAACAGAGGTACAATTCACCTCTAAAACAACAGGTACCATATTTGTCATTGGCATACATTGTGATCTATGTTAAAATATTTATATCTTTAATTATCTATTACAGTATACAATTTCTTTCTTCACAATCAGTATTTTGGCCTTGTTTTGCAGTACAATATTAACAATATAAAATTAATAAAAAAAAAAAAAAAAATAATATATATATATATATATATATATATATATATATAAAATGTAAAAAATATATATATATTTACGAGCAGCATCACACTTGTAGCCATGAGATATGGCTGTATAACGGCACTGCTGTTAATCACAGCGTGCCGATATACAGCCATATCTCATGGCTACAAGTGTGATATTGCATTTATACAACAGTTCAACGGCACGAGTCTGTAGATACATAAAAAAGAACAACGGAGTGTCTTTAAAAACCCTCTTTTGTGCAGTACTACTTCCTTCTGCCACTGATTCAAATCAGAGGTTGACAGTAGAGCCCAAGTGACGAAAACGTCACTTTAGCCATATTCGGCTAAGCCACATTCCTTTACATCAGAAACAGCAAATCTCTTTAAAAACTGGCTGTTGTTTTCACTACATTACATTGTTATATTTCGTAAATGTTTTACCCACCAACTGGCGACTGACACTGTTACATATACTCGCCAACGCCGTGTTAATTTTAGGCTCTGCCTGCATCTGATACAGCATTCATTCTTCATATTCATTTGTTAGCTGCATCAAGCTGTTGTTGAAACTAAAAATAACTTCCGTTTCTAACTGCATTTATTTTTCAGTCTAAAAGTCTTTACTGCTCACTCTTAAAACAGTCTCTGTCTCTTTTCACCCTCACGAACACTAACACCATTTCTCAATACTAAACACTTTGAAATACTACTACTTTTATATAAAATATTATTTATTGAATAATAATATTATAAACAACAACATCAGCCATCATAAAAGTTGCTAGGCAATTCAGTCAAATGTACAAAGACAGTGCTCTGATATACAGCATTGAATTTACATAAACATGAGATTTTGGCAAAACTATTTGCTTTGTGTTTTAATGTAGTTTAATGAGACCAAAGACTACCCGTTAGATTTACCCGAAACGAATTATATCTCATGTTTAACCACTGTAGAGACATCAGAGCCAGCGGTAAATTCCAGAAGATCTGGCCAAGGTGAGACTGCTCTCGGGCGGATTCATGAGCGCTGAATGGTCGCTGATGCCCTGGAACTCACATGTCCGAAAACATCAACACAAATTTTCAAATAGACTTTATCTTTATTAACAAACTGCATATTTGAACTATAAACAAGTATATTCTCACCTGAAAACCTCTTAAAACTACATTCTGTGACACAAAAACAGTATTATTTATAAAACTACAGGGGATTTGGGCATCCGCCATGACACTCGCTGTAAGAAGTACCCCAAGCGGAGTGATACAGTTACAAATGGTGAAACAGCTGTTAGAGTTTGGCTCTAATATCGCACTCTTATCAGCCAATCAGATTTGAGGATCAGAAAGAACTGTTGTATGTATGTATATATATATATATATATATATATATATATATGTTTATAAACTAGTTTCAGAGACTCATTTTATTCAGTTCCATTTATTGTTCTAACACCAGTGGCAATTAGTTTTTAAGCATACTTCTAACAAAGTATAGTGAAAAAAAAACTTTTTAAGTAAATATGTCTTGTTTTAAGAATTTTCAGATAATTTCTACTGGACAATAATGTATATATGTATTAGGACTGTTGACTGATTGAAAAGAAATAATTAATTGTAGGGGTTTCTGTAATAAACCTTTAAAATTTGTTATAAATATATTTAAATGTGTCATTCATGACAGTAAAAGACAGAATTACTTTCCTTTGACATAGATAAAGGAACAATATCGGTTAACGGGACCCATGACATAAACAGTCCGTCTAACAAGGTAAAGGTCTGATATTTTACATTAAAATGCTCCTCTGCTTCCTCTGTCATTATGAGACGTTCCAGTACATCTTAGATTTATTATTAATGAATTATTATTTATTATACATTTCACAGGACAGGAATGGGAACCAGCTGCAGGACAAGATGTTAAATGAGGTACACCCTAAGGACTCTTTAAAACTTAAATATTGATGATGAAAATACTATCCAAACTATCTAAACTATTGAAAGATAACTGTCCAAACTATTTGTGTTTGTAGGAGGTGTTACAAAGACTTGTGAACCTCAGCACTCAGCTTCATGCACTACAGGTGAGATTTAGACAGAGACATGTGGTAAATGGTGAGATTTTAGACAAGTATGTGATCAATGACTAATTTTTGCTGTGTCTGTAGGCTGCAGTGGTCAAGCAGGACTCATTCCTGGAGTTGTACATGCAGAAGGACTTGTGTCCCACTACAACAGCTAATGCTGTGCCACGTGATGCTCTGCCGGAGTCAGGTGGTCCTGCGGGTACTCAAGAAGATCTGGCAGAACTACAGCGCAAATACAACCTGCTGCAAGGGGAAGTGATCCGACTACGGGCCGCCCAGGACAAGACGAGTGATAGAGCACCAATTAAGCTGGAAAAACAACTCCAAGAGCTGCGACTTAAAGACACAAAGGACACACGTGACACGCTGGTCTCACAGGAAACAGTGGCTCAGGTAGATGGCATACAAGAGGCAGTGACAGCTGACAGTCCCAGAGGTGAGTCCTCTTAAAACAATTCTCAGTTGTGTTGTGTCCTTTCCCTTTTCTCCCCTCAGTTGTTAATTGCTATTTATTACTCAGGAAACATGCATGCTGTCTCTCTTTCTTGATTCTTGTCCATGTTTTTGCAGTGGAGATAGGTGCAGGTGTATTGTTAATGAAAGTGAACCTATTAAAATTTATTAGCAGTTATTCTGGTAACACTTTCTATGAAGCCCGTATTTATAATACATTATAAGGGTATACTTAAGGCATTATAATGAATGCATAATGCATTATAAAAAACCTTATAGTATGTCGTATCATCTCATGAGTATTCATAAGAACAGTTTTAATGTATTATAATTTTTACTTATTTGTGGTTATAGCTTTTAAGAGTGTGATTACCTCCTCATTGTTATAACGTATTATAAGTCTCATATCTTGCCATGTCACGCATTTCACTTTACTTACAGCATACAAAGACCACTTATAAGTAGTAGTAATAATAATAATAATAATATTTCTCAAAGAGCCATAAGATCAGGTATCAGATCAGATGAATGTGTTATATGACACATTTGTATTATCAGTTTGATTATTTTGATGGTACTGCATGTCAGCTAGCAGTAATTATTATTAGTAGTATGCTAAATATATGTTAACACTGTATATTGATGGTTCCCCAAAAGACAAACTGTTTATAAGTAACTTTGCAAGTATGTGAACCTGCTACCTAGCCTAACCTTAACCTAAGTCTAGTAATACTCTGAGGCAGTGATTCCCAACCACGTTTCTGGAGGCCCCCCAGCACTGCACATTTTGCATTCCTCCTTTGTCTGACACACCCATTTCAGGTCTTGGAGTCTCTACTAATGAGCCGATTATCTGAATCAGGTGTGTTTGATTAAGGAGACATGGAAAACATGCAGTGTTGGGGGGCCTCCAGGAACGTGGTTGGGAACCACTGCTCTAAGGAGTGTTAGTTGACATGTAGTTATAAAATTGCTTATTGTCAATAGACTAGGGGAACCATCAAAATAAAACGTAATGTAATGTAAAAAATAAATGTAATATGATATAGTCCATTATAAATTAAGTAGATCTTATATGCTGTCCATTGTGTGTTATAAATAATCATAATCTTAAAAGTTATAACCTCAAATACTCAAGTATTATAATGTATTATAATTGTTGTTATGTTTATTCATGAGATGATATAACATATTATAAGGGTTTTTATAATGCATTCTGCATTCATTATAATGCCTTAGAAATACCATTATAATGTATTATAAATAGGGGCTTCATAGAAAGTGTTACCGTTATTTTTCCATCCATGTATTTTTATACAAATTTTGGAATATCATTTAAAAAAGTATGCACTTAATTTTTATTGTATTTTATACAAAAGCATGTGCATATAAACAATGATGGAAATACATTTACAGAATAAATTCCTTTATGCACAATGTACAATGGTGTTTTAGTGCCACATAAAAAAAAAAAAAAAAAGTTTTTGCGGAGTAGGTGGTGGAATTTTCACGAAGAAAACAGTATAATTTAATGAAACTAATGTCTCATTGTAATCGAAAAGACGATTGATTCACATGAATACAGCGATCTGACCAGCCACATTAAAGAGTGTGAAAAACACATTATTGCAAGACACATTGTATGTATTTCGCTGTAAAACTGACAGATTTTGACTTTATTTTCGAACCATTTCGACATTATTCTCGTAATTATGACTTTATTTTCAAAATATTTCGACTTTATTCTTATAATTTTGACTTTGTTCTCATAATATTTTATTCTTGAAATATTACGACTTTGATCTCATAATTTTAGGAAAACGGCCTAAAACCAGGATTTTCCAAACTGCAAGGGGAATTAATATATATATTTTATTTGTTAACTGCCAATGGTCATGTGACTATTAAAGGAATAGTTAACTCAAAAATAAAGATTTGCTGCAATGAATGGGTGTTGTCAGAATAAGATTACTGCTTATAAAAACAATAATCCACAAGTAATCCACACGACTCCAGTCCATCAAGGAATGTCTTGTAAAGTGAAAGGCTTTGTGTTTGTAAGAAACAAAAAGGCATTTTTAGCTTCACACTGTTGCTTTCAGTCCGTAATCCACAATGTTGATTTCTTCAGTGAAAAAGTCATCTTGTCTGAATCAGAAGAGAAATGCACGGACCAAGCACACACTTTTTTACTGAAGGAATTGTTATTATGGATTACGGACTCCAAAAGTGACAGTTTACAGTTAAAATGCCTTCATGATTTGTTTCTTGCAAACACTCAGCTTTTCACTTTATAATACATTACCTGATGGACTGGAGTTGTGTGGCTTACTTGGATTATTGTGATGTTTCTAGCAGCAGTTTGGGAGTCCAGGGAGTGAATTTCTATGGAGTTCTAGTTCAAAATGTAGAGGACTACCATCTTTTATCCTCATAATAACCTCCGAACGTCATGCACATTTCATACATAAAATAATGTGATTTTCTGCGTCTGTGGTGTAAAAAATATAAAATATGTCTCGAACTAGGGTCCCCCCAGTGAATCTTGGCCATTTCCACCACTGGATTCACAATAATAGAGGGTTTGCGCCTACATCACGTTTTAGTCAGTTACCCAGATGTGTGGCCATTGTGGCGATACCCGGATATAAACAGCAGCATGGATTGCATGGTTAATCCAGTCCTCAGTGCCCACTGCTCTGCACATTTTGTCTCCCTCATTTAACGCACCTGATTCGGATCATCAGCTCATTAGGAGAAAGATCCATGAACTGAACTGAGTGTCAGATTGAGAAACAGACAAAATGTGCAGAGCACTGGGCCCGAGGACTGTAGTTGAGAACCATGTGAGGGTTAAAAAATTTTCAGCGATATATGGGAGTTGTTGCACAAATTATGCGTTTCGTCTGTGCTGATAGCCTTGACCATTTTCAGCTTAGACCATTTACACTGCACACGTCTGCGGCTCTGACACGGCCACCGGAGCTGATCACGGCCACTCTAATCAATGCTTGTGTTTACGCCAGCCGTGCCCTCCCACGTTTGAAGCGGCTCTCCGCGCTCCTTCTATAAAGATACATGCATATGCCTCCTTGATTAAATATAGCCAACATCCCACCAAAATCTGTTGCCATGACTTATCGCACGAGAAAAAAATTACGCTTTAGTTGCATAGCAACGGTTAATGGAAACGCCATCATTTCGCAATTCCTTTTTACCCACATTTATAAAATATCACCAAACAAAGTTTTGAGCAAATCTGTAATGAAAACCCACCTACTAAGATAGATCTGCCTGCTACAGTATTTTCTCCTCTTTATGTCCGTATTCAGCGTTTCTGGCCTCTGGTAATGGCCTTTTACAGACTAAATATAATAATAATGTAATATTTCCACACAAATGACATTTTGGAACATGAATGCAGTGCAGTGCAAGTTCCATTCGGTTCAGTGGCATTGTTTATGTTCAGTGCCACCACAATTTCCAACTTCCATATAGATGACGTAACATGAAAACACTCTATATTTAACCATCAATTTTTCCTCTGGTCTCCATCATATGAATCATAACTCACAAACATGCACTGCTTAGCCTTTTTTTTTTTTTTTTTCAGATCTGCAGGATATTCCAGAGGAGAGTGAGTGTGGGACTGAAGCTCACAGTTAACATCAGCTCAACTGGAAGATCCTACCTGAACCTCCTCCAAAACTCTAAAAACTCACCTCATCGGTCAGTTATGACTTAAGGCCTGTTCACACCACACCAAATACGGAAAAATCCGTTGTGGTTAAAATTTGTTTGAATAAACTGCTGTTAATGCATCCGACACTAACATTTATATGCTGGCAATGTGACACATATTTTTTTACGAATAGGGAATGTAATTCTCTTTTCTGTCTTACTGCAAATAATGCTGGCCAATTTGCGATTTGCACTTTTGGTCACATGCACAGAGTCATTGCTGTTACATAAAACAATGACTCGGTGGCGCTCATGAACAGACTATTTTACTAAATAACAGTGAACAGCAGAAGAAGTCAGAATCTTTTCTCTGTCTTTGTTTTCTTGTATTTGGTGTTGTTTGATAAACACCATAGCGAGGGCTGTTTGAAAACATGTAAATACTGTTAATCTGATTTCTTCTCTGTGAAAAAACGGGTGTCCCAAATGGCACAACACTGTGTGTACTTGAGCAACCAGGGTATTTCTGCTTTTTCTATTAGTGTCTCCTTCTCTCAGAGAGTGATTTTTGCATTTTCGTTGATTTGAATAGACAAAATGCAAAAATATAACCAAATTTGTGTTGGTGTGAACAGGCCTTTACTCTGTAGAAAAATGTTGTTGCATTTTATATTAAACATAGTATAGAACAATTAAGCCTTTTTTCAAGATTTTCAATGTTTTTGCAAACATTGTCTACATTTTACGGTGGTGTTATTTAAAAGGACAATGCTGCATTTCTTTTAATGAAAGGACTAAATACGGGGTTGGAACTGAAGGAAACTTTAGAGGATATTCTGAGCTTGTGCTGACTTCCAGTTTTAATATATCAAATGTCAGTTTTAGCTGTATAATTGTCCATTGTTATATTATTGGAAGGATGTGTCAGTAGACATGCTTTTCTTCTGCTGAAAAGAAGTGATATTATAGTAAAAATGAAATGTAGCACATTGAATGCCCTGCTTATTTGGCAGCAGCTTGAAAAAGACTTTGAATGCAGTTATAACTACAGTTTACCTCCTATAAATGGTAATAAATGTTATGAACAGTAGAAGCTTTCTCTTGTACTGGTAAAAAAAAAAAAAAAATAAAAAAAGATATTAATGTTGATATTGATAATGGAATGAAGTGGAAAAAAGATTGTAAATTCTGGCCACTTGAAATCACACTAAAGCTTTGTTTAATGTTACACTGTTGATATTGTGTATGTATAAATGTTTGAATGTTCGAGGAAAAACAGCACAATTTAAACATACTGTAGCTGTTAAATCATTGTTTATATATTGCATTTTTTATTCATTTTTCATTGTACTGTGTTTAAATATATTCCTGTAATCATGTATTCCGTCACCTTGCTTTGCATCTATATAAATGCATTGATAACCAGTTTACCCTATTTCTTTAACTACACCACACATCAACATTTGAACATTTTCCAATCACATGATGTGCAAATGTTCTGCCATCTCACACTTCAACTTGTTTTGCCTAATCAAAACTTGATATCTGTAATGCAATTTTGACTAGATAAAACTACAGGCTCACTTGCACATAATTTACCAATCAAATATCTTCATTGACCTCTATTGGTTTATAATTTTAGACAATTACTCCAACTGATTTAACAGTAGGAATTCTTCTCAGACATCAGCGATAACTCTATGTGTAGCTTATGTTAAATGTTAGTCATTTTCACAACTGTCAAATGTTTGTACACTGTTTCTATTTGTCAGTCAGTCAATCATGATCATTCTAATTTCTTTTTAAACATTTAGGTGAAGCCCTTAAAGAACCAAACCTTTATTTAATTAAAAAATAAAAAATAAAACTTTAATAGCTCAACTCTAATTTGCTCTTGTATATATTAAAACAAAGCACATCAAGGTATCCTGTCCCACAATTATGCCAAAAGTTTTTTGATGTTTTCAAAAATTTGGAACAACACACAAATCATATGGACTTGTTTTAAATTGCAAAACTGCATTCTTTTTTATTCATTCATTCATTCATTCATTCTAAGAGTCATTTGTATAATTAAATAAATTGATATTTTTCATGGAAAGTACCGAACACTAAAAAACAAGGCAAATAATGATCCATTTTGTTACAAAAATAAAATAACAGGACACTTTTTGTAATGCCATGAGGGTGAGTAAATGATGACAGGAACCGTTCAATAAAATGCAGAAGAGTTTGGAAATTCTCCAGTGAGGAGGATATACAGGACTGACAGCAAACAAGCAACTTTTATTAATCCGGTTTAATGTTGTTTTGTGCATCTGAGTCCTTTTCCCGTGACCTGATCAAAGACAGTAGATCCTCCAGCTGTTTTTCCAGAATGTCATCAGCTCCATCGTTTCTGATGATACAGTCAAACTTCACACCCTCATCCAGACCACACTCGGACTCAGCGTCATCTATACCTGAACAGGTACAGAAGGACACAATCACAAAATTACCACAATCATCACAACACTTATGAAGTGTTTTCTGTAGCATTTTTACCTGTGGTGAATCTCCAGCCCCTCTGTGATCTCGTCTGCTCAGAGGCTTCCACCCGAACACAGACACATTTACCTGGAAACTCTTCACGGAACCACTGCACGTCTGACATCCTTCTACAGTCGCTGATTATCTGAGTGATGATTAGTATGTGATACATGTCAGCCATACAGTGAACAAACCAGAGAGGAAAATGAAGTGCTTCGTTTGTTATCTAAGCCCCTATGAAATGTGTTATTTTTCCCTTTTTCAATCAAATTCCATGTTTTCCTTTTCTGGATTCTATTTTAATTATTTAATTAAATTTAAAAATCAAAGATGTCTAATTAACTGAATTCATACCGTTTTAACAATTTAATAATTTATTACAATTTTAACAAAAGCAGCACCCGATAAAATACTTTTATTTTTTTTATATAACACATTTTTATCAAAAACTGTGGAAATGAATGCATCAAACTTCAGCAATTTAATATTTAAAAAAATGTAATCTAATAAAATGTTAACAATTGCTTTCATTTTTGGCAAACAAAGTGCTGCACAATAGAGGTGTATGGTTTTGAATAAAAAATTGTGGTATTGCATGATATTTCTTAAGAACATTATATATTTCTGTCAGAATTTCTTCAGGTTTAGCCACTCTTTTATTTTTACGGGTTGTAGTGAAGACCTTTGAGTTTCTCTGTGCATCTTACGATAGTTTATCCAAAAAAAAAAAAAAAAAAAAAAGGTAAAATACTGGTGAAGTGACTCTCAGAGCAGCTCTGGAGATGAAGTTACGTGTTCATGTCCTCATGCAGTGAGACGGCATATGCTGAAAACATCACAAGCGTCAAGTTTGCTTTAGAATGTGTAGTAAACTAAACTGCACTGCTCATTCACACATTCTTAAATAAGACTTCTAGAAGTCCTTCAGCTTGCAGGTTGTTTGAGTGTTAGAGAGCTCCTACCCAGATGGGCTGTGTGGCATGTTGGATGGCCAGTCTACAGAAGAAGCCAGAGTCCTGCTGTCTCTTCATCTCACCCCAGCGGATCATGTCAGCACGATAGCTCTCCTTATACTGACCAGAACCCAACAGCTCCTCATAGTCAAGATTATGATCCTGATATTCAGAAATACATCAGTTTCCGTTAAAGTTTTCATATAGAACAACAACCATTTGCCTTTCAGAACACAAACAGAATGACATTTTAGGGAATTCAACTCAGCACTTGTCAAAAGTTTGCAGTGTGTTTCCAAACCGTTATTGTTACCACAATACAGTTAATAAATAATAAATAATGTCGGCTTAATCAAGTAATACTGTTATTCTTTTTGATACTGAGACCAAACATTTCTGACTGTAACTCCTCTTTTAAACTACATCCACCCAACCTAGCAAAGACCTTCTTGTTTGTATTTCGCAAAGCAATCAGCAAGTGTTGTTTTAGTATCACTGAGATACTACTAAAGTGTACACTAATATTTTTTAATTAGTTTTCATTTATATATGTTTTTATTTATTATTATATATATATATATATATATATATATATATATATATATATATATATATATATATATATATACACTACCGTTCAAAAGTTTGGGGTCAGTAAGACTTGTAATAGTCTTTAAAGTAGTCTCTTATGCTCATCAAGGCTGCATTTATTTGATTAAAAATATAGAAAAAAACAGTAATATTGCAAAATGTTTTTACAATATAAAATAATGTTTTTTTATTTTAACATACTTTAAAATAGAATTTATTCCTGTGATGAAAAGCTGAATTTTTATCAGCTGTTATTCCAGTCTTAAGTGTCACATGATCCTTCAGAAATCATTCTAATATGCGGATTTATTATTAGAATGATCAATGTTGGATAATATCAACAGTTGTGCTGCCAAATATTTTTTGGAACCTGTAATTTTTTTTTTTTCAAGATTCTTTCATGAATAACAAGTTTAAAAAGTACAGTGTTTATTCAAAATATAAATATTTTATAACAATGTAAATTATTTATTATTAACTTTTAATAAACTTTTAATTATTAACTTAATACATCCTTGGTGAATAAAAGTATTAATTTCTTAAAAAAAAAAAAAAAAAAAAGAAACAATAAAAATGTACTGACCCCAAACTTTTGAACGGTAGTATATATATATATATATATATATATATATATATATATATATATATATATATATATATATTATATATATATAATTATTGTGCTGTAATTTTTATTAGTTTTTTATTATTGTTATTTGTCTATATAGTTATTTTATTTCAGTTTTTGTTATTTTCCAGAGAAAATAATAGTTGAGTTTACAAAAATTACCCTGTTCAAAAGTTTATATCCCCTTTATTCTAAATACTGTGTTGGTACCTGAATGATCCACAGCTATGTTTTTTTTTTTTTTTTTTTTTTTATGATAGTTGTTCATGAGTCTCTTGTTGGTTTAAACTGCCCGCTGTTCTTCAGAAAAATCCTTCAGGTCCCACAAATTCTTTGGCTTTCCAGCATGTTTGTGTATTTGAACCCTTTCCAACGATGACTGTATGATTTTGAGATCAATCTTTTCACACTGAGGACAACTGAGGGACTCATATGCAACTATTACAGAAGGTTCAAACGCTCACTGATGCTCCAGAAGGAAAAACTATGCATTAAGAGCTGGGGGGTGAAAACTTTTGGAATTTGAAGTATCATATAACATATAAGTATCTTCTGTAGTCCCTGAAGGGCAGTACTAAATGAAAAAAAATATGATATTTAGGCATAATAAGAAAAATGTACACATCTCCATTCTGTTCAAAAGTTTTCACCCCTGGCTCTTAGTGCATCGTTTTTTCCTTCTGGAACATCAGTGTTGTCAATATGATGAACTATACCAGTAGTTACTATATTACACTTGTGCAAATGTGACAGAAATTGACTTCATACATCCACGAAAAATGACTTTGTGATCAATTAGTTAGGAATAACTGAAAAGTGACTAAAAAAAACTTCTAGCATGGTTTGATATTTCTAATACAATAAAACAGACATTTCTGTGACCTAAGTGTTCAAAAACTGTGCAAATACTTTTTGAGGCCACTGTATATTTTGTAATTTAGATATACTGATTTGATCACAAAGTTAAAAAGGTAATGCACTAAAGTCTGCAGTAAAGAACTCTCTTTAGCAAGTAGGTACAGCTTTTGCACTTTATGTATCAGAATTTCATCTTTTTGGCTACATAAATGGCAAGATCTGCAACAAAAAGTGAATATTTTGCCCCAGTCGGGCCTCTGAACAAAAAGAGTGTTTATTCTTCCTTAAGATGAACTCCACTATACTCACATTTTGTGTCACATTACACTATATGAGCCATAAAAGCCTGATGCATCAAAAATGATACAAAACATAAAACACATGCAAATATTTATTTACCTACCTGCACATTCAGTAAACAAAATCTGGCTATTATTTTCTATGCTAGGCTTTACAGGTTGAATGTGTACTGTACCTTAGCAAACTGGTGTTTGAGAGGTGCAGACAGTCTGAGTATACAGCACATCTCTGCTGCCAGTCTGTAATTTAGAATAAGAGCAGCATATATTCATTCTTGCATTTCATATATTCACCCAACAGTGTTCAATAAAACTGGAGATCTCACCTTTTCTGTATTAAATCTGTCACATAGTCCTTCCCTGACTTCCGCTTCCCACTAAATAACAGAATGGTCCTTGGCTGTGTAGATGTCATGATTGTGATTGCATGAAATCTGTTCTACATTCATATACATAATTGACACATGTTCAGTATGACTACTATTCAAACAGGAAAGACTTCAGGTCGATTTACCGTAATGAACGAACAAAACGCAACCATGAAAAATACATGAACGCGTTGGTCCTGCTGTTTGAGGTTATCTTAACCAGATATGATGATTTTTTTCCATTTATTTGTGTACATCAATGCATTAATACAGTACGTGAATTTTTCACTTAAAGAAGGTGTAAGTGTAAGTGTGTGGAAATGTGTGATGCTTGGTGTTTTGTGTACTTAGGGTAATCGGACCAGTGTCACGCCATCAACTTACAGGGTATGTACTAAACATTTTTTTATTTAATTAAAGCTTAAGCATTTTTAATACGAAATAATATTTAAATATCATCAGAGATTGTTAAATAAAACAATCATTTTATTTTGCTCACGTATTCTTTAATCACTTTTTTTCCTGACACGAACCGGAAGTCAAACGAAAAAAAGCGTTTTTTTTTTCTAACTTTGATTCTTATTTTTATCCCCTTACTTTTGCTTATGAGGAAAAACAAACTTGCAAATTAATTACCTGCAGTTGTGCTAACACGCGACCTTACTGGGTTTAATAAATATGATGTTTTCTCGTAATATATTTATTTCAGTCATTATTATTTATTGATTTATCTCTTTATTGGCATTTGGACCTTTTCGCTCACTTTACAATATGAACAGCGAAGATGATGCTTTTTTATTTTGTGCATTATGTTTCAAATACTAAATGTTTGTGTTTAAAGCCACAGCTTTGGTGAATGCGTTATTTTTGTTTTCGTGACCCGGAAGTTTTGGATCTGTCAAGACTGTTTTAGCAACAACTGCTTTGTCTTTGTTTATATGTGATATTCATTGAAGAATTTGCTGTTTTGTTTGAGGCTGGTGATTTCGATGTGACGTGCAGTGATGAACGGCAGCTCCAACCCGCCTCTGGATAAAGAAGAGCATGTGTTAAAGCTCGGAGATAGTTTTGAGAAGAGACCTAAATCATCTTTTCACACCATCAGATGTGAGTCCATCAAGAATTGCATACTTTAATAAAAATAATAATTATAATAATAATTTAATAAACAAAATGGCATTCTCATTTCAACAAACACACCTATAATCTCAAAAATCTTACCAGTATTTGGAAACAGAAGCAAGCCTAGTAACTGAAAAATAATACACGTCCTGCTGACCAGCCCGTAGATTTGATGTTATAAATGTATGGATTATGGAAAATCATTGGCAATATGAACATTAGACGTGTTCCACACATAAAAGTACTGCGGCAGCGCTTTTTCTTTACGGCGCCTTCAGACGTTTGAAGCAACCAACACACTGCGGCCTGGGATTCTATGTAAATTGTTTACCATAGTGATGTAAAGGTCATTCTCACATTTGCATGAGGAAATACGCATGCATATGATATTTCCTGACTTTTATGCTTGTAATTTTGTTAATTTAGCAAAGATTAAATACCAATTAAGGGGAGACACTGCAGGCAAAAACACTGTTTTTCATGCACCTGTCAAGTTTGAGATTTTGGGCTTTTTGGTTTTTCATAAAGTGTTTTTTTCAGACTAGTGGAAAGAAAACATCCAAAAGACCCTGTTAAGTGTTTCTTTTATAGCACTTTATCTATTTATGTCAATAGTTTTCAATTACAATACATATTTTTAAAGACCGTTTTCTCAAAATGAGTTTTTTTTCTCCTACATTGAGCCATAAATCTCCACTTCAGTAGCACTTACACACACCAAACTTTATATTTTTATTCCTGTCTATATCCTGAAGGTTTTTACAGAGGAATTTGTTCATATATAATTTGCTTGATTTTATACAACATTTTATTCCCCCAAAAATTGCTAAAAAAATGTATTGTTTTTTGTCTGTTCTAAGTTTTTTTCTGAATTAAGACGTGACAAAAGGAGATACCCAAAATTCCCTCTATAAAAACATTTGACTCTAATATGTCAAAAAAAAAAAAAAAAAAAATTAAACAAGAATTTTGAAACCGATTTCATCCAGTGTTTTTGCAAATTTATGCAAATTAGTGCATTTTTCATTAAATAATGCCTCATTTGACTTTTTAAACCTAGCTTAAAAAAAAAACAACAACAAAAAAAAACTAAGTAAGGTGATAACTATTAGTTGTTTTTGTTTTTTTACCCTATTCACCTGCATTGTCTCACCTAAAAGAAGTGTTATTATAAAATTAGTTGATGTGGAATGAACCTTAACCAGTAATTTATTTAGTTTAACAGCTTTTATTTTTACACCTTTCACCATTTTTGTCAGAATCTGTCAGATGGGTGAAAACATTGTTGATAACGTACAATTGGAATAGAATTTGTTATTAATATTTGAAGTGAGCCACCTGTAATAATATGCACAGATTTCATTATTATAAGTGAAAATAAATTCCGAGACTGTATGTTCACTTTATTCCACAGATGATTTTAAACCAGCATCTATTGATACATCCTGTGAAGGAGAATTACAAGTAGGAAAAGGAGATGAGGTTACCATCACATTACCGCACATACCAGTAAGAGTCATTATCTGCAAGATTTGTGGCTGCTTTGTTTATGAAAACTTGTTCTATGCGTCACTTACTGTAATTTCTCTCAAGGGCTCCACTCCACCAATGACAGTGTTTAAGGGCAACAAAAGGCCATATCAGAAGGACTGCGTTCTCATTATCAACCATGACACTGGAGAGTTTATGTTAGAAAAGCTCAGCAGCAGCATACAAGTCAAGAAAACAAGGTGAGCAGCTAAATGAAGTGTAAACTTTGTGAAGAGAGTTCAGGTCACCTGACTTTGTCAAACTTTGTTAAGAGATTTTCAGTGTCACCTAATCACCAAGTCTTTTTGAGTGAAAGCTGAAGGACATTGATTAGTTAATTAATAACAATATTCCTGTAGTTCAGATAAACTCAGCATCTTAACTGGCCCTTTTCAGATCTGTGCCCTGTCAAAACCATATCTAAATAACATAGATACTGTCTATATTTACTTCAATTCATGTGTTCATGATACAGATTGTTGCAAAACAGAAAGTTTTCTATTAATGATTTTAAAAAGTTTTTATTTTTATATTTTCCATTTTCATTTTTATTTTAAAGTTGTAGTTTATTCACCTTTTTTACTTTTAAAATAATATTTCTTTTATTTTTAATGCATGTGGTTAACTATATCCTTGGTTTTTCTTTATTTATTTGGTTAGGAGAAAATGTTGCATACAGTGCAGTATTGCCTATTCATTCAAAAGACACATCAAAATTGTAATCCTATTCTAAAGAAGACATGGAATATACAGTTGAGGTCAAAGGTTTACAGGCAGAATCTGCAAAATGTTAATTATTTTACCAAAATAAGAGGGATCATAGAAAATGCATGTTATTTTATATGTAGTACTGACCTGAATAAGATATTTCACATAAAAGACATTAATATATAGTCCACAAGAGAAAATGATTTATAAAAGTAACCCCCGTTCAAAAGTTTACATACGCTTGATTCTTAACACTGTGTCGTTACCCGAATGATCCACAGCTGTGTTTTTTCATTAGTGATAGTTGTTTATGAGTCCCTTGTTTGTCCTGAACACTTAAAACGTCCCTTGTTCTTCAGAAAAATCCTTCGGGTCCCACAAATTCTTTGGTTTTTCAGCATTTTTGTGTATTTAAACCCTTTCCAAAATGACTGTATGATTTTGAGATCCATCTTTTCACACTGAAGACAACAGAGGAACTCATATGCAACTATTACATAAGATTCAAATGCTTACTGATGCTCCAGAAGGAAAAATGAAGCATTAAGAGCCAGGGGTGTAAACTTTTGAACAGAATGAAGATGTGTACTTTTTATTATTATTATGATTATTTTGCCTAAATATCTTCTTTTTTTTTTTGTTTCATTTAGTACTGCCCTTCAGAAGCTACGGAAGATACTTACATGTTTCCCAGAAGACAAAATAAGTTAAATTTACCTTGAAATTCAAATTCAAAAAGCCCCCACCCCCCTACTCTTAATGCATTGCGTTTCCTTCTGGAGCATCAGTGAGTGTTTGAACCTTCTGTAATAGTTACATAGAGTCCCTCAGTTGTTCTAAGTGTGAAAAGATGGATCTCAACATCATACAGTCATTGATGGAAAGGGTTCAAATACACAAAAATGATGAAAAACCATGTGGGACATGAAGGTTTTTTCTGAAGAACAGCGGGCAGCTTAATTGTTCAGGACAAAGAAGGGACTCATGAACAACTATCACTAAACCTAACAAAAAAACAGCTGTGGATCATTCAGCTAACAACACAGTATTAAGAATCAAGTGTATGTAAACTTTTGAACGGGGTCATTTTTATAAATTCAGCTATTATTTTCTCTTGTGGACTATATGTAAATATCTTATTCAGGACAGTACTAAATAAAAAATAACATGCATTTTGTAGAAACCCTCTTATTTTGGTAAAATAATTACCTTTTGCAGATTCTACAAGGTGTATGTAAACTTTTGACTTCAAATGTAACCATTAACATCACATGCCACCACTGGTATTATGCATACCATAGTTAGAGGATCACTGAGCTATACAGTTCAATGTGAATGTAAACTCATCCACACCTGCTCTGACTGGTTGAAATTGTCACATTGTGCAGTATTTTCACTTTCACATGGACTGTACTTCTCAGTCATCTGTGTGCGATATTGAAGATGTTCACTTGTGTTGGTCAGAGCCGAGGGCAGCAGTAAGATCCAGGCTCGTATAGAGCAGCAGTCAGTGAGAGCTAACCAGCTGACGGCACAGTTCCGCACCCCCATCAAGCCCGGAGCAGGAGCTAAGACCTCACCAACCAAAGACAACCCTTCACCTGAGCCTCAGCTGGATGACATCAAACGAGGTTAGACCTTCATGCTTGTGATTATACAGTAGGGTCCTAAAGTGGTATACTACTAGAGCTTTTTTTACATTTTACAATATTCTAGTTTTAATACATATATTTAACAAAAGATAAATATATCAGCATAACAGGTTGATTGAAAAAATAAATTTCAGAATTCTTGGTATTTGGCATGTCCCCCTATGGCAGGGGTCGGCAAGTACGTTTGGCATCGGGCCAAAAAACATTTTCGCCAATAGATGGTGGGCCAGAACATAGTCAAAGGATAATTTAAGAAATTAATTGATGACAAATGCGACTAGAATTGCCTGTGACAGACTGTTATAGTGTCTTTTGTAACTGGTAGTGAGCTGTTACTCCATGGTACATACAGGAATCATGGAGTTAAATTTAAAACCTTTTTAAGACCTCATCGCCACAAGATTTAACTGGTTACAACACTTTAACTTATATTTACTATATATTGATTGTATGGTAGCATAACTAAACAGTCTTAGTTTGTGATAACTCCTTATCAATGCAACATAATACAGAAGGGTAGGAACGAAGCACAAGAGAATTAATTGAGTGACTAACCCAATGTAAGGTTAATTAGAAAAAGAAACCCAAAACAAGAATTTGACCAATAAACAAAACAATTGACAAAACTTAGTGAAGAGGTCAAATAAAGCTCTCCGAGCTAACAGGACAATAAGTTCACACAGTATATTCAAAAGAAGTATTTGTAACATCAACTCTTATAACCATAGCTCTTTTGTGGAACACTTCTCATAACAAACACCTGACTGCTAAGATTACCTGTCATTACAGGGTGCTTGATTTGTTGCACCAGAGCAAATCCTTCAAAACCAGTGTGCTAGTACTGCACCTGAAGTCTTGCTGCTCAAAAGAATATAAGCTCATTGGCAAATGTCATACACCGTGTCCTAACTACACGCGACGCGACACCACAGCCATTCAGAAACACAGAATTGCACTCTCAACGTGCAAAATGGACAAGTTTATAATCTAATTCATAAATAGTAAACCTTTTTAACATTGTTAAAAGTAAATATCTTTGTCATGGAAAACACTTGTTGGTTTGCAGTTTTAACATATGTTTGCTTAGATCTAACATAAACTATCTGTTGTTGCTTTCATTATAGCTATAAATGTCATGCAATATGATATTCAAATTCACATTAGACACTTTTAACATTGAATAAAGCACATAATCAGTACCTGGTGTCTCCCCAATTTCAGCACCTCAGTTTTAGGAGAGAATGGGGAAGAGGTCAAGGACATCACTGCCAGACCTTTAACACATTTCACTATAGAGAAGAATAAGTTTGTGTGTGAGAAATATGAATGGATCTTTAATGTTTTGGGGTCATCGCCAACCTTTTTCACATTATAGGTGAAGAATAGTGGTGCCTTACACAATTGAGAAAAACATTTGTTTTATGTATAAAAAAAAATACAAAAGAATATATATATATATACATATACATATATATATATATAGTGCTGCTTGAAAATCTGTGAACCCTTTAAAATTTTCTATATTTCTGCATAAATATGACCAAAATGTTCATCAGATTTTCATCAGAAGTTCTACAAATTGACAAAGAGAACCCACTCAAACAAATGAGATGAAAATTTATACTTTGTCATTTTATTTATTATGAAAAATGATCCGGCGTTAAATATTTGAGAGTTGCAAAAGTATGTGAATCTCTAGGATTAGCAGTTAATTTGAAGGTGAAATTAGATTCAGAAGTGTTTTCAGTCAATAGGATGACAATTAGGTGTCAGTGTATGCCCTGTTTTATTTAAAGAAAGCAAAGATTCACAACACCGTCTCACAACACAACACTCAATAACTAAATGACAAAGTATATATTTTTGTCTTGTTTGTTTGATTGGATTCTCCACTTATAAGGACTTCTGATGATCTGATGATGTTTTGCGTTATATTTACACACAATATAGAAAATTCTAAAGGGTTCAGAAACTTTCAAGCAGCACTGTGTATATGTATATTTTTTTTATATATATATATATATATATATATATATGTATGTGTATGTATATATATATATATATATATATATATATATATATATATATATATATATATATATATATATATATATATATATATATATATTAGATATAGATAGATAGATAGATAAGTCGATCATTTGTTTTATTGTATAAGAAGAAATTTACAATAACAGCAACAACAAAAGCTCATTTTAACAGGAAACTGAAGAAATTAAGTTTTTATAGTAAAATGTAATATTCAATTTAAGAATTCATCTAGTTTTTTTTTTTTTTCTTCTTCTTCAGCTAAATCTTTCTCTTTTGCTCTTGTCTCAGAGCTGCGGGCCGAGGTGGACGTGATTGAGCAGATGAGCAGCAGTGGCAGCAGCAGTTCGTCAGATTCTGGCAGTTGTTCTGGCAGTGGTGATGACAGCTCCTGCAGTGATGGAGAACAGGAAACTCATCTCTCCCCCAGTAGGAACAACATGGTCAACGGAATGAACAAATCACAAGGCAGCAACCAGCTGATGAACACACTCCGTAAGAGCATTGTCATTTTTTTTTTTACCACTATAGCCATAGAAAAGAATTTCTCATTATCAGCCAAAAAAAAATAAAATAAAGCATGATACGGTACAAAAACACACAGTAGAACAACACAAAGACATCTATGCCATAGGACAGTGACAGATTTGTTATTCATCTTTTTTTGCATCTTATTTCAACTTTGGTTACATGCTAGTTTAAAAAAATCATCACCTGGCACATTAAAATACCAATAGTTGAAGGATCACTCTTTTGTGTTTTATATGGTAAATTTTGTTGTTGTCTTTTTTTCCCTTCAGGAAATGATCTTCAGCTGAGTGAATCTGGCAGTGACAGTGACATTGACTGATCTTCTAGCTGATGTTCAGCACTTAAAAACATAGATTGTGTTTCTCTGCGTTATGTGCATTCATAGATGATATCAGTCTTTTTGCAGTGGTTTCATAGATGATATCAGTGCTTTTGCAGTTTTATCTTGAGCTTTTATGGCTTCATGTTAACATGGAGATATCATAGAAAGTGTTGAAGAATGTAAAATAATTTTAATAGATTTTATTTTTTTTTGCAAAGGGAAATTTTTTGAACAGACAAGGTTGTGTAAATCATCACAACTGAATATTGTACCTTTGGTTGTTCAGTATTTTTATGAAGCTAAAAATCATCAGTTAACATAGCTTGTTTCTTGCACCTTTCGCCCCCCTGTGTTCAGTGTTACATACATCAAATTAATTTGTGATCTTTATTCTGACTGTTTTTGGCATTGCCTATGAAGTTCAGCCAAATTTTTTTTTTCAGCAAGTACAAATTATATTGGCGCATTATTATTATAGTTTTTTTTTTTTCTTTGTTTTTTTTTTGGAGACACAAAACATTTTCAAATACTTACACAGCACTGAGTATTGACAGTATGTGGTTGTCTGTCGAAGTGTATACTGCTGGTTTAACCAAAAAGAAATTGTTTTATTGCACTGTACACAATATTAATGTTGTATATAGCATTTGTAATGTAAGATAAACATCAAAAACAAACTGTCAGTGTGAGTCTGAGTTATCATTTAATCATGATTGTTAATTATCATAATCATTAATATTTACTTCACAAATGTCATCACTGCTTTATTTTATTTTATTTTTTTAAGGACAGAAAGTTTGACACAAAAAATGCACGCCAAAGTTACTTCAGTGTAAAAATCTCCTGCTCACATTACTTCCCATTGAAATGGCTGGATTTCCATTGAAATGAATGGTAAATATGATGGGGCCTAACTGATTGAAAATGTTTTATTCTTTACTGTAAACACATTTTTGTTGTGTATTTAATGAATTGAGAGGTGAGTGTCGTGAATGTTTTGTCGTAATTGACAACAGGCCAGATGCTGTTGATTGAACTTGTATCAAACCTGAAACAGTTATTTCATTCTCCATGGTTATGTAATTCAGCTCTGTGTTGTCATACACAAAGAAAAAAAAAATACATTTAAAGACAGGGCAAAACACAATTACTCTCTCAGGTATGTCTTGACTTTTACCATTTGGTGAATTGGTTGCAAACATAAAAATCATTTGTGCAGTCTCATTTTATGTTTTTGGATGATTTACTCATGCCTACCTAAGGTTGAAGGATGGCTCTATCTAGCCAAAATCATTGAAAATGTGACAGACTTGGTGACTTGCATTGAACGAAATATGATTCTTTTGAATTGGGAGATGCGAAGTTTGATGACGTTTATTAAGTTGTTGATTAAGTAAGAGATCTGCAAATGGCACAAGAGATATGGAAAGCTGTTAAAGAGGTAAAAATCCAGAGCACCCCAGTATGAACTCTGATTCCACTGCATGACTGTCATGAAGAGCAATTTATGCTAAGTACAGATGTGACTACCGCCAAAGCACAGAGATAGGTAAACTGTTTAACTGTTATAGGCTAGAACACAAAAATCATTACGCAATAATAAAGATGGGGAAATGGAGCATTTAACTATTCGTAAAATTATAAAAAAATTTAATCAAAAAGCAAAAGAAAGGTTGAGACTAACATGAAATAAGTGTGAAAGCATAGATTTGTTGTCTAAAAATACACAACTTCTTAAATCTTTAGGACATGGAGGCAAATGAATGTCTAATTAATTTAGTGTCAGAAAATGTGACCCACCAATCCTCCCAATGTTCTCAGGATTCCTAAAAAGATTGTAATCAGTGTTGTTTCAGGAATTAAGGCACTGTGTGTCTTCTCCTGCCTAACCCTAACCCTAACCCAGAGGCCTGACATGCCAAAAAACCCAGGTTTACATTAAGTAACCAATCATTCTAACCAATCAACTCCGCTCTGTGTTTTCACCATCTGATTCTGTGCTTTATTTCTGCATCCTCTCAGATTTCGCTGCAGAGTAAGATGGAACTGCTGACCGCGTTGATCTATCAAAGGATGTAGAACTTAGTGGAATGACAACATACCAAACCCTTATGCACTGAAATCATTTCCCCAGGACACTGTATTCTATCCAGAATCAAGGTCAGAAATCAATGGCAATTTGGGGCAAAAATGCCACTAAAATGAACATGCCCCCTAAATTCAAGATAAGAAAAAAAAAAAAAATCCCTATGCACAATTAAGCCAAATATATTATGGCATCTCACAAATAAACTGAAATGTGTCCCAACTGAAGTGAGAAGTGACATAAATAAATAAAAGTGTTGACTGCGGCATTACTGCTTTTTTTTTTTCACATTACAATTAATATTAATATTCACTGACATATCGAAGATATGATAACATAATTTCTTGATCAGATATACAACAAATAGGAAGAAAAAAAAAACATGTATGAGATCATCACACAAATACAGTCATGGCCAAAAATATCGGCACCCTTGCAATTCTGTCAGAAAATGCAACACTTCTCTCAGAAAATTGTTCCAATTACAAATGTTTTGGTATTCACATGCTTATTGTTTTTGTTTGCACTGCAACAAAAAAAAAAAACTGAGATTTCACACAGAACTCAAAAATGGACTGGACAAAATTATTGCCACCTTGTCAAAATTGTAAGAAATAATTGCTTTTCAAGCACGTGATGCTCCTGTAATTTGTATTTAGACACAGCTGTGGCAAGTGACAGGTGAGAGCAATATAGTAATCACACTTGCAACCAGTTAAAATGGAGAAAAGTTGACTCAACTTTTGTGTTGCGTGTCACACTGAGCATGGAGAAAAGAAAGAAGTGTAAAGAGTTGTCTGTGGATTTGAGAGAAAAAATTGTGGAAAAACATGGACAATCTCAAGGCTACAAGTCCATCTCCAGAGATCTTAATGTTCCTGTGTCCACTGTGCACAATATCATCAAGAGGTTTACAGCCCATGGCACTGTAGCTAACCTCCCTGGATGTGGACGGAAGAGCAAAATTAATGAAAAATCACAACAAAGGATTGTTCGAATGGTGGATAAAGAACCCTGATTAACTTCAGAACAAATTCAAGCTGATCTGCAGACACAGGGTACAACAGTGTCAGCTTGCACTATCCGTCGCCATGTGAATGAAAAGGGACGCTATGGTAGGAGACCAAGGAGGACACCACTGCATAAAAAAGCAAGACTGGAGTTTGACAAAACTTATGTGACAAAACCTCCATCCTTCTGGGAGAATGTACTATGGACAGATGAGACGAAAGTAGAGCTTTTTGGTAAAGGACATCATGGCACTGTTTACAGAAAAAGAAATGAGGCCTTCAAAGAAAAGAACACAGTCCCTACAGTCAAACATGGTGGAGATTCAAAGATGTTTTGGGGTTGCTTTGCTGCTTCTGGCACTGGATGCCTTGACTGTGTGAACAGTATCATGAAATCTGATGATTATCGAAGAATTTTAGGGCGCAACGTAGTGGTCAGTGTCAGAAAGCTGCGTCTCCACCAGAGGTCATGGGTCTTCCAGCAGGACAATGACCCGAAACACACTTCAAAAAGCACTCAGAAATGGTTACAAACAAAGTGCTGGAGAGTTCTGAAAAGGCCAGCAATGAGTCCAGATCTGAATCCCATAGAACACCTGTGGAGAGATCTCAAAACAGCAGTTGGGAGAAGGCATCCTTCAAATCTGAATGACCTGGAGCAGTTTGCAAAAGAAGAGTGGTCCAAAATTCCAGTAGAGAGATGTAAGAAACTTATTCATGGTTACAGGAAGCGACTGATTTCAGTTATTTTTTTCCAAAAGGGGTGCTACCAAAAATTACTTAAAGGGTGCCAATAATTTTGTCCAGTGTATTTTTTGGGTTCTGTGTGGAATTGTATCAGATTTAACTTTTCTTCTCTGTTTTTTTTGTGTTGTTCCAATGCAGACACACACACACACACACACACACACACACACACACACACACACACAAATAATAAACATGTGAGTACCAAAACATTTGCAACTGCAACAATTTTCTGAGAGAAGGGTTGCATTTTCTGACAGAATTGCAAGGGTGCCGATATTTTTGGCCATGACTGTAACTTAAAGGCTCCCATGAAGTTTAAGTGGGATTTGCTTTACTATTTTTCAAATCAAGAAGTAGCTTAATATAATGTATAATTTCTACCTTAAATAACAAAAAAGATTAGGCTTTCCTTCAGCCCATTTATGTTTATGCATATGGTATTTCCCCATAATCAAACAAATTTTGACAATAAGCCACATTTGGTGATAATCTTTGTCTATCAAAAAAAACAAACAAAGAAAAACAAAAAAAAAAAAAAAAAAAAAAACACAACAAACAAACAATGAAGTCTTTTTCGGAAAACATTCTGCTATAAATGTTATAAACTGAATGGACAAGATTCTCCATTTCCAATAGTAAAATGCACTGCAATTTAATTTTGAACTGCAATTTTGATTTCCAAAATTATGTTTTTTAATAAATGTAAATATGTTTTTTTTTTTTTTATTAAGTTTTATTATTTTTATTATTTATACATTTCTAATTAAGTAATTATTCGATCTCATGTCTGTAATATTAACTCCTGGACTGGCAGATCTGCTCATGCTGCCTCACATTTCTTTTTACGCGCTGTTTGCTGTGTTGAGCATCAACCAATCACACACCTCTCTGTTGAGTTTATCAGTGCAATATCCAATCAAAGGCATGTTGTCACCGCGGAGAGCGGTTGTTCAGTGCGCGCGCTTTCTGACAAAATTTTGCTGCATTAGCTAAATCTCTCAGCATCATTAACAACGAACTGCGGAAATTATGTAGGTAAGAGATTTATTTTGCTTTGAAGAAATCTTTCCTGATTATAACACTAGTTTTTGGGAAAGTAATTACATAACTCATATTAAACCGAAGTCATGTACCGGTCTCGCTTTCTTTATATATTTTATTCCCACTTTATATAACCGTTTAGTTTTGTAATGCTACTAATTAACATACATTGCTCTTCGATTGTGCTTTTCCTCCACAAAAAATCTTTCTATGAATCGACATTATCATTACAATGTCAAGAGAGCAATACTTAAAATTAACGGCCCACACTGCCTTTCAGTTCAACATCTAAACATTCGGGTTGTAATATTTAATGTCAGTATATGTCTTTTATATAACAGACACACACACACACACACACACACACACACACACACACACACACACACATTTCATTGCTGTAGACATATCCTCACTGAATAACGGGAAGTGAGGATCAGAGACTTTTATTTTGATAACACGCCGTTACGTTACACAGTTCTGGCTTCAGCGTTGGTGTCAGTACCATGACAACAGTAGGTCGAGTGTGAGAAGCTGAGATGTCTTGAGCTGTCTTGTTTAACTACCTATTACTGGAAAACATATCACTGCATTCAGGTAGAACATAACTTTATATGCTTAACCTGTAACAAAAAGAACATCGTCACTTTGAACGATACAATAGTGAGAGTGGGGCAGTTTGTGCAAGCAAGCGCAAAAAACAAACAAAGCAGAGTAGCAGATTAAGTAAAATAATCTGTCATTCACTGGAAATATGATTTATTATCAAATTACGTGTTCTCTTACCTTGCACGAACGTAAAGTCTCTCATACCGTATAAAGTCGATAGACTGTTAACAGGTTGCTCTGGATGCTCTCTGATTTTTTATTTATTTATTTTTTTTCAGAAAATTTCAAATGTAAGAACCCAATGTGCTTTAAAATGTTAACCATATGAATACTGCATATTAACTAGATGTTATAGTCATTGTTTAATTCAATATTGCCTTCTTCTGTAGACCCTCTTGTTAAAAAGTCGTGTTGTTACTATTTATATATTAGACTAATCCTTTATCAGGAATTTATGGCTCCATTAGAGATAACCAGCATATATTCTTTAGATAACAATCAGTATTTGCATGTGCTAAAGCATTTGATATATTTTATGTCAGTGTACAGAAATCTGTCCATCTTATTGGATTGGTCTACTTCCTTGCATTTCCTATTCTCTGTGTCTCTCTTGTGTGTGGATTAGCTCTGTTAAGCAGTCAGCAGTTAGTTAGGAAAGCTGCTTGGGTGGCAGCCAATGAAATCTGCAGTCATGTGACCTGTCTGTGTTTTCTACACTTGGTTGTATGTCTGGCAGATCCAGTGGTTCTGTCAGCATCAAAGACCATGTGCAGAGAAGTGACCACAAACAAAGAGAGGGAATGATTTGACCTGGTCCTACTGGAATGTTTTTATGCTTGCATTTTTACTCCACCATAAAATACTTGAGTACAAATGCTCTTCTATTTGAATATCTGTGTATTTGGTCCAATATTATGTAAAATAATTTGAACTAATAATGTATCTCAGCTGTATGTTGTAGTATTTGCCATTACTGAGGTTTGTGCACTTTATTGTAAGTCACTTCGGTAAAAATGCACCCGATGGGAATGGAAATATTATAAGTATAGAAAAAAATAATAATATTTAGATCTAATTTGTCTGTTCTATTCTGTTGTCAATCTAATATATAAATAAGTGTAAATACCCCCAGAGCGAACTTGACAGCCTTGATGTAACATATCTAGGTCTCCAACAAACCCTGATCAAAACCATATTATCTAATAGAATTTTTTTAATATTCCAAGGAGTAATTGTTATGCTGAAATCTATCCAAGAGCAAGATGCTAAAACTCACAAAAGAACCTTAAAGGAATATAAAAATAAATGAACATATGTAAATATAAAAAATGAATACTTTCTCACCCTCAGGCCATCCAAGATGTGGAAGAGTTTGTTTCCTTATCCAGATTTGGAGGCATTTTTAGCATTACATCACATGCTCACCAATAGATCCTCTGCAGTGAATGGGAGCCATCAGAATGAGAGTTCAATTTTGGTTAAAATACATATTCTGGCTAAAGTCCTCTATCCATATGCAGCATTTACATGCAAAAACAGTTCAAAACAGTTGTAATCTGTTGGTGGATTTTGATGTGAGGACAACAGAGGATGCACTTTCTCTACTGGGGGAGACACTGTTGTGGATTAAAGACTCATACTGTAGTTAAAATGCCTTAATGATACATTTGTTTCTTAAAAACTCACTGCTTTTTACTTCACAAGATGTAAATTGATGGATCAGTTGTGCGGATAATTTGTGGATTACTGTGATGTTTTTAACATTCTGATGGCACCCATTCACTGCAGAGGATCCATTGGTGAGCATGTGATATAATGCTAAATTTCTCCAAGCCAAAAGCCAGCTTATGCTCAGTGAAACATAAAGCATAAGATGAAGCTCATATCATAACAGTCAAGTCTGGTGGTGGAAGTTAAAAATGGCTCAAACTTTTACAGGACCTTAAATGTGCAGTTCATGCTTGAAAGCCTACAAATATCACTGAAGCAGTTTTGCATGAAAGAGTGGGCTGAAATTCTTTCTCAGTGTCAAAAACCCATAAATGCTTACAGGAAATTGTTTGGTTGTGATTACTGATGTATATCCAGTTATATTTCTGGTGTATATCCAGTTATTAATGCAGTCACTGTTTCACACATGCTTTTTTGCCTCTCATTCATTTTTATGCATGTGTATGTCTTTGTTAAAGATCTGGTGACATGCAGTGTAAAAATGTGCAAAAATGCAGAAAATCAGACATGGACCAAAATATTTTTTCACAGCACTCAGGGATTTGGCAGATGATTGGTACTAATATACAAGTAAATTACACTCTCATCTTTTTGCAGGATGTCTTTATTTAAGGCTCGTGATTGGTGGGCATCAGTTCTGGGCGAGGGCGAGGAGTTTGACCAGGGATGTCTGTGTGTTGGGGATGTGGATAACAGTGGAAGTGGTTATGGTGAGTTAAAGCGCTCATTACAAATAGTTGATTGGCACTGGAGTGCATTTCCCAAAAGCATTGTTAACAGCTGTGGTCACAGGCGTTGTTGTTACCAACATAGTTCAATAATTTAGCATTTGCCAAAACCATAGTTCCAACATTTGCAAACTGCACTGCACAAAATTGTGATTGAAATGGATTTCTTTTGTTCATGTAAATAAACTATAATAATATGACATTATTTGTGATCTTGAAGTAATTCATTTTGCAGACGTTATTACTTCACCGCTTTAGCATGCTGTCATTAATGACAGTCCAATATTATTTAATCAACATGGTTCGAACTACAGATAAGTGCTATGAATTTGGGAAACGGTCATGGCTAGCTAGTTAATTTCTGCAGTAATTAAGTATACAACAATGTAAAAGCAGTAAGTTACTGGAAACACACCCATCCCTGTATAAACATCAGGTTCGAGGCCATATTGAATTTTACATTGATGTAAGGTGGCTGTGAGGGACAGACTTACAGACTTGACATTGGCACACAATGTATAAAAGTCATAAACAATCTCATATCTTTTAAAATTGTTTCATGGAGTTTTTGTCTACTGAGAGATTTTTTTGGAAAGATGTTTCGTTAACTAAACATTTGGCATGCTGTTAAACAGCAGTCCAATCCAGGCTTTCCTTCCTCTGCGAAACACAAACAAAGATTTTTTTAAAGAATGTTTTCAACTGTCTTGTCTATTTGTGATTGTAACGTGCTGCTTTTTAAAAAAAAAAAAAAAAAAAAAAAAGAGTGGTGAAGTGGACTTACTTACTGTAGAGTAAATCATGTGCATTGTAATGTTCAAAGTGGATGTCATAACAAATGTCAGTAGATCGGGAAGATTTTAAAACGAGCCGCTCATTCATGATTTCACACGAACTTAACTTCACACTGTAGAAATACAAACGGAAGGCAGAAGACAATGAGCGCAGCATTGAAAAGGGTAAGATAAGGTGTACAGGATAAGGATGCTCTGATGGCACAGTTCAGGTTTATTCCTTATCTATAAAGAAACCTCAAATGACATAAATTAGATGCAGGGAATTACGTTCAGTATACTGTGATGTTGAACCAGATTCTGTTCTCTCCCTGAAGCTGTTTACATTTTCTCTGTCTGTCTCATTCTCTAATCCAGATAAGATTGTAGTGGGCAGTTTTATGGGGATGTTACGCATCTTCTCACCACACCCTGCTAAACCAGATGAGCCGACGGAAGCTGATACCCAGCTGCTGGAGGTTCAGTTTCCTGACCCCATCATTCAGGTGGAGATGGGCAAGTTTGTCTCGTAAGTCTCACATGTGCAGTTTTAGCATTTTCTTAAAGGTTATTAACTCATTTCACTAGGGATGTAATGATATTATCAATATTGTGATATCGCAATGGCAAAACTGTCTTGATATTATTGTGGTCACATGACAATATAAAACAAAAGGTCTTCTGGGCAAAAAGTGTAGTTTTTAAAATATATTTAAACTTCTTATTCTAACATAAAAGGTTTTTAAAGTTGTGTTTTAAGCCATTATGCTTTGACACAGTATCTGTCAAACCAGCTATAAACGAAAGCGCAATATGGCTCAATCCCTTCATCAAGTCTGTTTTCACTCCACGTTTCAAAGAAAAGCCCGCACTTCGTTGAGGCGATCAGCTCGTGATCAGGTGTTTTCCGCGCTTCAGAATGACTCTGTTCACAGTGAATGAAGGCATATATAAATAAACACATTTATTGCATGTACTGTGAGTTTAGCGCACATTTGGGAATGCAACAGCCACCAGTTACAGATGATTACAGCATTTCACTAGATTTGTAGTGAGATGTGTTTTTGTAAGCCTGTTTTCACTGAAGCTGGAGTTTTCCTTCAAAATAAAAGCCCAACTGTCATTTCCATCAAAATAAAAGCTTAAAAGTTCAGTTTGAATTGCTGACAACGAGCGGTTTAAATGGGTAACATTACTGCAGTCCAAATTCAAAATATCTCTTTCAAGTATAGAAATTATACAAGTTTTGTAATTTCCCTACTGTAGTGTAAAGCAAAAATAATATACATATAAAATATTAATTTCCATTTTTTTTTTTGCAGTGTAATTGTTTTACAATATATGGCTTTTACTGTCATTGTTTTTGTTGTTGTTATTATTATATTCTAATTTGTTTGGCTTCCTAAAGCACCAGTGTGAACATAATTTAGACTGACACAGTCTCCTTAAAAGTTCAGGTGCAAGTCAGACTTTTTTCTGACTTTTCTTAGTCAGTTTTCTTAGTTAAGAACATAGATTGGAGCTCTTAACTCTTAACTCTCAGAGTGCATTAGATAAAATAATTTAACTTTAAAATGTACAAAATTTTAAATATTTCCCAATTCTTCATTTGTCTTTTTTTTTTTTTTTAAATATTGCAATAAATATCGTACTGTGAACTTCATGTGATATTATCGTATTGTGAGATTTTGATGTCGTTACATTCCTGCATTTCACTGATACTACAGCTGCAAGTCCTTTTTTGTACCCTTCTCATGGGAAGTACAGCACAGGGCTTCTATAGTCTTTATTATGTTGCTAATTCTAAACACTCATACATCAAATTTGAAGGCTATTAGATGTATTACGATTAGTACTCTGTTATATTCTGTTATAATCTCTTTATATTATGTTTGCTTGTTGTGATGATATGAGCAGCAAAATGCAGTCAGACTGTCAAACTTGTGAAAGAAAAGTTCTGATTCCTATAATGGAATTCTGTAATGGCTACTTTAAGAAAAAAAAAAATGTATCATTTGTAAGGGATAAAAAGTACTCCATGTCCACGGTTAAATATACTGCTGGATCACTGATGTTGTGGGCTTTTTTTTCACATCTTGTTCGGATAAATGGCATTGTGGATTCTATCAAATACCAACAGATAAAAAATCTAAACCTGACTGCCTCTATTAGAAATCTTATAATGGGTCATGGTTGGATCTTCCATCAGGACAATAATCCAAAACAAACATCACAATCAGCACAAAAGAGGGTCACTGAGCACAAAATGAAGCTTCTGCCATGGCCGTCCCAGTCCTTTGACCTGACCCCAATAGAAAATGAGTGGGGTGAACTAAAGAGAAGAAGCACCAACATAGAGCTGGGAATCTAAAGCATCTGGAGAGATTCTGCATGAAAGAATGGTCTCTGATCACTTGTCAGGTGTTCTCCAAACTGTTCAGGCAGTATAGGAGAAAACTCAGAGCTGTTATCTTGGGAAAAGGACATTGCAGTAATTGGATGCCAATAATTGTGGCCAACATAAACTAGAGAAAAACATTTATTTCATAATGAGATTTTCCCTCCACTTTCGATTGTTTTAATTCAATGATAGGTTAGAATTTTGTGAATTTTTTGAATGAAAGATTAAAAGGATAAACAATGCACATTTATTTTCACAGCCGCATTAGCGGTGTCAATATTAGTGGAGGGCACTGTATTTACTTATTTATTTATTTTACTTTTTTCCTGTCCATTGTTGTCCAGTGAAACATTTAGATTTAAAACAATGAAAACAAATTGTAAAACATTACATACATTTTATGTGAAACATCAAAAAATGCTTTTAAAGCAGAAATTAAATTGACTAAACTAAAAAAAACAAACAAAAGCGCTGCTATCATAAAATACATTTACTTGTAGGTTTAAAATTCTACACATGGCACATTTATTGTCCAACCACAATCATTTTAACAAAATGTATATTTTAATCAGAATTATTGTGCTCTTATTCTATTGCCCTCTGTCTGTTTGGCGCACATGCATGCGACGGCGATCGTTGGCTGAAATCTGTAAATTTTAGCGGAGAATCGCATATAGAATGCTCATGCACCCTTGAAAGCAAAATAGAAATATTTTTATGACTTTCTAACATTTACAGATGGAGAATATACCTGTGAAAATGTAAGTTATGTACTGAGGGAAACCACATCTCAAAAGCATTAAAAAGTGCAAGTAGTCTGTCTTTCAGCAGCGCATTTACTACTGTATATCGATACTAACAAACTCAAAATACCGCCCTGCACTACCACTATTTAATTCAATCGTGCTGTATGTATCAAAGTACCGTGCTTATACCGCCTGATACAGTAGCTTATGCCATGGTACTGCTAGAATGTTGAGATATACAGTAAAAGTACATGCATTTGTATCAGCTTGGATTTTTTTATTTATTTTTTTTTAATTCTTATCATCTTTGCTAATATTTTTTGTGCGTAAGGAATCTGCCACACGAAAGAGCAGATGAAATACCTTGATGTGCATTAAGTTCTAGACAGACTGGGACTTTTTCTTTTCATTTGTGCATATGTTATTCCTCATCTCAGCAATAGAGAATATAAACTGCTGTTTTTGATGGCAAACTTACTTTTGTTTGGCAAGACACAGAAGATCCAAAGCTAAAAAATGATTGGTTCCATTGATGCCTGGCCACCGCCTAGTTGAAGTTCTGATGCTTTACCTAAAGCAACATCTCACAATATTTAGAAACATAATAACACGTTTAAATAGAATAATTGTTCTTCTGTGTAAGTCTGATCAATAGCTGATTTAAAGGTTTTGACAGATTTCAGTATCATATTTGATATATCAGACTTTTATGTCTTTTACAGTATGATATAGGAGTATATGGAACTCATACTCAAAAAGATCCGTGTAACAGTATAGCAGACTACTTACATAAAATGTATAAATATCAGATGTCACTCTGTATCTTCCAATAATTGTAAGATGATATTGAAATGCTTAGTTTTAGGATGAAAGCTCTGTAGTTTTCATGATGGGGCAAAACATATAATGCAAAGCAGTATAACAAAAAAAAAAAAAAATCTCAAAAGCCTGATGTATCATTTTTGATAGTTATATTTGATATTCACATTAAGTAAACCTCAGTCTGATAAATGTTAATCTTGAAATATTATTAACAAGTTATTCTTACATTTGCTTATAAATCTATAAAGATTTCTCAGCAAAAGACACATGAATGTTTTAACAATTCTACTAAATAATAAATTATCAATCAGACAACAGAAGGCATATAGAAGATGCCAACATTTTTTTAAGCAAAGTTTTGATCATACTGATAATTAAGAGGCCTTAGAATTTCACGTATCAAATTCTTCTTAGAGTCTGGCATTTTTTCTGAGAGTTTTTTCTAACTCCCTTTTTTCTTTTTTTGTCGTGTATTTTAGTTGTTCAGAGTTGCTCCACCTGGCAGTACTTCACCCCAGGAAGCTGTCTGTCTATGCTGTATCAGGTTGGTTTTCCATAGATTCAGATCTACCTTATGTTGAACTTCCTCTCAAATACTGCCAAAAGGTTGGGCATGTTTGGGGTTAACTTTTTTCTGTTTTTATTCTGAAATACTGTTACCACACATATCTTCTGAACAGATCTTATACATGCAGTGGTTATTTTTGTACTTACTTTATTGGTTTGTAGACCAGGGGTTCCCAAAGTGGGATCTTGGGTCCGCAACCCGTAGCCATGGAGTATGTAAAGTAATTTTAGGGCCCTATCATTTCCACAATTCGGACAGAAATTCGGAATCCATTCATAAAATGGACTTTATTGTATGTTCATGACAACCTGTCAAGATAGAAGTACAGTTTAACTTAAAAAGTCCGTCTGAGTTAATAATAATATCAGTCTATCTTATTTATAACTGATCTTCAGATTTTGTGCACCAAATGAATGTGCTTTCGCGGATGTGTTTACTGATGTTGGTTTTCTCAGGTACTGCTGGTAACGTTGAACATGGTGACCAGTATCAGCTGCGACTGGTGTATGAACACAACCTACAGAGAACAGCTTGCAACATGACGTATGGTCCCTTTGGGGGTGTCACAGGTAATTTATATGATCAGGATTCCCCACATAATGTTTTCTCATTCTAAATTTTTCAGTGGGCTATAGGGCTGAATTAAGCTACACTTTTTTTTTTTCTTTTTATGTTAAACATTCTCTTCTCTTTGCCTTTTTCGTCTTGATCTTGTGATATATAGTTGATAGTCTAATGTGATAGAATAGACAGAATAGTCTCTCAAAAAGTCAGTCACACTTTACAATAAAGTGCCATGAGTTAAAATTAAAGCATTAAGTAACTAACAATGTAATTGACAATGAGAAGTAAAATTGTTACAGCATTCATTAATCTTTATTAACAATGGTTAATATGAATACAACTGTTCATTAGTTCATGTTAGCTCAGGTTCATTTGATGTTAACATAAAACTTTTCATTTTAATAATGTATTAGTAAATGTAGAAATTAAAATGAACTAATGTTAATAAATGTTTTAGGTGTATTTTTATTGTTCATTCATGTTAATGTAATAACGAATGTTAATAAATAGAACATTTCTCATACAGTCATTCTCAGTCACATCATTCTCAAAATAGTTGAAACTTGATGCTCCCTTTAATCTCAATGAACATCTGCTTGTGGGTTTTGGCTCCTGAGATCTCTTCTGTATGTGTGAAGAAAGCCGATTAAAGTCGACCCACTATAAATAAAATAGTGGCACATGTTTGTTTAATAGGATTTTAGACTTATAGTAGTACCTTTTTTTGGGCAGTTCTCTTATCAACCACATGAGGGCAGCACAGACTCAATGATGGAGTTCATCAACCATTAGTCACATAGGATCTGCACATGACAGAGCCTGGATAGTATAAGAGATGGAACAGAAATATGAATAAGACAATTTGTTTTTCTTAATATGGCAGCTGTACATGTCTTTATGCATTCAAGTAAATAGCAGGAATACTATTGTATCTTATCACCAGCAAAAAAAAAAAAAAAAATCCTAGGGATGACAGTGTGAACTTACCTGTTTTAAAGGGACTTTTGTACAGAGCTAATCATTAAACTATCTTTATGTATAACATAGTTTGACTATTAAAACAGATGAAACAATGAATAAATATCATAATACTAAAGAACAATCCAGAAAACATTTGACACAAACACAGTAGACAAATGGATACTTTAGGTTAGCTTGGCTATTCTTTTGGATGTTTCTTTCTTATTATTAAATGGATAGTTCTGACTCTGAATTCTGATCTGATGAGCTGCTTCAAGGCCATTGCAAAATGCAGACAAACAAACATCTGCTACTTCACATTCTCTATTAATTCACCAAGCTGCTACATTACTTGGAACTGTGAACAGCCTACACTAAATTAGTTGGAGGAAGAAGTATTTAGTCTTTAGTGATGATAATAATAAAAATAAATCTAATAATAATAGATAATAAATGTAACTATTTAACATTGGTGTGTGTATAATATTAAGGACATCTGGGCTATGTAAATCTGTTTGCTACTCTTTCACATTTTTATTTGCACAACAGGGCTGGATAATACTATTGAGTATGTCCTTCTGTTCTCTTGTCTCAACTGAATATTTCCTGTGTTGTTGTGCAGGTCATCATTTCATCTGTATCCAGTCCATGGATGGGATGCTGATGTTTTTTGAGCAGGAGACTTATGCTTTTGGTCGCTTCCTGCCAGGCTTCCTGTTGCCTGGCCCGCTAAACTACTGCATTCGCACTGACTCCTTCATCACAGTCTCCTCCACACGACAGGTGGAGTGCTACAGGTGAGACCAGTTGTGCGAATAGTCACTGGCCATATCCTTCTATACGCAGATTCAATCTTATTGAACGTACAGGATTTGTGGGTAGTTTCTCTAAATTCACATTTAGAAGATATAAGCATTCAAAACTTAGTCTCTAACTTTCGCCCATATATGGATCAATGATTTTGATGACATCACCCTGCACTTCAGCTTCTCATCAAACTTTCTGTCCAATCAAATGCTCTCTAGAATCCAAAGCATCCCGCCTACTACACTATAAATAGACGCTGAAGCTGCGGTTGAAATCGGTCACTTGTTCACAAAATTTGTATTTTTCTGTACGTGAATGGCACGTATGTAGAGAAAAGGGAACGATTCAGACAGTGTAAATATGCGTTCCGTTGGGGCGAATGAAGTTTGGTTTCGCTTTTTGTCACGTGAACCGCAGCAGCTCACTCACAGCCTGCTCCGGTCCAGGGACTCAATAGCACGGAGCGGATCAAATGTGCAACTCGGCGCAGACCACAAAACGTATCGGACCCATTTGAATTCTACACAAAATGCTAATTTATAAATAGATAATGCGATGTGAATGAGATTGTGGCTGTCATCTGCTGTCAAATGAAACAAAATGCTATTGGCTATTGAAAAAAGAGGGTGGGACTGCTGGATACGTTCTGCTGTCTTCTTGTTTTGGTTGAAATTACATCAAAACATTACATTGTTTCATAAAGCACATGGTAGGTTAGCTGTAACACTATTTCCAGCATATCCTTAGAGACATAAGAAGGCAATGTTTTTACATCCGAATGAAATTTCCATTGATTGATGGCCACTGTTTATTTCTGCTGTGTTGATGTTATCCTTGTGGCAAATGATACAGGTTTTCCAGACACATTTGGTATCAGTAAAGGTCGAAGGTAAGATAGCACACTAAAACAGGAAATAGCTTTTAAAGATAGTGTCAAGTTCATTATACTTATTTTAGGGATGCACAAAATTATCGGACTGATATCAGAATGATATTACGCAGCGCCTGAAAGTGACCTGCACTAAGTTTGTGTAGATGCAGAGTTGACGGCTGCGTAATATCATTGCGCCTGCTGCACCCATGGTACAGCAGCAAGGTTCCCTGATTATTACGCCGGAATGAGAGTATAGTTCCTAGCCATATCGGCCTATAAAATCACAACTTTTCACTTTCCGCCAGTCTTAGTACACGATGCAACTACAGAAGAGTCAAGTTTTAAATAGGAAAAATATCGAAACTCTTTAGTCATTTTATAGTGAGATGCTAATGGTTTAATCGGATTCAATGATTTATGCTAAGCTATGCTAAAAGTGCTACCGCCAGACCCGGCGATCGGCTGAATGGATTCAAAAATGGTAAAGCACATCTGTATAACTCTAGGGGAGTTGGAAAATTAACCTATTTTCAAAAAAGTGAAGTGTTCCTTTAAATGTAAATATCGGCATCGGCCCGATATGAAAAATTATGCCGACATGTCTTGCCGAAAAGAGGAATATGTTAACTCAGTGTGCTCAGGGTGTGCTAGCGATTAGATCACGTCAGCAGTGTGGCTCATTCTTGAAGTAAAGTTTTGCCTGAATGGTAATTGCATTCACTGTTTTGGATCGCTGCATTTAAACCGAGAATGCACATACCTAATGAGGCTTTCGGTGTGTGATAACCGAGTAAACAGTTATAGCACGTGCGTGGGTCCTAAAATGCCTGTTCAGTAAGAAGTGGGATGTCAGTTTTCGATCATTTCCATGATCGATTGTCGTTTAAATCGTTAACTTTAATGCTGCAAAATGCATCTATTGTAGTGGCATGACAGGATGTGCAATACCACTCAAAATGCCAGCTTCCTCACCCGAATTAAAGTTTTTTTTTTTGTCTAAAAAAGGCTAGTAGCAGGAATGTAAAACAAATAGATGTGAATATGGTAATTTGATAAAAAATGAAGAGAGCGTGCCGCTGTTCCGTTTGGGATCATTTTACTGTTGGCTTTTTCATACCAGTCACCAGACTGTTGAATGCGCCTTTTTAAATGCTTTCACGGTGCTGGTTGTTGTATTTTGAAACACAATCGCAATGTTTGCAATTGACATGATCGGCATTTAAAACAAACTGATCCCAAAAGTATTTACGGCACGCTAAGGCAGAACACACTGTTGCTCATACAGAGATTTTTACATGAATATTGTGACACAAATGAGGTACAAAGCTTTCTTTATAAAATAAATAACTGGTTAGCAGGCAAATGTTATACATAGCGACCATGATTTTCACCAAATTTCCACGAACCATAAAAAAAAAAACTATAAATAATATTTATAGTAAACATGCGGGTGGGAAATAAAAGATTTTGTGGCAGTGAATTAAGAATTTGTTTATATGACTTATTAATTCGTTCCCTTATTTTACAAATTAATAAATTAATAAATCGTAGGAACGAATTAATAAGTTGTAGTCATGAATTATGTCCTGTTCGTGTCCCGCAGCCCTGTCAAAGTGCAGTGCAGTGCAGCGCAGCATATGAAACAATTAGCCTATCTGGGGAAATTATAATTAAACATGAATTAGTGACTAAATTTCTATTACTTTCCATGTTGATCACACAAAGAGGTGCTTTTGGTGTGAGCATTCATGTACAGACCCTGGTTTGTATTTGCTGCTTCAGCAGGAGCGCGAAAGTGCTCGCAGCGCGCGGCAAAATGCAGCAAATATTAAGGAAACGACGGCGGTTTTCAAGTGAAGTAAAAGACCGCTTCTTAAACCAGAGAGGATGAACATGTTGGTATCCGTGTGCAAAAAAAAACATGCAAGCACTGTCACGGTCAGCCAGTTTAGTTTTACCTTTCTTTTTGTTTTCATTTTGAAAAGCTTGTTATCTTTGCCGTTTGCCTCACATTATGGAGGCTTTCTTTTAATTGTATTTAATTTATTTGATTCCTCAGTGTTTGCTAAACGTTCTGTAATTTATTAGTCGGTTATAATACAGCATGTGGTGTATGCCAGGTATGCTTGCTATTGTTTCCAAACAAAAGGATATATATCGGTATCGGCATTGGCCAAAATGAGACGAAAAATATCGGCATATCGGATATCGGCAAAAATCTAATATCGTGCATCTCTAACTTATTTACATACTCAAATGTTTATGATTAAACATTATTAGTTACTAATTGTAGCATTGATATGATAAAGAAATGTCATAAGGTTTTTTTTTTTTTTTTTTTTTAATATAATGTAAATTAGTTTTTAGAACTCATTACAAAGAAACACAATTTTATCTTCTGTGTAAAAAAAATACAAGGTACTTGACACTGCTCCCTTTAGTAGAAACGTCTTATTCATTGGTCATACCTTACATTGACTAGGAGAAACCTTTGCCCATTTCTCCATGCAAAATACCTTAAACTGTGTGATATTAGATGGTCCTCCTACATGTTTAATGTCCCACAACACATTATTATCATACAACTGAGAGCATGACTTGGACTAATTTCTTCTTTTGTGCATTTATCTGTATATTTTGGGTCCTTATCTTCTTTAATGTCCACTTAAAGTTGTGGACATTAAATATTTTCTTCTCATGAACAATGTGGAATTGATTAATTTATTGGAAGCTTCCAGATTGTATGTAATGTATCTGGTTATAGACACTTAATTAAACTAATAACATAACTTTTAATTAAATAATTTGAGCTTGACACATAACAACAAATCGCATTGGTCGTCGCATGTCAGGCAAATACAGTTGAGTTTCCGATTACCGTGTTTGATGTGCTCTGCGTGTGTGCCTTGTGTGACCCTAGACCACAAAACCAATCATAAGTAGCATGCAGGTATATTTGTAGCAAAAGCCAGCAATGCATTGTATGGGGTAAAAATTATCGATTTTTCTTTAATGGCAAAAAACATTACGATATTAAGTAAAGATCAGATTCCAGATATTCAAATAGTTGTATTTCAGCCAAATATTGTCCTATCCTACCAAACCATATATCAATGGAAGATGTATTTATTCAGCTTTCAGATAAAATTTGACCATTATGACTGGTTTTGTGGTCCATTGCCATGTATATGAATGAAAGTTTAAATTAGATCTGTTCATTATATAACATGATTGTGTCTTTTCAGAAAAGTTGAATTACACCACTTGATTCTTATGGATTACGCTTACAATGTTCTTTTGAGCTTTTTGAACGACAAAGTTTTGGGTGAATGGACTTTCAGTGGAGGAACAGAAATCTCAAGTTTCATTAAAAATATTGTCAGTTGTGTGTTAAAGATGAATGAAAGGCTTATGGGTTGGGAACGACATGAGGGTAAAATGAAGATTGAATTGTCATTTTTAGGTGAACCTTTAAGAAGGAAATATGATCTTCACAATCTGGCTAAAGCTGTTGAAAATAGAGATCTTAGCTGAGGTGAGACAGCAGAGTCTTTGGTTCTCATAATACTCCTCATGACCTGCTGATAGCTTTGGAGGACTGTCAGTGGTTTCTGAATACAGCGTTTGATCTCTTACAAACATGTGCGCGCATACACACGCACACTCTGAACACCAGTGCTGAACATGCTCTCAAAGCTGAATAATCACTGCTGTGTCTCATTGCTATAAACGTTTGCCCAAACCCACCCAACATTCCTAGAGGAATTCAGTAGATATTTGGGGTCATATTGCAAATTCAAAACAGGATTTCCTTGTTCTTTTGAAACAAAACGCTTTCCAAGAATAGGGTACTAAACTGACCTAGAAACTCCATCGAGGAGGTCCATCATCCACTTCAGGGGTTCAAACTAAATATTATATGAATGGTTTTGTTTTACATTTGTTTTATAGAAAGTTTTTTTAAACTTCGCAAGCCTGTAGCAAATCCTTGGACATGTCTGAATATAAAAAAAAGTTATAATAATAATTAAAAAAAAAAATAAAAAAATTACAAAAACAAATATAGCTGCAAGCAATGATTGCCGGGGTTCAAGCACTTTATGGCATTTAAGCTCATATAAAAAAAGACATTATTTAGCAAGCTTGTAACTACCTAAATCAGTTATTTAAAAAAGCATTTTTGGCAAATCCAGGTAATTTACCTTAGAAATATTATGTTTTTTAACGTTTATGAGTTTTATAGCACCAGCTGTGGTCTGATCTCCTTAAAACTTTGCATGCTTGTTTAGAATCACCTGTCGCCTGTGCACACCAGGTTTCGTGAAGTTTTGAGTTTTCCTGTAGTTTTTATAGGATTTTGGGTAAATTTGGACAGGCCCCTTTTGTAAACAATCCCGTTATAGCTTCCCAAAGGGTAAATTTCAACATTTTTTGGATAATTATTGAACTAAAGAGTCCAGAGAATTGTACTGAAGTGATTTTTTCCAGATTGAGCGAAAAACTTAGGACTAGCTAGCAAAAGTAGGTAAAATTTCCCACAGACCTTTGGGGCTGTGAGTCAAACAGGCCCACTGAGTTTCGTTGCAATCGGCCGCTGTTGAAGGACAAGTTCACTTCCAAAAGAAAAAATCTACAGATAATTTACTCACCCCCTTGTCATCCAAGATGTTTATATCTTTCTTCAGTTGATAAGAAATTATGTTTTTTGAGGAAAACATTTCAGGATTTCTCTCCATTTAGTGGACTTCTATGGTGCCTGTGAGTTTGAACTTCCAAAATGCTGTTTAAATGGAGCTTCAAGGGCTCTAAACAATCCCAGCTGAGGAAGCTGCTAGACAAGCTAGGTTAAAAAGTATATAAATTGTATTTTTTTTTTTTATGACTGATGACTGATCGCTTCACTAGACCCTTCTTCCTCGGCTGGGATCGTTTAGAGCCCTTTGAAGCTGCATTGAAATTGCATTTTGAAAGTTTAAACTCGCGGGCACCACTATTTGGAGAGAAATCCTGAAATGTTTTCCTCAAAAAAACATAATTTCTTTACGACTGAAGAAAAAAAGACATGAACATCTTGGATGACAAGGGGGTGCATAAATTATCAGTTTTTTTGTTGTGGAAGTAAACTTCTTTAATCTTGTCTAATAGGTGCTCAAAATTCATCAGCCAATGAGATATGCAAATATCCTTATAGATGCTTGTGGCACTTTGGACCAAGACCGTGCACAAGAATTTTCATGTTGATAGGACAAATGGTTGCAGAGGTATAGCCTTTTTTATGTTTTCTCCCTCTTATAGTGCCACCAAGTGGCCAAGTCCTGTGATTTTTGTCCGGTGACCTCAGATTAAGCTGTTACGTAAGTGTTCTGAGTTTGGGAAATAGATCTCAATCCTTTCAGGAGTTATAGGCGTTTTACTACAAGTGGCCCTGCCCCTCGAACGTTTTGTGAGTCGAAAGTTAAACTTTTTTTTAATATATATATTAGGGGTGTGACGACACACTCATCTCATGAGAACGAGACGAGACAAGATTTTGAAACTTTTCTTAAGAAATCCTCAGTGATGAAATATATAGGGAAAATAGTCTTTTATTCAAATGAAAAAGCCAAAATGCAAAAAAATGTAGGTGCAGTTTGAACTTTATGAAATTAAACTTCCATTTTAATGAATTATATGCAGTAATAAACAACATTTAAACAAGGACTTCACAGTTCTGGATAAATTGAAAATCCCAGTTGTTTTTAATAAATTGGAGACCATGATTCTCATACGATTCTGGAGAAAAAAGATTAGAAAACTAAATAAAATTTAATTTACTAGTGTTTCTGACAAACTGTTCATTGCTTAAGACTTTTAAAAACATATATTCATTTAAAAAGAAAAAAAAAAGAACAATCAGTGAAGGAGTCAGTGTCTCACTTCATTAAGACTTGTTTGACTGTTGAAATCTCCTGAATGAATGATTCAATGACATACTTTTTTTAAACGGGCAGTTGTCGCCACCTCCTGGCGGAAGAGGATAAGCTTTACAATACATAAAAGTGTTAAGATACTTTCGTTTTGATGGCTACTGTAGACAACACGTGTTTATACCCAAACTATAAACTTTTATCCCAGTACTTCTATTATTTAAATGTCTGTAACACAGACATAATGATTATAATGTGGTTGAATGTGGTTGTTTGTGTTGCTCTTTCTGTGTTCACATTTACCCCGACCCTCTGATTCATTAACATGGGCAGCGACAAAACGTGCTTCTCACGCTCCACTGACACTCGCGATGTAAAACAGTCCTAATAGATATAGCTAAGCCGTTGTCATTCAGGAATAAGGGATGTTTGAATCAAAATCTCATATTTTAAGGATTAATCGTGCAGCTTTAATGTAAACACTGCAAAATGTTTTGCAAGGATATCGTCACGAGATCTCGTCACATCCCTAATATATATTGATATTCACTCTCCAGAGGATCTTTCTGTACTGGTTTGGTTCCAGTCGGGTGAAAAATCTAAGACTAGTTCGCCAAAGTAGGTTTTTCAAAAAAATCCAATATACCCAATATGTCTGTGTTTTGTCCAGCGTGAGCCAAGGATTCCAACAACATAAGACACTTAAGTCTGCGACTTATAGTTTAGGAGTTATGTGTGATTTTGTACTTTTGATTGCTGTAGTGCCCCTGTCAGGCCGAATGGTCTGAGCCTTGGTGACGTTGTCTGTGGTGTGAGTACTACCATCCCTCAAAGTTTCAAGTCTCTGTGACTTATGGTTTGGTCTGCACGATCAGTTTTACATGGAGATTGCTGATCCTTGGCCAATTTAACAATTACAATAGGGTTTCAGCGCTACGTGCTTGAACCACTAATTTTATGAATATCATTTCAACAGATTGTGACACAATTAGACAGTGTTGTATGGTTTTACAGTATGTCGTCTTTTCTGTTGAAAAGGTCAAGGTAAGGGTCATGGGAAACATGGAAAAACTAAACTATGACTGCTTGTGGTATAAGAAACCTTTAGTACATCAGTGTTCTGGTGATGTGAATACTGAAGCATTGAGCAATCTCCATTGTCTCTGTGTTTAGATTGATTAGTGCAATTAACGTCCTCTTCTCTTTTAAATGCAGGTATGAGACACTTGCTGTAGCCACAGATGCAGACACCAAACAAGACTCTGATCAGCAGAGCAAGAGCTCAGGGAAGAGACTGACGGTGCGTTCCCTGATGATTGAAAGTGCTACTGTTTCCAGTGTGAATATTTATCTTTGGATATTACTGTGTGTATGTTTGTCCTCAGGCTGACTGGACACTGGTGTTAGGAGAAGAGGCTCTAGATATCTGTGTTCCCAACACATCTTCAGCGATGTCCTCCATCTTTGTGCTGGGGGAGAGAAATTTCTTTTGTCTCAAGGATAATGGTCAGATCCGCTTCATGAAGAAATTGGAGTTCAACCCCAGCTGTTTCTTGCCCTACGGATCAGGTGACCCATACTGCCCTTGCTGTTTAAACTTCAGTACATGGAAACCTCCAGTTTATGCTTAAAATAAGAAAAACGATTTGCCAAAATTTAAGTTTAATTTAAGATGTGTTCTCTAGAGGTCGACTGATATTGGATTTTACAGATACCGATAACTAGGTTGGACCCCACTGGCCGATACCGATTAATCGACCAATAGTTTTTAAAATGAATACTGAACCAAAAATAAATAGTGCTCTACTATTTAAAAAAAATAAAAAATAAAAAAAAGTAGCCTACTGAACCACACTTTGTAAATGAATAAAAATATTCATATTAATCACATATTGATCATTACAGTTAGTTCATTGTTCATTAATCAGTCCCTCCAGGATTTCGTGAATTTTTTTCGTGAATTTTGCGACCCAAATTTGCGATGTTTTTTTTATAATTATGATTTACCAGATTGTATTATGTTAGACTCAAAATAGTCTTACATCACACAAAGAACAAACAAAATGCAAGAAACAAATGACAACAGGACAAATAAGCACAACATAAAGGTAGATAAAATTATTATAACTACAGTAGGCTTACAGTAATGCGTGGCTCCAGTTAGTGGCTATTTTATTTTCCTGCAGACCTGGGCAAAAGTGAGCGGACACTAGGCTAATTATATTAATTATATAGAAGTATAAATCAGCCTTAAGGGAGGGAGTCCAGTGGCGTAGAGCAAATGCTCGGCCCCCAACCGCGAACTAAAGGATGGATATCACACAAGCAACGTGCAAACTTTGCCCAAAAGTTATACCGTTGAACCTTATAATCTCATTCGATTCACTACAAAGTGAAAGTAAAAACTGACGGCGCTTTCGGCGGTGCATATTCTATCAGAGACGACGAGAGATGAATCTACTTCGTATGCTGATAACGGTATGTAGCTAAATGTTTTAATTTACTCCCTTAATATTTCTCTTGTGGCCCGAATATAATGGAAAAAAAAATAAATAAAGAGAAAAGTATTTCCTATTATAAACAGGGTTTTTTTTTTTTTTTTTTCTTTTTAAAAAAGTCGGTGCTTGAAATAAGCTTTTTCATTGATTGCAGTGTTAATCATTTTAATTATAGGCCTATAATTCATTGTATAATAAACTTGTTTTGAAAGACCTTTTTAAAAACATTTTCAGTGAGAAGTAAGCTGGCCTGATCTTCATTATCCTTGCAGCGCGTCAGTTATGCGGTGATGCGGGAGAATTCACTGGACTCCAGCAAAATAGAAGTATCTAAGCATAAAATATCCAAAAACAAGTAATTGTTATTACTCTCGCGCAGGTCTCTAAACGAAATCTCTTTCGATTTGACACTTATCATCATACCACCAAGCCATATAAAACAATAGGCCTAATCACTTTTGCTTACTTCATTTCACTCAGGTCCAGCGTCATCATCTCAGACATTGTTAACTGCTTGCGTTTGATTCCACAGACAAGTCCACGTCGCGGATGTTTAAACAAATTTTAAATAGCTTTCGCTGAGATAGCAATAGAACAATTCGTTTTGTCATTTGTTTTTATTCATATTTTATTTATTATAAGGACTACAAAACATTTTACCCCTCTAATGCTTTAGGGAAATTGCTTTGCCGGTCCAATGGCAGATTCCAGCGAAAGTTTTGTGTTCACTGTTTCACACACTTGCGCATATCAATATCTTGAAAATAATACATTTCAGGTTCAGTAAAATTGGGTATATTTCAGTTAATAATTATAATTTAGTGTGTTTTTTTTTTGTTTTTTTTTGTGAGACCTTCATTTTTGTGAATTATTTTGCGGTGAAATGGCAAATTATGCAGGATCACAAAAAAATGCGACATGTTGCTGATTTTGCGTTGGATTCAGCGATCGCAAAAAACTGGAGGGTCTGATTAATGTTAACAAAAGCAACTAGAATTTTTAAAATATATCAGTAAATGCTGAAATTAACACTCTAACAAGGAACAATAATTCTATTCTACAGCTTTTATCAATCTTAATGTTACAAATGGACTCAAATTGTAAAGTGTTACATTACATCACATTAGCATCAACAGTCAAGCTAAAGATGGCCATCTTTAAATATCTACACAAAGGCCACAATATTGAAAATGCATACATATGGATATTGTGTACTTTCACAATTTAACTGCTTCTATTCTAGAACATTTGTGGTTATCTAATCAATATATAAAAATATGTTAGTCACACAATGGGCAAAAGTGCAGCATCGCATCTAGAAGAACTCGCAGTTATCCAGTATCACACACACTGGACGCATCGCGTTCAATTCAAGCAGCAGTCTACAAGACTTTATTTGATCACCAGACGGGCAAAAGTATACTGCTGTCCTTTCTCCACTAATGCAGCATCTAGTCAACAAATTCATCACTTAGTAATGACATAAAAACATGCACTACAGTATACTGTACACACCGTTTCGTTGTCGGATGTTTAATATCCGCCTTTGAAGTGTCCCGCTCTGTGCAGCGCGCAGTGTCACGTGTCTAAACATACGGCACGTGCTGTCAGTGATTTCCACCACTAGAGGCCACTCTCCTGCTATATATCAAAGACTATAGGGGCTTTGCTGTATAATGATGAACTTCTCAGCCGCTCCAGCAACGGACCCAATCGGCATGGATTTTTGCCGCCAATCAACTATCGGTGCCGATTAATCTGCAAAACCGATACATCGGTCGACCTCTAGTATTCTCTTAGTATGTTACACAATTGTGTTTCTCAAGTAAATTTGTCCTGCCTTAAAGGGGTCATCGGATGCAAAGTTCACTTTTACATGTTGTTTGAACATTAATGTGTGTTGGCAGTGTATGTACAGATCTACCTTATAATGATAAAAATCCATGCAGTGGTTTTTAATTAATCTGTAAAAATAATATCCCCTTTTTCAAATCGAGCCATTCTCAGATGCCTGAGAATGAGAGGCCACTCCCATGATAGTTGATTGACATGAGCGTCTTACCTCAGACCCGCCTTAAATCAGCTGTAACAGTCCTACCTCCATTGTTTCGATGCCGGAGCAGGGATGTAAGTTAGATGAGAATATCTCCGATTGAGCGATTGAGGTGTTGTGTTGCTGGATGTAATAATGAACATAGTGGTCGTCATTTACTCCCGACATCTGAGCCGCTGAGATGCAGTGGATTACATTTGTTTGTGAATGGAATGCGCCTCCCGATCTACACATATCTGTTTATGTTCGTGCGAATCATTCATGATCCAGCTTCACTTACAGCAGAACTGAGTATAAGGGTTTTTTTTTTATTAATCTTTGTGATCATATTTCCTAATAATATGCTAGTTAACAAGTTTAGCGGCTAAACTAAACAGGCTCGTCACTCCACAGAGAGAAGAGAGGGGCGGGGCGTGCAGAGCTCATTAACATTTAAAGCAACCTCGACCAGAACAGAATGATTTTTGTAGAGCTGATTTTGGCAAGGTAAAAAGGGTGTTGTTTTACACTATCATTGAGAATTTTTAACCAAAGTATATTATAGACTTTTCATTAAGACCCTAAGGAATCATATCAACCTGTGGAAAATGGGCATCCATTTTCACTTTTTTAGCTTTTTTTTTTGCATTTAGTTAGGTTTCTGGCATGTCTGCTAGCTCAGAAAAGCTGAAAAGAAAACACACAGCCAGTTCATTTTGGGCTGTCTGAGTTTGAAAACTGTGTCATCCAGCGAGATGTTTCAGTCTGCAGCCGGTTTCTATGTAGATAGCTATCTATTTGAATAAGACCACCTCCAAGCCATATACAGAGTCGAAGGCAGCAATTCATGTGTCTTGTGACAACACACCCCACGCAATAGAGGGGTGGACTGAGCAGTAGCTCAGTATCATTTAAAGAGACATGCACCGAAACGGCATGCTGTGAACAGAGCTGTTTTTGACAAGGTAAAAAGAGCACTGTTTTACACACACGTTGAGGAATTTTAACCATTTCATGAAGACCCTAAAGCAGGGGTGTCAAACTCGGTTCCTGGAGGGCTGCAGCCCTGCAGAGTTTAGTTCTAACCCTGCTCCAACACACAAACCATTCAGTTTTCAAATAAGCCTGAAGGATGTGATTAGCTGGATCAGGTGTGTTTAATTAAGGTGTAGCTAAAGTCTGCAGGGCATTGAGTTTGACACCCCTGCCTTAAAGAATCATGCCAGCTTGTGGTAAATGGGCATCCGATGCCCAGGGGCGCAGTAAGGGGGGGGAAGGTTAGGACAATTGTAAAGGCCCGACGATGGAGGGGGGGTCCCCCGAGGGGTGATTGCGATTTCTACCGGGGGGAACGTGATCGTGTTTTATACCAAAGGGGACCCCCCGTAATGCAATTTACTGAGGGGAACGTGGAACGGAGGGGGATCCCAAACCCCACCCACCCAGAAACTATAGCAGCGCCCCTGCTGATCCCCCCTTTAAGGGCGTAGTTTGCCCAAGAATAAAAAATATTGTCATAATTTATTTACCTGTATCATTCCAAAGGCTTTTGTTCAGTTGAAGATATTTTTATTGAAACATAACCATTTCTATTTCTTTTAAGCTTCAAAAAGTACATAAAGACATCATAAAAGATATCTATATGAATGATGCGAAAGAAGAGAAAAAAGCGTTTTATACGATGAAAAGATTTAATTTGCTGCATGATTCTGGTGAAACTGAAATTTTTTTGAATGAAGATTGCAATTCTCCCACAATTCTGAAGAAAAGACATTAGTTAAGTAAAAAAAAATAACATGCAATTAACTGGAGGTTATTTTTACTAGAGGATATTAATTTGAATGAAAGAGTCAATGTCAGAGATTTGTTTTGTTATTGGATGAATCCACGTATATGAATGAATCTCTTGAATGAATGATTCAATGAGATTATTATTTTTTTTTTAAACTGTCAATTGTTGCATTTTGTCGCTGTTCATATCAGTGAATGACAATGTTCACATCGGAAGCATGGTGGCCGACCCTTTCATTCAATAATATGAGCAGCGACAAAATATGAGCTGCTCATGCTCCTTTGTGATGTGAAACAGGCATAATAGACATAACTGAATCTTTGTCATTTAGGATTAAGATCACATGGGTGAATCAAGATCGCAATCTTTTAACTATTGTGCAGCTCCAATCACCATACTGTAAATCAAATATGGACATCGAAAATGGAAGAAGAAGTTCAGCTGTACTTGCTTGACACAAAAGAACATACCTCATTGTTTCTTTCCCATCGAAACCTGAGAGATTCCTGTTCCTCCGTTAAAAGTTCATTTTACCAAAACTGTCATGCTTCAAAAAGTAATCCAACTGAATCGGGCAGTTTAATCCAAGTCTTCTGAAGAGTCCCAGATCCTTTATATGATGAAAAGATTTAATTTAGGCTTTTATTCACATATAAACATTCATCAATACACATAGAGCTCCTCAAATATGGCAAACAGATGCTGACATGTTTTTGAAGTATCATAGGTTTGGTGCAATGAACTTTTGGTGTAAGGACAGAAATCTCTCAGGTTTCATTAAATATATCCTCATTTGTGCTTTAAAGATGAACAAAAGACTCATGGGTTTGGAATGACATGAGGGTGAGTAAATGATGAGTGAACTTCGTTTTTGGCTAAACTGTCCATAGGATAGGATTTCTAGATATTTTAACTGGAACAAAAAACAAAAATACCAGTTAAGAAATATTTCTATATTATCTGTCAAAGTGTATTTTTGTAAGAAAGCTTGTATAGCACAAATACACATACACGCACAATCATGTAGACAGTCTCATGAGTTAAATCACTATTTTCTTTGTCTGCCGCATAGAGAAAGAGATGATTTTGAGTCTTTGACCACAGAACGGACATATATATGTGTGTGTGTTGGTGAGAAGGATGTTGGTTTATAGGAAAGTGAGAGATAGACGTCCTCTGGTGGTTTGGAAGTGGATGTAGTCTATCATTTAACTGCTGCATTGACTCTCCATGTGAGGCCCAGAGACCACAGACCATCTGAACACGCTTCTCCTTCATACTGAGCTGTCTTCTCTCTGACTTTGTCTTCAGTTTCTGAGGGTTCCACCAACATCCTGATGTGTAACCATAACAACATGCTGCTGGTGTACCAGGATGTGACGCTGAAGTGGGCGGCCCAGCTGTCCTGTGTGCCTGTGGCTGTTCGTGTTGCCAACTTCCCGTAAGTGAGCGCTGTCCAAATGAATCTTTCCTGTCTGTCCTTATTCTCCTTAACCTTCATTCTTCATAGAAACACCGGACAACTCCGTCAGTCCAGCCTATCTTAAGTTAGACTGAATGTGAGCTGCTGTGTGTGGTGTATGTCTCTTTGAAGCATTCAGTGTTTGTGGGACTGTTTGCTTATTGCAGAGGTAACAGATACGTCTGTAGAGGGAGTGATTAACTGCACTGGTCTCTCTGGCCATCCTGCACGGGTCACTCACTCTGCCATTGTCCGTCCTGTCTCTCTTTTACTGGCCTCACATTAAAAGACCGTCTGTCAGCACCACCTTAATGAGCTGCGGTGCTTTTCTCGGTTCATACACATACACACGCACACACACCCACACACACAACCACTCACACCTTAACTTTCTCAAACTTTACTATATTGAAGATAAATAATAAAATGCAACTAACAATAGAATCATGCATAGTTAGAATACCCAAACCAATGGGCTTATCAAGGCAGAAGAAAACACTTCTCATCTTTTAGTGTTGATTCTTTGGGTTAAAGCCTGGGTGTCCATTCCAATCAGATGAATGGTATTTTGATGCAAATTCATCTGTTAGTAGAAGCAATCCAAATTAGATACACGCCAATAGTTGTACAAATATTCCTTATCCATCAGTTTGATGGAATACGCCATACGTTTCCCGTAAGGCTCTGTTTTAATCTGTTAAGAAAATATTGTAATGGTTGGTATTTTAATGTGACACATGCAAGATATTCACAAGAATATCTTTTCTGTCTGCTGTGTTTGGTTCCTCCTGATTTTTCTGTTTCACTGTAACACAAATCCTGATATATATCCTGGGCTCATGTGGTCTTCTTTCCCGATTTAATGAACATATGCATTGAATAAATTACTGGAATGCAGTAAGAATCTCTCATTTTCTTCACAAATCCTCAATCGTGTCTCTTTTCCGGCTTGTTTTCACATGGGTGCTTTAAAAGATAATTTTCTTCTTTTCCCCTATCCCTAACAGCAGTTTTTTATGGGAAAGCAGGGAAATACAATTTGTTATCTGTCAAAATGATTGAAAGCACTTTGAAACATCCAACAGTCTTTCAGATAATGAGAGGAATATTTTTCAATCATGCAACGTACACTTATTTTATATTATATAGACTTGCAAATGTTACTACAGTAATATTTAACACATCCGTAAATTACTTTTGGGGTTATTCATAGACTGCTGAAAGTAGTTTCCTTTTGTTATTTGATGGTTGAGGGGTGAGGAGAATGATGTTAATAAGAACAGTGCCTTATTGTACGAAGTCTAAATTCTTATATTGCATTCATAGATCAAACATTTAAGCTTGTTTGGAGTATCTGAATATTTGCAGTTTAACTGAAGTTACTCCCATAATTGGAGTAACTACACTGCAAAAAAGGCTTATTTTTGTCTTGTTTCTTGTCAAAATATCTAAAAATGCTTAAATTAAGATGCATTTTACTAAATAAGAAAAATTACGTAAGATATTTAGTCCTGTTTTAAGCAAAATACACTTGACCTAATTTAGCTTAGCTTTGAAGATAGTTACAGTTTATTTTAACCCTGGAAACAAGTAAAATTATCTGCCAGTGGGGTAAGCAAAATATTCTAAAAACAAGAATATTTGACTTACACCATTGGTAGATAATTTTACTTATTTTAAGTAAACGTCATTTAGTTTTTTTCCCCTAGAACCAAGACTAAATATCTTATGTCATTTTGGTTATCTAGTAAATGCATCTTAATTTAGGAAATTTTTAGATATCTTGACTAGAAACAAGACAAAAATACTAAGTAAGATAAGCACTCTGTATATATGTGATATTTATATGTGTGTTGAGTATATGGGAATTGAAAACAATTTGTCAAACAATGTGTTGCTGTGTATTATTTAAAACCATTTTCAACTGCATGTATCTGACATGCATATTAACATCTGACATGCATGAGTTCATCATTTGTCACAGCACAGGGTCACTAGGGTAAATAAAAATACTGTAAATAAATAGATACAGATAAATCTAGTGAACATCTAAAATATACACTTTCCTTTTTAGAGTCAAAAAAGAATTAAGCTAATATCTTAATTTTGGAAAAAAAAAATGTGAGAAATATAATAAAACAAATGACAAGTAGCATAAAAAGCACAAAGTTGCAATGTCATCTGTAGAGAAGTATATTCTAAAATAGTAACAAAGCAACAGTAGGAAAAGTGGAAAGAAACCAATCACACCATTCTATTAAAATAGCTTAAATATAGGGTAAACATACCTATTAAGCTTAAGTACTCATTAAGCACCCTACCATTTTTGAGCTCAGATTATAAAAAGAAAAAATAATATATTATCCTACTGGATGTCTTAACCAATTGGTGTGTTTGTTAGTATATACCTCCTGTAATTTCAAGTCAATCCAACCATTGCACACCATTCAACTTCTCCAGGCAGTAAATCAGTGGAAATCGGGCCAAAAATCATGTAGTGCATTCCAGGCTTAAGAGAATATAAAAAAAGTTGACATCCATTTAACAAGAGGCTTCATAATGAGACTAGTTTCTGTGTTCATCCTCATGAATAAAATGTTATATTGGTTTGTTTTGTTAATTGATTGTTGATGTTACTTTTTTGTGATTGACTGTTTGCCTTCAAATAAACCTTTTTTTTTTTTTTTTTTTTTTTTTAAATATACAAGAACTTTTGTGAGAACTTTTGTATATAAAACATGTTGTGAGCTTATTGGGAGCAGGGGTGTGCTTAAAGAGTGCAAAAATGTATTTATTAAGCACAGCCAGACTTTTTGCATTTACTTATGTCTTAAATTTTGTCATTTAAAATAAAATTAAATATTATGTGAGAGATTAATATTTTATTTTACCGTAACTTTTTGTACTGAAATCAATATTCTAAAAACAACAATCCTAAAGTAAGAGACCTTCAGTAGACTAAGCAGGAAATATTTTTTTTGTTTAAAGACAGACATGCATTGAAATGTGTTCTGTGTTTTCAGGGAACTGAAGGGGTTGGTGGTGACTTTGAGCTCTGATGGGCATCTCCAGTGCTCTTACATGGGCACTGACCCCTCTTTCTTCACTGCGCCTAAAGTGGATGCTCGTGAGGTCAACTATGATGAGGTCGACTCAGAGATGAAAATGCTACAAAAGGTTATACGTGAGGCTACCAAAACCCAAGGTATGATGCACAGAATTTAGACAAATAAATGCACACCGTGTATATTAATAGATGTTAACAGTTAAAGGCTTCTTGCAAAGCCCAAATTTATGCCAAACTGAATGCCAGACCAGTAACTGATCTGTTTTTAAATGAAGCGAGCCTTTCGGCTTTTAAACAGCTTTTACATTTAACATACATTTTATTAAAATGTAGTAATATTTTCCACCTTTGAATCAGTGTATCTTTACTGCTAATGTAATCATGTCCGAGTGGCTGGGAAAAGCAATTTTGATAATGAATAGGTTGTGATATCAAGTTAGTAATACTAGAAATTATATGCTGTGTGTGTATGCATATTTGTGTGAGCTTTGCGTGGTTGACACTTATTGTAAGTCACATTGCAGTATAACCTGCAGCACATGTCAGATTATAAAAAAATGTGACTTATATTCTTAAAAATATGTTAGTAGAATAAAACGTCTGAAAGTTCTGTTGCACAAAAATTTTTGTTTGTTATCTTTCTCCAGACATTCTCCCGAGAGCAGAGACTGAGGAAGAGCTCACTCTGACCGCCATAGTGTCATCTAACCTGGACGAAGCCTCGGTACAAATACTAACACCCGTTTATCTCATCTACGTTTTTATATTGTTTTTATACGAAGCTCATTATAATGAGTGCAGGTGACAGCAAGCCCTACCTTATCCCTAAATTAATACTTGCATTATTTTTACATTATATAATTTATTATTATTATTTATGAGTTTTTACACACATTCACACAGGTTTAGCTAGCTAGATGAGGAGATACTGTAGACTTCTATATATATTTTTTTAATAAAGCTACTTATAAAAGAAAACTTCCCTAAATGTCCCTAAAGAAAGCTTTTGTCATATTTAGCTTACTTTTGATTACAGTTCAAGTTACAGTTTATTATATACTAATACTCTAGTTAAGTTAACACACACACATACTTTTTCAGCTAATTAAATGAGCCTGTATCACTTTGTTTTATACAGAATTTTTATGTATAATATTCACTTTAATGACTACAGACAAGGGCTGTCAAACGATTAATCGCGATTAATCGCATGCAAAATAAAAGTTTTAATAAAAGGCTAATATATGTGTGTGTACTGTGTGTAATTATTATGTAATAATATGTTATTTATGTACAAAATATTTTTATTTATATATAATATAAATTATATAAAAATTTATAATAAATACATATACTTGTAAATATTTCTTAAATATATACATGAATGTGTTTATATTTATATGTACATACTAATTACACACAGTACACGCACATATATTAGGCAAACTCAAACTTTTATTTTGTATGTGATTAATCGCGATTAATCGTTTGACAGCCCTACTACAGACTAACTAAATCCCTAAAGGTCTAAAAGTCTGAAACTCTCGTCCAAAATTTTCACACATAAAAAAAAAATAGGAAAGGATGGCGACTATGAAAAAAATAAAAATAAAAAAATGCATACAAAAATTTCGGACTTAATTTCGTGCAATGACCTTAACTCTAAAAAAGAAAAAATGGTTTATCAATCATTTTAACATTTGAGGATGTCCATAACGGAAGGTTTTGTCAAATTTTGTGTACTTGTGGATGCTGCTTTGTCTTAAAATATAGCGCACACACACTTTACCTATCTCATGAGCACACAGTGTAAGATTGTTTTGTGATGACCTCTCTCACAGTGTGCTGTCATACCTGAGATGAACGGCATGCCTGTCCCCTCTGTCACAGTCAAGGTGAGTGCAGCTCATTTAACGCTCATGTCTATTAAGTATATTAGGTTTTCTTGTGTAATAGAAGCCTGTAGTGCTTTATAATGTTGAGGAGATACGGTGTGTCCTGAATGTGTGCTTTATTCTCAGGTTAAAATAAAGAGTCGTTCTGAGGTACAGAGCCCAAAGATGACGGTGTGTGTTCAGCCTCCTCTGGCGGTCACGCAGGACCAGTTTGTGTTGGAATCCATGGGTATGACTGTCTTTTCTTTCTTGGCATACTTTTGTCCCAGACAAAGTTTTAATTGCCCATGAAGACATGAAGTTTCTAGTGGTTTTAATTATTAGGGCTTTTCATGCTTAAATTTGTCAGCCCTTGGGTAACTATAAACCCTGGATTAACAAGGATGGCTGTCTTTTGCCGAATCTAACGTTGTTCAATCTTTTTTTTTTTTTTTTGCAAAAGAGGAATATCTGAAGACCAAATATTGTTGGAACTAGAAATGTATCTTGTTTCCTTCTGTCAAGACAACTTCATAGGACATACCTGTCTGAGTGTCATAAATATTCTTTTTCCAAACTTTACGTGCCTATAACTCAAGAAGTATTAAAGATATGGCAATATGATTTTAGATTCTACACTGACCAAAATTATAAACGCAACACTTTTGTTTTTGCCCCCATTTTTCATGAGCTGAACTCAAAGATCTAAGACTTTTTCTGTGTACACAAAAGGCCTATTTCTCTCAAATATTGTTCACAAATCTGTCTAAATCTGTGTTAGTGAGTACTTCTCCTTTGCCGAGATAATCCACCCACCTCACAGGTGTGGCATATCAAGATGCTGATTAGACAGCATGATTATTGCACAGGTGTGCCTTAGGCTGGCCACAATAAAAGGCCACTCTAAAATGTTCAGTTTTGTCACACAGCACAATGCCACAGTTGTCGCAAGTTTTGGGCGAGCGTGCACTTGGCATGCTGACTGCAGGAATGTCCACCAGAGCCCTTGCCCGTGAATTGAATGTTCATTTCTCTACCATAAGCCGTCTCCAAAGGCGTTTCAGAGAATTTGGCAATACATCCAACCGGCCTCACAACCGCAGGCCACGTGTAACCACACCAGCCCAGGACCTCCACATCCAGCATCTTCACCTCCAAGATCGTCTGAGACCAGCCACCCGGACAGCTGCTGCAACAATCAGTTTGCATAACCAAAGAATTTCTGCACAAACTGTCAGAAACCATTTCAGGGAAACTCATCTGCATGCTTGTCATCCTCATCAGGGTTTCGTCCTGACTGCAGTTCGGCGTCGTAACCGACTTGAGTGGGCAAATCGTCACATTCGATGGCGTCTGGCACTTTGGAGAGCTGTTCTCTTCATGGATGAATGCTGGTTTTCACTGCACAGGGCAGATGGCAGAGCATGTTTGGGATGCTCTGGATCGGCGTATACGACAACGTGTTCCAGTTCCTGCCAGTATTCAGCAACTTCACACACCCATTGAAGAGGAGTGGACCAACATTCCACAGGCCACAATCAACAACCTGATCAACTTAATGCCAAGGAGATGTGTTGTACTGCATGAGGCAAATAGTGGTCACACCACATACTGACTGTACAGTACAAGAAAACTGCACATTTTAGAGTGGCCTTTTATTGTGGCCAGCCTAAGGCACGCCTGTGCAATAATCATGCTGTCTATGATATGCCACACCTGTGAGGTGGATGGATTATCTCGGCAAAGGAGAAGTGCTCACTAACACAGATTTAGACAGATTTGTGAACAATATTTGAGAGTAATATGCCTTTTGTGTACATAGAAAAAGTCTTAGATCTTGGAGTTCAGCTCATGAAAAATGGGGGCAAAAACAAAAGTGTTGCGTTTCTAATTCTGAGGCTCATTGAGATGCCCATATCTCTGGGACTGAACGATGCAGGGCCTTGAAAATGAAGATTTCAAATGAAAAGTTTATTAGGAACTAGAATCTAAAATCATATGCCGATATGTTTAATACTTCTTGAGATATATTCACACAAACTTTGGAAAAAGAATATTTATGGCACTCAGACAGGAATGTTTAATACAGGTGTTTTGACAGAAGGAAACAAGATACATCTCTACTTTCAACATTATTTATACTTCAGACATTCCTCTTTAAAAGAAAAGAAGCATCATATGCAAAAGCACATTGACCCACATTGGGTTGTTGACTGTTGAAAATGTGTACAAATTAACGATTTACCCCTGGTGCCATATTGAAATTTCAATATCTCTGGAACCAAACCACGTAGGGCCTTAAAAATGAAGATGCTAAAAGGAAAGTTTATTGAGACCCAATATCTAAAAGGACATTAAGATATATTTAATACTTCTTGAGTTACAGGCATGCAAACTTTGGAGTAAAAACTTGAAAAGTGCCGTTTGGCTCTGAATCTCAGGTGAAAATTGCCATTTTTAACCCTCTCTACAAAATAGTGAATTATTCAGCAAATATTCATCCATGATATTTAATATTTAATTCGGCTTTCATCACTATACATGTCTATCTTCTTCAGAAAAAAAAATATAGCAAAATATTAGCAAAATCAAAAATTTGAGCCGGGGAAGTTTTTGAAATTCGATTGATTTGACAAGGAAAGACCCTTCTTTCTTTAGAAAAAAACAATATTTTGTTAATCTTTTAAAGTGAGTAAAAAAAGTGAAAGACCTTTGTCAAGAAATCTGAGACCTTTGTCAAATCATTTCTATTTTTCTTGTAACAGCTGCTCTTGACTTGCTAAATGGACATTTACCAAAATCTCCCTGCAGTGTGGGATTTTACACTCATCTACATCTATAATTTACTCAAGGCCAGTTCCAGGGTAGGTTCATGATCACTGTCACTGCAGGACCGAAGTATGATTTTTATTTTATTTATTTATTTTTTTTTGAGTGTGGCCGTAAGACTATGTCTGAGAAATTCAACTTGATGTTGGCCAAGCAGAAGCCAGTGTTACATCACTGTAATGTTGAAGAGATGCCAAACCCTGACAAGCTCTTTACTTAGACGTTCTGCTGAAAGACCTCTGTCTCATGTTTCACCAGACTTCCACATGTCATCTAGTCCAGCAACACAACAGCCTGAGCCATTAGAGCTTGGCAATGTGTAATGTATACTCACACGTCACACACACACACACACACACACACACACACACACACACACACTCCCTCTGAGACACAGTAGAGGAGAATCACTTGTTTCACTCATTCTCTGCTCACTGCTTTGCAATGGTTTGACCCATATAACTTACATTACACACACTCAAGTCATACTTTGACAAACAAAGGAAGCTATCAGAACACATTGTGTCTGAAATAGGCCATACTTTTTATCTGAACCTTTAAGGGAAGTGTACCTTTACATTTTGTTATAGGCTCAGATAGTCTAGCTAATTAAGTCAGTAATTCATAAAACTCTGTCTTAACTAAATCTTTAACTTCTAAACTACATCTCAAGAAAATCAATGGCATGTGTTTTGGGCATGAAATGATCAGGGCTTGTAAAATGTATTGATGTGACTTTGACATAATGTTGCCCTGGAACATCCACAAGCATTTTGGTTCTTCCTACTGAAAAAAACAAAACAAAACACTAATGCTGCCACCATACTAAAGATGATGGCAAAGATGGTGTTGGCTAAGTGTTGGGCCAAACAAATAGAGGATACTTCCTGCCCAATAGCCGAAATGTAGTATCTTCAGACCGCGTTATTTTCTTCCAAAGTCAGTGTACCAATACTGATATTTAGAAGCGATGCTTCTGAATATGCAGTACCACAGCAAAAATATATACTGCTCGGTGAATATATATTTTTACTTGATACTGTACTTGTTGTATTGTGTATTTTGTGAGAGAAGATCAAATATTGAGGGTAAATTGTCAACACAAGCTTCTGTTGCTTACAACAATGAATTAGTGTGTTAGGGTGTAGGTCCTCCCAAACAATTTCCACTCTTCTGGGAAAGCTTTATATCAGATGTTGCAACATGGCTGCAGGGATTGCATCCATTCAGGGATGAGGTCAGGCCTTGATGTTGGCAATGGGTCCTGGGGTTCACGGTTGGCATTCCTGTTCATCTCAAAGGTGTTTAGTGAGCTTCAGTTCTGGCCTTTGTGCAAACTAGTCAAGTTCCTCCACAGCAAATTGTTTTTTAATGGAGATCCCGATTTATGCACAGGGGTGCTGTCATAATAAGGCAAAAAATGGGCCCTTCCCAAACTGTTGACACAAAGTTGGAAGCACACAGTTCCCTAGAATGTGATTGTATGCCGTAGCATCATGCATTAGGTTTGTATTCACTGAAATTAAGTAGCTAACCAAACCTGTTAATTAGAAGGTGTGTTCACATACTTCTGGCCATTCATATATGGTTTATTTGAAAGAGAGTTTATTGATTTGTTGTCATACAGTTTAAACCTGAATAAGTGAGTAAACTGAAGATAATTGAAGTGAAACTGTGAGTCTTTGACAGCCTGGTATGACATGTTCACTAATGGCAAAATGAATGCTCTTTACGATGAATCGTCAGCCTCTGAATTTCTGGCAACGAAGCAGCTCTTACAGCTCCCATGCACTAAAGAACCAATAGGACTGATGAAGTTTGAACACACAGTTTTCTTTGACTTTGACCTGCCACAAATTATTGTTAATATATGTATTGACATTTTAACATTAAATAAAATAACTGTTACCAATTGAAAAGCAAAAAAAAAAAAAAAAGTTGATTGATTGCTTACTGGAACAAGAACAGCAATACAATACAAACATAAACCATGACATAGGAATTAGGGACTTTAACCTGTGTTTGCATTTTTTAACATATTCCTGACATGCTTTTGATAATCATTCACTGATGATTATGAATTTGTGCTATTGAAATAATCTTTAGACATGTAGACATGTTTTAATAACTTGTATGTGTTAAGATGTTATTAAAGTGTCTCATGGGCCTCTTTTAGATTATTCAGCATGTCTGTAAGATTACACAGATGCTTTTCATCTTGTCATTTTTGTAAGGCAGCATAGATAATATCCCACAATCCTATGTGTGCTGTTTGCCTGTTAGTTAGAAAGAACCACAATGGCATCCAATTGAGCACTATGTGAAATTAATAAATGTCCTATTTTTGTTTTTATAATTAATTTCTACTGTGAAACTATCAGTATTTGTTAATTGTATCTAAAATTTACTTGAATTTGTTCTAAAATTAGACATGATGTTTTGAATCCTTGGAAGCCTGTTTGATTGAAGTTTCCTATTACGACAGAGTTTTAGTGCCACGTTAAAAAAATAACAAAAAAGATTACGAGATTAAAGTTGTAATATTTAGAGAATAACGTTGAAGTTACGAGAATAAAGTCGAAATACTACAAGAATAAAGTCAATATTTTGAGAATAAAGTTAAAATATTACGAGAATAAAGTCAAAATGTTATCAGAATAAAGTTGAAATATTACAAGAATAAAGTCGAAATGTCACGAGAATAAAGTCGAAATATTTTGAGAATAAAGTTAAAATGTTTAGAGAATAAAGTTGAAATGTTTTAAGAATTTAAATTGTAGAAATTAAAGTTATAATATTTTAAGAAAATAGCCTATATTGCGCATACAAATGGCCCAAATTGAGAGCACTTTGAGAAATTGTCAGGCTACTGGAATTTATTTGAATATTGTTACATCCGAGCATCCGCATTATCTTACTGGGATGAGGAAGAGTCAATTTTAAGGACTTGCGGAAACAGCTTAATATCAAGAATGTGATATTTATTATAAGACTAAACAGGAACAGCTTTTTATGTTAAAGGGGTCATCGGATGCTAAGTTCACTTTTACATTAAAATTTACATTAATGTGTGTTGGCAGTGTATGTACAAATCTACCCTATAATGATAAAAATCCATGCAGTGGTTTTTAATTAATCTGTAAAAATAATATCCCCTTTTTCAAATCGAGCCATTCTCAGATGCCTGTCGGTGTGTGACGCTCCTGCTCCCACGAAAGTTGATTGACATGAGTGTCTTACCTTAGATCAGTTGTAACAGTCCACCCTCTTTGTTTCGATACTGGAGCAGGGATGTAAGTTAGACAAGAATATCTCAGATTGAGAGGTTGAGGTGTTGTGTTGCTGGATGTAATAATGAACGTAGTGGTCGTTATTCACTCCCGACATCCAAACCGCTGAAGATGCAGTGGATTACATTTGTTTGTGAAGAAATGCGCCTCCCGATCTACATATATCCGTCTATGTTCGCGCGAATCATTCGTGATCCAGCTTCACTTACAGCAGAAGTGAGTATAACTGGTTTGTTATGAATCTTTGCGATCGCCTTTCCTAATAATGTGCTAGTTAGCAAGTTTAGCGGCTAAACGCGTTAAATGTGGCTAAAGTAAACAATCTCTCAGAGTTGCAGAGAGAAGAGAGGGGCGGGGCAAGCAGAGCTCATTTGCATTTAAAGCAGCCTCAAGCAGAATGAGATGATTTTGCAGAGCTTATTTGGAAAGATAAAAAGGGTGTTGTTTTACACTACCATTGAGAATTTTTAACCAAAGTATATTATAGACTTTTCATTAAGACCCTAAAGAATCATATCAACTTGTGAAAAGTGGGCATCCGATGACCCCTTTAACATTAGCTCACACACCCAGTCAACATTCCTTGGGGGGTGCGGTAGCTCTCTTATTTAACCCTTTTTAATACTACCGATGTATGTGAGATTATTAGCAGAAATCATACCATGTGTCATATTCACAGGGACAGTATGCTTGGAAATAACATTTCATGTCTTCAGTTGCATTCGTTATTTGTAGTTTGCCAGCCCCTCTTTATGCTTTTGTTGGCTACTTTTAAAATAAAACAAAGTCTCAGCTTTCAAAGTCAAACTAATTTACAGTAATGTGTTTTTTAAGATCTTTAATGTGGCGTGACAGATCGCTGTATTAATGTGAATTGATTCATTAAATTATACTGTTTTCTTTGTGAAAATTCCACCATCTACTCCACAAAAACATCTGTGGCGTCCAATCTTTCATTCCTCACATGTATTTAATTAAAAACAACGATAAAACGTTCTAAAGGTTGAAGTGGACTGCAACTCGTTAACATAAGATATATTGTTATCTTTTCTGAGGTAGGCTATATAACGTTAAGTGACTATTCACAAGCTGTTTTAATCACGGTATAATAAAGGAAATGGTTGGACATAATATTTAATGTCTTCCATTTATTATTTGTAGCATGCCAGCCACCCAGTAATCATAATAATTTTGTGGTTTGTTGCTTTTAACACAGCTCAGCTTTCAATTTTTGTCAATTTTATCACAAAATACAAATTATAAATGTGTTTATTTCAAGTTTATAGCAAGATATAAAAGTGAAGGAACATCATAAGGCATGAAAAAAAAAGTGTAGCCTAATTTAATGAAACAAATGTCTCATTATTGTAATCGGAAAGATGATTGACTACATGCCTCCTAAACTGAAGCCAATACAGTGATCTGTCACACCACATCAAAGAGTGTGAAAAACACATTATTGTAAGACATACTGTTTGTATTTTACTATAAAACCGACAGAATTTGAAAGCTGAGACTTTGGAATATCTCCCGTTGCTCCCAATCCAGGCCATTTGCTTGTGTAATAGGCTAGAATATACTCTTCAAATATTATAACTTTAATATTGCAATTGCTACAAATTAATTGTAGTAATTTGGACTTTATTTATTATATATTTAGACTATATTCTCGTAATATTTCAACTTTATTCTCGTAATTTCGATTTTATTCTCGTGGCATTTCGACTTTATTTTTGAAATATTACAATTTTAATCTCGTAATCTTAGATTATTTTTTTTTTTTACTTGGCACTAAAACTCGTATCCTATAGGGGTATCTATGTACAGAAATGCTGTCTTTTAAGTCATTTACTGACTGGGTAGCAATGCAGCTGTTTCTGATATAAGCAAAAGTAAAACACCAGTCAGTCATCTGCTTTAAGGCAGACTCAATCCATCTGACATCACTTGGTGAGCTGAGCTGACATTAAGGCATAAAGATATGAAATGTTGTAAAAAAATCTTTTGTTTTGGGGGGGAAACCAAAAAACAAATTGACTGATATGTGGAAACAAAAAAATCTGTATCCTAGGGCTGATTTTCCCACCCAGTGTGAGGAGGTCTATGTGGATAGCATTGTTTTCATTTTTCTCATTACTGTGAAAATACATTTTTGCTGTGAATTGGCCCTTAGGGGTTATGTGAAAAATCTCAGTGTAGTATGGTTTTGTGATACTATTTCAATACCAATTGTCAAATTCTTTATGGAGCTCATGAAAGAAAGTGGGCACGCCTTTGTTGCATTTGTAAGTTGTTGATGGAAGCATCCTGGAGGAAGTGTTTTTAGGGGTTTCACCTAACAAACTCCCTTTAGTCAGCTCAGGAATGTAAATACAGGAGACCACAGGATAGAGTTGCTGAAGCAGAGAATATTTCCTATACTCCCGTCTCGTTGCATTTATATCCATGTGCTTTTGTTGTGATGGGCCGCGCTTTGTCAGTCCCAGATGAGCCAACTCATTCAGCTTAAGTTCTGTACCATTTCCAAGCCCACAGTCAATATTTGAAGAAGGTTTAACCGTAAAGTATGTGGTTTCTTTTTTGTGTGATTTGTTGTTTTTTCACAAATTACTACTAGCTTTATTGCATGACCTAGTGCAGCCACAGAATACTATAAAAAAAAGCATATTACTCACTAATAATGGGTGAAATACTCAATTTTAATTACACCTAACTGTCCTTATCAACACTTTGCAGAAATATAGATATCTTTATAAATATTTTTCTGATATCATTATAAATATTTTACCTCATCTGACATCTGCCCTCAGGTTCATTACAATGCATTCTGAGATTGCCTTATCCATGAAGGATAAATGCATTAGATTTCGTCCAAAATGAGATATCTTAGAAGGTGTTATAATTCACTTTTTGTCAAGAGCGAACATATGATGCCATAAAATACTGTAATGCAGCATTTTACATTGTATTCGTCTTAGAATATCATTAAAAAAAGAGAATGGCATAGAATGAATAAATTACAGCAGAATTGCCCAGTGTGACCGGTAAGCATTGGCTTAATTAGCAGTGTTTTATTTCTCAGATCACCAGCACATGACTGTATCTCTCAAGTGTCTTTTGAGTGGAGCTCTGTGTGTGCTCAGTTTGGAAACTCCATGTGTCCTCTTCAGTAAGAGAGGCTTAGATCAGCTGTGACTGACAGACCATTCTTAACCTCATCAGCTGTGATGGACAGTTCAGGTGGAGTTGAGACCTGAGAGATGTATGGATGGAGACCTTATGTCACATCTCTCACTCTTTGGATCCCCTTTCAAAGCACATCTTCCAAAACATCATTCTTTGCACATTTCAAGGCATTTTATTAAGTAAAAAAGACTGAAAAAGGATTTTATTTGAATTTACTCATGCATACTTTGATGTAGAAAAATATTTTGAAATGTGTTGTACCTCCGATTTGTGAAATGTTCACCTGGCAAAGTGTTTGTCAAAAAGAGTAGATTAAAACCACAATTAACTGTCTGGTTTCTACAACTTTTACCCATGACAACAACAAAAAATTGTAAATAAGAGATTAATTGTGCAGTGTAGAGAGCTTCGTTGATCGTAATGGAAAATGTGTGTGAATTATTAAAGGAGAAGTCCACTTCCAGAACAAAAATTTACAGATATACTTCAGAAATCATTTCAAAATCATCCTATATCGCTGCAGAAGTTCCGACCCAGTCTTTGCAAAGTGAACATGCAAAAAAGATCAAACACCCTTAACAGAAAAGGTAAAACAGCGATATAGGGCGATTTTGAAGTTGAGAGAGAAAATACGATCTGAGTTTTTCGACATACCCTAACTGTCTTGAGCCAGAATACACAGAGTTTAGGCAGAGCAATCCAAGACAAGAGTTTGACATTAAAAGGTATATAAATTGTATTATTTTTATGAAAATAACTGATCGTTTCGCTAGATAAGACCTTTCTTCCTTGGCTGGGATCGTTTACAACCGCATTTGGGATCGTTTGAAGCCGCATTTGAACTGCATTTTTGGAAGTTCAAAATCGGGGCACCATATCAGTCCATTATATGGAGAAAAATCCTGAATTTCTTTACAGTTGAAGAAAGAAAGACATGAACATCTTGGATGACAAGGGGGTGAGTACATTATCTGTAAATTGTTGTTCTGGAAGTGAACTTCTCCTTTAAGAAAGTCTGCTAATGTGATATTGATTTAGGCCAGGGGTCACCAAACTTGATCCTGGAGGGCCGGTGTTCTGTAGAGTTTAGCTCCAACTTGCCCAACACACCTGCCTGAAATTTTCAAGTATACCTACTAAGACCTTGATTAGCTGGTTCAGGTGTGTTTGATTAAGGTTGAAGCTAAACTCTGTAGGATACCGGCCAGCCAGGACCGAGTGTGGCGACCCCTGATTAAGGCTAATACATTAGTTTAATAATCAAGAAGTTAATATTAAGTGACTTATATTGTCTGACTATAATAATATTGTCTGATTTTCGCAACAAAAATAGTCTCAAAGTTCCAGAGTTTTGTTTATAAATGAACTTGCGCTTTTAAACGAATCTGAGTCAATGATTCAAATACCAATTCATAAAGACTGTCACTTACTTGGTTCCTTGAATGAATCAGTCGTTTAAACAAATCAATTGAATGAATGATTCAGTGATAAACTCAGTGACTTGTCGCCACCTACTGGCAGTTTTAATTTGATTTTTAAAGTATCATTTCAGTTATTTAAATCATTTCAATCCATCGGTTAATCATTCCGGATATGAACATTATTATGAAAATAAAACATCCATGTCACCTCTAAGCCTCAATAAATGAAGTTCCAAACATAGGTTCGGGAGGAGCCTAATCATTCAGTCCTGTCAATCATCACTATGAGCCTACATAAGCAGCTCTCATTGCACCGTCCCAGCCTCAGTTCTTCTGGCATACCGACCCCGCCCTGTCACGTGAACAGCCTCCCAGCCCCTCAGCCCGACGAACCTCCGCACTTCTCCAACAATGCTCTGAAAAGCCACGCTTAATCCGGCTCCACTTTAAGCTTTCAGCAAGGGAAATGGAGCTCGTCAACAATGTCCCGCAGATTCGCCCAGCCGCTTCCGTCAAACGTGCTTCTCCCGCCCGGGTATCGTGAATTAGGCATCTGCGCACTACAGCCGCTACAGTTCCTAGCGTTACCCAAATTACAGCTAAACCACTTTCATCCGTAAAATCTAGCGCTCTTAAAATAGATACAGTTGAATGTTTGAGGCACGCTTGCTGCATCAATTCATTTCCCACGAAAACCATCAGAAATTCAGCTCTATTTACCTTATCCGTCGCTCCTTCCGGCGCGGTCACTGCTCCAAGCAAATTCACTTTACATCTTGAAAGTGTTTATAATGATCTCATTTTTAAGCGGTATTCCTAAATGTATAATCTTATTGCATAACTTACAAACTTGCGCTCCTATTCTACAGCGTGCGGTAGTGATAGTCAGGTCAATCTGAACAAACGATCCAATCCATCACGCTCCAGCTGTTAAACAGCGTCCGATTGGTCTCCACATATAATCCCCACTCACTGCATCATAGATTGAGCTCCCTCTGGTCGGATTACTGTTGTTTTTCAAATTATGTTTTTAATTTTGAATCTTCATCGCAGCCTACCCGGATCGTGGAAGTCTCAGCTTTAGTCAAATAGCATGTCACCCACTCCATAAACATTGCTTAAGATCTATACATCGCTTTATATTGTGAATAGGCTTGCTTGATTTGAGATGAACCACTTTACAAATGCGATTATTATGCCTTATATTTTGTTTTGTGAAGTTATAATATAAATCTATAATTTATAATGTAATGTTTTGTGAAGTTATAATCTAAAACATTGCACAAAGCATATTTGGTTTACCGTTTACATTCATGTACGTGGCATTTTTGTAAACTCTTCGATCTCCAACTAAATCAGATTTACTCGGTGCATTTCACTAATTGAGATTTTAATAATATTTATCCTGACTATCCATTGTCATGCTTTTTCAGATCCCCATCAACTAAAGTGGTAATTCCCCTTTTCATCCCATGAAAATGAAGCCCTTCATTATGTTAGCAATGTTTAAAGCCATTGCTAAGAATGACTGGGCACACCCTGTCCACGACTTTGCCCTGGCTATTTTACCTTGCTTCGCCCAAAACACACCCATCTTTGCTCATCTCCATTTTCTTCCTCCTCAGTTGTCTCCAAGGTGGCCCCTAGTGTTAGACTGCCTCCGCAACAAGGAATCGCTCTGGCTGCTCCTTGGTATATCTCTTTCTCTTTTGTTCCTAGAACCTTTCTTCCAGAAGTGCCTTAGTGTGAGGCTGCCTCCTCAACAAGGAACCGCTCTGGCTGCTTCTTTGCATACCTGTTTCCTTTCTTTCTACAACCTTTCTTTCATAGGTGTCCTAGCGTGAGGCTGACTCCGCAAAGATCTTTACAGCCTCTCACATAGCAGCCCCAACCCATACTGCTGCCTGTCTGGGTGTTATCTAACCTTGTTATTTTAAAGAGTCTGAACATGTTACACTGGATTTGGCCCATATTAAGTCTGCCTTTGCAGTAAATTTTTCAATTCTTTCTTTAAACTAACCTTTGGTCAGCAGTGCCCTGCTATTAATTAATAACCCATACACCTCCCTCCTTTTAATACATCCAAAAAATTTCATCCCAGTCATCTGGATTCTCATTTGCCATTTCTCAGCAGCAGCAGCATTGCCGTTGGGCTGTTGTAATCATCGCAATTCCACGATATTGACGAACCAACCACGGAGGATTGCAAGAACCACAGCAACCGCTATATTCGCATGTTTTTTCCTCTTTCCGTAAGGTCATGCCCTTCTTGTTCTACGCCTATACATGAGTTAATGGTAATGTGTACCATGCTGATTTCTACAGAGGTTACGTAGATTTATACTTAACGAGCCCAAGCGGACAGCGAAGGAAAGAGAGATTGACTGAGCACAAACGATTACCCGCTTCCGACCCTCAGGCCAAGTCATATATTCGTGAAAATAGCTTGTCATTCTCAAAGAAACCCTGTCTTGGCATTGTCGCATTGCTGGCCAGCTGAGCTTTCTAAAGTCTCCCTTAAACTTAAATGATTTCAACAGCACCGTGAGCCATCCACCTTGAGATTTCTTTCAGGCAACTGTATGTCTCGCCTCCCTCTCATAGGGTCTGTCTCCCAGCAAATCTTCAGTATGTCTCTGCCACAGCAGTGACATTTCCCACCATTCTTAGATCAGCTCTGCTACTTCTTAGTGACACTGCAGTGATTTATCCTAACAAATCACTTATTTGCCGCAGCAGTGAATTCCCCCCTACAAAAATTTCCAATTTTACTCCCACAGCAGCGATTTCAGACCCATCAACAACTACTGCACTTGCTTTTACTTTCTTCAGTAGAGCTGCCCATAGCTAAACTAAACTTGATAAAACTCTGCACAGTCATTACATGCAATCGAGTCCTCACTGATCAGAATTGAACTGAATAATCATTATTGTTTGCTTCAGCTGAATTACAGCGAAACTTGAATTCTTCTCCTTGACAAATTGGCATCATTTCAATTGGCAATTTCTATCGTTCAAAGCTCTGTTAAAGTGTAGGGGGGCACTTGATGTGACCTGAAATCATCTCTTACATCTCTTACCACTCTTGCAGCAGTCAGTCACCATACTAAGCTCTATTTCTCACTGCCGCAGCAGTGATTTCTCCCACTGGCCCCAGCAGATGTCATACCAAACTCTATTGCTCACCTCCTCAGCAACGACGTCTCCCACCTTCTTGCAGCAGACGTCATACCAAACTCTATTGCTCACTGCCGCAGCAGTGAATTCTTTCACCAGTCTCAGCAGATCAGTATTTCTTCCACTGGTCTCAGAGTAGTTTCCATATTAAAGACTATTTCTCACCTCCGCAGCAATGACATCCCCTCCTCTCTCGCAGCAGACGTTATATTAACCTCCGTTTCTCACTGCCGCAGTAGTGATTTCATCCAGTGGTCTAATAGCAGATGTACTAAAACTCTTTTTCCCCTCCGCAGCAATAACCTCTCCCACTTCCCTTGCAGCTGGCATCATGCTAAATTCCATTTCTCACTGCCGTAGCAGTGATTTTGCGCAGCACTCTTGCAGCACCCTGACTAATCTTCATATATAAAGTTTCTTCAAATTTTGTAAGAGCAGAGATTTCTGCAGCAGTGCTTTCCCACCCCTCTCCTACAGGAGCGACCTCATTTGTTAGCCCTTCATCTGCCTTGTATTAACCCCAACACGGCAACAGGGAACTGTATTCTACACATTCTTGGGGGAGAGGGATAGAATCAGTAAAGGTTTCTCTACTCGTATCACAATCTGCTCTCAGTTGATTGCCCAGCTTGCTGTCTCTTGTAAGCACTTTTTGGGGGTTGAACTCTGCGCTCAAGCCGAGCCTCGGGTTCGAGCCTCCATTAAGGACAGTAGGCTAAGTTTGTTTACCATTGCCCATCAGGACTGGATGGGCAGGCGAACTTGTGAAATGAAGTTCCAAACGTAGGTTCGGGAGGAGCCTTAATCATTCAGTCCTGTCAATCATCATTACGAGCCTATATTAGCAGCTCTCATTGCACCGTCCCAGCCTCAGTTCTTCCGGCATCCCTCCACCTCCCCTTCTCCTCCTCTATTTCTGTTATTCTCCCTCTAGGCATTATCGTAATGGGGGGTTGAACTCTGCACTCAAGCCGAGCCTCGGGTTCGAGCCTCCATTAAGGACAGTAAGCCAAGTTTGTTTACCATTGCCCATCAGGACTGGATGGGCAGGCGAACTCGTGAAACATCTGTAAATATACCTACGGGCTATTTTTATGTTTTTCTGTGCCACCTCTGTAGTGCAAATTAATTTTGTTTATATTGATTACTTTTGATTGGTAACTTCTAATTCTGCCTGTTCTTATTTGATTGTTTGAATTAGAATTTTTTTAAAGATTATACTTATACATTTTTGAATTTGACATAAAAGATGACATACTTTTAGTAAAATAATAGCATTACAAAGGTTTAAAAAAAAAAGCCTAAATCACTAAATCACCAACAGTGGGGGCCCAATAGCAAATTCAGTGCACAGGGCCCAGAAATCCTAGTCATGGCCCTGGATACAGGAAGCATTCTGCTATCTTCAAAATCCCAAATTGTGCAGCTTTACAATGACAAAACGGCTGGGGAAGAATCAAATTCCAAAACAGATCTTTCTGTTAAACCAATCAGTCTTGACTCAATATGTTTTAGTAGTTCACATGTCGTATCTAAAAATATGTGGAAAATCCCAGCCATGCCGCTTTCTCCTTTTTCTGTCATTGACCCGTACTCTCCATGACGACTTGCAAGTTTCAGCAAAGGATAAAAGGATTTCCAGCACTAAAAATTGCTTGCAGTAGCTCTGCTAATTTATTTAAAAATTGGTATCTCTGTACAGCTTATGATCACCTGTTCCTCCATCTTGGCCGAGCTTTCAATGTTATTACGGAAAAGGTGAAGCTAATTGGTTGGTTCTTGTCACATGACCTGCAGTGTGCTTATGGCATCCTGAAAAGTTGAGATTTTTCATCTCGATGCGGTGTAGACGCGCCTGGAAAAAATGAACATGTCGCACCACCAGTGTTGCGATTTAGTGACTTTTCAGACCCCTTTAGCGACTTTTATCAAAAAAAAAGCACCTAGAGACAAATCTAGCAACTTCTTGGACAAACCTTACTTAGTCTCTAAGGCTTGCCGATACTTCTGCATGAGTGTACCCCACTGCTCACACACCTCTTTCTCCTTGTGTCTGATCTGTTCATTGAGTGTCTGAGAGGAGCAGCGCTTTCAGTTAAAATAGATATTCTGTTGCTTCTAACCTGAATGATCGTTTTGCATTTAAATATAGCCAAAATTACAGCACAGCCATTGTCTTTATCTTAAGTATATATTTTTTTGACAATGTCTCGGTTATAAATTAGGATTTTATTGCAGATTTTATTAACAACTTGGAAGAGAGTGTTGGTTGTGTAGTTTTAATGGGGAAAATTCAAAGACTGCATAGATTTATCTGTTCAGTTATGTGGGTTTATTATTAGGGGTGGGAGAAAATATTGATTCTCTCTTCAATGAACATTTCAGAATCGATTCTGAGCTTGTTTTTCCCCACATATGGCACGTGTGCGTGCTAGAAACAATCGTGGCATGCCTAATTGCACACAATATGCCCTGTGAGAGACATGCACATTGCTTGACAGTGTGTGCTTCCACCCGCCGTTATTTCAGTGTTTTACTTTAGATATGCATTCATTTACGCAATTTGGAATGCAGTACGTGTTAATGCAAGAACCTCACGTACTAACAGACTTTCACATGCACATTGTATTTATCCTGAAGCTTGTTTACGGTTGTGGTTAAATGCACTTGCATCTCTGAATACTTTGATGTAAACACAGTCAATTATGTTTTCAGAATAGGACAAAACATCTGAGGCATCATTTATAAAACTCTCCGTTGATTTCTTCCTAAAAGTGTAAGTACGCACAAAAACTAGATTTTGCGTACACACTAAAGTTTTCAGATTTATAAAACAATGCCACAAGAAAAGTGATCAAGCGCATCCACTATAAATATGTCTAAATTCATGTAATTTTTGTTTAACTTCTGCACAATGACTTTATGTAATTTCAGTGCTTAAGTCCACTTCGAGACCAAAAATTTACAGATAATGTACTCACCCCCTTGTCATCCAAGATGTTCATGTCTTTTTTTTTCTTCAGCCGTAAAGAAATTATGTTTTTTGAGTTAAACATTTCAGGATTTTACTCCATATATTGGACCGCTATGGTGCCCCTGATTTTGAACTTCCAAAATGCAGTTTGAATGAGGTTTCAAACGATCCCAAATGCTGTTGTAAATTGCCCCAGCCGAGGAAGAAGGGTCTTATGTTGCGAAATGATTGGTTATTTTCATTTAAAAAAATTTAATTTAAATACTTTTTAATCTCAAACACTGGTCTTGTCTTGCTATCCCTGAACTCTGTGTGTTCTGGCTCAAGACAGTTAGGGTATGTTGAAAAACTTTAGTTGTATTTTCTCCCTCAAATTCAAAAATAATTTCAAAATCATCCTATGTCGCTGCAAAAGTACAGACACAGTCTTTGCTAAGTGAACATGCAAAGAAGATGAAACACCCTCAACAAAAAAGGTAAAACAGCGATATAAGACTATTTTGAAGTTGAGGGAGAACATGAGATGGGAATTTTTCGACAGACCCTAACTGTCATGAACCAGAAAAAAAAACAGTTCAGGCAGAGTGAGACAAAGACGAACCTTTGACATTAAAAAGTATGTAAATTGTATTATTTTTATGAAAATAACCGATTGTTTCACTAGATAAGACCCTCAAAAAACTGTTTCTTTATGGCTGAAGAAAGAAAGACACGAACATCTTAAATGACAAGGGGGTGAGTACATTATCTGTCAATTTTTGTTCTGGAAGTGGACTTCTCCTTTAAAAGGGTCATCGGATGCCCATTTTCCGCAAGTTGATATGATTTTTTAGGGTCTTAATGAAAAGTCTATAATATACTTTGGTTAAAAATTCTAAATGGTAGTGTAAAACAACAACCTTTTTACCTTTTTACTCGCCCCTCTTTTCTCTCTGTGGATTGACGAGCCTGTTTACTTTGGCTGCTCAACTTGCTAACTAGCACATTATTAGGAAAGACGATCATAAGATTCATAAAAAAACCCCTTATACTCACTTCTGCTATAAGTGAAGCTGAACCATGAATGATTCGTGTGAACATAGACGGATATATGTAGATCGGGAGCCGCATTCCCTTCACAAACAAACGTAATCTACTACATCTTCAGCGGTTCAGATGTCGGGAGTAAATGATGACCACTACGTTCATTATTACATCCAGCAACACAGCACCTCAATCTGAGATATTCTTGTCTAATTTACATCCCTGCTCCGGCATTGAAACAGAGAGGGCAGACTGTGACAGCTGGTCTGAGTTAAGACGCTCATGTCAATCAACTATTGTGGGAGCGGCCTCTGTTGGTGTGACACCACACCGACAGGCATCTGAGAATGGCTCGATTTGAAAAAGGGAAATTATTTTTACAGATTAATTAAAAACCACTGCTTGGATTTTTATCATTATACGGTAGATTTGTACATACACTGCCAACACACATTAATGTTCAAACAACATGTAAAAGTGAACTTAGCATCAGATGACCCCTTTTAATGAGAGTAAAGGTGTAATGAAAACTATGTTTAAAATCCTTGTTTACTTCATTACTTTTCTCACTACAGAAAAAAGAAAAAAAGAAAAACCCATAACTTAGATGGATACTTAAAACACTCTTAGATATTTAAAGTACTTTTTGTTTATCACTTGTAATTGTCTTTTTCCTCCTTTATTACTTAATATTTGCTTATATGTTTTGAAGCTATATTTAGTTGGTTAAATTGTCAACAATTGTTTTGATTTATTATTAATTTGTAATTATTTTAAAAAGTAGCCTGCTTATATAATCTAATAAAAATGTACAAAATAAATTTGATATAAAATTTATCTGAAAATGTAGCTATGTGCTGTAATATTGAAAAATGTGGATGCAACGCATCGTGATAATAATAATAATAATAATAATCGAATCGAATTTATACCCCTGTTTTTTAAAAGTAGCCACTTTTATAAACCAGCCCTATTTTTTTCTTAAATTGACGCAACCCATGCTGTGTGTGTGTGTGTGTGTGTGTGTGTGTGTGTGTGTGTGTATATATATATATATATATATATATATATATATATATATATATATATTATATATATATATATATATATATATATATATATTAGGGCCGTTTGATTTCTGTGATGCGGAAAACGTGGACGAAATTGCGGAATCCAGTCATAAAAACGGAATTTACTGAATAAGGCGGAATGTCATGGAATTTGTCCAAGTTTTAATTAATTAATTAAAAAGAGGTAATTACACTTAAATCAAACCGCAATATGGACTAGTATCTGTAAATATTACGCTTTTTTACTGTTTCAGCGTCTGTCGTCTCGCTAAATGAGGACATAAATACATGAACAGTATCTGCTGAGAGTCACTTCATGAGCATTTGACCATTCCATTTTAGGAAAACTAGCGTCATATCATATACACACAGAAATTTAAAGGTAGACATGGCAACCCGTCAACCCGGTTTGACTTGAAGACATTGTGCCTGATAATCACACAACATTTATTTTTTTTTTTATTTTAATAGTAAATTCCCCTTTGTTTGCCATAAAAAAGTTTGCTTAATTTTCAATAATTAAGATATAAATGAAATTTATGTTTTATTCCTTCATTTGATAACCAGAACATTTTAAATACACAACACAGAATTTCTGGGGGGAAAAAAAAAACTTTCACAAGGCTATTTTAAGAATAAATTTGAATAAATTAAGTGTGCATTCAAACAATTAGACATGCTAAAACACAGAATTTGATAACAACAAAACATATGGTGAGAAAAAATAAAACATTTTATTTATGCCCCTAAACATGTAATTTTTGTTAAACCTTTATTAAATTGATGTGAAATTGTTTAAGTTTCATGATTTTAGTGAATTAAACATGCTCTTTAATTAATACAATTTAATTTAACCATTAAAAAGGAGTTGAGAAAAATTTAAATGGAAAAAACTGAATTTGGAAAAAAATAAAATGGATTTCATAGGGCCCTATATATATATATATATATATATTATATATATATATATATATATATATATATATATATATATATATACATAGAAAGGAAAAAAAAAAAGAACGGAAGAGATAGATGTCAGTTGATGTCAGAATCCCCATTTATATGCGGATGTCTGCTCCTTTGAGCAGAATTCAAAACTGTTCTTTGTTCAGAACTGAACAAAAACTTTGGCATTTTGAGTGGAGAGTGGATTCTGGTGAACTGAAATGCCTCTGATTGCGTTCTAAAAATCAACAGATATATCTGTGATTTGGCTGCAGTGTTCAACACTGCAAAAACGTAGTGCAAACACAAATACATGTTGGTTTCTGCCGCGAGGCGGCTGCCGCTTACTTTCGTTTTGTTGTTTATGTTTATTTAGTGTTTAAAGTTAAGTTTGCCGGTTTCCCGCTTCCTTCTCCCCTGAGTCTTGTACTTTGTTACATATGTAATGGAGGCCAGGGGTAGGTCACTCCCTTGATCTCAAGAGAGCTGTAGACTTTACCCTCCCTTGTTAGTGTGCCTGCCACCAATGCCGGAGACCTGGGTTCGAGTACCACTCGGAGCGTGTGCGAGTAGAACCTGGGGGGTTACGTTGGTGCCGTGACCCGGATGGGAGTGAGGTTTAGGGGGTGAGTGTAACGGAGGCCAGCGGTAGGTGCTGTGCAGGTAAACCTCACTCCCCTCGTCTCAAGAGATGCACTAGCGACTGATGCTAGTGGCTGCAGTCTTTAGTCTCCTTGTTAGTGCACCCGCCTCCCATGCCGTAGACCCTGGTTCGAGTACCGCTCTGATCAGGTGCGAGTAGGACATACACATACATTTATACGTTTTCCTTAAATCATCCTGGTGACCCATTTTTTAAGGCTTGGTCGCGACCCAGGATTTGAAAACCACAGTACTGGGTAATAAGAACTGTAACTCAGACCTCATTTAGATAACTAGTCCCATCTGAATAGGGCTATAGATACAATTAATAATTTCATCCAGTTTGTGAAGTTTCGGCTGGTTAGCATGAGCAGGTAGCTTTGCCGATACCTTAATCCAGCCATTACACTGTGCTATGTTTGATCAAAAACTTCGAATCATCTCATGTATTCAAGCAGAGCTATTCAGAAGGACTCAAATCTGTTCAGATACACACCTCTTTGATCAGTTTATATATGTTGTTATAATGCATGAAGACATAAACCTAACACTCAGTTATGGCCATGACCTCAGCTTAACAGATCAAAAGTAAGTGTAAGTGCTGAGAGGGCAGAACTCATATGTGCCCTAAAGGTCAAAGACCCTTAGAACAGCCCCCTATAATCCTCACAGCAGACACTCATGGTGCACCTAGCTGCTTTTGTCAAAGGAATTCTTATCTAAGTGCTTTTGTGCTGTGTGTGTTCTGCATGCTGTTTCTAATGCATGTCATGAATTCCAGGGGTGGGCTACTGTCAGTGCAGGTCAAGAGAGGTCAGCACAAATGGCCTTATTTTAACCACCTAGATTCTACAACAGTTTAAAAAAGGGGTGTCACGCTTTCTGCCAGCTCAAACTGACGCCAACAGCGTGGCGGCTGAGCTCGTGCGTCGTGCACAGGACAAGAGAGCCTGATGGTCTACTGTTTGCCCACGGCAGTGAGATGGAAAGGTTAAAAGCCTGCCCTCCCAGGGAGCGAGCTTTTAAAGCACATAGAAAGTGCTGTCGGGCGATGAGCTGATAGGAGCACAGACAGAGAGAGTGTGTGAGTGACAGTCAGACTGTGTGTGTGTGTGTGTGTGTGTACTGGGGGGCCAGACACTTAATCTAAGTGCTCGGCAATCAAGCATTACCGCGGGTCAGTCACCTGTGTGAATGCAACTCACTGTGGACACACAAAACACTAAACCTGAAACAGATCATGTTGCTAAAGACAGAGATAAAACAGAAACCAATCGAAGAAATGATAAAGCCATAAGCTCTGCATTAAGGAGCCTTGTTAACTGTGGTAAAATCACTCAAATGCACAGCTTTGAGTGCATTTTTGGTATGGCTGGATAATTCATTGTAATAAAACCGATATGGAATAGTGCGATTGTCGAATCACAAAGGCTGTGATTTGATTAAATAAATATATGCTGCACGGAACCGTGTTTGTTTACACATGAACTGCGCATGATCCGGTGTTTTCAGTGTCTTAGATTGGCTCAGATCACAGTACATTGCTGGTCCACACAAACTCCATCTCTACATCTGCTCTGAGTTTGGGTCGCTTATAACGTGCATTTGGAAACACAACATGCGCCAACCATCTTCCACTTCGACTTAAAATGAGAAGCGCTTATAAACCAGCTGTTGTCAACGGAAGAAAACTTTAAGGTTTTCCTGTGGTCTTCCACTAATGTAAATGTTTTGCAATAAGTATATACGTTTAGCCATGAGTATTAGTTTTGTAATTTTACAAGTGTCTTATAAAATACAAAAGAAATAGTCATTATTATAAGGCTTATATTATAAATATCTTATATTATGAATACTTGTTTATTTTATTTTACAGTGAATATTACAATAGTAATATTGTAATATTCTTGTAGTATTGCAATATTTCTTTTTTTGTTTTCATTTTTTTCCCCCCAGAAAAGTCAGTTCCATATTTCATAAAAAAATGTCACCATAATTCTTATTTTTCAAAAACGGCAGCAGGATCAACTATGAGAAAATGAATGTTTAAGAAATTAAAGATCTAAGCCTCAGAAGGCTCTGTGTTACAGTAATTGTATACAGACAATGAGTGTTTTTTTAGTGTTATGGTTCATTTGTGTTAAGTGTATGTTATTTACAGGTTGCAACGTAGCAAGCAGTTGGATTAATGCATTAATAGAATGTGTAGAATTTTATAACAACTTTGACTCTGGTTCCTCCAATAAGAAATTAGAATCAAAACTATCTTCTACAAAACGGTCATTTAAAATATGATTCTCATGCGTAAGGTGGAATGTATTTTTATTTACCTCTAAAAATTGTGAAATATAATGTATAAAGAAAATGAAGTATGTTTTTAGGATCATTAATATTATTGGCATTGCATTAATTCTTTGCTTGTGATTTTGATTTAAAAGTGAATTAACACAATAACCAGACTTCCATCTTCTGCCAGTATGGTTCATTTAGTTGGCTGTTTAGTGTTATTGTAATGGTTTGTAGCAACTTTCCTAAATTAATATAAAATGTAATATTTATTTTGTAGCATACGCCTAAAGGCATGCCTTAATTCATTACATACATTATGTTTCTTATTGTTTGTTTGACAGGCAGTGGCTGCGAGTCAGTGGTGAGATTCTCAGCATTTCTGAATGGCCACTATCCTCCAGCGGATATGTGTGGAGATATCGCCGTGTCCTACAGCTCAGCTACAGGTATGAGCTCCTCATGAACACTCCCACGCTCTGTTTGTCTGACTCCATCTCTAAGCTCTGGAACACATTACCCTCTTTCCTCACTTCTTTAAGCCCTTTTACTCATTTCAAGATGTCTGGATGTTTGCCAAAGCAGAAAAAGCAGCAGAAAGGCTGCGTTTGTCCTGGCGTTTCTCTTGGATGGTGTCTGTGTTGGCAGAGACTGCTGGAAAACTTCCTGAAAATATCCGGGAGTTTCCCTTTTCTCTGGCTCTCTTTTTCTTTCTGTCCTTCTGAAAATAGTGAGTCTGTTTTACACATTAGATCGCAGGTACATAGGACTGCACACACACACACATGCTTGTCTAGCTTTCTAAATGAGGATATACCATAGACTTCTACTGTTTTTAGATAAAGCTAATTAGAATGACTAAAGACTAACCCAAACTGTATAAGAAAATGTTTGAAATTTTCCAGAGGGAGGTTTTGCCATATTTAGCTGACTTATAGGGTGTAACTTTGTGTCCAAACTTTAGCAACAAAGTTAAAGTATAAAAAACAGTGTTTAATATTCTCTATAATATTCAGCATAGTATGGTATAAAGCTAATTATAATGACTTTTTAGAATTAAACACACACATGCACACACACACACACACACACACACACACACACACACACACACACACACACACACACACACACACACTCTTAGACCCGGGGAAACCCCACTCTGTTGGTTGTAGTGGCACTCAGTTTATTTTACTCTTTCTGTTCAAATTTTCTCTCATTCTCACACACACACACACATGCACAAAGGGCACCCTCTATGCTGGGAATTTGTATATGCAGTAACAGGCACTAAGGATCTGGATCTGGATTCATGAAAATCTTGTTCAAAAATATATTTCTTAAGATAAATTCTGAGAAGTTTGTACAAATGTTTATAAGCAATACTAATCTTCAGAAGAAGTTCTTACAATTCTTAAAAAAAAAATGCTGATATATTTTCTTATTAGAACATCTTATTTTTTTCTTAAGAAGAAAATGACTGGCTTGTTCAAATCAGTAAAAAACACTTTAAACTCTTTAGACTACTTGTGCAGTGCACATACTAGTAGTATTAGTGTGTATTTTATGTAGCTTGTGTTATGTTGTAAGGCTTAATATTTGAAACCTTACAAGTTCAATAAGGGCCAGATTTACTAAACAGGGCGAATTAGCATTAGAGTGCAATTCCAAAAAAGCCGATGGGAGGGGAAAACTCTGTGTGATTTACTAACAATGCGCACATTAAAGAACACAGACACAGCCAGATCATTTCTATAATAACCAACGCAATCAACAAAGAGCAAATTACCGCCTGCTTTAAAGGACAAGTCCACTTCCAGAACAAAAATTTACAGATAATGTCCTAAATTGTGTTATTTTTATAAAAATAACTGATCGTTTTGCTAGATAAGACCCTTCTTCCTCTGCTGGGATCGTTTACAACTGCATTTGGGATCGTTTGAAGCTGCATTTAAACTGCATTTTGGAAGTTCAAATTCATAGAAGTCACCATAGAAGTCCACTATATAAAGAAAAATGCTGAAATGTTTTCCTCAAAAAAACATCATTTCTTTATGACCGAAGAAAGAAAGACATGAACATCTTGGATGGCAAGGGGGTGAGTACATTATCTGTCAATTTTTGTTGTGGAAGTGGACTTCCCCTTTAAGACATGCTTTTTTTTTTTTTTAAGGCGCTAAATAATGGTGCAAATACCAGTAATTTGAAGGGCACAAATGTTAGTAAATTGCATTGGGTGATTCATTTTAATACTCTCCTCCCATACATTTTGAGTCTGAAAAGGGAAACTCCTGGATCAAAGACAAAAAAAGGTTTAAGCATAAAAACAGTGTAATACTGCTTTAAATTGTTGTTGTTTTTCAGTTTAATTTAATTGCATTTTTGTTTTTGCTTTTCTGAGCAAAAAAGAAATATCATACATTTTTCCCTAATTTACAGAAGATACTCACTAAAATGTAATTCAGTGTAACAATCTTGTCAGGCATATTTACAACAGAAAATCAATTTATGACATATTAAAAGATGAATTACTTTGACCCCAAATACTATTTAGTTGTAATTCTACATTTTTAAAATTTGCCACTATCCTAGGTTTTGCCCATTTATAAGTAAGAATTTTTAACCATTTAAAACACAATAAAATTTAATATGCTCCCTTATTCTTTTATATATTTTAATATGTACAAGTCCGAATAAGCATGTCGTTTGAATTTTTACATAAACGTTGTGTTATATTGAATGACAATATAACATTATTTCAACCAAATTTTGACATTTTATTCTCCAAAAACTTAATTGAAACCTTAAAAGTAGACACTTTACTTATATTTAATGTGCTTTCTATTTGAAACCTTACAAGTTCATTTAAGGGCCAGATTTACTAAACTGGGCAAATTAGCATTAGAGCGCAATTCCATAAAAGCGCCGATGGGAGAGGAAAACTCTAACAATGCGCACATTAAAGAACACAGACACAGCCAGATGAATATAACATAAACATGAACATGATCACTTTTGTACATTTCTTTTGATGTGGGCCTCTTAACGTCCTTGACCCTCTTACAGTTGCATATTTAATAAGCTCATGCACAAAAATAACTGAGTCTGCGGCTTTTCAGCGCTAATTCTTTACTGTGCGTCTTGAGTAAATCCTGACAGTACTATTTTAACGCCAAAAGAAGGTTTGTGCTGCACAAGCTGTTGGTAAATCTGACCCTAAATGTCTTACCTTTGGGGATTTAAGACAAGTTGTAGATATCCTAACTTTAAGAGGTTGTTTATGATAATTTTTAAGAACATTCTCTTCAGAAATTCAAATAGAAATATTTCAGGAATTCCTTTTTAGAATATTCTTGATTTTTTTGTGAATACAACTGATTCTTAACTTTATTCTTAGGTTAGTAAATATGAAGAAAACAGGAGTTAAGAATAATCTTAGGAATACTCTCAAATCCGGTTTTATAAGATATTTATGATACAAGTTAAACATATTCTGCATGTTTACGTGTGCACTGAGCACTGGAGTAGTTTTGCATTGGAGATGGTTGTGTGGAATGGGAAGAATTTGTGTGTGTGTGTGTGTGTATGTGTGTGTGTGTGTGTGTGTGTCGCCCATGCAAGCCTGTAATTACTGTCCTAATCACTTGCTCCTTCCACACCTCAAAAAAACACTCACACATACATACACACAAAGGTTAATTGTAGCGCTTTGAAGGTTTTAATCCAGCTTTCATTGCTTTCATGTTCAGACCCTCACTGACAGTAAACACATCTCCCCAGAATAGTTCAAATGCATTTAAAGCACTCAAATCTGGATCAAGACATAGTGAGGATGTTTTGCAGAACAGTATACTACTGTTGCCATAAACCAGAAGTAATATCATCCACAATATCTTGTTGGCTTGTATATTTGATTGAACTGCCAACATAAAAGTTTTTAACAAAGAATTATATTACATTTGTTTCTGAGATAACTGGATGCCACTCACTGAATTAAACATGCAACGCCTTGAGACCATATGACAACAATGTAGCAAACGACAGTGGATATTGCATGTTTCATAATGTATGTACTGTGCAGGACTGTAGGCAATGTGCACTGTGAAAAACAGTGTGCAGATTTGTATTTGCGTCTTTTATACAATTTTACGATTTTTAGAACAATGTTAGAACAATGCTTTCACCGTTCAATTACACTATTGTTTGGAACCTGTGACTGCAGAAAGCTCTAGTAAGCTTCATGTGGAATCATTAAATACTTTTTAAAATGTAATTTCTGTTAAGTACCAATAAGAGTGCAGTGTACGGTTTAAAGTGCACAGTTTTCTGAAGATTTCTAGCACAGAAAATGTGCTAAAAGTGCACAGACTCTCTATGTGGCTTAGATGGAGCAGTATTTGTGTAGTAACAGCAGGAATAGCTCTTGAGAACATGTGGAATGCAGAGCGTGTTTTTGGGAGTGTGGTTTAGATGACTGATGTAGCCACCGCTTAAAGTGCCTTTTCTGGGCAGTAATGGCTGTTTCTCTCTTTAAGTAAACAGAGCAGTCGCTGCTGACATAGAAGATGAGGTTAACTGGTTAGGGTGAGTTTTTGTCAGAGGGTTGGCGATGTTTACACAGAGATAACTTGAGCTTTACGCAAATGGAGCGGGAACTCTGAGGGGAGACTAATGCTACATTTAGACCTGGAAGTAGAGGTGTATCTCAAACACTTTCAGCTTATAGGTCATATTTCATAAAGTGTGTTGCCGGTCAGAAGCATTCAGTGCAACAGCTAACATTGATTTCAGTAAAAGCCTTTTGGATGAATCTCACGAAAACAGGCCCAGGTCAGATTTCACTGTAAAACAGAAAAAACAAATTATATTTTGAAATTATATTTTAAAATACACTAAAAACAGTTACATTGTGAAATATTATAATTTAAATGAAATATTTTCTCTTTAAATAAAATATAAGTTGTAATTTCTTTCTTTGAGAGCAATGCTGAATTTTCAGCCATTATTGATAAATAGAGTTTCATCAAGGAATCTAGAACAGCATTTATTTGAAAAGCAGTTCAAATAAATACAATTTAAATCTCTTTACTGGCACTTTAGATTAATTTAATGTGTCTTTGCTAAATAAATGTATGATTACTTTTTGATTTACAAAATAAGAAAAATGTACACATCTTCATTCTGTTCAAAAGTTTTCACCCGCCCCCGGCTCTTAATGCATTGTTATTCCTTCTGGAGCATCAGTGAGCCATTTGAACCTTCTGTAATAGTTGCATATGAGTCCCTCAGTTGTCCTCAGTGTGAAAAGATGGATCTCAAAATCATACATTCATTGTTGGAAAGGGTTCAAATACACAAAAATTCTGAAAAACCAAAGAATTTGTGGGACCTGAAGGACTTTTCCGAAGGACAGCGGGCAGTTTAACTGTTCAGGACAAACAAGGGGCTCATGAGCAATTATTACAAACAATAAACAAAGAGCTCTGGGTCATTCAGGTAACAACACAGTAGCCGCTTAAGAATCAAGTGTATGTAAACTTTTGAAAGGGGTAATTTCTATAAATTCAATTATTTTCTGTTGTGGACTGTGTGTGAAATGTCTTATTCAGGTCAGTAGTAAATAAAAAAATAATATGCATGTTGTATGGTCCCTCTTCTTTTGGTAAAACAATCAACATTTTGGAGATTCTGCAAGGTGTATGTAAACTTTTGACTTCAACTGTATATATATTATATATGATTTTTAGAAGTGTAGTACTGGAATACATTTATTTCTCTTTTTTATTATTTCTTTCTTTAAATTAACATTAAACGTGTTCTTTTGTTATACATTTAGTTGGTTAAAAATAAATAGTGGATGTTTTTGTTGTTACTTTGAATGTTTATATAACATGAAATTACTGTATCAGTTGTTTTTCTGTACTGCAGTCACCCCACCTGCTCCTGTAGTATGATTCATGTGTCAGTGTGAATGTGTAACTCAGATATTCTGTTCTTCTTCTTTTTTGCTGCCAACCTTGTCAGAGCTCAACCCTGCAGGTGAGTGACAAAAATGACCTCAGAACAGGATATATTTTCCTGTCATCAGTTGTAATTGCCAATATTCAGCTTTAGGCAAACACTATAATATGCAAACTTGCTCATAAAAACATACACACAGCACAGGGCGTTTATAATTCACATCCACTGCAGTAGTTGATGTGTCCAGTAGGGGGTAGGGGGTGACAGCATCATACAGGTGATTTTATTCCCCATCTGACAGATAGGAAAGTGAGTATATGTCATGTCCTTCTTTGCTGTAAAGCAGCGATTCCAAATCTTTTTTTTGTCAGCCAGATCCCTTAGACATAAACTATGTATCCTCTGAGATTTTTTATTTCAATAATTTAACAACACATTTGCATGTTCACGGTTTTCTGATGTCGTATTATGGTCAAGCAAACAGATAAATGCAAGTCAACAGATAAAAAGTGTAACTGTTTAAAATTGTTTTTGTTTGAAAATTATTTTTATATAATGTATAGAGCCTGCGAGACTTGGCCAAAAAATCATATTGTGATTATGTTGTCATATATTGCAATATGAATTGCAATATGAATTTTACTTTGTAGCTGGACATTAAAGTGGACTTAAACCTATTTTAAGTTGTGATAGTGTCTCAGTCCACATTGCATTCACATGTTTTTTGGAAACCAATCAAATTTAATAATAACAAGAATAGTAGTAATAATAATAATAATAAGTATTATTATTATTATAAAAATATAGATTTAAAATCTAATTGCATCAAGTTGTGATAATATAAAAAAATCTTAAATTCTTCACATTCAAAACCTCAAGATTTTATATCAGTGAAATGCTGTCAACTTCTGCCCATTATGTGGATATATAAATAAGGTGTACCTAGCTCACATTGGGTTCCCAAATGAAAGTTAAACTCAAAGCACATTTACTATGAACCATGCTGAAATGCTAAAAACATGAGATGAATACAGTGCGCGCATGAATGCAGTGCTGCCCTTCATTTTGAAAGAAGCAACTCAACAGACTATATAATTAAATCGCAACATTTACTTTGATAATCGCTATATCACAATGCCACTATTATTTTATTTCTTCAAAAAACCCCATTTGGGAAACCTGCTCTCAAGTATGACATTAGCTCAGTGGTGTATGGCCCTGCAGTACAGGTTTAGATTACCTAAACAGACATAACAGGAAAGCATTACCGAAACTCCAGATGCACTGATCCATGACAAATACTGATTCCATGTGTTTGTGAACAGTACATAGGTACTTGTCTATTTTTCCAACATCACTGATCTTTTATTCCTTTTTTCAAGCTCTCAGAGAGTCTTCTCTGCCTCATCATTATTTCCAAAAAGACTTGTTCAGTTGAGCTAATTTTGGCTAAAATATTAAAGAATAGTCTGAAGATGTTCACTGTTCACTGTGTGTTTGAGTGCTTCTTGTCTTTACCTGAAGGACTTGTGCAATGACTTGTCTTTGTGTTTGTGTTCACTCTGTCAGGAATCCCTCGAGTATCTCAGTGTAAATTCAACCTGCCTCTTCGGTTAGTGTGCTACCCCTCTGCAGCTATCAAAAATGCCAAGTACAAGATCACTGTGGACACCAACAAACCTCCTGTCAACCTCAACGAAGTCTTCCCAGGTACCACAGCCAAAGATATTTTTTGTAATTCTATTTTATCCAAGCCATCTCTGAAAATTATGGATGAATCATACAAAAACAAATTGCATCACATATCACCTCAAGCTTCCTTTGCCAGAAAGCCAACCATCAACCATAATCTTTATGTCTATTACCAACACTACTATTAAGTTAAAATGAATATAGGAGTCATGGGTTGAACTTAGGCAAATACTCATTTTGAAGATTCGTGGGGGTGCTACAACAGCAACAGCTGTAAAAGTAAACATAAGTATATGTTTTATATATATTATTAAACATTGTATATTTCGATGCGTGTGGCTGATATTTAGTGGGTGTAGTATAAGGCCCCGATCAAACCGAACCGTTTTTTTAGGTCTGAAAACGAAAGAGCAGTGCGTTGTGTTTTTTTGTGTTGCTAGGCAACCATCAAATCAGCAGTCCTGTCAGTCTAATCAAAGGATTATAGCGCGAGCTCTCTAAAATTTTGGCTTTTTGCTCTTAAGTAAAAAACAAATTAAAATTGTTTTTGCTCAATTTTGCCGATGCAAATATTACATATGAAGCCAAAGCAGAATTGATCCCGCCCCCACTTAGTTACTGTTGCTATGTCCGAAAAACAATGTGGCTCTCACATTACACATCATGTTCTCACGCAGTGAAAAATACGTTGTGAAACGTGCTGATAGACAACACAGAGCAGGTTACTTCTGGTGTGAAACAAAGTCTCAGCTTTAAAATGGTCATTTTTTAAGAAATTCAGACGATAAATACCATTTTGTGGCTCTTTAATGTGTCGTGGCAGATCACCATATTGCCTCAGTTCAAGCAGCACATGTGAAGTGATTGTCTTTTCATCTTTACTTAAAGCAGAAAGTGAACATGAATGAACATCAGAACGTATTTTATTTAAACCGTAGAAAGACATTATCACACACCATTGTTCAAGTTTAAGTCCACCAGAGTTAATCTACTCTCCTGTCTGTTTTGTTTGGCGGATTCGGCATTATGATAGGTCAGATCGTCTATCAATCAAGATCTTTGCGAACGATTAATTTTATATGTCTCCAAGGAACACACAGTGGTGATTCATTTCCGAATGAATCTGCGTTTTGAACGTATCAGATGAACCAATGATTCAATGGCCCATTTGTAAAGAGTGCCAATTATTTAAAGGGGTCCTATTATGCTTTTTCACTTTTTGAACTTTAGTCAGTGTGTGGTGTGTATCTTTGGGCATAAAAAAGATCTACAAAGTTACAAATCTCAAAGTCCACTCCAAAAGGAGATATTTTGTTTTTAAAAAAATCCCTTTTCAAAAACTACAACGAATGGCTCCTTTGGACTACAACGTTTGTTTTCCGCATACAATGCGTCACAACACGGACTACTAGAATATCATCAAATGAAACACAAGCATTGACTAGAGTAGCCGATTCAGAGCTGTAATGTGCCGCAGACGTGTGCAGTACAGGGGGTCGAAACACATGCCGAAGCTGCGGTCTACTCTGGTTGCCGCGTCGGAGCCATAACGCGCCACAGACGTGCGCAGTGTGTGGTAAGAGATTTATTCATCATACAGTGTAGATAACGTTAGCTTCACTTATAACGTGAGTGTTTTTTAAAATGCATAAACTTGCACTAGAATAGGCTAGGCTAATCAGTGATGATGTTCTTTGATAATGTTAGGCTGCTTTTAGCCTTATGCTGGAGCTGGTTTCGGGCAATGAAACTAAGTATGTAAATAATTAAATACATTAGCACAATAATATCATGTATTGGCGATCTCTCAGGCTGGTGATAGGACCCAACAGTGTATTATTTACTCACCCTCCATGCATCCTAGGTGTATATGACTTCCTACTTTCAGATGAATGCAATCTGAGTTATATTACAATTTGCTTCACATGGCTCCAGGGGATTAATAAAGGCCTCCTGTAGCGAATCGATTTGTTTTTGTAAGAAAAATATCCTTATTTAAAACGTAAGATTCACTTTAATCTAGCTTGCGCTAACAGTTGTACACAGTTGTGTACAGTTGTAATCGAGTCATTTGTGCCAGGTTTTTTGAACCACCAAGCATGAAAGCATGTTCTAGTACACCCCCAAAACAAAATCATGCATCTGTTAAAGAGCATAATAGGACACCTTTAATTAGTAAATGAATCAGTAGTTTGAACGAATTGAGTGAATGAAGGACTCAATAACTACATTAAGACATTTACCGCCACATACTGGCAGTCTTAGTTTTTGTTAAATTTTGAGTATTGTTTCATTAAAAAATTGTTTCGTATATTTCATATTTCCATATTAATAAAAAATCTGAAAAGGTAAAAAAAAAAAAAAAAAAAAAAAAAAAAGAATAAGGGATAGTTTACCCAAAAATTAAAAAAGAAAGAAAACAAAAAAAAACAAGAAGAAAACAAATTCAAATCTACTTTTTGTAATATTTTGTAAATACTTTTTGTATTTAAATGATCTTTTGGGAGCAATTTCTCAGCCAACTTTGATGTACAATTAATTAGGTTAATTAATCACCACATGTTGTAATTAATTAGATTAAAAAATGTAATCGATTGACAGCCCTAGAAAATATATTTTTATGGGAACATAAATTTGGCTAACACTGAAAACATATCCAGTAAAAGTATAATTATGTTATTATATGCAGTATTATTATACAGTATAATTGCATTAGTGTAATTCCCACATTTCACATGTTATTGGTGAGCAGTGGAGTCAGTGTTCTGTTATCTGGATGAGTGCTGTAGACAGGGCTTGGAAAAGCATTTTTCTGAGATAATGTGAGGCCTGAGCTTTGGTCAGATAAGGAACAATCCGCTGTGCTCCGGCGTCCTGCGTGCTGATAAGAGACTATCTCTGTCTGACATCCGTTCAGCCACTCTGCATGAGAATCAGAAGCCATCAGGAGGGACAGACAGACAGAGACAGAGACAGCAAGATGCGCCTGTGTTCTTGGGGAAAAGGACACTAAAAACAATTGTAGTTTTTGGATATGCACTACCCCAGCAGGGTATTATGAATGTCGTTCAGTACCCTGGAATACAATAACCATGAAGGGCATTTGGACACTTGGGACAGCAAAACTTTAAAATGTGTGGATATCATTCCATTATATAACAAAATATCAAAGTTTTGGTCACTGAAATGAAAATTTCCAAAATTTCAGTAGTCCACATTCCACTTATTTCTCCATTAAAACAATTAATTAAGTTTTAATTTATGTTCCTGTAATATATTTTTCTTTCAAAAAAATAGTTGGATTAAAAATAATTTTGTACCAATTTTGGCAAAAACTATTTTAAGCGTTTTATGTTAATAGTTTTTTAATTTTAATATCATTTTTTTTTTATTTAGTTAATAGATAATATATAATCATAAGCTGTCAATTACTTCACTTCAGCACAAGCTCCATGAATATGTGTGCACAGTGAATCTTTAATTGATACTTTTTTGGTTATAATGAAAATATTTGCAGTTGTGCCCAACTCAGATCTTCACTGAACAAAACCTATTATTGAACAGACTGGCTATCTTAAACGCCTCTGTTTGTCATTGCGGTCACATGCTCGAAAGCAAAAACAAAATAGAAACCCTTGACACTCTTCACAGAGTGTGCACACAAATACGCACAGGACCATTTAAAAGCATCCGTCTATAAGCCGGTACTCTGTGCTATCGCTGCTGCAGAAAGGCTGGTATGGTTCCATTTTACTAGTGCTTTTTTTGTAGGAGCAACAGAAAAGTACACATTGCACAATGCGTCTGTCTTTCCTAAATAAAGTTGGAAATAATTGGAGAAACATGCTGTATGTTACATTATTTTGTACTGAACTTCAATTCTCTGTTTCTGGGTTTCAGATTTCTCTGAGAAGTCAGAAAATAATGACAGCAATGCTTTGGGCTTCCAACTCATTACAGGCTCCAGGGTCATTGTCCTTGCCTCCAAAACATCCCGTGAGTTCTCACACACCAGCACATACATGCCCAACCTATGCCAGTGACCTGCTATTTTAAGGTTTGAGAAAAATATACATTTTCAGACTCCTCCTGCAGAGTGTTCATTTAATCTTCACCAAATTTGATATACCTGGATTATCTTATCATATATGTGACCATGGACCACAAAACCAGTCTTAAGTAGCACGGGTATATTTGTAGCAATAGCCAACAATACATTGTATGGGTCAAAATTATCACTTTTTCTTTTATGCCAAAAATCATTAGGATATTAAGTAAAGATCATGTTCCATGAAGATATTTTGTAAATTTCCTTCCGTAAATATATCAAAATGTAATTTTTGATTAGTAATATGCATTGCTAAGAACTTAATTTGGACAGCACTAATTTTCTCAGTATTTAGATTTTTTTTGCACCATTTCGATTCCAGATTTAGATTCCATACATCAATGGAAAGCTTATTTATTCAGCTTTTAGATGATGTATAAATCTCAGTTTCAAAAAACTGACCCTTATGACTGGTTTTGTGGTCCAGGGTCACATATTAAATAAAAAAAATCAACAGTGACAGTGTCGAACAGGAAGTGAGGTTTTATCTTTTTAGTGCTCTGTTGAAACAAAACTTGATATATGTTATTAAAACCCTGAAGATGCTAGCTTTGGCACAGGTCCTACTGATCAAGAAATGAAAAAAGAGAAAAGGTCTAGTTTTGTTTCTGCTTTTTTGTAATCTAGTAGTTTTTGAAGAATAGTTATTATTCAGTTAAATGCAACTCTTTCATTCATTTGCTTTAGAAAATAAGTACTTTGGATTTTAGTTCAAATATTCAGACTTCATTGCTATACACTTTAAATTACTTTTCTAGTTTTAACATTAAGTTCCTGTGCCTCCAAAGTGGCTTTTCTTTTTAACTGACATCACCAAGCCAACCACTCCCCTCCGATTAGCTGTCATATAAAGACCACTTTTCTTCATTCGCTCGGTTTCTTATGGTTAACATCAAGTCCTGCCCTACATTTTCAAATGGAATATCCTTGTCACTCAGAAATAGGTTTTATGAAAAGTTCATTTTATGACTGTAAACTTGAACTGCTTAAATGTCTTAATCAGAGGAAATGTTTCAAAATCTGCTTCATAAAGACAAGCACAGAAGACAACAGCAAAGAGAAACTCTTTGTTTGGAGACGAAGAATGAAAAACCACATCCTCTCCTTGATTGATAGTTATTGTTGTTGTCTGAAAGTTCTTTAAAGTCTCTTGATGAATTCCAGTGTTGACTGCACTTGCGGTAAAACTGTGTTGATATTTGTAAACTAGTGCTGGGATTTTAGGAATCAGGTACAATATTATGTGAAAGAGCCACCATGGTTGTGTATTTTCAAAACAAAGGGGTCAGTCAAATCCTGTAATGAAAGTTTTGTTGCGCTGCCAGTGTGGATCGACATCTTGCTCTTTCACTCTCTCTCTCTCGTTTCCTTTCTTCTGTCTGTCTTTCACGAACACACATAAATGCACACTTTCACACAAACTCCCCCCTCACGCACGCTTCACTAACGCTCGCATCCATCATGCGAGGAAGCCCTGTGATCTGTTTCAGGTTGTCATGAGCTAATTACAGGTGCGGGAGACGGAAGGCTGATAGCACTGCTGCTCTGTCTCTCTCTTTATGTGAGTGTGTGTTGACTCTCTGCAGAGCGTTACAGGATCCAGAGCGAGAGCTTTGAGGATATCTGGCTGGTAGCCAAGGAGCTGGTGCAGCGTTTCGACCAGCACTTTGCCTCCCTTGGAGTCAAAGACTTTCGGAACAGCTTTACTGGACCAATTCCACTGCCTGAGTACTTTGAGACAGTGGACCACCACTTTGAGGTGCGAAGTTTCTCACACAGTCACGCATTTTTAAAACAGATTCTTGGCTCTCTATACATACATATACTGTCATTCCTAATAAATGCTGTATGACATTAAAACAACCGTCTGAGTGATGTTTCCTCATTTTGTGGGAATATTTGTAGCTTCGTGTGAATGCGCAGAAGTATCAGGACTTGCTGTCGGAGAGAGCTGTCCAGTTCAGGGCCATCCAGCGCCGTCTACTGACCCGCTTTAAAGACAAAACCCCAGGGCCTCTTCAAAACCTGGACACACTGATGGAGGGAACCTACCGCCAAGTAAGCACAATTACACAAAGACACACTAGAGATTACAGGGATAGTTCGCCTAAAAATGAAAATTTGCTGTTACTCTCAGGCCATCCAAGATGTACAGTAGGTGACTTTTTTTTTCTTGAGTAGAAAGTAAGTTAGCGGTTGTCTCTTGTCTTTGACATTTAAAAAAGCATATCAAGTAGGGATGTAATGATATTATCAATATTGTGGTATCGCGATAGCAAAACTGTCTCGATTTTATCGTGGTCACATGACGATATGAAACGATATAGGTCTTCTGGACAAAAAGTGTAGATTTTTTAAAATATTCTAACATAAAAGGTCTGTAAAGTTGTGTTTTGGGCCATTATGCTTTGGCATAGTATCTGTCAAATGAACTGAAACCAGAAGCACAATATGGCTTAATCCCTTCATCAAGTCTGTTTTCGCTACACGTTTCAAAGCAAAGCACGTACTTCGTTCAGTCAATCAGCCTATGATCCAATGTTTTCTGTGCCTCAGAACGGCTCAGTTCACAGTGAATGCAGTGAACTCGTTTATTGCATGTGCTGTGAGTTTAGCGCACCTTTGGGAACGCACAGTTGGGCGTTTTTAGACATACCCTAACTATCTTACATTTACATTCAGACATTTAGCAGACGCTTTTATCCCAAGTTACTTACAAAAGAGGACAATGGAGGCAATCAAAAGCAACAAAAGAGCAAGAACAAGTACTATGACAAGTCTCAGTTAGTCTAAGTACACGTAGCAAAGGTTTTTAAAAATTATATAATAAATAAAAAGAAAACAGATAGAATAGAAAAACAAAAAAGCAAGCTAGTGTTAGAGGCCTTACAAAAAGAACAGAGAAGCTAGTGTTTATTCTTTTTTTTTTTTTTTAAGAAAACAAGCAGTAAGTAAATGAATAGAGTATAAGTCTAAAGGAACATTTTTTTTTTTAAGAATAGAATTAGAATAGAGAGTGCAAGAATTAGAGGGTCAAATAAAGATGGAAGAGATGTGTTTTTAGCCGATTCTTGAAGATGGCTAAGGACTCAGCTGTTCGGATTGAGTTGGGCAGGTCATTCCGCCAGGAGGGTACATTTAATGAGTCTGTAAAAGTGATTTTGTGCCTCTTTGGGATGGCACAATAATGCACCATTCACTTGCAGAACGCAAGCTTCTAGAGGACACACAAGTCTGAAGTAATGAATTTAGGTAAAGGGATGCAGAGCCAGTGATGGTTTTGTAGGCAAACATTAATTCCTTGAACTTTATGCGAGCAGCTATTGGTATCCGGTGCAAACTGATAAAGAGAGGTGTGACGTGTGTTATTTCCAGCTCATTAAAAATTAATCTTGCAGCCACATTCTGGATTAATTGTAAAGGTTTGATAGAACTGGCTGGAAGACCTGCCAAAAGAGCATTGCAATAGTCCAGCCTGGACAGAACAAGAGCTTGAACAAGGAGTTGTGATGCATGTTCTAAAAGAACGGGCCTGTCCTTTCTGATGTTGAATAAAACTAATCTGCAGGACCAGGCAGTTTTAGCAATGTGGTCTGAGAAAGTCAGCTGATCATCAATCATAACTCCAAGCTTTCTGGCTGTTTATGAAGAAGTTATGGTTGATGTACCTAACTGGATGGTGAAATTGTGATGAAACGATGGGTTTGATGGATCCACAAGCAGTTCTGTCTTGGTAAGGTTGAGTTGAAGATGATGGTCCTTCATCCAGCAAGAAATGTCTGTTAGACAAGCTGAGATCCAAGCAGCTATCATCGGATCATCAGGATGGAATGAGAGGTAAAGTTGAGTGTCATCAGCATAGCAGTGATATGAAAAGCCATGTTTCTGAATGACAGAACCTAGTGATGCCATGTAGACAGAGAAGAGAAGTGGTCCAAGAACTGAGCCCTGAGGTACCCCAGTAGTTAGATACTGTGACTTGGATACCTCACCTCTCCAAGATACCTTGAAGGACTGAGAGGTAAGACTCAAACCACTGGAGTTCAAGACGTATGTGCATCGCTAGACAAGATGAGCATTTGTGGTTAAAAAGTGTTTAAGTAATAATAATTGTTTAAAGAAAATGACTGGTCGTTTTGCTAGACAAGACCTTTATTACTCGGCTTGGGTTGTTTAGAGCCCTTTGAAGCTGCATTGAAACTGCAGTCATTGAGCAAAAAAGGAAAAAATAAATGCATATTAAAAGGTGCATGCATGTCAACCTGTTGTTGGGGACTCTCAAAACCAAAATATGAACCTTTCATAATCCATAACAGGGGCACTTTAATGACTGTGTAGTGTCCCTGCTAAAGTTGAGATCACTTGGTTGTAGGGCTGCAATGATTTCTCGATTCTGTTTGAGTATTTGATTAAAAAAAAAATCCTTGATTGCATTTTGCCCGTGTCGAGGAATCTGCAAAATATCAGAAGTGGTGCATTCCACATATTAAACCCATTTAAAAATCATAATAAAGCATAATGCTATTAAGAATTCACAAACGCTGTAATTCAATTAAATATATGTGATGCATGTGCGCTTTAATTATTTACATGCGTGTAGGTTACGTACATCCGTGTCAGAACGGCTCCATTCAGAGTAAATGCTGCTACACAAACTATTATCATTTACATGTGTGGAGCTTCTTAAACTCCATCTCTGCATGTTGTTGTGAGTTTATTATAACGTTCATCTGGGAATGCAACGTGCACTATTTCATCAGATTTGGTAAGGTAAATCATTTATAAACCCACACAAACACAGGAGAATACATCAATATCTTTCTTAAAGGGGTCATCGGATGCAAAGTTCACTTGTACATGTTGTTTGAACATAAATATGTGTTGGCAGTGTGTGTATTTCAAGTCATTTTAAAGGCTGCTGTTCACTTAGGTCTATTTTTATTACTACATAAAAAAATTAATTATAATTAATCCAATTACTCGATTAATCGTCAGAATAATCGACAGATTACTCGATTACCAAAATAATCGTTAGTGACAGCCCTACTTGGTTGCACAGATTCGCTGCATTGACCAACACACAGATTACGCTTTAGACAGTAAAGGCACAATTTTGTTAATGTGACTGCACCTTAAAAAGCAATCAGTTTTGCCAACTGGTGGATGACTTGCTGTTGAAGCTCAGCCAGTTGTTCCTGTACCAATGACATCACCTATTTGAAGCTCTCTCTCATACTGTACATATTTGATGACAGAATGATGGGGAGTGGGGTACTGCTCTCAAGCTCTACTTTTGATGTTAAGGAGGCCCTGGGGCTGCTGGACACCTGCCTGATGCCATATAGCATAGCGTGAGGTTATACTTGTGCCCGTCCCTGGCCTCCACCAATCATAGCGTTCACTTCAGTGTTTGGTTGAAACCCTTGACCAGACCAGCTGTCTGCAGGAGGTAGGTGAGATGTACAGAACGGACCAGTGGATTTTCTGTACACTACCTTTCAAAAGTTTGAAGTCTGTAATTTTTTTAATAATACCTTTATTCAGCAAGGACACATTATATAAATTAGAGGTGACAGTAAAGGCAGTCTGTTTCATTTAAATGCTGTTTTTTGAACTTTGTTCATCAAAAAAAAGGTTTCCACAAACTTTTTTTGACACTGAAGACTAGAGTAATGACTGCTGAAATTCAGCTTTACCCACACAGGAATAAATGACACATTCAAATAAAAAAAAAAACAATTATTTGAATTGTTACAATATTTCACAGTATTACTGTTTTTACCGTATTTTTGATCACGTAATTGCCGTCTGGGTAAGCAGAAGACTTCCATCAACAACATACAAAATCTTATTCACTCCAAATTTTGAACAGTAGTGTACATTCTTAGCAATTAGGTTTGTTTATGACTGGCATTTGAACAAGGCACTGAATGTCTGTTAATAATTTTTTTCCCGTTTGTTTATCAACATTGCTCGGTTGCTTTAAAAATATTCAGGATTCAGAGATGAATATACTGTTGAGTTGTTGACATGCTTTTTGGATGTTTTTAGTTACACATCCTGTTTATGTCACTCAAAGAACTTAGATTCGCCTCCATCATTACACAGTAACAGACTGCGGGTTGTCATCTACCATGTGTTTGATGCTCTGGATGCTTGTGGGCAGATAAGATTTCACTTGCTCATTCCTTCTTAACCCCAATCTCATTCCTCTGATCATTATTTGTGTGGATAAAACCCTGTACTTCTAAATTCAGGATCAACAAGAATCCTTGAGGAAAAGAGAGATGTGTTGAGGTCTAGAGAGCACTGACCGTCTGTGTTTCCCACAAATATTTTTCCTTGCAAGAGCGCTTTAAAAAGGCTTCTGTATGTGTGTGTGTGTTTCACTGTGAGCTGTGTGGCTCCCTGTAATTAGCAGTTGAAAGGTGAAGGTGGCTGGCCAGTGAATGACAGCTCACTGCGGGGCCCCTGCACTCATAATGGAGGCCTCTCTCCAACAGCCTTGATTTATTTGAGCCCAAATGGAGTGCTAAACAGGGCTAAATGCTGCTCAACACTGATCCTCCTGTCTACATGAGCTCTGCCATTAATGGCCAGTGGTCTGAGATCTAGAGGCATGTGCTTCCATGTACATGTGTCTGTTTGATGCCAGGTTCAAAAGGGACTCTCAGGTACTGCTTCTGTTTGTGTAACCTATGCAAGGCCTTAGGGAGTTCCTGTTTTTCTTCTCCTGCTCTTTTCCTTTTTTCCCCTCTTCATCAGCACATATACGCCTCATTCATAGTCATGAAGGGCACAGGCACAAAGAAACATTGATGTAGGCAGCTTAGATTAGATCTGATTTCCAAAGCTTTATAGCCCAATTATTTGGGCCTTAAAAGAGGGACTCCCAGAACATATCATAATCATGCAATTAAAATGTCTTGATTTATAGTTTTGTTTTGTTTTGGTGGTTTTGTCAAATTCATTACGAAAATGTGTTCCAAGTCTAAAGGCCCACCAAGAAGGGTACTATAACGATAGCTATGTCAGTGTCCAAAACAACACAAGATAACGTTCTGTTTATTATAAACAGCTCTGCAGTTGTGTTATCTGCTGCTTTAAATGTTCAGGCTCTACAATAGGATAGATTCTGACTGACTGCCAATGCTTCTATAGTTCAACAACTGGGGAAAAAATTGTTTTGAAAGTTATCATCCTTGGTGTGAACGGGTGTTGATTTGTGGGTGGATGTCTGTATACACAAGCACAAATGCAGTGTCCCATAGGGGGCAATAGAGTTACCTTCAATTTTTTTTTGTACCTTCAATTACACTAGATTCAGTTTATTCAGTTTGCTAGCTATAACAGGCTGATCGGTATGAAGATTTATACTACGGGGTCGTTGAATGCTTGAATCTGATTGGCTGACAAACGTTCTAAGGTTTGCATTATTTTCAGGGAAACACACGGCGAACGTAGTTCCAGGCAGCTCTTTACCGCATTACATGTCTATATCACTTCGCCGCATGATTTCAGTTATTTCAAAGGTCCTTACAGCCTAAAACAGCAAAATAACCAAAACCCACAATGACACTGACCAAACAAATAAATACAGTAAAAAATAAGATAAATATGACAGATTACTTTCATGTTTTTGCCACAAAATTACATTTTATTATGTACGGAAAGCACGTTCGCTCACACACGTTAACATACGCACTAATGTTGTCAGCGCTGCTCTGACGATTAACAAGTCTCACAAGTGAGGTAACAACGGTGCTGTTTCTGAAGAAAATGTTTCAAAAGTTTCACTTTTAGTAGAGACACTGCTGCGTCACTTTTGAGAGACCCACAGACTCAGAGAGGAAATTCACAAGCTTAATCTCTCTTTCTCTCTCTCTCTCTCTCTCTCTCTCTCTATCTTTCCATCTGTCTGCCCGTCTGTCTGTCTAAACTTCATTATTAAAGGAGAAGTCCACTTCCAAAACAAAGATTCACATATAATGTACTCACCCCCTTGTCATCCAAGATGTTCATGTCTTTCTTTCTTCAGTCGTAAAGAACTCATGTTTTTTGAGGAAAACATTTTAGCATTTTTCTCCAGATAATGGACTGGTACGGTCCCCTGATTTTGAAAATGCATTTTAAATTCCAAAATGCAGTTTAAATGTGGCTTAAAATGATCCCAAATGCGGTTGTAAACGATCCCAGCCGAGGACCCGAAGGGTCTTATCTAGCGAAACGATCGGTTATTTTCATATAAATAATACCATTTATATACTTTTTATTCTCAAACGCTCGTCTTGCCTTGCTCTCCTTTAACTCTGTGTATTCCAGCTAAAGACAGTTAAGGTATGTCGAAAAACTCTGATCGTATTTTCTCCCTCAACTTCAAAAATAATTTCAAAATCATCCTACATCGCTGCAGAAGTACCGACCCAGTCTTAACCCAAAGTAAACATGCAAAGAAGATCAGACACCCTTAACTAAAAAGGTAAAACAGCGATATAGGGGGATTTTGAAGTTGAGTGGGAACATGCGATGGGAGTTTTTCGACATACCCTAACTGTCATGAACGAGAAAAAACAGTCCAGGCAGAGTAAGACAAGACGAGCGTTTGACATTAAAAAGTATATAAATTGTATTATTTTACTGAAAATAACAGATTGTTTCGCTAGATAAGACCCTTCTTTCTTGGCTGGGATCATTTACAACCGCATTTGGGATCGTTTGAAGCTGCATTTAAACTGCATTTTGGAAGTTCAAAACCATATCAGTCCATTATATGGAGAAAAATGCTGAAATGTTTTCCTCAGAAAACATAATTTCTTTATGACTGAAGAAAGAAAGACATGAACATCTTGGATAACAAGGGGGTGGGTACATTATATGTGAATCTTTGTTTTGGAAGTGGACTTCTCCTTTAACTGCATTAGTCTGCTATCAACAAAAATTCAACGGCCTGTCGTCAATTATTGCTCACGTATATCATGGCAACAACAAAGTACATATGAATAGAGATTTTTCTTTATTTTGAGTAAAATGTGGTATGTAAATTAGGGCTACAAAATGATTAATCATGATTAATCACATTCAGAATAAATGTGATTGAGCAGGGCTCAAGTTGTTTAATACACACCCAAAGCATGCATAAAGAAACTGCTTTTATAAAATTTTGGTCATATCACCCACCACTAACCTTAAATTGCTAAGCAAGAAACTGCTTTGACCTGTCTGAATCTACTTGTGGGGTAAGGAAAGCTGTTTCCGGGTCCAAGCCTCTACTCGTTTCAAAACGTTTAAAAACTCTATGGTGTTCCAGTGTCCCAGACACAAATCTTTTAACGATTTATAAAAGATAACTCATTGTCTGCCCATCTGGGATTTTGGTATAGAGAGTTTATTTTTTTGGTAGTATTATATGACATTGTGAATGAGGGTATATTAGCACCGTTTGTTGCTTTCTTGTAGCATCTGATCGAGCGTTTGGACCCGGGAGTGGTGCTGTGTGACATCAGACTTAACAAGCAGATAAGCTGATAATAGAAACAGACAGTTATGCTAAAAATTGTTATACCACCCCTTGTGGCAAGGCTAAGAATGTAGAGCACACTTTTGAATTGTGTTCTGAACTTCTGACAAATGTACAAATGCAACAATGTGTAAAACAAGTTTACACAGCTAAAAGTGCTTGCACTCTGACATAGAACATTCAAGCCTTGCATATTTTGTGTAAATGTTTATTAAGAATTTAGCAGTCTACAAAATGTCAGGCCTAGTTTAGGCTGTATTCAGAAGATTGTGCTTTCCTTTGAAGGTTCCACACCACACCACACACACAGATGCCTTGCATCACAGGTGTTTGCCCAAAGGCACACAATCTCAGTGGGGGAGCTACTGATAATACATACAGGTGCATTCTCATTTGCGTTTCATTTTGCATGTGTGCACTTGTTTGTTTGCTATTAATTACATTAATTTAAATGTAGACTTGACTTTTACTCCATATTTTTCTTGCATTTTCATGTTGGGGCACTTCTAATTCATTACGTTCTAAAGCATACTTTTTAGTTCACTGCAAGCTTTTAAATAAATGATAATGATATATGACTAGTTCCTAAAATGGACTGATTATTATTTGTTTGAATCAAAATCAGACTGAACTTGTTTACCCATCTCGAGTAAACAGCTCACTAATGCTGATGCCATTGGCACAAGTTTGAGTCATGAGTGAATTGACTTTCAGTCTTTTCAGCCTCTTCTCAAATAAGCCAGAATCTAAACAAGCAGAATAACATAAGCAGGAGTGCGATATGGCTCAATATCAGCACAAATTCGTGTTCCACGAAAACCACGTGTTCAAATGCGAAAGTATCTGATATTTTTTCTATTTTGAGTAAAAATGCATAAAATCAAAACAATCATGATTTTTTTTTTTTCTTTTTCTTTTTTTATAGTGTCAGTTGGGGGACCATCAAAACAATCTACTACTCTAATGACCGGTTGCAAAGTTAATTATAAGTAGTAGAATGTTTAAGTGTTGCCTGACATTTTAACCAGTACGGTACCAGTGCTGGTACCCAACGGTACCTTTTTTCGGTACTTTAGTCTCTGTGTAATAACAAAAACATTTATTTCAGTAAAAAAATAAGTCAAAAACTCACAATTTCATCACTTTGAACAATAGGGCCCTACAATCTTTATCTTTTTCTTTTTCTTTTTTTCTTTTTTTTTTCAGAAATTGTTGTGTTTTAATTTTTCTGTTAGTCAAATGATTTTTAATCAATTGAAAATTAAACCCTTTTATTTTTTGGCAAGCAAACAGGTTTACTGTTAAAATTAATAAATGGAAGAAAAATTGTGTGAATATTTCTTTAAAAAAGTTTTAATAATAACTTTTTTTTTTTTTGCAATTAAGTGGTTAATCTGCTTGTAATATTTATTTTTATCATCTAATTTTTTTATTTAAATTTGACAGAAAATGGAATATAAAGACGAACGTTACACTGTACAAAAGTAATACATGAGTAATATATTTCTGTTACATTTTAAATCACACTTTTATTTTGACAGTCATAAAGTTTCTGTATGATATGATGGGAGTTTTTAGAGATTAAGTTCATGTGTTCATGTCGTCCCATAGTGAGACGCTGAGGCCAAAAATCACTGCGAGTGTCACTCGTGCTCGTGCAGAGCGGAGATGGGAGTCACACAAATGATAAACTGAGTAGGTGGGAAATGCAGGAAGCAAAGTTAGGGCAGGTGAAGGTCAGGGACCAATATAGCTGGCGGACAAGGCAACGAAACCCAGTCAGTGGTGGACAGTGTTTGGTAGCTGGTAGGGATGGAAGACCAGGCAGGCTGAATTAGAAAGGAGCTGACTTGAGGCCTAATTGAGGGGGCAAAGTAAAGGAAACTGGCAGAAACCAGAAAACTGATGAGAACCAGAAGACTGATTGTCAGGAATCAACAGGGGCCTTGGGTGAAAAGGTCCAAGCACAAAGGCAAACAACAATCTGGCACAAGACAGTAGAGAGCAAACGAGTGCTCAAGTGAGAGGCAGAACAGGTGTTGCAGATTGTGCCGATAAGCTGCTGCCTTTAAAGTCGGCACGAAATGAAAATTCGGTGCATTTTTATTTCGTTTATTTTACTCTCGCATATTAGCTCAGTGTGAAATTTATACTCTTGACTGTGTGGGAGGCGTTCAGTAGGACCACCTGTAGCCTTTGGCACAGAGTCAGTCATGACAGCTGCTTGGGATTTTGGTTTTATTCACCGTTAAGCAAGGCTCCGGTTTGGGTCGAAGCAGTTAGCAGAACGCTTGAGCGCCTGCCAGATTTTCGGTCCTCTTACAGGAGGTGCTGGGAAAGGAGAGCTGGCATTTATGCACCTCAGTTTTTTCAGTGGACTCTGTACACGGTCACTTTCACATTTGGTCTCAGGAAGTGCACTTACATCTGGCAGTGTGCCAGTAACAATTTATTTCTATGTTGTCAGGGTGACTTGGGAAAATCTCTTTTTACACGCATTCTTTGTGGGAGTTACTGCGGATAATAGTGAACAACATCTAGTGCACTGTGAGGCAGGGAACTGTCGCTTCAATTTCTGATTCAGTTGATAACATTGGTATCACTGCTCAATTGTCCAGACTGCACAACTTCTTTTACCTTCTGTATACACCTAAGCCAGTAAAAGCCAGTGAATCTGCCATGAGTGGCTGATGTTTAGTCTGTCAGATCTATAGATATTGCTGTTTCTCAAGTTCTCCAAGTGTCTGAAATGGACATTAGTCAATGAGAGGACACCAGAAAATGAAAAGACATGCTTTATTATGCAAAGAGATAATGTAGGCTTTTGCATATGCACTTAAGGAGGCGAAGCTTGTGCTTCTCAAACATTTCATTAAGATGTTGTTCCAAGCTTTTTATTTTAAAGATGTGTGGTATACAACCTTGAGACTAATACAGTTTTAGGAGTCACTGAACTAAGAATAAAACTTCTTTTCTATTTTTTCTTCTAGCAATTCGTAAAAGCTAATGAAATAGCTTTTAGAACTAGGATAGTTCACTCAAGATGTAAATTCTGTTATCAGTTACTCACCCTCATGTTCTTCCAATCCCATAAGAATGTGCGTTTTAGAAACACAAATTAAGATATATTTAATACAATTTCAGAGAATTCTGCCATTATTTGTAAGTGCACTCACCAAAACTTCAAAAAGTTTAAAGATCGGTAAAGTAATAATGTCAAATGAGCTGTTTGAACAAATCTGACCTCCAGTTATCAGCCTGGAGCTTTAAATGGGAGTGGGTTCAGTGCTCACATGAGCTTTTTGGAAAAGAAAACACCAGAGGATGGTTTTGCATAGACAAAAGATAGCTATGCAAGAACACCACATGCCCATTGTGAAGTGTAGTGGTGGACCTTTGATGCTGTGGGGCTGTTTTTGACATATTTGTAAAGAAAAAAATTGTAATCATAATATTTTAGCTTTCTATTGTTTTACTGTAATTAAAGTGCATTAAAACGGCATTAAACTGGTGACAAACATCCAAGTCTAAAGGAGTACTGAAACAAAAAAAAAGTTAGGACAGGACTTGTAGGGATGGGGTTTAACCTGAATGACTAAATGAAAGTCCTGTTTACATCACTCGAGAAAAGTCTGTTATTTTCACCAGAAGATCTATTTATGACAATCATTAAAAAAAATCACCAAAACAAAAACATAAACAAAAAAACAGAAAAATCGTTCACAATAAGCTATATAACATTTTTTTTCATATATTATATACTTAAATTAGGGTGAATTTTCACTTGGTTCTACCTCTTGTTGGTAAACCGGTATTTTATGGTACAGTATGTGAATGTCAGTTTGACATTTCTATTGAATACCATAGTGGCTATAGATCTAGTGCACACAGGCTACTAGTCGATACAAATTATCATCAAATTACCTTCATAAAAAACAAAAATATAAATTTTATGTGTTCTTGATCTTTAACTTGAAAGCAGAAGATAGCAAAATTCTTCAGGCTAGATCTAAACCCAGAATCAAAAGCTTTCTACACTGACTCCATTGTCTTTGGCTACTGTTGATTCTGACTTAAAAGCGTGTGCTATCTCCCCTCCAAACTGTTGACTGCCTTCTGTGAGCCAAAAAAAAAGAAGGAATAAATAAATACACACTGTGCAGAGAACGCAACTCCACAAACAAACGATTTATCTTCATCTCTGCAAATGCCAAACCTTTAGGGGAACAGTTTATTTATCTTTCACTTTCTGTTTGCTGCATGTATGTGTGAGAGAGTAAAGACAGACAGAGGAAGTATTATTGTGTGTTCTTTGTTGCACTGAACCTGGTTTTAGAGTGAAATGTAATTTGCGTGTAGAGTGGTGTTGGTAACATTTCCAATCTGTTTGCATATTTTAGGCTGTATATTAATGGATTTTACATTGAGAAAAAAGGTAGTTTGAAGGTGAGATGCTGATTAAAATAAACTTGTGGCTAAATGTTCTTTGTAGATGCAATGCATATCTTGCTCAGCATTTGAGGTTAAAAAGTGTATAAATATTCATTTATTTATAAAAATGACTGATTGTTTCGCTAGATGAGACTCTTCTTCCTCGGCTGGGATCGTTTAGAGCCCTTCAAAGCTTCATTTAAACTGCTATTCTCCACTATATGGAGAAAAATCCTGGAATGCTTTCCTCAAAAAACATAATTTCTTTACGACTGAAGAAAGAAAGACAAGAACATCTTGGATGACAAGGGGGTGTGTAAATGATCTGTAAATTTTTTTTCTGGATGTCGATTCTATATAATTTCGATATCGATATGAACAAATACAAAAAAAGCCTGAGAAAAACTGCCAACAACGCCCACAATGGATGTCTGTACCCACAAATTTCTGAAAAATGAATTTGCCAAGTCCATGAAACCTCCTCCTATAAAACTATGTAATATTTTAGAATTAAAAATGATACTAATAAATTAATGTTCACCTTTTATTTTTATTTAGCCTTCATACAAACAAGACATGTAAAATCACTGTCAAATAAACATGAATAAACGATTCTTAGACTCACCTTATTAATATCAGTATCTGTAACTTTAAACAATAACATAGACTGATTATTCTTACGTGTCTACCCCGGTTGTGACAGTTGTTGCTGTCAAGGCTGTCTACACTAGATGCGACAAAGCGGACGTTGCGAATCATGTGAACTTTGTGTCAGCACGTCATAACTAAAACGAGGCAACAGTTCACTGTGGGGGAAATGTTGTGTCGTGACGCATCCAGTGACAACAGTATCACTAAAAATAATGGGTTATATAGTGTTTTGTCACATCACACCACTTGCAGCTCGTGTAGACATGGTGTTATAGACTATCACAAAAGTGCTTTATTCAGGATAAAGATGTATACAGTATCTCACAAAAGTTTCAGCAACGTTTTTAGTATATCTTCTTAAGGAACAATACTATAGAAATTAAACTTGGACATATTTTAGAGAAGCCAATGTGCAGCTTGTATAGCAGTGTATATTTACTGTCCCCTGAAAATAACTCAACATACAGGCATTATTGTCAAAATAGCTGGCAACAAAAGTGAGTACACCCTAAGTGATAACAGCACTATATCGTTTAACCATGCAAAGCCACATGTCCTATTTATCATGTTCATGTTTTTGTCTTCTTGACAGAACCATACAAAGTTGTGTATCTTGTATTAGAGCAGTTAAAATTTGGTGCTTTGAGTACAGTTCTCTCATACTGACCTCTGGATGTTCAACAAGCCACCTCATGGCAAAGAACTCTCAGATTTGAGAATTAGAATTCTTGCTTTCCACAAAGATGGCCTAGGCTATAAGAGCTTCAGTAACAACCTGGAACTGAGTTACAGTATTGTGGCCAGGGTCATACAGAGGTTTTCCAAGACGGGTTCCATTCGGAATAGGCCTCGCAAGGGTCGATCAACGAAGTTGAGTACTCGTTCTGTGCGTCATGTGGAGAACCTGGCTTTAAAAAACAGATGCATGAATGCTGCCAGCATTGCTTTAGAGGCTGCAGAAGTAGAAGGTCTGCTTGTCAGTGCTCAGACCATATACGCTGCACACTGCAACAAGTCGGTTTGCATTGGCGCCCTCCGAGAAGGAAGCTTTTTCTGAAGCTGGCTTACAAGAAAGCCCGCAAACGGTTTGCTGAAGACAACCTGTCATGAAATACTGGAACCATGTCCTATGGTCTGATAAGATCCCAGCAACAACCTGTGCAGCTCTGGTGAATTCCATGCCCAGAATGTTTAAGGCAGTGCTAGATAACAATGGTGCTAACACAAAATATTGACACTTTGGACACAGTTTTGACTAGCTGACTTAGGGTGTACTCACTTTTGTTGCCAGCTGTTTTGACAATAATGGCTGTATGTTGAGTTATTTTTAGGGGACAGTAAATATACACTGCTATACAAGCTGCACATTGACTACTCTAAAATATATCCAAGTTTTATTTCTATAGTATTGTCCCTTGAGAAGATATACTAAAATGATTGCTGAAATGTGAGAGGTGTACATACTTTTGTGAGATACTGTATGTGTATCTTTAGCGAAGCAGCATGTAGAACCACTTCTGAAACGTGCCGTAGCGTGGCTAGTATAGGAATAAGCATTGTCTAGAGTGGACGTGATCAGCTCCGGTGGCCGTGTCGGAGCTGTAATGCAGTGTAAATAAGGAATTATGCAAGCATTAATGGCAGGGAAAGCCCCTTATACTGGGTGTTGAAGGTTATAGTACAATGAAGAACGATCAATTGACTTTTAGGTCACCTGTAAATGCGAAAAAACTGTTTCCAGGTTGCGGAGTATTCCTTTTTTGAATTGCCTGAAAAACCACCTCATGCAAGCATAAAAACTTTTTGGTGATATACTGGAGTTTTTGCGAAATTTACATGTTTTCATTAGGTGTATTGTCCCACTCACCGGTCACTGCACAAGAGATTTTACAAGAGAAGAAAATCACAAACCCTCCAGATTAAAAAAAAATATATATATGTTCCTCACAACATGCAGTTTCAAAGTTCTCTTTCTGTTCTGCTTCTGTTACATCCAGAGCACTGCAAACAAGCATAGATAAAGTGGTATTCACATCCTAACCCATCACCGTTGGGCTACAGTTAGGTCAAATCAACCCAGCTTTTTCATTTTCAATCCATTTTTTCATCCATCCAATTTTTTTCTGATCCAATACTGATGCAGTGACTGATGCCTGTTTTTGGAAATGTAGAAATTAGAGATGTAACGCTATGAAAATTTCTTATCAAGATTATAGTGACCAAAATGATCACAGTATTGTTAAATTGTGCTGGAAATGTTCAAAAAGTGCTGACATGTAAATTGTTTCACCAAGTTTTATATTTACAATCAACAAACAACAAATAAAATGACTTTTTGTTTACATAAACACTAAAACAATAACATTACCAATGATGTCTGGATTTTAAATGACCAACATGACTGACAACAGTTTATCTAATAACCTATATTCAAATAAAGCTTTGAAAAGGTTTCTTAAAATGGTAAACCTCACATTTCAGCCTTTTAAAAGAGAAAAGGGTTAAGTCGAAATGTTAACTGATTAATAAATTATTATGTTTTAGCTGCACTATAAATAATTCTAGATACCTTATCTGAATTGTTTAAATGTGTAGAATCCACATAAGCTTGTTTTTCATCAAACGGTTAAAATTTACAGCAGGCATTACATGCAAATTTTGTCCGTTTTCTGGCCAGACAAAAACTGCACACGGGCTGAATGTAAATAAAACTCTCTGTAAATCCACTCTGAATTAGAGCTGTTTCCTTAACCTCCAGGGATAAAGCAGCATTGCAGTTAACACTTCTTTTCTAGTAAAAAGATGAAAACAAAATGTTCTGAAGACAATCAGAACCTTCAGAGATACATTCATATAATTAATACATTCATATATGCATTTGTATAATTCCCTTAGCACTCATTTAAATTCTCAGTTTTCCGTCATGTTTTACACAAAACGAAACTACTATACTCTTTTATGCTGGATAGTATTTATTTATCCTGAGTTGTTAGTTGTTGCACAGTTTTAATGATAGTTAAGATATAAAACGGTAATACTAACCATGGGGAATTTTATCATGATTTATCGTCAAACCGGTGATCATTTCATCTCATTGCCTCATGTTGCATTGAAAACTCAAACATATTAATGTCTTAACATCATAATTATTTTATTGCTGATAAAAGCAGATAATTAACAATACATTTTATGCAGCAAATCCTTGCAGCTACATTTGCAGTTGTTATTAAGTTTTCCAATAACAGTAACTTTTTCATGAACTCTTTCATGATTCAGCTCCCATGTTTTCATTATTTTGTCCACAGCCTGCATATAGTTCCCGTCTTTCTCCTGGTTTTATATTTGTGAGTATAAATGACAGGTTGTCGTTACTTCAGGGGGGTCAGTGTATGGAGGTGGGCTGGTTTCTGCCTGGGAGGTGAGGTTTAACTGTTGATTACAGACTGTTGGATTGTGTCTGCTGAAATGACTAGAGAAAGCTCACAGTAATGAAAGGGCTGTTTGTAGACTCATGGCTTCTATATATGGAACCGTGAGTAACCTAGCCATGAATACACAAACAACCGTACCATCTATCCCTCAATTCCTGCCCAAATGCTGGCCTTCTTTTTTCAATTCCTTGATAGAAGTTGAATGAGTTGAAGTACCTAATTCCAAATTTTATTGTTAAGCTTTTCATGCCACTTGCTGTACCTGTGTGCGTGGAGGCAGGGTTTTTATGGCATTGAGACCAGATCAAATCTACGTTATCTGTTTTGCCATGAACCGTGAAAGAGAAAAGGGCTGTATCCAAAACATTCAGAATCATCTAGAATGTCATTGTGTGGTTTAATGTTATGGTTTCCCTACACTAAATTGTGACTGAACACGTGAGAACCACAGATCAGGTTGTGCTCAGACTGAGTTCGACTTGTAAGACGTATTATGAAGCGTGATTCTCTGTTTGGCTTGAGCTTTGGTGTCCAGTCCTGCTCCTGGATGGCTCTAACCCCAATTTAACACACCTGAACTAGCTTATCAACGTCTTTAGGCTTACTAAAAACTTCCATGCAGGTGTGTTGGGGCAAGTTGGAGCTAAACTCTGTAGGACCCTCCACGAGCAGGTTTTGGACATCCCTGGTATAGAGATTGTGTTTTCACAGCTCCAAAATCCAGTGGCATTGAGCAGATGTCCAGTTTGACACATGGTGATGTTTGGGTTTGAGGAAGCTAGTGATAAACATCTCTTGAGCTGAGATTCTTTTCAGAAAAAGGAAGTTGGTATTGGTGAAGTTCTGCTTCACAATAGTAATACTTTCAGCTGTCTCTAACAGAGCAGAAACGTCATGAACTGGCCTGTTTGCAAGATCCTGTGACAATTTAATGGTGATAGCCATCAAGCTAAGTAAGACCCTGCTGCAGATTTTGCATGGCTGTGTGTGTACAAATCTGCCTAAATTGACTAACTGTAAGTTTTAGAACAAAAAAGGTGAAATATCCCACTGCAAGCCTGTCCAGTTATGTTGGAAAGGGAAGGGTCCCAGATAGGGCTGCACGATTATTAAGAAGAAATTAGAGATGCACAATGTTATCTGACCAATATCGGCATCGGCCCGATATGAAAAATTGTGCAGATATGTCTTGCCGATAAGAGGAATATGTTAACTCACATGTGCTCAAGGTGTGCTGTCGATTAGATCACGTCAGCAGTGTGGCTCATTCTTGAAGCAAAGTTTTGCCTGAATGCTTATTAGATTCACCGTTATGGATCACTGCATTTAAACTGAGAATGCACATACAGAATGACATGTTCGGTGTGTGATAGAGTAAACAGTAATAGCATGTGCAGTGGCAGCAGCGTCCGTTAAAGGGAGAGCGCCGTTGTTCCGTTTGGGATCATTTAATGTTGGCTGTTTCATATCCAGTCACTAGACCGCTGAGTATGCCTTTTTAAATGGTTTCATGGTGCTCGTTGTTGTATTTTGAAACACAAAGGCAATGTTTGCAATTGACATGATCGGCATTTAGAAAAAAATGATCCCAAAAGTAATTACAGCGCGTGAACAGCGAACCTCTTTTAGTGCAACGGCAAAACACACTGTTGCTCATATGAACACAAGTGAGGTACAAAGCCTTCTTTATAAGAGAAATAATTAGTTAGTTAGCAGGCAAATGTTACATAGCAACCATGCTTTTGGATTCATGCTGTTAAAAGCCCATACATTTAAAGCCACACGCGGCGATGTGTTCTGTCTTGCCGGTTGGTCACGAATTTCCACAAACTTAACAATATTAATATTTTCTTTTCCCAAATCCTCACCGTGTCACCCTTTAATTTCGCAGGTTTATTTTTTGTCATTCACTTTTAATCCATGTTTTCGTATCTCTTACTGTGGCAAACTGCGGGTGGGAAATAAAAGATTTTGTAGCAATAAATTAGGAATTTGTTCCTACGACTTATTAATTAATTCCCTCATTTTACAAATCAATAAATTAATAAATCGTAGGAACGAATTAACAAGTTGTAGGACAGAATTATGTCCTTTTCGTGTCCTGCAGCCCTGTCAAAGCTCAGTGCACCATATGAAACCATGTTGAATGACTTTGTATTGCAGGCTCTAGACTGCGACCAAAATTGTCGCATTTTAGATAATTTTTTGAGAATGTGCTAGTTAAAATTTGACATTGTCGCATTTGTGCGATTACATGGTCTGTGCTGCTTTAAAGCATCTGCTCCATACACCTGGAGTTACAGAGCCATGGCACATTGTAGCAAGAGTCAGATTTCACTGATCACGCAAAGAGGCGCTTTGGGTGTGAGCGCTTCGGGTGTAGAGCTGGGTTTGTATTTGCCGCGTCGTTGCTGCGTTGTATTTGAGCACAAAGGTGACGGCAAAAATGGCGCGAATATTGAGGAAACGATGGCGGACGGAAGATTTGGTTTTCCAGTAAAGTAAAAGACATCTTCTTAAACCAGAGAAGGTGAACAGGTTGGTATTCTTGTGCAAAAAACAAAACAAAACATGCAAGCACTGTCACGGTCAGCCAGTTTAGTTTTACTTTTCTTTTTGTTTTCATTTTGAAAAGGTTGTTATCTTCGCTGTTTACCTCACATTACGCTATGGAGGCTTTCTTTTTTTTTATTTATGTGATTCCTCTGTGTTCTGCAATTTATTAGTCGGTATATAATGGAGCATGTCTGGTTTTATTTGTTTTTGTTAAATATTATGTAAGCTAGTTTGTCACTGTAGCCTACGGTTTTATTGTTGTTTTGCTTTTTAATTAAGAATAACAATTCTATATTTTGATTCAGTCTTAAAAAGTGAAAGGTGTATTCATGTAAGCAAAACAGACAATTATCTTTTCTTGTAAAACGTGACAACAAGATTGCGAATTCAAATATGAAAGCATCCGAAGCTCCGCTTATAACATAGCAAAAGTGAACTCCCGTTCGCAGAATTCAAATCACAAATAATACTAGCCTACTGATGAAAAAGAACGAGTTGAATGTTAACCACTTCATCATTGTTTATTTAATTCTAACAAATAAGTTCTTGTTAAGAACTCACTTAAACAAACAAAAGGATATATATCGGTATCGGCCAAAATGAGATTAAAAATTATCAGCATATCAGATATTGGCAAAAATCCAATATTGTGCATCCCTATTAGAAATGTGATTAATTGTGCAGCCCTAGTCCCAGGGCAGATCCCTGGGGTACTCATTAATACAAACCATCAGACTGTGGTGTTTTCCACTTACAAAGCATCAATGTTTGACAATACAGTGTATTGTTTTTCTCAACTTAGGCTCACTGGAAAAATGTACCACTACCTATTTATATAAAATGTAAAGACTTTCAAAGAATTGAACACTAGAGGCAGTAAAACAGCAACAGCTTTTAGTCCTTTTCACACATATTCTGATTAAGAGGGAAATTATCAATTAATAAAAAAATATTCTTGTGGTTCCTTGCAAATACTGTTATGACACAGTTGAAAAGCATTTTTGACATGCATTAACATTAGGTTTAGGGTAGGTGGTACGTTATTTCCGGATGTGTTAGATTTCCAAAATGTCATGATACGTACAACAAGAATAATATGAAGGAGCTGATGATCCTCAAATGCAAACTGAGTGTGTTTTGCCTCAGAGCAACCATACATTTGTGTTGTGTTTTGCTTTCTTTTTATATATTCTTCATTTATTCTTGACCTGATCTAACAAATAATACAACATTGCCAGATTTATGTTGATCTGTTTCATACAAAACTGTTTTTGCACCACTTGAAGGGGTTGCAAAATGTGCAAGAAGCAATGTTTGTCTGTTGCTCACTCTTTGAAATGCATTGTGTGTTTCAAAGTGAATATGCCATTCATAAAGTATTTTGAGCGGCTTGGTTCACAGTAAACAATTTGCAGGCGCCCTGAGTTTGAATTGGTTACTACGTGCACATTTCAAACATTTTTGTGGACAGAAAGTTCTAGCTTTTCAGGAGCCTAACAATGAGAAATGTATTAAATCTGTTCTTGTCAGCTAGGCAGCACCTTTTTTTAGTTTTCTGCCTAAAAGCTGTCTAGTTTATTGTTGACTAAATGGATGTGGAGCATCCTACAGGAAGTCTCTCACTGTAATGGTTTCAGCTATGGAGAAGTGAGGGAAGAGGTGGATAATGAACAATTTTCCCAGGAAGACAGAACCAAGAGACACAGAGTGGTATATTTATCAGGTCTGAGCCTGCTGATAAGGCATCTTAGTTGTCTCTGTGGGTTGCCAGATACTATCATACCCTTAGTCTTACTCAACTCTCTTCAATGGATAAGTTTATAAACAAGAATTGTCTTTGCCAGCATTTCTTTATCCCTCTCAATGTAATCTCTGCGCCATGACTGAAAACAACAATGGTAACTGTCTAGGATCGCTTGCTGGTACAGATGCATATCTTTTTGTCATCAACCTCCCAGCTTTCCCTCCACACAGGAGCCATTCTTACACACACACGCATTCAGTAACCAGCAATAGCACATTTATGTTCAGTTATAATACTGACTTTTTTGATTGTTTCATTCTATTTTGGTTAGTAAATGGTTTAAATTTGCTCAGTCAGTAGTGGCATAAATGTGTTCTAATGCATTGTGTCTTCATAGTGAAAATTGTAAATATGGCAGATTATACTCTTAAACCCTTTCACCTGGTTTCACAGACAAGGCTTAAGCCTAGTCCCAGACTAAAATGTAAATCTGAGCTGTTGCGACTTAAAGTTGCGCTGATTGATCTTGAAATATATCAGTGCCTTTGTTTCGTCTCAAGATGCACACCAGCAATATATTTTCTAAGGCATGTTTATAAAAATTACTTTAATGTCCTAACTGAACTATGGCCTAATCCTGGTTTAGTCTAAGCCCTGTCTGTGAAACCAGCCCTTTATTTAGCCATTAAGATTGGGTCTTCAAAACTTTTGTTCGCATATTTGTACACTACTGCTCAAGAACAAGATGTGTTTTTTTTTTTTTTTTTTTTTTTTTTTTTAAGTGCTCCTATTATGCCTTTTCAAATATGACCTTTCATGCAGTGTGTCATGTAGCTGTATGTAAACATAAAATATCTGCAAAGTTGTGAAGTCGACAGTGCATGATAAACAAAGTCATTGTCTATCAAGAAAAAGAGTCGGCTCACAAATGCCTGAATGAGTCGAACGAGAGTTGAATTCGAATCTTATTCAGTTACGGCTGTACGTCACGAAGTAACACATTTGCATAATGTGCGCCCACGTTCTACGTCGCGGACAACTTGCCCACCCACAAACACAGTAAAATTTCCATGTGGTTTACGTCATGTCGAGAAGACGCTGTATCCTACGCTGTGAGAGTAAATTTGTTTCATATTCACTTCCAAAAAGATGATTCGACAAAGAATCAGTGGTTAACATTAATTTTTTCAACAACACCTCAGCAGTACAATTCCAATCTTGTGTTGTGTTCCCATCATTTTACTGAAGACTGCTTTTCCAATTAGGGTGACCACCTGTTCCCCTTTACGTTGTACCGCACAGCATTTTTCCCCCTTGTCCCACACGTCGCATATTGAGAAAATGTCCCGCATTTTCATCAGCCTGTTGGTTTTTAATTATCATATTAAGAAAATGTCCATTCTTTTGCCTTTTTAGAAAACTTTTATTTATTCTTTTTTCAGCGTAGTTTCCGCGCAAAGGATTTGCAGACCTCATCAAGTGATCCAGCACTACCGACAGAAATGGTCGAGCGCACACGGAAAAACACGATATTCTCTATTCAATTTAACCAATTTAAAAAAATCGAGGCAGGTTTCAGACGCCACTTTCTTCTTATTTTAATAGTTTGATATGGTTTCTGTGGCGTTATTTTAATGACAAATAGAGCGCATTCTTGTAATGCGGGAGAGCATCAAAATGCGCAAGCACAAATCTCTTCTCTCGCAGGTGGATTCTCTTAACTTTCAATTAAAAAAACACGCTTTTTCTCGCTTGCATGTGCACGCTTAGAAACATAAATCGGCACATACGACAACAGATGTAATCAGTATTTCAGGACATGACAGGACAGTACGCGACGTGTGGCCAAGTATGGTGACCCATACTCGGAATTTGTGCTCTGCATTTAACCCATCCAAGTGCACACACACAGTAGTGAGTAGTGAACAAACACGCGCACACACACACACACCGTGAACACACACCCGGAGCAGTGGGCAGCCATATTGCTATCGCTGCGGCGCCCGGGGACCATTTGTGGGAATGGTGCCTTGCTCAAGGGACTCACCTCAGTCGTGGTATTGAGGGTGGAGAGAGCGCTGGTTATTCACTCCCTCCACCTTCAATCCCTGCCGGACCTGGGACCCGAACCCGCAACCTTTCCATTACAAGCCCGACTCCCTAACCATTAGGCCACGATGAAAATGCCCATAGAAAATGTATCTACACATGTATCTCACACGTGTCCCGCATTGTCCCACAAAATCACATGTATGTCCTGCAACAGATCTATTGCCAGGTGGTCACCCTATTTCCAATCTCGGGGAGTACAACGTGGGATTACCAAACGCTTGCTCTTAAAAGATAGATCAGTGCCCACTTTATTTGGACCGGCTTGCTCCTCTGAACTTCAACCTGTATGTATGATTAATAATTGATGATTGTATTTTCTAGCAAACGTTCAAAATACGTAGTTGTGTATGTTATGTTGTGTAACAACCCTGCACGTCTTGCTAACCGGCCCGCTCACGCTGCTGTGGGCACACTGTAGTCTAAAAATTTGTGATTGATGCAGCTTGACTGTCTCTCTGTCTCATTAGTTGGAGTAATGATAAAGGATGGCGCAAGACTTTACACAGTGTAATGCATTATGCAATGTTGAAGTTTCACGTGCCCGGTTCACTTACATAAGCAAATTGCGAGCACTTTCTACAGTAGTCTGTGCTAACTTGTCGATCAGCTACTTCAACCGTTTCATCGTCAGATTCCGGCTCGAATTGGTAAGGTAAAATTGATGCCATCTTTTCTATGTAATGACAAGTCTCCAGGGCTGTCATTCAGTTATGGCAATGGGCGTTTCGTTTTCGACATGCGCTGTACGCTGTAAACCAATCATAAAGGACTGCACCATGTGACCAATCACAGCAGTGAGGGCTCACGGAAAGGAGGGGTTTAGAGAGACTGATTCTTCGAACTGCTTCGTGTGAGTCATTTACGAATCATTTAAAAAAAGAGGTAAAATTAAATCTATTTTTGGAGAAAACTGAAGTGTTTTTTGACCTTGCATACATGTAAACCTGTTTTAGAAGACTTATAAAACAATATTAGCAACCTTTAAATTGGCATAATAGGAGCACTTTAAAAGAAATTAATACTTTTATTCAGCAAGGATGCTTTAAATTGATCTAAAGTGCATTGACAGTGCATTGCTATAAAAGATTTCTATTTCCAGTTCTTTTTTTCTATACATCAAAGAATCTTTAAAAAATTGCTTCATTGGTCAGCTGTTTTCAACACTGATATTAAGAAAAAATGTTTCTTGAGAAGCAAATCAGCATATTAATAATTCCTGAAAGATCATGTGAGACTCATGTGAACTTCAGCTTTGCCATCACAGAAATAAAATAGATTTTAAAATATATAAAATTAGAAAACAGTAATTTAAAATTGTAATAATATTTCACTATTTCATTGTGGCCAGAGTTTGAAATATAAAATCAAATCTTAGTTCATTTCAGCTGCTGGTATGTTTTTATCTAAGGAATATTTATAAAAACTACTTAAATGTCCTAATTGAACTACGGCCTAATACTGGCTTATACCAAGCCCTGTCTGTGAAAGGCCATTATCATTTTATTTTTAAGTTGTATTTTTTAATTGTATTTTTATTTAATACTTCTTTTTTATTTTTAAATGTGATGGTATTACCGCACGTTATTCATTTATTATTTTATTTAAAAAAATAAATAAAAATAAAAAACTAAACAAAAAAGTCCAAAGATATAATTATCATTATTATTAATTTATTTTTTGAGGACCAAACCAAATCTCCAGGTACTCTTATGAGAACCAAGCTGAAAAGCTTATGTGCACCCCTGATCATAATGTAGATTTTTTGAGATTCACCCTTGGAAACTTGCGCTCTTCACTAAAATTGCCACGTCCATTCAAACAGAGGGGCATGTGCCCTTTGAGATTTTAGACCCAACTTTTTCAAAAAAATAAAAAATAAAAAATCTTTCTTTGAAAATGAATTGTGCATGATTGTAGTTTTTAATTTTAGTGGCAGTAATCAGAAATCTGATTTGGCGGCTGATTTACACCCATTGAAAAGTCACTGTGGTTTTTCTTTTTCTTTTTTTTTTTTTTTTTTGGTGCACAGGCCACCAAAGGGGCTACCACTTCTCTTCACCACTATCTGGCAGATGGGCTCCATGGCTCCAGACCATGTTGTTAATGCCCTTTTCAAGAGTTTCATATTATTTTGGAACTCAAGTCTGATGATGACAGATTGAGCAGTGAAGTGCTGTATTTCAACAGCTCTCTTTCTCCTGAAGGTGTGAGCAGGACCACTGGCTTCTGGCATCCCACGAAGAACTATAAAAAAAATCTGTTTATTCTGACCGCATAGATATTTCTGTCTCTCCGTATTTGGCTATATCCCTCAGGGAATAAAGTATTTTCTTGCCTGTCTTTGGCATTGGCTGGGGTTTGTTTTGGGCTTGAAATGTTATATTTCAAAATGGTTTGGGGTATTTTTAGAGTATATAATTTTTGTAGAATGTGCCCATGGGTAAGTGGTGACCACACTGATGGGTCTAACGGTCTGCCAGTTGTTTCATGTCTGTTCTTTTCTAACCAACGGCAAATTTTAGCTCTTTAAGATAGTGGTTTCTAATCTAACTCATCTTAAGTGATACTTAACATTGTACATAATGAAAACCCACTTCCTGTTTCTCCATTTTTTTTATTTTCTGCTTTAAATAAGGTATTTAAATAGATCTTTTTTGTTTGCATTATTCTCTTCCTGAGGCACATTGTATGCTTAAATACTTTGAATATACTGTTCTTCACTGAACAAGTTCAAGAACTGCCTTAGATCTTTTCTCAAGGGTGTTTTCACCTATTCTTGACTTTCTCTTCTTCATGTAGTGTTTTTTTCTTTCTCCTGTGTTAAATGTGCTTTTGTTTTTGCTCAGCTGGCATCAATCAACTCTTGTACTCTCACTCACAAAAGCTCCTTCACTGAAGGTCTATTTGGATTGGCTGTTCAAACCTTTTTATCAATACACACTGATCCTTAATAGCAGATGTCTCTCTCAAACACTGTTTCAGTGTGTTTTTTGTGCTCTGGGTCTTATGGTTTCAGGCGAAATATGACTGACTGTACAGGTGAGGTCTTTTTTTGCTGTCTTTTGAGGTTGTGGAGCAGTGTTTCTTGTGCTTTTTTCCTTTTTTGCCTTGTTCTGTTTATTTTTACAAATTTTTGTCTTTTAACAGCCTCTCATATCCCACTTTTCATAACTGTATAAAAACAAGACAGACCAGCATTAAGTGAAATGCTAATGGTTCACTCTTTCCTACATCAAGACCTGCTTAATTTGTCAGTTTGCTAATGACAAGAGACGTGTCATATTTAACAGGAAAATCTAAAGAAAAAAATGCATTAATGTCATTATTATTATGACTTTATTTTTTAGGATGATTGTGCGTTTTCATCTAAATAGTGCTAAATACTGCTACAATAATGATAATCTAATTGGAATTAGCTCTAAGAATAAAGGCAATTTCAAAGAAACTCTTGCAAATTCTTTATTACATTTAGGAGATGGAGTGCAATGTACATACTTCAAACGATCCCGAATGGGGTTGTAAACGATCCCAGCTGAGGAAGAAGGGTCTTATCTAGCGAAAAGATTGGTTATTTTCATAAAAATAATACAATTTATATACTTTTTAATGTCAAATGCTCGCCTCGTCTTGCTCTTCCCGACCTCTGTTTTTTTCCGGTTCATGACAGTTAGGGTATGTCGAAAAACTCCCATCTCGTGTTCTCCCTTAACTTCAAAATTGTCCTATGTCGCTGTTTTACCTTTTTTTGTTAAGGGCGTTTGATCTTCTTTGCATGTTCACTTTGCAAAGACTGGGTCGGAACTTCTGCAGCGATGTAGCATGATTTTGAAATTATTTTTGTTTTTCGACATACCCTAACTGTCTTGAGCCAGAATACGCAGAGTTTAGGGAGAGCAAGACAAAATGAGCGTTTGAGATTAAAAAGTATATAAATTGTATTATTTTAATGAAAATAACCAATCGTTTCACTGGATAAGATTCTTATTCCTCGGCTGGGATTGTTTACTACCGCATTTGGGATCGTTTGAAGCCGTATTTAAACTGCATTTTGGAAGTTCAAAATCGGGGCACCGTATCAGTCCATTATATGGAGAAAAATCCTGAAATGTTTTCCTCAAAAAACACAATTTCTTTACAGCTGAAGAAAGAAAGACATGAACATCTTGGATGACAAGGGGATGAGTACATTATCTGTAAATTTTTGTTCTGGAAGTGGACTTCTCCTTTAAGACGCTAATCAAGAAGCTTGAAAAGACAGGACATCAGTTCAGTTGGTTGTACACTTAAACTCTTTTCTGATTTGTTTTGTCTCTCTGTTTGTCTCTGTGTCAGGTTATAGCTTTAGCAGATGCAGCAGAAGACAACCGGGAGCGTTTGATCCAAGCTTTTACACGTTTGCGGAGTGCCACTCACCTCCTCATCCTGCTGTTGTCTCTGTGGCAGGGGCTCAGCTCAGAGCAGACTGCTATCCTGGAGGCCACGCTCCTACCACTGCTGCAGGACACACCGCAGCTTGTGAGAGAACACACACACATACATACACATACATTCAACACTCTGGCTGACCTGGAGAATCTGCCTCCAGGTGTTGGGTGACATGGGTGCTGAAGCACTAAAAGCTGTGATACAAATGTGACCCATAAGCACACAATGAGCATTACTGACCCCATTACACACTTTACTTCACACAGTTTTCTCCAACTTCGTTCTCTTCACTGTTTTTCGGCTATTCAAATTTGAATAAATGTAATTAAATTGAATTGAAATACAATAAAATAATTTTGTTCAATTGAAATACAATAAAATATAAATATTTAAAACATTGCAAAAAACACAGAAATTTTGGGAACACAATTGTACACAAATGCATTAGTGGAGTCAGGCTTCTCTAGGTTGACTCACCCCTCCTTACAGCTTGTTTCTTAAAACCAAAATTGTACCTCTCAGCCAGTAGAATTCCTGCAATGCTTTATCTCAATTTCAAAGGCTCCAGTAAAGTAGGATGTTTCTTCTGATATAGTGAAAACAGACTCCAGTAGCATTGTGTTGTTCCTGATATCAGAACATTTGTAAATTCATTTGTGCCGCAGACACACATGATAGAAAAGATGTGCTATTACTGTTTTGTGTTTGAACTTGTTGGACGGAAAAATCTGATAGACCTCTGTTGAGCAAAAGGCTCATATTTAGAGACAAGGAGCCATATTCAGAGACCAAAATATCTTTAAAACTTTCCAGTGTAATGTTTTGACTTTGTCGATTCAGTTCCCACCACTTTTTGAAAGCCACTGGATTAATAGCTTGTAATAGCATGTAAAACAGATTAGCATCTCTAATCTGTCATTCTTTATAATTTGTGATCCTGGACGACCGAAGCAGTCTTAAGTAGCATGGGTATATTTGTAGCAGTAGCCAAAAATACAGGTCAGAATTGTTGTTTTTTCTTTTATGCCAAAAATCATTTCCTGCAATAAATAAATGAAGAGTTCAGATGCAAAACCAGCTAAATCCATCTGACGTCATTCTTTAAAAAATGCATTTTTATCAGGCTCAGATGTATAGGTTTCTATGTAAGTACCGGTACTTCTGATTGGGCTGAGGCTGGTATTTTAGTGAGTTTGAAGAAAAAGTATTTGATGGACGTATAATATGTGTTGAGTGCATTCACACAGTATCATTATCTCATTTTTGACCGAGATGGCTTTTAGCTGGTTTTGCATCTGAACTCTTCAAAAAAAAAAAAAAAAAAAATTATATATATATATATATATATATATATATATATATATATATATATATATATATATATATATATATATATATATATATATACAATGCTCAAAAAAATAAAGGGAACACTAAAATAACACATCCTAGATCTGAATGAATGAAATATTCTTATTAAATACTTTGTTCTTTACATAGTTAAATGTGCTGACAACAAAATCACACAAAAATTGTCAATGAAAATCAAATTTATTAACCCATGGAGGTCTGGATTTGGAGTCACACTCAAAATTGAAGTGGAAAAACACACTACAGGCTGATCCAACTTTGATGTAATGTCCTTAAAACAAGTTAAAATGAGGCTCAGTAGTGTGTGGCCTCCACGTGCCTGTATGACCTGTATGTCCTGCACGGTGTTGGGCTGTAAGCACAACCCCCACCTGTGAACGTCAGGCCCTCATACCACCCTCATGGAGTCTGTTTCTGACCGTTTGAGCAGACACATGCACATTTGTGGCCTGCTGGAGGTCATTTTGCAGGGCACTGGCAGTGCTCCTCCTGTTCCTCCTTGCACAAAGGCGGAGGTAGCGGTCCTGCTGCTGGGTTGTTGCCCTCCAACTGCCTCCTCCACGTCTCCTGATGTACTGGCCTGTCTCCTGGTAGTGCCTCCATGCTCTGGACACCACGCTGACAGACACAGCAAACCTTCTTGCCACAGCTCGCATTGATGTGCCATCCTGGATGAGCTGCACTACCTGAGCCACTTGTGTGGGTTGTAGACTCGGTCTCATGCTACCACTAGAGTGAAAGCACCGCCAGCATTCAAAAGTGACCAAAACATCAGCCAGAAAGCATAGGAACTGAGAAGTGGTTTGTGGTCACCACCTGCAGAACCACTCCTTTATTGGGGGTGTCTTGCTATTTGCCTATAATTTCCACCTGTTGTCTATTCCATTTGCACAACAGCATGTGAAATTGATTGTCAATCAGTGTTGCTTCCTAAGTGGGCAGTTTGATTTCACAGAAGTGTGATTGACTTGGAGTTACATTGTGTTGTTTAAGTGTTCCCTTTATTTTTTTGAGCAGTGTATATGTATATATATATAGTAGGGGTGTAACGATACATGTATTCGTACCGTATGTATTCGTACCACTAGACAGTGACCATGTGCTGATTCTGAACACGTCTCTCACTGACAAAGGAGTATAACATTACTTTAAAGGCTTGCACACTCAGCTGTTTGCGAAATGGAGCTTTGTGCTCTTGCATCCTACCTCTCTCATTCGCATAAATCCAAATATTCAATAATATTTAAATATTTGCGATGTATCCAAATGCTGAACTATAATTTAGTATGTAAATTATAGGCTTTGTACTTCAGTCGTGCTCCAATGTTGAAACAATGAGGCGGGCGCGTTTGGTGCACTGTGTTTTATTGTGATAAAGTACCAACTGCGCTGTCAAGTTAGCAATGCTTAGAAGCCTGAAGTACTGATATGTTTTGTGTGTGTGCACCGGCGCGATTACTTCAACTGTTTCCTCATAGCAGCAAAATCAACTTAAAACACTGTCGTCTATTGTCTTATTAATAATGCATCAGTGTAAAGAGTCTTTTGTAAATTAAGAAAACAAACAGGATGTTGCTTCCTGCCATTTGAGTTTCCTTTTTGTGACAAAAATGAACTAAAACTCAGCATAAATAATCTGTTACGTGTCAAAGTTTTTTTTTACCTTGTTTATCTAATTCAATCAAATATATTTCAAGTATTTATTCCTTATGTGTATATATGTACTGCAGATTTATATATATATATATATATATATATATATATATATATATATATATATATATATATATATATATATAAAAAATTTGATAAAATATTTAGTATTTTCACATCTAAGTGGATTTTGTTTTAAATTTGTACTACTGTCTGTTTAAAATAAATGAACAGAAACGTAGCATTTCAAGCATAGTATATTTGTTGTTTTTTTTTTTCCCTGTTGTACCGAAATCGTATTTAACTGTGACTCCCGAACCGAGGTACGTACCGAACCGTGACATCTGTGTACCGTTACACCCCTAATATATATCAAAACTTAAGTTTTGACTAGTAATATGCATCGCAAAGAACTTCATTTGGACAGCTTTAAAGGCAATTTTCTCAGTATTTTGATTTTTTTTTTTTTTTGCCCCTGTCAGATTCCAGATTTTCAAATATTTGTATCTTGGCCAAATGTCTATCCTATCCCAACATCCCAAATTCATCAATAGAAAGCTTATTTATTCAGTTTTCAGATAATGTATAAAACTCAATTTCAAAAAAATTGTGGTCTAGGGTCACATTTTATTTTTATGTGACACATTAAAACATTTACACCATCCAAATAATGATCTATATACCTTGTCACTAACATGTTATTAAGTTTTTAAACTGTTATTATGTGCACAAACAGTCAACATACTGCAGTGCATACACAGTGTTTTAGTGTTTAAGTAAACAGTTCACAATTTACATTTTAATGGAATGACAGCAAAGATTGCTTGTGATAATTCTGCTTTGAACTTGACTTTGGTCATTAAGCAGTATATGGGCAGTACAGCTGGGTGATTTTTCAGATTTTATCAATTAATTGGAATTTAATGCTTTGCCACGATTTGATTTTTTAGAAATAGAGAAATCGCGATTTTGGATAGAAATATTACCAAATGTTAGAATTAAACACTTTGACAGTTATGGCAATGATAACATTAAAGAGACTAGTTAAAAATCATTAAAAATTGAGAATCGGTCAAACGTTCTGAAAAAAAAAAAATCAAGATTGAAATTTTTTGCCATATCGCCCACCCCTAATTGGCAGGTTTCTGATTGCACAGTACTGTACAAGCATTGCTGCACACCAGTGTGCTATTGCAGTCGTGCACAGGAATTTGCTCATCCTGTCCAATTTAAGACCTAGTTGCCCTAAAAAATAGCTTGAATCAGCCTAACCAACTGTCACGCCACTGTGCCCACCACTTTTTATGACAGAGCTACTCCACTGCACACAGCCACCACCTACCAATGCCTTAGCAACCACCCAGAACATTTGAGCAACATAGCAATTCCCTGGCATCGGCAACATTGCTGTATCCTCTACCGTCAAGCAACACTCAGAAATTGTGATAATCTAGCCTTTGTCTGTTGGATCCTCAGTCACACATGGAAATATTCTTTTGTCTGGAAAGGGTTTGTTATTCAGGACTGTTAACAATATACAGTTCTCTGAACTCTGTAGATAATTCATGGAGAGTGTGATTCAGTATGCCAAAACAAACAACAGCAGTCATGTGTCTTGAGCGCCTTTTATTACTCAGGCTAATTTCCTCCATTGGAGACCTTTATCTGATTTATCAATGTCTTCCTCTTTCTGTCCCTCTGATTCTCCATTATCTTCTGTAGTCAATAAAGGGCTAGTCTCTGTCATCAGTGTAACAAGGCTGATTACCTGCTATTAGATCTCATTAAGGGCTGTCTGTATGGCGACACAGTCGCCCCACATTCCACCTGCCTGTCAACACCCCGGCCCATCTCTCAGAGCCTCCCTAGCCTGCCTGACGGCAAAAGGGTGGGCTGGAGATTCTGCAGGCCAGACTTAAAGACGCACACACACACATAAAAATCTCTGTTCACAGGGAGTAACTTTCCATTCATGAGGCATGTGGCAAAACCTACTTCACAACCCATGCAAAAAAAGCATGTACTCACACAGAAATTCCACTTAAAAGTTTATGGCTTGTTTGTATGTAGATCAAGTTTTAGATGTGGCTAGAAAAATGAAGTGGATGGTAGGGAGTGTTTGTGGCTCATTGAGTAAAAACGTCAGATGATTGCAAACAAAGGATTGCAAACAAAGGATGAGAAAGTATTAAAAACAAATAAGACGTTAGAATAAGGTAAATATGAATGAATAAAATGAATTAAGAGACATTTAAGATCTACTCATAAAGTTTGAGAGTTTTTAAACATTTCTTGTTGCTTTGTACTCTAGACATTAGTGTGAAAGTGTGAAAATCATAAACTTCACACTTCACATCAACCACAACACAAAACCCTCCAGCAGGACTTTGTTTATTCACTTTCAACTGATGAATTCTTATATTTGCAAGGCTCATTTTGTATATGTTTCTTAGGGCTGGGAGGAGAGCGTGGATGCAGCCGTCTCCCACCTTTTAAAAACGTGTCTGTCACGCAGCCCCAAAGATCAGGCCATCAGCTTGAGCACAGGCCCGCTAACCATCCCAAAAGACACGTCACGCCTGAAGAAACACATCACGCTGCTCTGCGACCGCTTGGGCAAGGGTGGTCGTCTCTCTCTCTCCTCAGAAGCCAATGTCCCTACAACTGTCATGATGCCAGGTCAGAAATATCTTTGTTTGGAAGCTTTCATTCATAGACATGCATAGACAATCATTTTTAGCTTGAATGGTCGTCATTGTAGAACTTAACGCAATATATTTAATCGGATGCAAAAAATTCACTTTTAAATGTTTGAACATAAATGTTTGTTGGCAGTCTGTACCCAGTGTTTTTTTTTTAAATCCCCATAAATCATAACCCCTTTCTCAAATCAAACCATTCTCAGATTCTTGGCTGTGTGACGTCACACAGGCAGGCCCCTCCCATGATTGTTGATTGACACTGGTGTTTTATCACAGACCCACCCTGAGTGTGCTGTTAACGCTTAGCATATGCTAAATTCATTTAAAGTGTTTAATGTGTTGATTTTATTTTTGTATGGTGATTAATGCGTTTACCAATTTTGATGCGTTTTTAAGTTCACTCAAAAAAATGTTGCATTTTCAAAATACTTTTTGAATGTGAGTGCTCACATTTTTTATGTGCACACTAGCATTCAAAACTGCCAGATTGTGTTAATGTATTTATGTAAGTTTGTGTAGCTAAAAGACTATGAAATCTGAAGATTGCATAAAGCCTGGTTTAAAACCGTGGTTTCATTCTGTTGACTTATTAAAATGAAAGGGATAGTTCACCCAAAAATGAAAATTCTGTCATTAATTACTCGCCCTCATGTCGTTCCCAACCCGTAAGACCTTTGTTCATCTTCAGAACACAAATTGAGATAAAAAGTATTCTCATAGCTTCGTAAAATTACAGTTGAACCACTAATGTCACGTGGACTATTTTAACGATGTCCTTACTACGCTATCGAGCCTTGACTGTGGTAGGACCCTTGCTGTCTATGGAGGGTCAGAGAGCTTGGATTTCATCGAAAATATCTTCATTTGTGTTCCGAAGATGAACGAAGGTCTTACGGGTTTGGAATGACATGAGGGTGAGTGATTAATGACAGAATTTTCATTTTAGGGTGAACTATCAATATCTCATTTTATCACTCCATAAATCAAAAAATATTGTCAACAGTCAATTTCACCATAGTTTACCAAAATGTTATAGAATTCAGACTAATGATATATGAACAAACAGAATTTCAGAATATAGACAGGACTGGACGTTCTGGTGTACGTAAGTGAAACAAAAGTGGCGATTTCTGACTCATGAGAAAAAACTAATTTTGAGAAAGCTGCCTTTAAAAATATGTGTTTTTATTGAAATCTACAGACACAAATAGTGTATTAAAATGATAATTTAATGTGTATTCTGAATATTCTCTTTCCATTAGCATGAAAGAAGACATGCTATGGAAGGTAAAAAAAAAAAAACTCTCAGACTTGACCAGTGCAGTGAAAAACAGCTTTTCGCCTGAGTGTAAAAATGTAAAAGTCTTGTTTTGTCTTTTATTTTGATAGTAAACTAAGTATGACGACTCTCAGAGTACATTCTCATGTTACACTAATGCTATTGTAGTGACGTGCAGGGGCAACAAGGATACAAAGAATAGAGCTTTACTTCAGAGGACATATAAAACGCCAGAGATCCCTATGGAATGTGTGAATGATTAACCCGATGGGTTCTGTTATCAGACGCCTGTCCTCCCTGAAGTCTCGGACTGTCTCTCTCTCTCGCTGTCTCTCTCTGGTGTTTGGACACTGGGTGTGTAGATATTATCCTCCCCTCAGATAGCAGGATGTCTGAGCACACAGCGTTTGGTCAGTTGCCAGTCGTGTGGAGGAGAATGAGTGACTAATCTCAGAGAATCCTGCTTAAATTGCTTTTGTCTGATGAAATATGTCTGTAGGACGTGTGGCTCCATTCCTTCAAGTTTAAAGTCAAACTCTTGACACTCTCTCATGCACACTTGTGGCCTGGCTGTTTTATCTGGCTGATTTGTGTCTTCCTGTCTGTCTTTCCCTCTCTGAGTCTTGTTCTCCCTCACCTGACCTTGCGTTGAAGTGCTGACATCACACGGGGGGATTGCCACACTCCCCGAGCACCTGCCTCTGAAATAATGCTTCAGCATTTGTAATTCTCATATCATAGGAACCTTGTGTTTTTGTTTCGTTTCTCTGTCTTCCAGATCTTCTGTTGAATGAACCGCTGGAGGTGACGGTTAGTTCATAGAGGAGTCTGTGAGAAGTGTTTGGATCACTTGTTAAAGTTCCCATGAAATCAAAATGATAATTTTTGGCTTTTGTTATGAATATGTTAGCCTTAAGGTTATCTGAAAGCTCCAAAACAATGACAACATTCATATTTAGAATATATAAGCATTCATAACTTACCTGTACAGTCTTTACCTTCTGCAAATCTGGAGCAGTGATTTTGATGACATTACCCTGCACTTCAGCTTCTCATCAAACTTTCAGTCCAATCAAATGCCCTCTAGAATCTGACGCTGAAGCTGCAGCTGAATCTGGTCATATTTTGGTCGTATTTTCTTTACGGTGAATGGCACGTAGTGCACTATATAGGGAATAGGAAATGATTCAGACAATGTAAATATGCATTCCGTTGGGGTGAATGAAGTCTGGTTTCGTGTTGTGTCACACGAACCGCCACAGCACGCACACACAGAGACAATAACACGGAGTAGATAATATGTGCAAGTCGGCACAAACCACAAAGCATATCGGACCCATTTGAATTCTACACAGAATGATATTTTATATATAGATAATGCAATATGGATGAGATTGTGGCTGTCATAAGCTGTCAGATGCGGCTTTACCCAGCTCAACGGCTCTGGTCCAAGCTGTGATATAAACGGAAAGCTGTTGGCTATTTAAAAAAGGGGACGGGACTGCTGGATATGTCCCGCCCTGTCTTCCTGTTTCACTTGAAGTTATGTCAACAATAACGCTGCATGTTTCAGTGGACCTTTAAAGCCAAGCCATATTTAGAGATGTGTTTAAAAGTTGTATGGAATTATTTTTTTTCCTCAACAAAATTAAAATGATAAATCAAATACTTAAATGAAATGTATTGCTTTGTTTTTGATGTTTCATTTTCATTATCCAGGGCTCAACACTGGCCTAGTCAAAAAAAAAAAAAAAAAAAAAAAAAAAGGTAATAAAATAAAATTAAATAGTTGTTGTTTTGATTCTTTCTTATAAATGTAACCTTTACAAAGAGATCATCAATATTGTTAGGCAAAATATGGATTTAACCCTTATTAACGTTATTCAGTAAAGAGCAATTACAAAAGCAAAACAAAACAAAAAAAAATTGTGATGTTTTTAAACGAAATGTTGAATATTCATTTTGAAAATTATTAAAGATGAAAAGACACTTTTAAATGTGAAATTAAAACTGTCAGTAGGCAGCAGCAAGTCACTGTTAATGAGTGAATCATCGCAATGACATTGCGATTCAATTGCGTGAGTCATTGCGATTTAATTGATTCAGTCAAATGGATGATTCATTCAAGAGTGAAGCATTTGACTGACTTAAGTGTGTTGATTCCACCGATTCACTAAACAAATTTATTCAAAAAGCTGATTCATTCAAAACAGTGGGCCTCATTTATCAATCTAACGTAGAAACGAGCGCAGATCTGAGCGCACAAATCAACTCACAACAGAGTTCAGGTGTGATTCATGAAACATTCGTATGCCGCCAATCCTGTCATACGAATGATCATACATTGATAAATGTGGCGGCTGAAAACAATCGTCATTTAAATATCACACCCCTAAAAACACCCCGGGTTAGAAGCCTTGCCCCTAGACTTTATGACTATGAGGAAGTAAACTCATGACAGAGAAATTGATCTTACTCTAAAAACACCCTTTAACCTTAGGCTATATTTGCAAACAATGACATTAATTTATACAGTATGTACATTAAATACCAATAAATATAATGAAACATTTATAAACATGATAGCATATTTAGTTCTCCTTAATTCACAACAAACCCTTTAAATTTGATGGTATTAAATAACAAGAATGAAAAATGAGTACCTATAAAATTTTATATTAAACTATAAAGTAAAACACAAATTAGGCTAGTGAATACAGAATAGAAACGTCAAGCTAAAATGAATAAATGAGTAAAGCGAAACTAAACGGCATTGGGCTGACAAGCCTCTCCCATCGACATCCAATTTTTATTTTTTTTTTTTTTTGCCATGTAACATTTGGTTGCTGAATTATTATCTATGATGTAAAGTCTTTGTACAATATTATCGTAGACAGTATATCACACACTCATACGATGTGCAGTGACCCGATCGGGCAAGTGACAGTTCTGTCAACTGGCCCGAGCATTGTTCACGCTGGCCCTGGGCAATCGGGCAGTCCTAATTGTTGAGCCCTGCTACTATCCTGCTACTACCCAAGAATTGACAAATGTTTAAACCAGGCATCAGTCAAGGGCTGTGGGCAGAGCTTATGGGCAGACTGCAAGACTAGGCAGTGCACTAGAGCAACAAATCATCATATGTAACACAGTAAGCTAAGTGAAGGCATTTTTAATAAGAGTTGTAATAAAACTAATCGTTGTAATGCTTGTATATTATATGCAATAGTATACGGGCATCTCCTCTAAGTAGCTGATAAAAATATTCCAAGCACATCCATTGTAACACTTTCTGTAAATAAAAACAGTGGCAGTAGAAGGACTAAAATCTCATATTGATTTATATTTAATGCCAGTGATTTCAGCAGATTTCTGTGCTGCTGGAGCAGCTGTAAATGCTGTTAATGTGAAGTGGAAACATCTAGAAGAAACAACAACGTAGTTGTTGATAGGAGCCTCAAACTCATGGAGCAGAACTCCTGAGTGGTGTGGAATGTAGCACATTTACATGATTTTACCTGCTTTCAACATTCACTAGAATTTCCTGATTATTTCTGGAGGAGATTTCATCACAAAAACTAATTAATGTGTTTATTTGCCATTCGACTAATTAACTTCTAATTGTCCTTTTCCCTATACAGGAGTTCATTTTCAAATATAAAACCCAGTGACACACATGAGAGGAGAGAATGAGGCAGGCCTAGGCTAAAGTAAATCTTTCAGCTAAAACAAGTCTACTTTTTCGTGTCTTGCTTCTCTCATGAATTGAAATCATAAATGGAGCACTACTGAGTTGGTTGTTAGCAGATATCAGATTTTGTTTTTCTAACATTTAAAGGCATTCTTCTTGTTCAGATGTTGTGTCGATCACAGACAAACCCTCCCGCTGTAAAGCTGCAGTACATCCACACAAATACCTGTGTTATGAGACCTCCGTCTCTGATCTGAAATATTACTCCTAAATGAACAGCCTGTTGAGGTCTGTGTAAATATTAGAGGAGGATTATGATAAGCTTGTCTCAGGAACGTAAGCAGTCTCACCAGATTTGTCTATTTGGAGTATGTGGTGTAAAAAAGAGAAAACTCCAGAAGGATTGTGGGTAAAAGGCTGGACAGAGAGAAATAAGAGGCTGATTCATCAGTCTCCTTCAAAACTCCTAATTCTAGCTGATCCTCAGCAATGAGCGTCAAATCCGTTTGATTGAATCCAGCAGGTGCACTCTGATCTGCCAGCAGTTTGGAGAAATTTGAAATGTGTCGACAGTGTGTCAACATTGCTTTTCAATTAAGAGCAATGTTTAAAGAATAATTTACATAACTGCTCAGGGTGTAGAACGTAACCCTGTAATGCCTGACTTATGAAATGATAGTCCACAAAGTTTTCTTTTTTTTTTTCTTTTTCTTTTTTTTTTTAGGGAATCAACTAAGTCTTTTTTTTGTGGAAAAAGGCAGATGTGTTTTATGTTTTGTATGATATTTGATACATAAGTCTTTTAAGGTTCATATGGTGTAATGTAGTGAGTATGGAGCTCATAAAATAAAAAAAAAATATATTCAGAAGTTCAAACTAAGCAAAATATACAATTTGGTGCTGGTGTTGTCATTTATATGGCCAAAGGAAAGATGAAATTCTGATAGCTTATAATTTAAATCAATGTGATTTTTTTTTTATAACAGTATAGTAGATTACTTACATGAAATACATGTAAGTATCAGTTGTTACTTGATATCTCCCAACAATATGTCTTAGTGAGATTATATTTAAATTATTAGTTTTATAGTCAGAGCTCTATATTTTTTAGTTTTGGGGGCAAAATATTTAATGGAATGGAATGCAATGCAATGCGATACCATTATTAATGAGAGATGTAAACAAACGTTCCCCAAAAGCTTGATGTATCATATTTGATTCTCACATTATAACATGCCTGTTAGAGCATAAACACACATGTACCACATGTACCACGGTAGAAGATTGTGTAAAAGTTTGTCAGCAGTTTTTGTTGATCATTTAAAATTCATTTTTACTTTACTTTTGCTTTACTTGGGTTAAGTAGAACACAGAGTTACACTAACCACTAATTTAGTATTAATAATGATTATTTTTTTATGTTGCTCTGCAGTTGGTTGTGAGTCCATCCCTGAGCCGATAGTTGAGCAGGAGGAGGAACCACCACTGCAGCAGGACGTTGCCAAGTACATTAAGAAAAAACAGCCATCCAAGAGAATCAAAGGCAAGTCAGGTAAGACATGTGGCAGTGCAAACATTTCAGAAACCCTCAATGCTGCACTGATTTAACTCAGTTGGAAAAGTGAATTTTGATATTGTATGCTGCAGATTGATAGAAAATCCCTACCAAGAAGATAACCAAGTAGTTGTTGAGATTGTGAATAAGTAAATCAGAGTCAGGTTCTGTGATATGTGGGGACACAGTGTTGTGTGCAAGTTTGTGTTCGGATATAACATGTTTAAACAGGTCTGCAGCACATGCCTTAATTTGTTTAATCTAGAACCGCAGACATTGTTAATGAGCTGAAGAGACGAACAATAAACACTCACAAAGCTTTACCGTTCTAAGTTACCAAATTGACAAAATCCAGTTTAGGTAATGAAACTTCAATTTATGTAAAAAAAAAAAAGTTTAAAAAGATCTCATTAGTGTTGGAATGTGTGAAATGGGTAGTAATTATTGACTAGTTCTGTGTAATTGCTTTGAACTGTTTAAATTGCTGATGTGCTTAAGATGTTTAATCCCATCAGGGTCCCAAAGAAACTGTGCTCTACATGTCTGACAGGAAATTAATATGAGAAAAGCTTTTGGAATTGTGTGGATTTCTGTTTGAATAGATTTTGTTTTAGTGTTACATCTCCTTCATTAAAAAATGGAACAAAAAAAGGTTTTCTGATGGAAAATGAATTTCAGACCTTAATATTCAACATTAGCTCATCGGAAAAAGTGCCTCTGCCTCATTTTTGCAGACTCCAAAAACTGATCTGTACATACAGTACAATTCACTAAAGTTTCCAGTTGAAATGAACACTTGTGGCAGTAAAACACCTATTGACTTTTACGGTGGCAGTGAAACAGAATGAACTTTATTTCTTTTCAAACAAATTATGATTATGTATTAATTATATTTTCGATTTCATATTTTCATGCTGTTCCTAACACAATACTGTGTAATGACCGTGAAACACTTTTACCATAGTCCATGATTTGTAAACTAACACGTTTTGACTTTCGCATCACACATCCAGCTCCATACAGCTTTTCTGACAAAGTAAACTTGCTCAGTACCACACCTAGTGTAGCAATGGACTTGCCGACATGGACTGCTCAGGCAGGCTGCCTGTGAAACACAAGTAAGGATAGAAGAAATCAAAGAATAGCTTGGTGTGGTTTCTTTAGCACATGATTTTTTTTTATCCCACTCTAGCTTTTGTTAAAAGTATTGGTTAGGTTTAATGTATGGTTTAGTGTATGTTGCATGTTAGTTTCCTTTTTTTTGTGTCACTCACTGGACGTGCTGCGATGAATGCAACAATCAGCAGAATAAAACATTGCCAGATTTACATTCACTAATAGTTTTGAATAAAACAGTACAAACTCTTAAATGACACACTATGGACATTTCACTTAGAAAGTGTCACATAATGCAAGAAGCAATGTAATACTATTTTTCATTGAAATGTCATGTTTTGTGATGAGCCGGTGTTGTTCATTTTAGTTACTACAGTTACTGTTACCTCTTTCCCAGAAATTTCCATGGCCTGAGCACTAATAACAATAGATCCTCAGTAGTGCACCTCAAATTTTGGAGAATCCTTGAATGCTCATTAGTTGGTTGTTGCTTTTGTCTTTGAAGAGGCAGATCTGCTCAGACATGTACCTCAGTCGCCAGCTCTCTTCTGTCTGAGTTCTTAAACATGTAGCATTCCCCCTAACAACACAGAAATATTTAGACAGAGGAAGCCATTAAACAGGAATAGTGAGGAAGGATATCTGATACAGTTAAAAGGATTCAAACATTGTCTCTGATGTTAATTGAAACAGAAGCCACTCTTTCATGTGTCTCTCATCTCTTTTAATACAAATTCAAAGTTCACATGTCCTCCGTGTATTGCACATCAGATCACCAACTAGACTCTGGAGTCACACCATGTATTTATAAACATGAATCGTTGGCTATTAAACATCCTAAATTCAGATCCATGTAATTCCAGCAGTGGCATAACTGCCGGCAGTACAGGCGAGGCAACCGCACTGGGGCCCTCCAATATTTTTGAACTTTTATGATTGCAATTACAGATAAAACACCATACCTCGCTGTATGCTGTAACTTAACGAAATGTATTGTAATTCTTTTACACTGTGCATCCGATTAACAGTGGCCATGTTTTTACATCTGAACAACTTTATATGTATGTTAGTATATTAAACTTACCATCTTACCAGCTCTAAAATGGATCCCGTTATCGAAATGTTCCTGTATGGGGCAGGTACATGTGATGCTCAACTTTTGGAGGTTTTTTTGGACACTTCAGAAAGAGAAACAGAATAGAGAGAGATGAATGATCAAGTTAGAAGATGGTAAAATGACCATCAGTAAATGAATCTATTATTTAAAGCGGTCCTATTATGCTCTTTTACAAAGTCTTGATTTTGTTTTGGGGGTGTACTAGAACATGCTCTCATGCTTGGTGGTTCGATAAATGCATTATTTTTCACATAATTTACATTATTACTATACCTTTCTCCCCAGCCTGGCACAAATGGCTCAATTAGTTCCGGGTTTAATAAAGGCCCTCCTTCAGAAAAACGGAATGTGTTGTGATTGGTTAGCAGTCCCACTACTTTTGTTTTGCGATTGGCGAACAGCTTAGACGGTGTTTTCATCCTGCTACGCCCCTTGCCAAAGCAGTTAGCGCAAACTAGATTAAAGTGATTCTTACGTTTTAAATATGGATATATTTCTTACAAAAACGCATCGATTCACTACAGGAGGCACCCCCCTGGAGCCGTGTGATGCGCTTTTTATTATGGATGGATGCACTTTATTGACTGATGAACAGAAAAGCCTGTCTATGCTGTTCTAAAGCTTGGGAGTGCCAGGTTAATTTGTAATATAACTCCGATTGCATTCGTCTGAAAGAAGGAAGTCATATAGACCTAGGATGCATGAAGGGTGAGTAAATAATACACTAAATGTCTTACCACACACTGAACACGTCTGCGGCGCGTTACTGCTCTGAAGCGGCCACTTTAGTCAGTGCTTGTGTTTATACCCGCTGCACTGCGGCTCATTGAAGTGGCTCTCCGCGCTGCATCGCTAAAGTTAGGCTAATCCCCCACCTCGTCTCTACCCACCCCCCAACAATTTGAATTTCCGTAGGCGGGATTCATTTTAATGATATTTTAATGGACTGCGTTTGTGACATCATAGCATGCGGAAAACAAACGCTGTAGTCCAAAGGAGCCATTTGCTGTAGTTCTTGAAACTCTTTTGTTCTTTAAAACGAAATATCTCCCTTTGGAGTGGACTTTGAGATCTTTTTATGCCCAAAGATACACACCACACACTGACTAAAATTCAAAAAGTGAAAAAGCATAATAGAACCCCTTTAAGAAGTCACAATGATTATCTAAATGAATGGTAAAACTGATTTGTTTATCCTAAATGTAGCTTCATTAAATAAAATACAGCTTAGCAAAATAACACTACTATTATGTCATTGTTATCTTTTCAGGGGATGAAAATGAACCCTAAAATCATGAAAACCAAAAAATGAACAAATATGATTATTAGTACATGTTTAAGTCACTTAAACATAATTATATATATGAATTTCACTTAAAAGCAAACTATGACTGTCTAGTCAGATGGGGATTTTCCCCCCTTAAAAGTGTGCAGTTTTGTCCATAGTCTGGGTCAGCCTAGGTACAGTAAATCTTAACAACTTATCTGACAGATCTTCCTGCTGAGTTAATAGGACTTTTCATAGCAGTTTTTTTGTTCCAACCATATCCAACATTCCTGCCTGTAATTTTCAAGTGAACTTAAATAGGGCTGGGCAATATGGCCAAAAAAATTATCATGGTAAGTTGATATCAGTTGATATCGATAATTATCACGATAAATGTCACATTTTTATTTCTTTCAAGTTTAAAGGCAGATTTTTGCCACAGTGTGAAAGTTGTAAAAACCAGACGGTTAATTGTGGCTTTAAACTATTCTTTATGATCAGAACATGACATGTTATTTTAACATTTTTTACACTTTTTCCAAGTTTGTGATGCCTGTTAATATTAACAATATTTTTTTTTTTTGTCTCTTAGAAATACAGATTTGATAGTAGCCTGAGTTAGGATGCAGATGTAGATTTATGTTCATCATCAAAAAAAAAAAAACTGTATAGCAGCCTCATTTTATATGGGGAAATTTAATTATTTTGACTGTTTGAGTTTGTTTTTTTGTTTTGTTTTGTTTTGTTTTGTTTTGTTTTGTTTTGTTTTAATTAACCATTGCTCTTCCATAGATCATGATAATAACAGTTAAAACCACAAATATAGCACCTGAGTACCATGATAAAAATGTAATATGGTTCTTAGGTATTTGTATGAAAAACAGTAGTCTCAATACATTTAGTATAAATGCATAAACGCTATAGCATAATCACAAAAAAATAGTGTAATTATATTCCATTACTCCTCCAATACATTTAATACATGTCTGCATTAATAATATAATAAAATTCGACACAAATGTACCCACATTTCTGACACAATACCACTTTGCAGTTAGTGCTACTACAGTAAATCTATGGTAAATGATGGCAATTTGTAGACAGAAAGCCTTCTGACTGTATCGTTGTGCACAGTGTTTCTCCTGTTTGTCAGTGCTGTTTCATCTGGCTTTAAACCGAGTCATTTGTGTTCTTCACTGAATTAAAGCACTTCGCACTGGATCTTACAGCAATATTTAGTGACTGAGACTCATCAGACGGTGAACGCATCTGCTCTAGTAAGTTCATGCCGTGCCACCATTTGAACTTTGATCTGAGCGGATAAACGGTCCAAGTGGCGCGCTTCAAATGACTAGCGCCCTTTATATTGAACATTTATTGAACTCTTGTTATCGTTTATCAAGGAAATATACACTACCATTCAAAAGTTTGGGGTCAGTACATTTTTATTGTTTCTTTTTTTTTTTTTTTTTAGAAATGAATACTTTTATTCACCAAGGATGTATTAAGTTAATAATTAAAAGTTTATTTAAAGTTAATAATAAATAATTTACATTGTTATAAAATATTTATATTTTGAATAAACACTGTACTTTTTAAACTTGTTATTCATGAAAGAATCCTGAAAAAAAAATTACAGGTTCCAAAAAATATTTGGCAGCACAACTGTTGATATTATCCAACATTGATCATTCTAATAATAAATCCGCATATTAGAATGATTTCTGAAGGATCATGTGACACTTAAGACTGGAGTAACAGCTGATAAAAATTCAGCTTTTCATCACAGGAATAAATTCTATTTTAAAGTATGTTAAAATAAAAAACATTATTTTATATTGTAAAAACATTTTGCAATATTACTGTTTTTTTTTCTGTTTTTAATCAAATAAATGCAGCCTTGATGAGCATAAGAGACTACTTTAAAGACTATTACAAGTCTTACTGACCCCAAACTTTTGAATGGTAGTGTATATTGCATGATAATTATCGTTATTGATTTATCGCCCAGCCCTAATCTTAAACACTTTGAGTCCTAGGTTTATTTGAAGAACTGTCCTCGTCCATGCTTAAAGGAGAAGTCCACTTCCAGAACAAAAGTTTACAGATAATGTACTCACTCCCTTGTCATCCAAGATGTTCATGTCTTTCTTTCTTCAGCCATAAAGACATTTTTTTTTTAAGGAAAACGTTTAAGCATTTTTCTCCATATAATAGACTTCTATAGTGCCCCGAGTTTGAACTTCCAAAATGCAGTTTAAATGCGGCTTCAAACGATCCCAAATGCGGTTGCAAACGATCCCAGCTGAGAAAAAAGGGTCTTATCAAGCGAAACGATCAGTTATTTTCATTAAAAAAAATACAATTTAAATACTTCTTGATCTCAAACGCTCATCTTGTCTTGCTCTGGCTGAACTCTGTGTATTCTGGCTCAAGACAGTTAGGGTATGTCGAAAAACTCCAATCGTATTTTCTCCCTCAACTTCAAAAATCATTTCAAAATCATCCTTCATCGCTGCAGAAGTACGACCCAGTCCTTGCAAAGTGAACATGCAAAGAAGATCAAACACCCTTAACAAAAATGGTAAAGCAGCATTAAAGGACGATATTGAAGTTGAGGCAGAACATGAGATGGGAGTTTTTCGACATACCCTAACTGTCATGAACCGGAAAAAACCCAGGCAGAGTAATGGTGCGTTCACACCAGACGCGACTTTTATTCACGCATAGTTGGACACTTAAACATTTTGAGTTTACTCGCTTCATTCCTGCATGAAATTCACTTCACAACAGACGCGAATTCACTTCATGGGAGGGGCTTCTGCCTTCCACTTCTTTCTGCACACTTCCTCTGAATAAACACATCAACTCGTCAATGGGAAAGTAGTTGTAAAATATGGCGAATAAGCTCAATTTGCCGGCATTTTGCTGCCATTTAAACTGCATTTTGGAAGTTCAAACTCGGGGCACCATAGAAGTCCACTATATGGAGAAAAATGCAGAGGAAGAATGGTCTTATCTGGCGAAATAATCGGTTATTTTCATAAAAATAATAAAATGTCTATACTTTTTAATGTCAAACACTCGTCTTGTCTTACTCTGCCTGAACTGAACTGGCATCGTTTGAAGCCGCATTTAAACTGCATTTTGGAAGTTCAAACTCAGGGCACCATAGCAGTCCATTATACAGAGAAAAATCCTGAAATGTTTTCCTCAAAAAACATAATTTCTTTACATCTGAAAGAAAGAAAGACATGAACATCTTGGATGACAGGGGGGTTAGTACATTATCTGTAAATTTTGATTCTGGAAGTGGACTTCTCCTTTAATCAGTGAGGTGACAAAATACCAACAGAGTATGATAGGTGTAACATCTCTGAACAATATTTAGTTGTTTCGTGTTGGTAAATGTGCAGCTGACTATATGATTTTTTGAATTCTTTAAGATGATACCTTGAAAGATTGTACGATAAGACCTTAAGGAGATGGAAAAGGCATTGAGTGTAACATGCATATTTTTACATGCCAGACTGTATGATAATTCTTTGCCAAGACATCTACCAATGATTCAGCGTTCACATGTCATTTGTATTCATGTTCTTAAAGTTCAGGTGGTAGTCTGAAACAGTGAATCTAATCCCCATACTGTATGTGCAAATGTTCACTTTAAGAATGAGCAAAATGTTTGAAAATACACATCACAAACAGAAAGACTTTATTTAAGCCACAAAGGGACAAACATACTGGAAGATGCATCTTTAGCCAGAGTGAAGTCATTACATACATTAAGAACAATTTGGGACAATTTGTAATTTAATTGAAAACTCGGGAACTCGGCTTTTCATCCAGTACAAGACCCCTTCTCAAGATGCATCGCAAAGACCATTAGTTCTCCATCTGTGAACATGTCACACTAGGCGATCAAAGCCTCACAGTTTTGCCCTACAACAACTGAAATCCCAGGATCTCAGAATTTAGGATCCCAGAAATTTGTCTCAGATGCTAAAACCTTGGCCAAAATCGTACCGTATGCACTGGGCTTTAATGGCAGACCCTCAGATTACTCGGTGTAAAGAGAGTTTATGATGAGAGTGAGAAATAAATGGCCTTTAAATGCTGATGTGTATAATGATTAAGGCTTGATCGCCTCTATATTTAGCATATTGTCATACGGTTTCCATTATATTGCTGGTGCTCTATCAGATAGAGCTGAAACTCGTAGATAGCAAAGATGAGAGGGAAGCTGATGCCCATATATGAGTTCCCACTAAACAGGCCTCATTAATCTCTCATTATGTTAATGTTCTCAGAGCAGCAGGGGGGAAATCTGCACACAATACTCAAGACAAAATAGAGCTACTCATGTGAAGCACACAAGAGATGAGACTCAATGTTAATTCTTTTGTGCATTGTAGCTGGATTTTTTTTTTCAGTATGTAGCAGTACATTCTGGGATTTGTGAAGAAACCACTTTTTCTGTGACCTTGGTTCTGGAAATATTTTTCTCAAAGGGATTTTTTTTTTTAAAAGTCTTTGAGGTGTTGAAGCCATGAACCAAACATACCAGCTACAAGGTGAATCACAATATTACAAACATTGCAAAGCAAAAAAGTTGCTAGTATTTGTTCTCTGTGTATTTTTGGATTTTAGGTAAATAATGCGTTTAAAAAAATTTAAATCGTGTCTGTCAGGTTATGTGTCATGTTTCCATTAGGGATGGGTGATACCAAACATTTTTAATCTGATGTGATACAGACACTTGTTCTTATAGTTTTGTTATTTCTTAAATGGATATGTGTTTTTTTTTTGTTTTGTTTTTTTTCATATTTCATATTTAGAAAAAAAAAAGAATTTATTCCACTTGAAATCACTACACATCCACACATATATACTGTCCATTAATAAATAATAATAATAATAATAATAATAATAATATAATAATAATAATTACAAAAGCAGATATGAGTACAATTAAAAAGTATATACTGGTATGTATAAAAATAATCTCATTTTACAGTGTAACATTCCACTGAAGGGTGAGTCGTGTTGCGAACCCATGTGCAGTTTTATTTAATAAACGGATGCAAAATAAACTAAACTAAACTAAAGCATGACATGAGCATGAGAACTAAACTTGAACAAACTTGACAAACTCACCAACAGAGGGTTACAATAACAAAGCTAGACAACCGACTAAGGAAATATGAGTGCTATATATACACACATGGACCAGTGATTAAACAAGACACACCTGAAAGTAATCATGACAATAAACCAATGAGAACGTAACACATGTAGCAAAGGAAGCAGATGACAAGATTACATGAGAGGCACAGGCAACACAAAACAGGAAACATAGCTATGACAAATTTCAAAATAAAACCCATGAAAACATGAACAAGAACAAAACCTAAAACAGACTTGACATACGAAAATATTGTAATGAAATAATAATAAAATAGAGGTATGTTTCCTTTTTGACATTCTCTTCATTTTTCTCAGTTTTATGGGGAAGTGTGCATCTCTGTGTGTAAGCAGAAGTACGGAAAACATTTTAAAGTGATACAAAAAAGTTTATATTAATATAATTTGAATATCAAGGTTATCAAGGTCCCGTTAAAAACATAATATGTCAACGCTATATGGATGTGTATGACCATTGTGTATGACCGAGGCATTTAAGAACAGTGTTGGGCAAGTTACTGATTACTCCTTTTAAAAGTAATCAAATTACTGTTCTGGGGAAAGGGGGAAAGGAAGGAAAGGAAAGGAAAGGGAAAGGACGTGATGTGTGGCCAAGTACGGTGACCCATACTCGGAATTTGTGCTCTGCATTTTACCCATCCAAGTGCACACACACAGTAGTGAGAAGTGATCAAACACACACACACCGTGAACACACACCCAAATTCTGATTACTTTATTTCAAAAGTGATTAGTTACATTACTAGTTACATTACTTTTTTTTCTGTACATCCACAAAATTTACGTAAAATATTAAGTTTGTGTGTTGCCTAACATCCCAGCATAAACGCTCCCAATAAGATATTTGTTATTAAAAGCAATAGGCTGCTGCGTGTGTGGTTGCAGAATGCACAGCATTTTGAGTGTCGAGCGGATTCTCTGATTGTCCATTGCATTCCAGGAATCAACGTTGTTTAACGCTGCAAACACGTTATAAATAGAAACTCTGCCTGTGCTTACGCGTGTTAATCATTTTTGTTTTATATTAGTTGTTTTTGTTGCTTTGTGCAATACATGAATAGCAATTCATTTGGTTTAGATGTTTTATGTTTACATATTTCTATTTTGCGGGAGTCCCGCAAATCATTTTTTCTGCTGCTTCGCGCGCACACAAGAGTCTCTGCCCGCCCGCACCCGCACCCGCACTCGCACTCGCACTCGCCCATCAAGTCTTGTCCTGCGCCGCTCTCTGTTGCACCGAGTCCAGTGCCAGTGGATTAGAGACCCGCACCCCCGCTGGACTCGACGCAACAGAAAGCGGCACAGGAAGACTTGATGGGCGAGTGCAGGTGCGGGCGGGCAGAGACTCATGTGAAGACAATAGGAGTTAATGCGTTGCCCTCCACACCTGGTACGTTTTCAAGAAGTTTTAATGTGCCGTGCTGCCTTTTCAGGTGATTAAAATTGTATATCGAGTTTTTCACGGTTGAAAAGGTTTTCTTCCCCTCAAATTGACAACACACGATAATGTTCTTGCCCATGGGCGACATTTGACTCTTGAGTCAGGGGGGGCAAGAAAAAAAAATTTCGGATAAGCATCAAAACAATCCCCTACCGTATTGCAATGCACCAAAGCAGTCAATACAGCGCAGTCAAGAATAACTTAAAGAGGTTGCCAACGTTTACTATACTGTGGACGAGCTTTTGACTCTTGAATCTGGCAAAGCTTCCCGTTTTAAGTGTCAGTTGACAGCCTTTCATTTTTAACCAAATGTGCACGCTGCTTTTCTTATTTTCCGTGTCTTTTTCCCGTGTCACGTGACGTATCCGTTTTAATTCGTTGTTACTAAAGGTGAAACACGTTAAGAAAAAATGAACGATCGGTTGTGGGACTGTTTTGTCATAAATCGCATACTATTCATTTCTTAACTTCACCGTCCGTTACTGGCAATGAAATTAGGCTACTGGTTGATATGTCCCGGTAGAGCCCTAAATTGCAGCCCGAGCCCGACGGGCCTTGACTTTTTTACGTCCCTAGGGCCGGGCTTCGGACCTGTTTTAGGCTTCATTTTATGTTTATATTTTAGACATCCGCCAAATAAGGCGATGAAAAAAAAAATCTGCGCTGGTGGAAACAACACGAGACTTCATTTTTGCTTTCACTTTCGAGATCGGCTCGGAAAGCGTTCAGTGTCTCCGTCAGCAGCAGCAAGCGTGCCTTCGCCGCAGCTGAAACAGTTCCGCGTTCAAGCGCATACAATAGGCTAAAGCTTGCCGCAAAGCACCGTAAAAAGTCATTACTATGAATGTTTTGGGGGGAAATAGTAAGGGGATTTTTGAATTATTCATTAATAAACTAGTGTTTTCTGAGTCAGTGTCGCAAGAATGAAGTGGCCGATCCTGACTCGCCATCTCCTCTTTGGATTCGCCTTTAGAGAGAAATGCATCCTTACAGATTACATAATGAAAGAGTTTTTGTTTTCGATTTGCTTTATTTCGTTAAGTTATTATTTCAAGCTTTCTATAGATTTATGTATCATGTCTGTGAGTTAAGTATTCGATGAGTTTCGGTTCATTTTTGTGAAGCGCTGCTGTTGAGACCACAGACAGTGCATCATGTTTGTTTTCTTTATGTTAGAAGCACCATTTGCAATGTTTTGCTGCACACAAATAAAAGTAAACCCTTTACAGTTCCAAATGATGCATTATTTGTACTTTTATCAGCAAAAATGACGGAATATTTAAAATGGTTTCCACTGAAAAAAAAAACAAAAAAAAAACAAGTGATCGCGCTGGCGCTTCCATGTCCTGCAAAGCGGCTTTAGCTTCCACTCTCCACACAAATGATTGGATATGCGCCTAATATTACACATTTATCTAGGTTTAACGTTTAAACTAACATTGATTTATACTTGAACTGTTTTATATCTATAGATATTTTTTTTTAGGCAAGTCGTGATGATTTGAGAAGGCAAAATTTGTCAGACAGACTATAATCAGTCTTACACTGGCCGCTTTGTCATTACTTTAAAAAAACAAAAACATATTTTACGAAAAAAATGCTACAAAACGTTTAAATTAACTTGATGAAAAAAAAACGAAATATAATCACTTTGCCATTGCATACAAAACTGGACTATTTTAATAGCTGAAACAGTAGGATAAGCTGTTTTGGGAGAAGAGGGAAAAAAGACGGGCTCGGGTCGGGCCGAGAATGTCGGACAAGGGCCGGGCGAAGAAAGAATCTAGCATAAATATGCAGATGTCATCCCGAAACATTGCACCGTATAAAACCAACGTTTCATACAAAATCTGAACGGATTATAGCCTAGAAAGTGCGCAAAGCTCGCTCACTTTATCACGTATAAAAGTGTCACTCATCTCAGTTCATCTCGATCTCACAAGTTCTGTTATAATCAATGAAGCTCTCTAAACTACACAGTGAGTCTGGTTATTTTGCCAGATATTCAGTTGCTTTTGCTTTCGTTTGAGGGTATTTAGCACCGTCTAGTACCTCCGTACAACCGGGCCTGGGCATGGCAAACCGCTCCAACTGCAGTGTGGCTGACAACGGGGTTGACTAACCATCTGGGGGGGCAACTGCCCCCCCTTGCCCCTCCCTAATGTCGCCCATGTTCTTGCCTTTGACAGAAATAAACTCAAAATAATGATTGTATTTCCAGTTATAGAACGCGTACTTTCCTCTCTACATGCTGACTTTATTTTTTTTATTGATAGTATCCGCCTCACAGGCGCTTTCCAGTCAAAGAAGGTCTCAGGTAGAGGACGTCGCGTGTGCTAGCCAACACCCTTTTTACATCTAGATGATAAAGCACATTCTGTCGGCAATGATGTAGCGCAGCAGTAACGCATGCTTGTAACTATACTCTAATTACTCATTTGGAAATTATAACACATTAAATTACTCCGTTCCTAAAAAAATAATCAAATTACAGTAATGCGTTACAAAGTAATGCGTTACTGCCCAACACTGTTTAAGAAGCCTTTGTCAGGTCAACAGAATTTAAAGGGGTCGTGAACTGCCTTTGTTTATTTTGTACTGTTCTCTGAGGTCCACTTATAATATTATCAAGATTTTTACTTTAAGAAAAAACATCATAATGTAGACGTAATAGGCTATTTTCTGTCCTGCTTATAATCCCCCTCAGCAGATCGCTCTTTTTGAACAGGCGTGGCGGATTGCAGACAGAAGTCAATGCCCACTGTTATCATTGGCTAACAGCATAAATTCATTCCTCATAGATGGACTCCACTGTGATTTAGGTTTAAAACACATTAATAACTCAATACATATCAAACGACCTGTAAGAAGAGACAAAGCAATAGTAACCACATAATGAAAAGAGTTAATCACACTTTTGTTGCAACATCACAATATACGGTCATGGCTAAAAATATCGGCACCCTTGCAATTCTGTCAGAAAATGTAACGCTTCTCTCAGAAAATTGTTCCAGTTGCAAATGTTTTGGTACTCACATGCTTGTTGTTTTTGATTTGCATTGCAACAACACAAAAAAAAAAACCAGAAGAAAAGTCAAACTTGATAAAATTTCACACAGAACTCAGAAATGGACTGGACAAAATGATTGGCGCCTTGTCAAAATTGTAAGAAATAATTGCTTTTCAAGCATGTGATGCTCCTGTAATTTGTATTTACACACCTGTGGCAAGTAACAGGTAAGGGCAATATAGTAATCACACTTGCAACCAGTTAAAATGGAGAAAAGTTGACTCAACCTTTGTGTTGTGTGTCATACTGAGCATGGAGAAAAGAAAGAAGTGTAAAGAGTTGTCTGTGGATTTGAGAAAAAAAATTGTGAAAAAACATGGACAATCTAAAGGCTACACATCCATCTCCAGAGATCTTAATGTTTCTGTGTCCACTGTGCGCAATATCATCAAGAGGTTTACAGCCCTGTAATTAGTTAGGCTGTAGCTAACCTCCCTGGATGTGGACGGAAATTACAATGAAGGATTGTTCGAATGGTGGATAAAGAATCCCGATTAACTTCCAAACAATTTCAAGCTGATCTGCAGACACAGGGTACAACAGTGTCAGCTTGTACTATCCGTCGCCATCTGATTGAAAAGGGTAGGGAAATGGTGGGAGACCCAGGAGGACACCACTGCATAAAAAAGCAAGACTGGAGTTTGACAAAACTTATGTGACAAAACCACAATCCTTCTGGGAGAGCGTAATGTGGTTAGATGAGACAAAAGTAGAGCTTTTTGGTAAAGGACATCATGGCACTGTTTACAGAAAAAGAAATGAGGCCTTCAAAGAAAAGAACACAGTCCCTACAGTCAAACATGGTGGAGGTTCAAAGATGTTTTGGGGTTGCTTTGCTGCTTCTGGCACTGGATGCCTTGACTGTGTGAATGGTATCATGAAATCTGATGATTACCATAAATTTTAGGGTGCAACGTAGTGGCCAGTGTCAGAAAGCTGCGTCTCCACCAGAGGTCATGGGTCTTCCAGCAGGACAATGACCCCAAACACACTTCAAAAAGCACTCAGAAATGGTTACAAACAAAGCACTGGAGAGTTCTGAAATGGCCAATGCAAACAAAAAAAATAAACGTGTGAGTACCAAAACAACTACAGCAGTTTTCGGAGAGAAGGGTTGTATTTTCTGACAGAATTGCAGGGGTGCCGATATTTTTGGCCATGACTGTAGTTGGCACAGCGTTGTTTTTTAGTTTCAATCTTTTTGAAAATCCCATGTCGCATTGTGTCGCTCCCGGCTCCCTGAGGGAATGAGCGTTGGGTCTCTGACGCTATGGGTAATTGTAAACGAATCCGCCATAAAATGAAGTAAACAAAGGACCGATTTTAAAAGTAAAGTTATAAAATAAAGTCTTTCCTAACATTGAGATCAGAAGGAAGGCAATGCGAAGACTGTTTTTCCATAAATTGGCAATGCAGAACGTCCTATTTTTTTTTCAGAGCCATCTTTATGGCTGTTTGTGTAGGCCCGCACGTTTGCCTCTCTGTTAAACTCCATGTGTGAATTGGTGGGCGGGGCTAAACAGGCAGCAATGTTGATCTTCTGTGGAGGCAGTGCTTATCTACCTATTACATCATAGAGTAGAACATTCCAAAAGCTGTTGTTTTGCCTTCAAAATAAGCTGTTTTCAGAAGGCCACGGAGGCGGGATAAGCGATGTGAGCTTTTGTTTACAGTAGCAGGTTGCCGTGACAACTTTTATATTTGACAGCAACATGGTGGAGTAGGCGTTCTGCACTGTTTTTTGTTTGTAATAATGCTAATAAATAAAAGTAATCATTTATTAATCGTAATTGAGGTAAAATTAATCAAGATTTTGATTTTTAGGTCATATCGTTCTGCCCTATATCAAGGCCAAATAAGTAGATTATGAGTATTGATATATCAATACAGTTATAACGGTGTGCCCATCCATAGTTTCCATCATATTTGCTCTTTTAAAATGAAAGTTTAAACTTTTTTGCTTCTTTTAGCTCTTTGCAAAACATTGCTATGCTTCTTTCAGCATCCTGACCATCTCAGCAATTTTGACTCACCTAATGGTGTGAGTAGGACTGACCAGTGAAAGATGGAAGCAAAGTGTTTGGGGAAACCTGTTTAAAAGCAGTCATTAGTTTTGTAGTTCTATTTGATGCTGCTGACAGAAATTATACACTTCACCTTTAAAATATTAAATCTGTCATATGTCTCATAATATCATGTTTGTCCTTGCAAAAAAATGAACCATTCATGGACAAGTTAAAAACTTTAAGCCTCATTTTTTGGATCTTTTGTGGTGTTTGTCAGCAAAGAATAATCTAAACCATGTTACCATATGGTAAACAGTTATTACAACAGTAATTGTAGAGTAAACATAACCCTGTATTTCTGTGACATTGAGCAAAAGGCTTGTTACCTTTCTGAAGGCATTATATTATATAACAACATATATTAAAATTAAATGTATTAATGTTAGGACAGCTAAATTCTATGTTTTCTAAAATAGAGTGACCTTTAAAATGCAGTCTAGGTGGACAGCTCAATAGATTTTGAAACAGCGTTACAGTTTTACAGTCTATGTCCATAACGGAGACATCATGAAAATTTCTGAAAGTGCATCCCCACTCTTCTTTTTGTGCAACTTCCAACAGATATATATTATTGTGGAACAAAATTAAAAGTGCCCTTAAGTCATCTTTTGGTGAATTGTACTTTTTTAAGCCAAAATATGTCAATTATCTTGTGTTCTGTGAAGAACCAAGACGTTTTTGGGCCAGTTGCATAAACTTAGCCACTGTGTTAAGACAGTGTCTTATGTACTAGTCTGAACAACTAGCAGTTAACCAAAGGGTAATCAGTTTTGTTTTTGTTTTTTTGGATACAAATTAGTTATGTTACATTATGACCAGTATTAAAGAAAAAAATAGCTAACTAACTTTTTAACACTAGTATAAACCTTTTATGCAATTGGCACTTTGTGTGCCGGTGGTTCGGGGAATCCATTCATGGCGCAGGTGCAGTGTGTTTCTCTGAAGGACTATAGAGAACTAGAGCCTCTGAGGCAAAAGTTGAGTTCTGCAATTTTGCTTGGTAAATTTATTTTAAATCAGGATTTGAATCCGGAACCTATGCATACTACAAAATTATCATAACTCACAGTTTTAGTGCAAGAACTATTAATTATGCCCCCTCAAAAATTCTTTCTAATTATTTGATTTACCAAATGCTCAAAGTGCAAGGACCTCCACACTCCCACATGCTCATGCTCATGCATTCTCTGCATTGCTGCTGGCAGTGTGGTTTTACTGCAGTAAAAGCTTACTGAGAGGTACGCTTCAGATGAGGTTGTGAGTTTGGCATTGAACAAAAGTGGCTTTTGTGTCGTTTTTAACAAGATACCTTTAAGTTTGTTAAAAGGAAGCAATGAACAGTAAAATATACTTTTCCAGATCCCAGCTGTGCAGTGGGCTGTAAACCACGCTGCATGTGCTATCAGAGCATCAATGACTAACGTATGTTCCTCATCATGGTCCCCAACAACTCACTGAAACACTCTGCTCAGGCTGTGTACAATCTGTGGATGTTATAGAAGTTTTTTTGCCAGTGGCTGAAATTTTAAGTATGTGTGTTTGAGTTGAGATTTTGTTTAGACCATATGGTAATTCCCCATCTTAATCAGTAGTTTTCCAGCAAAGAAGGACCTTAAAACAAATATCTTCTTTTTCTTTTTTCCCAGCGTCCGCTGAAAAACGCCAGCCTGCGTGTACACATGTACTTAGTTCCCTCCAATTACGCAGTAAAAACTGGGATATGTTCCATCCTAAACATTGAGGGATGGAAATTAGATACATTTCCAGGTAGCTCTCGTTAAAAAAAGACTAGAAAACACCAAGCAAAAATGTGTCGACGGCAAAGCTGTCGACAGATGTGTTTAATTGCATTAATTAATTAGATCTGCTTCATGGCAACAGCACAGCAGGGAAAGTGTAAGGAGATTACACAAGCTGATCTGTTTGGAGTTTGTTGGCAGGACAGTCGGTGTGGTTTCAGTGGCGGGCGGGCAGCCATCGCTGCGGACAGAGAGCTCAGTAAGAAACCGCCCGCAAACACTCACACATTCCACATCTCCCGCAAGCTCCGAAATGAGAATCTCCTCGAAATCACTGTCCACTCCCTGACTCCTACAAGTGATTCATAGCCTACTAAAAATGACTCCTGCTCCCTAAATATATGTGTTGGAGGCAGTAGACTAATTCAACAAATTATCAAAAGACTTAATTATATTTGAAATATATTTTTCAAGGGAAACCCATTCTTCCAAAAATATTATCACATTTATAGTCAGAAGTTGGAAATACCTTGCCTGAGCTGCAGTGTATATTTTCTAACGTTAGTATGGCCACACAAGCGAGCTACTTTGAGCGCTAGTCACATCATGCACTGCAGATGTGAAAATCTGGTCTTTAAGGGTGCTTTCACACCTGTAGATCGATTGCTTTGTTCCGAAACAAGGATTAAAATGATTACAATGTTGCTTTTTATTCTTGTTGCGGTTTGCTTTTACACAGCAAAGTTTCTAAACGGACCAAATGTGTTAAAGGAGAAGTCCACTTCCGGAAACAAAAATTTACAGATAATGTACTCACCCCCTTGTCATCCAAGATGTTCATGTCTTTCTTTCTTCAGCTGTAAAGAAATTATGTTTTTTGAGGAAAACATTTCAGGATTTTTCTCCATATAATGGACTGCTGTGGTGCCCCGAGTTTGAACTTCCAAAATGCAGTTTAAATGCGGCTTCAAACGATCCCAAATGCGGTTGTAAACGATCTCAGCCGAGAAAAAAGGGTCTTATCTAGCGTAACGATTGGTCATTTTCATTAAAAAAATACAATTTAAATACTTCTTCATCTCAAACATTCGTCTTGTCTTGCTCTGCCAGAATACACTCTGTGTATTCTGGCTCAAGACAGTTAGGGTATGTCGAAAACTCCAATCGTATTTTCTCCCTTAACATCAAAAATCATTTCAAAATCAACCTACATCTCTGCAGAAGTACCGACCCAGTCTTTGCAAAGTGAACATGCAAAGAAGATCAAACACCCTTAACAAAAAAGGTAGGTAGAGGGAGAACATGAGATGGGAGTTTTTCGACATACCCTAACTGTCATGAACCAGACAAAGTAAGACATTAAAAAGTATATAAATTGTATTATTTTTATGAAAATAACTGATCGTTTCGCTAGATAAGACCCTTCTTCCTTGGCTGGGATCATTTAAACTGCGTTTTGGAAGTTCAAACTCGGGGCACCATAGATGTCCACTATATGGAGAAAAATGCAGAAATGTTTTCCTCAAAAAGCATAATTTCTTTACGACTGAAGAAAGAAAGACATGAACATCTTGGATGACAAGGGGTTGAGTACATTATATGTAAATCTTTGTTTTGGAAGTGGACTTCTCCTTTAATACAAGTCACGCGCTAGTAAACTGTCCTCTCATTGGTCAAAGTTCCACAGTTTATTTTCTGGGATTCCACTCAGCTGTCATCCATCAGGATGGAACAGCAACAGTTTTGCGGGCTTATTGTTGCATTTTTTGTAGCTATTGTTATATTAATTTATAATTTTAAGCAGGAGTCCAGGATTCGTCGAGAAAACATTTTTAAAATACACCTACTACAAAGAGAGCAAAAAGACGGCATTCTAAAATGAAAAGGCGTGATTTGATTTTGAATGGCAAAGACGTGCCCACACACAGACATTCACAGGTTCATTTTAAGAGGTATTAGCAAAACAACAAAGCTACTGCTGTTCACGGAGCTGTAATTACCCATTATACATTGTGATACAGCCTGGTTAGTTGGTTCGTTGCAACAAACACATAAATATAACATTTGTTAGACAATATATATTGCAATTGTAATAAAAATGTATATTTTTATATTTTAATATGAGATGAAAACTTATTTAGGCTATGCTGAGGCAAATTGGATTTTTTTTCTCAAATCCTCAGATCTTTTCAGACAGAGTGTCGGCACTATGAATTGGAAGTGATCAATATAAACATTTATTTCATTATTTGTGTACCACACTTGGAGATTCACTTGATTAGATAGGTAGTCCCACTGGCTGAGTCCGAATTTACTTAAACAGAACAGTGTTTTGAGAACATCATATATCCATGTTGTTTAAACTGTTCAGGAATTCGGCATACCAATGGCTTACTTATAGTTGCCTCTGCATATTAACGTTGCTTGGAAGTATTTAAACATCCAAACAAGTACACATTACACATCTTTCAATTAAGAAAAAGGCTCTGGATCAATCCTGTGTTCGCCCATAAGTCTCTTCTCTTGGGATCTACGGCTGCTTTTTCTGTTAAATCCACTTGCTGCTCTGTCCTGCTGACCGCTGCAAAACCAGCATGTGAGTCAGCACATCTGATTAACCCCACACACCCTCACCGCAGGAGTTTCAGTAGCCTCTGAGATGTGATTAACAATGACATTTGACACATCTCTTAGTATTGTAGAAATAGAAAGATGTTGTTTACTCCATGTGGAGATGGATATACTCTGTGCGGATTTTCTGACACAGCATTTCTGACAGTATTTGACCCCTCTTTGTCTCTGATTTTTCAGGTGATCACAGAAGCAACACACTTAGTAGTCGACACTATGGTTTTCCCACTTGATAAAATCAGTAGCGCTTGACACCATTAAAAAAAAAAAAAATGACTGAATTGACTGTTCTCACTGTGTGGTTAGATCTTAATTATTTGGATCTTACAGATTAGTGAACAGATAAATACTATAAATTTGGCAATGTGTTTGTATGTGAAACTTCTTGCCTTGTCACAGACACAAGTTTACAAGCTCTGAAGATTAAAAAAAAAAGGTTCACTGTTGTTAACTACAGGGCTTTTCTTTCTTTCTTTCTTTCTTTTTAACCTTATTTTTATATAAACAAACAATGAACTAAACATTCCTTGACAGCAGCAGTGACTCATATAAAGAAAAATAATATTAAAATAAAAAGAGCAGAAAGTAAACACACAGCATATGCTAGTCAAATAATACAATAGGGAATACTTAAAAGTTCCTTACTGATCAGTTGATTTTCAATTTTCAAGATACACAATAACAGGTGTCCACTTTGTATGAAAGTGTCCGCTTTCAGTTGGAGTTGGGCAATCATATATTTTATTTATAAATGGATTCAAGTTTTTCTGTCGACTGGGCCATTTTTGGATGTTGTGGCTTCATCCAGTTAATTGTTATGGTTTTTCTTGTACTTAGAGTTTATGCAGAATGAATATATGGTTGTTACTACACAAATCCTATCCTTTCAAGCAAAAAAAAATTTTCAGAATCTCATCCTTTACCCCACTTTAGGGCTTTTCACATTTTGAATAGTTAACCGTGAATCATTTTAAATGGAATCCTGGCTTATCTTGCCTCACGTTTCACTCTACACATACTTTACCTGGGGTTACCAATTCATAAACTGACGTTTCACACCGTACATTCATAAAACCATGCTGTTCTAATTTGTGTATTTGTGAAACCTACCTGGGGTTAAAGGATTAGTTCACTTCCAGAACAAAAAATTACAAATAATTTACTCACCCCTTTGTCATCCAAGATGTTCATGTCTTTTTTTCTTCAGTTGTAAAGAAATTGTGTTTCTTGAGGAAAACATCTCCATATAGTGGACTTCAGTGGTGCCCCCAAGTTTGAACTTCCAAAATGCAGTTTAAATGCAGCTTCAAATGAATTTAAATGATCCCAGCCAAGGAAGAAGGGTCTTATCTAGCGAAACAATCGGTCATTTTCAAAGAAAAATTAAGCTGAAATGCTTGTCTCTGATGCGCATGCGTAGTCTGTGTAATTCAGGTCAGTATAGTTAGGGTATGTCGAAAAACTCCCATCTTGTTTTCTTCTTCAACTTCAAAATCGCCCTATATCGAAGTTTTACCTTTTTTTTTTGTAAAGGGCATTTTTGATCATCTTTGCATGTTCAGTTTGTAAACACTGGGTCGGTACGTCTGCAGCGATGTAGGATGATTTTGAAGTTGGGGAAGAAAATTAGATGGGAGTTTTTTGACATACCCTAACTGTATTGACCCGGAATACACAGACTACGCATGTGCATTGCAGAAAATAGACAAGATGAGCATTTGAGGTTAAAAAGTAGGGATGTGACGAGATCTGATGCGTCTCAAGAGAGCAGTCGGATCTCGCAAGATCTCGTGACGATATCGTGACGATTGCAAAACATTTTTTAGTGTTTACATTAGAGCTGCACCATTAATCCTTAAAAGATCGAGATCTGGATTCAAACACCCACGCGATCTTATTCCTGAATGACAACAATTTAGCTATGTCTGTTACGACTGTTTCACATCGAGTGTGTCAGTGGAGTGCGAGAAGCACGTTTTGTCGCTGCCCATGTTAATGAATCGGAGGGTCGGCCATTATTACGATTAAACAAAAGTATCTTAACTCTTGTATGTATTGTAACGCTTATCCTCTTACGCCAGGATGTGGCGACAACTGCCCGTTTAAAAAAAGTATGTCATTGAATCATTCATTCAGGAGATTCCAATAGTAAAACAAGTCTTAAAGGGGTCATCGGATGCAAAGTTCACTTTACATGTTTTTTGAACATTAATGTGTGTTGGCAGTGTATGTACACATCTACCCTATAATAATATAAATCTATGCAGTGGTTTTTAATTAATCAGTAAAAATAATATCCCCTTTTTCAAATCAAGCCATTCTCAGATGCAGTGTGGCGTCACACCGACAGAGTCCGCTCCCACCATAGTTGATTGACATGAGCGTCTTACCTCAGACCCATCCTATATAGCTGTAACAGTCCGACCTCCATTGTTTCGATGCCGGAGCAGGGATGTAAGTTAGACAAGAACACCTCCGATTGAGCGATTGAGGTGTTGTGCTGCTGGATGTAATAATGAACATAGTGGTCGTCATTTACTCCCGACATCTGAGCAGCTGAAGATGCAGTGGATTACGTTTGTTTGTGAAGGGAATGCGCCTCCTGATCTACATAAATGCGTCCATGTTCGTGCAAATCATTCGTGATCCAGCTTCACTTACAGCAGAAGTGAGTATAAGGGTTTTTTATGAATCTCTGCAATCACCTTTCCTAATATCGTGCGAGTTAGCAAGTTTTGCGGCTAAACACGTTAAATGCGGCTAAAGTAAACAGGCTCATCACTCCACAGAGAGAAGAGAGTGGCGGGGCGAGCAGAGCTCATTTGCATTTAAAGGAACAATCCCCTCAGAATGGGTTGATTTTTGCAAAGCCCATTTTGGCACGGTAAAAAGGGTGTTGTTTTACACTGCCATTGACAATTTTTAACCAAAGTATATTATAGACTTTTCAATAAGACTCTAAAGAATCATATCATATCATATCATATCATATCATATCTTGTGGAAAATGGGCATCCGATGACCCTTTTAATGAATTGAGACGCTGACTCCTTCATTGAATTTTTCTTTTTTAAATTTTGTTTCAATGAATATATGTTTTTAAAAGACTTAAGCAATGAACATTTTTTCAGAACCACTAGTAAATTACGTTATTTTGTTTTGTAATCTTTTTTCTCCAGAATCGTGAGAGAATCACGGTGTCCAATTTATTAAAAACAACTGGGATTCTCAAGTTATCCAGAATCGTGAAGCTCTTGTTTAAATGTTGTTTATTAAAATGTAAGTTTAATTTCATAAAGTTCAAAATGCAATCTCGTGGGATAAGTGTCTCGTCACACCCTATTAAAAACTATGTACATTTTTAATTTGTTTCGAAAATTACCAATCGTTTCGCTAGATAAGACCCTTCTTCCTCAGCTGGGATCATTTAGACCCATTTGAAGCTGCATTTAAACTGCATTTTAGAAGTTCAAACTTGGGGCCCCATTGAAGTCCACTATAAGGAGATAATTCCTGAAATGTTTTCCACAAGGAACATAATTTCTTATTGACTGAAGAAATTATCTGTTATTTTTTGTTCTGGAAGTGAACTACTCTTTTAAAAGCAAGATTTAGAATGATTATAACAGAGTTAAGCACCTATGTGTGGTTTTTCTGACATAGTAAACCTGCTCAGTAGCTCACCCGGTACAGCATTGAACTGCCATACAAAAGTGCTCGGGTATGAGTCCTGTGAAACACGAGTCACGATAAATACATCTACTTGTAGAAAAATGGCATGGTTGCCTCAGCAAATGTGATTTTAACTTACATTTAAAAATGTAAGTTAAAAATGTGTTTTAACTTATATTTAGTCTCTCTAACTAGACATTTAATTTCTAAACTGCCAGATACATTCAACCAGAATAATTCTATAACTATATATAATAATTAACAATAAAACATTGCCTTATGTCGCGAAACGTGCAAGAAGCAATGTAATAGTTCGAAGAAATGTCACCACACAGGTTTTTTTTTTTTTTTGTTAGTTTTTTTTCTTCATTAAGCCTGGATTGGGTGAATTTTACAAGGACAAACATCAGTCAGAGAATGTATTCATAATTGATTAATTAATTTCAATTTTTCAGTTTCATTAATTTTTCAATTTAATTAATTATTTAATTCACAAATATGTTAAACGGCATTATTTTGATGAAGCTCTATAATATCAGATGGTGTGTTGTGTATTTTGGGCTGTTTAAGGTTGTCTGAGGTCAGGTCTCATGGTGATACTTGCTGAAGCCTTGACAGGAACACTGATCCAGGATGAGCTTCTAGCCTCTATTTTTAGCCTCAGCTGTTGTAATTAACCTCACCTATTAACTTCAAACTATAAAATTGCTCTCTGATCAGCAGAAGGGCATCGTGCTGAAAGAATGACCTCACTGCTTTGCTTCGACACGCATCCGCCTCCAACAGTTGCTCCAGCTCTAATCCTGCTCTGATTGTACCTTCCAAGGATTAGAGAGCATTTTAATTTAGCCAATCAGTTCATCTTAAATCAACAAGGCTTTAAGTCCAGTCTGCCATGTCAAACACAAACAGCCACATGCCCTTGACCTCAACCACAAACATAAACCCTCTTTGTGCAGCCACAGAGTGCAGTCATGAAGCTGGTGACACATTTTCTTAAACTGACTAGATGTCTTTTATTTAGAACAACTGTATTTATTATATTAGCTGTCAGCTTTTTATGTTTTCAAAAGACAGAAACTATTTGCACTTCTTTTTTCATATCTCACATTGTTTCTACTGTATTTCCTTGGTGGTTTTCTCACCTCCAGCCATGAAAGAGAATTTTATCCATGTTAGTGCTCTCTGACAGTTTGGAATAGAGTGATTTAATTTCATCTGCTGAGGAGAGTTCAAAAGCCCAACTGTAATTAAGTGTGCAAAATTTACAGCCTGAGTAAGCCCTCATTTCTTCTTTCTTTTTTTCTTTTTTTAACTTTCATCTGCATATCTCATTTCTTAACATATCTCATTTTGTCACTCCATAATTCAGAAAATACTTAGAACATACAGAAAACAATATATATATATATATATATATATATATATATATATATATATATAATATATATATATAATATATATATATATATATATATATATATATATATATATATATATATATATATAACAATATATATATATATATATATATATATATAATACAAATATCATGCAAATATCGTAAAGCATGATAAAGCCGTCTAGATGAATTTCATGTGACAAACAGACTAAAGTTTAAGCCATTATTCAACTAACTAAAATCCTCCACTGCTGTATTTCAGTTTAATTAGGTACACAAAAAATAAATAAATAAATAAATTGTACAAAAACTTAGAGATTAATAATCTGAAAAGGACAAGGCAAGTGTGTTCAGTTTGATGGTGTACATTGCACTCAGATAAATACACAATATATAATATATAGCAAAACATGCTGCGTCAAGACCAGGGGTGTCCAGTTCTTCTCCTGGAGACCCACAATCCTGCAGAGTTTCGCTCCAGACCTGATTAAACACACCTGAACAAGCTAGTCAAGGTCTTCAAGGTTACTAACTTTTAGCAGGTTGAAGCTAATTATAGAGGACATTGGCCCTCTAGGAGCAGGATTGGTCAATACCAAGATGTTGTTTTAGATTTGATATCAGTGTTCACAAGACACGCAAGGACTAATGACAGTTCATGTCAGTGATGTAGAACTTTGTGCACTACGTCTTTACATGCCATCTTTGAATCTAAGGGTTCCTTTTCATCAAATTATGACTTGACAACTTGAGGTTAAGAAAAAACAAAGACTTTTCATTTTTTTGCTGAACAATTCCTTTAATAATTATTAAAAGTCTGGACCCTGTAACACTAGGTGCGTTTACATGGAGCATTGTAATTGGTTTAAAAGTACAATCCGAATGAAAATGCTCAAACCGAATTAAATTGTAATCGGTTTGAGAGGGGTGGGATAAACCTTTCTTAAAACCGAACAAAATTAAAATTCTGCCATGTAAATGCATTAAACCGCTTACTCTGCGTCTACGTCAAGCAGGACAGGTGTTGCGCCAAGGTGGGGGGCATTCCCCTGTTCATCCTCTCCCCTCCTTGCTAAATGTGATAGAGTTCGAAAGCGAAAGTGAAACCGGTAAAACAGTGCGCATAAGAAAGCGACTGCACACTTTCACGATCGTCAGCAACTACACGCGGTCACAGATTGCATGCTTTGATTCATTGTTCAGCAACTCTTGGTAAGAAATTGTGTATTTGTTCTATTTTAGTACAGTAAAACAGTTTAGTATCACAATGCAATTCATTTCCGAGCTGCATTACAGAGGGTCGTATTTTTATTTTATCCTTTACTGCTATAACATTAAGAAATTATGGCGATATGATGATATGTGTTGATCAGCTGGCTGAGATCAAGCTATGTTGTGTTTACCATTTTATCTGGTAGATATACAGTGCTGTACTTTAGAATTTTCTATATGTGACCCTGGACCACAAAACCAGTCATAAGGGTAAATTTTTCAAAATTGAGATTAATACATCATCTGAAAGCTGAATAAATAAGCTTTCCATTTATGTATGGTATTAGGATAGGACAATATTTGGCTGAGATACAACTATTTAAATAAATGGAATCTGAGGATGCAAAACAATCTAAATATTGAGAAAATTGCCTTTAAAGTTGTCCAAATGAAGTTCTTAACAGTGCATATTACTATTCAAAAATTACGTTTTTATATATTTACAGTAGGAAATTTACAAAATATCTTCATGGAACGTGATCTTTACTTAATTTTCTAATGATTTTTGGCATAAAATAAAAATCTATAATTTTGAACCATACTATGTATTTTTGGCTATTGCTACAAATATACCCCAGCGACTTAAGACTGGTTTTGTGATCCAGGGTCACATATTTCTGCATAAATATGACCTAAAAGTTCATCAGATTTTCACACAAGTTTTGAAAATTGACAAAGAGAACCCAATTAAACAAATGAGATGAAAATATATACTTTGTCGTTCATGAGTCCATCGTCAGGATAACAATGAACAACCATGGTGTGCATGGCAGGATTGCAAGGAGAAAGCCACAACTCTCCAAAAAACACTGCTGCCTGTCTGCAGTTTGATAAAGATCATATGGACAAGTCAGAAGGCTATTGGAGAAATGTTTTGTGGATGGATGAGACCAAAATATAATTTTTGGTTTAAATAAAAAGTGTTATGTTTGGAGAAAGAAAACCACTGCATTCCAGCATAAGAACCTTAACCCATCTGTGAAACATGGTGGTGGTAGTATCGTGGCTTGGGCCTGTTTTGCTGCATCTGGGCCAATGTTGTGGAAGGACCTGAAGCAAGCAGTTCTTAGGAGGAAACCCACCAACATCACAGGGTTCAAGTGTTTCTGTACTAAAGAATGGGCTAAAGTTCCTACAAGTCGTTGTGCAGAACTGATCAGCAGTTAAAAAACGTTACCTGCAGTTATTGCTTCAAAAAGGGGTCACAACAGACACTGAAAGCAAAGATTCGCATACTTTTGCACCTCGCAAATATTTAACACTGGATCATTTTTCTCAATAACTAAATGACAAAGTTTATATTTTTGTCTCGTTTGTTTGATTGGATTCTTTTTGTCAACTTTAGGGACTTCTAATGATGTTTTGTGTAATATTTATGCAGAACCTAAAGGGTTCACAAACTTTCAAGCAGCACTGTATCTGTGCAGCTTAGTTATTACAAACTGCAAACGAGAAATCAGTTTGGTTCTGTGTGTGGTACGATGGAAGACGGCCTTATGATTTCTACATGACTGAGCACATGACTGAGTGCTCAAATGAACACAAAGGATTGAAAATTTTAGTCTGTTTATTCCAAGCAAGCACAGGCAGCTTTTAAAAAATATTAACGCAAATACTGGCGTTTTTTTTTTTTTGTATTTGTTGTCATTGTATGCTACTAGCGTGTCCCAAAATTGAAGGCGCCGGCACATGTAAACACCATATCGGATTAGATAACGTCTCATGTAAACAGTCCACTGAATCTTTTAATCGGAATGACAAAAAAGTGTACAAGTAAACGTGGCTAATGATGGTGAGAAGTGCCAGAACATGGAGGTGTCTTGTCTCATGTTCAGAGCAAGTAAGGATAATGAGAAGCCCTTCCAGTGGACTTTCCCAGGATTCTGTGCTGGAATGTTTCATTAGTGTGCTGTTAGCTGCTCCATAGGCTCTCAGGACACTACAACAATGTTTAGAATAAATTATTTCCTCATGTATACCTACAGGAAGACAGTGATTTATTCATATCCTGCTCTCGGTTGCTACCAGTAACATGGGCTCAAAGTAAAACATCAAGATCTCCTGTGAGATCTCATACCTGTGGCCGCCCTCCCTCAGAGCACATTAAAGCTGAAAATCCTGTAGTCTCAGTCACTGCAGGCTCATTGTTGCATGTGAAAAAAAAAGAGCTCATGTATCTGGGTGGATGCACACATCATGACTTGCACAATGTAGACAGAGGTTGCGGTTTTCGGCACTCACCCCAGATTTACAAAAAACTAAGGCCTTAAAATAGAGCTCTGTCAAACACACTCAAAACCAACTCCATTTACCATAGCCATACACTCTTAAAAGCCTGTTAATTGTGCTAATTCTGTGAAAATAGACATGTCCACGCCATATAATGATAATAACGATAACAATATTGTTGGAATCACTTTCAGAACGATGCCAAATGATAAAAACACAATTACAATGACAATTACATTGATAAAGTATGTTAGCATTTAAAGCGGCAAACAACGCAACTGCAGTGCAGCCTTATAATAAATAAAACGTTATCTGTTGTCTTTTAGTGTCAACACTAACATAGTTATCGTTATAGTTATCAATCCAACCCAAAAATGTTAGAAGAACCTACTTCTCAGTTCACAATTAAATATCATTAAAATCTAACTTATAAAATAACTTATAAAATAACTTATAAAATAACTAGGATTCTATTCACATTTTCAGCAACTTTGTTGCATCCATACCGAATTTGAATTAAATTGATTTGTATTGAGATTGACAAATAGAATGAATGATTGTAATTCTTTTACTAATTTAAGGCATATTACTTTACACACCCACACACCCATATATATACATAAATGCATAAATATATGTTGCTGTGTTGTGAATATGAACACACAACATAATCAATAACTCAAGTAGAGCTCAAGAATTCTTAGAAGTGCAGAGTCAATGTTCATGTTGAATTCACAGGCAGATAATCTCACACTCTCTTGCTCCCTGTGTCGATTTTTTTCTTTTCCTATGCTACACTGAGCTGAGTTGTTTGTCTTCCCAGCGTTAATGTAGCTCATCTCCATCTGTTTGTGCGACAGGAAGTCCATTTTCACAAACACAGATCCAGACTGCTGTGAGGCTCTGTAGGTGGCAACTACTGTGATTTAGTTCGGTTCCAATATAAACAGCCTTGCTGTTAAAAAATACAGCCTTCTAGTCTGTTACAGCTTCTCAGAAAAGTATTAAAAGCAGTAGTAGAAGAATAGAAAATAGAAAATTATGTGATCTCTGATCACTGTCCTGCACTCACTGTCTAGCACTGCTCATGACCCTAGACAGCATTTTAAGCCATCTTAGGTGCACTGTGTATGCATATACTGTTCCAAAAAGTAGCTAATAGAATTTTGTTTCTCTCTAAGATGATTCTTAAGCATCGCATGTGTCCTTCAAAGGCAGTGCCTGAATACTATGACAAAATGTTCCTCCAAGTTAAGCATTCTATAGCATTTAATACTGAAAAAACAGTAAATATGCTGGATCTAATAAAAGCAAATTTTTACCCAGTATTTCTTTGTTATACTCTTTTGCACTTATACTTATTGTTAGGGTTATTCAAGTATAACATGACTGTTGAAACCAGCTTTGAGTTGAAATCTTCCAAAACACTTAACATGAGCAGTCACTTTTAAGTTTCCATTTTGATCACATTTTCTCTTAATGTTTATAAGCACAGCGCTGCATTGTTTACAGGGGTAACCACTGTATTTACAGGGGTAACCGCTGTTTTCCCAAAGAGTGAATTTGCATTTTCATTCAACATTTATTGTTCAGACCAGTTATAAAGAACATTCAGTGCCTTGTAAAAGAATTCATACCCCTTAAACTATAAATGATGTTTTATTAACAAGGTTCGGGAGGAGCGAGTCAGATACATAACAGGAGCTCACTCAAGTTAATCAACGCTATAGATTCAAATACAGCTGACTTACCTCTATCCTTTTGACAGTTTATCAGCATCCCTCCACCACCCCATCTCTTCACTCTAAGTTCTTACTACACCTAGGGGGGTTCTCTGGGTTCGGGCCATTCCCAAGCTCGGAGCCCTTCCCCGGACAGCACGCCAAATATTCATTACTATACTCCGGCTGATTATATGTAAGCGTGAACTCGTTAAACGGTAAACTGCTTTAAATTACTTTTTTTTGCCACATCAATCTACGTTCCATACACCATTATGAAAAAGCAAAAACAGATTTGTCACAACTTTGTAAATTTTGTTAAAAAAAAAAAAAACAAATAAGTACATTGCATAAGTGTTCATACCCTTAACTTAGTGCTTAGCTGAAGCACCTTTACAGTCTCAAGTCTTTTTGGGTATGATGCGACAAGCTTTGCACATCAGCATTTGGCAATTATCTGCCATTCTTCTCCTTACCTCTTCACCTCTCAAGCTCTGTCAGGTTGGATGGGGACAGATGCACATTTTCAAGCTTCTCTGAAAATGTTTGATTGGGATCAAGCTCAGGTTGTGACTGGGCCACTCAAGGACATTCACAGAGTTGTCTATATGCCACTCTTGCTGCGTTCTTAGGGTCATTGTCCTTTTGGAACCTGAACCTTCTGTCCAGTCTGAGGTTCTGAATGCTCTGGACTGGGTTTTGCTGTGTTGAGCTTTCCTTTTACTCTGACGAGTCCCTCAGTCCATTTATTCTGAATACGCATCATACATTTGCGGCTTGCAAGGAATGCATATGACGATTTTTAAAAGAGAATCACTCCTCTTTGAAAAACGTATTACAAGTGACTTTAAAACTAAATTTCCTTCTTTCACAAATTATGTCAAGCCTGCTTGTTATAAAGAGACATTGTACAGCTGTTATTTTAACCATGTTAAAAAAAAACGGCAAAACTGCATTATTTTCGTTTTGTTTTAGTTGCATAAAGTGTAAACAACAACAAAAATAACATAACTATACAATAACAAAAATTATATATTATTACATAATTTTGTATATTAGCCTAACACTGATAAATTTATGTATGATTTTTTTAATATATTCCTCTGGTGTCTGGTGGGTGAAGGTTATGCGACAATGACAGTGTGAAACTATGCAAGGGCCAATGAATTGTACTTTGATAATAATAATTGCCTAATAATAATTAAAAAAAAAAAAAACAACAACAACTAGAAAATAAGCCGTATTATCGTCATTTTTATTAGCTATCGTCCATATGGCTGACTATCGTCGATAGACGATAGTATCGTCTATCGGCACAACCCTAATTCCAAGCGTGTTTTCACGTGTCTTCACTGAGGAGAGGATTGAGTCTTGCCACACTGCCATAAAGCCCAGATCGTTGGAGTGTTGCAGTGATGTTTGTTCTTCTCCCATCTCCCCATATGATCATTGAGCTCAACTAGAGTGACCATCAGCTTCTTGGTCACAAGTCTAACCAAGACCCTTCTCCATCAATTGCTCAGTTTGGCCAGGAAGCCAGCTCTAGGAAAAGTCCTAGTTGTTCAAAACTTCTTCCATTATGGATAATGAATTCTGCATGCTTCTGTGAACCTCCAATACAGCAGAATTCTTTTCTGAACTCTTCCCAAGATCAATGCCTTCATGCAGTCCTGTCTCTGAGCTCTTTTTTTCCCTCAGGGTTTAGATTTTGCTCTGATATGCATTTTCACCTTTTATTGAGAGGTGTGTGCCTTTCCAAATTATACCCATTTAATTGAATTTACCGCAGGTTAACTTCACTCAAAGTGTAGTGATTTCTACAAGCAATATGAATGCTTCTAAGCTAAATTTCAACTGTCCCAGATAAGGGTATGATTACTTATGCAATGGAGTCATTTAAGTTTTTTATTTCTAATAAATTTGCAAATATGTTAAAAACCTGTTTTATGCTTTGCCATTATGGTGTATGAAGTGTAGACTAATGAGGGGAAAAAGTAATTTAAAGCAGTTTAACATAAGGCAGCAACATAACAAAATGTGAAAAAAAATTAAGGGGTATGAATACTTTCGCAAGGCACTGTACAAATTCATTCATTAGGCTTAAATATGAGGTTACCATAGACACTGGTTTCAAAACAAGGTTTCTACCTAAGCAACATGTAGCTCTATTCTAATATATTAGAATTTTTCAAAATTGAATTCAGCAGCTGGTTCCAAGACATTTTTAGAAGAGAAATTCACCTTTTTTGTTGGTTTGGAGTTTGCAGGTTTGATGAAGGCAGCTACCCATATTGACAGTGAACAGTAAGGCAGCTCACTATGGACTTTGTTCCAAGTCTCTCCTTCTGGAAGTTTTTAACAAAGAATATCTTCAACTCTTTTTTTCTAACTTCCCTAAACAATGCTTCCTACTTAACAACAGCTGTGTACCTCTATCTGGCTATCTTTCTGAATATAAACAGCCCTTTTCAGACTTCTCATATCTCTAACACAGAACAAAGTCTAGTGTTTCCTTTCTAATGCATAGCCAGAGCCGCTGCATATGATTGCGGAAACCGAATCCCCGTTCGAGCCTCATATTCACTCATGTTTAACCTGTCTCCCATTTTCTCCTGCGTTCTCTGTACCTCTCTGCAGTTAGTGTGGTCATTCATCTACGTCTTGGCAGTGCAGATGTGTTTTCCACTGTACTTGGCTCTACCAAAGTGAGTTTGTATATGTACATATGTTTTTTGTGTTGTGGAGATAATGCTCTATGAATACAAGCATTGTTCTGGATCAGTCATAGTGCTGCTTACTCAAATGCTCCATGCCTTTTTACACGAGCCAAAGCATTAACCCGCTCTAAATCCACATGTTTTCATCCCTTCATCCTGTCATTTATACTGTAATTAGTGCTGGCTATCCCCTGGACAATACGCTCTTCTTTCTGAAATATGTCTGTCACCATCCTGTCTTCATTCACTCCTGTGTGTACACTTGTTTGATCTGCGGCTTAATACGGAGGCTAAACATAAATATTTCTTTCTGATAAATGATGATGTCCTCAAATCCTCAAAAATTTGTTCTGTAATAGCTGTAGAGAGCTTTTTATTAGCATTCTTATTCATCTCAATGGCAGCTGCTCATCTACAACTTTTGCAACATGTGCTATTTTTGCTCATACTTCACATTTATTCATTTGGCAATTTTATCCAGAGAAACTGTTGCTGTGAACCTAAGTCTGTTTGTCAGTTAGTTGCAGTTCATTTGGTTGGTGTGACAGCATATTTCTTACCTTATGGGCAAACCAGCCAATTGCTTTAAGGATCTTGAAGGTTGCTGTCGGTATGACCTGTCCTAAATTGTGAACCACTTTTGGCATATAGTTGTGTGTTTGCAAGCTTCTAGACACGATTTTGAGAGCTGTTCCTAAAGGCTGGCACACACTACACATCTTTTGCCCAGATTTTTGACCCAATATACAGTCTGCATAAGTTGACGCTAGTTGCCAGGGCCTGTCTGCAGATTTGACTTGACGGATTTCACAGAAAATCGCATAGTGTATATTTAGCGATATTTGATTGTTTCAAAGCCATTGGCATATCGGAAATAGCATGAAAAGGGCCAGTACCGATGGTTTATTAATTAACTGCAGTGTCAATGAGTTGCATGTTTGGTGCATAATCCAATGTTTTTTCTCTGGGCAAAATTATTAAATACTTGCCAAAACAAAATAAAATCTGTACAATATATAGTTTGTCAGATGGCATAGTACGGTCTATGCAGTTGTGATGCTGATGCATCCAAGGAGTGAAATGCCCACGCTCAGCTGTAAATTCATCATTGGTAAATCACAATGGCAATGGTTAGTTTATCTGAGGATATGTCACGAACCGCCAAGCATTAGGCCTATATATAAGTGAAAATGAATGGCAGGTAATATGCAGCTTTTTGTGTGTTTGAAACCGGCAAAAATGGCAGGATAGTCACATTACACACATTAGGTCACATTATGCACCTGCACCGCTTCTGTTAACGGAGAAAACAAAATAAAACTATACAGGCTACGTAAAAAGGAATATACACAAAATATATTTCACTTAAATCATTAACAGGTTAACAAAACGAAAGAGAAAACTGTGCTTTTCAGATCATTGTAACATGCTCCAAAGAAACCGAGACAGCAGAAAGCCATTTTCTTTATTTTGCAAAAGCTTTACAGTTTTGAATGATGTCTTGCTTCTATCTGTATGACCAACCAGCGTTGGTATGACCATAAATTACAGAGTATCAACGATCAGCAATCACGTTGGTGCCTCACACGCACACACAACATATTTTTGCTAACTTGACATCGCAGCCTGTTCATTATCAAAATATAATACTGTTAAAGAAACATAAAAAAGTTACACCGCTCAGTTTAGAGGAGAAAAAGATCATGTTTTATGTCGATAATATGAGTGAAGAACAAAGCCTATAGTTTACATAATAAATAATATTTTAGCATCTAGATACGTCAAGAATATGAAAACATCTGTGTTTATGCAGAATGAGGTACGCATCAGTTTCGCTTTTAAATGAATTCGTTTTGACTTGATGTTTAAATTTAGTCCAGTGTTTCCCCTGCCCATGGCACCCCCTGCCCCCCTTGAAGGCCAAGTTAATTTTATTTATTTTCTATATAGCGCCAGATCACAACAAAAGTCATTTAAGGTTCCTGTAGAACAGGTTAGATCCTTGTTCATTTATTAAATAAACTAAATGGTCTAATGTTATTTATCTTATATTTACACGACGGCATGCCATTTCTGTCTCTATGCGCGTCTACAATTTCTCCTCCACGAAAACGAGGACGGGATCGCGGCGTCCATTCATAGAAACGGAATTTACAAAATTGGGTTTGTCACTTAATTCGAATCGCAATATGGACTAATGTCGGACTAAAAGACGGAAAAGGATGCAAAAAGACGGTTTAGATATGAATCCTGCATGTTCCGCTTGGCTCTGTATGTACGAATGGCGGAAGAACAGTTTTATTTAATACACAACTACTGAAGCACACGTGAGGCTTGCGGTGATTTTCGGCCTCTGCATTTTACTATATGACGACATGAACACATGAACTTTATCTCCAGAGCTGCTGTGAGAGTCATTTCTGTATACACACAGAAACTTCACGGCAGCCATTCAAAATAAAAGTCCGATTTAACGTGTAACAGAAATATATTAGTCTTGTATTACTTTTGTACAGTATAATGTACGTCTTTATATATTTCTATTTCTGGCCAATTTAAATAAAACAACTAAATGATAAAAATAAATATTACAACCAGATTAACCACTTAATTGTGGAAAAAAAATACAATTATTATTAAAACTTTTTAACAGAATATTCACACAAATTTTCTTCCATGTATAATGTCCATAATTTTAACTGTAAACCTCTGTTTGTTTGCCAAAAAAATAAAAAGAATCTGAAAAATTAAAAACGACAGAAAAATTATTGTTTTTCAAAATTGTTCAAAATGTTGAAATTGAGAGTTTGAAATTTTTTTTTTTTTTTTTTTCACTGAAATAACCCCCAAAACACACACACACACACACACACACACACACACACACACACACACAATGTAGTAATTGTTGTAATTTTACAGGATTTTTTGTACAGAGAAGGGACCTAAAATACCCTAATTGTGTTTGTAAATATTTAGCTTTGTTTACCGGTATTTTAGCTTACATTATTTTTGAATGTAATAATAAAATGTGACGTACAGCCTAGTAATTTATGCTGTTTTTGCGTCTTAAAACGCTTATAGGAGTAGCAAAGAGGTTTTTTTATCCATGCGGCAAACATTTTTAAATACTTTAATGTCTTCAAAATGTTGACAGATTTCTTTCATTTAATAAATTTGCCCAAAATCTAGTAAAGACTATGCTGTATTGGCTATTAATAAGTGAAAGATAGGCTGCCAGATCAAGCCCGTCTTCGTGTTTTTTTTTATTTTGTTTTTTTTGAGTAAAGATAATGCTGTACTTTATTATTATTATTATTATTATTATTATTATTATTATAGGCAAAGAAAAAGTTTTAAAAAATAACTTTATTAACCGGAGTGAACTGATCAGTTTTTTTTTTTCTTCCGTTTTTAAGCCCTGCCAATATCGGTAGCAGTATCAGAATCGGCAAGTAGTTGTTTGTTAAAATCGGTATCAGGTATCTGGGCCAGACTTACAGATTGCACCAGCGCAAACCCTCTTTTGGCATAACTAACGTAACTTGCGTCAGCACAAATCCTCTTCTGTCAGGATTTACTAAAGACACAATGAAAAATTAGTGATAAAAAGGTGTGGACACAGTTTTGTGGCTGACTTACTGCCTAGGCATTTGTAGGAGGTTTCCTGTCAGATGCACTGTTTATGAAAGGAGAGAATTTAAATGAGTCATGTAAGGTGATTTACTAAGGTTTGCAGTAGTCAGTTTACTGGTATTTCCGTCATCATTAAAAAAAAAAAAAAGTCTTAACCTATTTTGCACCTGTGTTTTTAATAGATTACTCGCACCTGATTATCAATAGCTCTGCTTGTTTTCAACCCAATGCTAATTTGCGCTAATCTTGGCAGATTTCATTGGTCATTATGGAAATTATCTGGCTGTGACTGTGTTCTTTAATTTGCCAATTGCTCATGTGTAAATGTGTCCCTATGATTCCATCCAGTTGGAGAATATCAAACTCGTTTGATATTTTGATTTTAGAACACATTGTTTTCATTTGTCATGCATCTTGTAGAAACAAGGTGCACATTTCTGTGCAAGTTTGTTGTGTTTGGAGCAACCACAAAATAAAAAATTGCGTTCTTAGCATCTGTTGTGTAGAAGGCAGGTGTCTTTCTTGGTGTGTATACAGATTTGGTGGGGAATCCAACATGTCAAAAATATGAATAAAATGTTTGTCATGAGTCGTTACCTAGTTACAGTGGTAAACATTGGAGCTGCTTGAAAGTAATGTTCTAGCAACACTGCCTGTCTTTTCAAGCCCAAAAGTATAAGATACGTATGTGACATAAATTTCATCATTTGTATGGTATTCTTGGTACTGAATATTGTGAATGTTTTCTAACCATGCCAGGCCATTTTTCAGTCGAAAAAGACCAAAATTTACAACAACATTAACTACTGGTGACTGCAACAATGGCAGATGCCTTTTTTCTGCCACAGCACGGTTTTGATAAGTAAAAAATCCTATCGCACACCACTAAGCACTAAAAAAAAAAAAAAAAAAAAATAGAACCAGGAAAATGCACTTGCACTTAACATTTTTTGAAAATCATGCTCAAATGTAGTTAAAAAGGTTTTATGACAGAGATCTGTGTTAGAACGGCCACATCTGAGGCAGTAAATTAATTGCATTACGTTGTCATCAATTTACAGATTATAAAGAGTTAACTGCCTGTGTTCACACAGTTGAATGGAATATATACTGAAAGGCTGGATGTACACATACCCTAAGCATTGTCATCAAAACTAAAGTAAATACTTTAGGCTTCACTAGCAGCCTGGGAAAAGTACTGTTCATGTTTTATAATTACTTGCAATCAATCAATCAGTCAATCAATCAATTGGATAAACATAGCAACATAGCATGGGAAAAGTACTGTTCATGCTAGGTCTGGGTGATATGGCAAAACATTAAAATCTTTTTTTCAGAACGTTTAACCGATTCTTGATTTATTTTTTTATTTTATTTTTTTTAAAGATTTTTAACTAGTCATCTTGAAAATGTAACAACATGATTCAAGTAACTTTTTCTTTATTAAACCTCTAGTTAGAGAAAATTCTATTCCAAGTGCAGCACACATGAAGTTGTCAACATGATGTAAATGTTAAACAAATCACTTGTTAAATATCTTTGGAGAAAAGATGCATGAACTACAATTACATCTTGTGCAAACTTGTCTTATACATATTATATGTTCAGAAATAACACCAGAAAAATGCTTTAAAAAAATCTCAAGTCAAGGTAATTCAAATTCAAAATGACTGAAGGTATAACACCAGTAGATTATTATTAACTATAAGTGTTCTGTAAAACAATGAACAGCAGCCTGTCACCATGATGCAAACATGAAATACCAGACATACAGTAGTAGTTCTTCACAGGTTTTTCATTAGTTTGCACTGCTTTTCCATTGTTTGACTGTTGCACTCGCATCTCTTGCAGCATCTAATGCATGAAATGGCATTCTATAAATGCAGTGCTCAAGTTCACGTCACTCCCATCTTCTTGCATGTTTTTCCTATTCCACTGCTTGCGTCGCATCTTTGTCGAAACAAAAGCGCATTCTATGTGAATGGCGGCAAGCGATATGAGTGGTTAATCACGTGGGCCGACATGCGGTTGGATCGTTCTTTTCTCTGTACTGTTCTCTTTGGCATATTGTCAAACTGTCTAATTCTAATGTTTTACATTTTTCTATTAAAAATTGCGATTCCTCGATTTCTAAAAAATAAAATTGTGGTAAAACATTACATTCAAATTAATTGATAAAAACCAGAAAAATCGCCCAGCCCTAGTTCACGCTTTATAGTTATTTGCAATTAATCAATATGGAAGAAAGATCTGTTGCTACTTATATTTGATTGTGACTTTAACCCCACCGTTGCTGCATTTAAACATCCACTGAGCTGCATTCAAATTCTTACCTCTTAATTAGTACTAGATGGAGTTTGGACTGCTAGGGAAGAAAACCATTGTAAAATTCTGTTAAAAGAAGCTGAGATTGCAATGATGAGCAGGAAATGTGTGAAATTTTGTAAATGACTGCAGGTTCCATGTGGGCCCACGTACTAAATTCATCAACAAAGAAAAGTTTCCGCACTAAAGTTAAAAAGAAAATGTCCTTTAATGCACACACACACTCATGTCTTAACAATCTGCAGGCCCGTCGGCCACTGAAGCGCTCAAGCATTCCATCCCAGACATAGAGCATCCTTTGTTTCCATGTTAGTGAATAAATGCATGTTAAATATTTACTTTACTCCAATGAGCACTGCAATCTGATCGAGGTTTATGCCCCACGCATAACCTCAAATAGGCCTTGCTCAAATCAGCACATGCCAGTTGAGGCGAACTTTCGCATACTCATATTTCTTTTTCTTTTTTCCCTCCTTTCTGGGATAGAGGAAGTCGAACATTCCTGTGTAATCCCAACAATCCTCCTGTTTTTTTAATCTTTTCCAGAGTTTGTTTTGTACAACTTTCTCTTGCAGGTCATTTATTATTGTTGTTATTATTGATGTTTTTTTTAATGTAAAAAACTTCTTTAGCTAGGTAAATCTCCCCACACACCTCACTCCGTCTTCCTTTGTTTCATCAACAGTCTTTCCATCCTAGTTGTCCTCTTTATGAAACAGAGTGGTGCTCTTGAAAGTGTATTTATTGTATACGTCCAAGTTAAAATGGGGTGCAAGAGATACTGACCTTCTCACACACAGAGTGTGCAAAGCTTTGTCACCACTGACCTCTCGCATGTTGTGTATAAACACAGTGTCTCTCCCACAGATGCTAAGAAGAGAGCGAGTGTGTGTGTGTGTGTGTGTGTGTGTGTGTTCCTGTCTGCTCTCAGCAGGATTAACTCATATTTGCTACGTGTGGTTTTTGGAGGGCTTCTGAAAAGGCTAAGTAAACAGTCTATGATGAATGGTTTGGCTGTTTCCCCCAGTGCTGATGCACACAATCACCTCACTATCCCTCACTGGGTGTGGCCCACACAGCTGACCACAATGAGCTCTGTACGCCAGACAACGGTCCCCATGAAACCCAATCCGGCTAAGGAAGCAACTCTTCCACACCCCCACCCCCCCCCAACCCTGACTCTAGAAATAACTTGAGAACTTTTCCTGAAATCAAATATATTTCTTAGTGTTTTACCGAGCCGGAGAAAGGAATATTTAGTCGTGTCATGTGACATGTGTGACAGATATAGCTTTTAAGGCTGTTCTTCACATTTAAAACTCATCGCACCACCGCAGTTTCATAACGATCTGGAAAAAAATATTTGTACACTTCTCATAATAGCATAAAACATATTTGACAGTGCATTCTCTCATGGCATTTCAGAACTATTTTATGTTTTGCTAAATTAGTGGGTAATTCATATGAATTAGTTTGTCCTCATTTGTACGTTCTCGATTCACAGCATACAGATTCTTATGAAACTGCCACCTGTAGTCCGTTGAACTGTGTATTTTAGAGTGAAGCGCAACACTGGTCATTTATACGCGAGTAGCTCGTGATGTTGTGTTTTCAGCATCTTGACTCACGGTAAATGCAGTGAACTCAATCTCTGCATGTGCTGCAATTTTAATATATATTTGGGAAATTGGGAACTCTTGCAAGTGAATACAATTGGATCCAATATGATATAAAATGAATATGACATTTAAATAATAATATATATATATTTTTTTTTCCAGATACTTTCCTAAAATGTTTAAAGCCTAGGTCAGATTTTTCTGTACATTATACCTATATCTTACTGTACTGCATGCACACCTACAATATAACAAGGGTGGTGTGTTAGTAGTGCAGTTAGAAAGTGTGTTTGTGTTCAAAGTCTAGAAAACCTGAATCTCGAGGCTTTGTTTGTCAAATAGTTGAAACTCTTTATGTAGACTTTAAAAGGAACTAATTAATCAGAAGTGACTGGTTGTGATTGCCAGTTGGGTGTACTATTTGATTGATAGAATTCATTGGCTGTAGTATAAAACAGGATCAACGGGTCTTCAGTTGAGGTTTTCGGGTTGCCAGTCATCTCTTATGTTTAAAGATGACATTACGTGACACGATTCAAACTGTATTCTTCATACATATTGTTTCATAAATACACTAGGTTTTTACGGTGGAAGAATAACAAAATAGTGAATTAAACCAAATTAGTTTCACAATAAATAGCAGAAACGTTTAAACATGGTGGCATGGGGAAGTGACTTCCATACAAGTACTATGATATGATATTTCACGCCAATATTTAAAGGAGAAGTTCACTTCCGAAACAAAAATTTACAGATAATTTACTCACCCCCTTGTCATCCAAGATGTTCATGTCTTACTTTCTTCAGTCGTAAAGAAATTATGTTTTTTGAGGAAAACCTTTTGTCAGTGTTCTCCATATAGTGGATTTCTATGGTGTCTGCGAATTCTGCAAATACCAAAATGCAGTTTAAATGCATCTTCAAAGGGATCTAAACGATCCCAGCCAAGGAAGAAGGGTTTTATCTAGCGAAACGAAAAAAAAAACAAAAAAACAGTTTATATGCTTTTTAACCTCAAATGTTCGTCTTGTCTAGCTCAGAAGTCCACTATGTGGAGAACATTGAAATGTTTTCCTTAAAATACATAATTGCTTTACGACAAGGGGGTGAGTAAATTATCTGTAAATTTTTTTCTGGAAGTGAACTTCTTCTTTAAATACAGAAGTGAAGCCATGACTGCACATGCTTTCAAAATGTCTTAAATTCTTAAAAAGCAAGTGTCCCACTTTATATTAGGTGGCCTTAAGTACTGTGTATTTAAATTTAAATGAATCATTTTGTACAGTGCATTTATTGTGTACATACATGTTTTTACATTGTACTTATATTTTTGGAAAATACCTGCATGTAATATCATCTGTAATTAATTTAGGGAATTACGTTTATAATTACACTGTTGACCCATCCCTTACACCTTAAGGCAACCTTGAACCTACCCATACCACCAAACCTGTCCCTAACCTTACCCATTTTTCACCTCAGTGTTTTGCAATACCGAATGAACACACAAAAAATACACTGTACTTATTTTTTGATAGTACATAGTAGTTAAGGCCACTTAATATAAAGTGGGACCAAATGAAGACAAGTCTTGTCTGTACAAGATAGAAGGAGAAAAACATAAAAAATAAATAAATAATAATAATAAGTCGTTCCCAGAGAATGTTATGATTATTACATTTTTTTATGTATCCCCTAGTGAAAAATAATTATACTTAAATGTATTTGAAATAGATTTATTTAATGCTAAGTATACTACAAATACATTTACATATTTATGTACCTAAAAAATACCCTGCAATTGTACTTTTAGTATACTAAACTGGTATACTTAAAGTCTGCTAAATTGGAAATCGAATTTTGTACTTAATGCACTTTAATTATGCGGAAGTAGTGCTTAAGACCACCTAAAGATATACTGAAGTATATTTGATTGTGCTAAAGTGGAGCAACATCAAACATCAAACAGTCCTCATCAATACTGACATTAAAACACATTTTAGGCTTAATATTAGAGAAATGTAGTAATCCAAATAAAGTTTAGTTCTAATTATTATATCAGTGAGTCTGGAGCGATATGTCAGTAAATATGTTAATAGATCTGAACTATACTTAGTATGAAATAAATGAATTTTAAATGTAATACTTTTTTAATAGGTTCAGTTTTTGAATTAATCTATAACCTGTAGGCTGTCTTATATACAGACAAATTTTTAAATGGGTATGTCACAGTATAAATGTTAAAGTTGTGTTTGTTTATGGAAAATGTTATTATTTTCAGGGTAAGATGCATTATAGTTCTGATTATAGTTGTTGATTTAGTGCTGCCTTTGTGGAAAATGGTGTTTCTTTGAACTACCTTTTTCAGTGCTGGAATTTTAAGTTTTGCTGTGTTCACTTCGGTTGTCGTGAGTGGCATAAAATGTACATGGAAAAGTGTGTCATGTTGCATAAACAGTATGAGATATGACTGTCGTCTGGTTTCCACTCTCTGCTTCCCGTTACTTGTCCTTTTACATGAGAGAGTGTCAAAGAGCCATGAGGTTGTCGAAACAGAAACCGGATGGCAGACGGAAACTACTGGGCAGAGGCTATCAAGTGTTGACTAGAGGGATTCAGAGTGAATGCAACAGGATCTGCAGATATGTCAGATGAAGGCAGGTCAGGCAAGCATTAAAGAGGTGACGGATGGGTGTAAAGGATTCTGAACATTCCTCTTGAACTGATGGATGCGAGGAAGTGGAGGTACCAGTGAGAGCAGGAACAGAAATTGGACACATGGAAGGAAGTGACTATATATGTATATATAAAAAGCTCTTTGCATTCCTGGCCTGTGAATCGCAGAGGAATTGCAGTTTCTGTACAGTTTGAATGTGAAAATTGTATGTGAATTGTATTGTAAACTGTATGGTAAAATCTGGAAAGGCAGAGATGGAAGTTTTTTTGTTGTTTTTTTTTTACAATAACGAAACAAAAACTTGTTTTGAAGGACAAAAACTATGATGAAAATCAACGAATAAAAACGAAATGATTTGGGAAGAGATTCATTCAGAATGAATCTGCTGCATGGATAGGAGGTTAGATGTGTACATTTGAACTGTAATAATTTCTAAAAAGAGTTTAAAGAGACAGGAGCCTAATTTAGTTGCTACTGTCTGTGGCATTGATGTTAAAATGTATTTATATAAATAAATTTGTCTGCTTGAAAGAATGAAGAATGTGGTAAACAAGTTGTTATAAAGAATGCATAATTAGCCTATATAACCACTGGCATTTAATTGAAAAGACGACCATGTTCTTGTTTCTTTATGAGAAGTGGTTTCATTTCATTTTAATTTAAAGGCATGTTGCGTGTCACAGCAGTTAAATCTGTGTCTATCATGATAAAACCTTAATATCAAACCTATACAGTGAGTTTGGTCATTTTAGAAAAATGCTTAATAAATACATTACACCGTAAATAAACCCAATAGATTTTAGCCGACTAAATCTACTGAAAATTCTGGGACCCAGAAAGTAATAAAGTAGATGTACACAGAGGATAGAGAGGAAGGGATAGTGTCTTTAGGCACATTACATACGAGAGTAAGGAGGTGTGGGGACAGAATTTTGCCAAATGTCTGTCTTCACCACAGACATTCCAGAAACCACTATGGAACGACATTATAATAACTGATTTCAGTGTCTAATAATTCCTGATACAGTCTACTCTGTCCTGTCACAGTTTTAAAATGAACCAAAAATATTTTTTACGCTTCTGATTGTGTTTTTGTGCCTTTGCTTTAAAAAAAGAACATTTCTTGCACCGTAATAGTTCGTTAACGGCTGGTCTATGTGGTAATATAGTACACCGGCCAGGACATCCATACACTGAACTATCATTCATCGATCTCAAAAATGGCTTTTCATCTGAAAGATGTATGTAGTAGCAACTTTACATGGCAGCTCAATCTAATGTTAACCTAGAAAAATGTGCACTATTCAAGTGTCTGTGCGGAGTGTAGAAGCTGAATAGTAGCACACTCACTGCATGACAGATGGAGGTGCCGGTGCGGTCACTTGCTCTTAAAATACGAAATGTGCTTTTGTAAAATAATTAAAGCAAACAGGATGTATTGTCTGCCATCTCGTTCTCTGTGAACTTAAGCAAGTCACTCCGAAACTCCGTGCCTTACAGCCTTTTTGTGTGCACCTGAGCTTATTAGCTTATTAGGCTATGTAGGTTATTAAAAGCTCATTATTAAGATTTATATGGTTTATTAATAAACGTGCAACTAATGGTTGACTAATGCTTAAAATGAACGACTGCTAGTCAACCAGAAAAATCTTTAGTCAAGGGCAGCCCTATAAACATCAAAACTGCGATATAGTTATTGCGCAATCATATTGTGGCATTATGTTGATTTTTACATGAATACAGCTCATGTTCAGGTGCTTTCAGTGCATCAGAGCGGCTTAATTCACAGTAAATGTAGAGAACTCTATCTGCTACTTAAAAGTGGAATAATTAACATACTTATTTTTTTTCTCTTAGAGATGTTGTTGTTGTTGTTGTTGTTGTTGTTCTTCTTCTTCTTCTTCTTCTTCTTCTTCTTCTTCTTCTTCTTCTTCTTCTTCTTCTTCTTCTTCTTCTTCTTCTTCTTCTTCTTCTTATTATTATTATTATTATTATTATTATTATTATTATTATATACAGAATGTTTCAATATAATGTGGACTGAATGTAATGTGGATACTATCACACCTAAAAACAGGTTTCAGTTCACTTTAAAGTTCAGAAAAAGTTCAAAATTAAAAAAATTTAGTCGCTAAAAAGACTACTTTAGATTGGTGTACAGTGTTAATTTCATGAAACAAACTTGTTTTGAAGGACAAAAACTATGATGAAAATCAACGAATAAAAACTAAACGATTTGGGAAGAGATTCATTCAGAATGAATCTGCTGCATGGATAGGAGGTTAGATGTGTACATTTGAACTGTAAGAATTTTTAAAAAGAGTTTAAAGAGACAGGAGCCTAATTTAGTTGCTACTTTCTGTGGCATTGATGTTAAATGTATTTATATAAATAAATTAGTTTGCTTGAAAGAATGAAGAATGTGGTAAACAAGTTGTTATAAAGAATGCATAATTAGCCTATATAACCACTGGCATTTAATTGAAAAGACGACCATGTTCTTGTTTCTTTATGAGAAGTGGTTTCATTTCATTTTAATTTAAAGGCATGTTGCACGTCACAGCAGTTGAATCTGTGTCTATCATGATAAAACCTTAATATCAAACCGATACAATGAGTTTGGTCATTTTAGAAAAATGCTTAATAAATACATTACACTGTAAATAAACCCAATAGATTTTAGCCGACTAAATCTACTGTAAATTTAGTCGACTAAAACTAGTCTAAAAGAAACAGTTCAGATGACTAAAATATGACTAAAACTAAATGGTATTTTAATCAAAAGACTATGGCTAAGTCAAAATTAAAATTTGCTGTCAAAATTAACACTGTTCTGGGGTACGTTTCCAGTACAACAACGTAACTCACTGATTAACCTCCGTACGATGCTTGTCACAACTGTTTCTCCGTCGTTTGAACCACAATGTACGGCCGTTGTTAATGATGTCACTGAGTAATAACTTCTGCTATGTAACTGATTAGAGATCTCTAAAATGCAGCTATATTGAACATGGCACATGATTCATCGCGGGTTCTCTCTTACGTCATACTCCTCCGGGGTTCCCTTAGGCACGTGTGCACATGCGCACTATTCAAAAACAGCGCTTACAGAGGACCTGCAAAAATACATCGATTAAAATGCGTTTATATTTAGATAGAATGGAAGATATAGATTAGTGCCCAAGAGCATAATTTATTGAACCTATATGTCTTACTAACAGGGAACTATGCTTCTAACCACAGGTCGAGAGCTGTAGTTCGACCACGTAAGTTTGTGATGCTGTTTGCGAATGTTCGTTTGAACTATGGTTTCGGGAAACACCGAACTGTTGAACTATGTTGGTAATGACGGAACTTGTGACCATAGTTGGCCAACGATGCTTTTGGGAAACGCATCCCTGGTTGGAACCGCTGCAGAGTAGCCAAGTAACTGTGTGATTCGTCATAGACATAAATAGAGAGAAGTAGCTCCGGCTACAATATTCTTCCGCAAGACGCATGCAGTTTCTTTTTATTATCCGCTAGAGCGGACTGCAGCTTTAAATATCTAACTTAAAATGTACTAGAGGAACATGCCAGTAGACCCTCATAGATGTCCAACCCACATTCAACGTCTTTCAACGTCCTGTGGGAAACGCTGTGATATTATTATTATTATTGAAGTTTGTTGTGTCTTTGCTGTATTTGAAGTGGACAGCATTATAATGAACTCACCATCAGCCTCTCTAATTTATCCTTCCTCAGTGGATCCCACTAGACAGACTACTTTGTCTTTGTTAGACATGAATGAGACTGTAATGCTGCTAATACTGACATTTTGCATGGGTAACAGAAAGAGTAGCAACCATGCAAACAATGAGTAAGTGTTCATTGGATAACTAGATGTGAAGACCAAATTCTTATGCAGATTTCAATTAAGTTCAGTTACTCAGAGTTCAAGTTCTAAAGCAACTACATAAAGAATAGTGCATAGATGAGAAAACTCCTTTAACCTGTTTGAAAAAAAAATCCTGTATGGACAGCATCTGTGGCCTGTTGTTTAAAGATGGATGGCAGGACTTTTCTTTCCATATTCTCTCTCTACATGTTTTGAGTCTGTTTTGAGTATAAGTGCATTATTTATGAGTTTGTCTTCCATAAACTTCCAAATCAGCCTCACAATCTCTGCCTTACGTCCTTGAGTAACGTGCACACAAACACACACATGCACATTATCCACTCAGAGCCTGTGGAGAAGAGAGGAAGGATAAGTTACATCCAAATATATGCTTTGCATATCTCCCATGACCAGTATGTGTGTGTATATTTGAGGAAGTACGAGCTCGAGGGATCCATCAATACATCTCAACTGTAGTGGCTCTGAGTGTGAGTGTAGAAACACTTCCAGATGTGATCCAGATAAGCACTTTTTTAAGGCTGGAAGAGAGTTTGACCAGCTGTCCTGAGCTCTGCTTATCAAAGTGATTTAAAAGTCAGGGAATCTGTTTAATACAGATCTTCTCCTCTATTGTCTACTCCTCACTCAATGGCACTCAAATAATCAGAGACAGAGAAATATCCTGCAGCACATATAGAATACGCCACTGCCACAGTTGCTTTAAAGAAATGTATTATGAGAGTTTTGGAGGTTTTAACCAATTTAAAAGTAACAGTTTTGAATCCTAAACAAGTTATCTGAGCACTATAAGGCTGGACTGACAGGATATACAATTGTAAGTTCATATATGTATATTCATGAGCAGTTAAACTGATTCCCTACATAAGCTATTGTTGCAGAGAGATTTTCTTATCAACTTGGACAAGAAAATCTGTTCACATTATCCTCATCTATGAAAGCTAGAATAGGCTGTGAAATTGTGCTGCATATTCAAAACACCATAGAGGCCTCAGGACACAGTTTATCAGTTCTCACTGCTGACCACTGCAGTTTGATACAGAGCTGCCCAGCTGAGTCTGAAATAAAACAAATCCTGTTAAACCTTGAGTTAGCTCAACTCATACACACACCTCTATTATGACAGCTGGACTAAATACCTGATAGAAATAGAGAAGAGTGATTATCGAGAAGAATACATATAGCTGTAAACAGGGGATATAATAGAAATATATTATTCAGTGGAATTGTTGTTAATATTGCTAAAAATGCAATTAGTTGTTGAACATGGGTGTAACTATTTTATAAATCAGTAATTATCTCAAGGCTGTGTGTTACAATGGTTTATCATGTTTAAGGGGAATTTTTGTAAACTCACTGAAATGCATGGTTATTTTATCAGGTATAACAAGGTCATTTAAGGGGTCCTTGATTATAATTTCACCCTTTTATATAAAAAAAAAAAAAAAGGAAAAATCTAATATAAATCTTATTTTAAATATTTAAAACTATAATACAACAGTTCTTTCTGGTCCTCAAATTTGATTGGCTGATTAGAGTGTGACATTAGAGTTTAACAGAACTCTAACAGCTGTTTCATCATTTGTAATTGTATCACTCCGCTTGCAGTATTTCTCACGGCGAGTGTCATGGCAGACGCCCAGATCCACTATAATTTAAAAAATAGTTCTGTTTTTGTGTCACGGAATGTAGTTTTAAGAAGTTTTCAGGCGAGAATGTACTTGTTTAGACTTCAAATATGCAGTTTTTTAATACAGACAAAGTCCATTTGCTTTGATGTTTTTGGAGTTGTGAGCTCCAGGCCGTCAGCGGCTGTTCAGCGCTCATAATCCTGCTGAGAGCACCTCACCTTGGCCAGATCTTCTGGAATTTACCACTGGCTCTGATGCCTCTATAGTGGTTAAACATGAGATATAACTCATTTTGGGTAAATCTAACGGCCAGTCTTTGGTCTCATTAATCTATTACTTCCAGAGCAAATAGTTTTGGCAAAATCTCATTGTGTTTATGTAAATTCCATGCTGTATATCAGAGCACTGCCTGTGTACTTTTGACTGAATTACCTAGCAACGTTTATGATGGCTGTTGTTGTTGCTTATTAAATACTATTATTCGATAAATAATATTTAATATAAATAATAGTAGTATTTAATAATAGTGTTTAGTATGGAGTAAGGGTGCAATGGTTTAACTTACTCACGGTTCAGTTTGTATCACGGTTTTAGGGTCACCGTTTCAATACGGTTCGGTATGTGCTATGTTTAAGGGAAAAAAACTACTGTGAAATAAAAATAAAGAAAATAAGAGTAATCAATATAACTACAAGCAACAGCACAAATAAATACAATAAAGTAAAGATACAAATAAAATAAACAGTGATTTTCAGGTTTTTTAGGTAGGTCTAACATTACGTAGTTTTTAGGTACAGAAATTGAATAAAGTAATCAAATATAAAATAGCATTGCATATTTTACAGTATAAATATAGTAAAGATTAATCTTTATTAAAGTTACAAAAGATATTCAGTCAGGAGCAGCGAGTGATTTCCTCATTGTTGCTGTTTGATTAATATTAAGAAAGTGCTGTCACTTTAAGAGCATGCACTGATACTGTACATTCAGCGGCTGTGTCTGCTAGGATACTTACCAAGATGGGCATTTTGACCATTTTTGTGTGAATTTGTCCATTCAAACACAATACTTCAAAGAGAGCTTAATATTTGCGTGCGTTCTGAGACGTACACACAGATCTTACTGCGCACATGAGAAAAAATGAATAAACAGCTTAAATATTCAATTTCTTCACGTTGGCTGAACGAAACGCCCCTTTCTACTGATTGGTCAGCTGAAGATCAAACCATGCCGTCATGCCACCTGCTAAAAAAATATTTTAGCAGGTAAATCGCAAACAGGCTATAGAAACTTTGGACTGAATGAGAGATACAAGTCCAATATATGTTCAAATATGTTAATATAATATATATGTTGTTACGTTAAAATAAATGTTGTTTATAATAGCACTAATTTTAAATAGGCTAGCATATTTTTATTTTACATGGCTACTTAAATTTTTTTATTCTTGGTTGTTTTCTGAATACAGTACCATTATTTAAGGATTTGCCATGAAGTGAGGTGAAGTAAATGTTAATGTTTAAGTGTAAAATGACAGCACGGAGAGAACGCACAACAACTTGCTCTGGAAGTTTAATTGGCAGAGAAAATAAAACACATCAATTATTTGACACCAATTAATACCCAATATTAATTATGGAGGGATATCCCGGACATTTTTCAAAATGAATTGCAAATTGCATTTGCAATTGCGTTTTCCATATGTGGACGCATAATGTGTGACATAATCCAAATGCAACTGCAAATTTTGCATTACCGTTTTCTTTTTTCGCTTTCACGAACGCACAGTGACTGCAAATTTTAAATGAAAAAGCAAAGTCCATTTGCAGTTGCATTTCCCATTTCTAACAAGTTATGAGCCTGTCATATTTAAATAGCAAAATCAATTACCACGTCTGCTTTTTTACTCTCTCTGCGTTGCGCACGTAACCTGCCAAAACTCAAATGGAATCGCAGTTCCTTTTGCATTTGAATTTCCGTTGTCGGCACGGAAAGTTGTCAATCAAAGTGAGGGGCGGGACTATACTGTGGGGCGTGTTTTTATTGGGAGGTGACGTCACTCACACACGACTGTCTCGAAGGCTTTGATCTGTGGAGATTTTCGATAAATAAATCTGTTCTTTTTTTTTTTTTTTTACCCCAAATGCAGGTTTGACATTGAACGTTTGATATTCACAAATTTAGGGGCTGTCTCTAAAGTTACATATGTTACATTAATATACAATTTTCTAACTTTAAAAGCATTTGAAGAGAATGACTTACAGTCATGAAACCAACTGTAAAGTGTCCATGTAGGTGTCAGTTATAAATAAACTGTAAATCATTTGTAAATATTGTTATTTTCTTTGTAGAGAATGGGCTCAAACACTAATTCAAAAGTTTACATACACCTTGCAGCAGTGGCAGAGCAAGGATGTTTTCATAGGGGTGGCAAGGGAGAGGCCTGCAACCAGTCTGGGGTGGCAGTTAATACAATTAATTTTTACTTAATTGTAATTGAGATATTTTTATATAGGTAATACTGAGTGAATATGATAATTTTTGTAGTGGCATACTATTGCACAGTCAGCTTGGTTATGGTTCTGAAGTAGTGATATGAATGTGAAAAAGGCCAGAAGTCAACAGCACATAAATGCCAGAATGTAAAATGAGTTATTTTATGCATTTAAATGGTTTTATTTTCATTTGTACTTTACAAATTAATGAGAGAAAAACAAAGTAGCGCATATTTTCTAATATAAATGCACTGTGCTCACATTTACTGTAAAAAAAAAAAATACATAGCCTATCAGCTTGTGCCTCGAAGCTCAAATTATTTTAGTACATGCATTTGAGAAATGTTCTTTAATGTGATGCATATACATGCATGCACAGTTTGTAGCTTTACCGCCTTTTTGGTAATTTCATGACTTAACTGACGACAGAACTACATTGTATGCTCATAGTTTCTTGTGTGTGTTTTTTTATGATGAAGTGATATGTATGCACCTCATATTCGTGAGTGTGTGCTGTGAGCACAGAGAAATGGTTGACAGGACAGGAAAGTTTGTGTTACTGACATATAGCCACAGTTCACTGTTGTTCTTTCTACTGAAGTACATTTGGCTCCTGTACCTTTTTCGCGCTTGTTTGACTCACGCCTGGTGCTGAAGCGAGTTGAAGTAGGCGTCTCAAAAGTCACCCGTTTGATGTGGTCAGAAAGAGATGCGGCGGTTCCGCATCTTAAAAAAAAGCACTTGTTAAGGTAAAAAAGGGACAAAAACTGCAGTTTTGAGTAGAGTGGCCAAAGGGTTGGACAAGCTTTGGTCAGCGGTGGCATTGGTCACCCCCTGGCTCCGCCACTGCCTTGCAGAATCTGCAAAGTGTTATTTTACCAGAGTCCTAATACTGTGTTGTTTCCTGAATGATACACAGCTGTTTTTTTTTTTTTTTTTTTTTTGTTTAGTGATAGTTGTTCATGAGTCCCTTGTTCATTCTGAACAGTTAAACTGCCCGCTGTTCTTCAGAAAAATCCTTCAGGTCCCAGAAATTCTTTGTTTTTTCAGCATTTTTGTGTATTTGAACCCTTTCCAATAATGACTGTATGATTTTGTGATCCATCTTTTCACACTGAGGACAACTGAGGGACTCATATGGAACTACTGCAGAAGGTTCAAATGCTCACGGATACTCCAGAAGGAAACACAATGCATTAAAGGGGTCATCGGATGCTAAGTTGACTTTTTCATGTTGTTTGAACATTAATGTGTGTTGGCAGTGTATGTACAAATCTACCCTATAATGATAAAAATCCATGCAGTGGTTTTTAATTAATCTGTAAAAATAATATCCCCTTTTTCAAATCGAGCCATTCTCAGATGCCTGTCGGTGTGCCGTCACACCGACAGAGGCCGCTCCCACAATAGTTGATCGTCTTACCTTAGACCAGCTGTCACAGTCCAGTAACTTTCCATGTTTTGATGCTGGAGCAGGGACGTAAATTAGACAAGAATATCTCAGATTGAGCGATTGAGGTGTGTTGCTGGATGTAATAATGAACATAGTGGTCGTCATTTACGCCCGACATCTCAGCCGCTGAAGATGCAGTGGATTACGTTTGTTTGTGAAGGGAATGCGCCTCCCAATCTACATATATCCGTCTATGTTCGCGCGAATCATTCATGATCCAGCTTCACTTACAGCAGAAGTGAGTATAAGCGTTTTTTAATGAATCTTTGCAATCGCCTTTTCTTATAATGTGGTAGTTAGCAAGTTTAGCAGCTAAACGCGCTAAATGCGGCTAATGTAAACAAGACCGTCTTTCCACAGAGAAGAGAGGGGCGGGGTGAGCAGAGCTCATTTGCATTTAAAGGAACAACCCCTTAGAATGAGATGATTTTTGCAGAGCTCATTTTGACAAGGTAAAAAGGGTGTTGTTTTACAAAACCATTGAGAATTTTTAATCAAAGTATATTAGAGATTTTTCATTAAGACCCTAAAGAATCATATCAACTTGTGGAAAATGGGCATCCGATGACCCCTTTAAGAGCCAGGGGGTGAAAACTTTTGAACAGAATGAAGAAGGAAAATCATATTTTTTCATTTATTACTGACCTTCAGAAGCTACAGAAAATGCATGTTTCCCAGAATACAAAATAAGTTAAATTTACCTCCGGCTCTTAATGCATTGTTTTTGCTGTGGATCATTCAGGTAACAACACAGTATTAGGACTCAATTCAAGGTAATTTTTATAAACTCAACTATTATTTTCTCTTGTGGATTATATGTAAACGTCTTTTATGTGAAATATCTTATTCAAGTCAGTACTAAATAAACAATGCAACATGCATTTTGTATGATCCCTCTTACTTACTTATTATTTTAGTTTATTTACAACTGACACCTACATGGACACTTTACAGTTGGTTTCATGTCTGTTTACTCACTTGAGTGAGAGTTGTTGGGACAGGTGAAAAGCGTTTGGTTAATAGTGAATACTGACCTATTGTGCGTACCGTTGTGACTCTTAACCACTGTTAGCAGGGGATAATCGCTGCATTTGGGGTAAAAAAAAACAAAAAAAAACAATTATTTATTGTGTAAGGTCCCAAGAACATTGCACTGTCTATTCGTTCACAAAGGCACAGCTGATTGGCAGCTGCCTTTAGCAGAGACTTTACCGAATGCCTCCATTGATCAAAGCCTTTGGCACGGTCGTGTATGAGTGACGTCACCTCCCAATACAAACATGCCCCACAGTGTAGTCCCGCCCCTCACTTTGATAGACGGCTTTCCATGCCGACATCGGAAATTCAAATGCAAAAGGAATTGCGATTCCATTTGAGTTTTGGCAGGTTACATGCATGACACAGAGAGAGTGAAAAAGCAGACGTGGTAATTGATATTGCTATTTAAATACAACAGGCTCATAACTTGTAAGACATGGGAAATGCAACTGCAAATGGACTTTGCTTTTTCATTTGAAATTTGGCAGTCAGTGTTCGTTCGCAAAAGCGAAAAAGCAAACGGTAATGCAAAATTTGCAATGGCATTTGAATTATGTCACAAATTGTGCGTCCACATATGGAAAACGCAATTGCAAATGATAGGGATATCCCTCCATAATTAATGAAGTAAACTCAGCAAAAACAAAGTTATAACTGCTGTGTATTTACACTTCACTACTGGTCTGCACTTGACAGGGCATGTTTATCTGCTTAGAGTTTATTTAACCCATTGCAACTTATTGGAACTGTATGAACTATAGGTTAAGCCTACTCATCTTGTTATTATCTGATTTATTAATTTATTTGTTTATTTATCTATCTATCTATCTATCTATCTATCTATCTATCTATCTATCTATCTATCTATTTATTTATTTATTTATTGATTTATTGGAAATAACTAAATAAATAACTACATAACTAACTAAATAAATAAACAATGTCCTGCTTGCACTTTTAATGGCAGAGAATCATGACATTCACTTTTTTTTTAATGTGCCATCAAACCCTGCCAACTAATGCAAAGCGTAAGTAAATTTATGTCTATATAGAAGAAAGCCCTGTCTAGGCTCTACCCCAGTACGGGTTGTGTTGAGCCATTGTTAGTGTGGTTGTTTAATGAGAAAAAGTTTAAATGTAGTTTCAGTAAACACGTTAATTATCCGTTCAGCTGCAGCAGCGGAGGACTATTATTCTGCGTGAAACTGCGGAAGAACTGACGGGGGCATGGTTTGATCTTCGGTTGACCAATCAGTAGAAAGGGGCGTTTCGAATCAGGGTATCTTCCGTCCATTCGTTTTTTGATTTAATATTGAAAGAAGAAACATGAGAAAACGGCTCCTTTATCGTTTTTTCATTTTTTCCAGAAAAACGAAAAACAAGAATTCAGCCTGATTTTTCGTTTTTCGTTCAGGGGTGGAAAAATGAATAAACAGCTTGAATATTCGATTTCTACCGGTGGGCGGAACGAAACGCCCCTTTCTGCTGATTGGTCAGACGAAGATCAACGGATTGAATGGATAATTAACGCGTTTATTGCAACTACATTTAAACTTTTCTCATCAAACAACCACACTAACGAATAGCTCGACACAACCCGTACTGGAGCAGAGCCTAGACAGGGCTTTCTTCTATATAGACATAAATTTACTTACGCTTTGCATTAGTTGGCAGGGTTTAATGGCACATAAAAAAATTAAAAAAAAAAGTGAAAGTCATGATTCTCTGCCATTAAAAGTGCAAGCAGGAAATGTATTTATTTATTTAGTCATTTAGTTAGTTAGTTATGTAGTTATTTATTTAGTTATTTCCAATAAATAAACAAATAAATAAATAAATCGATAAATAAATGAATCAGATAATAACAAGGTGAGTAGACCTAACCTATAGTTCATACAGTTCCAATAAGTTGTAATGGGTTAAATAAACTCTAAGCAGATAAACATGCCCTGTCATCTGAAGACCAGTAGTGAAGTGTAAATACACAAGTCATAATTTTGTTTTTGCTGAGTTTATTTCATTAATATTGGGTATTAACTGTTGTTAAGTAATTGATGTGTTTTATTTTCCAACTAAACTTCTAGAACAAGTCGTTGTGCGTTCTCTCCGTCATTGTACACATAAACATTAACATTTACTTCACCTCACTTCATGGCAAATCCTTAAATGAATGGTATTCAGAACCAAGCATAAAAAATATAAGTAGCCATGTAAAATATAAATATGCTAGCCTATTTAAAATTAGTGCCATTATAAACAACATTTATTTTAACATAATAACATTATATATATATATATATATATATATATATATATATATATATGTGTATATATATATATATATGTGTATATATATATATATATATATATATACATATACACATACACATATATATTAACATATTTTAACATATATTGGACTTGCAATTCTCAGTCACTCCAAAGTTTCTATAGCCTGTTTGCGATTTACCTGCTAAAATATTTTTGTAAAGAAGGCTTCTTCAGTCGGGTCCCAATAATATGCAAGTAGCTATACATGTGATGATACGTTTAGCCTATAGGCTATCGTACATCAGACACATTTAATTAAGCTTAATAACTTTTTAATATGTTTGGTTTACAGTGTTTTACTTTGATAATAAACAGTGCACTGATTGTGTAAGCGCGCGAGGCGCCAGCGCCATCACTTAAATTTCTTTCCTCAGCAGCGGAAACGACTTAATATTCTGTCATTTACAGTCATACAGATAAGAGCAGGACATCATTTGAAATGGAAAAAAATGTATTTTTATTTGTGTAAAATCAAAATGAGTGCAAAATTAATCCCTTTGAAAAATATAGAAAACAATAGAATGCGCTGCTTTCGTCTCCTTTCTGGCGTATGCCACAAACATGAACCATAACACAACAGACGCGTCTACTTTTAACAGTCTACATTAAGATTATTTGACATTAAATGCATTATATAAATTTGGAATAAATCACAGCATGTTTCATGCAAAAAAAAAAAAAAAAAAAAACCTGACTTACAGTCCAGAAAATACTGTAGGCTATAGCAAATTTTGCGCAACCCCTGGCACTTTGTGAATAGCACACAGAAGAAAGCCCTGTCTAGGCTCTGCCCCAGTACGAGTTGCGTAGAGCTATTCGTTAGTGTGGTTGTTTGATAAGAAAACGTTTAAATGTAGTTGCAATAAACGCGTTAATTGTCCGTTCAATTGCAGCAGCGGAGGACAATGATTCTGCGCCAAATTGCGGAAGAACTGACGGGGGCGTGGTTTGATCTTTGGCTGACCAATCAGCAGAAAGTGGCGTTTCGTTCCGCCCACCGGTAGAAATCGAATATTCAAGCTGTTTATTCATTTTTCCACCTCTGAACGAAGAACGAAAAATCAGGCTGAATTCTTGTTTTTCGTTTTTCTGGAAAAAATGAAAAAACGATAAAGGAGCCGTTTTCTCATGTTTCTTCTTTCAATATTAAATCAAAAAACGAATGGACGGAAGATACCCTGATTGTTTCGTTCCGCCCACGTGTAGAAAATGAATATTTAAGCTGTTTATTCATTTTTCCACCCCTGAACGAAAAACGAGAAATCAAGCTGAATTCTTGTTTTTCGTTTTTCTGGAAAAAATTAAAAAACGAAAAAGGAGCCGTTTTCTCATGTTTCTTCTTTTAATATTAAATCAAAAAACGAATGGATGAATGATACACGGATTCAGATGCGTTGCCAGATTTAAGTTTAACCGCGGTCCTATTGCATGCTGAACCTTGTGTGGAGAACAGTACGATTGGTTTTTTATTTTTTTTTTTTTTACCGAGAACCGTTACACCCCTAATATGGAGAAACGGTGTGTGTGTTCGTGATGGTGATTTTACTTACATTGTTCCGCCATTAGATGGCAACAAGAGACTGTTTAATGAGTAGGGTTGGGTATCAGAACTGGTTCCATTTTGGAACCGGTTTCAAATTTACAAGAACCAGGTATTCAATAAGACGTGCATTTTGGCTCCGTTTAACAATTCCTGCGTTTGCATTTTAATGTGATTTCTAAGGCTTAAAATTAAACGATTTAAGCGCAGGAAGGGAATGAATTTGTGCACAGTTTGTGTGCAGAGTACACATCTGAAGCACGAGCGAACAACAGACCCAGTGCGGGTTCCCGGCATCCCGTGCATTTCCACTACAGAAAAGGTCGTTCCGGGCCAGATCTGACTTCTCTTTGACATTTACTGCCCAATATGCACAAAATACGTCAGTATGTCATCATAAACACAGCCGTTTTTTGTCGAAAGTGAAAGTAAACAACTGAGAAAGAAAACATGTGTAACAGTATTTTTAGATCCGCGTGTCTTCGCTGTTAAAGAGACAGCAGCCTAAAAAACGAGCTGCCAGTCATTAATATTAATCCAAGAACAAAACATTCACTGATCTTGACTGAATATCTTTTACATCTTTAATGAGGATTAATCTACATTTTATTTATAAAAAGAAAACTATGCAGTGTTTTTAAACTTTTGATCTAAATTTCTGTACCTGCAATTTGTTCTTTTTTTTTTTTTCAGCATTTATTTATGCTATTATTTATGTTATTGCTATTTTATTTGATTGTTCCTATTTTATTATTGACTGTTTACTTGTCTTTAACAATTTAACGTTTGAAATTTGTATTAGTTTTTGCTGTGGTATTTTTTGTTAAAACCATAGTTCCTCTCAGGCGTAAGTGTTGTCTTGGCTGCTGATTTTTGCTCATGTTATTTAGCTGCAACAGAAAGCTTCATAAAAATACAGAATAAAAATATTTGACATACTTTTTTGTTGACTTTATGTTATTGGAATTGAAACTAGGAATCGCTAAGAATCGGAATAGATAATCAGAATCGGAATCAATAAAATTCAAACGATACCCAACCCTATTTATGAGTCAGCAGTAAAGTTTCATATTGAAAAAATAAACACTGTTGTAAACAGAAGTTATTTTTTACTTTCAACAACAGCTTGACGCAGCTAACAAATGCACTGAGCAGCGCTATCATCGGAAATCACCCTTAACAGATGAAAGGATCTTAACGTTACGACAAAGATACCACTTTTCTCAGTGGACATTTAAACTGATGTTTCATTGTGAATATGAAAAATGAATGCAGGTAATCACACTTGCTCAGTCAATCTTTCTCTTATAATATTCTACATAATACAGTGAGCTAGGGCTGGGCGATAAATTAATAATGATAATTATCGCGCGATATGAATTTCCTCAATAAACGATAACAAGTGTTCAAAAAAACGTTCAATATAATGTTTATGCAGCAAAGGTGGAACAAAAGAGCGCTAGTCAAAGCGCCACTCGTACCGTTTATCCGCTCGGATCAAAGTGGCACGGCGAGAACTTACTAGAGCAGATGCAGATGAGTCTCGGTCAATAAACAGCGCCAGTGTGAAGCGCTTGAATTCAGTGAAGAACACAAATGACTCGTTTTAAAGCCAAATGAAACAGCACTGACAAACAGGAGAAACACTGTGCACAACGATACAGTCAGAAGGCTTTTTAGTCTACAAATCGCCATCATTTACCATAGATTTACTGTAGTAGCACTGCACAGTGGAATTGTGTCAGAAATGTGGGTATATTTGTGTCGAATAATATTATTAATGTAGACATGTATTAAATGTATTGAAGGAGGAGTAATGGGATATAATTACAGTATTTTTGTATCATTATGCTATAGCGTTTATAGCATAAAATGTATTGAGACTACTGTTTTGCATACAAATACCTAAGAACCATATTACATTTTTACCATGGTACTGATGTGCTATATTTGTGGTTTTAACTGTTATTATCATGATCTATGGATGATACTATGGAAGAGCAATGGTTAATTAAAAAAAAAAAAACTCAAACAGTCAGAATAATACATTTCACCCTATAAATATGAGGTTTCTATCATTTTTACAGATATTACTGATTTTGATGATGAACATAAATCTACATCTGCATCCTAACTCAAGATACTATCAAGTGTATATTTCTATGAGACAAAAAAAGTTTTATTATTATTATTATTATTATTATACCAGGCAACACAAACCTGTTTCTTGATTTGAAACAATATTACTCATTAAAACATGCAAAACTATAAAAATATTTTCTATTAAGATATTTATTTTAAGGAAAAATGACTGGAAAAAGTGTGAGGAATTTAAAAAACATGAAATGTTTGTCATGTTCTGACCATAAAGTATATTTTAAAGCCACATTTCACTGTCTGTTTTTTACAACAATCTGCCTTTAAACTTGAAAGAAATACAAATTTGACATTTATCTTGATAATTATTGATATTGACGGATATGAAGAAGAATGATCGTGATCATTTTTTGGCCATATCGTCCTGCCCTACAGTGAGCTTTTAATACAGTAATACAATAAGCTTTCAGTGAAACAACTCAACGTATTAGTTCTGAAGTGACGTTTTTTACCTATGAATGCCATTTTTGATTGTACATAATACATTGGTAATTTCACTCTTCTCAGCTCTCTTTGTGGTTTTCTTGCTAAACAGCAGATGTCTTATTCAGATGCATACACACAACTTTCTCAACCACACACCCCATGTGACTTGTCTAAACTTTTCCAGTGACATCTATAGTCTGTTCTGTTGATGTATTGTGGTGAGTAGATGTCTTTGTGTTACACTCCAGATACCATATGATAAAAATATGTTTTGTTTTGTTTTTTCCCCACTGATGTCTGGAAGCACCACTGTGAAGGGTGTGATTTCAAAACACTCTCTGTCAAATAACTAATGAATGAGGTGTGTGTGTGGTGGAAAACAGAGAACTTAATCTCACAACAAAGGGAACTAGTTTATAATTCAAGCATGAATGCGGCCGACAGCTTGTGTTCAACGGAACACAGGAGTGTGGGAGTGTGTGTGCTTTGGGTACATCTCACCTTGTTGCTGTAAAGTATGAAAGTAGCATGTGAGTTTGTGTTTGTGTATTTGAGTAAGACTTTCATTTTTTCCTAACACAACTTTTCAGCTCTTCAACAGCTGTATGTTATCATTGCATTAATCCTCAGAAAAATCATTGTGATAACAGTGATAACGGCAGAACAGAGGTGTTGCACAATACTCACGTTACTATGAGTATCTTTTCAAGAATTGTACTTTGAAGGGATAGTTCACCCAAAAATGATCATTTACTCCCCCTCTAGATTTTCCAAACTTATATGAGTTTCTTTGTTCTGATGAACACAAAAGAAGATATTTGAAGTAATGTTGGTAACCAAACTGTTGACGGTAGCCATTTGCTTCCATACAACGGAAGAGAGGAGCTCTCTAACTTTTTTCCTTTAATGCCAAAACCTTGACAAGTTGAGTTTAAAATGAGTTCATAAACAGTGCTTGTGTTATACATGGTCTTGCAATTTACAGTTTAAAATTAGCTGGGGAATGCAGGGTTATCACTAAAATCAATTAAAATTAATTCCAAGGCACAAAATTTGAGGACAAAAATGTGTGGGCCCAATTCATTGTGATGTCACACTGGGAACGTGTCAGCATTGGACCACCACCACAGTAACACATCACCTGTTTTCACAGAATTAAATTTTTAATTAAGTTTTAACTGTTTTTAGGTTTTTAATTAGTTTCAGTGTGTGGTGCTACAGGCCCTATATTTTTAAACCGCTGTGTCAAGTTAAAATAGTTTGGTTCAAGGCGCGCATGAAGAACGTGCAAGAACGCGTCCTTAGCGGGTGATGTGGTTTTCATGCATCTTTGGTATCTCTGAAAAGAGAAGACACATGTAGATTTTTGACAGCATGCTCGGCATAGGTTGAAATAACGCACCACAGACCCTGAGGATCAGACAGCCAGAGGATAGACCAGTGCGAGTGCGGTGTGCTAAAATAGTGCCCAGACTTTAGTCTCAGCAGAAAACACATGTGGAATATAAAATAGTTTTTGCGAAGACAAGTGTGTTTTTTGGTGGGTTGGTTGTTTGATGGAGAGCTTGTGTTGTTTGCTGTTGGCACAGCACAGCTGAGTACTGTACCAATATTTCTGTGGATTTCTGAGGCATTCCTATTCTTTCCCCTCCATTGCACTACCAGTTATAAACTGACAAATTTTGGATATAGCTAAGATTTTTTTCCTTCCCAAATTCAGGTTTATTTTTCCCCTGTGTTTTCATTTTAATTTTTTTGGATTCAGTTTTAATTGGTCTAATAAAATTTCAATTATGGTAATCAAATGAATGCATAAAACTAACAATCTAATTCATTTTTTAAAAAATTTAATTAGTTTGACTTTAAAAACTTTTTGGCAAACAAAGTGCTGCACAAGAAGAGGTTTTACTGTGGAATTTGAAACGTAATTTAAATATTGTGATATTCCTGAAAAAAAAAAAAAAATGTTTTGCCATTGTTGTTATTGTTACTTTGAGAAGTACATTCTGCTGTACAATAGTAATCATAATTTCTTTCATGTTCTTATAATGGCGGGTTAAAGACCTTTAAGTTTTCAAGCACATCTGAAGATAGTTTTTCTGAAATTAAATGGTGAAATGCTGGTGAAGTGACTTTCAGAGCCACTCTGGTGAGATGGCAGAGAGTGGAAGCACCACGAGTGTCATGCATGCGTGAGATTGTGTAGTAGATAAAAGTAGTAGTAGATGAAACTGTCACAGAAATAAAATTCAATAAATAATATTCACAGATGCTAGTTCTAAACAAGTGTACAGCCCTACTTTTGATTTATACATCCAAATTTTGCCAAATTCTGTAGCATTCTGTGTTATACGGTAAATTCCACTTTTATGACTGCTCATGTTTTCCGCATCACGGAAATCATGGGGCCCTGTAATACTCCACTGTGACCCACTTATATTAATATAAAGGCTCTCTCACAGCCGGTCTAGAGTTTAAGTTCTTATGTTTCACTAACATATACAAACTCCACTACACTAAAGCTCTGAACCACAACAATATTGTCAAACTGATTAGATTAATGGGATAGTTCACCCAAATATGAAAGATCTGTCATCAGTTACCCACGCTCACATCATTCCAAAGCCAGACTTTATTCATCTTCAGAACAAAACTGAGAGATTTCTTTACCTCCACTGAAAGTCTGTAAAGACTTTAGTTCATAAAGAGATCTTAAATAAATCCATATGAATTGATTCACATTGATCAACGCACATTCACAAAGTATATCAGATATGGTAAATGGAAGCTCAGGCGTGCTTGCTGGATACTTGAAGTGAGGTTCCATGCCAATGAGGTTCTTGAGCATCAAGTATGTATGGCTGAGCTTTCGTTTACCACATTTGGTGTGCTATATGTACGTTGGTCAATGTTTGTATGTGAATAAAAGTTTAACAGAAATTAAAAGTTTAACCTAAATTAAATCTGTTTGTCATATAAAGTGATCATGTCTCCTAAAGACTTGGATTAATCCACTTTCTTTTGAAGTTTTAAAGGGGACATTGGGAGTGCAAAATTCACTCTTGCATGCAGGGTTTGTACAAGGTGCATAAAAAAAGTTCACTTCCAGAACAAAAATGTACAGATAATGTACTCACCCCCTTGTCATCCAAGATGTTCATGTCTTTCTTTCTTCAGTCATAAAGAAATTGTTTTTTGAGGAAATCATCAGGATTTCTCTCCATATAGTGAACTTTTATGGTGCCCCGAGAACTTCCAAAATGTAGTTTAAATGCAGCTTCAAGGGGTTCTAAATCCCAGCTGAGGATTGGAGAAAATCGTTACAAATGATGTTGAAACTTGAAAATGAATGGCTCTTTTAATTTGATCTGGTTTTTGCTAGTGAAACACTTAAAATGAATTATCAGAGTCATGAGTTTTAATCAGTTGGAGCGGTTCCAGTGTTAATGACACGTTTACATGACACTGACAGTACCACTACTTGCTTAGCTTGATTGTGTTCTGACATTAAGGCCTTAAATTTCAAAAAGTCAAATTCAGGTACTTTAAAGGAGAAGTTCACTTCCAGAATAAAAATTTAGAGATAATTTACTCACCTCGTCATCCAAGATGTTCATGTCTTTCTTTCTTTAGTCGAGAAGAAATTATGTTTCTTGAGGAAAACATTTCAGGAATTCTCTCCATATAGTGGACTTCTATGGTGCCCTGAGTTTGATGCAGTTTAATGCAGTTTAAATGCAGCTTCAAAGGGCTCTAAATGATCCCAGTCAAGGAAGAAGGGTCTTATCTAGCGAAACAATCTGTTTATATACATTTAACCTCAGATGCTCGTCTTGAAAATTAACCATGGTTTTACTGTAGTAATAGCGTAGTACACTTTGTAATACTTTAGTGGTAATACTTCGCATGCGCTTCACTTTATTTTTGCCATTTTTATTTATACATTTCTGTCTTGTTTAGAATTTAAAAGAGAAGTCATTATTTGTGAAAATCTCTGATTGAAGTTCTTGAAAATAAAAAAGTAGTGCTTGAAATGCCCTTGAAAGTCCTGGAATTTCATTTTACAGTATCTGTATGAACCCTGTGCATGGTGTTTGCATTTAATTGTGTCTTATCAGTGTGTGGACACAACCACCCTACAATGAAAAAATCCATTCACTCATTTTTTTTTAATCCCCCAAAAACCTAAGCAGTCTCAAGCCTTTTTTTATTTTCTGAGCAGCATAACGTCATATTGCTCAAGCCCTACCCACGACCGCTGACAGACTGTATCATATCAAGATATTCTGCCCCCAGCCAATTGCATGCTGTCTGCCATTTTCTCCACGCTTGAGCAGCTGTAGCAGAGATTTTCGTACTATAGGGAGATGAGAGGGTCTTTATTACTTACTTTTGGAGAAAGCGTAACGGCTAACTCGGATCACGTGTTCCTTAATAACCAATCACATTACAACCTTGATGTCCTTGAATTTCAGTCAGAGTCGCCGTTTTCGGATACCATAGGAATGAATGAGAAGTGCCCTATGCTGAATCCCACCTGTTGCAAAAAGTCAGTGACTTCTCTCTTCTCATGTTGAAGATTAGCAGATTCATTAAATGCTAAGCCCTTTCCTCTAAAAAGCTGTTTATTCAGCGTAGTGAAGCCTCAGTTTCATTGACATCCAATCAAAGAAAACGGCCTCTGGTCTCCTTTCCCACGTACTGCCAGACCGGAAGCGTTAGCTTTAGCCTGGTTGCAGGCTTGCCTTCTAGTGGCTTTGGCTGTAGCGACAACATTTCGTAACCAATGCAGGTGTTTTGTAGTTAGATGTTAAAATGAACATAAGAGTCTTCATTTACTCCTGACATGAGAGCCACTGAAGACGCAGAGGATTAGTTTTGTTTTTGATGCTAACACAAGACTGAATACACAAAAAATGAAAGAGAGGGGTGGGGTGAGCAGTAGCTCATTATCATTTAAAGAGTCATGCACCAAAACAGGTTGCTGTGAACAGAGCTGTTTTTGACAAGGTAGAAAGGTATTGTTTTACACGACCGTTGAGGAATTTTAATCAAAGTATGTTGCAGGCATTTTATGAAGACCCTAAATAATCACACCAACTTGTGGAAAATAAGCATCCGATGTCCCCTTTAAAATTTTGAGTGAATGGACTTTCAACAGAAGGGCAGAAAACGCTCAGGTTTCATTCAAAATTTCTATTTGTGTTTTATTTTCGAGTGAGCTAACAACTCTGTATATTTTGTCATTTAATATTTCCCTCTACTTATATTTGCTACTTTTTTTTTTGCACAATTTTCTTTGTGCTGCAAATGCCATAAATTATTTATCATGCTGGTAAAACACATTAAACTAGAGGAAACCCAGCATACAGACATACTATCTAGAGTGTGTGCATGTGTGTGTGTGTGCTGTATATATAAAACATCTTCACAGCGTTCCGACTTTTAGATCTTATTTATTTGTGCAAGTGCTCAGCTGTATGGGGAAGGATTGTGAGTATGTGTGTGTGGTGCACGTTATGGAGAGACAGAGGCCGACCACTCTAATTGCGTCTCTCAGATGTGGTTCGGCTGTACGTGGGCAGAGTGCAGACTTTGCAAGCAGTTCCAGACAGTAGACATACCAGTGTGTGTAAGAAGGATGTTTTGTGCTTGGGCGTGGACAAGTGGAGAGAAAATATCCCAACTGACCACGGGAATCCCACCCATACCACACCCTCTGAGGCCAAGAGCTGTCTCTCTTTCTGCCTCTTTCTGTCTGAAGATATGTTACCCTGTTGATAACAACTGTTACCCTTCTATAGATTAGTTTTACATCATTAGATTATCAGGGAACGCTTTAGAATAAGGTGCAATTTGTAATGCATTTGGTACCATTCATTAACACTGTAACGCTTGACATATGAAGTACTGTAATAGCGAGGGAAAACAAAAATGGGGAGATGATATTTAAATTCACTGATTTGTGATCAAAGCTCTTTGTTTTTATTGTGGGGGGCAAAACATATAATGTAGTGTTGCACGATATACCGGTACTTAAAAAGTATTGCGATACCCTGCTTTTAAAAAAAGTACGATTCCGCATTTTACTAGTACCGCTACTTTAAGAATGCATTTTAATAAGAGCCGTATTACTGCGTGTCTGTGTTAGTGAATGATAGTTTTGTTTACTATACACATACGCGTGATGCTCGCGCTGTTTTCAGCCTCTGACGCCTCAATATATGAGTACATGAACACATGAACACAATCTCTAGAACTGCTCTGAGAGTCACTTCATGAGCATATCAGAAAACTATCGTCATATAATGAAGACCCTAAAGGTCTTCACAGCAACCCGTCAAAATAAAAGTTCGATTTAACTTGACAGCTAGAAATATATTAATATATTACTTAATGTAAAGATAGTACTACTGCTACTAATAAAAATATTATTAAAGCAATGTTTAAGGAATATTTACCAGAATTTATTTACCAGAAAATTGTAAATACACAACACAGTATTTCTGAAAAAAAAAATAAATAAATAGACTATAATAAATTAAAATAATAATTATTTATCAAATGTAATTATCCTTTATAAATTCATTAGACATGCTTTTGATTATTAAAATGTAATGAAACGATTAAAATAGAATCCAGAAAATTAATGGAAAACAGAGATTAGGGTTGTGCCGATAGACGATAGTATCGTGTATCGACGATAGTCAGAGATATCGCCTGTTGCTGATGCCTTTGACGATAGGAAGACGATTATCATTATTATCCGTCAACAAGGCACCTAACTTTAGCGATGCAGCGCAGAGAGTCGGTTCTAGGATGCTTCAGAAATGTGCGGCGGTATAAACACAAGCATAGAGAGGCCAGGTCGCCTTAACGCGCCGCAGACGTGTGCAGTGAAAATGGGTAAGAGATTTTCATCATACAGTACGGTGTAGATAGATTAACTGATTCTAACGGGAGTGTTATATTATATTAGCATTGCACACTCATTAGGACAACAGAGATAGTAAAACGTGGTTCAGTCTGAATTAATTACGATATATCAGAATCGGTCTGTATATAGTAAACAAACATTCACCTCAGTAACATCTATATGCGTTAATTAGAATTACGATGCGATCAAATGGCGCTAAACATATGCACGTGAATTACACGGGCATCACTTCTCCACATTCTATATGAACTGAACTACAACATCAACTGATGACAACGATCAGACATACAGCGGTAACATTATCGCAATATGACGGGTAAAGAAAGATACATTCATTTTCATTCATGCACGCACATTTACCACTCACTGAAGATAGCAATGAAACCGAAAGTAAACTTGAACCTCTCCGGCAGAACTACAGTCAGCGCTCTGTACACGCACAATGTAGTCACATGCCCAATAGCAAGTCTACCTTTACAAAACGAATAAGGAATTTAGTACATAGGTAATTAAATAAATTAGCACGATAGTATCGTGTATCGGCGATCTCTCAGGCTGACGATAGGACGATATGAAAATTGAGCATATCGCCCAACACTAACAGAGATTCAAAAACAAAACTGAATTTGAGAAAAAAAAAAATGTATTGCATAGGGCCTTAAAAACATGTCATTTCTGTTAAACTTGTAATAAATTGCTGTTAAATTATGCAAGTTTCTTGATTTCAATTAATTAGACAAACTTTTGTCAAATAGAGTCTAGAAAAATTAAAATGGAATTTAGGGAAAAATAAAACCGATTTCATAGGGCCCTCTTTATTTCATATGTGTCTTTGTTTTATTGTAGTTGTCCTTTAGTTTGTTACTTGCATCTAGGTTCTTATTATTAATAACAAAGATAAAATAACAAAAAAAAAAAAAAAAAAAGACTGTCAAATTCATTTTCAAATCCAAAAAAAGAGAAAATGCTTCAGTCCAGTATGTGTTCACCTGGAATATTACTAATTATTCAGACATCAGATATAATGTTTTGATATTTTTACTAGTGGGTGCAGGACACTATATTTCATTAATGTAAGTGAGTATAGCAAAATAAAGTAAACTGTGACATTATACCCAAAAATTCTTCATACAGTGGACTACCAGTAAAATTGATAAAAAATTTGGGACCAAAATTTAGACCCTTTGACCTGACCATGTTTTGCTTAAGTATTTTTTCTTTACTTGCTAATGTGACCTTTTTACACCACAGACTGAACAAAATTAAGCATTGCTTGATAATTGGTCAACAAAGTATTGATAGTTGTGTAATATTGTCTATACTAACAGTTGTCTGAATTTTTTGATTGATTGTAATCCATTAAATACCTTTCTATCAAAGTTATCTGACTTTATCAAGATGAATTTGTTCTGACACAGTTTAACTCTTGAGTTCTAGTAATATTTTATTACCATTTTCTAAACTATAGCAAATAAACTGTGATAATCTGAGAAATGTTAAAGGTGTCTGAATAAATTTTGGTTTGACTTTGTGTGTGTGTGTGTGTGTGTGTGTGTGTGTGTGTGTGTGTATATATATATATATATATATATATATACAGGGGTTGGACAATGAATCTGAAACACTCGCCAATATAGTATTGGAGGTTTCATGGCTATATTTGCGCTGTCTGGTGCCCAATCTTCACTTATTGTACATTACACCAGTTAGAGCAGAGTGTAAAGTTTCATTATGTGCACCCAATGGTTCAAACATTGTACCTTGAAGGTAGTGCTCTGTATCAGGATAATAATGCACCAATACACACAGCAAGACTGGTGACAGACTGGTTTAATGAACATGAAAATTAAGTTGAACATCTCCCATGGCCTGCATAGTCACCAGATCTGAATATTATTGAGCCACTTTGGGGTGTTTTGGAGGAGCGAGTCAGGAAACGTTTTCCCACATCAGCATCACATAGTGACCTGGCCACTGTTCTGCAAGAGGAAAATGGCTCAAAATCCCTCTGGCTGCTTTGCAGGACTTGTATTTGTCACTCCCACGATGAAATGATGTTGTATTAGCTGCAAAAGGAGGCCCAATATCATACTAATTGTGATCTAAAACCAGGTGTTTCAGTTTCATTGTTCAACCCCTGTATATATATATATATATATATATATATATACATATATATATATATGAAGAGTTCAGATGCAAAACCAGCTAAAAGCCATCTCGGTCAAAAATTAGATAATGATACTGAGTAAATGCTCCTGGCACATATTATACGTCCATAAAATACTTTTACTTCAAACTCGCTAAATTCCAGCCTCAGCCCAATCAGAAGTACCGGTACTTACATAGAAACCTATACAAAGTAGCCAGAAAGAAATGCTAATTTTAAAGAAAAAAGTGGATTTAGAGGCTTTTGCATCTGAACTCTTCATATATATATATATATATATATATATATATATATATATATATATATATATATATATATATATATATATATATACCTTTTTAGAAGGTATGTATTTACTAAATATAGTTTAAAAAAGCAATAAGCCCTGTGAAGCTGTGATTTACAGTGAATTTCTAACAGTTAAGGGGTGTTGTTAAACCTCCTTAGCTGTTATAAATTCACTGTAAACCAGGGCTTATTGCTTTTGTAAAACGGTTATTCCATATAGATAGTAAATGTAATGATATTAATAAAAACAGTATTCTTCCACCAAACAATTTAGTTCCTCAGAAACTGTTGTGGTTGCAAAAAAGTGGTTGCCAAGCAACACACAAAAGTAAACAAAGGTGCATGTTTGTAGAGTAATTTACAACAACTTTAAACGCGGCTCAGCCAATCAGAATCAAGGACTGGAATTATCCGTTTTATAAAACATGTTTTTTAATCAAAGTTTCAGTCATGTTGATAATTTAGAGGCCCTGTAAATTTGCATACAAAATATGATATAGTAGTTTTATATAGTTAAGTATTCATGTTAGCTATTGTATTAATGCTAAGGTAAGGATATTGTAAAGCATTAACTAGGCCTGAGACGTTTTGGAAGTATACCAGCACAGATGCGTGAACAGTTGTACGTACTTGATGTGCATTCTTGTTCTACCGTTAAAATAAAAACTTTGCAATAGGTCAGAGTCAATATCCTCATGGCCAGCGTTCTAACCCACAGTTAGTTTGCGCTTTGGGTGGCCTGAGTCCAAATCCTGGCTTGTGGTCCTTTGCGATCCTGGCCCTTCTCTCTCTCCCTCATTGCTTCCTGTCCTCACCCTTCACTGCCATAACCAAAAAACGGCAAAAATAAATCTTAAAAACACTCGCTATAGGGTTACTTCCAAATTTCTGTACCATGAAACTGAATGCTTCACTATTTAGCTAGTTCTAAACATTTAGACCGTTCCCCAGGATAAAAATGCAGATGCACATATGTGCAGCTAGCTAATTAAAGCTTGGTATTCTGGGTCTGTATTAGAGGTGTTCAATGCGTCTGAACTGGTTTTAAGAATGGCACATTTGGCATTGCTTGTGGATCTTTCTGTGCATCTCTCTGGAAAAAGCACTGCTTCTGTGAGAGGTGAGAACTTCTCCTGTGCATATAAATACTACACAAATAAACTTGGCATCTTCCTATCTTTTAAATGCTGTAATGCATTAATTAAACATCTCCAATTAGATTCACTGTGGTCTCCTATTTTGCCTCTATACACCAGCTCCAACTTTTACCCCAGAATGCTAACCTTACAAATCTTGTTTAAATGTACAAAAACACATCGCTCATGGAATTGTGTGGAAATCTGCACCACTGAGACGATCAATAATCAGTCTGCTTGATTTATACAATGTGGACAATTTGTCTTAGATAATTGCATCACTATCGTCATAGCCACGTTCATATACAGTATGTTGTTTTGTGTAATGTTTAGAAAAGATAATATAAACATTTAGTTTACAGTGACTGGTTGACGACATAGACGAATTGCCTGCCTTTTACACATAGAACTCACTAAAGGATATATTCATCTCTTAGCAATCCAATATTTATGTTCATCGCCTTCCTGTTCCATTTCCAGCTCAGTTCTCCAGAGAGTTTTGATTGAAGGAAATAATCACACATTTCTTTATATTGTATTTCTTTTGTCACCTCAAGTCCTTTTTTTCTTAGATAACTTTCTTTTTTCTCTGAAGAAATGCATGCTGTTATTTTACTGACCACCATCTGAAAAAGTGCTTTTATAAACATGAGGAAAAATCTAACCCTGACATCAGGTCAGCAAGACTCGTTCTTCTGTATTGGATTTCATGATTAACATCCAAGGATTAGTTATATACAGATGGTAATGTTAAACAATGTTTCTGTAATTTGCTTTCTGTCCTTTACAGACTTTGCTCATTTTCATTCATTAATTTTAAGCACACCAGGGCCCCTTTCTTCAGATGTGGATTACTGAGTTATCTCTAGATTTAATTGTTGATGATTTGACTTGATCCTGGGTTGTTCTCTTCTTTGAAACTCATCTCACAGCTGTCATAGCTACAGGTCTGTGAACTCCTTTCAGCTTGATAATAGGTTTATTTCACTTAAAAAGAATTTAATTGCAGCTTTTAAAGTGTAGGAGATCCTGAAAGTCTGTTCCAGCTGCCCTGCACTTTGTTTATTGCAGTTTGGCCTTTGTAAAAGAATATGTAAACATAAAAAATAACACACACACAGAGGATTATAATTCCTCTTCATGTTTTTGATTGCCAGAGGACAGTTAATGCTAATAACTTTATCCATTTGATTTAGAGCAAGACTCTAATCATTATAATTGGCCACTTTATCTTAGTCATTGGTGTTTCTTTTGGGGCTTTCTCTGACTCAAGTCAGGGCGTCAACATGAACGTCGCACATAACGTAAATGAACAGCATTGCCAGGGAACAAGTGAGAAGGCCGCATCAAAGTGAATAAAGCGATAAGGATTAGCTGACACTTCAAAAGGTCAGTGGCAAAGAAGTCAGTGTTATTAGTTGAACTCAAGAGGTCCCTGTTACAAGTTCAACCAGCATGCAACACGGAGGTAGCACTAAAGCTGACACTTCACTCCATAGAGATCAGTGCATTGGTAAGTGCTGATGCAAGTAATGATGAAGCCCCTTTAGAGTCCTTGATCTCAAATGCACACTTTGTATATTTTGCTGTGTTCTTTAATAGCCCTAAACATTTAAAAATCAAATAGTAAAATTATGTGTTAGGGACTGGCTGAATTCAGAATTCAAAGCTTTATTTAGGGATGCTCAGTATTGGCCGATCAATGTATAATTTCTATACCTCTGTTTGTGGAACCGATAATCACTCTAAATATGGACTATTTCATTATAAGGAAAAATAAAATAAAAATGAAAAAAATATATATGTAGGGTACAACAGGGCTAAAGGCGCCCTTTGTAAAAGGCACCTTTGATATTGTTTTCCTCTAAACCACTAGATGGCACAAAAATGTGGCATAGCACTTTCCAAAACATCCGCTTTTCAAGATGCATATGCAAATTTGTCTGATCCTTGACACGATCGCGGGCAGCAGCACTAAGTTAATTCTGTGCTCACTTGATCTAGTATTTGATATTTTTTAAAAATGTTGTATATTTAAGTAGCAAATGAGAATTATTAAAATGAATGCATATATTTTGAGACAAATGTCTTCTTAATGATTTTTCGGTTTTGTTTAAGATAATTAAAGCAACAGTTTTTAAATAACGAAAGAATATGTAAAAGTATGGTATTTGAGGTAAAAAGCGCCCCTGCTGTTGGGGCCAAAAGGCACAATAATTAAGATGATAATTAATAGATGGCTGACTTTTCCATTTGTTGACATGACATTATTAGATTCAGATGATAAATATCATCTATTATGTTGGGTGTCCATCTTTAACTCCAGCTTTTAACTGTCACCGTTCCCTTTTGAAGTTTACTTCACCATATTACAAATAAATCCTAATCTAATCATGACAAACTATACATTGTTGGAAAGGTCTAAGACTCCTAAATAGATATTTTACCATATTTTTGTGTTACAAATTATGTAGGAAAAGTATAGATTAATATATGTCAAGAGTGCAACTTAAAAAAATCTACATCATAACATGAGTTCTGACCTTTGTAACCAAAGACTTTCTTTGTTGCCTTTTTTCCAATCACGTTTTAGAAATCATAAGAAATTATATATAAGTTCAAAACTTAACATATCAAAATTCATCCTTTGAAAGGCATTTTAAAATCAGACATTGCATTACCAGCATGTACATTAAAATCATATTACAGAATGTTTTTTATTCATGAATTATACAAATTTAAGTCTGGATAGCACATATTTATGTCTGTGTTCAGAAATGGGAGTGACAGTTAAAGGGTTAGAGATAATCACCATGTTTAGAATGAAACCATCAATTTAAAAACGATATTAATCACATCATATAATAAAATATTTATTGTTACTGTAAATCTGTATTAAATTATTATGGGATCTCCTTCAGTGCTTTCAGAATATTTTGTTTGATTTTGTTTCTGTACTTTAAAATGTATTTTTGATATTAACATATTTTAATGACAATATATTTATTATATCAAGCAAATTCATTTTTTTTATTTTTCAAAATAATCAGAAAATAGAACAAACTTTGCTAAAGTAGTTGTTTTGAACAAGTATTAACTTAGACATTATTAAAAAAAAAACAAAAAAACGTTATTTTAGCTGAAGTATTTATATCAATACTGTGTGCCTTTTGCCCCATGCTGGTGAGCCTTTTTTTTTTTTTTTTTTGCAGGTGCAGTGAACAGCACATTTTTTCTTAAGGTGTGCCTTTAGCCCCATTGTACCTATATTCATAATCTATGACAAAATGTATTATAAAATACATTAGTGGATAATTCAGCAGCAAAGGTTATTCTAGATAAATCAGTGAACAATAATTGTATAAATCCAAACATTTAGTGAAAAAAAAAATAAAAAAAATTATAGTGGGGAACAAATAAACATGTAGCACTAAATCTGTTAAAATGTTACACATTGCTATTCGTATTGTTATAAAATCCAGTCATGAAAAACAATATATTTAAATATAAATATATACTATAAAATTTAAAGACATTTCTTTTAAATGTATAGCTCATCTTTTTAACCCTTTAACTGTCACTCCCATTTTTGAACACAGACATAAAAATACACTATCCAGGCTTAAATTTTTATAATTCATGAATGAAAACATTTTGTAATATGATTTTGATGTACATTTTCTGTGGTAATGCAAATGTCTGATTTTAAAATGCCTTTCAAAGACTGAATTTTGAGGTTATAAGTTTTGAAGTGATAAATAATTTCTTATGATTTCTAAAGTGTGAAAGGGAAAAAGGCAACGAAGAAAGTCTTTTGTGACAAAGGTCAGAACTCATGTTATGATGTAGAATTTTTAAGTTGCACTCTTGACATATATTAATCTATTACTTTTCCTACATAATTTGTAACACAAAAATATGGTAAAATATCTATTTAGGAGTCTTAGACCGTTCCAACAATGTATAGTTTGTCATGATTAGTTTAGGATTTATTTGTAATATGGTAAAGTAAACTTCCACAGGGTGGACGGTGACAGTTAAAAGGTTAATGAAGCAACAACATATGACAAAAATATCGTGCAGCACAAAGCGCTTCACATTAAAACGGTCAAAGCGCAAAGCAAGGAGATATTGTTGCCTAGTGTATTATATCTGTGCAACAGCTTATTGAGTCTTTTCTTTTAACAGTTTTAAATTTCAGTTACTGTGCGCATTAAAAACAATTTATAGTCTTTTCTACTCTTGTCTTTTCTAGATACCCAGTAGCAAATATCATGATTTAGAAACAACAATAAACTTCTGGAAGATAAAGTCCTTTTATGCTAAATCATAGAAATGTATCTACAAATTATGTATAATAATGGGAAAACTGAATGATCTTGGAATATAGTGCACAAAAACTTTATTGTGCTTTATTATGTTTCTTTATACGCACCTTTTGTGCAGCTAACAGTAACACAGAATAGTATGCACAAAATCGGATTTGGATCGGCCCGGTCTGACCGATAACCGATCGGGTAAAGAATGGCAGTATCAGAGCCCGTACCTGATATGAGTAATGGATCATCCCTATATCTGTACTTGATCCTCTATAATTGGCTCATCCCCTAAAACACACATAATTAAATGGTGTCGTAAGACTTTCCTCTTTATGATTTAGTTTTCTGGTTTTTAGTGTGTTTTGTAACTTTTATTAGTTTTGTTATCTCTGCAATTTGTGCAGTTGTGATAATGGTCATCTATAATGGTCATATGAAGTAAACTCAATAAAACAGGACCTCACACAGCCTCATACACAAATCAAACACACACTCACATTCATACACCAGCTAAAATATCCTGCTGACATAACTCAAACAAACAGTGGTGTTCACATCACCATCCAACCATTCTGTCTTTCTGCAAGATCTTTTCACAAACACTTTATGCTTACACTTGCCAGACAAACACTCCTCATGACTGCCCATACACAGTTAGAAATAAATGTGCAAAAGTTGTACCTTTAGGGGTACAACAGCTTGTCACTGGGGCAGTACCCTCAAAGTGACACCTTTGTACCTTCTTTACCCCTGAAGGGTGCATATTAGTACATTAGAGCAGTGGTTCTCAATTCCCGTCCTGGGGGCCCTCTGCTCTGCACATTTTGCATGTCTCCCTTATTTAACACACCTGATTGAGATCATAAGCTCGTTGGTTCAGTTTATGAATCTCTCTCCTAATGAGCTAATGATCTCAATCAGGTGTGTTAAATAAGGGAGACATGCAAAATGTGCAGAGTAGGGGTCCTCGAGGACCAGGATTGAGAACCACTGCCTTACAGCCATAAAGTCTTCAACCCTGCTCCTGGGGACCCACTTTCCTGCAGATTTTGCTTTTACCCTAATCAAACGCACCTGAACCAGCTAATCAAGGTCTTCGGGATCAGTTGAAAAGTCACAGGCCAGGTGTGCTGAAGCAGGTTGGAAAGAAACTTTGCAGGACAGTGGGTCCCCAGGAGCAAGGTTATATACCTATGCCTTAGAGTATTAGCGTGTACCCAGCATACATGGGACCTCTTTTATTACTGTTTAGAAAGCATCCTAGGATGCACAACATGCTTTTGACTGAGAGAATGTCCAGAGTGAGCAGAGCCATACTCTAGGCAGGAGTGGGCTACTTTGAAGAAAATCAAATCTAACATATTTTGGTCATTTCAGAATTCTCATGTATCTCATATATTTCAGTGTCTTAAAATATAGTAATAAATAGTAAGTCGGTACGTTACATTTTTTGGAGTAATACTGTGTAAGTGGTCATATGTAAGTGATCAGAACACATTTGTTGACTTAAAAGGTTACTCCACCCCAAAATAAAATTTTTGTCATTAATCACTTACCCCCAGATACTTACCCGCCGAATACGCTGCTTTTGTTTAAATCAAAGTGTAAATATTTGTAAATATTTCATAAAATTCAAATTGAACCACTGATGGCAGATGGACTATTCTGATATAGATATACTTCTAGATATACTTTTCTGTGTCTTGACAGTGGTATTTACCTGGCAGTCTATGGGACAGTCACAAACCTCCCGGTTTCCATCCAAAATATCTTAAATTGTGTTCAGAAGATGAACAAAGCTTTTACGGGTTTGGAACGACATGGGGGTTTAATGAAAACATTTTAAAATTGGGGTGGGGTAACCCTTTAATTACCAAAACAAATACAAGGGCAGCCCGCTAATAGTCGACTAACCGTTAGTTGATGAGAAGAGGCTTGGTTGACCAAAATTTTATAAGTTGCTTAGTCGCAGAAAAAAAAAATCCACAGGAAGTGGCAAAGTCACACAGTCCATGATGGACGGATCGTTAACGGCCTTCTACGTGGTAATATACTGTAATACATCGGGCAGGACATCCGGATGTTCACCTGTCATTCATTGACCTCAAATATGGCGTTTCATCTGAAAGATGTATGTAGTAGCAACTTTACATGGCAGCCCAATCTAAAGTTAACGTAGAAAATGTGCGCTATTCAAGTGTCTGTGCGGAGTGTAGAAGCTGAATAGTAGCACACTTACTGCATAACAGATGGAGGCGCTGGTGCGGTCACTTGCTCTTAAAATACTCTGGCATTTTTGGTCATACAGATAAAAGTAATAAAGCTTCCAAATCTGTAAAGACTCATCATTTATTTGTGTGCACACAGAATAACAACGAAACATGCTTTTGTAAAATAATTAAAGCAAATGGGATGTGCTTTCTGCCGTCTTGGTCTCTATAAACTTGAGCAAGTCACTCCAAAACTCTTTGTATACTTGCCTTGCCAACATGAAAAATATATCTATAGAGAGTAAAATGTCTACTTTCAAGTGAACCAATTCAAATAGAAAACAAATATTCTCAGATTGTATAATCCGTATGAAACATGCATACAGGCGCATCGCTACTGCAGAGATGACAAGTCAGTGTCACCGAAAACAAAGCCACTAGTTTATCAATTGATTATTCAAATGTTAATGCAGTCTCCTTGCTGTTTTTCCCTGACACATTCTTAATCATTATATCTGCTGGTGCACTGTGGCAAGCTTTTTTAGGCATGTGCTTGAGCACTTATCAGGCTATGTAGGCAATTAAAGGCTCATTATATGATTTATATGGTTTAATAATAAACATGCTCGACTAATGCTTAAAATGAACAACTACTAGTTGACCAGAAAAATCTTTAGCTGAGGGTAGCTATCAAATACTAATCTTGTGTAGAAGCATACATAAACATACACATATAGACATCTCATATAGACATGTAGATGGAACGCGATCGCAGGGGGGAGCAGAGTCAATATGTTATCCAGGGGTCCTAGAAACCATAGCGGCACCCCAGTTGTCTGTGTGTATACCTGGTATGCCCTACATTATGTGGGGACCAAATGTCCCCACAAGGATAGTAATACCAGTAAGTAATGACCTTGTGGGGGCATTTTTTGGTCCCCATGAGGAAACAAGCTTATAAATCATATGGATTGAAGTTTTTTGAGAATCTAAAAATGCTTGTAGGTTTGTGTGAGGAGTAGGTTTAGGGGTAGGGCTACAGTACGGGAATAGAAAATACAGTTTGTACAGTATAAAAACCATTACGTCTTTGGAATGTCCATGTAATGATAGAAACACCAGTGTGCATGTGTAAGTGTGTGTGTGTGTGTGTGTGTGTGTATTTTTAGCTGAGTTTACATGAGAGGTTTTTAGTCTTTGTGTGTTGGGAATGGAAACCAGCAGCTGCCCATTGATGCTCATCTTGTGTTTCTTGTGCAGTGAGAGCACTTCACTCTTGCTGCTCATTCACATTTGTTGTGTATTTCTATTCAGGGGGTGACATAATGTCTTTCCCAAGAATAGTTTTCAAAACAAAACAAAACTCCTGTTACGATCAACAGAAATGTCTACATGAAGTTTCAGACAGAAAAAAACCCTTGTAAATAACTTGTGTAATCTTTCTGAAACTATTCATGTAGTTGCCAAGTAGGACAGGAACAGCATTGACTGCAAATTACATAATCAGAAATGATAGTCCAATAAAACGTATTGACTATAAATTACTGAAAAGTATTTAAAGTCCGTGTAAAGCAATATTAAATATGTTCTGAGTTTGCCACACCACAGAAAAATGTTATTTACCACCCAGCCAAATTTGAAACACCAAAGTAAATAAACAAGTAGTGCTGTCAATCAATTAAAAGAACGAATTAATCACGCATTTTTCTGAAATTAATCATGATTAATCATGATTAATCCACCCTAATATTAAAGTTTTTAATTCTACTTTTATAATGCAATAATTTCACATTCAATCTTCAAATTAATGTAGAAACAACATAAACAAAGTATATTTTTAATATTTGTTCAATGCTATATTTTTATGACTGAAAGCAAGTATCACTGACACCAACTGAAGTCTCCATGATTTTTTTTCCTAATATGTAAGCATTGACTATAGCCATTCAGCATTACAGTATACTTGACAGCTATTAATTTAACGTTTATTAGACTTTAAAAAATAAACCCTTTATAATAAATGTCATAGCTACCTGTGCCCTTCAGCAAGAAAATATAGCCTAATTTAATAAAGTTATCAAACACTAAATTCCAAATTAAATAACGATAAAGCGTAGAACTACACAAGTTATATCCTCTTTTTAATTTTGTTCTTTGATTAACATCACAGCATCTGGTTATTAGGATGTTTTGGCTGCTGTTACTTTAAAAGCTGCCACTGCTGATCTTGACGTGGATCTGACACTGCTTTAAATGTGACTCATAAATAATAAATACTTACATGCAGTTTTAATCGCCTTTTTTGTAACCGTTTGATGTGCTCGTATAGATGTTCCACATCTAAATGAACACAATTATTTAGCAGTTGTGAATGTAGTGACCAAACCTAGCCCTGCCTCTGCGTTAATGCGTGAAATATTTTTGAAATTATTCGATTGCGTTAATGTGCTGATTTTGACAGCACTAAAAAAAAGTTATAAAAATCTTGAAAAAAAAAAAAAAAAGCAGTATTCTCCACTCTCAAATGCTGGGGGTGTCTAATGTCTTCATTGAAACCACGCCCACTCGAGGGAAGGCTGCCGCCTCTGTCAACTGTCAAATACAAATAAATTTAAATAAGGAGACCAAGCTATTTTGTAAATTATTGCAACCAGATAATATGCATTTATGTGATGAAGGCATACAGTAGGGGGAAAAAAATATTTTATTCCCTGCTGATTTTGTACGTTTACCCACTGACAAAAAAATGACCAGTCTATAATTGTAATAGTAGGTTTATTTTAACAGTGAGAGACAGAATAACAACAAAAAATCCAGAAAAACACATTTCAAAAAAGTTATAAAATGAAGTTCCAAACGTAGGTTCGGGAGGAGCCTAATCATTCAGTCCTGCAGCTCTCATTGCACCATCCCAGCTTCAGTTCTTCCGGCATCTCTCCTCCTCTGTTTCTGTTATTCTCCTTCTAGGTAATATCGCAATGGGGGGTTGAACTCGGCGCTCAAGCCAAGCCTCGGGTTCGAGCCTCCATTAAGGACAGCAAGCCAAGTTTGTTTACCATTGCCCATCAGGACTGGATGGGCAGGCAAACTCTTGAATTGATTTGCATTTTAATGAGTGAAATAAGTGTTTGATCCCCTATCAATCAGCAAGATTTCTGGCTCCCAGGTGTCTTTTATACAGGTACCGAGCTGAGATTAGGAGCACTCTCTTAAAGGGAGTGCTCCTAATCTCAGTTTGTTACCTGTATAAAAGACACCTGTCCACAGAAGCAATCAATCAGATTCCAAACTCTCCACCATGGCCAAGACCAAAGAGCTGTCCAAGGATGTCAGGGACAAGATTGTAGGCCTACACAAGGCTGGAATGGCCTACAAGACCATCGCCAAGCAGCTTGGTGAGAAGGTGACAACAGTTGGTGCGATTTAGTCGCAAATGGAAGAAACACAAATTAACTGTCAGTCTCCCTCGGTCTGGGGCTCCATGCAAGATCTAATCTCGTGGAGTTTCAGTGATCATGAGAACAGTGAAGAATCAGCCCAGAACTACACGGGAGGATCTTGTCAGTGATCTCAAGTCAGCTGGGACCATAGTCACCAACAAAACAATTGGTAACACACTAGCCATGAAGGACTGAAATCCTGCAGTGCCCTCAAGGTCCCCCTGCTCAAGAAAACACATGTACAGGCCCGTCTGAAGTTTGCCAATGAACTGATTCAGAGGAGAACTGGGTGAAAGTGTTGTGGTCTGATGAGACCAAAATCAAGCTCTTTGGCATAAACTCAACATGCCGTGTTTGGAGGAGGAGGAATCCTGCCTATGACCCCAAGAACACCATCAGACATGGAGGTGGAAACATTATGCTTTGAGCGTGTTTTTCTGCTAAGGGGATAGGGCAACTGCACTGCATCAAAGGGACGATGGACGGGGCCATGTACCATCAAATCTTGGGTGAGAACCTCCTTCCCTCATAGAAAATGGGTCATGGATCTGGGATCTAGGATCTGAAGGTTCGAGTTGCCAAACGTCAGCCTCGAAACCTTAATGACTTGGAGAGGATCTGCAAAGAGGAGTGGGACAAAATCCCTCCTGAGATGTGTGCAAACATGGTGGCTAACTACAAGAAACATCTGACCTCTGTGATTGCCAAGAAGGGTTTTGCCACCAAGTACTAATTCATATATGAACGCACTGTTGCACCTCTATTAAGGCTTATTTTGTGGCGTTTATAATCCTTTTTATGGGTTGGCGTCAAGGAGTTGTAAAAACTTCTGATTCCCAGTGATGAGAGGGTGGACAGGAGGATCTGATAATTCACAGTGTCAAAAGCAGCAGATAGATCCAGCAAAATGAGTACTGATGATCTGGAATCAGCTTTTGCAATCCGCAAGGCTTCAGTGACTGACAGTAGTGCAGTCTCAGTTGAATGGCCACTCCTGAAACCTGACTGGTTAGCATCCAATTTGCTGTTCTGTGAGAGAAATAATGATACCTAGTTAAAAACAACTCATTCAAGTGTTTTTGCTATGAATGGAAGGAGAGAGATAGGTCTATAGTTATCTACTGTACTCCGTTGCCACGTCACAAACTGTGACATCAACACCATGTAGATTTTAAACCCGGAAGATTAAAATAGCGCAAAAAAGCTCAAAATTAGCCAGTTTTCTCCAACAATTAAAATAAACGGATGCTAACGTTGTCATCTATGATGTGCAATAGGGATGGGTGATATCTTATTGTTTGGGATATACCAGTAAAACTTTTCCCCAAGATAAGAATTAGTCTTCCCGCAATAATAACCATAAAGTCTAGTTGTTGACATATTTCTGTGTGCGACAGTGCGGAGTGACATGCTGAAGGCGGACGTGAAAATAGTATATCGCTAAATGAGGAGCTCCAATCTGGAACTGGTTTGGTCAAAACTGTGCAGTGCGACAAAACTCGGTCTGAGCCTTGAATAACGTTAACTGTACTAGTAGCAAGTGTGCGATGCAGTTTTGCACGTGTATGAGCCTGTTTACAAACCTGTTGTCCAACAAATGTATAATTTATTGGCATGCTTCTTCTCCAAATTAACTTCATAACATAGCCAAGTGTTTGAAATAAACTTTGTGATCGGCCGTGGTTTCATATCACTGAATGAGGCTGAAATCATACTATTTTATAGTATTATAAAGGCTATGTTGATTAGCATTGCATTATAAATTACTTTATCTGTATAAAAATACCCAGGATTGCTTGAAGAACACAGACAATACATATATTGTAGCAATCGTATGTTTATTGTCTTCAAGTTTCCTTAGCTAAAATTCCTCTATCTGCGTTTTATTCAGCTACAGAGATAACAGGATTAGAGATTCCTGAAGCGTCATCAGTACTGTTACTTCTGCTATAAAGCATATGTGGCGTTTCTGCGCAAGGGCGCCCTCCGGCTTCCGAATCAAAAAGAGTTTTATTGCCAAGTGTGTTTTACACAAAAGGAATTCGTCTTAATGTTAGGAGCTTCCAGTACAGAAAGTACAAACAACTTAATTTACATTCCAGTGAATTAAACAGTCATTACATTACGTGTGTACTCAGTAATACTCACAACACCATATTGTGGGTAGAAAAATAGGAAAGATAATACTTTTTTCTAAAGAAACAGGATTTCCCTGAATTATTGTCATTGATATCGTTATCGCGATAAATACCAGAAATTATCGTGATAAATTTTTAAGCCCGTATCGCCCTTCCCTAATGTGCAACACAAACACTTCTGCTAAAATCTCAGAAAAAGTAGTCCAGGATTTCATGAACCTTTAAAATGCAAATCCATTTAAAAAGATTTTTTGAAAGGCGTTTTTCTGGAACTTTTTTATTATTCTGTCTCTCACTGTTCAAATAAACCTACCATAAAAATTATAGACTGATCATTTCTTTGTCAGTGGGCAAATGTACAAATAATTTTTCCCCCACTGTAGCTAACTAGCAAACTGTAGGCTGTAGTAACTAAAGGTAACTCACAATTAGGCGAGTGAACCACTGATGCTAATGCTCTCTAGTTATTATAATGTTAGGGGAGAACCGCCCAAAAAATCTTTAACACAAAAATGGTGAAAACCTGTTTAACGATCTAACTCCACAAGTCAGTACAGCACAGTCCACAGTAGTTTGCAGTCTTTGTAACGTGTTTTCAGCTATATATTTCTAACATTTATAATGTGTTTAGAAACAATTCTGTGAATTTCATTTACACACAAACACACACACACACACACAGACAAACAGATATACCAAAGAAGTTCTAAAATTTCAAAGAGTTTGACAGTTTAAAGAGACTCAATTATGCTATTTCCACTGATTTATGGGAGCGTGCGGTCACGGCTGAGCTCTTTTGCTACTATTGCCATTGCCATAGTAACAAACTCCTCTGGCCGGTGTATTTTAGTGGGTCCTTGAGAGAAAATTTGAGAGAAAAAGAGTGTTTTATTTTTACATTTTTTTATATTTGGGGGTCCTTGTCATAAAAAAAAGTGTGAAACCCCCAAGTGTATGGCACTGCTGCACTCAGTCTTTGTAGTAAAAAGATATCTACTGGCGATTCCTTGGGTGATGTGGGCTGACTGTGGTTAAACATCAGATAACAGTCATGTGTAGGGGTGCATTTCACATACACCTACTGTTGAGTCTTTGTCTTTAGATTCACACTGCACAACCGCATGCACACAATCACAGTCTCATCTGAGAGATGAAGGGTGTTGTGCGATTGTCTGTCTGTGAAGGGTCGTCTGCAGTCTTGTCAGTGTCATTAAGCCTGCGGCTGCTGCAAAGCACCTCAGGAAAAGCCTTATTAAGCTGCTCCCTGCGGATACAGCCCTACAGGAGCTGTCTGTCTACCCATCAGCCCCAGCGTGACTGCGGCTCACAGGCGTCTAGCACACAGGTGGAGGATTGAGACCAGCCCCCAGAGGATGCAAACGGCTGTGACTGTTTAAAGACTGTTTAGAGACGCACATATATCACTCCTTTAGTTGACATGGTATCCGTGTATGTGTGTGTGCTCTGAGTTGACTGCCTGCTGTGACTGACACTGAGTGACAATGGCACCTGGTACACAACAAAAAGATCTGCTCCCTACCCCCAACACACACTCACCCAAACACACACACACACACACACACACACACACACACAAAGAATCGCTCTAATGGCTGTCTGAATGTCCTACCCCTTTTCCACCAATATTCTGCCAGTTGCTGCTGGTGCATCAGTTGTATTCCTGGGGTACAATTGGATAAAATGGTCTGCTAAATGAATAAATGGTCATTTGTGATCCTCTCTCAAAACCGACAGTGTCCTTTGAGCCAGACAATGACATAACTGAACCTTATTACATCATAACATAAGTACAGACAAACTACGGGAAGTTATTTAAATGTTATAGTATTCCTGAGAAAGAAGTACCCTATAGAATACTTTTTCTATAGTGTTTAAACACTTCACTGTATGTTATTTACAATTTACAATGCATATTCATTGTAGTCTAAATTTATCTTTGTTTAAACTTATCTTAGTCCTTCTAAGACTCAAGTACATAGTTATACTATATGTAATTTCAGATTTTCTGTTGTCTTTGAAATAGAGTTAAAATGTACTGTTGAATTTTAATTTGTAATGATGATTTAGTACATTTAAATATACTAACACTGAATGTAATATCAAATAATACACTACAGTTAAAAGTACAATCAAGTACTTACATGTGTTTTAGTTTGTTAGTCAGCATAAAAATACATTTACTGCTTTTAAAACATGACAAAAAATTCGTAAAATATGCTTTGAAATGTACACTGAAATAGATCATTTAATTTGACAGTTACAAAATGCACTTTTTTTAAAGTGAACTTCAGTGTTAAGAAACTTCTAAGTATACCTGTGTGGCATTTAATTTCATTAATATTAAACTATTTTCAAGTGCATTTTTAATTTACTTTTAAGTTAACTGTCATTTAACAGTTTGTACATTAAACAATTGAATGTAACCATATTTTAAAGGCAACAGAATTAAGAATTCATATATAAAGTGTCATATGTACTTCACATATATAATCACATATGAAATCATATAAGGGTCAAAAACACTTTTGAGGTCAACTAATTGCATTTAATATAAATTTAAACTATAATACGTTATATACCTGCAATTAAGTGTCTGAAAACACATTACATTCAGTTTGCACTTAAGTATATTGAGAATATTATTTCCTTAATTAGCACTCTTTTCAAAAGTATGCCAACGTGTACTGCTTTTTCACAAGGGACTACTACTACTACTACAATTATTACATAATTTGCAATCAGTGCCAGTCCTATTTGGCACCCTTTTTGAAATTCACATGTTGATAAGCTAACAATGTGACATTTTACACAATAATATTCAATATTGGATGGATTTTTACTAGATTTATTGCAGTGCACTATGGTTTATCCTGTCTATGAATAATCAATGTAATTCACCCTTCGCCGGGAGTTTCGTGCTATAACTAGTCAAGAGATGATCGGTTCACTTGCCACTTGAACTGAGGCACTACAGTGAACTGTCACAACACATTAAAGAGCCACAAAATGGTATTGATTGTTTGAATTTCTTAAAGATGACCTATTATGCCCCTTTGTAAAATAAGTCTCTGATGTCCCCAGAGTGTGTAAATGAAGTTTTAGCTCAGAATACCCTGTTAGCTTGTTAAAATTGCCACTTTTAGGGTCTGAGCCAAAACGTTCTGTTTTTGTGTCTGTCCATTTAAATGCAAATGAGCTTGTGCTCCCAGAGAAGAGGGCGGAGCTTCAAGAGCTCATGCTCCAGTGCTGTCCTTTGCAAATGAACATTCCACTATTAGTACAAGCCTGTTATCTTTACAGAAAACATACTAAAAAGTCAGTCATCTGATTTTACTGTACATAAAAAATATGCGTTTTTGAATTACACAGACGGGAGCACAGCGCGAGAAAAATAACTTGTGATTATGAGCATGACAAATTCAAGCGATCGACTTATTTTTGCTTTCATATGCAATTTTTAACTACCACATTCCTATTCACGATCATTCTGCTAGCATGTGAAGGCATCCATCAGTGAAAACATCCAGAGACAATGCTAGCTTTAGCAACATTAGCTGTACAGAGTGCCAAGGAGCTGTTTCAGAAAGGCAATTTGGGAAACGCATGACTTTGTCTGGAGCTGACATTTGCGCCCAAAGTGTTAGTATTGATCCCTAAAAATAGTGGGGGCTTCGCCGATTTTTTTCCGGGACTTTTCCTCCGAAAATGAAATCTAACTAGTGTCCTCAGCGGCTCAGCGGCTCAGGGAGTCTATGGAAACTCCTGTGTTCATTGGTGCATCAGAAAACACAACACTTTTAATGCCTCATTGGTGCTGACATTGTATATCTCCAGCAATGTTGGACTGCTGCTTCTCACTCAGGGCTGTGTTTATCCAAATAGGGAGAATCTGAAATTGTTTGTTCTTAGAGACTGTTTATGATTTATTGGGATCATAAAAAAATGACTGGGTATATTTTTACCATTATTGGCTGGTTGTTTTCACACTGTGGCCACACAACTGCGTTCAAACACCTTATAAAAGTGATTTTTGCATAATAGGTCCCCTTTAAAAAAGAACAAATTTAAAAGCAGAGACTTTTTCATACCAAAAGTAACCTGCTGGTATCGTGTTGTCAGTGTCCTCTTTGCTCCACTATGTATTTTTCATTGCATCAGAACATGATGTGTGGCGTAGATGTGTGGGTAGAAAACCCGCTAGGTACTGCAACAAAACAGATATCATAATATGTACATTGCTATATTCTTTATATTTATACAATGTCTGTTTTATTTTTTTTTTTAACAGATTCATCTAAAGAATCATCCAGAGAGAAGAAGGAGAAAGACTCTGGTAAAGAGAAGGAGACAAAGACTAAAAAAGAGTCATCAAAGGAATCCTCGAAAGAGTCCAAAAGAGAGTCTACAAAAGAATCAAAGGAACCCTCAAAGGACAAGGAGTCAACCAGAGAGAAGGAGTCATCAAAGGAGTCTGGGAAGGAGAAGACAAAGGTGTCCAGGAAGTCCTCGGTGAAGGTCAAAGAGAAGAAGTCAGAGGCAGGAGATGGCTGAATGCATCAACAGCTGCTGCACTGATAAAATTCTTTGGCTCGTTATTAGTCGGTTTGTCTGTGTAAAGGTTAATACCTCTTCCTGCTGTTTTTGCTGTAATTCTAGAATTGATAGCATAGTGGCAGAAAATAAAATCAAAAAGTGCATGTTTTCACCCTCTTTGAGGGCAAGTGGACATGTTGGAGGGGTTTATATTTAAACTCAGCTGTCTGCCACTGCAGCATGTAGTCTGTGTGTCCTTCATCTCCTGTTGCTCAGTAAACCACCTGCGCAGCCCGGCGTGACGTCTGGTCACGGGCACCACGCCCCACTGAGATGCTAAAAATAACCACACCACCTTATCTCTGCTGTCTGTCTCACTATCTCTTTGTGTGACATTCAGAATTCAAAGATCTTTTTAAATTCCAATCAAATTTCTGAATTGGAATTGTGTTAGCAAACAGGATGCAGAATTAGAATTTAAACTATAAGAAAGTATAACTAAAATAGAATGAAATTCATATGGACTTATAGTTTTTAGTTATACATTTTATTTCTCAGGATAAAAGACCCCTACACATGTTATCATTGAACTCTTGAATTAAAGGAGAAGTCCACTTCCAGAACAAAAATTTACAGATAATGTACTTACCCCCTTGTCATCCAAGATGTTCATGTCTTTCTTTCTTCAGTCGTAAAGAAATTGTTTTTTGAGGAAAACATTTTTCTCCATATAGTGGACTTCTATGGTGCCCCAAGTTTGAACTTCCAAAATGCAGTTTAAATGCGGCTTCAAACGATCCCAAATGCGGTTGTAAATGATCCCAGCCAAGGAAGAAGGGTCTTATCTTGCGTAACGATTGGTTATTTTCATTAAAAAAAATACAATTTATATGCTTTTTAATCTCAAACGCTCATCTTGTCTTGCTCTTCCTGAACTCTGTTTTTTTCTGGTTCATGACAGTATGTCGAAAAACTCCCATCTCATGTTCTCCCTCAACTTCAAAATTGTCCTATATTACTGTTTTACCTTTTTTGTTAAGGGTGTTTAATCTTCTTTGCATGTTCACTTTGCAAAGACTGGGTCGGAACTTCTGTAGCGATGTAGGTTGATTTTAAATAGGATGAAAATACGGGACGTATGTTGATACGTTGAGGGAGAAAATACGAAAATACGGTTTTCCGACATACCCTAACTGTCTTGAACCAGAATACACAGAGTTCAGGCAGAGCAAGATGAGACAAGCGTTTGAGAGTAAAAAATATTTAAATTGTATTTTTTAAATGAAAATAACCGATCATTTCGCTAGATAAGACCTTTCTTCCTCGGCTGGGATCGTTTACAACCGCATTTGGGATCGTTTGAAGCCGCATTTAAACTGCATTTCGGAAGTTCAAACTCGGGGCACCACAGCAGTCCATTATATGGAGAAAAATCCTGGAATGTTTTTCTCAAAAAACATAATTTCTTTACGACTGAAGAAAGAAAGACATGAACATCTTGGATGACAAGGAGGTGAGTACATTATCTGTAAATTGTTGTTCTGGAAGTGGACTTCTCCTTTAAAAAATGAGCCAATTTCTTAAATTCTGAATTTTGCACAACACTGTTGTGTATCTACATTTGTCTCCCTTTCTTCATGATGTGGAAGAGTGAGACATGCAATCTCTTATAAACACACGCACATCCGAGGCCATAGCAGTGGATAATCATGTACAGACTATTTTTTATAGTTTTCAGATATATGTGGTCTTGCAAAAAGTAATTTGTATGTCATTTTGTCTCGTTTCTGTAGAAAATTGCATACAATGTGTAAAAAGAATGTCAGAATAATCTACCTTTACATTGTAAGAGTCATCAGAAACATTCTAAATACAAAAATATCACATTGTTACATTTTATATCAAGATTTGTATTAGTTGTATTATTATTATTATTAGTAGTAGTAGTAGTAGTAGTATTAGTATTAGTATTATTATTATTATGTTCTTTGTTCCAGTTGTTCAAGATTACATTTATACCAACGTTTGTTAAATAGAGTTTAATGTAATCTTTTGGTACCAGCTATGTAAGGAAACATTTCCCTTTAAACCTGAAACATTAGAGAGATCAGTCTCTCTCTGTAAATCAATTACACTGTCAAACGAGGCAATACAAATGTCACTCAATAATATAACTTACAAATATTAAAATGTACAAATGCTCCAGTGAGATGGTAAACTCTTTTGTGGCTGTGGCTGTGGGTGCGTGGACAAAGATTAGATGTTTAATGGAGTTTTTTGTGGTTTTACATGCATTGTTTCTGTATTATGTTGCCTCATTTTGGCAACTTGATAGGGCCATTTGTCTAGATAATAACGTCTCCCCTCCATACAAAATCATCAGCTCCTTACAGCGCTGATCTGTACAGCTATTAGTGGGAAGAAATGAGTCATATTTCCCACATCTATACGTAGTCAATGTAAATCATACTAGACTGGAGTAGTGATTTCCAGCTGGGTGTACTTTGAACAATTGACATTAGCTATTTTTAACTTGTAAAAGCAAAATTATGACTTTAAAAAACTGAATTTTTTATTTTAGTTGTTATCTTCATGGGGATTGATGACAGATAACCAGTTAAGGGGCTTCACACTGAATACAATTTGACTACATTCCTTTTTAGTGACAGTGGCAATTTCTGACAACACAAGCAGCAGCAGTTGTTAGCGATGCAACAAAGTTCAGCAGAGCTCAACTCAGAACTGATATGCCAATTAACCAATAGGAGTGCAGAAAAGTGATCTGCTTGCCTGATACACTGGCTGCATCCAAATATGCCTACTTCCCTAATATATAGTAGGCAGAAACAGTACATGAAAAGAGCAATGTGTCCGAAATCACACTATTCATAAAACAGTAGGCAAAAAAATACCTGGATGACCTACTATTTCCGGTGAGACAGATGAAGATGAAGATCCGATGAAGTACACACTCAGTGGACACTTCAGTATCCCATAAGTCTATGGGAAAAAAAATGGCGAATGGCAGTGAAGCAACGCAGCTGATACAGTCAGTCATATGATAATGACAACATGACAGATTGGCTACATTCATGCAACACACATTCATATTATACAGAACATGCTTTTTTTAAATATTCGTGTAGTAAGCAGGTTGAAGGTCACGAGTTTGAGTCTCAGTACTGTTAGGAATTGTAGGTGGGAGGAGTGACTGTACAGTGCTCTCTTCCAACTTCAATACCCACAGCTGAAGGCACCAAACCCTGAGCGCCAGTTGCCGCAGCAAAAACGGCTGCCCACTTCTCCAGGTATGTGTTCACTACTCACTGCCGTGTGTGTCCACTTGGGTGGGTTAAATGCAGAGCACAAATTCCGAGTATGGGTTACCATACTTGGCCACGCGTCACTTTTACTTTCACTTAAGTATGTATTCAAAAATTAGTATCTACCCAGAGTATGCAATTTCGTATGTTTTTCCACAGCTTTACCCATCTTGCAAAAATCACGAAGCCCCATCACTAAACTTAGCCCTTAGTGGGTTAAAGTAAATAGGGCAAAGTGGTGAAAAAATGGCCACTGATTGGGAAACGCCCACACAGTTAGAAAGATTGGACTGTATGCACTAGGCCCTATTTTAAAAATCTAAGCACATGGTCTGAAGTGCATGGTGCTGGTGCACTTAGGGCGTCTAAATCCATGTTTGCTAATTTAAAAACAGAAAAAATGGTTGGTGCGTCAGGCGCACGGTCCAAAAGGGTTGTACCTATTCGCTTAATGAATCATGAGTGTTTTGGGCGTAATGTGCAATTAACCAATCAGAGTCTCATCTTCCCGAGCCTTTAAAAGCCAGTTGCACTTGCACCATTGCAGATTCGTCATTTACAAAGAGCAAAGATTAAACACTTCTCCAAATAGGAAACTGATTTATTTTTATTATTTGGCATGTTTGTGTGCACCGGCCTATAGGTGCATATTACTAACACGCCCTTCAAATAAATAAAGAAATAATGCGCCAGTTTCAATGCACCAACAATGCGCCTGAACACGCCTCGTTTTCAGACCAGTACGCCCATGGGCGAACAGAATGGGCACAAGTGCATTTGCTGGACTTGAAAATGATAACTGCGTCAGCCTGAAACTAGCAAAAAACACTTGCATCGCGCCTGGCGTCGCATTGTGCCGGGTGTATGATAGGGCCTACTTATGCTAATGGTGACATTTACATCACACACACTTGCACATACCCTAGTGTACCCATAAAAACTAAACTGCTTTGGGCTATACAAGCAACTTGCCATTTTAACCAATGCAAGTATCCATTTTGAGACATGAGATTTGAGACATGCCATTAACTATTCTCTTGAATAAAAGTGACCACGGAGTGGTAGGACAGGTTGTGTAGGTTGTTGTTTTTCAGATGATTGGCTAATTACACAGAATTAAAGGAACACTCCACTTTTTTAAAAAATAGGCTCATTTTCCAGCTCCCCTAACCAACCGTTTTCGGATCCATTCAGCCCATCTCCAGGTCTGGCGGTAGCACTTTTAGCATAGCTTAGCTTAGATCATTGAATCCGATTAGACCGTTAGCATCTCGCTCAAAAATGACCAAAGAGTTTCAATATTTTTCCTATTTGACTCTTCTGTAGTTACACCGTGTACAAAGACAGAAAATCGCAACTTTTCGTTTTCCGTCAGTCTTAGTACATGATGTGACTACAGAAGAGTCAAGTTTTAAATAGGAAAAATATCGTCATTATATATGGTCATTTTTGAGCGAGATGCTATCGGTCTAATCAGATTCAATTATCTGTGCTAAGCTATGCTATAAAAATGCTACCGCCAGACCCGGAGATCGGCTGAATGGATTTGAAAATGGTAAAACTCAACTGTTTAACTCTAGCCTATTTTCAAAAAAAGTGGAGTGTTCCTTTAAGGCTTGTTCACACTAACACAAATGTTCAACACAAAAATTCAGTGCAGTTTTCATATTCAATTTGTCTATTAATTCATACCAATGCGTAACAAACAGCAGACAGGCTGAAAGAAAATGCTGATTAACTCTGACAGTAGGTAATGCTTAGAAAAAAAGCAGAAATTCCCTGGTTTTACAGTGTCTCTGTGCACGACTACACTCCTAAAAATAAAGGTTCCAAAAGGGTGTTTTTGCAGTGATGCCATAGAAAAAACATTTTTGGTTCCCCAAACCTTTCAGTGAACAGTTCCTAAAAGAAGCATTTTCAAGAACATTTAAAAAAATCTAAAGAAGCTTTTTTAACTATAAAGAACCTTTTCTGCATTTGAAAGGTGCCATGGATGTTCAAGGCTCTTCATTGAACCATTGATGCCAATAAAGAACCTTTATTTTTAAGTGTAAAAGTACCAATCTAATTGTTTGACCAGTTTCATTTGCAACGAAATGGAAAAAATATTGGAACACCTCTCAGTAAAGTCTGTCATATTGATGGTATGCAATATTTTCATTTACTTTAGACTCTGAATACAGACGATGGTAATTTTGTTATTGCAATAGATATAGTCTACAGATAACTGCTACGAAAACAACTGACTACAATTGCAACCTGTGTCAAGATAATTCCTTTGGAGAGTTAAGATTTAATTGAAGTAACAGTAGATCTTTTTATGTAACGATTATCAAAAAAGATTTTGGGTGGGGACTTGATTCGATTCATCGTTTGTTGATTCGGATGGAGTGGGACAGAGTTTATGTGACTAAATGATTGGAGAAGTCTTACATCACTAGAGAGAAGTCGTTTCACAAGAAGACTGAGTAATGACATTAAATCGTTCACAATAAGATCAACAAGTGTATGGCAAAGATACTGCAAGACATGCCAGGTGGATAGTCGTATCTACACACTGCAGATCAAATGACTTAACATTCCATTATATATTAACAAACTTGAAAATAATAACATAAGATTCACACACCATATGCTAGCATAATCTTTGTCTTACCAAGTGACTGTTGATGGTTTATCAGTCACTGTTGATAATTAAACCAATTAAAGATCATTATTATAATTGGATTTAAATAAGAAGATTTGTCAAACCAACTGTAATTGCTTGGGCTTGGCAAAAGGGATTGTCACCAAGGTGACTAGAATTTCCAAGACACTAGACACCAGGCTGCAAGATCTCCAGTAAAAGTGCTCTTTGGCGCTATCTAGTGACTAATATTAAAGGAATATTAAATTGATTTTCTCAGAGCCCTGTCTTGGTGTGCAGAAGCACGTCTACCTTTAGAAGCAATTAAGCTTACGACATCTCATTCTTCAAATCTAAGTAGACTAGGTCTGTCCGAGCTCCATATCTTTAGGTATTAATTGGATCTTTGAAATGCAGATGTGCACGTAGGTACTTTGGATATCTGAAGACACTTAGCACCTACTTTGGATAATGGTCAATGAATGAGGTCATTGTTATTCTAAGATTGAGAATTACATGCAAAAGGCATGTTCCTATCCATCTTCGGTGCCTCTACAATAGGCTGACATTCTTGTTTGGTGAGAAAGTTATACGAGTGTGCCCATGCTGAATGCTGATATGTTGAGGTACAGATAGGGGCGGATCTCACTACACCTCAGCATATAGCAGATCTGCGGGATTATAAACCCACACATGCGTTTAAATAGAGAGGGGAAGATATCTGCGTGGACTGGAGGACGGACCTACGCCGCGGGAATGTTTAACTGCAGCTCTGGAGCTGGAGGAGTATCGGCGTCGCCAGAAATGACCAGCAGTGCGCATCCGTGCGTCTGTCAGAGAAGAACCGGAGACCAAACGAGAGCGCTCTGACCAAAGACGTTGGATCGAGTCGTTTGGATCATGGCAGTGTCATCTCTCCATGCGCTTGTCTCCAGAAGACCTTTGGATCTTATCTCTGTTTTAAACTCTTTGTGGAGTTTGTGACCTGCAAACCTGGATCTCCGTAGAAAGTTGCTTCGCCGTCTACGTGTTTTTTTTTTTGTTTTTTTTTTTTTTTTTTGTCATTATAATGTTGAGCTGATTGTCCATCGCCCGCGTTTGCCGAAGGTTTTGGGATTGACTCCCTCATGATACCAATGTCCCCCTCTCTCTGGATCTTAACGAAAACCATTTCCACAGGCTTTGGATACTCTATTTACTCATTTTTTCTCTTTCCCCCCATACGTCTGGAGCGAATTTAGGATGCTGTGTCTGTCTCCTCCAGTAACCTACAACCTGTTATTCTGGTTTTTAATTCTCCAAACGCCACATTTAACTGCACCTTTAATCACTGGTAAGAATCATAAATAAACATCCGTAAGAAATTAAATCATATAAACATTTCTGCATAAGACATAAAATATTAGACATCAAATTAAGATGTATATTCGAAATCTGAGGAATATGTGATCGCGTAAATTGGTTTTGATATTTTTTCATTTCAAAACTGAACGAATTAATATGTCAAAAGACGCTTCAATGCGATTTTTACATTGCTTTGAATTTGGCTTTCAGTAAGAGTTGCTTCAGTAGTATTCAGATTTGAAAATGATTAATAGAAGGTGTAAAAGTGCCCGTTGCATTAGTCATGCAATTGTTAATCAGTATAATATGCAGCCGATGTAGATCCATAAAATAATTGCCAGTATGTAGTTCGTTTGTTAAACTAGTAATCACTTAAATACAGAGTAACACTGTAAAATGAAGCGTGGCCTACATTCCGGTATATTTTGTAAACTCTACTTAACCTAAACAAGAGCAGTTTGGACACCCCTTATTCACTCATCTTAAAGTGATTTGCTTATTTGCAGGCTTTAGCTACTGTTTGTATGTTTGCATAAAAGGTTTAGAGGAAATATCTCATGTAAATGTTAATTTGTTTATTCTTTCTTTTTTTTCTTTCAGGTACGGAGGCTAGCTGTGAAAACGAGGGAGAAGTGTTACACATCCCCAACATCACAGACAACCCCTGCATCTCCTGCGTCTGTCTGGTGAGAAAACTTAAATCCTCGGGACTCGGTTGGAATTCAGTATGAAATACGGTTAAATATTTATAATGCAGTTTACAGATTTCACATGACTCATTTTAACAGTCAATTTCTGTTGTGAGGCAGCAGTGTGGAGCCGTGGCTGGGCAAACAAGATTTTGTGAGCATTCAGGATAGCAACTTTTAACACAAGGGTTATACAGAACTGAAAGTTTATACAAGAGAGATATTCATTAAGTATTAAACAAGAGATAGCCTATATGAAATATTTAGATAAGAGTTAAAATCAAGGTAAGTTCTGTCACCACAGGTAAATAATATAAGAATGTACATACAGCTTTCAATATAACAACAACAACAATAATAATGTTCTCAGTACTGCTTCATAATTTACATATTGTTCAAAAGGGAATTTACAGTATGTCATTCACTCTGTGGTTAAATTTGCAGAGCAGAGCTTTTACGTATGTCCAATGTAATGAATTTTCAGATGGTAAAACATTAGTGGTAAATGTGACCCTGGACCACAAAAGCAGTCATAAGGGTTTTTTTTTTTTTTTTTAAACTGAGATTTATACATCATCTGAAAGCTGATGTATGGTTTGTTATGATAGGACAGCATTTGGGTGAGATACAACTGTTTGAAAATCTGAAATCTGAGGGTGCAAAAAAAAAAAAAAAAAAACAAAATATTAAGAAAATCGCCTTTAAAGTTGTCCAAATGAAGTTCTTAGCAATGCATATCACTAATCAAAAATGATGTTTTGATATATTTATGGTAGGAAATTTACAAAATATCTTCATGGAACATGATCTTTGCTTAATATCCTAATGATTTTTAAATGAAAAATCAATCATTTTGACCCATACAGTGTATTTTTGGCTATTGCTACAAATATACATGTTCTACTTGCTACCCATTATAAAGAGAATGATATGAGAACATTATGTTAAGCATCAAGAGTCAAACAGTGTGCCTTTCACAAGGCTAGTGCGTGAGAGCTGATACGATGGGTTGATGAATGTCTCATATTGATTTTGCAGCATGTGAGATGATGAATAGAGATCAATACAGGAAGCTTTATCTCTGAAAGATGATGCTACTCTTTATGTACATGCATTTGTCTGCTGTGATGGGGATGTCATGAACCAAACATGATTGAATTAAGATGATCTATCAAGAAAGCAGATCACATCCCGTATTAAATTTCATGGCTTTATCATTGTCACATTGTCAACAAGAAAAATGATTACAACCAGTACTGAATGAATAATAAGGGATTGCCCTTTAATTATTTTTATCAACAGAATCAAAAAGTAGACTGTAAGCAGGAGAAGTGTTCACCGCTGGCAGAGGACTGTGCGCTGGTGGTCAAACAGACAGGAGCCTGCTGTGAAAGATGCAAAGGTCAGTTCAAACCCACTGAAGAGCTGATCTATGAGAAATAACTTAATGCTATTTGATTATTATTTATTATATCTGGGCTAACGAACTACTTTAGCTCTTTAATCTTAATGTATAGTTTGGCTATGTTTAACATCACTGCCACCTTATGGTTGAGAGACGCTATGACTCTTTATAGCTGAGGTCTTGATTTTCCCTCTTTGAGCTGATTGCAGGGCTGTTGGCCAAATGGGTTTCCTTAGAACACCTGACATTCTTCTGATAATAAACTACAATCAGTATAATACATGTATAATCAATTATGAATCAATTAATAATCTGCAGATGATGTTCAGTCTATTTTTATTTAAAAGAACCTATTAAATTGCGCTAATAGTTGAATTACCAAAGGTGGCTCATATTTTCTGGTTACACTGTAAATGATTTTTGTTGATGAAGTTGTAAATAAAACAGATTATTGGAGTACATTTTACAAGAAAATAATGTTATAATACGGTCTTTCTACTTAATGATTTCATGTTTAATTGACTATGTTGCTTTCTGTTTCTTTGTAATTACTTTACAGTAATTTCTGTGTGGAAAAAGTAAATCCTACATCAATTATTCATTTTTTTTTTCAGTGTACATGGTATGAAATCATTTAATCTGAGCATTTTTTTTTCCTCTTTCGGCAGGTTGTCAGCTAAAAGGGACATCCTACAACAGTTCCCATCACTGGATCACTCCTGTGAAACCCTGTGTCACATACAGCTGTCAGGTGGGTCAATCTCATTGAAACATTAAACACTGGCTGCTTCTTGGGAATGGCTGACTGGATTTACTCTGTTAAAGTTAGCATTTGTAGTACATGTAGTCCAGAAGTAGAATAAACAGAATAGGAAAAACAGGACTGGATGAATAAATGAGAATGTTTGCCAAATGCACACACAATATGTGCGTTTTCATATTTAAGTCTCCATAACAAGAAACTACCTACCAATATAAATCTAAAAGTAAACATTGAAGGGGATGGTAAAGTTCATACATTATTTTCTTTGGACAGGAAGGTGTCATCACTGAAGCAGAAATGAGGTGTGTCATTCACTGTAAGAATCCCAAAATCCATCCAAAGAAATGCTGCCCAACTTGCCCAGGTCAGTGCTATTATGTGTGTGTGTGTGTGTGTGTGTGTGTCTCTTATTTTCTTATGCGGTGCATTTTTACCATAAAAAGGGAAATGTTTGTAAACAGAATATTGACGTGCATTTCCTCAATAACTTCACTTCATTAAACTACCGGCACAACTTAGCTGTTTGTCTATGTGTATGTGAATATCTCTGCCAATCAGCCAGATTCTCATCCTAGCGCTTGTTCATATTTTGGATGTTCACAGGGTGCATTTTCGAGGGGAATTTATATAAAGAAGACGAAGAATTTCATCCCGAAGGGAATCCCTGTATTAAATGCATCTGCACTGTGAGTTTATCTGCTAAATAGCTAGTGTTACAAAACACAACAAAAAGCTTAGGGGCTCTTTACTATAACCAAACAGTAGCACCCCATCTGAGATGGTAAATATTTAGTATTTGAACATTCAAAATAATAATAGTTACAATAATAATAGGGTACAACAGGGATAAAGCCACACCTTAAGGAAAACGTGCTGTTCACTGCTCCCATAGTGTATGATTGGAAAAAAAACACGTTTTGACAACATCGATGGAGCGACACATTTTGTGGGAAAATAAATCGTGAAAGTGGTTTGTTTTCTGTAAAAATGTTACAAATGTATGAGATGGTGAAGGGGGCTTTTTTCCCCAGAAGTTACATGCTCAACAGCATGGATCAAAAGCACTGATACAAATACTAAGTAATGTTTGGCATAATATATTAGTTAATACTTGCTCAAAACAATCACCTCTGCAAATATTTTCAGTTCATTTTGATAAATAAAATAATTTATCTTGTCATTAAAATGTTCATTTTTAAAATACAGAAAAAAATTATTTAAAAAAAGTAAAGATTCTGAAAGCTTTAAAGGAGAACTCATAAAATGTAATTTCTTATTGATAGCATACATTTTAACATTGCTATCATATTTTTAAATTATAATAAATTTGGTGATTGTCTCTAAAGTGGACACCCAACTTAGTAAATCATGTTGACCATCTATATCTTACAGTGGCATGTTAATAAATAGAAAAGTCACCCAGCTATTTATTATTATGCTAATTACTGTGCCTTTAGCCCCAATAACAGAGAGCCACTTTTTACCCAAATACCATACTTTTACATATTCCTGAAAAAAAAATTATCTTGTTAATTTAATTACCTTGAGTGAAACTCAAAATATTTTGAAATGTCTATATAATTTATATGTTCATATAATTTATATTATACATAAATATATTTAATATATAAACATAACACATTTTTCTTAAATATATACATGAATGTGTGTGTATATTGTGTACACAAAAACTTTTATTTTGGATGCGATTAATCGTGATTAATACTAGTTTTACACTAGTAATTTTATAGAATACTATGAAAAAAACAAAACAAAAACATTAAATATTAGATCAAACTATTGCAGAATCAGCTTTTATTAGATTAGAGGATAAAAAAATGTGCCTTTAGCCCCATAATACCCTAACACATGAAATTTAATTTCAAATATAAACTTTTGTTTTCTTCTTCTATATCAGTGTCTCACAGTAGCACCTATAGTTTAGTGAAATAACACAAATATGTATGTTTTGATATGCTTTATATAATCGTGTGTGTTTTTCAGGGAGGGCAAAGCATGTGTCATAAAATGGTGTGTCCTGTTCTGTCCTGCCCATCTCATCTCACCCACACTCCACCTGGCCAGTGCTGTCCTAGATGTCGTGGTAAGTTATTTTCTTCTCAGTGTTTTGGGGTAAAAAACAAAAACAAGACTAACCCTAACCCTAACATCAAAACACTTGGAGAAACTTAGAATCTTAGTACGGACTTGAGACTTTCACAATGACAAACATTGTACACAACTGACTACATTATATTATTGTGTACATGTGGCAATGCATTCAATTACTATATACAAGTTTATGTCAGAAATGTAGTCAAGAGAATCTTTGGTTCTTTATAGCCTCCAATAAACATAGTTTTTAAGTGCTTACAAGCTTCTGACATGTCTCTGCTGGAATCTCGACCCATTCTTTGAAAAAGCTTCCAGATCACTGATAATCATCGGTTTCCATGTTGCCATTGCTTTCTTCAAATTGCACATAATATTTATAAAGAGGTTTAAATCTGAAGACTGAACAGGCCACTGAAGAGCATTCTACAGTTGATGCCTTAACCAAGCTTGAGTAGATTTAGATGTATACTTTGATCATCCTGTGAAAACATTCCAGTGGTCATCAAGCCTCAGTCTATTCACCGAAGGCATCACATTTTTTCACAAAATGGCCTGATACTTCGAAAAAATCCATGATGTCCACCTCCATATTTGACCATAGGGGTAGTGTTCTTCTGCTCATAAGACTTGCCTTTTATGCACCAGACATGCACAGCTGTTCCATGGATCCAATAAGTTCCACTTTGGTCACAACACTCCATAAAACAAAATTAAGAAAAGTCTCTCCAAATTAATTTGAGCATATTCAAGTCAGCCTTTTATGTTCTTCTTGATCAAGAGTGGCATCCCAACATGAAGGTCATGCTTGTTTAGTGTCTTCTTTTGGTCTGCATCAAAATGTTTTTCCTCCTTTCACCAGGTCATCTTGCAAGCCTTTGGCAGTAAATTGAGGGTTTTTCTCAGTTGCTCTGATCAAACGTTTTATTTCCCTTGATGATGTTGTGTTTTTTCTTCATTGACCTCAAAAGTTTTCTAGTACAACACATTTTAAACATATGGGTAGTGCTGCCAGCTGTGTCTCTAGGACCACAAAACCAGTCATAAGGGTCAATTTTTGGAAATTGAGATTTATACAAAATCTGAAAGCTGAATGCCATTGATGTATGGTTTGTTAGGATAGGGCAATATTTGGCCGAGATACAACTATTTGAAAAAAATTGGAATCTGAGTGTGCAAAAAATCTAAATATTGAGAAAATCACTCCTAAAGCTGTCCAAATGAAGTTCTTAGCGATGCATATTACTAATCAAAAATTAGGTTTTGATATATTTATGGTAGGAAATGTACAAAATATCTTAATGGAACATGATCTTTACTTTATATCTTAATGATTATTGGCATAAAAGAAAAACGGCTAATTTTGACCCATACAATGTATTTTGGCTATTGCTACAAATATACCCGTGCTACTTAAGACTGATTTTGTGGTTCAGGGTCACATTTGTGACTTAAAAACAGAAGTGCTGAATAGGGGTTGCACAATTATGACAGCTGTTTAATTTATAATTAAATTATATGTTGACATTATTACTTTTGATATTCCATTAAACTGTTATTGATGCAATTTTTTTTTTCCATTCTGGATCTTTAGAAAGGCTTACCTTTGTAACTTAGCACAGTCTCTGGGGGGTTGAATACTTTTGATTGCAATTGTATCTAGTATGCTTTCATGAAAAATGTAACAGGGTCTTGTTTGTCTTTTCTAGGTCAGAGGAGGGTGTTTGACTTGTTGCCTGGCAGCTGTCTGTTCCGCAGTGAGGTCTATGAGAACGGTATGTCCATTAGCTATGACAACTGCACGACCTGCACATGTGTGGACTCTACAGTGGTGTGCAGGAAGAGATGCTCACCGCCTGGCAGCTGTCATGGCAGTGCGTGCTGTGAAGAGTGCCAGTCTTATCTGAAGATGGAAGATGTGAAGTACTGCAGGGTGAAGAGCAAAATCTATAGGGTGAGGGACAAACAAACACATGTGCACAACTAGTTGAAAAATGTATGCCTATATATCAGAGTAGAATGAGTGTATTTATCTTTGTCTCTTCCTGGTTTAGGATGGTGACAGATGGTCATCTGCTAACTGCTCTCTGTGTACCTGTGTTAAGGGGAATATTGAATGTCAGCCAAAGATTTGTGTTCCTATTACCAGCTGTCCCTCGGTAAGTTTTGTTTTACAAAGCTCATAAAGACACCTAACCGCAGGTTTATCTAAAGTCATTTGTACTTTATAGTCATATGTTTGAGTCATAATGTATTATATACACACTTTGATGGTGATTCACTGTCAGAAGGTGAATGTGAAGTTTCAGAAAATAGTCTGGCAGTTTGAAAGCCTTGACTAGCTGAAGAGAACATTTTCCTCACATTTTTCAATGTAACTTCAAGTTGTTTTTTTTTTTTATCAGAACGGCTTGGAAAACCGTGTGTGTGTGCTATGTGTGTCTGTTTATGCCCGATGGTTGTACCTGATATGACAGTCTTGTGCTCTGATAAATTATTTCAAGCGGAGCTTACATTGGTATTGTAATGTCACATCTGTGTTGGAGTGAGTTTCGCCCAGTTTCCTTTGTTACTTCATGTTTCCTTTGTCCCGTTTAGTCCCTAGTGTATAGGCCTCAAATTCAGTTGTTCCTGGTCTGCTGTTGTTTATGTTTGCTGGTTGTTCTGTTCTGGTCCCCTGAAGTTGAAAAATTGCAGCACTTGGATCTGTCACATTTTATCTAGCTTTCCTATCACAGTAGAGGAGGGACAGAACAAATATCATAGAGAACATCACATTTGTGACCGTGGACCACAAAACCAGTCATAAGGGTCAATGTTTTAAAACTTTTTATCATCTGAAAGCTGAATAAATGAGCTTTCCATTGATGTGTGGTTTGTTAAGATAAGGCAGTATTTGGCCGACATACAACTATGTGAATATCTGGAATGTGAAGGTCAAAAAAAAAATCCAAATATTGAGAAAATCACCTTTAAATTTGCCAAAATTAATTTCTTAGCAATGCATATTACTAATCAAAAAAAGTTTTGATATATTTACGTTAGGAAATTTAAAAAATATCTTCATGGAACATGATCTTTATTTAATATCCTAATCATTTTTGACATAAAAGAAAAGTCGATAATTTTGACCCATACAATGTATTTTTGGCTATTGCTACAAATATACCTGTGCTACTTAAGACTGGTTTTGTGGTCCAGGGTCACATTTTATATGTACAAAAACTATAAAGGAAAAATGTGCATGCTGGTCTAAGCATCCATGTCTGTATCAGATGACATCTCTGGTCTACCACAATATTAATATAATTAATAACAAGCAGCTAAAAGCTGTGGCTTTAAAGCACTCTTAAACTCCTCAGCTGGGCCTGGCTAAAATTAAATCTGGCTAAAAACTCTTTGATGGACAAAAGGCCTAAATATTTAGTATCTAGTTATACTCAGCACTGCCGAACAAACCTGTTTGATTTTCTGTGTCTCCCTATGTATGTCTGTCTCTATACAATGCTTTTCTTTCATTTTTCAGAACAAGATACTGAATCGAACTGGATGCTGTCCTGTTTGCACTGATAGTAAGTTGACTTCCTTACATGATGTTCCTGCTGTGAATTGTAAAAGAAGAAGAAGAATTACACTTTTTTTTTTGTAGTTTTTTAGTTTTACGTCAATTACTACAGCAGTCAAATCTTCACACACTCAACAATGTAACTTTCAAGCGTATATTGTAAGTTCTATGTTTGCCATCAGTTTGCATACAAATAGGTGACCCTGGACCACAAAACCAATCATAAGGGTAAATTTTTGGAAATTGAGATTTATACATGAATAAATAAGCTTTCCATTGATTTATGGTTTGTTAGGACAGGGCAATATTTGGCAGAGATACAACTATTTGAATATCTGAAATCTGAGGGTGCAAAAAAGAAAATTATACGAAGAAATATTGAGAAAATACTGAGAATAGATTTTTGATAGATTTATGGTAGGAAATTTGCTAAACATCTTCATGGAACATGATCTTTACTTAATATCCTAATGATTTTTGGCATAAAAGAAAAATGAATTATTTTGACCCATACAATGTGTTTTGGCTATTGCTACAAATATACCCATGCTACTTAAGACTGGTTCTGTGGTCCAGAATCACGTATGCATTCTTTATTTGACTTACAAAGTCACTATTTCACCACAAATATCCTCTCCGTCACTCTCTTCATAACTCCAGAGCCAGGCGTGTGTACCGTTTTTGGAGACCCTCACTATAACACTTTTGACGGCCGCACCTTTAACTTCCAGGGCACGTGTAAATACGTGCTCACTAAGGACTGCTCCCCTGCAGCCAGTTTCATAGTGCTGGTGAAGAACGATGCTCGTCGCACACGCTCCTTCTCATGGACCAAATCGGTGGAGCTGCACATATCAGGTCTGAGCATCAGCCTCCACCAACACCTGACCGTCCGTCAAAACGGCACACGGATCGCTCTTCCCTTCCATAGCACTGGGGTCCACATTGACCTGGATGGATACCTGCTCAAACTCACCACCATTGCAGGTAAGGCCAGCATCCTGCTATGGGATTTTCTATTACGTTCATTTACATAGCTTTTGGAGAATCAGAGAAGTTGATTGTGGCTGCGTCCCTGCAGTGGGTATTAACATCTCCAGTGACTTCCATCTCAGTGAGTTTATGACCTATATGTATGTTCAAAAGTTCCATTTAAATATTTAGTTGCTGGTACTGGTACTGACCAGCGAATTTCTGAATATTTGTGACCCTGTACCACAAAACCAGTCAGAAGGGTCAGTTTTTTGAAATTGAGATTTATACATCATCTGAAAGCTGAAAAAATAAGCTTTCCTTTGATGTATGGTTTGTTGGGATATTTGGCTGAGATACAACTATTTGAAAATCTAAAAATCTGAGGGTGCAAAAAAAATCTAAATAGAGGAATATAAAGGAAATTTACAAAATATCTCCATGAAATATCTTCATGAATTTTTGGCAATTGCTACAAATATACCCGTGCTACTTAAGACTGAATTTGTGGTCCAGAGTCACATTTGACAAGCTATTGTCGTGCCTGGATCTGAATCAGATGCAAAGGTACCATATTTCAGATTTTTTTGTCTCTTCAAGTGAATCTGTATGACAGCATTTTAGTACCAGGTTAAAAATGTCAAAAAAAAATCTAAGATTATGAGATTAATGTCGTAATATTTTGAGAATAAAGTTAAAATACTACGAGAATAAAGTCAAAATATTTCAAGAATAAGGTTGAAATGTTTCGAGAATAAAGTCTAAACATTTTGAGAATAAAGACGCAATTACAAAATTAAAGTTATAATATTTCGAGAGTATATTCTCTAGCCTATTGCGCATGCAAATGGCCTGGATTGAGAGCACTGGGAGAAATTCCAAAGTCTTATTATTTATATATATGTAAGTTATTGTGATTACTGGGTGGCTGTCACGCTACAAATAATGAATGTAAGATGTTAAATATTATGTCAAATCATTTACTGTATTATACCGTGAATAAAACAGCTTTGGAATAGTCACTTAACGTTATATAGCCTACCTCAGAAAAGATAACAATATAACTTATGTTAACGAGTTGGAGTCTGCTTCAACCTTTAGAACATTTTATTGTTGTTTTTAATTAAATACATGTAAGGAATGGAAGGTTGGACGCCACAGATGTTTTTGTGGAGTAGATGGTGGAACTTTCACAAAGAAAACAGTATAATTTAATGAACTGATTCACATGAATACAGCAGTCCATCACGCCACATTAAAGAGCTTGAAAAACACATTATTGTAAGACACATAGTTTGTTTCGCTATAAAGCTGATTTTGGAAGCTGAGACTGTTTTATATTAAAAGTAGGCTACCAAAAGCACAAAGCTTATTGCTACTGGGAGGCTGGCGCACTACAAATAATGAATGCAATCGAAGCATTATTTTCAAGCGCACTGTCATACTGACACATGGTATGATTTCTGCTAATAATCCCACATATATTTGTAGTATTAAAAATGGTTAAATAAGAGACCTATGACTGGGCCATTTGCATGCGCAATATAGGCTATATTTTCACAATGTTTTCGAGAACTTTTCGGCTTTATTCTCGAAATAGTTCAACTTTATTCTGGTATTATTTTGACTTTATTCTCGTAATATTTTAACTTTATTCTCAAAATCTAACGACTTGAATCTCGTAATCTTAATTTTTTTTTTTTTTGGCATGGCAGCATGGTGCTAAAACACCGTAAATCTGAAATATGAGACAGGAGTAATGAATTTCCAAGCTGGTCCTGGACTGTTTATGTGATACCAGCATCCAAAACACATTATGTCTGTTTATTGAATGTCTTTTTCTCAGTAAAAATATGCATGAACAGCTTTTATATGCCAAGCCCTGAAATGATCAATATAGAATTACACAAATTGACAGTTACTCCATAAAATAGAAATCTTTTGAGTGTGACAGATCTCTGACAGAAGAGAGCGAGTTAGTCCGTTGGTACAATACAGGTATATATTTTAGAACTGTTTGCATCAGTTCAATCAAAAAATGCATAAAAAACTTTTCTATTGTGAAATATTATTACTATTTTTTTTTTTCTTGAAATCAAAGTTATTCCTGTGATGGAAACCAAATTTTCAGCAGACATTACTCTGATGTCTTCAGTGCCTCGTGATCCTTCAGAAACCATTCTGACTTGCTGATTTGGTGCTCAAGAAACATTTTTTATTATTATCAATGTTTTTGCTGCTTAATATTTTTGTGGAAACTGTGATATACTACCATTCAAAAGTTTAGGGTAAGTAAGATTTAAATAAATAAAAAAAGAAATGAATACTTTTAGAAGGACACATTAAATTAATCAAAAGTGTCAGGAAAAACATTTAAAATGTTACAAAAGATTTCCATTTCAAATAAATGCTGTTCTTTTGAACTTTATATTCATCAAAGATGAATATAAAGTTCAAAAATATGGCATTCTGACCAAAACTTAGTAGTGTCAAGTCAGTGAACAATGCTGACCTTTGGACTGGCAACAGAATTGATTTCATTAACTCCCCCATGTGTGTATGACATTTATCTGTAAGCAACCTTTGTGCTAGCAGCTCAAATCAATCATTTCAACCTTGCACAGATTGTATAGGAGGGGTACAGTTTGCCATAAGTTTGACACACCTTTCTTTTTCAAAAGAGCATGTTTGGCCTGTTATTTGATTATTCAGTACAAATGACAAACTTCCAAACTAGCTTCTAATTCAGCATGCTGGTTTAGCTCAAGTCAAGTCAAATTTATTTATATAGAGCTTTATACAATGCAGTATGTTTCAAAGCAGCTTCACATTATCAAACAGGAAGATAGCAGTTTATGATGATTATGATGAACTGCCAATGTTGCAAAGTTCAAAAATCCTAAAAAGAGATTAATTCAGCTATAAGTAGCTCTACAGACAACAGTAGTGTCAATATTCAGCTGAAGTCTGTTCAGTGTTGATTCATTATAGTTCAATAACAGCATTGATTTTGCAAGGAAGATGTCATTATCCATTTGAATTTTGTTCTTACCCTATAGTGTAAGTGTAGTTAAGTCAATAATATTACTCAATATTGTCTTTTTAAGCACATTTTCTAATGGGCTGTGCAGAAGTCCATAGATTTTTCAGGATCCAAATTGTAGGTCAAAACTTAATTTGAATGTTTAAGAAAATGAAACAGGCCTTGATTCTGGGTAAAAAAAAAAATACTTCATTTTAAAAAATGCCTTTATTGTGAACAAGTGAAAAAAAATACTCTTATCTTTTAAATAATTTGATTGCTAAATTTTATTCAAATGCTGTTTAAAATAGATTTAGACTGGTCAGACCACTGGATATCTCATCTTCTCAAACAGAGTCTAATGCAGCATGCTTCCTTTTCCATAATCTTTATCATCATGTCACCAGGACTGGAGATCACATGGGACGGGGATAGTCTGGTGGAGGTGGTCGCGGCACCCCATTTGAAGGGGCAGCTCTGCGGGCTGTGTGGAAACTACAACGGTCAAAGACGGGACGACTCTTTAGGAGGAGATGGCCAGATTAAGTTTGAAGTGGATGAATTTGCTGAATCTTGGCGTGTGGAGGACAATGAGGTGTGTCAGGCACAGAACCGAAGGCCCACATCCTTCCTCTGTCCCGGCTCAGTCAAAGTAAAGCTGCGTGCACACAGAACATGCCAAAAACTCAAGTCCTGGGAGTTTCAGAAGTGCCATTCTGCTGTAGACTTTACCTCTTTCTACAAGTGAGTTTCCCATTATGCAAACATAATTATTAAAAAAAATACAGTTGAGGTCAAAAGTTTACATACACCTTACAGAATCTGCAAAATGTTAATTATTTTACTAAAATAAGAGGGAGCATACAAAATGCATGTTATTTTTTATTTAGTACTGACCTGAATAAGATATTTTACATAAAAGACTTTACATCTAGTCTACAAGAGAAAATAACAGATGAATTTATATAAAAATTACCCTGTTCAAAAGTTTACATACACTTGATTCTTAATACTGTGTTGTTGTTTGTAGTGATAGTTGTTCATGAGTCCTTTCTTTGTCTTGAACAGTTAAACTGCCCGCTGTTCTTTAGAATAATCCTTTAGGTCCCACAAATGCTTTGGTTTTTCAGCATTTTTGTGTAGTTGAACCCTTTCCAACAACTGCATGATTTTGAGATCCATCTTTTCACAGTGAGGACAACTGAGGGACTCATATGCAACTATTACAGAAGGTTAAAACGCTCACTGATGCTCCAGAAGGAAAAACTATGCATTAAGAGCCAGGGATGCAAACCTTTAAACAGAATGAAGATGTGCATATTTTTCATATCTTGACTAAATATCATATTTTTTTCATTTAGTACTACCCTACATAAAGATATTTACATGTTTCCCAGAAGTCAAAATAAGTAAAATTTACCCTGATCTTCAAATTCAAAAAGTTTTCACCCCCTGACTCTTAATCCATCATCCTTCTTAAGCATCAGCAGTGATGGGAAGAACGGCATTATGAATAAACGGCGTTACTAACAGCATCAAACAAATTACTGCTTCCCCCATTACAACGCTCTTACCGTTGCTGGCAGTAAAATGCGACATTACTATAATTGAGCTGACTGAAGCAGTTTTCATCTGAGTAGGCTCTCTCTCAGCCATAGGACCTGCAAAGCTGCGCATTGCATCGTGTTCTTCTTCTGAGGTAAATTCTGGCTTATTCCTCTCAGCACGTCTTTTTCCAGAAACAAAAAGTAGCCGAGATGAACTTGGTGAACAATGGTGGTGAACACGTGATGTGAGTGTTTACTGCATGTCCACGTGTCTCACTTGTCTGTTTAAAATTTCAAAAGTGGAGCCCCTCGTGGGCGATTACATTAGAAATGATACGTTTAGACGGGGAAAAACTGGAGCGTTGGTATGATACGGGTTACTTTATCCGAGAATATTTCTCTTCAACATTACTTTATTTAAAAGTAAACATTTTTTAAGCTTTCTATACATATATTTCTCATGTCTATGAGGCAGGTATTCGCTGAGATTCAGGTTGTTTTATTTACGTGTCTGTGAAGAGAGGTGACAGAGACTGAGACGGCAGAGTGCGCACCCTGTTTATTTTCTTTACAAAATCATTTTATTTTGTTGTTATTATGACTATACACCATAAAAAGTAGACTTTGCAGTTTCAAATGATATAATGTAATATTTAGCCCCTGGAAGGTGTCTCTCACATTGTCCCACAGCAACATGAATATAGTGTAGATAAGTGTACAATGTTTTATTCAGTGCTTGAAGTGGGAAAAAAAGAAGTGCAGGTACTCATTACTGTTTGAATGCTTTCACTTTTAACTGGAGTTTACTGTTTTAAAATTATATGATTGCAAAAACCTGCTTAATATACTGATTTGAGGGCCCAGTCTTATAAAACTGCGTATCAATAGCTTGATTTTCTGTTTCTATTTGGCATGCTATTCATACACTGAAACTGACTTTGGCGTGCGTGATATGCATGTGCTTGACGTGCATATAATACAGTTTTCACATGCCTATTATACGCATCTACCCCACGCCTAATCCTAACATAGAAGGACTCCGCTTGCATTCATTCACGTGATCTGTCGATATGACAAGCAACCCCTCCTGGTAGTGTGATTTATATAGTGTCATTTCTAATGACGCTTTGACTCTGAGTACTGGCAACATGTTAGAAGTGCCGGTACGCACGGAAAAGTGGCAGTACGCAGGAGGCCCACTTCAAGCACTGGTTTTATTCATTTAACATATTTAATATTGGGGGCATCTAAGTTATGTGACATATTTGAACATTTTTTTAAAAAGTAACACAATAGTTATTTCCCCTGGTAATTAGTGACTTTTATGATGATGTAACTCAGTTACAGTTTGTGAGAAGTAACTAGTAACTATAACTAATTACTTTTTTAAAGTAACATGACCAACACTGAGCATCAGTGAGCATTTGAACCTTCTGTAATAGTTGCATATCAGTTGTCCTCAGTGTGAAAAAATGGATCTCAAAATCATACAGTCATTGTTGGAAAGGGTTCAAATACAAAAAAAAATGCTGAAAAACCAAAGAATTTGTTGGACCTGAAGGATTTTTCTGTAGAACAGCAGGCAGTTTACTGTTCAGGACAGACAAGAAACTCGTGAACTATCACAAAAAACAAAAAAAACAAACACAAAACACAACTGTGGATCCTTCAGGTAACAACGCAGTATTACAAATGTAAACTTTTGAACAGGGTCAATTTTGTAAATTGAACTATTATTTTTTCTTGTGGACTATATGTAAATGTCTTTTATGTGAAATATCTTAATAACATTCATTTTGAATGATCCCTCTTACTTTTGTAAAATGAACATTTTGCAGATTCTGCAAGGTGTATGTAAACTTTTGACCCCAACTGTTAATAAATACATTGGCAGCATTTGAATTTCTGAACACAAAGATCAGAGCAAGCTTAGTAAGCATTAATGGTACGTGTGTGTTCCATTTTATTGTACTACTGTAGAAAGCTTTAGGTCTTTGCACTTTAATTTTAAATATTTAATGCTAAAATCCTAAACTAAATGTTTGTAGAGCAGAGAAACATTGAGAAACTGGTGCCAGTTAGGCAATGCTAATGGTGCACACCTCAACATACAACACTGACACTAATACTATCTCTGTCTCTCCCCAATGTCTTCCTCTCGTAGGTCATGTGTGACAGACATGTGTGAGTGTCCAGTGCATAAGAACTGTTACTGTGAGTCGTTTATAGCATACAGTCGAGCGTGCGAGAGGGAGGGCGTCCGTGTGCACTGGAGACCGGAGCTCACCTGCATGAGTAAGTCGACAGCAGCAACTCAAACCCTCATTCACTGTTTTGTTTTTTAGAATGTTTTCTGACAGTTACATTTGAAATGTTTTAGTTTCTTGTTAAGAAGCTTTCGTATTTACATTTGTGGAAAAAAGCTGTCTTTTCTACATATTTGATGTGTTCATTTCACCTCTTTGCTGTAGGTACACATTGCAAACATGGCGCAGTTTATGACACATGTGGACCTGGCTGCACTAAAACCTGCAATAACTGGAATGAGATCGGACCCTGTCAAAGGCCCTGTGTCGCTGGCTGCCACTGTCCAGCCAGCCTGGTCCTGTTTGAGAGCCACTGCATTAAACCAACATCCTGCCCTGGGCGATGACCAAGAGGACTCGTATTAAAGCAGAGGGCTGGAAGAGATCCAGACCCACGGAGGCGAAGAGAACTGGGCATGCAGTTTTGCAAACAGGACTGTACAATACTCAGATACTGAGAGAGACACATTGTGCCTTTGCCCTGCTTCCCTCAACAGTGAGACTCACCAGACGTTTCCTTTGGCTTCTCTGTGAGGACTCAGGATCTCTGTGCTCGGTCTTTGTGGATTTGTCATAGGTGGTGAAAACCAAATCCTAAGTGCCTTACCGACCTCTGTTACTAAATTCCTGATGCCTCAAACAAAATGGACTGAACTGGACAATCTGAGTTAAGTGTGGGGTATATGGCATACATAAACTATAGTATTATCCATTTATTGGGTCAGCCAGTATTTAATACGCAATTGCTTGACTGAAAGGGAAACTATTTATGTATTTGTTGTTTATTTTGTAAGTCAGGACTTAAATGTGACTGTTATAGCATTAAAGAGAAGTGTACTGTTTTCGTCCACCCAAGTGTTCATACACTGATTGTGTGTATGTGCTATTCTAATTGTACATTTCACTTGACCCATTAAGATACTATATAGATACTATTATTACCAGTATAAAGCTTATATACTTTCAAAGATGAACATGTTTAAAATTTTGTCATCAGGAAGTGCAGTGTGACATTTGTGCACACAACTCAGGTTTGGAAACGTCTCATGTTGATTCAGGACTAAGGATGTAGAATGGCTTTGCACCTATGCCAGAGGAGCCCAAAAAAATCATCATATTACATAAAATGTGTTAAGAATTTGGCAGGTTACATAAAAATGGTCTTGTAGGCTGTAACTTGATAAAACATTTACAATACTAACCTGAGTGTTACGTGTTTTGAGTGTTCAAGTGCTGTAGTTCAGTCGTGATCATACAGGAGTTATTGTTTGAGCTACATTAAATCTGACTAAACACACACAGGCACAGCCCTAAAAGAAAACAACATTCTTTCCACAACACACAAAAGACATCTGAGACAATAAATGAAATCAATCACCATAATGGAGTAGCTGACTCATTAACTTTTATTTCAACAAAGATTTTATGTTAAACATTTCTGTAGTTTTGGTTATAAATAATATAACTGGTTACAACCAGTTACCTTTTTCCAATTATATTGGCACCCTTGGTAATTATGAACAAAATGAACTCTGAATTATTTGTTTATTTCACATTTTCACAAAAATCAAATCAAGAAAAATTGCATTAAAAAATACTTGTGGAACAAGTCCATCCATCCATTCCGAAAACAACTTTGTCCTATGTAGGGTGACTAGGGACGCAGAAATGTGGAATACATTCTCAAGGGTAAACATCCAACTAAAACCAAAAAAACAAACAAAAATAATCATTTACTCACCCTTCATGTCATTCCAAACCTTTATGACTTTCTTCTGTTTGCAGATGCCAGTTGGGTCTTGGGATCAAACCTCATCTATAAGGTGGAAAGCGGCCAATAAGGAAAATCTATCAAGAAAATGGCCATAAATAGCCATTGATGTTATCAAACAAACTCATGTACCTACAGTTTGGCAGTAACTGGGTTCAGTGGGACTGGGTTTTACTGCCAGATGAGACCAAAATAGAGTTTTCTGGAAACAAAGCAATAGAAAAAGAAATCTGCCTTGATCCCTCTAAAGCACTGTGGAGGATCTTTAACACTTGTGCTGCTAATTTTCTTCAAATTTTGTTAGGATACATGATATCATAAATTTCAATCAATTCCAGCAGATATTAAATTAACACCTGACTGACATGTTAAGATGCTAAAAATGAGCCGTGGTTAGATCTTCTAGCTTGCCTATGCATATTGAGCCTTTCTTCTGTCATTATACTAGTATACTGTATGAATATACTAATGCAATCTGTAATTTTTACTCATTGACAAGATCATAATTTACTACAGTATATTAAAGACCCCATTAAATCACTTAAGCACAATTTCATTTACTGTTCAAGTATTTCCTTTTGAAACATGATGTTTCTGTGCATGCTTGGCAGAAAGTAAAGTGGGTATTCTTCTTTTGAAGTTAAAAAAACAAAACAAAAAAACATTACAATTTCCAATGGCCTCCAGTTGTTATTTATTTATTTTTTTTGCAGTGTCTCAAAGTCTGCGGTTCTACCCATTGATTTAAACACTCCATTTATGGGTCATCTTTTCTTTAAGAACTCTGCTATTAGCGCTTTATTTATCAATGTATAAACAGAGCAACTTAAGTCATATTAAAAATCACTGATAGCAAACTAGGCATTAAAACATTGACATTCTACATGTTGCTGCTTTACTGACGGGTCCATCTCCCCATAAAAGCCTGTTTGCAAACCTTATGTTAAGAGAATTCACAGTGGAATGTACCAAACAACAAATGATGTTCTACTGAGACATTCACATAGTGAAAACTAAGGGCCACCTTTCCTAAAATTACCTGCACAAGGTGAAGATTTTTTTAGTGTTTTAGTATTTCTCCTGTCTATTGTTATCACCTCACTAATGCACCAGTGGGTCGAGCCAAATAACTGATGATGAAGTATCAGATGTTGATATGTGTCTGTGCGGCAGTCTTGTGCCAGTGTATTCATCTGTATGACATTACAAGGACAAGAAAGTTTGAAAAAAAAAAAAAAAAAAAAAAAGTGGCTTGTTTCAATAAAAGCTGTTTTGGATTAACAAGGAAGTTTTGAGTTGAACTGATACTAACATGTCAAAAGATCACAGAAAATTTCATTTCTCAAAATACACAACCCTTAAAGTGTTTAAATTTAAGTATAACATTTTGGGTGATTCTCACGAAACCATTAAAACACCACGGCACTAATGATTTTAAATATAAAATGCTGAAATTCTCATTACCGCAATGCGTCAGGCTGTGTTTAAAGGGGTCCTATTATGCTTTTTCACTTTTTGCATTTTAGTCAGTGTGTGGTGTGTATGTTTTGGGCATAAAAAAGATCTAGAAGTTACAAATCTCAAAGTCCACTCCAAAGGGAGATATTTCGTTTTTAAAAAAATCCCTTTTCATAAACTACAACGAACGGCTCCTTTGGACTACATCGCTTGTTTTCCGGATGTTATGATGTCACAACGCAGTCCATTAGAATAAAATTAAAATAAATCCTGCCTACGAAAATTTGAATGGTTGGGGGGTGGGTAGGGACGAGGTGGAGGATTAGCCTAACTTTAGCGACGCAGTGCGGAGAGCCACTTCTGGGACGCTTCAACGTGTCGCGGCGGGTATAAACACAAGCATTGACTAGAGTGACCGTGGCCGTTTTGGAGCCATGCTGCAGACGTGTGCAGTGTGTGGTAAGAGATTTATTCATCATACAGTGTAGATAGATTCACTTATACTTAAATCCATACTTAAAACGTAAGAATCACTTTAATCTAGCTTGCACTAACAGTTGTACATGGAGCTGCTTTGGCAAGGGGCCTGGCAGTACTGAAACACTGTCTAAGCTGTTCGCCAATCACAACACACTAGGGCTGCTAACTAATCACAACACATTTTGTTTTTCAGAGAGCGGGCTTTCATCAAACCCTGAACTGATCGAGCCATTTGTGCCAGGCTGGGGAGAAAGGTATTGTAATCGAAAATCGTTTTTCGAAACCACCAAGCATGAGAGCATGTTCTAGTACACCTCCAAAACAAAATCAAGACTTTGTAAAAGAGCATAATAGGACCCCTTTAAATGTGTTATGTTGTAATTTAAACAAATTAACATAAAAATATTAAAAAATAAATGGATGTTTTACTAGATTATTTCAGATGACAGAGACATAATTTACTGAATATTCATGTATAATAATAATGAAGAAAAAGTAGGAAAATTATGTGTCCATGCCTGATGTTCTCATCCTCCGCAACGTTTTTTGAGGACTGTTTAAGCGCACAAACAGAATCTAGATAAAGTTTGACTTTGAGTGACTGAGCACATGGGCCAGTTACTTCAAGATAGCTGCCAGGTAAGATCAACTCTCCTTAAATGTTGAAGTATTCTCTTGTCAGAATGTTTCCACAACATTTCAATTATCATTACTGAAACAGGTAGTTTTCTACATTTCGAAATTTTTTTATGAAAATGTACTTTATTAAAGTCTAATTATATGCACTGAGTAAAAAAAAAATAGCAAAGCCATCATGGCTTCTCTATTGTTAGCAAAACATACTGAAGTACCTCATCCTCCTCAACACCATTCTCATGTACTGCAACCATTTAAGGCCAGCTGCTGTAAAGAGAACTTCTGTTTCGGGAATGAGAATTTAAGCATATTGTGTATGACTTTTTTAAATATCTCTTATGAATTTAATATTATTTTAAAATGTAATAACTGTTAATATTTTCCTTTATGACTTGTTTTATTGCAGACAGTCAGCAAGTGTGAAAAAATCAAGCTTTAGCAAAGGCCAGGTTGACAAAGTTCAGGGAGAAATTATACAACAACCCGGAACTGCTCAAGAAGTACAGAAGGAAGGAAGGTGTTAGGAAATGTACATGAGAGAGAAACACACACAGCCTTTTAGCCACTGCTATAACAGGGCTTTGGTGCTGGATTGAGTGTACTGTTCATACTGTGGGAAATTCCCGCCACACTTGCAGGTTGTGTGACTCTTAAAGTGACAGCGGCCTAATAAATTTGATGCACTCCGTCATTAATATCAATTAACAACAAACTTCAGTAGTTTAAATAGTTAATCATCTTGTTATAATTTAATAATAATTTTAATTAAATAATAAATAGTTATTTATGCTTCTGTTTGTAATTTGTGTTTTTATATTTTCTCATTTACTTATTTTTTTTCCAATTAATTTTAAAGACTAAAATTAAGCTCTACCCCACCCCACAACTTCAGGCCCAGTATAGGCGCGTGCGCACACACACACGCGTCTGGTCAACTATCCTTGTAGGGACTCTCCATAGGCGTAATGGTTTTTATACTGTACAAACCATATTTTCTGTCACCCCACACCTAAACCTACCCGTCACAGGAAACTTTCTGCATTTTTACTTTCTCAAAAAAACTTATTCTGTATGATTTATAAGCTTTTGTACCCATGGGGACCTCAATTTAGGTCCCCACCATGACACGGGTCCCCATGAGTCAGTGTGTATTCAGAAAAAAGTCCCCACCAGGATATGTAGTAGTCAGCATTTGAAGTGGATCAAAACCTTTCATCAAAGTTGTCATAAAACTAAAACAATACCCGGTCTTGTCTACAACTTTGATGAACTTTTCTGATCCCGAAAAATGAGATATAGACACCAAGACAAATAAATACATCTACCCCAAAAGAATCACACAAAACAAATAAACTATCAAAATTGAGAGCAAAGTTGCACAATATACAAGAGAAGCTTCTGAAGAGGACTAAAGAGACTTTAAACTTAAGGAAAAGACTGAGAAGACTTGAGAAGAGGGAGAAAAAGCAGGGACTTGTGAAGATGGAAGGCAGAGGTCCAAAAAAAAGAGAGATCACCAGAGAATATTACCCAACAGCCAGAGAAGATTAATGCGCAGAATTGTTAGCCGCTTCTTTCACCAAGATGATGTTTCTACTGTAATAAATGGCAAATCTGGTGAAATTCGAAAAAAGGGCCAGATATTTCGCAAGAGAGCCTTGACAGACAACGTGGCAAACATTCATATAAGATTTCGGTCTGATAATTCCAGGCACAAACTTTCCATGTCTCAGTTCTGTAAACTTAAGCCATTTTGGATTGTCCACCCGTAAAAGATAGAGAAACATGTGCTTGTAAAACACATGAAAATTTTGGCCTGAAGATAAAAAGGCTGCATCAGCTAGGAATCATTGCCACATCCTCTCCAAGGGACATTGTGCAGGCCAGTGTGTGGTGACAACGACATGTCCTGCATGTACAGCAATTGCAAAAACAAGAAATTTCCCACAACACTGGATCCTTCACTGAAAGAAAACATCATAGTATGGGAAGAGTGGGTTACAAAATCTGTACCAAAAAAGGTACAGATGGGCCCACTGAAGAGAAGGAAGTAAGGAATGTTTTCCTTGAGAAAAGTCATACCTCCATCGAAAAGCCTGTAGAACTGACACAGGACCACCTCTCAAACTTTTCAAGACACATTTACAACAAAAAGGATCAGTCTGAAAGACTGAAGAAAATGAGAGAGTCCCTTACCCAGAATGAAGTAGTGGTTCATGTTGACTACAGTGAGAACTACGCTTCTAAATATAACAGAGAAATAAAAGAAACTCGCTTTGGAGGTGGTAACCAGCAGGTAACCCTCCATACTGGAGTTTTTTATCTCAGTGGGGGGAAGGTGAAGTCCTTTGCATCACTTTCAGACTGTCTTCAGCACAAAGCCATAGCAACATGGGCTCACCTTGACCCAGTACTGAGGAGCGGAGCATCCAAATGCAAGGGACATCCACTTCATTTCAGATGGGCCCACATCTCAATACTGGAACAAATCCAACTTTTATCACGTAACACGGAACTTCACAGAAGCATCCCATGGAAAGGGTGCTCCTGATGGAGTGGGTGGTGCCTTGAAAAACCTGGCTAACAGAATTGTGTCCTATGGTACCAGCATACCAGATGCCGACACTCTTTTTGAGCAGCTAAATCTCAATCCATCTGTAAGGCTCTTTAAAATTACAGAGGAAGATGTCAAAACAAGTGCTGAATTAGTACCACCAGACCTGAAGACAGTACCTGGAACAATGAGAATTCACCAGGTGAGTAAACATATTGAACTCAATGCAAATAGGCTAAAGTAACTATACTCAAAAAAGAGAAAAAGTTTTTTGTTTTTTTTTTATGTTGAGTTACTGGATGAAAATTTCCTTAAAGCTGTAAATAAGAGATGGTTATAGGGCTGTCAATTTAACGCATTAACTTAATTAATTAGTTATGAAAAAATAAGGCGATTAAAATATTTTAACCCAGTTCATGCACTGGACCCCCCTCACCCCCAGATCTGTACGTCATCTTATATTTCATAGTTGACTGAAGACAAATAAGATGCAGGGCAACAACTCCAGAAATGCAGTTATGCCCTAAAATTCAAGATATTGGTGCAAAAAATGCCCCTATATGTGTTTTGTCTCATATTTATATATATCACATATCACACAGGCAGCAATATGACACAAGTGCTGATTTTGTCCTGATCTATCACAAACTTAAATATTTTTTTAGCTCTTGTATAAAATCACAAGAAGTTTATATTGTATTGTATTTTAAACACAATACTGTGTGTTTTTGCTCAATTTTGCAGAAAACATATTACCTTTAAAGCCATGGCAGAACTGTTGGGCGTCTCCGAGCAACTCAATGGTGTTTAGTTTCTGAATGAATCTGCATTTTGAACGAATCGTGAATGACACACTAGGACATTTACCGCCACCTGCTGGCAGATTTAGTTTCTTATTTAGAGTATCATTTCATAAAATAATAATAATAATAATAAATAAAAAAATAATAAGAAAAAGAAAAACATTAAAATGTAAATTTTGTCATAATTTACTCACCCTCGTTTCAAAACTTTCTTTTGTGAAACATAAAAGAAGGTATTTTGAAGACTGTTGGTAACAAAGCTGTTTTAGTTACCACGAATTACATTGTATGAACAAAAAATACTGAGATGTTTCTCAAATTATCCTCTTCCATAGTTTATGTTGTTATGTTCCAAATGTTTATGTGTAATAAATCCTATTTTGAATCAAATAAAATGAATTTTATTAAACAAATTATTTCTTGCTATTATATGGGTCCATTAAGGTAATTACCTGCAAACTCTAAAAGAGAGAAGTTTAAGATTAAAAAACATGTTATTTATCTGTTATTTGATATTAGTATGTCTGTATTTAATATCTTTAATATTTAATTTTTTTTGATTCAAAATTACTATTCTTTTCTCTTTAAGCTGACATCGACAAAAGCAGGCCTTATCTACACCAGAGAAATGTTCTGCTTTTGTGATTTTGCCTGTGGATGTTTCAGTCTAAAAGAGGACCATAAAAGGAGAACACTGAGTCAGTTTTGCAAGTAGGAAAGTGGGTCCTTGTACAATATGACAGAGAACTGTTCCCTGGCACAATCACACTGGTATGAAGAAGTATTTGGTGTTATGGATATTCGTTGTTGTTGATGAAAAATCCATATATTTATTTATGTTTATTTGTTCATTTATTCATTTTTAATCTCTAGATTGTAGATGGTCAGTATGAAGTTGACACAATGAGCTGTGCTGGACCGAACAAATTTTTTATTCCATTTCATTCCATCATTCCATAAGGCACGAGGGAGAAAGTGTGGTACTACTTTGATGACATAAAAGCCATCATTCCAGAGCCACAACCTGCCACATCCTCAGCTCGACATTTCTGTGTGTTGCCTGAGATCTGGGCAAAGTACACAAACAAACGTGTAAAACACTGAAATTGGAAAAGATGGTAACAAAAGATGTTTGGGGTGGTGATAGAACCACACCATACAATGTTCGTTTGCATGCTACCTCCAAGATGATCCCAATACAGTAAACCAGTGTCATTTAACCTCCTGCAGAAGTGCAGTTAACTGATTTTTTTTTATTAAATGTTCCTGCTTGCACCACAGCCAATTCATTCATATTTGTTTTTTTTGTTTTGAAACAACCACTAATCTACATTGGGAGAAAAAATGTTTTTTGGCACACTTTGAAACCTGTTTATTGTTTATTCCTGTTTTAATGTTTTTCTTAAAAAAAAAACAACAACAACAAAAAAAAACATTATTATTATTATTTATTTTTATTTTTTTTGGCTTATGTATTTTTCAAACACTACACAATAAACTTTGTTTTAACAAAAAAAAATTTGTTTTAACAAAATCTCAGACTAGGTATAAGTATAGACTTATCATTACCGAAATAATCAACCTCATTTCCGAAACCTATGTATCATTACTGCAACAGATGTTCATTAAATGTTAATTTAATTTATAGAAAAATAGTACTTTGATATTAAATGCTTGTGCAGAAATCTACCAATTCTGTTCTTTCAGGTTTGTCATGTCATTTTGAAATTATGTCAGGTTTCACTGAAAAAAAAAAAAATGGTTGTAAATTGTGGAAGGTGTTACGGCATTTAGAGAAATTAAACAAAATTAAAAAAAAAACTGTTATATTAAAAATAAATATTATTTCAGGATTTCAAGTAACTGTGCATTGACTATTAATAATCAATTAAATTTTCTAACAGTTTTGATATTTCAGACTGTTGCGATAATGAGATTTTTTAGGACTCATTTTGGAAATTGTGTTTAAAAAAAAAGTGTTAAACGGTAAGTAAAAGCTTTTAAATTAATGTACACAAATACTCCAGACTTTGTTTTTTAATGTTTGAAAAAAAAGTTAATATAAGCATTATTTTAATTTTCATGCTTGACATTTTTAAAACCAAGATTTTGTGAGAATCACCCTTTGATATATGGACCATTCTACAGAACTGTTGCAAACTGCTGTCCCACCACCAAAATCTTTGAGCTAGCTTCAAAAGTATCTAAAATTGTCAAAATCGAAACAGACGTGACCAAAACATTTGGTGAAGTTTCGGTAACTACCATTACAGTCATGACCGAAACATGTCATCGTTTCAATAGTGACAAAAGGGAACACATAATCCTTTATTTGGAGGAAATAAACAACATTTTTATACAGTTTTGCAATTTTTTGTATTTTTGTACATTTTAGTAGTGTTTTAGTTTGCAAGTAAAAATTCTGTAATGTGATGTGGTCTCTGCCAAAACATTACTGTCACTACCGAAAATGTGCAGTCACTACTGAAACATGGGATGTTTTCTCAAAAATTAAGTATATTGAATTATCAACTAAGATATCATGCTATTTTTTGGTTCAATGTATATTCAAACTAAAAAAAACCTTTGAAATCTGATCAACTTTTTACCTTTTACAAAGAAAATTTGAATTAAAAATACAACAAATCTCACAAATCACTCTTGAAATATTGTTAAAAATGCAATTCTTATTGATTTACCTCTGAAAACCTTTTAATAAAATAGAAAAATATATATATTTACAAGGTAAATATGTAAGCAAAATCTTAATAGGTCAATATAACCCTTCTTACTAAATAATATATTATAGTATCAGTAGTTTTAGTAGTGACAAATTTGGGGAGAGGACAAATATTCCAAAACTTTCTGAAAATACAATATAAGAATTAACTGCACAATTACTAAAAATGTGTACCTTGGATATTAAACAATTTGCATACATACACATTACATTAACCCCCACCCCAAGATATTTCCAACTCTGACTTTGAACCAATTCTGTAGAATAGCCCATAAGTTTTATATTTATGTAAATATAAAATATTTTTATATACGTTTTATACATTTGTAAATATCCTAACAAAGCTAAAAGTACACCTCAGGAAACAATTTTTTGTAAAAATGCCTGACCGCTTTAAACTGTCCTGATACTTTCAAAAGATAAATAAACAAGCTAAATGCAGTTTGCATTGTAACATTTATATTTTAAACCTTTTTGTGAAACAATGTACAGTGTTTTGTCACACAAAGTTTTGTCACAAAACTGTAGCTTCTTTCATAAACACAATGTTTATGCTGAACTTGATCAATCGTCAATCAATCAAGATAAACTGATCATTAACAGCAATTAATCAATTGCCAATTAATCATTTACATCCCTAAATCAATATTGAAATAATTGAACTTTGGATTTCTTTTTTATTTTTTACTTCATTCTACATTCATTTTACATTTATGCTGTCTTTGTTTTCTATGCCCACTGATATCGGTAGAATCACCTACTTGAAGGGTCAGATTTTCTTTTGGACTGAGACATCTCAGCTAAACCATTTTTGGAAGCACTGTTGGCTAGAAAGGTCCTCAAGTTGCACCAGTTCAATTTCTTCCTCAGCTTCAGGCTGGTTTTCGAAAGGCTGCTTCTTCATTTGATAGAGACACCACATTGCAATACTGTTGTGCAGGCATGATTTTCTACCCTTGCTACAAGGGCAATTCCAAGTGTTTGTCTTGGCATTGTAGTTCACCAAGACTCTGCCCAGTTTACTGTATTGTGACACCTTCGGCTCATATATTGATATATAATGCATGTAGTCGGGGCCTCCAATGGTAACAAGGCTAGTAAATGTGGCACCTTTACTTTTAGCCAGATTTTGCAGCTTAAGGCATTTTTTCTTTCTTACATCCCCAATCCATTTTCGCTCCACCATCTCAGTCAACAAATGCTCTGATAAATCCTCACTCGGTGCAACAGTGCAGGCATGGTCTACTGAGGTTAGGTGCACACACTGTGTAGCGAAAAGTTCACTCCTTTGTGCCATTTCAACTTGACTGTTGCAACTATCCATTTCACACATAACCTTGTGGGATGAACCCCAAAATCTTTTCACCACATGGATGGGGGTAAAGGGCTCACAGAATGATTCTGATACAACATACAGTCCATTCTTTTTATCAACACACTCTGCTGGTAGAACTGAAGTTATGGGATGCAAGGCTTCAGGATGTTTCCGCTCAGTGTGTTTCTTTAAATTTTTAGAATTAAGACTGAGCCCGCAGTGAGGACACTGCACAGAGATTTTCTTTCTCTTAGCAATCACTGGAGGAGCTGCTAAATCCAGTGGACAAGGCCGTGCTTCTGGAGCTTTGGGATGAGTGCTGCAAAGATGCCTTTTTAGGTCACTTTTACTGGTGTACATCTTGGGACACTTGCAGCAGTGAAAATGTCTGGCCTTTTTTGTACCACAGCCAATGTTACAGCTGTACATAACAAAATCTAAAAAGATAAATAAAAATATTAGCAGTCATTTCTCTGCCTAATATGACTTTAACTTAAACAACTGTATCACTTCCAAATAGATGCATTTTTTAACATTAGTCAATGCATTACATTAACAATTAACAGTTTTTTTTCTTTTACAGAATGACTGAATACTCAGCTCATAGTGGATGTTAATACACAGTATATACTTTTTCAGTTGAAAAATGTATTTATATTTTTAAATTACCATTAACCAAGCTTATTCAATGCTGTGAGACAAAAGTCTGTTTGGGTCCAAAACGCTATAAATCCATTTTGATTAAAAATGTGTTTTCTTTACCAAGAAAGTGGCAAGATGAAAACCACTATTTTCTGTTTCAAACTCTCACATAGCATCTTTAGGTTATAATAACATTAAAAATTCAAATCCAGATTTTGATTTTCAAAGATTTATTATACATTTTTTTTTCACAAAATGCAATAAATCATGCATATGCAATAAAAATGAGTGCCTCATCTTCTTAATCTCCTCACGTAAATGATTAGATTTCGATGGCTTACGTTTCTTCCCGACCGCAGAAACCACCACAGGTTCATCAATGCCGTCAAAATTATTAATTTTTTCGTTTGTTTGTTGATCACAAAGTAGATGAGGAAAACTAGGATGTTGGGTGTATTCTGCATGTTGTTGCATCCTCTGCACCTCAATAGCTGTCTGGTTCAGCTCAGCTACCAAAACTGACCTCAGAAGACTACAGAGGATAGTCCGGACTACTGAGCGAATCATTGGTACAATCCTCCCTACCCTCCAAGAACTGTACTCATCCAGAGTGAGCAAAAGGGCTAGCAAAATCATTCTGGACCCCTAACACCCTGCCCACTTCCTCTTCGAACTGTTGCCATCTGGCCGGCGCTCCAATCGTATTTTCTCCCTCAACTTCAAAAATCATTTCAAAATCATCCTACATCGCTGCAGAAGTTCCGACCCAGACTTTGCAAAGTGAACATGCAAAGACGATCAAACACCCTTAACAAAAAAGGTAAAACAGCGATATAGGACGATTTCGAAGTTGAGGGAGAACATGAGATAAGAGTTTTTCGACATACCCAGTCCAAGCAGAGTAAGACAAGACGAGCGTTTGGCATTTAAAAATAAATTTAAATTGTATTATTTTTATTAAAATAACCGATCGTTACGCTAGATAAGACCCTTCTTTCTCAGCTAGGATCGTTTACAACCATATTTGGGATCGTTTGAAGCCACATTCAAACTGCATTTTGGAAGTTCAAACTCGGGGCACCATATCAGTCCATTATACGGAGAAAAAGGCAGAAATGTTTTCCTCAAAAAACATAATTTCTTTACGACTGAAGAAAGAAAGACATGAACATCTTGGATGACAAGGGGATGAGTAAATTATTTGTAAATTGTTGTTCTGGAAGTGGACTTCTCCTTTAATTTAAGTTTTAATATCTTCATATGTTCAATACATTCAAATTCCCTTGCATAATTTTTTTATAGCACATCTGTACTTACATTATCTTGTCTATTGTGTATTGTCTTTCACATATTTGTTCTAATCACTCATTTATTTGTCTATTGTTTGTGTCTTTTCATATATTTATTCTAATCACTTGTTTATTTTTGTTATGTGTGTCTTGTCACTCGTGATCCTGTCTGTGCACTGGAAGCTTCTGTCACCAAGACAAATTCCTTGTGTGTGTAAGCACACTGGGCAATAAAGCTCTTTCTGATTCTGATTCTGTATTCAAAGTGCCACCTTTACTGTTTACAATGCGTGGAATGGCGCACTGTGATTGGTTGAGCGGATATATTGCATTCTGCAGAGAAGGGAGACTGGCGTTTGTTGTGGTTTGGAAAGAAAACATGACAGAATAATACGGCAGATATCGCATTTTGTGTAAAATTAAAAATGGACTTTTCAATACCGACCAGATACAATACTGATTTTGGCAGGAACTCAATTTTAAAAAAAAAAAGGCATTTATCACGTTTTGAACCAAGCTCTTCATTTGTTCAGTGTTAGTTTATAACATATGTTAACTATTACAACATTATTATAAAGTATTACCTAAGAAACTTTATGCTCACACACTCACCTCCATATTCAACCGCTCTCAGTTTATGTCCAGCTATATGGGTCATTATTTGATGATACTGTCTTGGCTTACATGCGTCAGTTGTGCAAAAGGGGCATGTGAACAAAGTAGCATCTGCATGGCAGCGTCGCGGTCGAGGCTCTTGTCCTTTCTGCTTAACTGTGATGTGCTGAAAAGACAAAAAAAATTCTAAAATGTGTTTGCCCAATGTATATTACCAAAACTTCATATTTTTAATAGAAAAGAAAAATGTTTAATATAACAAGTTGTTATGTTATGTAGTACCTCAAACTACATAACTATCTAGCTATGGTTAGACTCATTCTGTCAAGTTACTATTATCACCATTGGTTTCATAGATAAAGCGACAAATAGATAGATGCACTAAACTGCTAGTTAATGTTTACCAATAATACTTAATGCAAGATAGCCATTCAGCTCAATTTATTTAAATTTTTTTTATTCAGACTCACCCTGTAAGGACACTGAACAGAGATGTGATTTTTCTTAATGGCTGGAGAAGCTGTTAATTCTTGTGGATGAGGTGCTGCTTGCTGCAAATCAAGTTCTTTTGAATGAGATGCTAGTTGTATCTGTGAAGGAGGTTTTGGTGGTAAATGAGGTGCTGGTTGTTTCTTTAAAGGAGGTTCTGGTGGTGAATAAGATGCTGGTTGTTGCTGTGAAGGAGGTTCTGGTGAAATTACAGGTTGTGGTTCTGGAGTGCTTATTGTTATGGGATGAGCGCTGCAAAGATGCTTTTTTATGGCACCTTTATTGATGTAAGTCTTGGGACACTTGCAGCAGTGAAAATGTCTGGCCTTTTTTCCACAGCCAATGTTACAGCTGTATATAACATGATCTAAAACAAGAGGTTTGAGCATATTTGTATTAGCACAATATTGAAAGAATATTTAATAAATACATATTTTTGACCGTTAGCTCCCAACTTATGTTTGTTAACTCTTCCCACATTATTGTAAAGTATTACTAAAGAAACTGTATGCTCACACACTCACCTCCATATTCAACCGCTCTCAGTTTATGCCCAGCTATATGGGTCATTATTTGATAGTACTGTCTTGGCTTACATACGTCAGTTGTGCAGAAGGGGCATGTGAATAAAGTAGCATCTGCCTGGCAGCGCCGCGGTCGAGGCTCTTGTCCTTTCAGCTTAATTGTGATGTGCTGAAGAGACAAGAAAAAAAATGTCAGTTACCCTCAAGTGGAAATATCTATACATTTTCATCTGAAATGTATATGTATATGACCATTTATTCATATTTTTGCTAGAAAACAATGACACAATGTAGCAACAATTTATTCCACTTCTTCTGTAATTCTGTGGTGCTAATTATTATTGAATTATTTATTTTCACATAGAATCAATAATTTGGTAAATATTTAGAACTATCACTAATTCTAAAACATTCGGTTAGTACAGATATGTTTCTTTTGCATGTTTTTAAAAGATATTTTGCTTTTGCAAGGATGAGAACATTCTAAAAGCTTCTGTAACATTCTGTAATATTCTAGTGCTTTCAGGAACATCCAGAACATTGTGGGACTAGTCATAAAAGACAAAAAAAAATAAAAATAAAAATCATCCAACTTACACTTCTGAAGTTTTGGACAACTCACTTTTGGTAAGTGTTTATGTTAAACTATTGTTAGGTCAGTATTATACACAAGCTGTGTAATTTTTATGCATGAGTAATAACAGATTAGCTTGTATAAGTTGTTAACATAGAAAGAGTTCACTTGCAAAAACAAATAACTACATTTTTAACAATTTTCAAAAATCATGTTTTTACTTTGTGCATTCCAATTAATCTGTCAAACTGCAGATGGGTTATTTTGCTTAAGTAAAAATAACAAAAAAAAAAAAAAACTGCTAACACAATAAAACAATAAAAACATAATAACAATAAAAAACATTTTTGTAAATTAAAAAAAAACAAAAAAAAAAAACAGAGTTATCTGTTTTTGCATATAAACTATTCATATCTTTTTTAGTTTTCAGAAGCACTAATGATTTTTCGGCAACACGAATGGGGATACAAGGCCCACACGATGATTTTTTTACGACAGTACTTTGCAAAAGTCTGAGGCATTTTACATACATTTATTTTTATCTTTTGTTTGATATCTTTTGCATTTCTAAACATTCATATTGCCATTAACTGTAATAAACCAGTGAGATTTGATTTAGTTAATAGAAGTTATTTGATAAATACAATTTATGAGTAATTTTTTAAAACATCTCACTTTACTGCACTTTTTACACAAATTAAATTCTTAACAGTACTGTAGCTTCACAGGTAGAATTCACCAAGCATATTGGAGATGTTCTCACAGTTTTTATGGATTTAGTTATCTCTCTTTTTTTGTGGTCTTTTTCCATAATTACATACAGACTCAGCGATGGTGAGAATATTCTCTGTGCATGTTGTCAGTATGTGCATACAAAAATTTCACTGGATTATTACAAATAATGGCAAAAGGAATGTTTGGAAGTGTGAACTGACAAATTCTAACATGCTTTTGCTTAGTACTGTGCATTCTATTCTTTTTATCAACATACTGTGCTGGTTAATTGCATAGTCTGTGATTATTCCACTCAATGCATTTCTAATTTTTTTGGAATTCAGACTCACCCTACTAAGACACTGTACAGAGCTCTGCGTTCTCTCAATTGCTGGAGGTGCTGCTTGCCGCAAATCAAGTTCTTTTGTTTGAGACCCTGCTTGTTGCTGTGAAGGAGGTTTTGGTGATGGATGAGATGCTGGTTGTTGCTGTGAAGGAGGTTCTTGTAGTGGATGAGACCCAGCTTGTTGCTGTGAAGGAGGTTCTTGAAGTGGTTGAGATGCTGGTTGTTGCTGTGAAGCAGGTTCTGGTGGTGGATGAGATGCTGGTTGTTGCTGTGAAGGAGGTTCTTGTAGTTGATGAGACCCAGCTTGCTGCTGTGAAGGAGGTTCTTGAAGTGGATGAGATGCTGGTTGTTGCTGTGAAGGAGGTTCTAATGGTGGATGAGATGCTGGCTGATGCTGTGAAGGAGGTTCTGGTGATGGATGAGATGCTAATTGTTGCTGTGAAGGAGGTTCTAGTGGTGGATGAGATGCTGATTGTTGCTTTAAATGAGGTTCAGGTGGTAAATGAGGTGCTGGTTGTCGCTGTGAAGGAGGTTCTTGTAGTGGATGCCTTACAGGTTGTGGTTCTGGAGTGCAAGTAGCTATTGGATGAGCACTGCAAAGATGCTTTTTCATGGCACCTTTATTGATGTAAGTCTTGGGACATTTGCAGCAGTGAAAATGTTTGGCCTTTTTGCCACAGCCAATGCTACAGCTGTATATAACATGATCTGAAACAGACGTTTGAGCACATTTGTATTAGCACAATACTGACCAAGAACAATGGTAAGAAAGTACTTTGTAAAAGTACTTTTCACACTTAGTTCATAACATGTGATAGTGGACTGTTACAACATTATTATAAACAATCTATGCTCACAAACTCACCTCCACATACAACCAAAAATACATTAACTTATGTTAACTATGTTAGCTACGTTTACCAAAAAAAACTGTGCTCACATACTCACCTCCATATTCAACCGCTCTCAGTTTATGTCCTGCTATATGGGTCATTATTTGATGGTATTGTCTTGGCTTACATGCGTCAGTTGTGCAGAAGGGACATGTGAATAAAGTAGCATCTGCATGACAGCGTCGCGGTCGAGGCTCTTGTCCTTTCTGCTTAACTGTGATGTGCTGAATAGACAAGAATATTCAGTGTAAGTTAGGGAAAATACCTATTAACTTGAATCTAAAATGTGCTTTCTTCACTATATTACTGCTATAACTGCTATAATATAACTGCTTTCCATTTTACTAAAAATGAAAAAAAAAAAAAAAAGTCAATAAATGTTGCATATATTCATAGAAGTCTATGCATGTGTCAAAGACAAGACGTTCTATTTTGGTGACCAAATTAAATTTACAAAAGTTTTTTTTTTTTTTTTTCATACTTACTCTGACCTGTACATATTAAAATACATAAAATAATAAGTGATCATACTACATTTATTATATTTATTATTATATTTTAAATGATTAAAAACATATTGCTGACAAATGGGTAAAACCTAGTGGGTTGAAGGACAGTGGCCAAGATTGATAAATACTTGATAAATACAAACTGTCACACTGAATGATTTTTTTTCCTCTTCTGTAAATCATGGTGAAATGTATGATGATAATCATTATTTTTTTGCTCAGAAAATAATAATAATAATGATAATTATTATTATTATTAAACAGGACGCATTCTAATGTACGAGGGGAAAAATAAAGCTGTATTAAACTTTGTTTTGATGATTATAAACCCCCTTTCGTCTTTGACCCGCATATAAATCGAATCCAACAAGCTAACTAGGTTAGATTCAATTAGCTGTCGTATTAAATACAAAGGTATCGTTATCACCCTTACGAAAATTAACTACGGTTATATTATAGTAAAAGTAAAAGTGTAGTATTTTGGCGTTCTGATTACCATGTGTATAACCAGTTTCACTACAAATATCACTGTTAAACTATTGTTAGTGTAGTAAAACCATGGTTCATTTTCGTAGGGGCACCGCTGGTTCTATGGCAAAATGGACAAAAAATCGAACTGTTATGTGCACTAAATCGCTTGCCAACGCTTACTAATATTTAACGCAAAACCGCTGTGCAGCTAAACAGATGTTTAGTAACCAAGGAGCTAATAAAGTAACATCAGTTAGCCAAAACATAAACACAGTCTCCTCACAATCATCAGAAGGCTATCTGTCCCCTTGTTTTTCCACTTTCTGGTGTTAGACGAACGATTCGGTGGTTTAAAATGAATTTCCAGTGAATGAAACGCTCTCGTTCACTTCATACATTTACTCTTTCACTGAGAGCGTTATTTTGAAACCAGTAGCCACAACTTTCTATGCCCTTCCTTCCTCGAATTCCCTTCGTCTTGTACATCACTGATTATGCGCGAGCGCCCACTACCGGCAGCAGGGTTGCCAGATCTGAGTACCAAAACTAACCCAATGACCCTACCCAAAATATCAAATATCCAAATATTCCACTCCCATACCAAAAATACAGTCACTATTATGCATAATATTTTAACTTGACAATTTCACTGTATAAATTAGTATTAATAAAAACAGTCTGTTGTCATAAAGGAGCTTGCAGGAGCTCAAAGTGTTCCTACCAGTGCTGCTTACTCCCAAAAAATCCCCTGTCTCAAAATCTTGCACAGTTTTATCATGGTAGCATATAAAATTAGTAAAATTCTGCGTACGGTGGGTGTTTTAAGTTGTTTTCTTGCCAGGTGGTGGTGGGTGACTCTTTCGGGAGAAACCGTGTTAAGGGATTTTTGGGTGGACAGGACACTTCACCCACCGCCATCCTTATCCCTTGTCACTTTTTTGTTATGAAATTGACTAATCTAACTGATTCCGCAACATTTATCATCGACCACATATGAAAAGTTTATTCTGCTAAATGAGTGAGAAAATCAAGCAAACCATTTCTGGGATTCAAAGCATTAAATACTAATCTGTAATCGCAGACTCCACCTTAGACCTCTTTAAACGCAGTCTGGCTATAGTTAACATTCTTGGGTGTGACCTTTCCAGTTGTAGGGGGCAACAATGCAAACAACATGTCAGGGAAGAACAGAAATAATCTCTTAATCCATTTTGTGCCATGCAGTTAGAGAGGTCAGACAGGTCAGAGAGACCTTATATCCAGTGCTTATATCCAGACAGCAAAATATCCAGTGACATACATGGGAAACGAGAAACTTGCAGAGAAGCGTCTGTGCTGTGCACCGCTGGACACTTTGGAGATGGCCTTCATGATGCAGTTTTGGTGCACAGTACTAGAGAATTTCCATACCACAAGCCAGCAATTACAGAGGCACGATATAGACACATTTACGTCAACTCGTTTTATTTCATTTTTGCGGAACTCTCTGTGGTAGTGCAGCAAGATGGATTAGAAGCATTTGAAAGAGCAGGCATAAATGTATCTGCCATTTCTCAGGGATTTAAGCGTGACCTCCAGTGCGCAAAAAAGCACAAAACAGTACAAACTAAAGTACAAAACCAGATGTACAGCATGATGGAAGGGATGACCTTGAATGTCACTGACAAATTCACTATCTGCATTATTTATGCAAGATCATTTATGGAAGATGAACCAAAAAAATATACCCTCAACATGCTCTAAATTTTTTTTTTTTGATGATAATGTTAAATTTTTTTCCCGCTGAGACTACTAGGGAGAGCATTCATTTTCCAAACCGTCTTGTGTAAAAATGAACTGAGAAACAGAATGTGAAAAGTCTCAAATCTCTCTTACGCTTACGGCCATTGAGTCAATTTTGATGAACTGGTGGATGGAGGATATTGGATATTTGTCAGAACCTGCAGATAGAATGTTGGTAACTGCATGTCATCTTGCTTTCTTGATGATGTGATGTTCAAAGGCAGGTCACAACTAGCACTGCAACTACAGACAAGAATCGCAGAAAAGAAAAAAAAAAGTCCTTGGAGATAAAATTTCATGTTCAGCATTTCACACAATGAAGGAAAAATAGATGTACTTTGCAGTAATTTGAGTGGAAAATACATAAGACTTGATAAATCAATTCAGTGATAACACATAAAGTAACACCCATGTGTCACTGCCTAATGGAATATGCAATCTGAATAAAATTGTTACTGTGAACAAATGTGACCCTGGATCACAAAACCAGTCATAGGTAGCACAGGTATGTTTGTAGAAATAGACAACAATACATTGTTTGGGTCAAAATTATCCATTTTTCTTTCATGACAAAAATCATTAGGATATTAAAGAACATGTTCCATGAAGATATTTTGCAAATTTGCTACCGTAAATATATCAGAACTTAATTTTTGATTAGTAATATGCATTGCTAAAAACTTGGTTTATGGTCCAGAGTCACAAATATGTTAGAGTTATAGTCAGTGTTGGTGGTAATGCATTACAAGTAACATGAGTTACATAATCAAATTACTTTTCCTAAGTAACTAATGCATTACTTTTAAATTTACAAGAAAATATCGGGGTTACTTTGTTTTCCCATTTATTCACAGACACCTCTCCTGTCCCCGTGTTGATAAAAATTGGGACTGAGGCGCTTCCTTCAGGCTGAGGCTTATTAATTTCATTTTTGGTGTTACAGTTGCCAAAAATATAACTTTTGGGGTTTTTTGTTATTAAAAACAAATAAGCAAGCCCAGCCCAGCTGACAAAAAGTAATGCAAAAGTAACATAAAGCATTACTTTCCATAAAAAGTAACTAAGTAATGGAAATTTATTATATAATTTAATAGATTTTTACTTTATATATATATATATATAAAATGTGGCATGCAGTTGCTTCAAACAATGATATAAAGCTATTCAAAACATCATTCAATATAAATTATGATAATCATAATTAATAATCGCAATTACCATTTCTAGGAAATAATCGACAATTATGATTTTTTCCAGAATTGTGCAGCCCTAAATGCATTAATTTTTAAAAGTAACTTTCCCCAACACAGGTTATGGTTATTGAATTCATATAACTCAAGTCGTTTGGAGGCACTAAACCTAACCTCACTAGCATTTTCAGGGAACATATTACTTCTAAACCTTGAAAGCACAAACCCTATGTTCAGCTTTCCTGCCAAACAAGTTGGGCCTTTTCTGTTAGAAAAGTAAAATAGTCACCGGCAGTTATTGCCAACTTTGTATAAATCTTTCTCATTCACACTTAATTGCATTGAATCAAACAATCCAGAGAACAAAAAAAAACGTTATTACCTACCTCACAGGTGATAAGGAGGTTGCGCAAATTTTAACACCAAAAGGTTGATCATTTATTCCAAAACTTTCTCACAGGACAAAGCACACAACACATGAAACATCATGGCTTTTGGAGCAATTTACAGTATTGCTTTAATTCTGAACTGTGCATGCAGCCTGCATAATTATATGAAATACAATGTTTCATGAGAACTTTAACAGCTCTTCAGACTTTGAAAGTGCACATCATTTTAAGAATGATGATGAATGTGATATGTCAGTTGGGCTTTATACTGTTCATAGTCCCAACTGTTATTGCAAACACTGAATACACATATTTCCATATCAAAAATACTACAAACAATAATTTTACCAGTATGCAAACGATGCATTCTTCTTCTGATATTCGTATACACTGAGATTCCAGATTGATGTTTATTAAAACAGTTCATTATGATGAGAGAACACAACTTTAAAAAGGTCAAAGGGTGAAGTATGTATGGCTTGTGAGCATGTGAGGCATGTCGACAGATGAAGACTGGCCTCAGTGCTGGAATCATCCAGGTGACTCTGAATATCCTGGAATTTGAGTCTTTTCCTAGCAGGCTGTGCTGTGGACCGGTCGCTCTGAGGTGTCTATTATAAGATCTTCTGTAGTATGGAATTAGGCACTTCAAGTGTTTCATCCCTCACCAGAACTATATCGTAAGAGTCCATGTACTTTTCTAACCGTTCCTCTACCTGTGAAATACAAAAAAAAAAAAAAAAAAAAAAAAACTTTTTAGTGAAATCAACTAAACAACGGTCCTGTTTTAAGCAATAAGAAAAGAAATCAGTACCTTATCATTAAGAAAGCCAATCTTAAGGATGTTCTCCACGTTGGGCACACCATCTGCCATTGTGAGATCACCGAGAGAGTCTCCTAGCAGAATAATGTTTCCATTGTCCTTCAGTTGTTTGAAATACTCGGTATTCCTCAGGGCACCGTCATGCTTGTTGTAAACATGGATCAGCTCTCCTTTAAAGCCTTTCAGAACTCCCTGCAGGACAATACAGAAGATCCTAATCACCAGATGATCATCACTGAGTCCAATTAAAGTAATGTTTGAAAGTAACATAAACCGATGATTTTTATAAAGGCTTTGAGGCTCACATTATCATCAAAGTCCATGAAGTTGGACACAACTTTGACGTTGGTGTGGTAGACGCCAGCTTGTCTGATAATTTCCTCCAGCACATCACCCAGGCCCGCAGAAAAAATGAACATGGGAACGTTGTGCTGGTGCAGCCGATCAAAGAATTGCTCATACCCTTCCCTGTCACATGCGACCAAACACATGATAAAGATCAGACCCGGCAACATCTTTGAGAGATTAATTGTGCTTTTGGTGTGGTGTTTTGCAAAATGATACGACAGCTGCTGCAATTCCAGTGCAAGTTTATTTGGCATTCAGAGTGAAAGGCTGAGAAAACCGTTTGATGTGAATGGAAATGTTTGTACCTTAGACAGACATCCGACTCCCTCACGACCTCTGGAAATTTGTCCTTCTGCAATCTCTGTTCTACCAATAACGTGTGAGACTTAAAGTACCTGAAGAAAAAAGACCTTAATAAAGCGTTTTGAAAGATCATTTTATGTGTGTTTATTTGCATGTGTGGTCACTCACCACTCCACCATAAATGGATATTTCTCCTCCATGGTCAGATGAGGATCTATCTCTATTGGATAATATGTCTCCTTTAGTTGAAGCAGCTGGAAAAATAAAATTTTTAGCATGTAAATCTATCTCATACAACTTTATACAAACTTTTAAACGCTTATGTTTTATTGAAGAAAAGAATCACATACCTTCTTTCTACATTCTTCCGTCACCAGCTTGCAGTTGTCAATGATATCTGTCAAAGCAAAATGTACACGTTAATATGATTTTAAAAAATGTATTAGTTAAGTGTCAAAAAATTATATTTATATCCAAACAAAATGTATATCCAAAACAGATTATTGTTAAATTTAACATCCATAAATTAACACTTTAAAATAAAATACCCTATTTTTTGACATTCACTACCAAGTTTTTGAACAGTAAGATGTTTTTTTTTTTTTAAAGTCTCTTCTGCTCACAAAGACTGCATTTATTTAATTCAAAGTATAGCAAAAACAGTACAATTTTGATATATTTTTACTATTTAAAACAACTGTTTTCTATTTGAATATATTTTAAAATGTAACTTATTCCTGTGATTTCAAAGCGGCATTTTTAGCATCATCATTACTCCAGTCTTCAGTGTCACATGATCCTTCAGAAATCATTCTAATATTCTGATTTGCTGCTCAAAAAAAAAAAAAAAAAAAAAAAAAAAATACTGACTCTAAGCTTTTGAATGGTATAGTGTAAAATGTTACAAAAGCTTTTTATTTCAAATAATGGCTGATCTTTGGATCTTTCTATTCATCAAAGAATCCTGAAAAAACTGTATTCAAATGTTTTAAATATTGATAATAATAATAAAAAATGTTTCTTTAATAGCAAATCAGCATATTAGAATGATTTCTGAAGGATCATGTGACACTTAAGACTGTATGATCTCAGTAATGATGCTGAAAATTTAGCTTTGATAACAGGAATAAATTACATTTGAAAATACATTCAAATAGAAAGCAGTTATTTTAAATGGTAAAAATATTTCACAATATTACTGCTTTTGCTGTATTTTGGATCAAATAAATGCAGGCTTGGTGAGCAGAAGAAACATTAAAAAACATTAACATAAAAAAAAAAAAAAACATTAAAAGTTCTTACTGTCCAAAACCTTTTGACTGGTAGTGTATATATTTGAATAAAAAAAAAAAATCCACAATTTGACTTTATAAAATTATATATATATATATATATATATATATATATATATATATATATATATATATATATATATATATATATATATATATAATTATATATAATATAATATTAACTTAATGCTTGTAAATGTTGTGCCCTTTGTAGCAAAATGAAAAGATGAGAAAAGAGCTCTGGTTTTTACTTACTATGACAGGTTGGGCAACGTTTTCCGTTGACAGCAAACTTGCTCAATGTCATATCAAAATCTGTGATGATCTGAAGAACAGAAGGAGAGTCAGCAGAGCCAAGGTGGACACCATGGGTCATTAGACCTAGTCACAGACTAGATTTAATTTGATTAAATCAGCATTAACCAGCAACGGTGATACTTGCTTCATTAAACACTACTAATGATTGTGTTGACAGTACAGGTGTGTTTGCATTCAATGCATAACACTAGTAATGTGACCGCAGTTGTGATGACAGACAGATGGCTTAATGAAGCACAGCGAAGTGTGGTGACAGTGTTTGTACCTGCAGTTTCGATGCTCCACCTTTAATGAGACTGCAGATAATCTGCTCTACCCTCTCAGGGTCTCTGATGTGAACTGTGCTCTTCTCAAATTCTGGCATCTGCAGAAACACAAACACAGAAAGAACCAATGAGTGGCATGCTTAATTAGTCCCTCCCCTCTCCTTAATGCTGTGGTGATGTCACTGCAGAAAAGGAGGAGCCAGAAGAAGTCAGACGCTGAAGCCACTCAGCAGTAAAGAAGAGAAAAATACCAGTTTGAGTCTTAAAGAAGAAATCAACTAAAGCAGAAGAGAATGACTGTGATATATCACAGGTAAAATTTAAAAACAACTTTTATCTTTGAGTTTTAATAATTTTTAATAACATTATTTAAGAGTACTGTAATGCATTCTAGTATTTCGAAAATGCTTTTTTGTATCATAATTAATATATTCATGCTTTAGCTGCAATATAAATATATATGTTAAAGTCGCATTTCTGTATACTGATAAACAGTTTTAACATATGGTTTTACCCCTAACCACTGGTAAACTAAAAATCTGACAGTGTTGACATGTCATTTGTCACTCTGAAGGTTGAGTCCCTCGTCTCTATTCCAAAAATACAGTGGACAACATAACCCGAATACACTGGATGTACTTGTGATCTACCCCAACCCCCACCTCATGCCTTCCAAATGGTAACCAGACCCTCATATTTACAAGGCTGCATAAGAGAATGACTGTGAAGTTTTTTTTTTTTTTTTTTTAAACTAATTTTAAATTTTCCCAGAGAACTTATAAACAGCCCATTCAAGAAGTACTACAACACACATTTATAGTTAACCACAATGACCACTGCATGAGGTATTTTTGAGAAAAACATGCCAATTTTGCAGCTAATGCAGATGACAGGCATGCAAAAACATCAACACATCAAATAAATGGTTATAGTCAAGACAAGCTTTTATCATATAATGCGGACCTCATAAACATTTACTGCATGACACAAGTAAACAAATACTGCTAAGTCCAATAATAACTCTTTGCGTATAAATAGCGTGTAAGCATACCTTTTCCTCTTCCAGACGTTGTGTCAAACACAGAAGAAAATGTTTCTTGTCTGACACACGTTTTTATAGCCCTGACACACAGGGGGCGTTGCCTAAAAACTGATAACACCCTATAATCTAAACCCCTGCAGGGAATCACATGACACAAACACCCATTTTCAGCAGACGCAGACACACACACACACACACACACACACACACAAACAAACAAACAAACAAACACTACCAAAAAATGTGGTAATGACACAGACGAATCACAGGTGCAGTTTGGAGTGTTTTTAACATTGAACATTAAATGCAATGCAAGTTGCAAGTCAAACAGTATATTGTGTATATCCACAGACTAAATTATGCTGACCAAAAGACTAAGGTTATCTCCTTGTGTCTCCTTGAGTGTGTGGTATGTGTGGATTGTGTGGTTCAATAAGGTCAGGGTTTGACAGCTATACTCTGCACTGAGGTATTTCACAATGTCAGAAATAGAAATTATAAGCAGAACCTTAATCTAAATCTCCAGAATGAAACTGACTGCACCACTCGATTCCTTATGGTTTATGTATTTGAGAGCACTAAATTTGTTCCACCTCTCAAACTGTAATAGCCACAGTCTTAGGGTTTAAGAGTCATGCTGTTACTTGTTTCTGACAGAACACATTCCAGTGATGAGGTATGTCTTTAATCATCACACACTGATTGTTTCATTGTATGCACTAATTCTGTCCCCACCCTCAAAGGTCAAAAATTAAACACAATTATACATTAAGGCCCCAAAAGCAATTAAAACACAATGTGTCAAGCAACATGCTTATTAGGCTTTAAGACCCAGCAAAATGATCTAATATACTGACACATCCATTTTTTACCTAGCTGTTTATGTTAATGACATAATCGACTGTATGAATACTCCACACGTTGGGTGTTATGATGTAACTCTGGGTGTATTTGACAACTTGATAAGGTGCAACTTATCAATCACTTGCTGAGAGAGGTGGCTTTCTATGCAAGCACTTTGGCTGTGTGTCAATCAGCGTAAGTATGGCATTGAGTTCGATTTCACAGCTTAACTCTATTTAACATCAAGCATGTCCTCTTTTTTTTCTCCCTCATTGATGTTTCTTTTTAACACTTATGTGTCAATAATTTTAAGTAGTACTGTGCTATGTGGTTACATACCGCAAAATAAATGATACAGCAATCTCTAACAAGATACCGTTAACACAAGATATATGTATATCGTCATATTGCTCAGCAGCATGTTTAAGCTTCTGTTTACCATAATTGACATGCTCTATGTATGTGTTAATCAGTGTTTAAATGTGAATTATCTGTATATGAAGAGAACTGTGTCTCTCAAAATAAAACAGCTAATTTCTTATGGATTATGTTTACGATGTCTTTTTGAACATTTTGATATTAATTTGTGTTTCTTATAGGTCAAAGTAATTGATGAAAGAATTCAAGTTAGGAATTTAAAAAATTAAGTTTCTGTACTGCAGTCCTTGGTCATTATTTTTTGCAGAGCTACTGTACTGTACTGCAGAGTAAATCATAAAGATGCAGAAAATAAAAGTTCCATTTATAAAAATTACCCTTTTTTTTTGTTATTGTTTTTTTTTTTTTTTGTTATAGCTGCTCATAGCTGCTCCTTGTTTGTCCTGAACAGTTAAACAGGTCCCACAAATTCTTTGATTTTTCAGCATTTTGTGTATTTGAACCCTTTTCAACAATGACTGTATAATTTTGAGATCCATCTTTTCACACTGAGGACAACTGAGGGACTCATATGCAACTGAAATGAAAAAAATATGATATTTAGGCAAAGTAAGAAAAATCTACACATCCTTATTCTGTTCAAAAGTTTACACTCCTGGCTTTCAATGCATCGTTTTTCCTTCAGGAGCATCAGTGAGCGTTTGAACCTTCTGTAATAGTTGCATATGAGTCCCTCAGTTGTCCTCAGTGTGAAAAGATGTATCTCAAAATCATACAGTCATTGTTGGAAAGGGTTCAAATACACAAAAATGCTGGAAAACCAAAGAATCTGTGGGACCTGAAGGACTTTTCTGAAGAACAGCGGGCAGTTTAACTGTTTAGGACAAACAAGGGACTCATGAACAACTATCACTAAACAAAAAAAAAAAACAGTTGTGGATCATTCAGGTAAAAACACAGTATTAAGAATCAAGCAAATCAAACGGGGTCATTTTATATAAATTCAACTATTATATGTAAACATCTTTTATGTGAAATATCTTATTTAGGTGAGTACTAAAAAAAATAACATGCATATTGTATGATCACTCTTATTTTGGTAAGATAATTAACATTTTGCAGATACTGCAAGGTGTATGAAAACTTTTGATCTCAACTGTATGCAGTGTTGGGGGTAACGCATTACAAGTAACGCGAGTTACGTAATAATATTACTTTTTTCAAGTAACTAGTAAAGTAACGCATTACTTTTGAATTTCTAAGAAAATATCTGAGTTACTTTTTCAAATAGGTAACGTTTTTCCCCAGTTATTGATTGACAAGTCTCCAGTCAGGAAATTGGGAGTAAACATGATGTTACTGTATTCTAGACTAAATGTGAACATGCATTAATTCATCTCACTCACAAAAAACAGATTCAGTATTCTTCAAAATGAATAAAAACAGTGAAATGCAAACTTAGAATATGACGCAACCCTGCAATAGTTAAATATGTTAAATAAAACAAATATCCTTTATGTATTTAGTCCCATTTTATTAACCAGTGTCTTTGCTGCTAACCTTCGATGAGGCAATTCAACCATACTAATAAGCAAAAATTACTTTAGATAAACTAACATTTGTGCTTTATTTTTTATAGCTGAAGAGTGATCTCCTGCATAAATGTACTTTTCTTTCAGCCTGAGGTGAATTAATTTCAGTATAAAAGTAACGCAAAAGTAACGTAACGCATTACTTTCCATAAAAAGTATAAGTAACGTATTTAGTTACTTTCTCAGGGAGTAACGCAAAATTGTAATGCATTACTTTTAAAAGTAACTTTCCCCAACACTGACCCTAAATTTTCTTGACCCTAAATAAGAAGTGTTTGTTTACCTCACAAAGGTTGGAAAATCACCTATACACTATAACTAAAGTGTGTCTGTTCTTAAAAAATATAATGCTGTCACAGCCATAGATGTAGATAGCGTCTGTCCCAATGGGATGCTATATGATAGTCATGTGCCATATTTGAGTGGTTTATGAATACTCAAGAGCAAATTGACTGTGCACTATTCACAAGTATAAATCTGCAAGTCTTTGACAGCTGAATTTCACAAAATCAAGTTTAGAAGATAAATTTGCAAAAATAAAAATAGAATATTAGTTAAAACTCATTGATATCATTGATCATCAGAGAACTGTACCATAGCTATCTATGGCTCTTACAAGCTTAGGCTGCACTATGTTGTTCCATCTTCAATGAAAATCATTGATTTGTTAAGTGTGATGAGCAGTGTTTGAACATTTTGACCATGGACGTGTTGACCTTCATGGATCGGCTGAATGAGGCATCTCCATATAGATATCTATGGTCACAGTACCATCCATAGAGTGCTGCAGGAAGTAGTCTCAAAAGCCAGAAATGAATTCGTATTTTTGAAATTCCGGTTCCATTGTCCCGAAGTCAATAGGTTTTAGTTAAATGCCTGAAATATGGTCTGCGGTTAAACGAGAACTTGACTTCCAGAACAACAATTTACAGATAATGTACTCACCCCCTTGTCATCCAAGATGTTCATGTCTTTCTTTCTTAACTCATAAAGAAATTATGTTTTTTGAGGAAAACATTTCAGGATTTTTCTCCATATAATGGACTGATATGGTGCCCAGAGTTTGAATTTCCAAAATGCAGTTTAAATGCGGCTTCAAACGATCTCAAATGCAGTTGAAAAAGATCCCAGCCGAGGAAGAAGGGTCTTATCTAGCGAAACGATCGGTTATTTTTTTTATAAAAATAATACAATTTAAATACTTTTTAATCTCAAATGCTTGTCTTGTCTTACTCTGCCTGAACTCTGTGTATTCTGGTTCAAGACAGTTAGGGTATGTCGAAAAAATCCAATCGTATTTTCTCCCTCAACAAGATCAAACACCCTTAACAAAAAAGGTAAAACAGCAACATAGGATGATTTTGAAGTTGAGGGAGAACATGAGATGGGAGTTTTTCGACATACCCTAACTGTCACGAACTGGAAAAAAAACAGAGTTCAGGGAGAGTAAGACAAGACGAGTGTTGGACATTAAAAAGTATATCAACTGTATTATTTTTATGAAAACAGCCGATCATTTTGCTAGATAAGACCCTTCTTCCTCAGCTGGGATCATTTACAACCACATTTGGGATCGTTTGAAGCCACATTTAAACTGCATTTTGGAAGTTTAAACTCGGGGCACCATAGAAGTCCACTATATGGAGAAAAATGCTGAAATGTTTTCCTCAAAAAAAAACATGATTTCTTTATGACTGAAGAAAGACAGACATGAACATCTTGGATGACAAAGGGGTGAGTACATTATATGTAAATCTTTGTTCTGGAAGTGGAGTTCTCCTTTTACACAAGTGCAATTTGTATTATTATTTTTTAAACAACATTAAATACACCAGTAATAATACCCCACTTGTAATTTTTTAAGCACTTACATGTCTTGTAAAAGGCAGTGGAACACTGTGGCTAAATGGGACTACAAAGCTTATTTTTTGCAATAATCCCAAAGCCAACAGAAAAATCCTACTGGCTGTTTCTTAAGGAAACCAGGGTAATGCTGATTTACACAAATATTATCATCCCTGCAACATTCTATAGTGCAACACTGAGTTCAGAGAGTGTAGATCCCATACATTTTCTTCATAAAGGTACTAATTTTGAACAATAATTTATAAACTGTTAAAGACAGGCCTACTGCAAGCTACAAGGTTGTTACGGGTATATGTTTTTGATAAATCCATCAGCCTGAATTATTTTAACTTAAAACCATATTCTGCAGAAAAATCTCCACCAATCCAAAAACCAAAACAAAGCACATCACTTAAAAAAAGCTCCTCCCTACGCTCTCAAACTAACTAAATGTTTGTGTATATATGCATATTTTGCCAAACACATAAAATAATTATCTTTTTATAAACAATCAACATCTTTTAAACAACAATTTTATATCTATCAATCATTTTTATTTAAATTACATCCTTTACAATGCTACTGCACTCCGATGGGAGTTTTTACCCCATGGCAACCAGTTCCATTCCAGTAAAAAACTATCAATACAATTACAAATAATTTATATCAGTAACTACTGTATGGTTACCATACTAAGGGAACCTGTAATGATTGTATTGCTATATTATGTCATTAAAACAGTAAACAAGTAATAAAAATTATGTCTTCATTAATGCGAAGAACACGTGGGATGTTTAATTGAAAGTGACACACTATACAATACATGAACATGATATTGTATTTATTCTTAATAAAAACAGATGAAGCGTGCTGAATGACCTCTACATCCCATATACGTTGACAGTGACGTGACGGTAGTGACAGGCGCCGGGGCCCAAGGCTCAGTACACCGGACTGCTCAGCGCCAACAACTCGACTGGACCTTCAGCGCGAACACATTCGTTATATTTAACGAAGACAGCTGTCAACTTTTGGAGCTTGACAGCCTCGGGAACGTTCTAATGTTAAACGGGGTAAACGGGGTAAACGGGGTGTGAAAGCCATTCCAGAAACTGAAAAATGTGTGCGCTCACCATTTCGATTATCTTGGTTTTCTTTCCTGCTCTCTGTTTTTTGGTGAAAATGTACTGAGCGAACACGACTCCACCAAATAGCGCACACATAGTTGCGCTCGCCATCGCGCCGACTTTAACCACAGCGTTTCTATCCATGTCCGCTCTCCGCTTAAAAAACAAACCTTGTCGCGCTTACACTACGTTTACAGGGTGTGTCCGAACGATACACATTCACCCTACATCCTGCATCTGTTTCTGCACTATGTAGTATTACAACTGTCTGCATGGATAGAATACCCGGATGATACACTACAGTTCTCCAAATGTGAAGTATGCAACCAGAGAAGACTACCTAGCAGTCTACCATAATGCAATGCGCTCGACTGGACACCGTTGCCTCCAGGGGGCGCCCTTTTCTTTTTTCTGTATTGTCTGCAGGATGGTAATCTTTTACTACATGCTTATTTTTCTAGAAATATTGGTACCTGGCATACCAAATTGATATTCACCCCATTATTCAATATAACATGATTAAATAAAAATAACTTTATTTTAGCCTCCTAATTCTGGGACATATATACTCCTGTGATAATAATAATAATAATAATAATAATAATAATAATAATAATAATAATAATAATAATAATAATATTAATAATAATAATATCAGACATTTTTTAAAGACTAAAGAGAGGGTGTGGTCATAGTTAAACCTCCAAACATTTGGCATTTCTGAAAAGCCCTGAATGTGCTCTTTAAAGGACAAAACTGTTTTCTGGATTAATAATAATGATTAATGAAATGTTATAAAAAAAATTATAAAATAAAATAAAATAAATAAATAAAAAAAATTGCAGTAAGCCTACATCCACTTCGTCTAGTTAAAATAACAAAAACACAAAATTCCACAATAAAAAAATAAAAATAAAAAATAATAATAATAAAAAACTTCAAATTGAGGAACACATATTCCCTGTTAACTGAGTTTTCCCTCAGTAAACTCTATTTTGCTTAAGCAAGGTGGCTGCTATAGTAGTTATGTTTAGGTATTGGGTGGACTTTAGGGATCTAGAATATGGTCATGCAGAATAATATGTGATATGTGCTTAATATATACTAATAATCAGCCAATATGCTATTTGCATACTAATAAGCAACTAGTTAATAGTGAATAGTGTTCCCTAACTAAATGTTACTAAAACGTTTCTATTTTAGTTTTGGAAAACTCTTATAAATAATACTTAATTCACCAGCCTCATTACACAGATAGCAGGCTATCTAATTTTTCAACCCACAACCTATTTACTAAGGATAATATAAGCATCTTAATATAAAGTTTTACAGACTTTTATTACAGTACTACAGAGATTTATTTCAAATATGGCAAATATTCTTTGCAGGCGTACGATTACTCTTGTTTGACAGCAGGTGTCGCAGTATACTCCGAAAAGTCAGTCATTTTCCAAACGCAATAGTTTAATTCTCTTCCATGCTTTAAAGTCCCTTTCACAAGCGAGTAAATACAAAAGAATTGGTTTTATTATTTGGTTCATAGTGCAAGCCAGGGGAGTGGATCATCTTACGTTCATAGAAAAAACACTGACATTGCTTGAGACACTCCCATTACGGAAGAGGGAGGAGATTAAAATCCACACATTTAAGCATCAACTTGTCCGGTTTTGGGCGATCTCCAGAAGAAACTGCTCTTTAACAATGAATTTCCAGGGTTACGGTGCACCGGCTCCGGGCGGGGTAGGATTTATCATTGTTCTGTTTATTATATTAATTCATACGTTGTAGAGGAGCATTTTATACAGAACGTTTGGTAAAGCCTGATGTCGAACAATCTTCTTATGTTTGCCACAGGGTGAATTGCATTTGGCGATGGCTATAATCTTTATTTTACAGTGGGCGCTGTAAAATGAAAGTGTTACTATGTTCTGCGGCGTTTAAAGCTGCCCTGAACCCTTGTTCGAATAGACATGGAAATGAATTGTTGCTGGTATGCCTACCTCTGGTTTACTGACAAAACACACCTGGTTTTAATCAGCAGATTAATACAGTGACCCTTGACCAGAACCGGGTGTGTCAGATGGGTGAGAGACTGTAGGCCAGTGGTTTTTATCCTAGTCCTGACCCACAGCATTGTGCATTTTATATGCTTCTCTTATCTGACACAGTCCAGTTCCTGGAGTTCTGTGTTAATGGAGTTTGTGATGTACATTTATTGTGTTAAATCAAAAAGGCATACAAAATGCGCAGTGCTGTGTCCCCAGGATTGTAAACCACTGTAGTATGTCACTGGGTGGACCTTCCTACAAATGCTTAACTTCAAAATAAAAGTGCCAGCTAAAGGACTAATCAGTAATAATTGGTTGGTGGAAAACTGGTTAGGCCATCAGGAAAGTAGCAAATGTAGGCTCACATAATTTTATTTTCTTAGTTAAGTTGAATTGTTAAATTATAAGGGTATGAGGTTTAATATCCTGCTCAAGAACAGATTAGTGATATTTAATTTGATTGCTTCAATCTTCGATTTGCAACTTTTGTCGCACTTCCTGTTTGCACAGTTCACTTTTCTCCAGAGTTCTACTTTATAAATTATGAAGAAGTACACTGTGGAAAAACAAGTATATTTATGTTTTTTTTTTAATTATTACTTTGTGTAGACGTATAAACAAAAGTTATGTAAACATGTATACTGAATCTGGAATATGTGTACTGTGCTGTGCACTTTACAATATTATTTGCATGATGTAAATTCAAAGCTTGTTTTCAGTCTTAAAGGGATCGTTCACCCAAAAATGAAAATCCTGTCATTATTTATTCATGCTGAAGATGTTCCAAACCTTTATGAGTTTCTTTCTTCTTTTGAACACAAAAGAAAGATGCACAAAAATGCACAATGCTGTGGGTCAGGACTAGGATAAAAACCACTGACCTACAGTCGTCTCTCACCCATCACATTAATTTAGTGATCAAATTTAACACTCTTATGGAAATATAATAATATTTTGTAATTATCATTTAAATCTGACTAATTTTTAAATTAATTGTCATGAATCAACATCTCAGGCAAATGGTTTCAATTCAAAATATGACTTTCTGTATCTATACAGTGTCTCTAATTTGTATATTAATGTTTTCTTGGGGCAACATGTAATTAAACTGTAATAATGGAATTAATAATTGGCAAGATTTTCATAATAATATCTAATATTTTATAGGAATATTCCTTATTCTTTTGTTGTTTCCCAAAATGTGTGATAAACATGCATTAAGTCCTGGTGTCCTCTACAGTGGACGTCTATGAAACTGATGTCCTCTTTCGTAACAGAAATTCATATTTCGAATTTAAACCATTTTCCTGAGATGTTGATTTATAACAATTAATTTAAAAATAAGTCCGATTTAAATGATAATTACAAAATATTATCATATTTCCATAAGAGTGTTAAATTTGATTACTAAATTAATGTGATGGGTGAGAGACGACTGTAGGTCAGTGGTTTTTATCCTAGTCCTGACCCACAGCATTGTGCATTTTATATGTTTCTCTTATCTGACACAGTTCAGTTCCTGGAGTTCTGTCTTAATGGAGCTTGTGATGTACATTTATTGTGTTAAATAAAAAAGGCATACAAAATGCGCAGTGCTGTGTCCCCAGGATTGTAAACCCCTGTAATTTGTCACTGGGTGGACCTTCCTACAAATACTTAACTTCAAACTAAAAGTGCCAGCTAAAGGACTAATTAGTAAGTTCATTGAGAATTTATGGTTTAAAATGGTTAAGGACATTAAAATGGTTAGGATGTCCTGCATATTTTAAACCGTATATAAGTGGTATAATGTAAACATATCAATTTACTTTAATTATCAAAATCAGCTTTTTACCTCAAAATATACTGATAATAACAGTAAAAATACAGGTGGTAAAATAGACAACCACATGATGAAGTTTCATGATTGGCCTGTCCATAAAACATAGCTGATTTTCAAATATATAGTATGCACAGTGCACAGGGTCAAACAAAATGCCATCAGGGTAACATTAAACCAATGCAATAAACAGTACAGTATAGTGTTGTCCTAAAGGTATACAAATTAAACTTATAACAGAAATATGCATTCAAAATTTAGAGTTTTTTTTTTTTTTTTTTTTTTTCTGGGGAAAAATTACTCATTTATTGATGAGTCTTCTTGTACTTTTGCCACCATTTATAATGGCACTAATCAGCTTCTTCCCCCTTCTTCTGTAGTATCCAGGTGGATTCCCTGGACAGCAGCAGGACCCTCTGTTTGGATACTTTACTGCAGTCGCTGGTCAAGTAAGAGGGTGTTTTATTTTATAACTCTAAATGTTAATTCTGCTGAGATTGCATAGATTAGTCTATACAAATCAGTCTTTCTCATAAAAAAGTTTAAATTCATTATGTGCTACTTGTTTCATTCTGCTGAATAATCATGAATGCATTTTTCTCTAATATGAATATAATAGAGTTATTGATGTTATAAATATATATATATATATATATATATATATATATATATATATATATATTTATATTTTATTTTTTTCTTTAGGATGGCCAGATATCTGCAGAAGAACTTCAGGCTTGTTTGACCCAGGCTAACTTTTCTGGTGGCTACCGACGTAAGAATGTTTATCTTAATTTAATAGAGATGCAGAATGTAGAGAATTTCCCTATAGTTGTAAACTGAAAGTATTTGCAGATTTAAAAGTTTGCAGATTTGTAACAATCATTCTATGTCTTGCAGCTTTCAACATTGAGACATGTAGACTGATGATCGGCATGCTTGATGTATCCTTCTCACTCACACTGAAGACCTTTCAGACATAATTAATCGTTTCAGATGTATTACAGTTTTCAAAACTAAATGTATTAGATCTTATTACTGTGCCATTCCTGGTTCTAAATGAATTGTGGCCATTTCTTGAACTTTTTTTCCATAACTTAGCTGTTCATCAGAGAGACATGTCTTGCTCGATGGGCTTTAATGAGTTTAAGGAGCTGTGGGCGGTGCTCAGTGGCTGGAAGCAGCACTTCATGAGCATTGACAAGGACATGAGTGGCACAGTCGACCCACAGGAAATGGGCCAGGCCATTTCCTCTATGGGTAAAACTTCAGAATCAATGTCTGTTTAGTGTCTGTCATTATGAGTGGTTAGTTTGGGGACCAATTCTCTATTAACTCAACTGTTAACTAAGACTTTTGCAGCAATAAATGGTAACACTTTATGATACAGTGTCATTTGTTAATATTAGTTAATGTATGAATGAACAATGAACAATACATTTAGTACACTATTTATTAATCTTAGTTAATGTTAATTTCAGCCTTTACTAATGCATTATTAAAATCATTATTACAAAATTTGTTAATGCACTGTGAGCTTACATGAACAAACAATGAACTACAGTATTTTTAGTAACTAACATACACTGACCAAAATTATAAACACAACACTTTTGTTTTTGCCCCCATTTTTCATGAGCTAAACTCAAAGATCTAAGACACTTTCTATGTACACAAAAGGCCTATTTCTCTCAAATATTGTTCACAGATCTGTCTAAATCTGTGTTAGTGAGCACTTCTCCTTTGCTGAGATAATCCATCCACCTCACAGGTGTGACATATCAAGATGCTGATTAGACAGCATGATTATTGCACAGGTGTGCCTTAGGCTGGCCACAATAAAAGGCCACTCTAAAATGTGCAGTTTTATCACACAGCACAATGCCACAGATGTCGCAAGTTTTGAGGGAGTGTGCAATTGGCATGCTGACTGCAGGAATGTCCACCACAGCTGTTGCCCGTGAATTGAATGTTCATTTCTCTACCATAAGCTGTCTCCAAAGGCGTTTCAAAGAATTTGGCAGTATGTCTAACTGCAGACCACGTGTAACCACACCAGCCCAGGACCTCCACATTCAGCATCTTCACCTTCAAGATCGTCTGAGACCAGCCACCCAGACAGCTGCTGCAACAATCGGTTTGCATAACCAAAGAATTTCTGCACAAACTGTCAGAAACTGTCTCAGGGAAACTCATCTGCATGCTTGTCGTCCTCATTAGGGTTTCGTCCTGACTGCAGTTCATCGTCATAACCGACTTGAATGGGCAAATGCTCACATTCGATGGCGATGAAGAGGAGTGGACCAACATTCCACAGGCCACAATCAACAACCTGATCAATTCTATGTGAAGGAGATGTGTTGGACTGCATGAGGCAAATGGTGGTCACACCAGATACTGACTGGTTTTCGGACCCCCCAATACAGTAAAACTGCACATTTTAGAGTGGCCTTTTATTGTGGCCAGCCTAAGGCACACCTGTGCAATAATCATGCTGTCTAATCAGCATCTTGATATGCCACACCTGTGAGGTGGGTGGATTATCTCGGCAAAGGAGAAGTGCTCACTAACACAGATTTAGACAGATTTGTGAACAGTATTTGAGAGAAATAGGCCTTTTGTGTACATAGAAAAAGTCTTAGATCTTTGAGTTCAGCTCATGAAAAATGGGGGCAAAAACAAAAGTGTTGTGTTTATAATTTTGGTCAGTGTAGTGTTGTTCATTCTTAGCTCATGTTATTTAATGTTAACTAATGAAGCTTATTGTAAAGAGTTACCCCAATAAACTCCTAACTTGGTGCTTATTAATAGTTAGTAAGGTAGTTGTTAATTCTAGGTATGAGGTAGGATTAAGGGATCTAATGTATAATAATGCCGAAAACTTATCTTATCTTACTAACTATTAATAAGCTGCAGATTAGGAGTTTATTGGGTTAACGCTTTACAATAAGGTTCATTAGTTAACATCAGGTAACATGAACTAAGAATGAACAATACTATGTTAGTTAATAAAAATACAGTAGTTCATTGTTTGTTCATGTTAGTTCACAATGCATTAATATGTGGTCTATAAGAACTAATAAACAGCCAATATACTAGTAATATGCATGCTAATAAGCAACTAGTTAATAGTGAGACTTGGTCCCTTATTTAAAGTGTTACCAATAATTAAAAAATATTTCACAGTTCATCTTGACTTCAGCCCATATTCTTTGAGCTGAACAGAAAGCTTTTGAAAAGCTGTGACAATACAGCCGGAATGAAACGCTTCTCTTCTAGTGCTCATTCTGAATGATCATGTAGAAAATCTATTGTATCTGTTTCTTTTAGTAAAGACTTAAGTTGAGGAGTAATAAGGTTATGATGTCTGATTACATCAGCCCAATTTTTATACGACTGCTAGATCCAACATCTTCCTTTAGCAGTGCTGTGGATAAATAAATAAAAAGACAGAATGAGCTTTTTATTTGTGATTCCTGACGAGAATGCAAAACGGGGAAAAAACCCAGTATGGATGCAGTTTGATTTCCATCTGGCTAATTAGCGGCAAGAGGTTTAAATGGAATGTAAATCAACTGTATTAATGTGTTTTTGAAGATAATGGTGTGTCATGTTTTCAGGGTACAGGCTGAGTCCTCAGGCCATGAACTGCATAATTAAGCGTTACAGCTGTAATGGGAAAATCTCATTTGATGATTATGTCGCTTGCTGTGTCAAACTGAGGAGCTTGACTGGTAAGTATGAAAAGATCTTAATGATTTTTTTTTTTCTGATTGTAAATAGAGCTTTTCATTTAATAAAAAATTAGGTTGAATTATGCCTGTTCCACATACTGTGTGAACGGAATATGAGCATGTTTATGTTTAGTTTTCACACTGGCTGCATCACTTCTGTTTGACAGAAAAACTAAAGTTATTTCTGGGTTACTACTCTGAATATTTTCTAAAATAATAGAAATTATATATATAGAATTTTTTTTTTTTTCCTGGTAATTGAGAACTTCTACAAATGTAATACTGAAATGAAATCATGTGTACATGAACATATACTCAGAGTATGTGCAACAGGCTTTAGGGTAATCTGGGACAAATCTTTATATATTTATTTTACATACTTTGGAAATTTACTGTCATCTCTACACTTTCAACCTACAACACTTTTTTTAAATCAGGGTAGCCTAATCATGTTTTAAGGTGGGGGTCCCCCACTAAAAATCGCATTCCAGGGGGTAAAATACACATCTTTTAGTGGGGTTTCCCCTGGTAAAATCAGTATTCCAGGGGCTAAATATTACATTATTGGGGTCGCTTCAACCCGCTGACATGAAAAACAACCCGCAGACTTGGCAACACTGTTATTAATCTCTAAATAAAGGTGTTCCAGATTACCCTAATATAAATTTGACTTTCAGCAGCATTATATAAAATTAAGTGAATGATTAATTAAATTGACTAAACTAATTAAATGAAAAAATATTAATGTTTTTTCTGTAAAACTGTCTCATGATCAGATTTGTTCAGAAAGAGGGACCAGGCACAACAGGGAATGGCAACATTTCAGTATGATGATGTAAGTCCTCAAAACATCACAGAACATAATATACTGAAGAAAAACTGTGTTACTTAGGGCAAGAGAAAGTATTTTTTCAAAATAATTTCTGTACAATGCAGTGTGTAAATCAACATGTGACGGTTCAAATAAAACAAAAGACAAAATAGTTATTTTTAAATAATCATCATTGGGTCAATCAGTCATTGGACAAAGGCTACTAGTGAACCTCAGCTGCAGTGGTAACTCACTGGATTAAAGAGCACAGAAAAAGTATTTTGATGTGATATTATAATCATGGTAAAGTTGCATACTAATAATATGCTGTTGGTAAGAATAAAACATTGCAAGACTCAAATTTATACATTACTCACCAGCTCCACTTAATTGTTTTTGTGGTCCCTAAACATACCACTAAAACCACTTAAAATCCATGCATGTTTTAAAATCAGCTGATGTGCAAAATTAGGTGTGCAAATGGATTGTAGGTTGCTGGTGGGAGTTTGAGGGACAAAGCATTTCACGAAAGAATGTGGTCAGGTGTTTGCTGTGGAAAAATGAACACAGACCATAATCCACAGATACCACTGTTGTACACAGTGTGAAGCAAAAAAAAAAAAAGTGCACTCATTATTGAGGAACGTACAGAACCAATAAAAAAATGTGCAATTTGTCAGAGATCAAATAGGTAAGATAATATGTAAGGTAAATACGCGAGGAATCGTTTAAAACATATACTGTTGTTCCAGATATCAAGGTGAATGTATGGTTTTCAAATGCAGTTATAATGCAAGCCTCTAATATGTGAATTACAAAATTATAGTGTTTATAGTGTAGTATTTCAATTCATCCATACTCACCCAGCTCCAGTGAATCGTTTAGGTGGTCCTTAAACAAGTAAATGTTTAAAATGTTTGCATTTAAAGTTCTTGCTGGTATAGATTATTTTAATTTCTCTTTTGTGTCTCTTTTCACAGTTCATCCAGTGCACCATGAGCATCTGAGAGAAGCATCTGGGTTCATGCAACTTGCTTTTTTAAACAATTTACTTACATGTGCTTTCATGCCATAATTTGAAAAGATTGTAGTACTTATACAATATAAAACATTCATTTAAACAATGTTGTTTGCATTATGCACCATTATTCATATGACTTATAAGCAATTCCTCTACACCAATGACATTTACAGACTATCCACTCAAAAGCAACAAATATCCTCTATATATCAAGTCAGTGTATCAAAGCAGCTATACAGAAATTCATGATATTAATGTTTATAATATCCTAATGCCTTACAGTCACATTTAGCAGATTAGAGACACAGTATATTACAGTATAGCATCAAAATCAGCATCCCACCTCTGGAATCTTGTCAGCGCATTTGTATACCCCTAATGCATTTGTTTTAAATTTGCACGATCAGAATACTTTGTCAATGTGAGGAGGGCTAAACATCAGATCCATGTGTGAGTCCTGTTAACTGGAAGTAAAATGTTATATTATGTATCACCAAAGAATTAATGACACTTGTGTCTGCTCTACTTCTGTGCATTGGCTGTTTGAAATGTTTGTGAGATATATATGAGCATATTTTTATTTACATTGACTTAATTATTTTTAAATAACACACCATTTAAGACGTTCCCTATTTGACTTAATAAATGACAACAGAATACTTATTTTTCAGCATCTTGTGTAACAAGTTCTTTACTGAGTGGCGAAGATATGAATGTGTGAGTTTTTTATTTTTATTTTTTATTTTTCCTGTGTATTACAATTGGTTGTGTACATTTACTGAATGCACTTTTACAGAATTGTTCACATAATTGTCTTTGAAGGGTTCAACCGTAATTTTATGAAGCTATAAGAATACTTTTTGTGTGCAAAGAAAACAAAAATAACGACTTTATTCAACAATTTCTTCACTTCTGTGTCAGTCATGAGAGTACCACGACAAATGCGTGCGGTGCTGCTGATGCAAGAGCTGGCATAGATATGCATAGGTAGATGCCACATTTGAATGTGCCATCTTGGAATGGTGAATGTGTGCTCATTCACAATAAAAATGAGTTTCACAACATTGATTAGCCTCTGGATGTAAAAATTGAAATTCCTAAAGCAATTGGATAAACTATAACAGGTAGGAATGTTTTGGTTTGTGTTTTTAAAATGTATTAACTTAACATTACTGTAACGCCACAGCCCTTGCCCATGTACTGACTGTTACCGCTCCCTCTGCTTCTTCTTTGGTGACTTCCTGTTTGGCAGCCATTTTACTTATTTCCTTGTTATTCTGAAAAAAATACAATATAATGCAGTATGTTAATTAAAAGGGCCAGCCTGAATGATATGCTGTTTTTAAGCCACATGACATTTGAATGTTCCTCCAAACACTTTTTTTCCACTGTCACCCCAACATGAAGGACACCTGTTGAAGTGCTCCAGAAATTGCTCTGTAAACCTTTCTGAATGTCTCTTCTCAAGAGAGATTGCATAATCTTTGGTTAGTAAAATACATACTTTTATTCAGAAATCAATATTATCTAACATAGTTTTTCTGTAAAATTAGAAAATATCAATGTTGCCATATGGCAACACTGTACCACAGTGGAAGTAATGTATTTCCCCATTGGGATTTTTTTATAGATAGTAACATCAATAATTTGATTGTAATTATTTATTTATTTGAAATGTTTATTGTAATATATGTGTATTTATGTATAAATAAGGAAATTATTTAGTCTTTGCAAAAAATGAATACAACAATATTTTACGGAAAGGGCAATAGGAAGAGTGCCGAATTGCCTCTTCTATGTGATGACAATGAGGATGAGCTAGCCTTCAGTGGCTGTAATAATGAGTGTGTTTGTGCATGTGTTTATGTGTTTGTATGTGTGTTTGGCAGATTTTGATGGAAATTAAGACTGGATGCATCAATTTCTAAAAGAAATGTGCATTTGAATTGAAAAGTAAATCATAATTTAGAAAAAGTAATTTTGGGCCATTTTCCATTGTGGTACATTGTTGCCATATGGCAACGTTTTCCTAAATACCGGCCCAAAATTTTTTTTCACAATTTTCACTATTTTTTTTATTTGTATAATTGAAGCTATTTCATGTAATAAAAACTTTTGTGAAAAAATATTAATGGTTAGAACATAATGCGTACCATAGAGGGTTAAGGAGAGCCATGCCAAACAGGACTATGCAAAGTGTTGTTTTGCCTGTGTGGACTCTACCAAGCATTTTCCCTGTTTCTTTGCCTTGTTTTGTTGTTTTCCATTGCCTTGTTTCTGTTAAGTTCCATAGCCTTGTTTCATTTGCTACTTTGGACTGCTCTCTGATATTTTGACCATTTTGCCTGTTTTTTTGATTATGCTTTTGTCTTGCCCTGGACATCACTGTTTGTTTGGTAATCGACCCTGCCTGTCTGACTACAATCTGTACAATAAAGCTCACATTTGGATCTATCCATTCCGACAACTGAGTCCCGTTACAGAATACTTTGCCAACCACAGATCTAGCAGCTTTTTGAACACAGTTCAACCATGGACCCAGCATCACGCCTCGTTTGACTCCGTCAAGGTAACTGGCCTATTGAGGAATATGTCATGGACTTTTGTGAACTATGTCACTTGGTGGACTTTAAGGGAAGTTTCGTAAAGGACATTTTTTACCTTGGATTGAGTAAGGACATTTCAAGTAGGATGCCAGGTGATCACCCTGACTGGTCTCTGGTACATTACATTGACTTTGCGTTGCTTCTGAGCAGCTCTGCATTTACTGTGGGGATTGCTGATGAGAAACCCTGCCATCCCCCAGTATCTGCCACAGCAAAGTGTTTACATGTCATGTCCAGTATTGTTAACATCATGCCAGAGCCCTCTCGCATCACGCCTACCAAACCAAAGCCTGCTCAGGTCATGCCTGCCGCTCCAGAGCCTGTACTCGTCACGGCTGCCAAGCCCCAGCCTGCACTCGTCACGGCCGCCCTTCCAGAGTCTGCACCTGTCATGGCTGCCTCCCCAGAGCCAGCTCACAAGATGGCTGCTCTCCCAGAGCCAGCTCACAAGATGGCTGCCGTCCCTAAGCCTGCTCACAAGATGGCTGCCGTCCCCAAGTCCGTTCAAAAGATGGCTGCCATCCCTAAGCCAGTTCACAAGATGGCCACCCCATCTGAGTCCCCGGCCAAGATGGCCGCCATGCCTGAGCCTCGTCATGCCAAGGTCATCCTCCCTGAATCTCATCCCGACATGGCTGCCATACACAAAGCAAGTCAAGTGATGGCTGATTCTCTGGTGTCAAGTCAAGTCAGAGCTGCACTTTCAGTGCCAAGCCAAGTTACAGCTGTTGTTCCTGAGTCAAGTCAAGTTACAGCTGTGTTTTCTGTGTTAAGTCAAGCCACAGCTGATCTTCACGAGCCAAGTCGAGTTACTGCTGTTGTTCCCAAGCCAAGTCAAGCTACAGCTGATCTTCCTGAGTCAAGTCAAGTGACAGTTGACCTGCGTGAGTCAGGTCAACCTACAGCTGATCTTCCTGAGTCAACTCAAGAAACAGCTGTTCATCTAGAGCCTCATAACGTCTCAGCTGACCTCCCAGAGGCTTGTCACGTCTCAATTGACCTCCCAGAGCCTTGTAATGTCTCATCTCATCTCGTCTCGTCGCATCTGCCAGAGCCTCACCAGGTCTCGTCTCATCTCCCAGAGCCCACACTCCCAAGCCATGCAGTGCTCACGCTCCCAAACTACATGCTCACAGCCTCCACACCCTCAAGCCCAGCGGACATCCCACTGTCTACTGTGCTGCCTGTAATGCCGGTCGCCATTTTAAGCGTGTGGACTCCAGAGGCCTTGTCTGTCCACGAGTCTGCTCCAGAGGCCTCATCTGACCACAAGTCTGCTCCAGAGGCCTCTCCTGTCCACAAATTCGCGCCAGTGCCTCCAGAGATGGCAGCTCCTGCTGCAGAACCTCCTGAGGAGGCGGCGTTCATCCATTAACTAACTGCCTAGTCTGACCACGAGTCTGCGCCAGTGCCCCTGGAGGTGGCAGCTTTGGCTGCAGAACCTCCTAAGGGGGCGGTGTCCACCTACGAACTCTCTGCCCATCATGTCATGGCCAAGGAGGCCAATCATGAACTCTTGACCTGTCCTGTTCTGGCCAAGAAGGCCAGTCCCATACTCTCTACCTGTCCAGCCACGTTCAAAGGGGCTACCCCTGAACTCTCTGCTCTGCCGTGGGGATTCCTGCTCTCCTCTGCTCTGCTGTGGTGGTCGTCTGCTTCACTATGGAAATCTTCGGACTCATCTGTTCCATTGTGAGGATCTTTGCTCCTGTCTGCTCTGCTGTACTGGTCGTCAGCTCCACCCTGGCTCCTTGCTCTGCCTGCCCTGCCCTGGCTCCCTGCTCTGCCTGCCCCGCCATGGCTCCAGGGTCCTCAGGATCTAACATGGTGGACTTCTCCTCCAGTGTCTCACTGTCTGCCACTGCTCCTGCTGTTTTGACTATGTCTTTGTTTAATAAAGCTTTGCATACAGATCCGCCCACTTCTCATCTCTGTCGCTCTGTTACAGAAGCACAAGTTTTTCGCCATACCCTAACTGTATTGACCCAGATTACACAGACTACACATGTGCATCATAAAGACGAGACAAGACGAGCATTTGAGGTTAAAAAGTATATAAATTGTCAATTTTTTTTAGAAAATGGCCGATCGTTTCGCTAGGTAAGACCTTTCTTCCTCAGCTGGGATCGTTTAGAGCAGGGGTGGCGAATATCGGTCCTGGAGAGCCGCAGCCCTGCATAGTTTTGCTTCAACCCTAATCAAACGCACCTGAACAAGCTAATCAAGGTCTGAAGGATTACTAGAAAGCTACAGGCAGGTGAGTTTTAATTAGGGTTGGAGCTGAACTCTGCGGGGCTGCAGCTCTCCAGGACCGGAGTTCGCCACCCCTGGTTTAGAGCCATTTGAAGCTGCATTTAAACTGGATTTTGGAAGTTCAAACTTTGGGGTACCATTGAAGTCCACTATATGGAGAACATTCCTGAAATGTTTTCCTCAAGAAACATAATTTCTTATCGACTGAAGAAAGAAAGACATGAACATCTTGGATGACAAGGGGTGAGTAAATTATCTGTACATTTTGGTTCTATAAGTGAATTTCTCCTTTAAGTCTATAATAGATATAGATATTCGTACATGCCTATAGTGTTGCAGACATACTTGCTTTTGAGCGTTCACGGACCTGGTTTGACGATTCCAGTATGGTGGACAGCTTACGTATAGTAACCCATAGAATCAAATGCTAATAGGGCATATAGCTATACATATTTATGGGAACTGGCGATCTGGTGTAGAATGTCCATCTCTCTTAGTTCATTGTCTGTATATTCTGTTTCAAATAAGTAACGCATGCGTTGTGATTCTCTTGTGAACTGTGGCAGAGCTTGTTTTCCTTGCACACAAAAAGTATACTTTTTATTCTCGTAGCTTCATAAAATTAAGATTGAACTACTGATGTCTTGTGGACTTTTAACAATGTCCTTACCTTTCTGGGCCTTGAACGTGTCAGTTGCGTTGCTGCCTATGCAGGGTCAGAAAACTCTCGGATTTCATGAAAAATATTTAAATAATTTATTAATAAATTATATCTTAATTTGCATTCTGAAGATGAATGAAGGTTTTATGGTTTTGGAATGGCATGTGGGTGATTAATTAATCATTTTTGGGTGAACTAAACCTTTAACAGATATAGGGCTGGTTTCACAGACAGGGCTTAGACTAAGCCAGGATTAGGCCATAGTTCAATTAGGACATTAAAGTAATTTTTATAAACATGCCTTAGAAGAACTTTACTTGTGTGCATCTTGAGACAAAACAAGGGCACTGACATATTTTAAGATCAGTCAGTGCAAATTTCTTTCAGTTGAAACAGCTCAGACTTGCATTTTAGTCTGGGACTAGGCTTAAATCTTTGCAGACTAGTTATTCTGTTACCAGACAAAGCTGATATTTTCTGACAGGTTCTGGCATCCGTTGATGAATCTGATATTTCTGTTGTGGAGGCATGATCTAACACCAACAAACAGTTTGACACAGCAGTTAGTCTCAGTTCCAAAATGCAAAACAACTGTGCATATTCATGCATGTCTCAAAATCAATTGATTGTATCAAGAAGGTGTGCTTTACGGTTCATGGTTTGTGGTTTGCTAGTGGGATTTTGAAGAATGAAACTTTTCAAGAAAAGGATGCGGTCAGTGTATGCAGTGGAAAAAATGATTGACACTTTAGTCACCACTTTTGTACACACTTTTAGGCACTGCTGGCGTACACTCATTATTGAGAATTGTGTATAATCACTTAATCACTTCATTTGCAGATCAAGGTGAGATTGCAAATTAGTTTAAAAAAAAGAAGAAAAAAAAGCATAATTTAAAACTTGTTATCCAGATGTTAAGTTTAATTTATGGTATTCAAATTCAGTTATAATACAAGCCTCTAATACGCAAGTTCTAATTGAGATATTTTAGTGTTTAAACATGTTTTAATCCCATCATCCAACATCTCTAAAGCTTGAAACATTCCCTTGTAAAATGAATGCAGTTTTCAATGTTTTGTTTCTTAAATGATTGCAGTGAAGAAAGTGTCCAGGCCCTGAGGCACCAAAACAGCACAAAACTATGATGCTTCCACTATGCTTCACAGATGGGAAGAGGTTTAGGTGTTGGTGTGCAGTGGTCTTTTCTCACTAAAGAAGTTTGACGTTTTGTGCACTTGAATGCCCACAAAACATTTTCTCAGAGAGATCTTTGAAATCCAGGTGGTTGTGGGTAAACAAAACCACAGCAGTGGTTTCCTTTCATGCACCCCATTCTTGTTAAGTGACCCTCTGCCAGTAAGCACGTACAAAAAATTGTAGTTTGTAAAGTTTTCTGGTGGTTTTTTTTTTTGTTTGTTTGTTTTGTTTTGTTTTTCCCCATCAACAGGTGGGTTTTCTCACCTCTTTATGCAGAAAGACTGAAATAGTATACAATAATCCAATAAATACACAACAAAGTCCAATAAATACACACTACAATAATCTTTATGTACAATTAAGAAAAAAATATTTTTACTGTGTTGGCAGAGTAGCAACAGTCCAGAATTTTCTGTATTTGTAGACAGATTATTTTACCACGGATTCATGAACATGAATGCTTTTTCTGTCTTTCCCAGCTTTTTGCATCTCTGTAATGCATTTTAAGGTCATATGAAAGCTTTTAAGATCAATGCATGGTTCTTACTAACTAACCTTTACTGAAAAGAGCAGATATGTCAGTAACCAGGCTTCCCTATCTGTCGTACACTCCGAGTTGTGTCGAGTAGTGTACGACACTAGGGGTCGCCCTTGAGAGCCCAAACACCTCTGACAGTTTAGAAAAGGCCAATGAAAATTGGGTGTGCAGATTTGCATAGCTGGCCACGCCCCGGAATCCGGGTATAAATAGGGCAGCGTGTGCATCTGCTCACTCGTTCTGTTCTTCGGAGCCGAATGCAGCGTCTCTGTGTGAGAAGCGGCAACATTCACCTCTCTCGTCGGCGATCTTCAGGAGAAGATTTTCCTCTATTGAGCAAATTTTCTCTAAAAGAGCTCCATGGGCGGATTGTGTGTTTCACTATGCCTTTCCGTCCGTGTCCAACTGGTTGCGGATTCTACCTTTCCCCTAACGATCGGCACGATCGCTGTGTTCAGTGCTTGGGGCGTGAGCATGCTGAAGCAGCGTTCGCTGAGGCAGGTTGTCAGAACTGCGATGACATGCCCTTGGGCACGCTCCGCTCACGAGCCGCGTTCTTTTCGAAGAAGCCGCGGCGCCATTCAACTGCTTCCCGCTCCGGTCCTTCTACTTCCGGGTACGAGGCCGCAGCGATGTGCGTTGAAGAAGAGCGGCAGGATTTGAACGACGCTTTGCCGGGTACGTCCTCGCAAACCGTTCACCCTGTGTGTCCACCGATGGAGTCTCAGGACGATTTTGAAAGCTCGTCTCAGTATGGGCTGGATCTTTTGTTCGGGGCTCCTGCTGAGGAAAAGGCAGGGTCTGTAGCATCGGAGGGAGAGCCGTCAGAGGCTGACGTCATGGCTGAACTTACCGCTCCGGCGGGAGAGTCTCAGTCTGTGGCGGATGCCGAAATGGCCGCCGCACTAAAACGGGCAGCCAAGGAGATTGGGGTTGTGTGGGTTCCCCCACCCAGCCCTGAGCCTTCAAGGCTGGATGACTGGTTCCTGGGCAGTGGACGTGACTCGAGGCCACGTTCCTCCCCGGTCCCGTTTTTCCCGGAAGTGCATGAGGAGTTAACGAAGTCGTGGAAAGCCCCTCTGTCGGCTCGTTCACGGCACGTTATCTCCCCGTCCCTCACCACCCTCGATGGCGGTCCAGCGAGGGGGTATACGGAGGTCCCCCAGGTGGAGAGAGCGATTGCGATGCACTTGTGCCCGCAAAACGCCGCCTCCTGGAGGGGCCGCCCGAGACTCCCGTCCAGGGCTTGTAAGTTTTCGTCTGCGCTTGTAGCGAAGGCTTATGTGGCCTCTGGGCAAGCTGCGTCCGCCTTACACGCTATGGCGATTTTGCAGGTCTATCAGGCTAAGGTTCTCAAAGACCTGCACGAGGGTGTTCCTGACCCAGAGCTGTTACACGAGCTGCGCTCTGCGACCGACTATGCTCTTCGGGCTACGAAGGTTACGGCGCAGGCTCTGGGGAGGGCGATGTCCACTATGGTGGTCCAGGAGCGCCACCTATGGCTAAACCTGGCCGAGATGCGAGACGCCGAGAAAGCTCGCTTTCTTGACGCTCCCATTTCCCAGTCTGGTCTCTTCGGCGAAACCGTGGAAGAATTTGCCCAGCAGTTCTCCACGGTGAAGCAGCAGACGGAGGCCATTAAACACATCCTGCCTCGGCGTGCAGCGAGCGCTGGCCCAGCTCAGCCGACGCAGCAACCTCCGCCTGTCCCCCGCCGAGGAAGACCCCCTACGAGGACGGCTCAGGCCCCGCAACCTGCCGGTCCTGCAGCCAGACCCGCCCAACGGTCCAGCACTCGTAGGAAGGTGGCACCGCCAGCCCGTCCTCAGGCCACTAAGAACCCACGTCAGGCTTCGAAGCGTTCCTGAGACGGGCAGCCCAGGGAAGGAGGATCATCTGACCTGTCCGGATCCACACTCGACGAGGGGACGAGCGCTGGATTCGGCTTCTACCCGGCTGTCTGCCACACGGCGGACGGCCACCACATGGTCAATGAAAGAGCAATTTCCTTCTCTGGGCACAATATACAGCACCTCCGACCCTCTACTCGACGGTCGGATGCTGTTTCCATTATCAGAAACATACGGTCGCACAACACCTGTGCCCCCGTATGCTCTGAAACAACAAGCTCGTTCAGACGATCTCCCCTCTCGGGCGGATCATCTGCACAGCTCTCACGGATCGGACTCCCTGGGCAGAGCAGCCAGTGTGGTTCGGGGCTTCTCACCTCCGGCCACACACTGTTTTCCCAGCGACGGTACCCCCACCCTTGGTACACCGAATGTAACTCCTCTGAGACCCTTAGCGGAGAACTTTTCGGATTGGTTAAATCTCCCCAATCCTTCCCGCTGGCTCCTCAGGACCATTCGGCTCGGCTATGCCATCCAGTTTGCACGGCGTCCACCCAAGTTCCGTGGTGTTCTCACTACGTCGGTTCAGGGCCCCAACACCGCGGTTCTTCGGGCGGAAATCGCAGTCCTTCTGGCGAAGGACGCGATAGAAACTGTCCCCTCAGCCGAAATGAAGAAAGGGTTCTACAGCCCCTACTTCATTGTACCCAAGAAGGGTGGCGGTCTCAGACCAATCTTGGATCTGAGGGTCTTGAATCGGGCCCTGCTCAAGCTCCCGTTCAAGATGTTAACCCTCAAGCACATTCTCACGTGTGTCAGAGTTCAAGATTGGTTTGTGGCCATAGACCTGAAGGACGCGTACTTTCATGTCTCAATCCTCCCAAGACACAGGCCGTTCTTGCGGTTTGCCTTCGAGGGACGGGCATATCAGTACAAGGTTCTCCCCTCTGGCCTCTCCCTGTCGCCCCGGGTCTTTACGAAGGTAGCGGAGGCCGCCCTTTCCCCCCTCAGGGAAAGGGGCATACGCATTCTCAATTATCTCGACGACTGCCTGATCCTAGCTCACTTGTGGGATTTGGTTTGCGCACACAGGGACATGGTTCTCAACCATTTGGCTCAGTTGGGGCTACGGGTCAACTGGGAAAAGAGCAAACTCTCCCCGGCACAGAGGATCTCTTTTCTCGGTGTAGAGCTGGACTCGGTCAGTATGTCTGCGCGTCTCTCCCCGGAGCGTGCACAGTCAGTTCTGAGGTGTGTGGCAACACTCAGATACGGGTCAGTCCAACTGGTTTCGCTCGGAGGCGAGTGGAGACTCCACCCCCAGTCGGTCCAACTGATTTGGGATCGATTCGGCCAGGCACAGGTAGACCTCTTTGCCTCACCGGAATCCACCCACTGCCAGCTATGGTACGGTCTATCCGAGGCCCCCCTCGGTATAGACGCACTGGCACACAGTTGGCCGAGGGGCCGGCTCAAGTATGCATTTCCCCCAGTGAGCCTCATCGCACAAACCTTGTGCAAAGTCAGGGAGGACAAGGAACAGATTCTTTTGGTGGCCCCCTTCTGGCCCAACAGAACCTGGTTCTCGGACCTGGTGCTCCTGGCATCAGCCCCTCCCTGGCGCATTCCTCTGAGGAAGGACCTCCTTTCTCAGGGGAAGGGCACAATTTGGCACCCGCGCCCCGATCTTTGGAACCTCCACCTTTGGTCCCTGGACGCGACCAGGAGGACTTCAGAGACCTTTCACCTTCAGTGGTAAACACACTTCTACAGGCAAGAGCCCCCTCTACCAGACGGCTGTATGACCTAAAATGGCGCATCTTTGTGAACTGGTGTTCTTCTCACGGGAAGGACCCACGGAATTGTGGCATCAAATCGGTGTTATCCTTCCTTCAAGAAGGCCTGGACAGGCACCTGTCTGCCTCAACACTCAAGGTTCATGTCGCAGCTATATCAGCTAACCATGACTTGGTGGGGGGCAGATCGGTGGGGAAACACCATTTGATAATCAGGTTTCTTAGAGGAGCCCGGAGGCTGAACCCTCCTCGGTCGCATCTCATCCCCTCTTGGGATCTTGCTGTGGTTCTCCAAGGTCTACAGCAAGATCCTTTCGAGCCCCTTCAGTCAGTCGAACTTGATGCTCTCTCCTTCAAGACGGCTCTTTTGACTGCGCTCACTTCCATCAAAAGAGTGGGAGACCTCCAAGCCCTCTCCGTGAACAGTTCGTGCCTGGAATTCGGACCAGCGGATTCTCACGTTGTCTTGAGACCCCGGCCTGGATATGTGCCCAAGGTCCCCACCACTCCTTTCAGAGATCAGGTAGTGACCTTGCAAGCTCTCTCTTCCCAGGAAGATGACCCCAACCTGACCTTGTTATGCACAGTCCGTGCCCTGCGCATCTACATGGAACGAACGCAGCCCTTCAGACGTTCGGAACAGCTCTTTGTTTGTTACGGAGGACAGCAGAAGGGGAAAGCTGTCTCCAAACAGAGGATCTCCCATTGGCTGGTAAACGCGATCCGTATGGCCTACCTGGCCAGAGGCCTACCCTGCCCTCTGGAGGTAAGAGCTCACTCAACCAGGGGCATCGCTGCCTCAGCAGCCCTGGCGAATGGGGCCTCATTAACAGACATCTGTAGAGCTGCGGGTTGGGCTACACCTAACACATTTGCCAGATTTTATAATTTGCGCACAGAACCAGTGTCAGCTAGAGTCTTGATTGCCAACTTTTGACTCGGCACACTGGCTGGTGTAGAGCTGCATAAAGCGCTTCCCCTAATGGTGATTACGCTTCTGAGTTTCAGTAGGTTTCCTGATGCGAACCCTGGACACCATCTCCATCTTTGGCACTTCTGCACATGGCGGAGTTTAGCGGAGAAACTCGCTGTGGAATCCCTTCACAAGGTATGAATACCCTTATTTTGATTGGATTGTGCCCCATATGTAGTGGCCCCTTTTGTGGCCCCATATGTGTATTTCCACCTATAACTCTTGTGGTGCGGTGTTTTCCCCTGAAAACAGGTTCTCTAGGATCTGAGTCTGGCTGTCTTCCCGGGTGTGAGACCCACCTCAGGTCCCATGTCTAACTATGTCACTCTAACCCCCCCTGTCGGGCAGGTCGTGAACTCCGTAATGTCTTTCCTTCGGGAGCAGGCATTTTTTCCCAACGATCTCAAGACACTCAGCCACCCATGAGGGAGGCCCGGCTGCAGGACCCCGCTGTACAGGTCAGTCCTTGGACGTTGGATGGTCACAGAGGAGGTGAGCTGCACTTACGTTAACACGTTGCCCTGTTACTTCTGCACTTGTTTCTCGTGACGTGGCCAGACATGTGGCGTGTTTTTACGGGGACCCCTAGTGTCGTACACTACTCGACACAACTCGGAGTGTACGACAGATAGGGAACGTCTCGGTTACGTATGGTAACCCTCGTTCCCTGATGGAGGGAATGGAGACGTTGTGTCTCCCATGCCACATCCCTGGTCCACCTCTGAGTGAGCTGAGACACTCGGCTCCTCAGAATCAGAACGAGTGAGCAGATGCACACACTGCCCTATTTATACCCGGATTCCAGGGCGTGGCCAGCTATGCAAATCTGCACACCCAATTTTCATTGGCCTTTTCTAAACTGTCAGAGGTGTTTGGGCTCTCAAGGGCGACCCCTAGTGTCGTACACTACTCGACACAACGTCTCCGTTCCCTCCATCAGGGAACGAGGGTTACCATACGTAACCGAGACGTTTGTGTGCTTTAATTTACAAAGCAGGGTACCTACATATGCTTATCAACCTATAATTGCTTAATTGACTCTTAGATTTTGGAGATGTCCACTTAGCTGTTTTCTTTCATTACTATTGTTTGGTTTTATTGTGTGCGCCACACTCAACATGGACCAGAGAAAGCAAATGAGCGAGTTGTGTGTGAGATCAGAAAGAAAATCATAGACAAGCATGTCGAAAGGTAAAGGCTATAAGAATATTTCCAAGCAGTTTGATGTTCCTGAGACTATAGTTGCAAATAATCTTCCCAGATGTCCTTTCCCACAAGAGGAAAATCGACCCCAGATTGAACAGAAAGATAATGCAAATGGTAGACAGAGAGCCAAGGAAAACATCTCAGGGTACATATGTAACCATGGTTCCCTGAGAAGGGAATGAGACACTGCATCCAGGTATACATCTAAACACAACAATAAGATTAGCCCGGCGACAGCCTATGATGTCACTACTGGCACGACCGCAGTATAAAAGGGTGCCAAGAGAACACGTCATCCGCTTTTTCGTCTGAAGCTTGTGTCTGAAGCATGGCGAAAAGAGAGGATGCAGTGTCTTGTTCCCTTTGCGCACTTACCAAGATTGGGATTTTTGCTCAGCGTGTGGACTCAGCTCAGCCCTCAGGGATGAGAGGGGAACTCAAACGCTCAGTTGGCAGCGGGATGCTCACAGGTGACCCTCTAGAGCAAGGGGAGCACTGCTAAGCTCAGAGATGAGAGAGGAACTCATACACTCGTGACAGGAGCGGCGTGCTTATAGGTAACCCTCTAAAGTAAGGGGAGCAACGCCATGCTCACCCATAAGGGCAGCCTAGCAGGGAGGCAAGATGGCCTGACAACCTGGTATGGCTGCCTCACAGAGCTCAGGGAGTGGTGGGCTTGACTCTCAGAAGTGAGAAGAGAACTCAGCTCAACCAGAAAGAGTGGTCTATAGCCAAGGGGTAGAGTTCTTAGCTATCAGGTAGAGAGAACTCACATGCTCTGCTTTGGAGCGGCAAGCTCATAAATGATCCTCCCACAGTAAGGGGAGCACTGCCACGCTCAGAGAAGCAGGTTGACCACAAATGAGCACTAGGAATGGGATTCAGCTTCAAAGGGAATCACACGTTCCATCCGGGAGCAGCAGGCTCCAACTATAAAGGCAACTGACCAAGGAGGCAAAAGAAATGGGCCTGACAACTTGGTATAGCTGTACATGAAGTTCTCGGGAGCAATGCTCTCAGCTCTCAGGCTGAGGCAAGCTCTTATAACTCATACTGGGAGCAGCAGGCTCATAGCTAACCCTTGCAGTAAGTGAAGCACTGCTTAGCTCGACCATAAGGCAGTGTTAGACTAGAAGAGGCAGTCTAACAGGGTGCCGATGAGAGACTTGTCAACTGTACACAGCTCTCTGATTCAGTAGAGAGAGTGTGGTTCCTGTTTAGCCAAGCTTGAAAGAGCCTGTAGGGAACACTGGGACCCAATAATCCACTCATGCACAGAACTACTGTTCCTCAGACCAAGTACACTTAACAAGGGCCTTCATGGAGAAGGAAATACATCTCACTCATACCTCAGGAAAGCAGTGTACTCACACCCACTTCACAGAGGGGCGATCCACTGTTTCAACCATAAGGGGAGTGTGATAGGGAAAACCAAGTGGGCATAAACAACCTATCAAAACTACAGAGCAGAGTAATAGAGTGAGCCACTTGACGCCTCAGCGAGAAGAGTTCTAACTCAGAATGTGTGCAGAATGGTAGAGTGGATAACTCAAGTCTCAGGAACCCCCACAGGGCGAGACATGAGTAACATGTCCTGGCCAGGGCAGCTTCTCGAAGCAGTCACCCAGCCAAGACATCAGGGAGCATGTCACAAAGCATTCATAGGTGAGGAACATCAGCTCATCTAGAGAACATCTAGAGACACAAGAAAACCTGATTGGCGGAGGTGTTGACTACCACCCTCAAGAGGTCGCCACAGTGAGGGGTTCTGACTTTGAACAGAGGAAGTGCACAGAGACCTTACCAACCTTATCTTAAGTCAGTGGTACAGAATGGGACCCAATGCCATTTATGCACATGGTAGAGCTCCTCAGAGCGAGTACCCAATAATAGACCTTCAGAAGAAGGGAGTACATCGCGCTCATACCTCAGGGAGAAACAGTGTACTCAAAACCACTCCTAAGAGGGAAGACACTGATTTAACCATAAGGGCAGTGTGACAGGGAAGCCCACAGTGGGCCTGACAACCTGTCAAAAACTGCAGAGTGGAATTTAGGGAGTGGAGTTTCTCAAAACTCCAGCTCAGTACATGTGCAGAATGGACATGAGGTAGCTTAAGCTACAAGGGGCCCCTCAGGACGAGACATGAATTAGCTAATCTCATAAGCACACTGGCTACGATGGCTTCTCAAAGCTAAAGCATCCAGCAGGCCATCAGGAAGCAGGGCATGGAATATTTTTCAAGTACTGCCCTGCTCAGCCTGAAAGCTACCCCCTCAAGGAGACCCGGAGGGCCTCGGAGATTGTAGCCTAATAGTAGGAGGCCTAGTAGGAGGCCATACAACCCAAGAGGTTTCCAGAATGGGGGAAGGTCCAACACACAGGACTTATAACCCCCGACCCTCAGACAGAGGAAGCTCAAAGAGAGCCATACAACCCTGCATGATAGTAAAGCAGAAAAAGGGCTCTCGGAGTGCAGTATAATGTGGTTATCTGATAAGGACATGATATAAATCATATGTCCAACAACTGAAGATAAATATCTACATTATACAGTTCCTTACTTTTAAGGATTTCTAAAAAGCAGGAAATTACTGATAGGGAAAATATTTCCCATCAGGTCTTTTCCATGCTTAGCCCATCAAGCGTGAGCTGCCGGCAATGGGCAGAGAATTCTCAATGCAGTCGCAATGCGCAGCATGCATTCAACTCCCGCGGGAGCTAAACAAAAGCTTTGTTCATGTGCTAGATTAACTCGGAAATCAAGCGAGAACAGAAACCGCTGCCGTGAATGCGTCGCTATTCCTGCTAAAGGTGAATGCACTCATGCAAATGCTAACTACAAACTCGGGTAAATGGTGAAGTACTCACCTTCCCTATCAGTAGTCCCGCGAATGCATCACAATGAGGATAACCCGTTTGCCTCATGAATCGAGCATGTAATAAGCGCATTCAACTCCCTCTTGCTCTTCACCACAAACACAATTCGAGAGCCGTGTGAAACTGCGGGTATTAGAGCAAAGCCTCCGGTGAGAGAACATGCACTCCTTAGTCATGCTTAGCTTTCTGCTAACATAAACAAACGACATTGAAGATGAAGAAGAGGATGACGTGTTCTCTCGGGCGCCATTTTATACTGTGGCAGCGCTAATAGTGACATCATAGGCTCTTGCTGGTCAATGTTATTGTCGTGTTTAGATGTATGCTTCTGTTGCGATTTAGCTCAAAAGGGAAATGTATATAAATAATTACAATTAATTATGATTAATTACAATTATTTATATCAGCTGCCACTAGTAACTGTAGCAGAATTAATTTTCCATCAACTAATCTGTTCGTCCAGCGAACATTCAGTATAATTTTTATATCAAATATTTTCTTGGTCACAGGAAATAACTTTCTTAAAGTACTTTTGCATTAGCATGTAGCTTGAATCGGAATCGTAAAGGGACATTAATTTGCAAGGCAGAATCAGAATCAAAACTCATGTAATTTGTGCACAAGAGTTTATTAACGGGACTAACACATAACTAATCTAAACAAACAAACATGAAATCATTCATACATGGGGGAAGGGTCAGTGAGAAGCAGTTAGAGAGACCAGAGAGTGTAGCTATGAAAAGAGTCAGTTAACCACCTGAGTGAAACCATCAGTGCTGTCTACAGCTTGTACTAAATCTCTATTTTGTTTAGTTAAATGTACGATACTTGCATTGCCTTGGTCGATGAACAAGTGTCCGAATGCAGTCTCGGGTGAAAGTCTCGATGGTTTGGAGCAGTGGTGGTTTTGGAATCGCAATCACGTTCTTCCGGGTCCGAAGAGTGATGAACTCCAAAGGTGTTCTGACTCGATGGTGGCTGGGAGTTTCTTCCCATGTGAAAATTGAAGAAGAACCAAGAGCTGAGAGGGACTCAGCTGAAGTCCTGTGGTCTTTGGGGAATGGAAAGACGAGGCTGCAAGGCCTGGCGCAGCTTAGAGTCCCGACGAGTTCTAGCTCATCCTCCACATCCTCTTAGGTTCTTAAAGAACTCATGTGAGACAAGTGAAGAAAGCTAAAAAACGCGGAAGAGAGAAATGTCTGTTCGAGGACATTTCATGAGGATGAATTCCAGGGTTGAGTGAAAGTGTCTAAAGTGGCTCCTTGTGGTCAGAGCCACAGCTCTAGATGTTGGGGCCTGTCAGGCCCACCGGGCACGCCCTGTGCCGGCTCAGGCTCCCCGTGGGTTCCTCCACACGCGCAGCAATCGGAAGAAGAGAGCGAAAAAGAGTGAAGAGAGGGAAGCGATCAATCGTTTGATGCCTTTAAGGTCCACGAACCAATGGTAACTTTCACCTTTGTAGGGAAAGTTTACGACTCTTTGTCTGTGGGCATGGTATTTTGCATATGTAATTTGATTGGGTACTAAGGTTTCTTAAAACACTAATATGTTACATAGGTATCAACATCTAATGTACACCATCTTTTAGATCATCAAAATTCAATTCAATTCAATTCAAATTTATTTGTATAGCGCTTTTCACGATACATATCGTTGCAAAGCAGCTTTACACCAAATTGACATTTTTACAATATATGTAGTAGTAGCTTGATGTACATATGGTAGAGATGTGTGGTAAAGATCAATTAATGACGTAATCAAACAGACAAAGAACACTATAAATTAGTAGCAGAATTCGGTAGTGCTGTATGTTTTCAGGGTTGGCATTTGAAAATACGAATTCAAAGAGACCAAACATGGCATAGGTGGGTTATACGACTAGTCATCTATCATAACGCATGCATAAAACAGTAGAAAGACAAATACAAATACAACAGACAAAATTAAAACACAATGCAGTAATACTGTACACAGTAACCTGGGCTATGTGTGATAGGAAGGTCAAAGAAAGGTTTGTCTGTGAATGAATAGGAAAGAGTCTATTTCTGTAGGCATTGTGTCTTTCCTATGGACAAATGTAGCATGGGCAAATGGGCATTCCTCTGGGAAATAAAACCTCTTATCAGATAGTCGTCCTGGCAACTGAGCCCTTTTGGGGTGTTAGTTGCTTTGGGGGTTGTCTCCAGAGCTCCAGCATGTAGCTGGCTTGTTGCGTTTAAATACTATTTGTTAAATGTAACAAATAACTGTATGTCTGATTGGTCCAGATGCTACACTTCAGACACCCGTCACGCTGAAGGCGTCCCCCATAGCAATCTCTAGAGGATGCAGTTCAAAGTTCCCTCGGATGGAAACTTCCAAAAAAGAGTTTCAACAGTGAGGTCCATGGTAGAAGATCCTTGGAGAACTGCACTGTTGAAAGAAAAACATAAAAAACTAGAATGCCCAGTGTCTTAGTCGCTTTGCACGGCTTCTCCAACAGGAATTTCCCATTTTTATTCTTCTTTGCTTTTTTACCCATATTTTGAATTATGCATTGCACTGCAAATAAAAATATTTTCCAGTTGAAAAATTCACAGCTGTAATATTATCACGTCAATTTTAGTGCTACTAAAATAAACCTGCACCTGTTTTTCCCTCTTTCCATGTGTTTCTTTCCCTCTGTGAGCTTACCTTGAAGCACATAATCTTGTTTTACTCTTGTTTTAAGTAAATAAAATGCCTAAAATATTTTTCCTGTGATTAGTAAAATGTCTAGAAAGATCATGCAGATATTAAGGTGTCAATGAGTTTTGAGCTTTTGTCAATGTTGTAATTTTACGACTGTCACAGTTTTAAAAGTCCCAAAGGCCAAGATGAGTCAGACAGTTCAAACATGAAGGTATGTGTTTATTATTTAATAAAATAATAAATACAGGGTAATCCAAGGCAGTGTGCACAATACACAAACAATAACTGACAATGAACTGTGGAAACAAAGGATCTGAAGTATACACTAATAACTAACTAAAAGACTAACAGTAGTGATGATCAAATGAATTACCAACAAAGACAACAGGAAATAAAACAAAACAAGCTAAAAGTCCATGACAATGAATTCTAAATAAACCAAAGACTGACAGTTCCCAACAACAACATTTGGTGAAATGGGTTGCGAAATGTGCCTGTGCACCTTGTGCATTACATGGATGAATTGTAGTTCTCACCTGTTCCGTGTGTGTGTTTGTGTGTGTGTGTGAAAGAGAGAGAGAGAGAGAGAGAGAGAGAGAGAGAGAGAGAGAGAGAAAGAAAGAGAAAGAGAAAGAGAACACATTAGAAACATACTATCTTTAATCATTCACAACTTTTAAAGATTGGGTTTCAATTTAAATTTAAACATTAATAAAGGATAAATATTGAAGAAATCATAAGTATTAAGAATTTTAAAGTATTTGTGTAACAATTTGAAACTATCTGTATTTTATATCTTACAAAATATAGCTAACCAGTGATGTATAGTTTATGAGTAAATGTAATTATTATTCTTGTATGTATATATTGTATATATTGTATAATGTATATATATAGTCTTTACTCCAATACATTTGCGATGAATAATGCAATTACTCATAACACCTAACTTTTTCTGCTTCAACAGATGTGATATTGCCACCTACAGGATATTGAAGGTACTAGCTCTTATGTGTTTTGCTTTTTACTCGCCCAAACTTGTCAGCATTAATGAGATGAGGACATGGCTGAGAACTTTCTGAAGGATATAGGTTTACTTATGTCCTTTCTGAGTACTTAAATGAGACTTAAGTTTTTGCAGACGTTTAAAGCCTTCTACACACTGCAGAATTTTAGCAATCCTATAAGATAATTGCTGATCACACTGTGCGACATGGATCTGATAAACTTGGGTACAGCATGCATGTAGACTGTACGATGATGACACCTATTGACTCGTAGGCTACGACGCACGTTACTATAGAAGAATAAAACATCATCAGCATATGCTAGTGGTAAACAAAAAGAGCATAATGAATCACACTTTGGCAGTTGTAGTTTTTATGTGTGCTGAAAAAAGTGGGAGCAGAAAAAGAGGTAGGAATAAGAGTTTGAGGTAAGCAGTTTAAAGTTTTAGCGCCATGTCACGTTGATTTCATGTGGCATTTTTAGTGGCTGGTCAGCAAATGTAGGTCGTGGTAGCAACACACCGTGCGATGATAAGGCTGAATTTCTGACACTGACAGAAAATTATCGTAGGCTATCTTCAGTCGCAAGACCGTGACAACGGCCATTGAACCCTTCTCACGAGGGCCGTGCACAGACATTTTGAGGGGCAAAGGCCCAAACCAAAAAAAAGGGGCACTAAGGGGGTGGGTGCTTGTTAATAAAAATTATCCAGTTGTTACAAAAATAAAATTAAAAGAGAAAACAGTACACTCTGTAATAATTTCAGACTTTATTTTAGATGTTTTAATAAGAGTGGGCTCTCCTTCACTCTCTGAGCCTCCTTCTGCCTCATCTTCAGTGGAAGTAGGGGAGAGTGGGGTAAACTGAGTCAGTGGGTAAGCTGACCCACCCCATGAATCTCGGCACCTGTACACTTTTACTGTGATTTGATTATGTATTTTGGAACAACCCATCATTTCTGCCAGACTGTGAAAAGGAGAAACACATGGGGGGACTGGAAGGCAACCATTTACTTTAAAAACTGTTTTTGGCTTATCAAAGTAAAATTTTAGCATAACAGATGGTTGATGGTTGTTACATCAAAGCAAATTTATCCAGGGCTAAAATATTCATGATACATATAGGTGATTTAGCAACATATAAAACCATGCAAATCATTTAGTTAAATATTAGCCTGAATTGGTGAGATTCAGCTATGGGGCAAAGTAAGCAAAATGCAGTCAGCATTTTTACTTACCCCACCATAAGGCACTGCAGTTAAGTAAATCTCTGAATTATAAACTGGTATTTAATATGATATTACTGGTTTAGTTTATCATATATACATATTATCTGTAACTGATCTGATAGGGACAGTGTACAAGTGCACCAAATCCTTCTCTGATAAGAACCAGAAAATGCTTTTCATCACATTATAATCAGATATATCTTTCCACCTGTAGTTGCGAATGGCCAACAAACCCTCTGTTTAGTTTGTTTTTAGGAAGGTGTTCAACACATTGTTTCAGAAATCCAAACAATTTACACTGCCTTAGGTGCATCCTTCTTGATCAGAGCCTGGACACCAACATTTTTGCTGCTCATGTTGCTGGCACCATCGTACCCCTGGCCTCTGCAATCACCAATCTCAATGTTGAGTTGACTCAGCACATCCTTAATTGTGGTTGCAATGTGGCTGCCTGTGATTCGTGGCAGAGAGCAAATATCCAGCAATTCCTCACTGATGTTTAGGCCTTGGTCCACAAACCTAACACACAATGGCATCAGCTCTACATTATGGGATGTCACCACCAGCCTTAACTGTATAGAGCTGTGCATTTTTGACCTCGTCCACAATCTGGGTCTGAATCATTCGCTTTACTATCACATCAATCATCTGATTTTGGGTTTGGGGTGAGAGGTAGTTGGCATTTCTGAGCTTTGGCTGTTCCATGTGCTGCTTCAGTTTCTCATCATGGTTTGCAAGTAGTCTCATCAGGGCCAAGAAATTTCCAGGATTGCCAGTCGAATGATGCTTCTCAGATGTACCTCTAAGTGCAATGCACTGGCGACCACAGTATGGTACACTCTCCGCTACAGACTTGAGTATGTGCCTGTTTTCTTTGATATTGGCTTCCTTCTTACTATCCATAAGGACTGAGATTTGGGTCTGAGGTTTTTCAACTGACTGGAGAAACAATTTAGCATTTTTAACTGCAGCTAAGTGATATGCTTTTGTTGAATGGCTGCCTATTACCATGCTTTTCTTGAGCCATTTTGTGAATGGAGCATTGACTAAAACTCCCATCTGCTTTCTCTCTTTGGCATTGACAAACAGGGCACAGCACACACAGAAGGCACCATCAAGCTTGGAAATGTACACCAACCACTACCCATATTTCTTCAGCCACCCATGCTTGAATGCCCTATTGCAGCCAGCAAGGAATTGTGTTGGAAAAATTAAGCATTTAAGGCTTGTTGTGGTTCCTGAGTAAATGGTATTTCTGATCATCAGACATCTTAAGCACACTCTTTAAGATTTCTTCTACCGATTTTGTGGCCTGAATGAAAAATCCTAGATCACTGAACATCTCCTCCGCCTGACCTTCCTTGAGCTGCTGCATACCACCTTGTCCTTCCCTGAACTGCTGTGAATCATCTGTAATACATTATAGTCACTGGTCAGTGATGTAGTGTGAACTGTTTCATTATCTGAAATATGCTTGTCTATTAACTAGAATGGATAACCAAAACGTCTCGACAAAAAACTTAAGTAAATTAATACAGGTTTGGGACAACATGTAAGTGAGTAAATGATTTTTGGGTGAACTATCCCGTTAATGACAAGCGGCAGCATGTTTGGTACTGTCGCTTTAAGAGCTGCACGCATCTAATATACAGGCACACATCCGTTTTTGTCCCACAATTGTTTACTTTCACTTTAGACATAAGCAATTGCTTATGCATTAAATATGCATTAATTCATGCTTAATTAATGCACAGATAATCACGAGTTAATGTATAATTAATTATGAACTAAACTATTTATTAATGATTATTACATCAGCAACTAATGAACATTCTATATGATTCATAGATTAAGTAATAAATAAATTGGTATTAGTTAAATGTGTCATAATGTATTAGTTCCCTAATAACATGTTATATTAACTAATGATGTAAATTCATATGTTAATTACCACAGTGGTCAAAGCTATGTACTTCAACTTCCAGTTGTCTGCTTTAATTAATAAATAGCTAATGATTTTCAAATGTATCGTTATGTTATGACTTTACTTGTTGAGGCACAGAACTATTAACTAATTGTTAAGTAATATACCATTGTGGTTATGGATTTAGAATTAGTTAGTCATGTGCCTCAGCAAGTAAAGTCATAACATAATGATATTTTTGCGATCATTATCTAATGATTAATTAAAGCAGACAACTGGAAGTTAAAATGTATGGCTTCAACCCATTGTGGTAATTAACACATTAATTTACACTATTAGTTAATAATAATAAGTTATTAAGGAATGTATGCATTATGACACATTTAACTAATTACAGTTTATTGAATACTTAATCTATGAATGTAGTAATTATTAATAAAGTGTTTAGTTTTTCATGAGTTATATATTAAATTATGACTATCTCTGCATTAGTTAAGCATATTTAATGCATATTTGTGTAGCCCTATTGTAAAGTGTTACCTAATTTGCTTATATCTGATCTTGTAAGATGTGCTCCCTTTATACAGAGTGCCTGTTATCGCGAAATTAAAAATGAAAGTGAATTGTCGCTCATGTCGAACGAAAATTATATTCAGTATTAGAATGATTGCGTGAGCAGGCGGTATTAGCCCGAAATTCAGCGGGAGCAGGATCTAGAAAACAGTCAGGCGCAGGCAAAAAGGCACACAATGAATGGAGACTGTAGGAAGCAAAAGCCGAATCCCGGACATTTTGGGCGATTTAGACAAAAAAATTTCAGTGTGGCACTTACAACGGAAGTAAATATGGACATGTGTGAACTTAAAAATACTGTTTGACACAAGTATAGCCACAAGAAGTAAACAATATGCATGCAAGTGTGTGGAAAAAGTTTAAATATTTAAATATATTTAAAAGTAAATATTTAAAAGACCACATAAATAAATAACTACATGAATGAATAAATGAATGAATGCATTTACTTTTGGCAGGGCTGTCAAGTTTTGGAAAAAGTTTGGAGTGAGATTACTATTAGGGGAGGAGCCTCTCAAATATTTGCAGCAGCGGCCCCTTGGCGCCACGCAATTCTCTCAAGTTTTTGATAGAAATTCAATTTGATTTATTGTTCAAGACTGACCAGCACAAAATAGAAATTATCACAACTGGTAAATCTGATAAAAGTCAAATTCATACAAAATTTAAAAAAAAAATGTTTTATATATTTAAAAAATATAAATGTATCAAAAATAAAAAGAAAGTTGGCCCCAAACGAGCCAAATTAACAGCAGTGCTCAATGTACATACTGTACACATACAGTAGGGTTGCAGAACCTGCCCTGAGCATGTAGCCTATGTCAAGCTGTGTGTGTGTGTGTGTGTGTGAGAGAGAGAGAAAGAGAGAGAGAGAGAGGCCTACATATTTCTACTTATGAATGGCATTTTGTATTGCAAGTGTTTTTTGCACATTTTGATGTCTTGATGACAGTGGTAGGGGCTCTAGCTTAACTACACTAACTAGTAATGGAATTATGTAATTTAATAACAAAATAAAATCTGTTACAGTTACTGAGAAACAATGTACAGTTAAATTACAGTTGCTTGAGAAAATGTTAATGATCCACACACACAGATTTGATTTCCCAAATTGCATTGACTGGTCTAAAATATGAGACACCAATGTTTCAGGAGTTTAGGACACAGAACAGGACACATGCTTATTTGATAACTGAATTTTAGAAAAGTAATAAAAAAGTAATCAAATGTAATCAGTTACATTACTTTTAAAACACTTAAAATAGTTACACTACTTATTACATTTTAAATAGGGTAACCTGTTATCTGTAACCCATTACATTTCCAAAATAACCTTCCCAACAATGTTGGTACATTTGTATTTTTGAAATATATAAAACAATTTATTTTATAAATTTGTCTGTCTTTTATCAGATTTACCCAGGGTGTAATTTGTGAAAAAAGCAGAGGGGGGATTGCTTTTAAAAACTTTTTTCTCTCTCCATAGGTGGAGGTTGAACCAACTCCAGTAAAGTTATAGCCTAACTAAGAAACCTAATGTTAGGGTAATCTGTTAACAATGCCCATTATATACCGTTTTTTTTAGGCAAGTACCAGATAATGAGTGTCATGTCATGAAATGTTTTAATACGACGAAAACTGTCTAACGTGATCACAATTTAATAAAAACATTGTAAGTTAGGCCTATTAATTGTAATGATTTCATTTCAAACAACGAATAAATTATATAGAGAAAGGAGCAAAGAACACAGTATCAACAAAACTTTTTGAAACTCCGAATCAGTAAAACACTGCGTCGCAAAATGATTTCAAAGCGCTCCAGTCGGATCGCGAATCATTCGATTCAGAACGGGACTTCAAAGCGCCTATCACGAATCATTTGATTTAGATCGGAACTTAGGAGCGGGTTCGCGGGATGTTCTTATCACCACCGGGGATAAAAACGACTCAGCAGAGGCAGGGATGCATAGACCAGAGTGGGAGAAATAGAACGGGACAAGTTGTCCCTTTCTCAGCGTGAGAAATACAAGGTGTGGCGTGAGAGCGTGTGAACTGGTTGAAATGCGTGTGTCTCACGGTGAATGCGTGAGACTTGAGAGCCCTGGACTTTTGGCCTATATTGCCGTCACAAACGAGAAAAGAAGCAAGCTCGCATGTTACCAACTTACAGTATTACTATTACAAACTAAACACAACTTAATATTCCTGTGTTTTTTTTTGTTTTTTTTTTTTTTAAGTTGCTAACTCTCAACAGCCAATCAGCATCGAGAGAATCAGCGCGGTCACATCAGAACGTTTAAAATTCTTCTTGTGACGAACACGAACAGAATCCCGTGTGTAGCTGCTGAAACTTGCTCCTGCACTTATAGCTCTGACTGATAGTCTTTTTTCTAACTTTCTGGAGCTGCTTCATATCTCTCACTGACAGTAAAGACCAATAGTGATGCAACGCTGGTGGGTGTCGAATGGGTTCCAGTTCAGACCCCCGTGGGTTGCTGACACAAGTCCGACAGTGAAGCCCCTCTTTCTGGTTGTGGTGAATGAGGTTAGTAGGTTCACGTCCTTTTGCACTATTCTATGCTTTATTTTAGTATAAATAGTGTGATAAGTGTTCACATGCACTTAATTAACTGTTAAGTGTGGAACTGTCGCAGCTTTAATTATGGGCTTTTTAGAATGAGAGTATGATAATGATAACAGTATTGGGTGAAAAATTCTTTCTTATGCCTCTTACGAGAGACTACAGAGTATGTATGTATGTTGTGGTGCATATTGCCCATTTAAGGGTTAAAGAAAGGTGTGTCTGGCGGGAATGTTGTTGGGGGGAGGGAGGGTGAGGGTGTGATTAACATTGATTAAGGGAGCAATAATAACAAATAATAACAACAAAATTAACAATAACAAACATGATAATAATAAATATAATAAATAAATGATAATAACAAATATAACTAATAATAATAGTTGTTACCACTACTAATAATAACAAATATAAAATAACATCAACAATAAAAATAACAAAAAAAAGAACAAAAAAATAATAGTAACAAAAATAACGATAAAATAACAGCAAAATAGTAATAAATATAACTATAAAATAAGATCAACAAGAAAAATAATAAACAATAGTAACAAATATAACAAATTACAATAATAAAAATAACACTAACACAACATCAACAACAAAAACAACAAAAGTAATAATAACAAATAATAACAACAAAATAACAAAATAACAATGATAAAATAACAGCCCAATAATAATAAATATAACAACTATAAAATAACATCAACACAAATAATAACAAATAAAGATAACAAAAACAACAATGCTAAAATAACATCAATTAAAAAATAACATTAAAATAAAATAATATCAACAACAAAAATAATAACAAATATAACAACTATAAAATGATATCAACAACAAAAAAATTACAACAAAAGTAACAAAATAATAACAAATAATAGTAATAACAAAAATAACTGATAAAATAACAGCCAAATAATAACAACTATAAAATAACATCAACAACAAAAATAACAAATAATGATAAAAATACCAATGCTAAAATAACTTCAGCAACAAAAATAACAACAAAAGTAATAATAACAAATGTAACAAATGACAAAAATAATAACAAATAATAACATATATAACAAATGGCAAAAATAATAGAAATAACAACAAAAACCATAATAAAAATAAAATAAAAAACGATAAGAGCAAAAATAGGGAGCAATAATGCAAAATAATAATAATAATAACAAAAATAACAACAAAAAAAAACCTTAAATAATATAAAACATATGAAATATACAGTAAATGATACAAAACAAAATAACAAGAACAAAAATAAAAATGCTACAAGAATAAAACATAAACAACAAAAATAGCAATAATAACAACAAAAATACTTATACTGTTTTATTTTACATAAAAAATAAAAACATTAATAACAAAAACAAATAGCACACTTTTTTTATATGAGGAATTAGTATTCTATGTAAACTATATAATCCAATATAAGCCTACAGACTAATGATAAAATAATACAAATATATTTGTATTATCATGTAAAAATATTTTTTAAAAGTTTAATTGAATAAAAGTCATATTTATGAAAATATATATAATCCATTGCTTATTTTTATGCACACCAGTATCTGTTTACCTCATTAAAATAATTTTGACTATAAATTTGACTACTGGTAAATTGGTAATAAAGAAAATTAAAAAAAAAAAAAATCTGATATTGAATTAATTTAATTGTAATGCTCTGCCCTTTCTACCAATAAAGTTTTTAAAGTATTATGACTGCCATCCTGTGGTGATTACTATGCATAACATTTGTGTGCTGTATGTGTGTGTGTGTGTATACACATATAATTAATTAATCACGCGTAATATATAATTAATCACACATTTTTCTGAAATTAATCATAATTAATAACATTTATTAGACTTAAAAAAAACGAGTGTCTTTATAATTATTCAGACTGTTATTTAATATCAGTCGTCTGTATCGCCATCTAGTGGTGGTACAAAAGATGAAGCTTAACGCCTTAGTATAGGAATGTCTAGTCTTGCTCCTGGAGGACCAACATCCTGCAGAGTTTAGCTCCAACACACTTGCCTAGAAGTTTCTATTAATGCTTAATACCTTGATGAACTAGTTTAGGTTTGTTTAATTAAGGTTGGAACTAAACTCTGCAGGATAGTGGCCCTCCAAGACCTGGTTTGGACTTTGGACTTTTCTGTCCTGGAGAAACAACACAGACAGAAATATCCCTTATACTCTTGAATGATATCCCAGTTTTCTTGTGTTTTTGGCTTTGATGGATAGTGCACTCAGATTGACGAAAACAGCTAAATTATTTCTTTTTGAAGTGTTGTTTGGGTGTTGGTGATTTCATTAAATAAATTAAAAATAATCATCTACATGATAATGTTGACACTCTGCTGCAATTCTTTGAACATGCGTTAATACAAAAACACAAGTGAAAGAAAAATACATATCATTGGCCTACACTTTGAAATATTTGGCCTGTCTTCCCTGTATAGCTTCCCTTTATCCCTGTAACCTGCCACAATGTTACTTCAGAAACAATTCAAGTCACAATAAATTGAATAAATTAGTTGCAAACCTGAGTGTGAGAAATTCATTGGATAAAAGTTCAGTTTTTAAACAAATGCAGAGAAAGCTAAAGTCTGAATGTGCAGCAGCACAGAAAGGCAACAGGTTCTCCTGAATCTTCTGAAGAACATTTCATAAAAAATAAAAACATTAATAACAAAAACAAATAACACACTTTTTTATATGAGTTATATGAGTATAGAATTAGTATTCTATGTAAACTATATAATCCAATATAAGCCTACAAACTAATCGCCTGTTTGATTTTACTTCCAAAGCGATGAGAGGCCTAAAAATCACAAGAAAAAGGGAACATTTTTATTTTACATGTGTACGTTATAATATTTAGCGTTTTAGTGCCATGTTAAAAAAAAAAAAAAAATCTAAAGAACATAGATTAAAGTCGTATGTAAAGTCAAATATTTGGAGAATAAAGTCGAAATGTTTCGAGAATAAAGTCAAAATTACAAGAATTAAATCATAGCAATAAAAGTTATAATATTTTGAGAGTATAGCCTGCGTTTGCAAATGTCCCAGTTTGGGAGCACCGGGAGAGTTGCCAGACCACCGGAATTTATTTTATTTTATTAGCAGAAATCATACAATGTGTTATACTTGCTGGGACAGTATGCTTGGAAGTAATATTTCACGTCTTCAATTGCATTCATTAGGCCTATGGACCTTTATCTCACTTCCTATATCCGGTAAGCGAAGCAGTGTATCCTCACTTCCGGTGCCATCGCAATGCAATGAAAACTAATGCGAGAATCCTCTCTTTCCTTTCTTTCGCCGGTGTTATTGCAGTGTACGTGGCTGTTTTTATTCTAAACAATGACACACTGCCTCAGTTTTCACGATTTCCTGACACAACACGGATGAGATGTGTGGGATGAATTAAAATATTACGCGGGAGCACGTTCGTGTGGAGTATGCATTTCGAAACTGAGGATGTTTAGGCCTACATCTCATATCACCTGCTGAAATGTTCCTATTCATATATTTCTCTTCCAAATGTGCATTCTGAATAATAAATAAATTTAACATGCTGCAGTCAATTTCGTCTTCTCATTAACAATTAACAAGTTTTTCTCATCATATTTTATACCTATTTACATTAAAATACATTTTAAATAAACACCCTTACAAAATTAACCAAGGATTTACTATAGTAAATGTAGTAACCATGTTATATTTTATTTTATTTTTGCAGCGGACTGATTTCCATTTGTATTGCCATAGTTTTACTACACATACCATGGTTAATTTTCATAAGAGAGGTATTAAAAGAGATGAATGAATGCACGGGCATTGCCTTAAAGAAATAACAATGTTGAACATTTTAGCTAATTAATCTTAGACAGTATAACGCGTTGACAGCGTGATTTGAGTATTAATTAAGAATTTTGTCATAAATATGTGAATTACATACAGTGAAATGACTGAATGAAAAATGACTGAATAAAGACTAAAATTGAATACAAATGAATAAATATGTTGATTCTGATCTTATTCATCAGGTCTCACACACAATGCAGCACTGAGCAGTGTGGTGAAATCATGCATGCTTATGAGCCGTGGGTTTCTCAGATCAGTACGTTGGATTTAAACTATAAGTTCCGTTGCGTTTGGAAAATTCTGTGCACAGTAATCATCAGAATATTTCTTCACCTGTCTCTGAAAATGTCCGGATTTTGAAATCATCCTGCAGATGCTCATTTTAATAGTCTTTTATCCAACTAGTGATTACAGCATATTGAAAAATATACATAACCGGAAGAATCGATACACTGCTTCGACAAGCGCTTCCGGTGTTTAATTCCAGTGCGATAAAGGTCCATTTGTAGTGTGTCAGCCACCCAATAATAGCAATAAGCTTTGTGCTTTTGGTCAGCTTTCTGAGTCTCAGCTTTCAAAATACAAACAATGTCTTGCAATAATGTGTTTTTCAAGCTCTTTAATGTAGCGTTACAGAGCGCTGTATTCATGTGAATCAAATTTATTAAATTATACTGTTTTCTTTGTGAAAATTCCACCACCTACTCCACAAAAACATCTGTGGAGTCCAGTCTTTATTTTCTCACATGTATTTTATGTAAGTTATATTGTTGTCTTTTCTGAGGTATATAAGTGACTATTTACAAGCTGTTTTATTCATGGTATAATACAGTAAATTATTGGAATAATATTTAATGTCTTCCATTCATTATTTGTAGCACAGCAACCACCCAGTAATCACAATAACTTTGTGCTTTGTTGCTTTTAATATAATGCAGCTCAGCTTTCAAATTCTGACAGTTTTATCACAAAATACAAATTATAAATAATTCTTTCCTCTTTATTTAAAGTTTTTAGCACAATATAAACATGAAGGAACATCAGAAGGAATAAAAGAAAAAAAAAAACACAGTACAGCCTAATTTAATGAAACAAATATCTCATGCTGCTTAAACTGATGCGAATACAACAACAACAAAAAAAAAATTGCTGAAGAATTGTTTGCACCCTGAAGTGCACCAGCTGGAGGGCAATCATGTGACACTGAAGACTGGAATAATAATGCTGAAAATTCAGCTTTGATCACAGGAATAAATTACATTTTAAAATAGATTCACATGGGAAACATACTTTAAACTGTAAAAAATATTTCACAATATTACAGTTTTAATCAAATAAATGCAGCCTTGGTGAGCAGAAGAAACTTTTAAAAATATGAAAACATCTTACTGACATCAAATATTTGAATGGTAGTGTATGTGTTTAAAATGTTTAACTCATAAGTTTAACTCATAAGATTCATAAATTTGTCTGTTTTTCATTCAAAGCTATAATATGACATAAGAAGATTTGGAATATAGAGCAAGAGTCATAATGGCCACTTTTACAGTGCTTTTTAAAAATATTTAGGGAACTCGACAGCTCAATTGTCATCAATTTTCATTGTATGAACAAAAGCAGCCAGGACATTCTGCTGAGTATCTAATTTTTGTTGCTCGCAGGAACACAAAAAGGGTCGCACAGGGTTTAGAACAGCATAAGGGTGAGTCAATGATGACAGGTTTTTCATTTTTTGTTAAACTGTCCATTTTCAATGATTAGTTCACTTCCAGAATAAAAATTTACTCACCCCCACGTCATCCAAGATGAGGAAAATATTTTAGGATTTTTCTCCATATGGACTTCAATGGGGATCAATGGGTTGAAGGTTCAAATTGCAGGTTTAATGTAGCTTCAAAGGGCTCTACACAATCCGAGCTGAGGAATAAGGGTTTTATCTAGCAAAACAATTGGTCATTTATTAAGAAGAATACAATTTTATATACTTTTTAACCACAAATGCCCGTCTTGCACTAGCTCGAACTTACGCATTATGTACTCATGTTTAAAAGTTCATGTGTGGTTAGTTCTTCGTCTGTATACTCATCTCATTTTCTCCTCCAACTTAAAAGTTGTCCAGCATCGTTGTTTTACCTTTTTTGTAAAGGGTGTTGACTTTGCACTTTTGCTTTGTAAATACTGGGTCGGTACTTCCGCTTAAGTGATGCATGGACTTTCCAACGTGATTATGTGATGTGTGAAGTCGAGCTAGTGCAAGATGAGCATTTGTGGTTAAAAAGTATATACATCTTTTTTTTTTTTTTTTGAAAATGACCAATCGTTTTGCTAAGGCCCTTATTCCTCAGCTGGGATCGTGTAGAGCCCACTGAAGCCCACTATATGGAGAAAATGTTTTCCTGAAAACACTTAATTTTTTTGCGACTGAAAAAAGAAAGACATGAACATCTTGGATGACATGGGGGTGAGTAAACGTCAGGAAAATTTTATTCTGGAAGTGAATTTATCCTTTATGGTCACATAACAGATTTAAGGGACCCCTTATAGGCAGCATAGCAGGAGTTCATACTACTATTCTGAAGCTAATCTGTACACATGTACCAATGGAAAAGCAAACACGAAATGTGTGCACTGCATGTGTTGTGCACTGTCATTATGCATATGAAAATGTGAATTTTATCAGATGTGAATTTTCCTTCTTGTCAAAACAATATCTCAATAAATTGGTTTGCCGTTCTTGAACACAATCAGATTGAAAGACTTATCAAACCACCTGGAGACAAAAAACACACAATAAAATAAAACAAAATTAAAACATCTACCGATACTATCGTTCAAAACGTACTACTGTTTGGTGTCCGTAAGATTTTCTTTTAGAAAGAATGTTTCAGGGTATTTTTTAAATGTATTAAATTGAAATTGAATTGAAACAGCTGAAAGTGTTTTTAAATTGAAAATTTTACATTTTAAATTTGAATATGGTTATTCATAATATAGTATAGTAATTTATTCTTTTGTATACATATATATTTATTCTTTTGCACATACAGTCAAACCAAAAAATTATTCAGACATCAAATATCATTTTTGATATTTTTTGCTAGTGGGTGCAAGACACTATAGTTCATTTATGCAATTGAGGATAGCAAAATAAAGTAAACTATGACATATTATACCCAAAATTTTTCATACAGTGGACTACCAGTAAAATTTATACAAATTTGGGACCAAAATTATTCAGACACTTTGACCTCACCATGTTTTGCTTATGTGTTTTTTCTGTAATTAATTAGTCAGTCAGTCAGTCAGTCACCTTTATTTATATACCGCCTTTAACAATACAGAATTGTGACAAGGCGGCTGTACAGTATTAGATAGGAAACAGTACATCAACAATGCCAAAGGCAACAGTAAACACTCACATTTTAGGTACAGGTAGTTAATCAAAAACAATAAAATAAAATGCAATATTGTGTTGAGAGAAAGTGTCCCCAACTAAGCAAGCCAGAGGCGACAGCGGCAAGGAACCAAAACTCCATCGGTGACAAATGGAGAAAAAAACCTTGGGAGAAACCAGGCTCAGTCGGGGGGCCAGTTCTCCTCTGGCCAAAGGTCCCGTGGTCTTGTGCCGACAGCCGTCTAGGTGACGAGGTCTTCACTGTGGATCCGTCTCTGGGGCTCATCTAGTTGATGTGGACTCCGCTGACATTCAGGGCTGTAGAGGTCGTCACTAGGTGCTGATCCACCGTCTGGGCTGGGTTCGGACTGGATCCGGGGGACTGCAGTGACCATCTGATCTGGATACGGACTGGATCTGGTGGTTAATGTGACCTCGGGATAAGAGAGAAACAGACTAATATTAGCGTAGATGCCATTCTTCTGACGATGCACTGAGTACATCGGGTGTTATGGGAAGTGTTCCCGGTTCCGGTTGACCTAATTAATGCAGCCTAACAATCCTTTAACGGATTTGAATTATAAGAATATGTTGATGTGTTATGTGTAAGCAAGGTTAAAGAGATGGGTCTTTAATCTAGATTTAAACTGACAGAGTGTGTCTGCGTCCCGAACATTGTAGGGTAGATTGTTCCAGAGTTTGGGCGCTAGATAAGAAAATGATCTCCCGCCCGCGGTTGATTTTGATATTCTAGGTATTATCAAATTGCCAGAGTTTTGAGAACGCAGCGGACGTGAGGGACTATAATGTGATAGGAGCTCGCTCAGGTACTGAGGAGCTAAACCATTAAGGGCTTTGTAAGTAATTAGCAAGATTTTAAAATCTATACGATGTTTAATAGGGAGCCAGTGCAGTGTAGACAGAACCGGGCTAATATGATCATACTTTTTGGTTCTAGTAAGAACTCTAGCTGCTGCATTTTGGACCAGCTGGAGTTTGTTTATTAAGCGAGCAGAACAACCACCCAATAAAGCATTACAATAATCTAACCGTGAGGTCATAAATGCATGAATTAATGTTTCAGCATTTGACATTGATAGCATAGGTCGTAGTTTAGATATATTTTTGAGATGGAAAAATGCAGTTTTGCAAATACTAGAGATGTGGTTTTCAAAGGAAAGAGTACCATCAAATAGCACACCTAGGTTCCTAACTGATGACGAAGAATTGACAGAGCAGCCATCCAGTATTAGACAGTGTTGTAGGTTATTACACGCTGAGGTTTTAGGCCCAATAATTAACACCTCTGTTTTTTCAGAATTTAGCAGTAAGAAATTACTTGTCATCCAATTTTTTAACTCAAGTACACAATCCATTAGTTTTTCAAATTGGTACGTTTCGCCGGGCCGCGAAGAAATATAGAGCTGGGTATCATCAGCGTAGCAGTGAAAGCTAACACCATATTTCCTGATGATATCACCCAGGGGTAACATGTAAAGCGTAAAGAGTAATGGCCCTAGTACTGAGCCTTGCGGTACTCCATACTGCACTTGTGATCGATATGATACCTTTTCATTTACTACCACGAATTGATGGCGGTCAGATAGGTACGATTTGAACCATGCCAATGCACTACCACTAATGCCAACATAATTCTCAAGTCTATTCAAGAGAATGTTGTGGTCAACAGTATCAAACGCAGCACTAAGATCCAGTAGCACTAACAGAGAGATACAACCACGATCAGATGACAAGAGTAGATCATTTGTAACTCTAATAAGAGCAGTCTCAGTACTATGGTATGGTCTAAAACCTGACTAAAAATCCTCACAGATATCATATTTCTGTAGGAAGGAAGATAATTGTGAGGATACAACCTTTTCTAATATCTTTGATAGAAATGGGAGATTCGAGATAGGTCTGTAATTAGTCAATTCGTTGGGGTCAAGTTGTGGTTTTTTAATTAGAGGCTTAATAGCAGCCAGTTTGAAGGTTTTGGGGACATATCCTAATGACAGTGATGAATTAATAATATTTAGCAGAGGATCTATGAGATCTGGAAGCAAAAAAATTAGTCACCACAGACTGACTAAAATTAAGCATTGCTTGGTAATTAGTCGTATATCAAGTATTGATAGTTGTGTAAATATTGTCATACTAACAGTTGTTCTTGTCATAATTTAATACAATTTTTTAAACCATAGCAAATAAACTGTGATAATAATGTGAGAAATGTTGAAGGTGTCTGAGTAAATTTTGGTTTAACTATATATATTATATATATATATATATATGTATGTATGTATGTATTTATTTATTTATTTATCTATTTTACAATAAGTGACATTATAATCCAATTTAATTATAGTAAATCAAAATCACCTGTCATAGCATTTTCCATGGAGCAGAGATTTGGCGTAGCTGTCCAGCGACTGCACCAGATTCTCTGCATCATAACCCTGTTGAGTGTCATCCAGAGTCACAAAGAAAGCGGCCTTCTCCACGGCATCCAGAGATTGCTTGTTCTTCCCTTGACTGAAGAACTGTGAGTGGGCTTTGGCCCGGGGAACTCTGGGTAATGACAAAAAAAAGCAGAGATCAAATCACTTGGCTCATTGCATTTTCTTTAATGGGCTTTGATCACATTTTACTGAACAGAAAGAGAAAAAAACAACTAGTTCCTGAATAGATTTAACCGACATGTTCCTAGCTCAAGTCCACAGTTAAAAGAAACCTTTTGTCCTTTATTAATGCAATCTCATCGTCTCCTTCCACACATAGCGTGACAGAAGATTGGACCATTAAAGATGAAGGAGGCTGAGGACACGCTTTTGGGTCTGCGGCAAGGTGGTCGGAGGTTGGAGCGGTAGGTGGAGGATTTCCTGGAGCTCGCTAACCAGCTGAACTGGCATGACGCTGCTCTTGGTGCATGTTTTCAGCTGGGGCTTGCGATCTTCCCGTGTGTAAGTATCCCCTGATCGAACTGATTAATCTCGTCCTTTATTTAAACGATTCTAATTTCGAAGTCGAAGAAATAAATCAAAACAAAACAATGCGTTACCACATGCGTGCTTAAAGCAAATTGCTTTGCGACTAGACTTTCATATTTGTTTCTAATATGCAGTCAAGTCACCGGGTATATGACATAAAAATATATTTTCTAATATCATGCAATCAGTGCTATCCGCTAGCAAAATTTAGCGAATATTTTTTATTTTATTTTTTGCAAACGTTTCTTTACAGAACATCACTGTAAACACAAAGATTGAAGGTAATATACATATAATGAAAAATTGTCATAAAAATCCTTATCCTTATGCTTGCTCGAGTGAGCAGCCATGTTGGAAATTTCTCTTAGCCCTTCGTTTGAAGTGAGGTCCCGAAAAATCTTCGTTTGGAGGGCTATCTAGCCCTTCCCCTTCCCCCTGCTCCTCCAACCAAAAGAGAATTGAGACACCCCTACACGTGAACGCGCCAAATGGAGGGGTAGGGGAAAGTGTAGGGGTAAGGGGTAGAATGGGGATTGGGGCTAAGTCTTGTTGTCCAGCCCCCTCTGGAACATGTCGCGTCATGCCGGCTCACACCTTGCTGGGAACCCCCACATACCGCACCAACGGCTCGGACCGCCTACCCCGCCCAAACAACCCCACGTCATCCAAAGCTCCATCTGCTTCCTCAGCCTGGAACTGCCGGCCGTGGCCTGCTCAAGAACTCCGGCTGCGGCTCACTCAAAGCCGCTTGCTCAGGACCGCCAGCCACCACTCCTTTCGAGCGCCCTCCAGAGCGCCCTCCAGAGCGCCCACCTCCAAGGCCAGTGCCTCCAGAGCCCGTGCCTGCCGAGCGCCCACTTCCAGAGCACCCTCCAATGCCTGCTCTGCCATGGCCTCCTGGACTTTGTGCTCCGCCGTGGCTCCCCGAGCTCCCTGATCCGCCATGGCCTCCCAGACTGTGTACTCCGCGTGGCTCCCTGAGCTCCCTGATCCGCCGTGGCTCCCCGAGTTCCCTGATCCGCCATGACCTCCTGGACTGTGTGCTCCTCCGTGGCTTCCTGAGTTCCCTGATCCGCCATGGCCTCCTGGACTGTGTGCTCCGCCGTGGCTTCCTGAGTTCCCTGATCCGCAATGGCTCCCTAAGCTTGCTGATCCGCCCACCCCCCCTCCCCGGTGTATATGTTACTGCGCAAGACGCGCCTTCCGGGAGGGGGGAGTAATGTCACACCCCTGTGGACTGATTTGTTGGTTTCTCCCTTTTGTGCCCATATATGGTTTTTCCTGTTCCTGTCCTTGTTAGGTCTTTATTAGTTAATCACTCTCACCTGTCCTTGTTTCATTAGCACCCCTTTATAAGTTGTATTTAGTTCAGTGTTTGACGTACAATCTTAAAGTTATGTTGGTGTGTGTTTCCCTGCTGTTTCTGTCTGGATGTACCCTTTTTGGATTTTATTAAAGCCCTTTTGTTATACTCCGTCGTCCTACGTCTCCTTCCACACATAGCGTGACAGTCAGTGCGGCCAGCAGCTCTTCTCTTGGCTGAGGTTCAGATTTGTCTGCCAAGATCCTTGCAATCTGCTTCTCAATTTCTCGAGGCAATAGCAGCCGTCAGTCATAAAGCATCCACACCTTGAAGAAGCGTCCCTTTTGATACACGGTGTTGTGTTTGCGCTTGTTCACGTGCTGAAGGACGTCTGATGAAGAGCATGAAAATGGAGGTGTATCAATGTGCATGAAATCAAAGTAACATTATTCTGTAGTTCATCCAATAATTATTTGTGCAGTTTAAATTAGGGAAACGTGTCATATTTTGGCTGTATTTGTTAAGCGTTAAATGATTAATGGTGGTCAGTAGACAATGATGAGAAAAGCAAAAGGTGAGGTGAAAAAGGCAAAGTAGATGAGAAAAAAAGCCAAACAAAAGCTTGTTTTTCTACACTGGATTTGTATAAAAACATGAAATGTTATGAAAAAATTATCCTAAGCGTTGTTGCAGACCATGTACACCTTCTCATGGAAACGGTATTCACTGGTGGCTGTGACCTCTTTCAGCAGGATAATACGCCCTGCCACAAAGCAAAAATGGTTCAGGAATGGTTTAAGGAGCACAACAATGAGCTTGAGGTGTTGACTTGGATTCCAAATTGCCCAGATCTCAATCCAATCGAGCATCTGTGGGACCAACACGATATTAGGAAGGTGCTTCTAATGTTATGCCTGATAGTTGTACAGTAGTCCACATTTGAAGTGGATCAGAATAGTTAATCATAGTTGTCCTAAGACAAGAACGAGTATTGTTTTGGTTTTTGGACAACTTTGATAAAAGGTTTTGATCCACTTCAAATGTTGACTACTGTATACAATTGGGCAATTGCACCACATGGCCTGCATATATACGTGACACGTTACAATAAGATTCATTAGTTACTGTCAACTAACATGAACTAACAATGTATTTTTATTAACTAACATTAACAAAGCTTAATAAATACTGTAATAAATATATTGTTTATTATTTGTTCATTTTAGTTAATACATTAACTAACAAATGACACCTTATTGTAAAGTGTTACCAAAACTTCTATATAGCTTTAATCATTTTTATTTCAGTTTTAGTAATTTTAGTAATTCAAACCAGTTCAACTGATTTCATTTAGTTGCAAAGGCAACATTTCTAATTAGGTTTTCATTTAATATTTACATTATTGATTTATTAGTTTATTTAGATTTATTAGTTTATTTATTTTATATACCCAAAATAATTTTTAATAGTTTTAGTTAACAATAACAACACGTGACTTAACTGGTTGCATCACATGGTCGTGATTTGGCAGTTTACACTGACATTTTCAACTTTCTGCTAAATTTTAATTCAGAAATTAAAAACATGTTCCTCACAGAAGAAGTCAGTGTACGTATGACTTTCATTTTAATGTCTCCCTTACCTGAAGCAGTTGTATATGATTCGGTAACACTTTACAATAATGTTCATTAGTTAACTACATTAGTTAACATGAACTAAGAATGAACAATACTACTACAGCATTTACTAATCTTACTTAATGTTAATTTCAGTATTTACTAATGCATTGTTAAAATCACAAGTTGTGTTTGTTAACATTAGTTAGTGCACTGTGAACTAACATGAATAAACAATGAATGACTATTTTTATTAACATTAACTACGATTAATGAATCGTGTAATAAATGTATTGCTCATTGTTCATTCATGTTAGTTAATACATTAACTAATGTTAATAAATGACACCTTATTGTAAAGTGTTACCTATGATTTGCTTCCAGTTATTTTACCTGTAGACAAACAGTTCGTTGTGCTGCTTTATATTGCAAATTGTTTGTAAGTGTAGGGCAAATAGTTTTACCATTTACTGCACTTCGTTATTTTTCTAGTAAGCCTGAGTGGCTAATGAAATAGAAATCTCAAACTTTCACACTAAATAGCATACTTCGTGTAGCAAAATAAGATGGATACAACATTTCTGTGAACAGTTAATAAGTTAATATTGAATAACTTACATTTTGAGCACAATATTGACAGTTGCTTGATCTGTTTTAGCTCCGCCAACGAATTTTATTCCAGATGAAGCCACAGCAGAATGAATCATTTTTTATGAATCAATTTTTGAACGAGTCAGTTGAATGATTCAGTTTGGCACTTACAACGGAAATGAATATGGACATGTGTGAACTTCAAAATACTGTTTCACAAGTAAAGCGTGTAAAAAGTTTAAATATTTAGATAAACTTCTGTGAAATGGTTTATTGAGTTTCAAACTCTAGTTGCTTCATCAAAAAAAAAAAAAAAAAAAAGGAAGAGAATGAATGAATCTTTTACCACCAATCAAAATCAGGCCGTTTTCAGTTACAGTAAAGCATTTTAGGACAAAACATCCACAAACTTTTTATGTACATATTTTAATAGTCTTAACTGTCATCAGTGGCCTGCAGAGGGCAGCAGAAGAGTGCTGACAGTGATCAAATAGTAAAGACAAAATCTTCCAAATGTCTTTGCAGATGTGGATGATTACTTTTTTTTTTTATTAATAATTTGTATTAATCACTTGTTCTTAGAAAACTCCTTCTTAACTTACAACCTTTCTGGAACCAGGTTATCTCATGTTTTGTTAAACACGATTGTAAAGAGTTAGAAGCAAACGGTTGTAGCGACGGGCAAGACCAAATAAATAAATAAATAAATACCGTCCCAAACAAGAAAACAAGCAAGCTTGCATGTTACAGTTACAGTATTACTATTACAAAACTGAACACAACTTAAAAAATATTCCTGTATTTTTTTGAAAGTCGCTAACCGCTAATCGGCATCGCGAGAGAGACAGTCAGCGCGGTCACATTACAAACGTTCTAAATTCCTTTTGTGACGAACACGAACAGAATCCCATGTGTAAGCTGCTGTAACTCGCTCCTGCACTTGTAGCTCTGTTGGATAGTCTTTGTAACTTTATGGATATGAGACTCAACCTTCAAACAACAGTGAAGACCAACATACCAGGGTTCCTCAAATCTTGCCCTGGAGTTTGACTCCAACCCAGATCAAATACAACTAAGCAAGCTGATCACAGTCTTCAGGATCACTAGAAAAATCACAGGTAAGTGAATTTGATCAGGTTTTGAGCTAAACTCTGCAAGGCACCAGCTCTTCAGGACCGTATTTGAGGAAACCTGGTGAAGACCATCAAACATCAACATAGACCAACAAACAACAGTGAAGACCATCAAACATCAGCATAGACCATCCAACATCAATGTAGACCTTCAAGCTTCAACGTAGACCATCAAACATCAACGCAGACCTTCAAACATCAGTGTAGACCATCCAACATCAGCGTAGACCTTCAAACAGCAGCATAGACCATCCGACATCAGCGTAGACCATCAAATATCAGCGTAGACCTTCAAACAGCAGCGTAGACCATCAAACATCAGCGTAGACCTTCAAACAACAGCAAAGACCATCAAACATCAACATAGACCTTCAAACATCAGTGTAGACCATCCAACATCAGCGTTGACCATCCAACAGACGCGTAGACCTTCAAACAGCAGCGTAGACCTTTAAACCTCAGCCTAGACCTTCAAACATTTGCGTAGACCATCACACATTAGCATAGACCTTCAAACATCAGCTCAGACCTTCAAACATTAGGGTAGACCTTCAAACATCAGCGTAGATCTTCAAACATCAGTGTAGACCTTTAAACAAGAAACTTTAAACTGAAGTGAAGACCATCATTTTCCAGTAAAGACCAAGAGGTTCAGAGGGTGAAGAGGGTCTCTGCGTTCAGCTTCTCGTGGGATCTGTCTTGGGCGGTGCTGGGTGGGGTGTGTGGTGTCTCTCCACACCATAACTATGGGAGGCGTCAGGTGGTTTGGTGCCCTCACTTTCCTCAGCACCTTTGACCAGGTGAAGACACTCTTACCAAAGCAAAACGCTGCTTCATATCTCTCACTGACAGTAAAGACCAATAGTGATGCAACGCTGGTAGGTGTCAGATGGGGTCCAGTTCAGATCCCCGTGGGTTGCTGACGCGAGTTCGACAGTGAAGCCCCTCTTTCTGGCTGTGGTGAATGAGGTTAGTAGGTTCACGTGCTTATGCACTATTCTATGCTTTATTTTAGTATATTATTTTAGTATTTACACTATTATATGGTATTAATAGTGTGATTAGTGTTCACATGCACTTAATTAACTGTTAAGTGTGGAACTGTCGCAGCTTTAATTACAGGCTTTTTAGAGTATGAGTATGATAATGAATGACAATGAACAGTATTGGGTGAAAAATTCTTTCTTAAGCCTCCTACGAGAGAATATAGAGTATGTATGTTGAGGTGCATGTTGCCTGTTTAAGGGTTAAAGAAAGGTGTGTACACCAGAAATGTTGTTGTGGGGAGGGAGGGTGAGAGCTTGATTAAGGTTGACTAAGGGAGCAATAATAACAGCAAATATAACAACTATAAAATAACATAAACAATAAAAATAATAACAAAAATAACAAAATAATAATAATAATAATAATAATAATCATTAAAATAACGATAAAATAACAGCAAAATAGTAATAAATATAACTATAACATAAGATCAACAAGAAAAATAATAATAACAAAAATAGTAACAAATGTAACAAATTATAATAGTAACAACAAAAATACTGCTAAAATAACATCAACAACAAAAACAACAAAAGTAATAATAACAAATATAACAAATAATAATATCAACAAAATAACAATTAAATAATATTAACAACAAAAATAATTACAAAATAACAAATAATAATAACAACAACAAAAATAACGAAATAACAATGATAAAATAGCAACCAAATAAAAATAAATATAACAACTATAAAATAACATAAACAAAAATAATAACAAATAAAGATGACAAAAATAACAACACTAAAATAACAAAATAACAAAATAATATCAACAACAAAAATAACAAATATAACAACTATAAAATAACATCAACAAAAAATGATAACAAAAGTAACAACAAAATAAACAACATCAACAACAAAAATAATAACAAATAATGATAAAAATAACAACACTAAAATAACTTCAACAATAAAAATAACAAAAGCAATATTAACAAATGACAAAAATAACAACAAAATAATAATAACAAATGGCAAAAATAATAGAAATGACAACAATAATTAAAAAAAAAACAAAAAAAAAAACAAAGAGCAAAAATAGGAAGCAATAATGTAAAACAATAATAATAATAACAATAAGAACAACAAGCATAATAATACAAAATAACATCAACAAAAATAATAAATGTAACAAAAGGCAAAAATAACAACAAAAATAAAATAAAAACAATAATATCAAAAATAACAAACAACAAAAAAACAAAAATAACAATAAAAATAAAAAGAAAATACCTAAAATAATATAAATCATATAAAACATATGAAATAATATAAATGATACAAAACAAAATAACAAGAACAAAAATAAAAATACCAAATAACACACTATATGAGGAATCAATATTCTATATATATATATATATATATATATATATATATGCCTAAAAATATAAGAAACCTAAAATATAAAATATATTTATATTATAATGTAAAAATAACAAGATATATATTTTTCAAAAGTTGAATTTAATAAAATTCATATTTATGAAAATATAAATAACCCTTTGCTTATTTTTATGCACACCAATATCTGTTTATCTCATTAAAATAATTTTGACTATAAATTTGACTACTGGTAAATTGGTAATACAGAAAAAAAAAAATCTCATATTGAATTAATTTAATTGTAATGCTCTGCTCTTTCTACTAATAAAGTTATTACACAAAGTATTATGACTGCCATCCTGTGGTGATTACTATGCATGACATTTGTGTGCTGTATGTATGTATGTATGTGTGTGTCTGGGACCCTGGACCACAAAACCATTCATAAGGTTTAATTGTTTTACATTGAGATTTATACATGATCTAAAAGCTGACTAAATAAGCTTTCCGTTGATGTATGGTTTATGATAGGACAATATTTGGCCGAGATACAACTACAGTATTTGAAAATCTGGAATCTGAGGGTGCAAAAAAAAATGTAAATATTGAGATATTGCCTTTAAAGTTGTCCAAATGAAGTTCTTAGCACTGCATATTACTAATCAAAAATAAAAATTTGAAATATTTATGGCAGGAAATTTACAAAATATCTTCATGGAACCTGATTTGTTCACGTTTGTGTAGCTGCAGACGGCAACGACCAGCTGGCGGCCGCACAAATCTCGTCAATAGAAATCCCGCTAGACCACGCCCAGGAGGAGGCCATTCCTCTTGTGCAGTGGGCCCTTACTCTTATTGGGCATTGTAAGCCAACTGCAGCATAAGCCAAGGCTATAGCATCAACTATCCAACGGGAAAGTTGTTGCTTTGAGACTGGCAACCCTTTTTGGTGGCCTCCAAAGCAAACGAAGAGCTGCTCTGACTGTCGAAACAGTTTAGAGCACTCCAAATATATTCTCAATGCCTTGACAGGACAAAACAGATTAGGTGGTGAGAGCTACTGCTGTAGAAGGATTAACCCATGCCAAATAGGGGGTGCGCCAGGTCTTGGTGAGTTCATCATGAACTGCCGGCAAGAACAGGGCGGGGCGTTGGCGAGAGGATTGATGACGGCTTCCCGGTAGGTACCACTTCTCGAGAAGGCCGTGGGCAGGCTCTTCCAGAGCCGACCACTCAAGGCCCAGATCCTCCACCGGCTTTGACAGGACGCGGATTTGTTCGGCGTCAGGCTTTGGCCTCACGGGTTGCAAAGAGGGAAGGGCTTGGGGGTTCTCCGCCGTCAGACGTCGGCAAAGACATGGAGTCGTCAGCAGTAACGTACTCTATGATGACGTCATCCTCCGAAGCACTGAATGAGACCAGTCCGCTCGCAGCAGAGGAGGGGCGCTGGCCGTCCTGTGCGAAACGAGACAGGAGAGCGGGGGGAAAGTGGGGTTTGTGCACACTGGGCTGACGTGACACCGCTAGATCCCGCAGAGAAAGACCCACTGCTCCGCTGTTTCTTTCTCTTGGGAGAGAAAGGAAATGGGAGAGCTAAGCAGGGGGGACTGCCTTCGTGAAAAAAGGCGATCCGCGAGTCGACTTATATAGGGGTCGGGCTAAAGCGCCATTGGTTTGTGCAGCTATACAAACGTGAACAAATCAGGCTTCAGTACAGAGTAAAGCAGGTGTTTTCCCCAATGCGGTCTACGCAATGAGAGAGACCATTCGAAAGGGAACTGTGTTTTCGCCATTCATACATACAGAGCCAGGCAGAACATGCAGGATATATATTTAAACTGTCTTTTTGTGTTTTAATATTCACAGACATTAGTCCATATCGCGATTCGAATTAAGTGATTCATCTAAAAATTGACGAATTTCGTGGCATTCCGCGCTAAAGAGTAAATTCCATTTTTATGAATGGACTCCGCAATCCCATCCGCGTTTTTGCGGAGGATAAATTGTAGACGAGTGTCCATGTTGAGACTGAAATGACATGCCGTGTAAATAAGAATCATCGTTGTGTGACATAAGACTATTTAGTTTGTTTAATAAAAGAACAAAGTATAGACCTGTTCTAAAGGCAAGGTAACCTCAAATGACTTTTGCTGTGATCTGGCGCTATATAGAAAATATAGACCCTTCTTTCTCGGCTGGGATCGTTTAGAGCCATTTGAAACTGCATTTAAACTGCATTTAAACTGCATTTTGGAAGTTCAAACTTGGGGACATGTTTTTCTATGCTTTGTGATCCAGGGGAAGTCTTATGTTCTTATTGCTGTTGAAATAATTTTTTTGTTAGAAATGTTGTTTTTAGTTTCCTTTCCCTGTTTGAGTATATCCCTTGTTGGCTGCTCAGAGTTATTTACATATGTTCTGTGCTAGATTTGGGCTTATTTTAGGTGTAGTGATATTGGGCTGACTGATGTTGTTTGAACATTTGATTATTGTCATCTGTAGAACTTGTGTGACCAAGGCAGAGAGACTTTCTTTTTTCTCTCTCTACTCTTCGTGTCCTTCTCATGAATGCCATGCTTGTCATCCGATATGCCATTTTATCTGTAGCGTGTTTGTGCATGTACATTTCCAAGTAAGGTGTCATTGTGTTTCCCTCCTATTATGCATAATTTTTTCCCCCAAATCACTGACTGTAAGTGCAAACCCTCTCCACAAACGATTTCACTGGTCAACTCCATCACTCCATCACAGATTTTATGGTAAACTGCATACATACGTAATTCGTCCATACATGTCATGCCCATACACAGACAAAAGATTCTCTGGCTGTGGTTAGTGTTAAGCTGAAAGCTGGGTGTCACAATTAACTAGAAAAAAATTACCACACCTGTAAAGAAAAGTTCAGATTTCATGGATTCAGTTAAAAGTTCAGTGATGAATGGATCAACATTGCAACAAATAGTAATTGTCTCAGGATTTGCTAACAGCAAGATTAAATCAAACCATTCTCAGCATCTTGGCTATATGACGTCACACAGACTAAGGCCATTCCCACAATAGTTGATTGACACGGCTGTCTTACCTTAGACCCGCCCTGAGTTAGCTGAGTGAGCTGTGAACATTCCACCATTGTTACGTAGCCAGAGCAGGAATAGACAAGAATGTCTCCTAAGCGATTGAGGTGTCCGACTACATAGTAGTCGTCATTTACTCCCGACATCTGAGCCGCTGAAGACGCAAAGGATTACTGTTACTTTCGTTTTTGAAGAGAATACACCGATCCCCAAACTGCTGTAGCGTCTGGACCAATCAGACATACAGTTATTTGTTACATTTAACAAATAATCTTCAAAACCAACAACCCCAGCTATATGCTGGAGTTTTGGAGACATCCCCCCAAAGCAACGAACACCCTGAAAGGGCACAGTTGCCAGGACGACAATCTGATAAGAGGTTTTATTGCCCGCAGGAATGCACATCTGCCCATGCTACATTTGCCATCAGAAAGACACAATGCCTATAGGCTCTTTCCTATTCATTCACAGACAAACCTTTCTTTGACCTTCCTATCACACATAGCCCAGGTCATTGTGTACAGTATTACTGCATTGTATTTTAATTTTGTCTGTTGTATTTGTATTTGTCTTTCTACTGTTTTATGCATGTGTTCTGATAGATGACTAGTAGTATAACCCATCTATGCCATGCTTGGACTCTTTGAGTTCGTGTTTTGATGATCTAAAAGATGGTGTAAATTAGATGTTGATACCTATGCAACATATTAGTGTTTTAAGAAACCTTACTAGTTTTTGCATCAACACCCAATCGAATTACATATGCAAAATACCATGCTCACAGACAAAGAGTCGTAAACTTTCCCTCCAAAGGAGAAAGTTACCATTGGTTCGTGGACCTCCTGGAGGCGCAGCCTCCAGAGACCTTAAAGGCATCAAACGTTAGTCCGCCTCTCTCTCTTTCTTGACTCTCTTCTCTCCTCTTGACTCTCTTCACGCTCTTCTGCAAGATCTTCCGATTGCTGCCTGTGGAGGAACCCACAGGGAGCCTGAGCCGGCACAGGCCGTGCCCGGCGGGCCCGACAGGCCCCAACATCTAGAGCTATGGCTCTCACCACAAAGAGCCAGACACTTTTACTCAACCCCGGAATTCATCCTCATGAAATGTCCTCGAACAGACATTTCTCTATTCCGTGCTTTTAGCTTTCTTCACTCGTCTCACGTGAGTTCTTTCAGAACCTAAGAGGATGAGGAGGATGAGCTAGAACTCGTCGGAACTCTAAGCTGCGCCAGGCCTTGCGGCCTTGTCTTTCCATTCTCCAAAGACCACAGGACTTCAGCTGGGTCCCTCTCAGCTCTTGGTTCTTCTTCAATTGTCACATGGGAAGAAACTCCCAGTCACCATCGAGTCAGAACATCTTTGGAGTTCATCACTCTTCGGACCCAGAAGAACGTGATCGCGATTCCAAACCACCACTGCTCCAAACCATCAAGACTTTCACCCGAGACTGCATTCGGACACTTGTTCATCGACCAAGGCAATGCAAGTATCGTACATTTAACTAAACAAAATAGAGGTTTAGTATAAGCTGTAGACAGCACTGATGGTTTCACTCAGGTGGTTAACTGACTCTTTTCATAGCTACATTCTCTGGTCTCTCTAACTTCAGTTCTCACTGACCCTTCCCCCATGTATGAATGATTTCATGTCTGTTTGTTTAGATTAGTTATGTGTTAGTCCTTCGTTAATAAACTCTTGTGCACAAATTACATGAGTTTTGATTCTGATTCTGCCTTGCAAATTAATGTCCCTTTACGATTCCGATCCGAGCTACATGCTCTAATGCAATAGTACTTCAAGGAAGTTATTTTCTGTGCCCAAGAAAATATCATTTCTTAGAGTTGATATAAAACTTATACTGAATGTTCGCTGGACGAACAGATTAGTTGATGGAAAATTAATTCTGCTACAGTTACTACTGGCAGCTGATATAAATAATTGTAATTAATCATAATTAATTGTAATTATTTATATACATTTCCCTTTGAGCTAAATCGCGACACTGCCTAAGGGTGCTTTCACACCTGTAGATTGATTGCTTTGTTCCAAAACAGGGATTAAAATTATTGCATTGTTGCTTTTTATTCTTGGTGCGGTTTGCTTTCACACAGCAAAGTTTCTGAATGGACCAAATGTGTTAATACAAGTCACGTGCGAGTAAACTGTCCTCTCATTGGTCAAAGTTCCATGGTTTATTTTCCGGGATTCCGCTCAGCTGTCATCTGTCAGGATGGAACAACAACAGCTTTGCGGGATCATTTTTCCATTTTTTTGTAGCTGTCATTATATTCATTTATAATTTTGAGCAGGAGTCCAGGATTCGTCGGGAAAACCTATTACAAAGAGAGCAATAAGACGGCATCATAAAATGAAAAGGCACGCTTTGAGTTTGAATGGTGAAGATGTGCGCACACACAGACATTCACAGGTTCATTTTAAGCGGTATTAGCAAAACAACAAAGCTACTGCAGTTCATGGAACTGTAATTACCCATTAAACAATGTAATATAGCCTGGATAGTTGGTCCGTTGGATCAAAGTGTTTTGGTTGTGCCAGGTGTGAAAACACCCTAAATGCGTCTAAAGTTCGCACAAATCATTTGTGATGCAACTTCACCAACAGAAGTGAGTTTAAGGGTTTTTATGAATCTTAGCAAACGCCTTAGTAACATTAGAGCTTGATCATTAGAGAGTAAACATTAGAGCTTATCACCCCACCGAAGAGAGGGGCGGGGTAAGTAGAGCTCATTAGCATTTAAAGAAACATGCAACAAAATGGGTTGCTGTGAACAAAGGTAAAAAGAGTGTTTTTACACTACCATTGAGAAATTGTCACCAAAGCATGTTATAGACTTTTACTTAAGACCTAAAAAATCATATCAACTTCTGGAAAATGGGCATCTGAAAATGGGCATCCCCTTTAAGCAGAGATGAGCACTCAGGTTAGTGACTTGGACTCGAGTTGCACTCAATTCGCATTTTTATAAGTTTCAGACTTGACTTCAGACTCGGCCTTAAATGACTCCAGACTTGACTTGACTTGAGGAAAAGTACGTGTGAATATTTTAAAAGCAATTCGAGTCTTTTATCCTCGTATAAGTATTTTAACATACTTATACAAGTGATATTCAAAAGGCGGACCGCATTTGCACCCCGGCATCCATCCGGACCGCGAGTCGTAACAGCAGTACCATTTTAAGTGAGTAGGGGGCTGTTCACGTCGTGCCTAAAAATGTGTGGAAAACGCTAGGTGCGCTGCTTTCTCCTTCTTTCCAAACTGTAGCTTCCGCTCCTGTGGCGTCTGCCGTTTCCGTTGCCGATTTCAATACATAAGGATTCTGCTTGGGATTTTTTTAGCAAGCCATAAAATGACTCGACTCGGACTTGTGAGCAAGGACTCAAGACTTGACTCAAGACTCCAGTGACAAAGACTTCAGACTTGACTCGGACTCCAAGTTAAAGACTTGTGAACATCTCTGCCTTTAAGGTTAGGGTTTAGGCTGGGGTTAGTATTTATTTCAGTGTTGTATAGGCAATCAGCACTGTCAGTTGACACAATCAATGAAATCTTTAGAACAGGGTGCGGGGAGAGGTTTGAGGGGGAAAAAAAAAGTCACACTTCTACTGTTGTCCTGTTATCTAGCCATCCTCCAACCAAAAGCTGTTGACAGTATTTTAATTTAATATTTAATAATTATGAACAAAGCATTACAAAACAAAATATACCATCAATGAAACCACAAAGCTGACGTGGAGGTATGTAAAATTACTATTAAAGGTGAAGTCCACTTCCAGAACAACAATTTACAGATAATGTACTCACCCCCTTGTCAACCAAGATGTTCATGTTTTTTTTTTTTCTATAGTCATAAAAAAAATTGTGTTTTTTTGAGGAAAACATTACAGGATTTTGCTCCATATAATGGACTGATATGGTGCCCCAAGTTTATACTTCCAAAATGCAGTTTACATGCGGCTTCAAATGATCCCAAATGCTGTTGTAAACGATCCCAGCCGAGGAAGAAGAGTATTATCTAGTGAAACGATAGGTTATTTTCATTTAAAAAATACAATTTAAATACTTTTTAATCTCAAACGCTCATCTTGTCTTGATCTCTCTGGCTCAAGACAGTTAGGGTATATAAAAAAAAACTCCAATCGTATTTTCTCCCTCAACTTCAAAAATCATTTCAAAATCATCCTACATCACTGCAGAAGTTCCGACCCAGTCTTTGCAAAGTAAACATGCAAAGATCAAACACCCTTAATAAAAAAGGCAAAACAGCGATATAGGACGATATTGAAGTTGAGGGAGAACATGAGATGGGAGTTTTTTGACATACCCTAACTGTCATGAACCAAAAAATAACAGAGGTTGGGAAGAGCAAGACAAGACGAGCATTTGACATTTAAAAAGTATATCAATTGTAATATTTGGAAGTGGACTTTTTAAATATTATTTTCTTAAATAAGGTACAGGTAATATAAAAGTACCTATATGAAGATGTTTCTAACACGCAGCGTACATGTCACCATCCGAATCCATTCACTTCACTTTGTTCACTCCTTCTGTAATAGTCCATTCAACTGCCATACACTATATAGGGATTAGTGAATGAGTGAGCGTTTTCGGTTTACAGCTCAGGACATTTGACTGCACACGGGAAATACATTAGCCTATGCGTTGAAACTTTTTTTTACGTCCCTCACACGTTGTAATCGACAACAACAAATCTGAATGGTTAATAATACACATCTTGATTTGACATCTTGCCCACAGAAAAAAACAGCACCCCCACTTCCCGTGCCTGTGCCACACAAAACATTTTGTTACATCAAAACTCAATGATTTTTTTAGAATAGCAACCAATGGAGAAAAATATTCTTTGCATGTAGTTGTAGCATACACCAGCAGGGGGAAATAAGGTCATGCTACCAGAAAAAATTGTATCATTAAGCATTCTAAAAAAATCCATCTTCCAAACCAGGACTATATATTTTATAGCTTTCGAGGTGGATTTTATGGGAAATTGCATACATACGTCATTCACCCATACATGTCATGCGTGTACACAGACAAAAGAATCTCTGGCTGTGGTTAATGTGAAGCTGATAGCTGGTTGTCACAATGAACAAGAAAAATGACCACAGATCAATCAAAACCTCCAAGGAATCAGTGCACACTGAACAAAGAAACCATTATTTATGTATTTATCTGCTTCGATAAGATTTCCTGTATACATGTTTACACCGGTGCCTACAAGCACGTAGATCCACACAGAGGAACAGAGCAGAAGAACAACCAAAACAATGTTCTTAAGCAGGATTTTTTTGTTTGTTTGTTTAAACCGCTAGAGGGTCCAAAGTGTAGCTTTAAACAACTAATCCTTCTATTGTTTTAAATGTTTAGCAGTTAACTTTGAGTTTCACAGTCTTTATTTTACATTATGCCTGAAGCAGTACATTATAAATATAACCTTTACACATATTGTGACAGATATACACAGAATATTAAAGGAATTAGACAGCTCAGGGTGCTTCTTTTTGGTCTCTGCAGGCTTCCCTCAAAAACACAGATTCACACCATTACACAGAGAGAGAGAGAGAGAGAGAGAGAGAGAGAGAGAGAGAGACAGAGAAAACTTTGTTGGATGACAAGTCTCTATTTTTGTTGAAGCGATGGATTTTCTGGTTTAGACGGGGCTGGTTTTTGCCAATTTAATAATTCTTTAAGCAACAGACCCTATTCAGAAATGCAAATTGAATCAATCTGAGTCTGACTTTTCAGACTTTTCAAGTGGGATTTAATTAGAAGCCAGAGCTCACCATTTTAATGAGAGAAGGAGGAGTAGAAAGGGAGAGAGAGAGACAGAAAGACAGAGCAGGGTTTTGATGGGCTTTATAGTTTTGATCTGGTCCTTCTGGAGATGTTCACCACACTCAGATACACACTTAAGAGTATTCTGAAGTTTTTTCTTGTATGTATCTATATACTTTTTGTTTAGTTATTTTCATTTGTCTAACACAAAACGGATATGCGGCATTCGAATAAAGAATGTCAGCGATTTTTCTCCCACCACCAGCATAAAAATTTCCATTCAAATTACTTAGTGTGGTAGCTAAATTGCAGTCTGAATTCACATCTCAGAGTTTACAAGAAGGGATCAATCCAAAAGTAATTTTGTAAATCCTTTTTGACCACTGCTAAGCACAGTTATGGTAAGTATTTTATTTCATGTGCACACATTTTAAAAGTGGACACTTTTATTATTGAAATGCTGGAAACTGTTTACAATTACTTCACCACTCCACTGAGTGATTTTTTGAAATACATAATTATTGTAGTATAATATATTATATTATATATATATATATATATATATATATATATATATATATATATTATATATATATATATATATATATATATATATATATATATATATATATGAGTTTGTGTTAACTTACAGTATTTCTGCTAATTTCCACTTTTTTTTTAAATTAACATCCATTATTTCGAGAGATAAAATGCAAAGTAGGAAACTTTGAAAATTTAAACCATAGTGCATCCGTTTTCCTATTTTTAAATAGGATATTTAAATGATCAAATAAGAAATATGGGATACTCATTTCTTATTGATATATTGATTATCTTATTGAATATTAATTTATTAACTGTCCAAGCAATAACAGACTTTTTTGTTTGTTTGTTTACAGCTGATAATCATGTGACTGACCACATGAATGCATTTCCAGGTTTGTAGGATTACACAACTCACTACTCCTCCATGAATAAATCACTATGCAAATGAATAGGTTTAATCAAGGAGCAAATATATTTTCACACACGTGTTTGATATAGGGACAGTTACAATATAGATCCAGTAGATAAAACTGCAAAGAGCAGCTATCCAGTGCAAGTAACAATGTTTGTAACCTTACCTTTAATTCTAACATTTAATGGTTCTGTTGTAAGTACTTTTTAATAAAAAAAGACACAGACTTTTTTATAATATTTAAGGTCTAGACTTGACTTAAACAACATCCACACAATCTAAATAATGGAATCATCAGCATACATTTGCAGACTCTGTGCATACTGGAAAGTAGTTAATATAAGGACTAAAAAGAATAGGACCTAAAATTGTTCCCTGAGGGATTCTTATCTCAGGCTTTATTAAATAAGGCCCAGATGTCATCCACCACTTGTTGTGTGCTTACGTGAGGAATTAAGCAGGAACTACTTATTCAGATCATGTCATAAAACCACTTATATATGGAGGTGGTGATGATAACATTAGAATCTGTGTACCAGTCTGCACCAGGACAATGTCATATGACAGACAGGCTGAAGTAAAAATAGTTGTGAATGTAAATTCTGTACTTGTGCAAGTTCAGAAAATAGTCACTTTGAGATGTTGCAGCCACAAAGTTGGTGCTCCTGAATAGTCATTAGCCTTTAGTTTACATCACAGCTTTTGCATTTGCATAGCATTTTACAGAAATTAGTTTACATCCTTGAGCAGGAGCTATTGTCATTACCACTTTTACATTTGATAGAAATTGAAACAGAACTGACAGAAATTGATATAATCAAAAAAAAAAAAAAAAAAAAAAAAAAAAAAGAAAAGATTACAAATGCATTATGTCTTCCACAAAAGTTTCACTTGTGTGTGAACTGTACATTGTACATATGTGACCATGGACCACAAAACCAGTTATAAGAGTCTTTTTTTTTTCTTTTTTTTTAAATTGAGATTTATACATTACCTGAACGCTGAATATGACAATATTTGGTTGAGATACAACTATTTGAAAATCTGGAATCTGAGGATGCAAAAAGATCTAAATATTGAGAAAATTGCCTTTAAAGTTGTCCAAATGAAGTTCTTAGCAATGCATATCACTAATCAAAAATTAAGTTTTGATATATTTACGATAGGAAATTTACAAAGTATCTTCATGGAACATGATCTTTACTTAATATTCTAATGATTTTTGGCATAAAAGAAAAATTTATAATTTTGACCTATACTGCAACGGAGATTCCAGTGAAGCGTGATAGATCCAATTGCGAGCTTTATTACACAGATTGTAGTCAAGACAGGCAGGGTCGATCTTCAAACGAACAGTAATACGTAGGCAAAACAATAGCGTAATCCAGAAAAACAGGCAGAATGTCAAAATACCAGTGAGCAGTCCAAAAAGTAACAAATAAACAAAGCAATGGAACAAGGCAAAACTATGGCAATGGAACAGGGCAAAACAATGGCAGAAACAAGGCAAAACTATGACAAGAAACAAAACCGTGGAAAATAACAAAAACAAGGCAATGAAATCAGAAAAAAACACTTAGTAGAGTCCGCACAGCAAAACAATACTTTGCAGAGGCCTGTTTGGTTTAGGCCTCCTTATATGGCGACCAAACAGGAAGTAACCAATGAAGCAGCAGAGGGAGCGGTAACAATCAGTCCATGGGTGAGGGCTCCCTCTGCTGGCCTGGTGTTACATATACAATGTATTTTTGACTATTGCTACAAATATACCCATGCTACTTATGACTGGTTTTGCGGTCCAAGGTCACATATGTGATCTGTAGCAAATGTAGTATGTTTCCTTGAATTATCTTGTCTGTATGGTGTGTGTATATGTGTCTGTTTTGTGTATAGGGAGAGCATCATCCCTGATGAGCCACTTTAACATCAAACAGCTGGAAGTAATAAAATATTAAGAAGTTTGTGAATATTAATACACCCTTTTCTGCCTTTCACTCTCTCTTGTTGATTGACCTCGGGTATATTACATGTACATCCAGCACAGATCAGAGGAAAAACACTGGGAGACGCTCTAAGCCAGGACAGGTGGTTTTCCCTTCTACCGTGGACTTGTATCAGCAAGATACACATCAAGTCAGATCATGGTGAAACAACACCAGCCGTAGAAAAAACTCCCAAGATTCTTCCTTTGCACAAGAGTATTTGGCATGACGCTAGGAACAAGATACATGAAATTCAGTGAAGGAAGCTAGATACAGAACAAAAACACACAGCATGACTAGCAAAGAGGAGCCATTCCGTTTGTGAAATAATCATAACACTGCAGAGAAAACAGCTCCATGACTTATTAATCCTCCCCTCAGCTTTTGATAATTCATTCCAGGAGACGGAATCCAATTTGTGCAAAGCAAAAGCAACCTCTGACAATCATCAAACAATAGCACAAACTGTCAGGTGCTCTCTGGTTTCCTCCCTGCATGAGATGTGTCAAAGCTGACTTTTCTCTTTTCAACTGCTCAAATTGAATGCAACAAGCCTGGCTAATTCATCGTTTTGTTCATATGTTGGAAAGGAAGTTAACTGAAGTGAGGCTCAGACAGCATATCATTAAAGCTAAAGCAAATGCTTATCTTCAAAGACACATCTCCCTGGAAAAAGCTACCACGAAGGGGATAATAAAGAAATTGCATTTGTAGCTGTCAATTAAACTTGGAGTAGGGGAGATCTGTGGATTGGTATGTGCCATTTCAATCCCAGCTAATAATTTTTGGCTCTCACTATATTCGTTTGTATATGGTTGCAAAATATATAACCTAAAGCATTAAAACACTGAAAAAATTTGTTCTCAAACAAACCAAACCAACATTAGGGGAAAATTCTGTGTTTGCTAAGGAAAACAAGAAATAACTGCGCAAGTATTTCTTGTGCATAGCTGATCACAAATATTGAGCTAAATGATTAACAATGCCTCAATGATTGCAGAAAATGAGCTCCAACAAAAGTTTATGATTCTTACATGATTTTTCATCATGATGATATTCACAAATGAACACAACCTTTTTGAAACCTAAATACAATTGGCATAAATAAAAAAACTACAAACATAGGTTACAAACAAACTACACCATGGTTGCATGACTTCAATGTCACTACAACTGAGATATTGTGACAACTTTCAGTCTTTATTTAAGGATTATAAACACAATTTTATTTTATTTTACAAAAAAGTTGTGTCCCCTGACTTTCTATGTTGTGTTACAACAACAGATGTTACCTCTTTAATACTAAGTAGGGAATTCTGTTTGAAATACTTTCTGTGTGTATAGGTCATTCCAGCTTATGTTTTACCTAAGGGGTGTATGGTGAGTTCAGTCTTTTTAATTTTCAGATATTTTTTTTAAACTTAGTATTTCCAAAATGTCCAGTGATCTTAAAACTGGCCCTAATTTAGAAATGTTTGGATTTGTGCTAATATGTCTCCATTGACCACAACCGTGGTCCGTTGTTTGTTTGAACAAATTATGCCTCTTTGTTTCCCCTCCAACCTAAACATGATCCATGTAATACTGTTTTGAAAATGTGTTATAGGAGTAGTTCACTTCCAGAACAAAAATTGACAGATCATTTACTCTTGTCATCCAAGATGTTCATGTCTTTCTTTCTTTAGTCGATAAGAAATTATGTGTTTTTTTTTTTTTTTTTTTTTTTTTGAGGAAAACATTTCAGGAATTATCTACATATATTGCACTTAAATGGTGCCCGCAAGTTTGAACATCCAAAATGCAGTTTAAATGCAGCTTCGAATAGCTCTAAACAATCCCAGCTGAGAAAGAATGGTTTTATCTAGCGAAACGATTGGTCATTTTTTAAACAAATTCACAATTTGTGTACTTTATAACCTCAAATGCTCGTTTTGTCTATTTTCTGCGATGTGCATGCAAACTCTGTATAATCCGGGTCAATATAGTTAGGATATGTCGAAAAACTCCCCTCTCATTTTCTCCTCCAACTTCAAGAAAATCGTCCTACTACAGTCCACTATATGGAGATAATTCCAGAACGTTTTCTTTAAAAAACATAATTTCTTATCGACTGAAGAAAGAAAGACACGAACATCTTGGATGACAAAGGGGTGAGTAAAATTATCTATGAATTTTTGTTCTGGAAGTGAACATTTCCTTTAACACATCACTTGGCACACAAGCTAAAATTGACTGGAAGCCTAAAAATGTGAAAGTATGAAGGTGATAGTAGCATAGCTCAGATCAAAAAGCAAAGTGTTATATGTAGGCTACAGTCACCAGAACATGTGATGCAGTAGGGCAGAATCCTGAGGCAGAAGCCTGCAGCTCTTCAGACCAAATGCCTGCTGTACTCCCTGTGAGCTAAGAAATCACTTCAAAAACCCATCCTTGCTTATCCACAGGGACCTTCTGTACTTTGGCCGCTATACTTCAAGGGTGTGGGACAAGCACTAAGACCAGGGAAGAGGAAGTGAGAAGGGACAGTGAGACAAAAAGAAAAGGGTCATAGTGATGGTGATTTAATTCCATGTGTCTGCCAAGTAAAAAAGAATTGCGAAATAGGGTATACTAGTTTGCTAGGTCCCACACCACAGCTGGAGGAATCAGAAACTTTTTCAAAGAGTTTTGGAAATATTGTAAGACAGGCCTAGTTAGCTAGTAAATTCAGAAACTGTTCAAAACATTATTCCACAAGTCGCAAATCGTTCAACCCTCTATTTAAAACTCCCAATGCAAATTCAGTTTTCACAACACTGCAGACAATGTTATAAATGAACTGTAAATTTTAGTGCTGTCAAATGATTAATCACATCTAAAAGGTTTTGTTTGTATAATATATGTGTGTATGTTTATTGTTTATATAAATACACACACATACAGTATATATTTTGAAAATATTTACATGTATTTACATGTATATATTTATAGTATTAAAATCTTTATTATATATGTTTTTAATAAATGAACAACATTTTTCTTAAATATATACACGCATGTGTGTGTATTTATATATACATAATTAAATATTCACAGTGTACACACAAACAGCAGGTAAAATTAATATTGAACTCGTCACCATTTTTCTCAGTAAATATATTTCCAAAGGTGCTGTTGGCTTGAAATTTTCACCAGATGTCGGTAACAACCCAAGTAATTCATACATACAAAGAAAACAAAACAAAGTTCAAAGTTCATAAATTAAGTTATGTGTAATAAAATGGAATGACACAGGGAAAAGTACTGACCCTAAGGCATGGAAAGCCAAGACACCATCTAAAATCTATCAGTAAATAGAAAGCAATCCTGCCTTTTGTCAGTGAAAATTAATATTAGCTGATTCAGTCCCAACACCTACAGTATCAGGATGATGAAGATAAAACAACGGTGGACATTTCAGTGAATGATCCCAAACACAGCCAAGGAAACTCAATTGGTTTCAGAAAAAGAAAATAAAGCTGCTAGAATGGCGGCTGTGAAGTTTAGTCCACTGTACGCCCCGGGACATTCAAGTCTGCCGATCGTTACTCCGGCGTGCAAAACTGCTCGTGAAATGGCGGCCGCACCAGAGCATGCTCACGTAATGGCGGCGACAATGGAGCCCGTTCACAAAATGGCGGCGAAGACAAAGCTCCGTCATGTCACTGCTGCCATACCAGAGTCATGTAACGTCACAGCTGTGTTTTCTGAGGCAAGTCAAGTCAGAGCTGCTCTTCCTGTGTCAAGTCAAGTTACAGCTGTATTTCCTGTGTCAAGTCAAGTTACAGCTGTATTTTCTGAGTCAAGTCAAGTCAGAGCTGCTCTTCCTGTGTCAAGTCAATTTACAGCTGTTTCCCGAGCCCAGTCAAGTTACAGCTGTTGTTCCTGAGTCAAGCAAAGTCAGAACTGTTGTTTCTGAGCCAAGTCAAGTCACAGCTGATCTCCATGAGCCAAGTAAAGTCACAGCTGACCTTCATGAGTCAAGTCACGTCTCGTCTGACCTCCCAGAGCCTCGTCACGTCTCGTCTGACCTCCCAGAGCCTCGCCACATCACGTCAGATTATCCAGAGGCTCGCCATGTCAGATCGTCCAGAGTCTCGCCACGTCACATCAGAACATCCAGAGTCACGTCACATCCCGTCTGATCATCTAGAGTCACTTCACGTACCGTCTGCTGCACCCAGATCATCAAGGTCAGTTAATCATAACCCCAATCTGGTATTCAGCTTGAGGGATGCACCACTTGTGTCCGTGTGCTCAGCCAGTGTCCCCAAACCTACTTACCTCATCCCTCCTGTTCCTGAACTGTTTCCCATGTCTGCAGCGATTCCCATGATGGTAATCGCTCTATGGTGTGTCTGGGCCACGTATACCACCACTGAGTCTCCAGAGGTGGCGGCTTATGCTGCAAAGCCTCTGGAGGTGGCAGCATCTACTGCGGCATCCTCAGCGGCTGTCACTGCTATGGAGGCTGTTGCTGAACTCCCTGTCCATCCTTTTCTAGCCATGGAAGCCACATATGAACTCTCTGACCTTCCTGTCACGGCTATGGAGGCTGCGCTGAACTCTCTGTTCGTCCTGTTCCGGCTAGGGATGCAGTCATTGAACTTTCACCCTGTCCTGACCTGGCCATGGAGGCTATGAATAAACTCTCTGCCTGTCCTGTCATGGCTGTTGAGGCCGTCATAGAACTCTCTCCCCCGTCTGTCTCAGCCAAGGCCGTCAACTACGAACTGTCTGCCTGTTCAGACCCCACTGAGACTGCTAAGAGACCTACTGTTTTCCCTGCCTCTCTCTTCTGTCTCTGTTCTCCCTAGGTCCCAGTCCATGACGTGGGTGTTTGTACCGCCCTGGTAGGCTCCTGCTCCGCCCTGGATGGCTCCTGCGCCTCCCGCTCCGCCCGTTCCACCCTGGTGGGCCCCTGCTCCACCCTGGATGGCATTTGCTCCACCCTGGAGGGTGCCCTCCACTCTGCTTTGATGGTCCCTCGCTCACCCTGCACTGCTGGTCCTACCTCAGTCCCCAGGTTCTCCACATGGACCTGGTCCTCCAACCCTCGCCTTGTCTCGCCCCTGCCCCAACGCTCCCCTGGATTGTTTGTTGTTTGGAGCGTCTGGAAGCCGCTCCTTGGTGGGGGACTCTGTTATGAATCCTGTCTGGTCTGCCTGCCACCAGAGGTTGCTTGTGCATTTCACTAACATTTCACATCACACAGACTGTTGCATCACACCCCGGACTACGTTTCCCATCACCCATTGCGCTGATTGCTCAAACACCTGTATCCAATCAGACGCTCAATATAAGCCTCGGACTTCCCCTTGCATCTCGCAGAGTATGGGAGTTTTGGATTGTAGTATCGTATTGTGTTTCCTAGTTCCCTAGTTTAGCATTCTCGCCTTGTCATCTCGTTTTGTCTGTCTCGCCACCTGCCTTGTGGACCTCTCACTCGTTTTTCGAAATACCCTTTTGCCTAGCCCCTTGGATTACATTCACCGTTCATCAACCCTCACCTGCTTCACACTAGAGACTACTCTTAGGACTTGTCCACACTGTACCTGTCAGGCATTGTTCGACCCTGCCTGTTCGTGACCATGTCTTTGCCTTTGTTATTCAATAAAAGCTTGCATATGGATCCGCTTGCTTCAGGTCTCCCTCGCTTTGTTACAATTACACATAACTTAATTACTTAAAAAAATTTTTTTTTTTTTTGCATGTATGGATTCCTTGGGTTGTTACTGACATCTGGTGAAAATTTCATGTCAACAGCACCTTTAGAAATATATTTCTAAAGGTGTATATTATTAAAACAAAAACTTTTATTTTGGATGCGATTAATCATTTGACAGCACAGTAATACAAAAACCACCAAACTGTAGGGCGTTTTACTGTTATCTCAGTTCTCAGTCTGGAAGTCACAGTAAACACATTCTATTTCTACAGTGAAATCTGACTGTGATGGCACCCAGAATATTTGGCGGAATGCGTTTTACTACTTTTTAGTTATCTGTGGTGTTGAGGCTGTGTTTTTGCCTCTCTTTTTTTTTTTTTGCAGCTAGTTTTGTAATGTTAATAGATTAAAATGTTCTTAAAAAAGGTTAAAAACAGTGCAATGCAAGAAGAAGAAGAAGAAGAAAAAAAAAAACTGACCAATCCTGCACTGATTCCATGTATGTACATATGAAAGAAGATCAAATTGTGATGTGACAAAAGATTCCTACTCATGAAACAGATCCAGACTATCCAGAGTCACAACATTCAACATAAATATGGAAGAGAGATGTGTGAAGATCCTTTAAAATCTTTCCTTTTTGTGTTCCATAGAAAAATATCAGCAATAACTCTTGACAGAGGTTTCATTTTGGGGTGAACTAAGGCCCATATTAGGCAGTCTTTTTTACTCTGATGAAATTGGGATGTTGAAAGCAAACAGTAATGACACATATCAGCCTCCCAGTTTAATCATTCTGCTTGTTTCCTTTTGCCTCGTCTCTGATGCTTCTGTGTTTGAAGTTTCTTCACCACCCTCTTTTCTCTCTCTCTGGAGGATGTTTGAAGCTGCAGAGGAGCTTGCAAGGTTCTTTTTATACTCAGAGGAAACATGAAGAGTGTATTCTGCAAAGGCAGTTAATTAAACACCGTTTGAAGTATTAAATACTGCTGCTAAAATTCAATCTCTGTATTGCTGCACTGGTTTGAGACTTCACTTGAGTGACATTACTTTTACTCTTTAAACAGGACAGTCTTCCTCTTTTTTTTATGTGAGGTTTGATTCTTGGGTCATATTATATTTTAAGATTAAGGTTTGGCCTGATCCAAGAAATGTGTAGGACTGGCCTCTTCCATGCTCACCTACAGAGGTGAGGGCATTCTTAAGATTGTGCTTCTAGTAAATTGATATATTCATATTTTCCAGATTTCAACATGCTATTCTATTCAACCTACCAATACTTCTGCATCTATTATGGAAGCTCCCCTTGCCCAGAAAAGTGGACCCAGGAAATTGTGGTACTGTAGCCATATTCTCACAGTGGTCTGCATATAATAGAGAACTTTCGGCCATTGTGTGGCATATTAGATGTTTTTGCCATATTTGTACAAGCAGCCATTCTTAGGCAAGTTGTTATAATTATGGAGCCTTTTGTCATGCTCACAGTGTATGGAACAGCACTGTAGGGTGTTGTAAGTTTGTGTCACCTAGGCTGCCAATACAATACTTGGTCACTAATCTTCAGCGTGTGAGAGGAAGCATGTTGGCAGGATTCAGCTTACGCTTTCATCTTCACTTTAGCTGTGATGTCTCTGTTTTACAAAACATGAACAGGATCAACAGACTTTTCTGTGGTGAATGTTGGAATCTTTGTGCCTATCTTGAATTGAATCATCATCTCAGCTAGGGATGTGTTGGTAGTGCTGTGTGGTGTCGCTCAGTATTCCCTTAAGGGCATAGTGAGTGCGATTAAGCGACACAAATGTTTGATGTGATGATGTTCTTGAATCAAAACAATAGATCCCTATGGAGCTATTCACACTAGGTGCGATCAATTGCAGCACGACAAGGCGAGATTTTTTTCTACCAGTGTGTCGATTATTTATTTATTTTTTTTTCCCCATTGTCCTACGATAGAACAAGCTGTCCAATTATATTTGAGCTTTAGCACACGTGCCAGGAAGTGCTGCAGTTGCGCAAAAGAGCGAGATTGGTGGTGCTATAGAACAGAAAGTGGTTTTGAAAACCAGCATAAACCCCAAAGAAAAGTATTATGTAACGTTTTTATATTAGAAACACAATTCAGAAAAATGCAACATTTTATTCTTTAAACACAGCATACTACTATCAAGGCAAATAGAATGATAACACACACACCGTCAACCTATGGAACTCCCCCTGCTCTTCCCAATTCTCAATATATATATACATATATATATATATATATATATATATAATATATATATATTAGAATATTCAATATTCAGTTAATATCATTGAAAATTAAAGGGTTACTCCACCCCAAAATGAAAATTTTGTCATTAATCACTTACCCCGATGTCGTTCTAAACCCGTAAAAACCTTGTTTGTCTTCGGAACACAAATTAAGATATTTTTGATGCATTCTGACAGCTCTCTGGCCCTCCATAGACAGCAGTGTGATTAACACGATCAACATACAGAAACGTAGCAAGGAGATCGGTAAAATAAAATAATCCATGTGGCATCAGAGGTTCAACCGTAACTTTACGAAGCTATGAGAATACATTTTTGTATGCAAAGAAAACAAAAATTACAACTTTATTCAACAATTTGTCTCTTCCGCATCACCATGGTGCCATTTTGGAGAGTGTCCCATGAACGCAAAGAACGTATACTATTTTGTGCCAGCTGTGCCACGCAGATATGTTTTCTACGTTTATTTACGGTATGATTTGAAGGAAAACAATGTATCCATGTATTGCAGCTGACACAGAACAGCATTCACCGTTTGTGTTCAGGGGATACTCTCCAAAATGGCGCTAAGGTAACACAGAGGAGACAAATTGTTGAATAAAGTAATTATTTTTGTTTTCTTTGCATTCAAAAAGTATTCTCATATCGTCAAAATGATGAGCTTTGTAAAAATCGGCGCGTTTCAAGAAAGTGGGGCAGAGTGGAGCACCAATAATGTACAGTATGTGAAAAATAATGTGTTTTTTGAACCTTAAACCACATAAACACATTGCATTACTCCAAATACACAAAATAAAGTTCATTTTAGCAACATCATTTGGACACTTTAATCCGTCATTTATTCAAAGTAAATATACTCACTGCTCCATTGCCTGTTAATGAACCACTGTTGTCTTCTCACCAACTTCCCATCTCTGAGTCTTGCATTCCATAACAGAAGATCAGACCAACACTGCAAGCAGTATGAACACTGCCAACATAAAGCAAACAGCAATGACAAATCCATCTGGTATTGTTCCAGTCAAGGACTGTAATAACATTAAATTTAATAAAAAACAATCCTTACATTACCCCCATTAACATGCTGTGCTCCCTCACCCAAGATGATCATCCAATAGAGGTATACTCTATGGAATTCTGGGAGCTATCTTCCACTGTCTACCTTGATGATGTGGTGTTAATCACAAAATTCCATGCGGGCTTGGAAGAACCACTACATTACCAGATGCCTTGGGATACCAACAATTGCACCTTGTGGCAATATACTGTATACTCTATGCCAGTGGTTTTCAAACCTGTGCTGAAGGCCCGGAGTCCAGTCCAGTCCAGTCCCAACACACCTAGAGGTCACTTAGGAGTCCACTCCAGGATCTGCTCCACTCGCAGAACCTCCAGGCCATAAAGCACAGTCCAGCAAACTGTCAAGTTTGTCCTTGATGGCTACAGCCATTTTCTGTGTGTGGGCAGCATACACAGAGACTGATCCTTTCTCCAGCATCTCTAGTTCCCTTGTAATGGCCATGTCTCTGGCTTCCTCATCATGGTCACAGAAGTTAATCATGCTCATTCCTCTACTCCTTTATCCCTGCCATGGAAGCTGTTCCTTGCTCCGTCATATGTCACGTATGTCACGAGTGCACTGGACCTCCTTTACTGCTCCCTATCTCCCTATTGACATGCCTATTAATAAAGACATAATTATGTTGAGATGTGGACTATATGTATTGAAATTTGCATTTATATACTCAAGAATTATAAATATACATTCTGATTTACAATTAAATAGCCAGAATAATAACTGTTTATTCAGAGTTTACATTTATATATTCAAACTTACAACTATATTTTCAAATTTGTGTTGTGTTCAATTTATTTCATTCTATAAATTCTATACATACAGTATATTTGTAACGATGGGAGAGAGACGAGAGGCGAGCGGATCCATTCGCAAGCTTTTATTGGTTTTAGACAGAGACATGGTCGCAAACAAGCAGGGTCGAAACAATAGCAAACAGGTTGTAACAAAGGCAAGACGTGGGGATAGTCTGTATGGCAGGCCTGGGTCGATGATCGGCGAACGTAATCCGAAGGGGGGAAAAGCAAAGGGATAATTCAGACAATGAGCGAGAAGTCCAAAGGCAGGCGACGAGACAGACGAGACAAAATGGCCAGGCGAGAAAGCTAAATAGAGGGAACTTGGGGAACTCGGGAAACTAGGGAAACTAGGGAACGCGAAACAACAATGTAAACCACAAAAATAACCACAATACTCCATGAGTCCCAGGGGGAAAGTCCAGGGCTTTATAGTGCGCCTGATTGGCCGCAGGTGTTGACGCAAGCAGTGCGATGAGTGATGGGAGACGTAGTCCGGGGTGTATTGTAACAGTCTGTGAGATGTGACAAGGCGAGGCGCCATCTGGTGGTGAGCTGACCGAAGGTCACCGACCAGATTCATGACATAGACCCCCCCCCCAAAGAGCGGCTTCCAGAGGCTTCAACCCACCAACAGTCCAGGGGAGCGGTGGGGCGGGGGCGAGACAGGGTAAGGGTTGGAAGACCAGGTCCTTGTGGAGGACCAGGCGACTGAGGCAGGACCGGCAGGGCAGGAGCCCACCAGGGCGGAGCAGGAGGCGCAAGATGAGGCACAGGAGCCCTCCAGGGCGGAGCAGGAGCCCTCCAGGGTGGAGCAGGAGGCGCAGGAGCCCTCAGGGTGCACTGGCGCAGATTCACGGTCAGACGAGACCTCTGGACCAGGCTTGTGATCAGAAGAGGCCTCTGGAGCAGACTTGAGATCAGATGAGACCTCTGGAGCAGACTTGTGATCAGACGAGACCTTTGGAGCAGACTTGTGATCAAACGGGACCTCTGGAGCAGACTTGTGATCAGACGGGACCTCTGGAGCAGACTTGTGATCAGACGGGACCTCTGGAGCAGACTTGTGATCAGGCGAGACCTTTGGAGCAGACTTGTGATCAAGCTTGTGATCAGACGAAACCTCTGGGGCAGACTTGTGAACAGACGAGACCTCAGGAGCAGACTTGTAAACAGACGAGACCTCTGGAGCTGACTTGTGAACAGACGAGGCCTCAGGAGCACAGTGTGCAGCCCACACACACCAAATGGCAACCACCATTAAGGGAAGAGCAGCAGCGGGTGGCAGGACCTCCTTAATGGTTGGATTAGAAGGTGCTGATGCCACTGGGATGTTTGCAGCCCGCACTGACACTAGTGGTGGGTCCAGCACACTGGCCATCATGACAGGCCGTGACCTTGGGGTGTCAGACGAGGCGTGACTTGACTCTGGGCGGTCAGACGAGATGTCACTTGTGAAGATCAGTAGTGACTTGACTTGGCTTGAGAAGATCTGCAGTGACTTGACATGGCTCGTGGAGACTGGCTGTCGCTTGACTTGGTTCGAGGAGACTGGCTGTGACTTTGCTTGACACAGGAACCACAGCCTTGACTTTGCTTGACACAGGAACCACAGTTTTGAACCTTGCTTGACTCAGGAATGACTGTTGTGACTTTGCTTGACTCAGGAACAACAGCTTTGACTTTGCTTGACTCAGGAACGACAGCTTTAACTTTGCTTGACTCAGGAAGTACAGCCGTAACTTGAATAGACACAGGAACAACAGCTGTAACTTGACTTAGGAAGAGCAGCTCTGACTTGCCTTGACACAGGAAACAGCTGTAACTTGACTTGACACGGGAAACGGGAAACACAGCTGCAACTTGACTTGACTCGGAAGCTTGACTGGACTTGGGAACGACAGCTGTAACTTGGCTTGACTCGGGAAATACAGCTGCAACTTGACTTGACTCGGGAAACACAGTTGCAACTTGACTTGACTCGGGAAACGCAGCTTTAGCTTTGCTTGGCTCAGGGGTAGCAGCTGTGACGTAAGGGAGCACCGCTTTCGCTGCTATTTTGTGAACGGGCTCCGCAGTCGCCGCTATTATGTGAGCGCGCACCGGCGCGTCCGCCATTTTGTGAACAGGCACCGCAGTCACCGCCATTGCATGAGCGCTCTCCAGCGCGGCCACCAACTTGCGAACAGGCTCCAATGTAGCCGCCAATAAGCGAGTACGCTCCGGCGGGCCGCCATTTGACGAGCGGGTTGCACGGCCGGCGTTACTGCGATGTCGCGTTGCTCCTCTGCTACACCCACGGTAAAAGATGAGCCCACAGTCAACAAAGCAAAGTCCATAAAAGCTGCCAGTGAAGAACGCGGACCCTTGCATCTAAGTTTCGTTTTAACAGTTCATTTAAACCATCGCAAAAAAATTCTATTAAAATACAGTCCGGGAGATCTGAATAATTGGCAATGGAAAGAAATTCACAGATGTGCTGTTCGAGTGTTCGTGGTCCTTTTTTTAATCTGATTAGCATTTTAGTTGTGTCCATACCTGTACAATGTCCGGGTTTAAAGCTGCTGGATCCTTGTTTGATGGAGTATTCTGTAACGATGGCAGAGAGACGAGAGGCGAGCGGATCCATTCGCAAGCTTTTATTGGTTTTGGACAGAGACATGGTCGCAAACAGGCAGGGTCGAAACAATAGCAAACAGGTGTAACAAAGGCAAGACGTGGGGATAGTCCGTATGGCAGGCGTGGGTCGATGATCAACGAACGTAATCCGAAGGGGGGAAAGGCAAAGGGATAATCCAGACAACGAGCAAGAAGTCCAAAGGCAGGCGGCGAGACAGATGAGATGAAATGGCCAGGCGAGAAAGCTAAACAGAGGGAACTCGGGAAACTAGGGAAACTAGGGAACGCGAAACAACAATGTAAACCACAAAAATAACCACAATACTCTGTGAGTCACAGGGGGAAAGTCGGGGGCCTTATAGCGCGCCTGATTAGCCACAGGTATTGACGCAATCAGCGCGATGAGTGATGGGAGACGTATTCCGGGGTGTAGTGTAACAGTCTGTGACAAGCCGAGAGCGCTATCTGCTGGTGAGCGGACCGAAGGTCACCGACCAGATTCATGACAGTATTCATGATTTACATTTATGTATTCAGTTTTGTATCCATATATTGAAATTAAATTCATATATTCGGAATTATAACTGCATATTGAAAATATACATTTATATATATTTCTATATATTTAGACTATATATTCAGATTTACTTCTATATATTCATGATTTACATTTATATATAATGATTTGCATCTATTGAGACGTATAACTATATATTTTGATTTACATTTATATGGTCAGATTTATAAACATATATTCTGATTTGCTTCTGTATATTCAGATTTATAAATAAACATTTTGAATTCATTAAATGTATAACTTATAACATGTATCAGACTTATAACTATATATTCAGATTTACCGCTATAGTATATTCACAATTTACATTTATATGTGACCCTGGACCACAAAACCAGTCTTAAGTAGCACGGCTATATTTGTAGCAATAGCCAAAAATAGTATGGGTCAAAATTTTCAATTTTTCTTTTAATATCCTAAATCATTAGGATATTAAGCAATGATTATGTTCCATGAAGATATTTAGCAAATTTCCTACCATAAATACATCAAAACTTAATTTTTAATTAACTTTACTTATTTCCAGACTCAAGGTCCATTAGCAAGAGACACAATACAAACCAGTAAAATACACATTATAATTTAATTCAAATTTATTTGTATAGCGCTTTTCACAATACATATAGTTGCAAAGCAACTTTACAGCAAATTAAAGTTTTTACAATATATTTAGTAGTAGCCTACTAGTGGTGACTATGTCAAGTTGATGTACATATGGCAGAGATGTATGGTAAAGATCAATTAATGACATAAACAGACAAAGAATACTATAAATTAGTAGCAAAATTTGGTAGTGCTGAATGTTGTTTCAGGGTTGGCATCATCTCTTCTTAAGTGTTCTGGATCCAGACTGAAGCTTGTGAATTCCTAGTTACCATGGGATGTCAATCCCATGGCAAAAACAGAGAACAAATAGGAACATAATTAGCGTAGCTGCTGTTCAAACCAAGCAAAGAAAGATTTGTTTAACCAGAGCTAAAAGATTAATAATGTGCATTTGATCAGATATAACTGCAGTAAAGGTTTATGAGATGCTGTTGTAAACTTTTTCTTAGAAACCAGGAGACGTTTTGGATATCTTGAAGCAGAAGTTTCTCTTTATTCAGAAACTAGCTGTGCGTCGCTGCAGTCATCAAAAGTCGTCTGACAATAGCTCAGCACAGAAGAGTATATAGGTTTCAAGGGGGAGGAGTACATAGAGGTGAAATCAATCTAAACAAAGCATGCAAATGCAGTATAGGAAATCAGCCCAGTAAAAGATTTTTCCCAGCCTTGATCTATTTAGCATACAAGTGTCATTCAAATGCATAGGTGCTTAAACAAAAGGCACAGTTGTACCTTGAGCTTAGAATTCACACTTAACTTGGGAAAACCTGTCAGATGTTCAGGAACTGCATAAAGACAAAAGGTTACTGTCTCAGGGCCTGGGCTGCCTGCTCTTAGAATGTCACAATATACATAACGTTTTCAGTTCATGCTGTTATATTGGACCCTAGCATAGGATCAGCATATTTTAAACAGATTCTTAAATTTGTAATCCCACAATGGATTATTTGAATACTTGGCTAAAGAGATGTGTCTTTCATCTAGATTTAAACAGAGAGAGTGTGTCTTAACCCCGAACATTATCAGGAAGGTTATTCCAGAGTTTGGGAGCCAAATGCGAAAAAGCTCTGCCTCTTTTAGTGGACTTTGCTATCCTAGGAACTACCAAAAGTCCAGAGTTTTGCGACCTAAGGGAGCGTGATGGATTGTATTGTGGTAGAAGACTAGTTAGGTAAGCAGGAGCTAAACCGTTAAGGGCCTTATAGGTAAGAAGTAATATTTTGTAGCTGATGCGGAACCTAATAGGTAGCCAGTGCAGAGACCTTAAAATTAGGGTAATATGATCATATTTTCTTGACCTAGTAAGGACTCGAGCAGCTGCATTTTGGACTATCTGTAGCTTGTTTATTAAAGATGCAGGACAACCACCTAGTAGTGCATTACAATAGTCCAGTCTAGAGGTAGCTTTTCTGCGTAAGAAACAGGTAACGTGTCGTAGCTTGGCAATGTTTCTAAGAAGGAAGAATGCTGTTTTTTTTTTGTTTTTTTGTTTTTTTGTTTTTTTTAAAAAAGACTGATATCTGACATCAGTAAGTCTAGGATTTAACAACAACTTTATGGTATTATTATGTGAATAATATGTGAAACCTTCACAGACCAATTACAACCCATCGTCACTGGATCAGCACGCTCCGCCTTCTCGCTCCCTTTCCCCAGAATTCTGATTCACGGAACCTGCACCACCTTATCAGTGTTCACTATAAAGAGTTACTTCTCTTGCAATCTCTCGTCTGGTCTCGTCCTAACGAACTCTACAGACTCCCTACCAGATACGTTCCCAAGCATGGGAATTCGTACTCGTCTTCTATTATCTGCGATCTGCCTACCCTTCATCTGCCTCCGATACATTTCTTTGCAAGAAAGTCATTTCTTAAATATCCAGCTAAGTCTGCATTCTGTCTGCACATTAATTCCCTCTTAGCTCCGTACCTCTGCTTAATAAACTGTGTTTATACTACTTACCTGTCTGCCTCCTTCTGTTGAGTGACAGAAGACCAGACCACAATGCAGAGCCCCACGGTGACTGCGGGAGATCGCCCGTCTGATCCTTTCGCTGACTTGGTTAACGCTGTTCATCTGTTTCTCCAGCCTCCCCTGTCTGCCACTCCATCGGAAATTCCCGCCAACCTTGTTCAAGCCGCACGTCAATCCCTCCTGCCAGCCACGCCTGCTGCCTCTGCTGGTCCCATGGCTTGACCCGTGACCTTCAGCGGAAAGGGAGAGGACTGCAGCGGGTTCATTCTCCAATATTTCGCTCTGTTTTGAAATGCAGCCTCACCAGTTCACCAATGATCGCGCCCGAGTGGTGTTAGCCTAGATCTTAGCCTTTTTGAGCACTTTAAAGAAGTGTTTAGTCAGACCGCCTCTGAGATTTCTGTGCACAATCAGCTCTTTAATCTACACCAAGACAATAATGCAGTCAGTGTCTACGCTCTCCAGTTTCGCATGTTGGCGGCCGCAAGTTGCTGGAATGAGGCTGGATTACTCACCACATTCCGACAGGGCCTAAACGCTGGTATCAGACAGTTAATGGTGATCTGTGATGATGCAATTCGAGAACTTAATTCAAAAGACCATCCGAGTTTCTCAACGTCTCATAGCATGCTCTCACCCTAAACCCGCATTGCATCCTCCACCCTCTGTACCATCAGTCGCCCTTCCAGCACCTGTACCTATGCAGGTGGACTCCTACCACCTGACACAAGCGAAGCGTCAGAGGAGAATTCTCAACCATCTATGCCTGTACTGTGGGGGAGAGGGTCATGTCATCACCACCTGCCTGGTACTATTCAACTTCCACCTCAAATAGCTCCACTAGCTTGAATGACTGCACAAATCTTAACCCCATACATCTGAATTTCAGCGCATACCCTCATCGACTTGGGTTCAGTGGGGAACTTCATCTCCCCCCTAAATTCTCCAGGAATTTAATGCCTGGAAGAAACGCTGCTCCTAGGACTTAAGAATTCACACCATCCAAGGAAAGCCGCTGGGCCGTGGTCACATCAGGCACTTTTCTCCCACACTGACGCTCCGCATTGAATGCCTGCACACAGAGGAGATCACATTCATGGTGCTGGAAGGATCCGCTGCAGATTGGCCTCATCGGCCATGGGACTGTGCAATTGACCTGCTACCTGGGGCTACTCTACCTAAGGAGTTTACCCACTGTCCATCCCGGAGCAGAAGACCATGGAGGAGTACATCAAGGAGGCGCTTAAACAGCGCTTTATTTGACCATCAACATCCCCTGCCACTTCAAGCTTCTTTTTCGTTGCAGAACAGAGATTTGTGGCCGTGCATCGACTACCGTCATCTCAATGCTCAAACGGTGAAGTATCGTTATTCACTTCCTCTGGTTCCGGCAGCCCCGGAACAGCTACGGGGAACTCGTATATTCTCCAAGCTGGACCAGCGAAGCGCATACAACCTCATTCGTATTCCGAGGCGATGAGTGGAAGACCGCCTTCGTTACACCTTCTGGGCACTATGAATATGCCGTATGGCCTGTCCAACTCTCTCTCCGTCTTTCAAGGCTATATGAATGAGGTGTTCCGGGAGTTCCTCCAATGATTCTTCATCGTCTACATCGACAAAATCCTCATTTACACCCAGAACCTGGCCGGACATCGCCTCCACGTCACAAAGATCCTTGAGAAGCTCCGCGAGTTCCACACCACCTCTGTATGCTTTCTGGGTTATGTCATTGACCAACACGGCATCCAGATGGATCAGAGGAAGGTGGAGGCGATCCGGAACTGGCCTCAACCAGCTACCATCAAGGAATTACAACGCTTCCTTGAATTTGCAAACTTCTACCGAAGGTTCGTCCACAACTACAGCCTACTCAGTTCACCTCTCAGCTCTTTACTCAAGGGCCGGCCCAAGTCTCTGTCCTGGACCTCGCTGGCCTTAGAAGCCTTCCAGCAACTCCAAGAAGCTTTCCAAACCACTCTAATCCTGGTCCATCCCAATCCTGATCTCCGGTTCATTGTCGAGGTTGACACCTCTTCTACCGTGGTTGGAGCAGTCCTATCGCAGTGGCAGGGTGATCCCGCACAACTCCATCCGTGTGCCTTCTATTCAAAGAAGCTGTCCCCGGCGGAGCAGAACTACGATATTGGAAACTGTGAGCTCCTAGGCATCAAGCTAGCTCTAGAGGAGTGGAGGCACTGGCTGGAGGGAGCAAATCACTGTTTTGAGGTCATCACTGACCACCGAAATCTTGAATATCTGCGTAATGCTAAAAGACTGAAACCTCGCCAAGCCCGGTGGGCGTTATTCTTCACCAGGTTTGATTTCACGGTCTCATATCAACCCGGGGATAAGAACTGTAGGGCTGATGCCCTGTCACGCCTTCATCAGCCCGAGCCTGAAAACCACTCTTCTGAACCTATCCTCCCTTCAGCCATGATTGTCAGTCCTATCTTATGGTCCATCGACAAGCAAATTACCCAAGCTAACCTCTCCGAGCCTGCTCCGCTAGGAGGTCCAAAGGGGCTCCTTTACATACCATCCGCCTATCGTCTACCCCACATGGAGTCAACTCATACGTCTCCGGGCTCTGGGCACCCAGGTAGTCAACGTACCCTTTCGCTCTTATGTCATCGCTACTGGTGGCCCACCATGCCTCAGGATATCTCCCGGTACATCAAGGGATGCTTGTTCTGTGCCATTACCAACACACCTCAGAGACTGCCTAAAGGAAAGCTGGTTCCTCTATCTATTCCACATCGTCCATGGTCCCACCTGGGCATTGCCTTCATGACCGACCTCCCATCCTCTGAGTATCATACCTGTGTGTTCGTCGTCGTAGACCACTTTTCAAATGCATGTAAACTCATTCCCCTCAAAGGATTACCCACTGCCTTTGAGGCGGCACTAGGGTGACCACCTGTCCCGCTTTGCGTTGTACCGCAAATGTAAAGCGTATGCCGCACGTCGCATATTGAGAAAATGTCCTGCATTTTCTGTTGGTTTTTAATGATCATATTAAGAAAACTTCCATGCATTTTTTTGTCTTTTTAAGAAATCTTTTTATTTATTCTTTTTGCGGCATAGTTTCTGCACAAAGGATTTGCGGAGCTCATCAAGTGATCCAGAACCACCGACGGAAATGGTTGAGCACACACGGGAAAACACGAGATTCTCCATTAATTTTAACCAATTTTAAAAAATCGATGCAGCTTTCAGATGCGACTTTCTTTTTATTTTAATAGTGAGGCAGTTTTTATGGCGTTATTTTAATGACAAATGTCTAGAGCACATTATTGTAATGCGGGGCACATCAAAATGCGCAAGCACAGATCTCTTCTCTCACACGTGGGTTCTCTTTACTCTCTTGAAAAAACAAAAAACAAAAACGTGCTTTCTCTCTCTTGCATGTGCACACTCAGAGACACAGATAAGTGCATATGACATAACAGTACAAAATGTAGCAGTCTCACACGTGTCCTGCATTGTCCCGCAAAATCACATCTATGTCCCGCAACAGCCCTGTTGCCAGGTGGTCACCCTAGGTGGCACAAGCCCTTCTTCAGAATGTATTCCGTCACTTTGGCCTTCCAGAGGACATCATATCGGATCAGGGTCCCCAATTCATGTCTCAAGTGTGGCAGGCCTCCTCAAACTAACGGCCAAACCGAGCGAAAGATCCAGGAGAACGGGAGGTACCTGAGATCCTACTGCCACCAGAACCAGGACAGCTGGAACCAATTCCTTCCATGGGCGGAGTACACCCAGAACTCCCTAAGACAATCCACCACAGGGCTCACCACAGGGCTCACAACCTCCATTATTTCCCTGGTCAGGTGAGCCCTCTGAGGTTCTAGCTCTCAACCACTGGTTCCAGCAGAGAGAGAGAGTATGGGACTCAGCTCATGTGCAACTCCAACAGGCAGTGCGGAGACACAAGAGGCAAGCTGACACCCGTAGAACACCGACTCCTTGTTACCAGCCCGGTCAGAAGGTGTGGGTCTCGACACGGGATATCCGTCTCTACCTGCCTTGCCGTAAGCCAAGTCCTCGGTACATAGGTCCATTCACTGTGCAGAGGCAGCTCAACGAGGTCACCTACAGGCTAAACCTTCCACCTCACTACCGCATCTCACCATCTTTCCATGTGTCTCTCCTTAAACCTCACTCTGAACCTTTGTCTTCCCTCACAGAATCTGGTGGCAATGAGGTACCTCCTCCTCTCGAACTCGCAGACAAGGAAGCCATCTACCGGATCCGGGCCATCCTTGATTTGCGGCGGCAGGGCCCCGGGCTGGAATACCTCATAGACTGGGAGGACTACGGTTCAGAGGAACGTTCCTGGGTCAATCGTCAGGACATTCTTGATCCAATGCTCCTCACAAAGTACCAATGCTGAACACCCACATCGCCCAGCTCCAAGGGGCCAAGGGCCCTGTCGTTGCCCATCATGCTATTCGGTCATCGGGAGCCGACCATGGAGGAGGGGGTACTGTCACGGAATCACAATCTTCACAGAATAATTACAATCCATCGTCATCGGATCAGCACACTCCACCCTCTCACTCCCTTTTCCCCGGAATCCTGATTCATGGCACCTGCAACACATCATCAGCGCTCAGCGTCTGGTCTTGTCCTAACGAACTCTACAGACTCCCTAACAGATACGATCCCAAGCCCAGGAATTGATACTCGTCTTCTATTATTTGCCTTCCCTTCGTCTGCCTCCGATACATTACTTCGCAAGAGAGACATTTCCTAAATATCCAGCTACGTCTGCATTCTATCTGCACATTAATTCCATCTCAGCTCCATACCTCTGCTTAATAAACTGTGTTTATATTGCTTACCTGTCTGCCCCCTTCTGTTGCGTGACAATATCATGGCAACACTCTTTTTTGTATTGTATTGCACATCATATCTAATCCCATAATCAGAACATAAATTAAGCAACTGTTGAAAACCAACACTACTTGGGGAAAAAACAACCAGATCATCAGCATACATATAGTGATTAACTTTGGTATTACCAAGCATACAACCAGTCCTACAGTCACTTAATTCTTCTGACAATTCATTCATATAGACATTTAAAAAATCTGGTGAAAGTAGGCCCCCATTACTTACTCTAAATGCATCTGAGAGTCAATTACCCCACTTAATCTGCATACATTGATTAGTGTACCAATATGTCAAAATTCTTAATATGCTATTAGGTACGCCCCTTTGTCTTAGTTTACTGAAAAATTTTTGATGATTAACTCTATCGAAAGCTTTAGAAGCATCAATAAAGCCAATTAAAACTGGAATTTTGTCTTTTATACAGTTCTATTACTTCCTTCAGAACATACACAAATCAGTACTATGGTGAGCCTTAAAGGCGAACTGATTGTCTGTGGTATCAAGATAAATGGCTAATCGGTCTAATAGGATTCTTTCAAAAACCTTTGACACAACACTCTCGATAAGCAATGGGCCTATAATTATCCAAACTACCTACCTTGCCAGCCTTATCCTTAATAACTGGCAACAAGGTTACTGACAACATAGACTCTGGAAGCAGCCCATGTATCATAAAACCAGTGAAACAAATTGCGAGAAGCACCACAAGCCTAGGGCTCGCAAGTTTGAGGTGTTCTGCAGTGCTTTGATATAAGCCACTCATCTTTGAGCTGAATTATTGCTTGATATACCTCATTTGTTGTAAAACTCCCTGGTCTACTAGCCTGATACAAAGATCTAACAATATCAACATACATATCAGAAAGGGCTGTACCATGGGAAATGTCATTACAATTCACATCTGTACACATGATTGCATCTCTGGATAATACCACCTTATTCAACAGAGTGTCTGTTCTCCCGTAATAAGTTTTAATATCTTCATCTGTAAGTTTAGACCAATCTAATTTTGCCAAAGCAGCCCTCTTACACCCATAATTTATATCAGGTAGACTTTCAAGCTCATCAAGCATTAAAAATGGTACATGATCAGATATAGATTCCCTGTATAAAATTTTCATTGACTGTATAGTTATAACGTAGCGAGGGAGACGTGAAGCGAGTGGATGCATACGCAAAACTTTATTGAATAACAAAGTCGAAAACAGGCAGGGTCGAACAATAGCGGACAGGTACAGCGTAGGCAAGACGTGAGAATAGTCCGTGAAGCAGGTGAGGGTCGACGAACAGCGAACATAATTCAGGGGGCAAGGCGAAAGGGTAATCCGATAAATGAGCGAGAGGTCCACAAGGCAGGTGGCAGCACAGACAAAACGAGGTGACCAGGCGAGATAGCAGAACTAGGAAATTAGGGAACTCAATACAAAACAGCAATCCAAAACACCACAATACAATACTCCAATACTCGGCGAGTAGCAAGGGGAAGTCCGGGGCTTATATAGCACGTCTGATTGGATAAAGGTGTGTGCAAGTAATCAGTGCAATGGATGATGGGGAATGTAGTCCGGGGTGTGGTGCAACAGTCTGTGTGATGTGAAATGTTAGTGAGATGCACAGGCGACCCCCACCAAGGAGCAGCTTCCAGACGCTCCAAATAACAAACAATCCAGGGGAGCAATGGGGCGGGGGCGAGACAAGGCGAGGGTTGGAGGGCCAGGTCCATGTGGAGGACCTGGGGACTGAGGCAGGACCAGCAGAGCAGGGAACCAGGGCGGAGCTGGCAGAGCAGGCGAGGCTGAGGGCCACCAGGGCAGAGCAGACAGAGCAGGAGCCCACCAGGGCGAAACAGGAGCCCACCAGGGCGGAGCAGACAGAGCAGGAACCTTCCAGGGCGAAGCCGGAGCCCTCCACGGCAGAGAAGACAGAACAGGAGATGCAGTAGGCTTAATAGCAGACTCAGTGGGGTCTGAACAGGCAGACAGTTCATAGTTGACGTCCTTGGCTGAGACAGACGGGGCAGAGAGTTCTATGACGGCCTCAATAGCCATGACACGACAGGGAGAGAGTTCATTCATGGCCTTCATGGCCAGTTCAGGACAGGATGAAAGTTCACTGATGGCATCCCAAGCTGTGACAAAATGGGCAAGAGCGTTCATAAGTGGCCTCCGTGGCCCTGACAGGATGGACAGAGAGTTCAGTGACGGCCTCCATAGCAGTGATAGGAGGGGCAGAGAGTTCATACATGGCCGGAACAGGACGGAGAGAGTGTTCAGTGACGGCCTCCAAAGCTGTAACAGGAAAAGCAGAGAGTTCATACATGGCCTCCATGGCTGGAACAGGACTGAGAGAAAGTTCAGTGACGGCCTCCAAAGCCGTAACAGGAAAAGCAGAGAGTTCATACATGGCCTCCAAGGCTGGAACAGGACGGACAAAGAGTTCAGTGATGGCCTCCATGGCCGTGACAGGACAAGGTGATGATCCATAGCTGGGTGTGTGTGTGTCATTGGGCGCTACCACCATGCAGGGAGCTGGAACAGACATCCCTGCTTTGTGAGGTTCCGCAGCCTCACCCGCCACCTCTGGGGAAACTGCGGCGGACCTCTCAGCCGCTGAGGATGCCGCAGCAGACGCTGCCACCTCCAGAGGTTCTCCAGCGTAAGCCGCCACCTCTGGAGACTCAGTGGTGGTATACGCAGCCCAGACACACCATAGAGCGATTCCCACCATGGGAATCACTGCAGACAAGGGAACGAGTTCAGGAACAGGAGGGGTGTGGTGAGTAGGCTTGGGGATACCGGCTGAGTGTGCAGACAACAATGGTACATCCCTCAAGCTGGATACTAGATTGGGGTAATGATGACATGAACTTGATGATCTGGATGCAGCAGATGAGACGTGACGTGACTCTAGACAATCTGACGTGATGTGGTGAGACTCTGGACGATCTGATGTGACGTGGCGAGACTCTGGACAATCTGACGTGACATTGACTTGGCTCGTGAATGTCAGCTATGACTTGACTTGGCTCGTGAAGAACTGCTGTGACTTGACTTGGCTTGTGAAGAACTTTTGTGACTTGACTTGGCTTGTGAAGAACTGCTGTGACTTTGCTTGACTTAGGAATAATAGCTGTAGCTTGACTGGACTTGGGAACAACAGCTGTAACTTGACTCGACTCTGGAACAACAGCTGTAACTTGACTCGACTCGGGAACAACAGCTGTAACTTGACGACTCAGGAAACACAGCTGTAACTTGACTGGACTCGGGAAATACAGCTGTAACTTGACTCAGGAAATACAGCTGTAACTTTACTGGACTCAGGAAATACAGCTGTAACTTGACTCAGGAAACACAGCTGTAACTTGACTCAGGAAATCAAGCTGTAACTTGACTGGACTCGGGAAATACAGCTGTAACTTGACTCAGGAAACACAGCTGTAACTTGACTCAGGAAATACAGCTGTAACTTGACTGGACTCGGGAAATACAGCTGTAACTTGACTTGACACGGGAAGAGCAGCTCCGACTTGACTTGACTCAGGAAACACGGCTGAAACTTGACTGGACACAGGAAGAGCAGCTCTGACTTGACTTAACTCAGGAAATACAGCTGTGATGTTACATGACTCTGGTATGGCAGCAGTAACATGACGGAGCTTTGTCTTAGCCACCATTTTGTGAACGGGCTCTGCTGTCGCTGCCATTACATGAGTGCGCTCCGGTGCGGCCACCATTTTGTGAACGGGCTCCGTTGTCACCGCCATTACGTGAACGCGCTCCGGTGCGGCCGCCATTTTTCACGAGCTGGACTCAACACCAGAGTAACAATCAGCAAACTTGAATCTCCCGGAGCTTGCGGTGGATTAAATTTCGGGGCCGCCATCACCGTGTTGTCGAGTTACTCCTCCACGACACCCACAGTGAATGGCGAGCCCACACACAATAAAGCATAGTCCATGAATTGAGCGAGAGATGAACGCGGACCCTCGCGTCTAAGTCTCGCCTTTAAAGATTCATTCACGCCTTCACAAAAGATCTCTATCAAAATATAGTCTGGGAGATCAGAATAATTAGCGATGGCCAAAAATTCGCTAACATGTTGCTCCAAAGATCGTGGGCCTTGTTTATTTCGGAATAATGTTCTTGTGATGTCTATACCTGTGCAGAGTTTGTGCAAAAAGCTGCTGGATCCTGGTGTGGCCGAGTATTCTATAACATAGCAAGGGAGACGTGAAGCGAGCGGATCCATATGCAAAGCTTTATTGAGTAACAAAGTCCAAAACAGGCAGGGTTAAACAATAGCAGACAGGTACAGCATAGGCAAGACGTGAGAATAGTCCGTGAAGCAGGCAAGGGTTGATGAACGGCGAACGTAATCCAGGGGGCTAGGCAAGTCCGGGGCTTATATAGCGCGTCTGATTGGATACAGATGTGTGCAAGTAATCCGTGCAATGGATGATGGGGAATGTATTCCAGGGTGTGGTGCAACAGTCTGTGTGATGTGAAATGTTAGTGAAATGCACAGGTGACCTCTGGTGGCAGGCAGACCGGACAGAATTCATGACAATAATATCATGAGCCTCAGCTGTACTAATACAGTGATCAAGCCATGAAGTTGTATGCCAGACTTCACTTTTATATAAGTATAACTGTCCACAGGTAACAACAATTTACTAGATAACTTAAAATTATTATCAACACAGAACTGCATCATATGTTTAGCAAACATAGAAGATTTGTCACTAAGGTCTGCATTCAAATCACCAATTACAAAAACACTTGGAAAATTATTTTCATTAATAAAAGAACTAATAAAAGCAAGTTGATTTAAATATTCATCCTTATTTTGTTCAGATTTTGTTTAGTAACATGCTGTTACATGGAGAGGGAGACGAGAGGCGAGGGGATCCATATGCGAGCTTTTATTGAATGGACGAGGCAAAGACATGGTCGAACAGGCAGGGTCAAAACAGTAGCAAACAGGCATGTAAGGAGCAAAACACAAGAACAGTCCGAAAGGCAGGCGTGGGTCAATCAGCGGCGAACATTATCCATAAAGGGACGAGACGAGAGAATAATCTATTCAGATTTACTGCAACAGTTTTATTTACATGACTATACACGTTTATCAGCACGTAACCCTGGCCCTGCCCCTAAACCTACCATTTGTCAATACAGCACAACATATAACAGGCAGATACAACTACAGTCATAATTTATTCCAAAAATATTAATATTTCAAGTCTTCTGAAGCAAAACGATTGTTCTGTAAGAGGAAAATGCGCGATTGTCGTCTCCGTCCACCGCAAAGCTCCTGTGGCTGTGCGCAAATTAAAAAAATGCTGCCAAAAGAAGCCTTACTTCAGCCTTGTTTGTCAAATGCTATTGGCTCTTGTGTGTCTCGTAACAGATTGCGTCATAGAGGAGTATCTTTTTGAATGAGATGTGAGCGCTTTAACGGAGCAGGGTCTTTTCAGTGATTAAGATCTTATGTTTTGCTCTCTTCTTTGCAAAAAGATATTGTATGGCTACAAAAGACTTTGTAATGCTTTTATACTGCTTGTTTATAGTCAGTTTTTTAAATAAACACCTGTCACTGCACTTACATTTGCCTGTTACGTGTTTTATATTGTTCAGAAATGAGAAGGTTTAGGATAGGGGTGGGGTTAGGTGCTCCAATGAAAGTATAAATTTATATAAAATTATTTCTATTTTTTACAAATGCATCCAAACCATTAAATTAGGACAAACAATTGCATGTTGAAAAATGACGCTAAAGGGGTACCTTGAGCAGCAAAAATTGACGATAAGTGGTCCTAACCAACAAATGAAAACAACAGAGAACCCTGCACATCAAAAAATGTGACGAGTGAAGAGTTGGGAGTGAGAACGTGTTGACAGCATGTAATCATTTTGATTCAGTTCATTTTTCACGTTGTATTGCGTGGACAATTTAGTAGGACTTAGTACTAAACCAACTTCTTCTTCTTAAAGACTTAAAAGTCAACAGCTGGGAAATTATTGAAATTATTGGAAATTATTTAAATTATAGTATGGAATACATACAAAACTCGTTTTTCTTCTTTTTCTTTTCTTTTCTTTTTTTTTTTTTTAATTAAATATTATGTTGACCAGTTACTGTTTTAAAGCTTGCTTCACTCACTGATTGAATACCTCCAGCTTTGTCATTCTCTTTATGTGTGTGTGTGTGTGTGTGTGTGTGTGTGTGTGTGTGTGTCATTCCTCTGTTTCCCCTCAGGATCTCATGTATAATGCATGTGGGTTCTCATGAATATGCTAATTTGGCAGAATGCAGGGAGAGGTGAGAGGGCTTCCCCTGTTCTTTGCTTGCATCCATCTGATGAGAGAGAAATGTGCATGAGAGAAAACATGCTTCACATATACAGAGATGAAAAGAGGATGTGAAAAAGAGAAATGTGAGGAAAGGTATAAAAGGGTAGATAGCTTCTTGACATGAATAAATTACAAAACACTATTCAACAATGAAATTAAGTGAATTAATAAATAAGACATCTCAGGAAATATTTAAAGAATGCAAGTAAAATGTCATGAAGGGGTGAGCAAGGAATAAATTAAAATGCAATGGTTTTCTCACAGATCATGACCAAACAATGCACAAGTTCTGATAGGGTCACAGACAGCAGTGAGAAACAACAGAGTCACATATATTTAGGGCAGCAAAATAAAAAGTAAAGGAGACATGAAAATGAGGCAATAGTAAATGCGTTTAAGGGTTACACTACATTTTGATAGTCCACTTTAAACATACTATTAACTGTTAGTAACTTTGCCTCTAACTAACTCTAGTAGGGTATTAATAGACTGTTTAAGGTTATGGTTAGAAGAATGGTAACACTTATTATTAGGCTTACTATACACTAATAAAGTACTTATAAATCATTAACGATCTATTAGTTTGTAGTTAATTCATACTTTATAAACCATAGTTCATACATTAATGGCCTATATACAAATAAAAAGTTTTTCATTCAATCACTGTAATTGATTTAAAGCACTTAACTAATGACATTTTCCCATTTTAACGTAACCTAAATCGAAAACTATGGTTGTTAACAAAGTATTATCTAACTCTTTTCATATGAGCTTATTCAACAATTTTTTTAAATTAGTGACAATGAGTGAAGAACTCACTATTTGTATAGAGCCTATTGATGTATTAACTACAGCTTTTAAACTATGAATTATCTATAAACTAGTAGTTTACAAACGATTTGCAAGTACTTTATTAGTGTAAACTTATAAAGTGTTACCAACTGGATAAGTTGATGTGCAAAATTAATTGTACTTGAAAATGTAACTTATAGTATGTTTCACTCTTGTTCTTCTCCAGAGCAAGTAAATAAATAAATAATTCAGACAACTATTATGTGTTTATGACTTTTTACACATTTACTGAATGGCATTCAACTCAGTCACATCACTGATTGTTACACCTAAAAAATAAATAAATTGACAACATGCACATATGCATTCACATGCATTCGTAAAGTATGTTTTTGACTTAAAAGTCATATGTTTGCATAAAAGGCCCTTTTTTGCCATTTTAACAACTAGATAACTTGTATGAATTATTATGAGAGTGTTCCAACACCAATACGGAAATCGTACAGTGATAAAATCAATATCATTACTGAAAATTGTTCATCGCAGTTATGTAGTCACTTTTAAAGCCCAGTCTTTAAAAATACATTTCCACAATATTTCTGTTTTTTACCCCTCAGTTTCTGAAAGTGCCACAGTGTGTATAAATGTTTTGTGTAGTCTATTCCAATGCATTACACTGTAGAGACCATATGGAGGAAACACAGAGAGAAACAAGTGTCAAGAAGAGAGGTGTTCAGAGCGAGAAACCTGGGAAATAGATAGGGATAGAAGAGCAGAAGAAGGTAAGCAAGACATACATCTAGACATGCATGTTCACAAATACACACAAACCTTCAGGCAAGCATCTGGGAGTCAGATTGCTCACTATCTCTGGCTAAAGGTTGTTGGTGGCTGGCAGGCACTGAGAGTGACCTGGTACATGCTCACTGAGACACTGCAGATGGACTACAGTGGAGGCTGTGAGAGATTGGGATGTGTAACCTTCAAAGATGAGAGATCAGCAACCTCAGGCAAATGTCAAAAGTCATTTTAAGTAATTTATTGTAAAACAAATAAATACAATATAGACACATATACATATACATACACATATACATTTATTTATTATAAATTATTTATAATAAATAAATAATTTAAAAATAATAATTAAAAAAAAATTACAGAACTCATTAAATTATACTTTATGAAACCCTCATATAACCTTTTCTCTGTAGCTCTTTTAAAGAAAAGTCACCAAAACATTAAAAATTAATTATAATAAAGATTTTATTTTGGAATTATATGGATATTTGTGACTTTAACGACATTAAAAGCCTTATCCTGAGGAACATTATTCCGAATTCTACAAAATGCAATTGCCTTAGTACAACATACTGTAAGTGGATGTTCTGAAAGAACATATACAGGGGTTGGACAATGAAACTGAAACACCTGGTTTTAGATCACAATTAGTATGATATTGGGCCTCCTTTTGCAGCTAATACAACATCATTTCATCGTGGGAGTGACAAATACAAGTCCTGCAAAGCAGCCAGAGGGATTTTGAGCCATTTTCCTCTTGCAGAACAGTGGCCAGGTCACTATGTGATGCTGATGTGGAAAAAACGTTTCCTGACTCGCTCCTCCAAAACACCCCAAAGTGGCTCAATAATATTCAGATCTGGTGACTATGCAGGCCATGGGAGATGTTCAGCTTAATTTTCATGTTCATTAAACCAGTCTGTCACCAGTCTTGCTGTGTGTATTGGTGCATTATTATCCTGATACAGAGCACTACCTTCAAGGTACAATGTTTGAACCATTGGGTGCACATAATGAAACTTTACACTCTGCTCTAACTGGTGTAATGTACAATAAGTGAAGATTGGGCACCAGACAGCGCAAATATAGCCATGAAACCTCCAATACTATATTGGCGAGTGTTTCAGTTTCATTGTCCAACCCCTGTATCTGCTAAACTCATTTATTAGCCTCATTTATTAAACCACTAAATAAGTGTAGGTTAAACCTCAGTAAACAATAAACTTGTACACAGATATGAAAGAGAGACACTGCTAAACCTCATCACATCCACTATCACACACTGCCCAACATGTATAACCAGCAATGAATAACACAATGTTTTAAAAAAATTTGCATAATATTTTTGATACAGCAGAAAAGTGCCCATCATTGGGCACAGTCATGGTGTCTGCAGGTTAAATCTGCCTGTGAGTGATGGATCAAACTTTCAATTGATGCAAATCGATTATTTACACACCACACTGACTTATACTCACTCAGCCATGCCCACTTTCAACCTCTGCTATATCTGCCCCCCCATCTATGGTCATCCTTAAACATGAAGCAAATATACCAATGTGTCTTTCAGTGGAGTCACTGGACTGGGGCATGGTCCAAACAGAGGGTGAAGGTCTATCCTATGAGGTAATACTGGAGACTGATGACTGCCCATTTCCAAACACTCTGGGTTTTTGTATACTGTAGTACTTAGTCTCTCAGAGAGCTTATGGATAATGTAACAAACCGGATGCCCCTTCTCTCTGACTGCACCGAACAAAACGGCCCCCAACTCTCAAAAAGGGAGAGAAGTCAGGAGAGCGTAGCAACAACCAGCCACACAGTGCAGCCTAGTGAAAACCCCCAAACCGAACAGAAGTGTCATGAAGTTATTTAAATCAAATGGTGTGGTGAAGTCTTTTTTAAACAGGATTAATGTATTAAAGGAATCTGCCAATATCCCTTATTAAAATTCAGTGTTGAATAAAAGCAAATCATGCCTAACTGATTGAGCAACTTGTCCTCCTGAGGCATCAAGTATGCATCAACATTCGACTTCAAATTTGGATTCACTACAATTATCAGGTTGGCCTAGTCACTGCAGGATTCACTTATTAACTCTATATCTTTAATAACCCTTTAATAACCTCTAATTCATCTTGCATTATGTGTTTCCAGCAGATAGTGTTAATTATGGACCACTACTCCAGGGTGTGGGGTTGGGGGCTGTCTTGATGTGAAAGACGATATCTGCAAACTTCTTCTACCACTGGGCTACCTCTGTGAGGTTGGGATGGGGAGAGGTGATCACCACAGGGGACTGGGGTGTTGGATTGGCTTTTACATTCACCTCCGGTTTAAGCTCTTCCACTTTACAACCACCATTGCCTCCTTTCATGGTTCGAGGTAAGTGAGATGGTATAGACGGTTTCATCGGATGCATTAGTCTGGCCCGAAGTGTGTTTGTTTATCGGTCTGGCTAGTGGATAGTAATATGGCACTCACTACCGCAGTTAATGTTAAAGGGGTCATCGGATGCCCATTTTCCACAAGTGGATATAATTCTTTAGGGACTTAATAAAAAGTCTATAATATACTTTGGTTAAAAATTCTCAACGGTAGTGTAAAACAACACCCTTTTTACCTTGTCAAAATGAGCTCTGCAAAAATCAACCCATTCTGATGGATTGTTTCTTTAAATGCAAATGAGCTCTGCTCGCCCCGCCCCTCTCTTCTCTCTGTGGAGTGAGGAGCTCTGCTCTGAGAGATTATTTAATTTAGCCACATTTAGCGTGTTTAGCAGCAAAACTTGCTAGCTAGCACATTATTTAGGAAAGGTAATTGCAGAGATTCATAAAAAACCCTTATACTCACTTCTGCTGTAAGTGAAGCTGGATCACGAATGATTTGTGCGAACATAAACACATTTATGTAGACTGGGAGGTGCATTCCCTTCACAAACAAACGTAGTCCACTGCATCTTCAGCGGCTCAGATGTCGGGAGTAAATGACAAGCACTATGTTCATTATTACATCCAGCAACACAACACCTCAATTGGAAATATTCTTGTCTAACTTACATCCCTGCTCCGGCATTGAAGCAGTGGAGGTCGGACTGTTACAGCTGATGTAGGGCGGGTCTGAGATAAAACGCTCATGCCAATCAACTATCATGGGAGCGATTTTGCTATTGTTATATTCACACTAAGTGCTTTCAATCAGTTTTTCAGTAAAAAGAAAACAAGGAAAAAAGAAAAAAAATTAGGCTTCGAGCTTCAGAGAATATTCCAACTAAAGTCTTGAAAAAGGAACAGTTTAATACTGACTGTGTTGGTATGGTATCCTTCAGCCCACGGCTAACAACAGACTGCACAGTGGTAACATTCTAGGTGGGATTGGGGTTTTGAAGAGGATGTTATCAGTACTTCAAAAGACATTTAATAGGTATTAAAAGCACCTAATTGGCATAAAATGCTAAACTTGAGTGCCATCAGCAAAAGCTCAACCTCCCACAAAATATTTCATCTTCCTTTCATTTTTAAGCTTTTACAACTACAGATCACATTTACATTCTGTAGCTGCTAACAAATACTAATTAGAATCAAGATAAAATAGAAGATTTATTGCATCTCTCTCCATCTCTAGGAACCCAGTAATCCTTAGGTTATTTTGGCTTGAATTACATTGTGGTAATGTTAAAACTTTTGATCTGAAATCAGTTTTTGACCATGTACATACAATTTCGTTTTTGCATTATTACGTCACATATGTAAACACAAAGGAGTCCCGGCTACTAGGATATTTTGCGTGTTAGGATGCTGCTGGTGGCAATATATCATTTTAATGACAGTAAACCAGAAAGGATTATGTGTTAATGAAACACATGTAAGTGACTGAAATAGACTGTAGTTTTAAATGTGCATCTGATTACAGATACATGGGATTACACAAGATTTGTATTTCAAAGAGACAGTTAAAGGGGTCATCGGATGCTAAGTTCACTTTTACATGTTGTTTGAACATTAATGTATGTTCAAATCTACCATATAATGATAAAAATCCATGCAGTGGTTTTTAATTAATCTAAATTAATTAAAATAATATTCCTTTTTTCAAATCGAGCCGTTCTCAGATGCCTGTCGTTGTGGCGTCACACCGACAGAGGGCGCTCCCACGATAGTTGATTGACATGAGCGTCTTACCACAGACCAGCTGTCACAGTCCGCCCTCTTTGTTTCAATGCCGGAGCAGGGATGTAAGTTAGGCAAGAATATCTCAGATTGAGCAATTGAGGCATTGTGTTGCTGGATGTAATAATGAACGTAGTGGTCATCATTTACTCCCGACATCTGAGCTGCTGAAGATGCAGTGGATTATGTTTGTTTGTGAAGGGAATGCGACTCCTGATCTACATATATCTGTCTATGTTCACGCGAATCATTCGTGAACCAGCTTCACATACAGCAGAAGTGAGTATAAGGGTTTTTTTATGATTCTTTGTGATCGTCTTTCCTAATAATGTGCTAGTTAGCAAGTTTAGTGGCTAAACGCGGCTAAAGTAAACAGGCTCGTCAATCCACAAAGAGTAGAGAGGGGTGGGGTGAGCAGAGCTCATTTGCATTTAAAGCATTTTGGGTCAAAAGAACAATTATATTTTCCCTTGTCTAGATCCTTGCTGTCACACCCCCGTTGGACTGTTTTGTTGGTTTCTCCCTCTTGTGTCCATATATGGTTTTTCCTGTTCTGTTCCTTGTTAAGTCATTATTGGTTAATCATCCACATCTGTCTTTGTATCGTTAGCACTCCTTTATAAGTTGGATTCTGTTCATTGTTTGGTTGTCGGATGTTAAAGTTATGTTGGCGTGTGTGTTTCTCTTCTGTTCTCGGTGAGTTACCGTTTGTGGAATTTATTAAAGACTTTTCATTATATTACGTCGTCGTTCATCTCATTCAACACACTGTCGTGACACTTGCCTGGGTTATCTCATCTTATCTGTCAGCTGCCTGCCCTGGATTTATCGCCTGTCTTGGATTACCCTTTTTCTTGGCACTTCGGACTCTGTTCGCCCCTCGTTTGGACTATTGTCTGTCTGTTTTGATTTCCTGCTTGCCTTGTCCCCTGGATTACATTCACCATCGATCGACCCTTGCCTGTTTACTGTCGGACTGCTCTTGTGTCTTGTCTGCACTACAAATTCTAAAGAGTGAATTTAACTCCCTCAGAGTTAAAACTAACACTCATCCATTGTATATGTGGATACCACTGGTAAAGTGTTAAACTAACACTTTTAAAAGTGTTGCCATTTTTAACACCCTGACAGTGTTACTAACAAACTCTTAAAATGTAAAATTTTAACACCAGAACGGATGATGAAAACACCAAAGTTGGTGTTCAAAGTTAACACTCATGGATTAACTGGTCAACACTGCACCAGTGTTCAGGTGAAAATAATAAAAAATAAACCCACAAAACAATACAAGTTTACATTCATTTATTTTTAAATCGAAACATTATAAGTATTTTTCCATGCACCAAAATCTCTTCACATTTAGTGTTTTTAATACATGTAAAAAAACATGTTTTTACAACAATTAAAACATCATAATGTCAATGAAAATCAATGCAAAGGCAAAAAATACATATTCTTATTTGGTCCATATGTGCTCTTAATGTCATAAGGTTTATAATTATTACATTTATCATCTTAAACAACAGTCTTTGCTTTGTTTTCAGCATGACGAGATGCGTTTCTCTGCCATTTTCAGCCAAGCAAGATATCCACTCCCACTTGGAGCATTACAAAAGTGCTCTTGTAAAATTGGAAAACTTAATGACAAAAACATAAAAAACAGGACAATTTAACAAGTATCAATTACAACAGTTAAGTCAAGTCAAGTCACCATTATTTATATAGCACCTTTTACAATGCAGATTGTGTCAAAGCGGCTTTACAGTATCAAACAGGGAAATGGTGTGTCGAAATAGGAGTTCTGTTCTCTTCTGGCCAGACAAAACCAGCAGTTTAAATCTAGGCTGCAACAAAGTCAGATTGAGCAGAGGACTTGTCTGGTTCCCGTGGTCTTGTGCCGATGGGTGTGTAGTTGATGAGGTGTTCACAGGGTCTCTGTCTCTCATCTAGTTGTCCTGGTCTCCACTGACATTCAGGGCTGTAAAGGTATACCCAGAATATCAAAATCAACCGCGGGCGGGAGATCCTTTTAGCTCCCAAACTCTGGAATAATCTAATATATATACACACACACACACACACACACACACACACATTTTTTTTAATAATCTACAGAAGACATATATTGACATTATATGGATAACTTCGTTCAGGGCATTTTTTTTTTTTTAAATCACCTTTTGTGGTCCAAAAAAAGAAAGAAAGGCATATGGCATTAGAGCAACACAAAGCCAAGGCTAAGTAAATGTTGACTCAGTTTTAATTTTTGGGTGAACTATCACTTTAAGGAAAAGCATTTTATTCACTGTAAATGTATGTGTATATATATTGTAAAAAAGAAAGTTAGTCTTGCTGGAAAATTGGTCTTTTAACAACAGAAACAAAGTCATAATTCCAACTGTGTACTGATCTCTCTCTGCATTGAGGTTAGACTCCTCCTACCAAAATAAATGCACATAAATGGGACAGCACATACATAAATGACAGTGCAAGCATACCAAAAACTTACATTTCATACATTTTTTAGAAGGAGATCAGACTCTTTATTATTATTGTTTAATAATCCAAAAAAAAAAAAAAAAAAAAAAAAAAAAAAGCAGGGCAATTAATAATCTTAAAATATACAATTGTGGTTTACCCTTATTTCTGGTATGTGTCCTAACAAAGCTCTTCTCGTCCCACTTAATGTATTGGTGGCTTCATACTCTTCAACCACATCATCTCTCAGGTGAATATCTCTCTGAGAAAAAGTTTAAGAGTGCACAGCACACAAATATCACTATAAATCAGTATGACGTTGTAAAATACATATTTTAAATGAAGTAAAACACTTCTTACATTTCCCTGTTAAAAGTGACCTCTGCGTCTGCACTGCATAGCAATTAAAATCTGTGAGAAACCTTTAGGTGCACACAGCATATTAATATTGTCATCAAGTAATATTATACATAATGTAAATGAGGTAAAACACTTACTTCCTGTGTTTTCCTTGATAAAACCAACTTCCCTGTCTGCTCCGCATCGTGAGTGAAAGAAAATATGTTTAAGAAGAAGTTTATAAGTGCACAACACATAAATTATCGCTAACAATCAATGTGATGTTACAAAATACATATTTTAAATGAGGTTAAACACTTACCCTTATGTTTCCCTGTTAAAAGCGACTTCTGCGTCTGCACTGCATGGCAATTCAAATCTGTGAGAAACGTTTAGGCTCGCTTAGGCACAAACAGCATAACGTTATAAACATCGATATAAAGTAATATTATCTTATAAAAAACATATCGCAACTGAGATAAACGATTACTTACGGTGTTTTCCTTGATAAAACCTGACTCTGCAGCATCATGAGTGAAAGAAAGTATCTCTCTGAGAAAAAGTTAAGGAGTACACGGCACTCTGGTCTGTTCCGCATTGCGAAAAGTTTTGCCCCATACAGCACATGAATATCATTATTAAACAATATCATATTACAAAACACATTTCGTGAGTAAGATTAAACGCTGTATTTCACTGTTTCCCGTCCTCATATGCTCTGCATCGCGAGCAAAGAAAATGGCGTCTGTGAAAAATATTTCAAATGGGTGAGGCGCGCACACGAGCAAATGTCCCGGATGTGACTGATAACACTCAACAGTGTTAATATGGGTTACTCTCCATATTTACACCGGCCAGAGGGCGCTGTTTACACTAGCTAGTGTTAATCCTCTCAAATTCAACACCACAAATTTAACTTTTTACTCTAAAAGTCCTTAACACCAGGATTTTAACACTGGAGAGTTTCCTGTGTGTGCTATATCTGTTTGCTGGTGTTGACCCTTGCCTGTGTATGACCATATCTGTAAATAAAAGCTTGCAGTTGGATCCGTAATCTGTAACACACCTCACAACATTACATTCATTCACGCTGAGGAGCCATGCCAATGCACAACCCATGTAAAGATTATAATTACACAAATAACTGCAACTGTAGGTTTCAAACAGAGATGGCAACAAAGAGGCAAAACTTACAGAGTGTAGCTTTAAGCATAAGATTAATTTTTAGATTTTAGATATTGGGCAGTAGTTTTTTTTTTTTTTATGTCAATAATTACACATTTCTCTAATCATGTTTTCCAGCACATGTGATTTGGTACTTATCAGATGTAAGAAAGGATAGTAAGTAGTCAAAGGATAGTGGCAGACTCAGTACTCTCAATTCTCAGTTTTCTGAAACCAAGATACTTAGGTAGGATCTCAAGCACAAGCTTAACAAAACCCCTCTGATAACAACACCAGTTAAGTACTTCTTGGCCAGAATAAGCTAAAATAGAAGGTAGTTTGTCAAAAAATGTTACTCTACTCTCCCAGGTCCTGGTCTATTATAACTATTGTTTCAACTATCATCTGACTCTGCCCAGCCCCCAACTGTCACTTCATAAAATTCCCTCTTTCTCCTCTAGCTGTGGGAACAATGTGCACTGGCAGCTGTGTGGTGAAGGAGTCTAATGAGACGTCTATCGCCTCAGTCTAGACTGAAGCTTTCAGCTCAGGCCACTTACTGCAGGGGAGCACAGTCACACCTTGGGAATTTTTGAGAGCCTCAGCAATGGAAGTGACAGTTGGGGTGGTGTGTGTGGCAGAGGATGGCGAGAGTGCTCTGTATGTATGTGTGTTCTCTGGGGTAGGGAGATGTGAATAGAGTGTGTTAACGTTGCTTAAGGACTCTGTCACAGATGCCTTCACACCACAGCTGGATCCTTACAGACTAAGATGGGCTCTGTTACAAATCTTAGAAAACTGTCTTGCTGCTTATGGCCAACGTAGCTACATGTTTTCTAAAGGAGCATCATGAAATTGTATAAGTGACTGATATGGAACACTCCGCAGGAACTCACAAAATGGTACTGCTTTGTTAGTTCACTGAGCTTGTCACAATGGATTCTGACATCTTTTTTAAAGGATACATGTGATGCTGCCATAATTTTTTTTTGCCAAAATAATGATGCTGCATTATAAAATTATAGCAGCCTTCTTGTCATTGATCAGCAATTAAAGCAAATAGTGTGTTACTGTACACTCAACATATCTGTAGGGTGTGAAGTAACCCTGCTGTAGAATTGTTCAATATTCGCAAGAGACATTTTTACTGCTTATTTTCTTCTTTTAATCAGAATCAGTCATTCAAAGGATTCTCTTCTAATCTACCAGCGATGATTGTAAACACTCAAAGGTGATTAAGGAGTCTGGAGGAATAAAAAATGAACCATGAACCATGGCAGAATAAATAATGAGAGGCTAAAAAAAAGAATGTGAAGACAAACCAAAAAGTACCAAAAAAGAATGCTATGACGTCCTGAAGCCCTCCCTGCAATGATCTGAAGGACTGACCCCTTCACCCCCGGAATACGATTTTAAACGCGAAAAGCTAAACCGAATGCGATTTCAACCGAGGGGTACCTCTCCGATCTGATTTGTTCCACCTCAGATTCAATTTAATGCACTCTAACCCCCCAGAACTGGTTGATTTTAACCATTCGATGCGGACGATCACCGATGTGTTTGTTTGAGAGTTTGTTAAATGCACTGGTGTGGAAGAAAAGCGGCAATAATCCTTTCAATTTAAATCTGACAATGTATTTTATTCATAAAGAAAACCCCATCTCCCCCCAACAAGCTGAAGAAAAGTGAAGCCGCCAATGTCCCAACAGGCAGCGGACATATTACACTGATTTGGGACCAGAGTCTGCGCGGTAGTGAACTCAGGACTCAAGTCTGCGCAGTAGCAAGTGAAGTAGAGCCACATCCCACCCACACACATGCAGAGTCGATCGCAAACACACACCCCTAGTTTGCCTGACTGCTCCAATTTTTGTCTGCTGAATGCCATACAAGAGGCTTTTGTTAAAAAAAAGGAAATATAATTCCAGTCTCCTCCCAAAAAAGTCTGTTGGTGCCTCAGGTTGCTCAGAGAAGCTGTCAATCTCTGCTGTCACACTCCCATTTTTATAGCATCACATAACTAACTAAAACCAAACTTATTTTAAAAATGAATGCTTGAAGTTACATCAGCGTGATAAAAACTACATAAAATGACAGAAAACATTTTTGAAAAAAAAAATTATTTGAAGTGTAATTTAATTATTTAGTGTGTCTCACAGAGAGGAGAGGGAGAGGGCGGGGTTGGGACCAGCCGCCTGGGGGTGATCGAAACGTTCTAGCTTCACTTTTCAAGACTTGTGCGGCACACTTGGGGTGAATCCGTTAGGGTACAGTTAGGGTATGTCAAAAAAACATCTTATTTTCTTATCTTTATTTTCTCATCCTACTTTGCTGCAGAAGTACCGCCTCAGTGTTTACAAAGTGAACATGCAAGGAGGGTCAAACACCCTTTATTTAAAAAAAAAAAAAGGTAAAACAGCGAGTGTTGGATGATTTTTTTGACATACCCTAACTGTCTTGAACTGGAGTGCACAGAGTATGCGTATGCATTGCAGAGGAGACAAGACGAGCATTTGTGGTTAAAAAGTGTATAAATATTAATTTTCTTCAAGAATATGACATTTCGCTAGATAGCTGGGATCATTTAGAGCCGACTGAAGCTGCACTGAAACTGCATTTTTAACCTTTGAAGTCCACTAAATGGAGAAAAATCCTGGAATGTTTTCCTCAAAAACCTTAATTTCTTTCTAAAGAAGGAAAGACATAAATATCTTGGATGACATGGGGGTGAGGAAATTATCAGGAAATTTTTATTCTGAAAGTGGAGTAATCCTTTAAAAATAGTTGCTCTCATGTACTCTTTAGCATGAAAAATACGTAGTTGTGCATGTTGTGTTTGCTCCTTGCAGCTTGTAGGTCTCTGGCTAACTGGCTAACATCAATGTCTGTTTGCTCGCAATCGTCTAGAAATGGGTCAGTGAATAGTGAATGTTTGTCGTTGTTATTACTTGGAGTTCTGATAAAGAATAGAGCAATACGTTGGTGTACAAACTACAGTGCTTTATCAATACATTTTTGTGTTGGGCTAACGCATATACCTAAGAAGTTTGAGACAGGGGAATTGTGACTTCCAATTAATCTGCTGGCATCTGGCCAGTAGCGTAACAAAAGCTATGATATAATTTCTTTTAAGCAGTGGCAGTTGTACTGAACATTATTTTGTCATAAGATGCAATTGATGCAATAACTAGAGCAGCTTAATCCAAAATAATTTTTTTATAAATGGAAAAATATGTTTTGAATACTTATCTCTTTACCCTAACCCTACCCCTAAACCTACCCCAAACACAAAGCTTTATGCATTTTTAGATTAAAAAATAAATAAATGAATAAATAATATAAAAAAATCCTTCTGTATGATTTTCTAAGCTGTTTTTCTCAGTGGGACCAACAAAATGTCCTCAAATGAAGGGTTTCATTGATTGCCATTTTTCCAACAGTAATTGTGAATTCACTTATAAAATAATGTCTCAATGCATTGGGAAGTCAGTGGTGACCAAACATGCCTATGTAGACAGTAGACAGCAAGCCACTTCAATAGATTTTGCTTGTTACTTGTACTTGTCAGCAGGAACCTTGAAGTGATGTATAGTAGTTTCTACACTGAATCATAAGAATTTCCCTCTCACTCTGTCTCACTTTTTCTATCTCTAGGGGGCTGTTGATTCTGGATAATAACAGTGAGTAACATTAGACTGCTGTCTGTACAAAAGGACACTATTCCTCACACATACTAAAAACACATATACCTTCTTTGTTCTGTGTTGCTTTTCTCCTCAGCATAACTTGTTTAATTCTCTCTTTTGATTAAGAAATAATAATAAAAATAATCAGAATCATCATTCTTTAAACCCATAAATACTTAAATACTTTAAACCCATTTGTGTGAGAAACAGCCTGAAATTTAAATAACAATTAAACCAAAGACAATTGGTTCTCATTTAAAGTATTGGAGATGCAAGTGAGGTTTAGAGCTCTGACAGAGTGGAATATTTTCAGTGAACTTACAGTTTATGGACTACTTTTGTGATATGCATTCCACTGAATGAAAAAGGACAGCGTGAACATTCTTTAAAGCATTTTTAGTTTGAAACTACATGATGGTGCAAATGCTTCGAGAATTTTCCATTTGGGTTGAACTTTTCTTTTAACTCAATAATTCAACATACATTACAAGCCTAAAAGCTTGACCAAACGCCATTCTCCTTTATATAATATAAGTTGTGCACTGTATATAAGTTATGTACTGCAGATGTGGTAGTACACCGTAAAATCATATGAAAGTGTAGGATGTTGCCTCACTAAGTAAGCTAACAGGATACATAAGCAGACACTTCTATCATATCTGTCTCTCAGCATGTCCCATTTTCCAACAATCTGAATCTTGCTAGCGAGGGACTGACAGCATTGAGTCAATTAAAAGCACAAGTCTCTGGCAAAAAGGGAGGGACTGAAGTTCCCTAGTGAGAAGACAATATGGCTGTACTGAGAGACACACTCCCTCTGTGACTTCCTCAGACGGGAGTATGACAGCTGTGACCAAACTCCAGCTTTAGAGGAGATAACAAGCCTTATTAGATGCTCACCACCCCACCCCCATCAGCAGCATCTCTCTCTCTCTTACACACACACACGCACATACACACACTGATTCATCACACTGATTCAGCACTACTCCCTTTCACATTTCATTCTATTTTATCCATTGATATTAATCATATAAAAATAACCTATTTACAACACTGCATAACTTCCTTATCATATGTGTCTACAATCTTCTACACATGCAGCTAATGTGCATTTACTGTGTTTAGTTATTCTTTCTATGATGTTCTTTAATTCTTTGAGTGGTACATGTCAGTTTCACTTACCATACTGTATGATCACACATACTGACATACATATAAACATATCTGAGCATCTCAAAAGCCCTGATGTATTAAAAGAGAAGTCCATTTCCAGAACAACAATTTACAAATAATTTACTCACCCCCTTGTCATCCAAGATGTCTTTGTCATGTCTTTCTGTGTTCAGTTGTGAAGAAATTATGTTTTTTGAGGAAAGTATTTCAGGATTTTTCTCCATATAATGTACTTCATTGGTGCCCCGATTTTGAAGTTCCAAAATGTAGTTTAAATGCAGCTTTAAAGGGCTCTAAACGATCCCAGCCGAGAAAGAAGGGTCTTATCTAGCGAAATGATCAATCTAAATCAATCAAACGATCAATCAAAATAAAAATTTGTATACTTTTTAAGCACAAAAGCTCGTTTAGCACAGGCTCTGGGATGCACGTCCACGACACTATGAATCACGTCTTAGTTCTGTGTAAAATTTTTAAAAAGTAGAGTATGGCAAAAAACTCCATCTCATTTTCTCCTACAACTTCAGAATCATCTGACATTGTTGCACCTTTTTGTTTGTAAACAGCGTTTGACTTACTTGGACTTCCTTAGTCTTTGCGCGTTCGCTTTGTAAACACTGGGTCTGTAGTTCCGCCTACGTTCCGCGTGACCTTTCGACGTGATTCAATAGTACATAGTGTCGTGGACGCGCATCCCAGAGCCTGTGCTATATGAGCTTTTGTGCTTAAAAAGTAAACAAATTTTTATTTTCCAAAAAAAAATGACTGATCGTTTCGCTAGATAATACCCTTCTTCCTCGGCTGGGATCGTTTAGAGCCCTTTGAAGCTGCATTTAAACTACATTTTGGAACTTCAAAATCGGGGCACCAATGAAGTCCATTATATGGAGAAAAATCCTGAAATGCTGTCCTCAAAAACCATCATTTCTTCACAACTGAAGACGGAAAGACATAAACATCTTGGATGAGGGTGAGTAAATTTTTTTGTAAATTGTTGTTCTTAAAGTGGAGTTCTCCTTTAAGGCAAAGTAAAGAAAAGACCAAACTCATTCAGCCATATGACAGCATTATCTTCTCATTTATTTAGTGGTCAACAAATGAAAACATTCTCTTAAAAAAGAAATAAGCAATGAAATCAATAAACATCTTTTAAAGTCTTAGAAACTGTAATACAATATTCTCAATATATTGTTTGTACAAAAAAAGAGTCAGAATACCATGACATAACAATGATTCTATTTCAAACACAGAAAGCAACATAAAGTATCAGGACACAGACACAAAGGACCAGAAAGAGTCTCTCCTATACATCAGTTTCATAGACTGTTGTCATTTATCATTTGTCTATAACAGCATACCAGTAATTTAGGAACATCATAGAAGAGATTCCTTTTATAATTTTGTGATGCAGTGAGCTGGAGTAGCACTTTGATTAAAAAAAAGTCAGCAGGATATGGTCCGTGCTTGTCGGTGTAAATCACAAGGAGGTAAACTGGCCAATAGATAAAAATCAAATTAACTAAAATATAAAATCAACTAAAAAGTTCCTGCTTCCACAACACCTCAATGAAGAATGGTGTTTATGAGGAGGTGGAGTTAGATAAAAATGTAATGAAATGAAATTGACCTTTAGACATAATTGCAGACCCCAATGATTTTCCACCTGGTTTACTCAAGAGGACAAGAGACAAGTTTGGGACAAAGAACGAGAATCAGTAATCACTAAAACTCCACAAACATATGGCAGTATGTAGCACCCATAAGGAATAGTTGGTATGCAAACCCTCAGATCAGCAAAATAATTTTTTTATTTTTTTAGCCAGAAATGTAGTATTTAACCTTTGATACCACATGTGGTCACTAAGTTGTTCTGAGTGGTAAAGAAATTAAAAGTAACGTTATGTGACCCTGGAACACAAAACCAGTCTTAAATAGCATGGGTATATTTGTAGCAATAGCCAACAATACATTGTATGGGTCAAAATGATTGATTTTTCTTTAATGCCAAAAATCATTAGGATATTAAGTAAATATCATGTTCCATGAAAATATTTTGTAAATTTCCTACCATAAATATATCAAAACTTCATTTTTAATTACTTAGATGCATTGGTAAGAACTTCATTTGGACAACTTTAAAGGTGATTTTCTCAATATTTTGATATTTTTAAACCTCAGATTCCAGATTTTTAAATAGTTGTATCCTAACAAACTATACATCAACTGAAGCTTATTTATTCAGCTTTCTGATTATATATTAATATCAGTTTCAAAAATTTTACCCTTTACTGCTAGAGTGTCCTTCCAGGTATTTGCTACCTTTGAGCCCCAAGCATTTCTCTTTTCTGAGGGCAAACTAACAAACATGGATTTATTTGATGTAGTTAAAGTGCACAAGAATAGTTAACTGAAGATCAAAACAATGCTGGGTAACATAGCTTAGATTGTCATCATGGTTCAGGCATTAAGACTAAAGGACTTTCACTCACAGCAAATGGAACAAAGAGAAACTGTAAGAGACAAAGCAGTTTTCAATACATGGACACGCAACATATAACATGGACATACAAGCAGTAACAAACAGACAACATAAATTCAAAGTCGGTTTTCAAAAGAGAGATTTCTATCTTGATTTGATTTCAGTGTCAGCACAGTGTATTCACCCTGAATTGTGGTGGAGTGTTGGGACCCCACTGCTGGCTGGCATGTAGGTAGTTATGTCTTAAGAAAAAATTCTTTGATGATCCTGTGGCATTTATCCAGGCACCCAGCTCTGTTTGCTGTGGCTCTGCTGTGTGCCTGTAAATCCAAATCCCATGCCCATTCCCTGTGCTAGTGAGGAATCAAAATTGAAATCAATCTCTTCTGCCGAGTCCATAATGTCATGTAAGAGTATAGACTCCATGTCACAGTCCAGGCTGCTGTAGAATACATCCATATCCAGGTCTGGTGGCAGCCGCTCATGTGGGTAGAGCTGATGGGAGTGGTGGTAGTTGTGGTAACCTGTCCCCGTTCCCATCCCCTGAGGTTGGCGGTACAGTCCATATGCCATACTGTGCTGATGTGGATCTGTGTAAATGTAGGGATGGCGTTGTGGGTATGGAGCTGTAGCAAGGTGGCAGGTGTCCTGTGAGATGCCCTGCATGCCTCCAGGGTTTGGGGGAAGCGTGGTGGATGCTGGAAGATGTGCGTTGACTGGAGGACTATATAGGTAAGGGGCTTTATGTATGTACGACTGCATGTGTCCATCACTGGGCTGAGAGTGGACTGATGCAGGCTGATGGTCTTGGCTTAAGCTTTGAATGATGTTGTGGCTGTGAAATGGTTTCTCACTGTGATGCAGATCTCTGGATCCTGCACAATTACCTTGAGCAACCATCATTGAGTGGACCCTATTCTCTTTTCCAAGTATCATGTCCTTGACAAGAAACTGGGGTCCTATGGTCAGCAAACTCTGGAGAGTGCTTGTGCCCTTGTAGGCCTGCATACTACTGGTGTTCTCCTCAATAGTCTGCATGGAGGAATGGGGCTGAAGCATGCCGACATCTGGCTGGCCATAAACTGTCTCGCAGCTGGAGCCCTGGCTCTTTATGTCACTGGTGTAGTGGTACGGAGGCTGTTTATGACATGGGGATTGGTGCTGCTGGTAGCTAATCGTTGCTCTGAGATCTGCAGGACAGTGGGAAGCAGGTGAGTGGGCACTGGAGGGACTGGGGTACAGGCGTGGAGATACAGAACAGGATATCCTCTCCGCTTCGAGTTCACCCAATTCGCCCTCTGCTAGTATAGGTGATAGACGACCACTAAGAGTTGAAGCTGAAGAGCTGCCAAGTGAATGGAGATCTGTCCAAGTATCAAACTCCTCCTTAACCACCACTCCAACTGTTCCAGTTTTCCTACTGGGACTGCAATGCTCTGGAGAGCCACAGAACCCCAACAATGTCTCTGTACTCTGCTCTGTTTTCACAGCAATTTTCTTACGGTTTACTCGCCCTTTGCTCTTCAAGTGCTTGGTGCCATTGTCCATTGAGACAGCTCTACGGCGGGGAGATTTTCCTGGCTTCCCTCCATCAGGATTTAGCATCCACCAGGAACTCTTGCCAGTTCCTTCATTCTGCACACGGATGAAACGCGTGTGCAGGGACAAATTGTGGCGGATGGAGTTCTATAGAAAAAAAAAGAACAATATATTTACAACACAAAACCCAACGAGAAGTTTTCCTATGCATTATTAGCTTTGAAATTCCAGACACTTTTGGACCAGTATTGCAGTAGGTGAACAATGTTATTCTTTAAGCAGTGGGATTGAATCAACACGTTACATTTTCCCTGACAATTTTTTATCAAATTGAACTAGTTATTAATTTTTATACTTAAAGGCACAATATGTAAGTTTTTGCCGCTAGAGAGCACATATTTAAAACAAACAAAGAACCAAAGGCACAGTTTGATGATGCCATGATTGTGTGTGGAGTTGTTGTCTTTATCCCCACAGCCGATGCAATCCGTTGGGACTCGGGCAGAAATCATGTTCATGGATGAGCTAATGTATTAAAGACTTAGAGGAGAAGTCCACTTCCAGAACAAAAATTTACAGATAATGTACTCACCCCATAGTCATCCAAAATGTTCATGTCTTTCTTTCTTCAGCCGTGAAGAAATTATGTTTTTTGAGGGAAACATTTCAGGATTTTTCTCTATATAATGGACTACTATGGTGCCCCGAGTTTGAACTTCCAAAATGCAGTTTAACTGCGGCTTCAAATGATCCCAAATGGGGTTGTTTAGCGAAATTATCTGTTATTTTCATTAAAAAATGCAATTTAAATACTTTTTAATCTCCAACGCTCGTCTTGTCTTGCTCTCCCTGAACTCTGTGTATTCTGGTTCAAGACAGTTAGGGTATGTCGAAAAACTCCAATCGCATTTTCTCCCTCAACTTAAAAAATAATTTCAAAATCATCCTACATCACTGCAGAAGTACGATCCAGTCTTTGCAAAGTGAACATACAAAGAAGATTAAACACCCTTAACAAATAAGGTAAAACAACGATATAGGACGATTTTGAAGTTGAGGGAGAACATGGGATGTGTTCCGACATACCCTAACTGTCATTAACCAGAAAAAAACAGAAAAAAACAGTTCAGGCAGAGTAAGACAAGACGAGCGTTATTTTTATGAAAATACTCAATCGTTTTGCTAAATAAGACCCTTCTTTCTCGGCTGGGATCGTTTTACAACTGCATTTGAGATTGTTTGAAGCCGCATTTAAACTACATTTTGGAATTTCAAACTCAGGGCACCTTATAAGTCCACTATATGGAAAAAGTCCTGAAACGTTTTCTTCAAAAAACATAATTTCTTTACGACTGAAGAAACAAAGACATGAACATCTTGGATGACAAGGGGTGAGTATATTATCTGTCAATTTTTGTTCTGGAAGTAGACTTCTCCTTCAAGGTCACTGTAGTATGAAGCAGGATGGGGCTTAAAGTTATGGAAAGTGAAACAAGAACACTGGAGCTATTGCTAATGAAGGATGAGTGCGATACATGGCTCGAAAGCAGTGGAGCTTTTATTATGCCACAGTTGAGTGCTTCCGCTCCTTCCGGTCATGCGTATGTGAGGTAAAACAGCGCTGTTTTATCATACTAGATACATCTGAGTGTGCTGAAAATTCCGTTATAATGCTACTCTGTGCATTCGTCACCTGTCTAATAAAATGCATAACAAATTAAAGTGTCTTTGGGGTTTCCATGTTTTCTACAAAATAAAACTGGGAAATTGAGGGTGTATGACATCATTGGCAGGCAACGCAAGGACACGGTTCATTAAACTTGTTAAAATTGCTAATTTCTCTGGATTTAAACATTCTTGGAAACATTTGGGATAATATAAGTACACAAGTCAGCAAAATATATAACACTGTTTTGGGATATTTTAATAAAAAAATCTTACATATTATGCCTTTAACAGGTTGTTTCATTCATGTATTCTAAGATATTTTAAAACTTTTTCTTGAAGTAACATTGTATGTATGCTTGAGTACATCCTCAAAGAAGCCAATTTGTGTACAAAATAAATAAATTAATTAATTAACAGTATAGTAAGAGTATAGTATATTTAACAGTACAGTAACAGTATAGGCCAAATATACTATGACTTTTTTTGTATATTTGTCAGTATAATTAAGTATATCTCTAATAAATACATAGAAAGTAGACAACAAATTACAAGCTAGCCATAAAAATGTGCAGTGTGTGCTGTAATAGGGTAGATGTTGACTAATCTCTGGCTCAAAGCTTTGGGCTCTTTCCAGCCTGAGAGAAGAAATCTCTTCCACACCTACATCTCTTAATCTCAAATATTAATTCAAATATTCATTTATTGGTTTCTTTTTACCTTCAGGGTCAAGTCAGATAGATAAGGCCTAAAACATTTCTCAGATTTAGTGTCAATCAAGCATTAGGAATGTTTAGTGGAAAGCTTATATTCTTAAGTACTCTTAATAAGTCGGACTGAATATACTGACTCATTTTAAGGTAAAGTGTGTAATTTTGTGCAGTTTTGTGCAGCACCAAGCCAAACTGGGAGAGAAGAAGAGAGTTTTTCCAAACAGGTTCAAACAGGTTTTCAAACATTCTCTCCATCTTTCATTAGTCAGATAAACAGATAGCCTCATCCCAAACTTATGTCATTCACTGAACCAATATTATCTGATGAGTCACTCAAAAGCACAAACAAATGTTTTCAAAGTGCCACAGTGTTTATGCTATTTAGGCTAATTAATCTACTAATGGCATAAAAATCAACATTGTTAAAAGCCAAGCTTGTCTAACAGAGTAAGAACAAACTGTGACATTTGTTTTAAAGGAAACAAAAAAAGGCGACACTGAAAAGGCCATTGTAAAGTCATTAAATCTGAGCCTCCCAGGGGCCTCTGAACCATTCACGATAGACCTGCAGGTGGTTTGTGAAACTGTGATAGAAATGCCAAAATAATAAATATATATCATTTAAAAATAAATAAAATACAAATATAACACTGGCTATTTTAAGTAAAGAATTAGGTCTTATAGAGGTGCATGATCTGACACAAAAGTTTTCCTAAGGTAACAATACAAGGAGAGTAGCCATGGAAACATGAAGAATAAAAGAAAAGAAAAAAGAAAAGAAGGAAAGAAGTTGTCTGTGGTGGTTTTGGACGGACAAAAAGGGAATCTTATTATTGAGCTTCCATAAAACAGGGCAATTTTCAGATGTTCATTATGTGCATTACACTTCTAGAAACTGATAATAACTGCCATAACTATCTGATATCGCAAATGATTCTCCTGGGTATTACACATAATTCAAGGATAATCCTTATTTACTAAATGGGTGAATAACTCACTGCCAAGGCAAAGATTGTACTTATTAGAAGTGTACTACTCTGACAATGACTTAGATTATGTGTTGGATAATTAATGGTGGTTAACAGATCATTCAATAATGGGATATCTTGAATGTTCATTTAGACAACATTGGAGCAGCCTAGAGGTAAGATATCATGTAGTGTATGATAAGGCATTTTATGTCTTGTATACTTTCTCCCGCCCCACCATTTTTCTGTCCAGTAGAGAAGAACTGCTGGGAAAGCTAACTGGCATTGACACTGTGTCTGCTCCTGTTAGACAAGAGAAGAGAGGCTGTGTCAAAGGCTATAAAGTCAACATTTCCACTTTCTGGAGCTCAACTAGAACACTTCCAGGGACTTTTAATTAACCACAGACTCATGGTACGCCCTGAGAGCACAAATGAACAAAATACTTCCTCTTTTGCAAAGAAATATGTTACATTTCAGAACTTACTCAGTCTCCTTCCCCAATGCTTTACAAGAGCAACATATCCTCATATCAATGTACAGTAACCTAAACTTTTAGCTTCAAAAACCAAGCTAATTTTTTTCAGGGTGCTAAAGAACTGAATTTTTTCAATGCATAAACATGTGACCCTGGACCACAACACACAACACAAGTAGCATGGGTATATTTATAGCAATAGCCAACAATACATTGTATGGGTCAAAATTATTCATTTGTTTAAGTAAAGATCATGTTGCATTAAGATATTTTGTAAAGTTCCTACAGCAAATATATTAAAACTTAATTTTTGATTAGTAATATGCATCCTAAGAACTTCATTTGGACTTTAAAGGTGATTTTTTTTTTCCAATATTTAGATGTTTTTTTTTTTTTGTTTGTTTGTTTTTTTGCACCCTCATATTCAATATTTTCAAATAGTTGTATCTCGGCCAAATATTGTCCTATCTAACAAACCATACATTAACAGAATAAATCTCAGTTTAAAAAAAAAAAAAAATGATGCTTATGAATGGTTTGGTGGTCCAGGGTCACATATTAGATTAACTGAGAGGTGGGCGCTGTTAATGCACCACTCATACAACCAAAAGATTTGTTGTGAGGATGACATAGCAGTTTCCCATTGAGAAAGCTAACATCTTTGGATTTCCTCCCTTTCTCACTGTGTTAAGTAGATTGCTATAGGACAGCTGGAGCTCTTTTCCCCAGTCTTGTTTGTGCATAATTGCTGATGAATCTCTCTGCTCCTCCTCTCTTTGCTCTAGGGAATGTGTCCCAGAGGCAAGGTCCAGATACTTACAAGCACCACCATGAGACTCTACCATCCTGACACCATTTGCCACCCATCTGTTTACTCCAGCCACACCCAGCCTGCATGTTCATTATGCTGATCCCTTGATGCTGCCAATCTTCATTGACCTGCACAACTAGCCTTCTAAACCACAGAGTGCTGCACTAATGTAAAGTATTTTTGTGTGTAGGATCACCCTCGTTTTTTAAAAAAAAGTTTAAAAAAAAAAAGAAAAAGATTCTTACAAGATATGTTCATCGTGATAATTCATTTTGGAGCTTAATTACAGTTGCCAGATGTACAAAAGCTAAACTTAGGCTCTAAACAATGTCACATCCATTAGGCTTCTAAAAACTTTTTCCAGTCGTTATTAAAAAAAGTCAGCTAAAACCCATTTCTAGACTATTAATGAAATAATTGGTATATAAATATTTTTAAGGCCAGATTTACTTAACAGCGTTAAACCACAATTCCATAACAGCCGCGATGAGAAGGGAACATTCTGTGGGTGATTTACCGACAAGGTGCACATTAAAGAACGTAATCTCAATTCCATAATGACCAGCGCAATCTACCAAGAGCAGCACAAATCACCACCTGCTTTAAAGGGTCAAGAAACCCCGAACTACTTTTTCTGAGATTTTAGCAGAGGTGTTTGTGTTGCACATCACAGATGACAATGTTAGCTTCTGTTCATTTTAATTGTTGGAGAAAACTGGTTAATTTTGAGCTATTTTGTGCTTTTTTTATTCTTCCAGGTTTAAAATCTATATTGTGTTGACGTCACAGTTTGTGATGTGGCAACAGACTATAGTACTTTGATGACGCGTTGGTGTCTCATAATTATTCATGAGGTGTGAGGTGTGTTCTTATCCTATGAGAAGAGCTTTGCCTAATTATTCACGACAGCGTGTGTTCATTTGCTGTGACAGACGCATCAGTCTGTGAGATCTCATATATTAACTGAGAGAAACGTTCATGGATCAAAGGGTTGTGTTTGTTTTTGTTTGGTTTGTAAGAGTTCGGCACAAACACGATTCATTCATAAAGTGAGTGCAATAGCGTTTTTTACAACTCCTTGACGCAACCCATGAAAAGGATTATAAACGCCACAAAATAAACCTTAAAAGTTAAAAGAGGTGCATATATGTTTTTGATGCAGATGCAAATGGCTGTGCATTTATTTGTGTTGTTATCTCAATGGGAGGGAAATGAAACTGTCTGAACCGTCTGAACCCGAAGATGACTCTCTCCCCTCTTCCCCCTCTGCTCCGCAGCACACCACGCCCACTTTTGCAGCATTTTTTTTAAACTGTGGTGAGAACTAACCAGTGTTGAAACTGGGGGGTTTCATGACCCTTTAAGACATGCTTTTTTTGGACGTTAAATAATGGTGCAAATATCATTGAATTGACGAGCACAAAAATACTCTCCTCCAAAATACAAATGCATATTCAATAAAGTGAGTCACAAAAATAACTGCATCCACGCCTTTTCAGCGCTAATTTCCCACTGCATGTCTTTAGTAAATTCTGACAGTAGTTTTTTAACGCCAAGATAAGCTTGTGATACATGAGGTCCTTGAAAAATTTGGGGTTGGAGGGTTAAAATGAAATAAATAATGGTAAGTACATTTGGGAATTAACACTTGTTTTCTCATCCATTCACAACACAAAATAAGTTTGCCATTCCTAAATATGCAAAGACATTAGTTGCTTCTAATTTAAAATCCAAGAAAAAATGGGGGGACAAATATAATTAGCAAAAAGAAAACAAGGATGTGCATTCTTGACAGATTTCTGTTACACTCTCAATAAACCTTGACAGTTTATGTGAGATTTAAAGAGCAGGTTATAATGTTTTCAAAAAATATCTTTTTTGAGTTTGTAATGTAGCTATCCTTCAATGTATACATTCTATCTATAGATAGTCTGTACTCAAACACTCAGAGTGTGGACTCTGAACCGCTTTAACGAGTCGTCATATTTTCGAATCTTCCGCCTGTTACCAATATACGTCACTGGGTAACACATTTGCATAATCCCTGCGTGCCCGCAAACACTTCCGCTAGTTAGTGTGTTTACATCATGTTGACAATACGCAGTGTTCTGCACAGTGAAAGCAAGTTTGCCGATAGATGATAATGTGAAGAATCAGTGGTTAAAATTTTTTTTCCCCCCACGATACCATAGCAATACAATTCGTACCACATACAAAGTTTAAACTTGCCACTAAGAAACATCCTGATCAAGTTGTGTTTGCGATGTAGTTTCTGGTTGAGCGACTGCATCGATATCATTATAGGACTCAGGCTCAAATTGATGAGGTAATATCGATGCCATTTTCTTAACCTTATAGCATCCTCGTTTACAAGTAACCCTCTGGAGCAAAAAATTAATTATGGTAATGGGCGTTTCGATTCCGACACACGATGTATATGGAAAGACCAATCGCAACAGACTTGGCCAGCTGACCAATCAGAGTAGAGTAGGCTTAGCTACTGAAGGGAGGGGTTTACAGACCTTGAGCTCACAACTACTTTGAATTCATTGTTTTGAAATCATTGAAAAATGATTCTAATATTAAATGTATATTACGAGCAAATTACCTAGATCTGACTTTAGATCAGTTGTTCTCAATCCTGGTCCTGGGGGCCCCCTGCTCTGCACATTTTGCATGTCTCCCTTATTTAATACAACTGATTGAGATCATCAGCTTATTAGGAGAGAGATCCATGAACTGAACTAACGAGCTGATGATCTCAATCAGGTGTGTTAAATAAGGGGGAAATGCAAAATCTCCAGAGCAGGGGGCCCCCAGGACTGGAACTGAGAATCACTGCCTTAGATGTATTTAAACCTGCTGTAGGGGACTCCAACACAATATTAGGACACTTTAAAATACCATATGACCTGCTCTTTATATAAAACTGGAAATACAGTATAATATAAATAAATGCAGTGCAATAATTCATGACAATACTTTCATGAAGTAGTATGGATCTTCAAATAATTATGAGATTATTAAATGATAAATCAATAATAAATAATTCATTCTTTTCAAGATATTAAGATGCACTCCCATTTTAATGTTAAAGTGTTTTTAAATGAATTGCTGACCACAGAAACATAATACTGAGATACTTTATGTATTATAATAAGGCTATAAAAATTATACAGTGTCCCTAAGGCACTAATAAAAAAGTGTGGCACTAATAAAAAAGTGTGGTCAAGATTTAGCACTAGTTGCACACCAAACAGCCACATAATACAAACCGTTTAAAATCTTTTTTTTTCTGAATTGCAAGGAACCATAAAAATATTAACAGCCCTAGAAGAGAAATGTGCTCACTCCAGTGTCTGTTAAAGGGGTAATGGAAATGGTGGGTGATTCTTGGCTTGCTGTGTGTTAATTGCCATGGCAGGCTGTGTTTCCCGCAGGAGCTGTGGGTGTGGGTGCTAGTCAGCGTGGGTTAGGTAGTTATAAATAGTGCCACCAGATTAGCAGAGCATCTGAAAAGCAGACAGGAGGTCGGAAAAACCAGAATCCTGTGCCAGTTTGGCTCAGCCTTATGGGTGCGACCTGGGATCCCCCTGTCCACAGTCCACCAAAATTGTCTCAAAATACAATACGTCATAGTCATGTTACCAGGATATCTCATCCATATACTGAAGGGCACAAGCAACAGTACAGTACAGTACTCAGAAAAAAAGGAACAAAAGATGTCACTGGGGTGGTACCCTTTTTTTTAGATACTAATACAAACAATTTAGTACTAATATGCAGTGATGGTCAGTAGCATCACTACTAGCTTAAATACATTTCTCAGTAGCGTGGTGGTAGCGTCGCTGTTTTCTTAATCAAATAGCTCAGTAGCCAAGCTCTTTTTTTGATCAAGCTCAAATCGGAAATATAACTGGATCACTGATCCTGGATCAGAAAAAATGATCCCACCGCCACTAAACCTAGTAACTCCATTGGCTCCTCAAACTGTCAGTCAAACCTCATTATTCCTCCCGCCTCCACCTCTCTTGTGAATGAAGTGCGGCGCACTGTTTGAGCATCGCAGCTTGTTTGCAGTCTGAAGGTAAATAAAGAACTGTTGAATAAGTACAGCATTTTCTTTACTCAAGAAACACTATATTTTTAAAGGCTAATGTTTTTTTTTTTTTTTTGTATTTGAGAAGCGGAGAAGAGGGTCTTAGCCTAGCATTTGTTGTCACGTCACAGTAAAATAGCTTGAGCAAAGCGCTGAATCTTTTATAATATGATGCTTTGGCCAAATAAAAAAAAAAAACTGAGCACCCACATAGCGACAGAAAACTGTATAACCTGCAAGTTCATGAAAATGTAAATGCAATGCCCGTACTAGTAGCAGCTGCCTTTGATGTAGCGTTAATGTCAGGAAAAATAAATTCACTGGTCAAAAGCTTCGTATTTGAACTTGATTTTGGTGAAATGTTAATAATATAATGACACATGCACCGATGCAAATAAACATAGCCCAAGTTATCTGTAAGCCTATATATCTATATGGTAACGCTACAATAAGATTTCATTCATGTTAGCTAATGTATTAACTAACATGAGCTTATACAATGAACAATACATTACAGTATTTATTCATCTTTGTTGATGTTAGGTAATGAAAATACAGTCGTTCATTGGTAGTTCGTGTTAGTTCACAGTGCATTCACTAATGTTAACAAACACAACTTTTGATTTTAATAATGCATTAGTAAGTATTGAAATTAACATTAATAAATGCTGCAGAAGTATTGTTCATTCTTAGTACATGTTAACTAATGTTAACTAATGAACCCTATTGTGAAGTGTTACCATTAATATAAATGTATCTCTATACAATAAAGCCACAATACCAACTAATGATAGGTTTCTGGCCGACAGCAAAAAATTATTTTGCCTATGTCACAATATGAGGTAAATCCAGTCCTGTATATGATACTGATTTTTGTTGCCAAATTTGTTTGGAACAGATGTTGAATAAACAACTAAACTGAACTATTATGCCTGTCTATCTGCTTGACTGACTGATTTTTTTTTTCTTTTTTTTTTTTTTAAATAGCTTAGATGTAGGAAACTTCTTTTGCCATGTTGCTGTTTGCTTAGCCCACTACATTTTCCAAGTAGCTTGCCCAACACTGCTAATATGTACCTATGTACCAATATGCACCACCCTTTAGGGGTAAATAAGGTGTACTAGCTTTTGTACCTTTATTTCTGACAGTGTACGACAAATGCAGGCAACACTTTTCATATTTGCATAATCATATTCAGAGCAATAAGAATCTTATTTCCTTTAGTGTAAAGGTCAGTGCACATCTAATCACAATTTAATAGACATAATTAACTATGTAATTGTATAAAAGCAAATATGTGAGGTTTGTGTTTAGCATGGAAAATGGAGAATTATCAACATGATGTGCACTCTTCTGTATGTAAATGGAAAACCTTTGTATGTATTGTACATTTTTCTATGTTTGGAAAAACACTGAAATGTACAGTATCAACAAAAACAGACAATATCAACATAAGAAGAACCTTTAATGTATAAACAATCTTTATGAATACTTCTAGGAGGCTTTAAAGAATAAGGAATTCAGCATATAATACTGAATTAATGGAATTTAACAGAGTTAACACATTCACCTACTTCAAAAGTGAAAATGAAAAATGAAAGTCCCCCTGTCCATGTGGACATTGACAGCTCTCATTTTAAAGTCAGCCATCCCATAAATAAATCAAGCTCAGACACTTTAAAGGCCACATTCAGGCTGTATGCCATGCCCCAGTCACGCTATGCAGAGTAATAACCTGCACACATATGCAGGCTTGGCACACTGGGCACACTTGGAGCTATACTACTAAGCGACCAGTTGCTAAGGAGACCCATGGGAAAGGGAGGTTTCTTGTTGCCATAGCAGCCTTTTCTTTTTCTCCCAACCAGCTTCCCATCCCCGTAGAAGTGACATGGGTGAGTTTTGGGGGGAGGGGCTGGGATTCACTCACGCATGATGGGAGAAAGCAAAAGATGCAGGTTGCTTGACTTGACTAATAGCTGAGAAAGGAATGATTTTGGGATTCATTTTGAAGGGGTTAACTAGCATGTTAGGGATTACAACAGGCTAAAACATGGGCTAGATGAAATGTGTTGCAGTAAAGCAATCAATGATTCATTTTGAGCATAACACTAGCTCTAAACTTATGAGCTTCTGACCTAAACGATTCCAGACTATTTTAAGGCACGGCCATGATGGTAGACAGCAACATTATTTGCATGCACCCCTGTAGTTTTATGCTAAGAGAATTACAACATTAGATTAGCAAACATGCTAAATCCAAAACATGAATATTTAAACAGTAATGTTTTTTTTTGTTTGTTATGGAGCTGCTGTCTATGAAGTGCATTCCAAAGCATTCACTCAAAAGGTTCCATTTCAGTTAGGATGCAGAAGGTAACAATGGCGCGTTTGGTGGCCTTTTGAAATGTGAAGGCAAAGATCCCTTTCTGCATATGGAACATAATTTATCTTACACCACATGTTCTCAACTCTGGCCCTCAATCTCCAACCTTGATCAAACTTACCTGCTTGTAACTTTGTAGTACCTGAAAACAACAATACTATATATATAAATAAATATATAAATAGTGTTTGGTTTTATAGTATTGTAATGGGACTCGTCAGAAGCGTGGATAGATCCAAGTGCAAGCTTTATTGTACACTTTGTGGTCAAGACAGGCAGGGTCAGACACCAGCAAACAGTAACATCCAGGGAAAAACAAAAGCGTGATCCATAAAACATGCAAAAGGTCAAAATCCAAGAGAGCGGTCCAAAGTAACAAAATAAACAAGGCAATGAAACAAGGCAAAACTATGGCAAGGAAACCAAACTATGAACATGGAAACAATACCAAGAAACAAGGAAAACGCTTGGTAGAGTCCGCACAGGCAAAACAATACTTCGCAACCTCCTGTTTGGCATGGCCCTCCCTAAATGGCTGCCAAACAGGAAGTCACCAAAGAAGCAGCAAAGGGAGCGGTAACAGACAGTACATGGTAAGGGCCCCCTCTGCTGGCGTGGCGTTACAGAATCTTGTTACAACCAACAACAGTTCAGGAGGGTGGGGGAACAGAGGCAAAACAGGGGTGGGACGGAGGGCCAGGTCCATGCAAAGGAGGTGGGCCTGGATCGTGGAGCAGTGACAGACAGTGAAGCACTGGAGGACCTGGGCCATGGAGCAGGGGCGGACAGTGAAACCCTAGAGGACCTGGGCCGTGGAGCAGGGGCAGATAGTTTAACACTGGAGCAGAAGTCCACCATGTTAGATTCTGAGGAGCAAAGAGCCATGGCGGGGCAGGCAGAGCAGGGAGCCCGGGTGGAGCTGGCGACCAGTACAGCAGAGCGGACAGGAGCACAGATCTTCACAATGGAACTGATGAGTCCAAAGATTTAAACAGTGAAGCAGACGACCACAACAGCAGAGCAGAGGAAAGCAGGAATCCCCACAGCAGAGCAGAGAGTTCATGGACGATTTCCTTGGCCATGACGGAACAGGCAGAGAATTCATAATAGGCCTCCTTTGCTGTGACATGATGGGCAGAGAGTTCATAGGAGGATGCCGCCCCCTTAGGAGGTTCTGCAGCCGGAGCTCCCACCTCCGGGGGCACTGGCACAGACTCATGGTCAGACGAGGCCTCTGGAGCAGACTTGTGGATCGACGTGGCAGTGAGTTCATGGATGGATGCCGCCTCCTTAAGAGGTTCTACAGCATAAGCTGACACCTCTGGAGGCACTGGCGCAAATTTGTGGACTGGAGAGGCCTTGTGGACAGACAAGTTCTCAGGAGCAGACTTGTGGTCAGACGAGGCCTCAGACATCAGACGAGGCCTCTGGAGTGCAGTGTGCAGCCCACACACTCAAAATGGCGACCGCCATTGCAGGCAGCACAGTAGACAGCGGGATGCCTGCCGGGTTTGAGGGTGTGAAGGCTGTGAGGTTAGAGAGCGTCAAGACTGCGTGGCTTGGGAGCGAGGGCTCTGCATGGCTTGGGAGATGAGACGAGACCTGGCGAGGCTCTGGGGTGTCAGCTGATACGTGACGAGGCTCTGGGAAGTCAGCTGAGACGTGACGAGGCTCTAGACAATCAGCTGAGATGTGACGAGGCTCTGGTTGAACAGCTGTTTCTTGACTTGACTCAGGGAGGTCTGCCATGACTTGACTTGACTCGTGAAGAACTGCTGTGACTTGACTTGGCTCGTGAAGACCAGCTGTGACTTGACTCGGCTCGTGAAGACCAGCTGTGACCTGACTCGGCTCGGGAAGACCAGCTGTGACTTGACTTGGCTCATGAAGATCAGCTGTGGCTTGACTTGGCTCATGAAGACCAGCTGTGACTTGACTTGGCTCGTGAAGACCAGCTGTGACTTGACTTGGCTCATGAAGATCAGCTGTGGCTTGACTTGGCTCAGGAAGATCAGCTGTGACTTGACTTGGCTCATGAAGATCAGCTGTGGCTTGATTTGACTTGGGAACAACAGCACTAACAGGACTTGGCTCAGGAAGATCAGCTGTGACTTGACTTGGCTCATGAAGATCAGCTGCAGCTGCAGCTTGACTCGGGAACAACAGCAGTGTCTTTACTTGGCTTATGAAGATCAGCTGTGGCTTGACTTAACTCAGAAAAAGCTATAACTTGACTTGACTCAGGAACATCTGCTGTAACTTGACTTGATTTAGGAACAACAGCTGTAACTTGACTTGACTCAGGAACAACAGCTGTAACTTGACTTGACTCAGGAGATACAGCTGTAACTTGACTTGGCACTGAAAGTGCAGCTCTGACTTGACTTGACACCAGAAGATCAGCCATTACTTGACTTGCTTTGGGTATGATAGACATGACGGGATGAGATTCGGATGAGATGACCTTGGCATGGTGAGGCTCAGGCGTGGCAACCATCTTGGCCAGGGACTCAGATGGGGCGGCCATCTAGTGAACAGTCTTGGGGATGGCAGCCATCTTGTGAAGAGTCTTGGGGATGGCGGCCATCTTGTGAACGGTCTTGGGGATGGCGGCCATGACAGGTGCAGACTCTGGGAGGGCGGCCATGACAGGTGCAGACTCTGACAGGTGCAGACTCTGGGAGGGCGGCCATGACAGGTGCAGACTCTGGGAGGGCGGCCATGACAGGTGCAGATTCTGGAAGGGCGGCAGGCATGGCGTGAGCAGGCCCTGGAGCGGCAGGCATGGCATGAGCAGGCCCTGGAGCAGGCGAGGCAGGTGCAGGCTGTGGCTTGGCAGACGTGACGTGAGCAGACTCTGGCTTGGCAGGCATGAAGTCAGCAGGCCTTGGCTTGGCAGACATGACGTGAGAGGGCTTTGGCTTGGTGGACATGACGTGAGCAGGCTTTGGCTTGGTGGGTATAACGTGAACAGGCTTTGGCTTGGTAGGCTTGGCATGAGAGGCCTCTGGCTTGCTAGACATGATGTGAGCAAGCTTGGCAGGCATGGCGTGAGAGGGCTCTGAAGCAGCAGACATGCCGTGGGCAGGCTTTGAAATGGCAGCAATCTTGTGAGTAGACTGTGGGATGGCAGCCATCTTGCAATGGGGCTCTGAAGTGGCTGGCATGACGTGAACCACTCCAGACATGACGGTTGGGGTGTGAAGATGCTCAGGTGTTGTGGGTACTGTGGGATTGCAGGGTTCTTCATCCCCAACCCCCACAGTAAAATGTGAACCAGCCAGTAAGAGAGCATGATAAATATATTCCTCAAGAGTCAAGTGTATTTTTCCTCCAGGTAGCCAGGAACGAATAAGTTCATTTTTTATTTATTGCGGAAAATGTCCTTAAGTGCCACATCATCGAAACCCACAAGATAACACAGTCCACAAAAGTCCACAACTTAATCTTCAATACAGCGGTTACCTTGACGTAGGCGAAAGAGGCGTGATACTGGATCCATGGTTGATCTGTGTTCAGTGAGCTGCTGGATCTGTGGGTGGCGAAGTATTCTGTAACGGGACTCATCAGAAGCATGGATAGATCCAAGTGCGAGCTTTATTGTACACATCGTGGTCAAAACAGGCAGGGTCAGACACCAGCAAACAGTAACATCCAGGGCAAAACAAAAGCGTGATCCAAAAAACATGCAAAAGGTCAAAATCCAAGAGAGCAGTCCAAAGTAACAAAATAAACAAGGCAAAAACTATGGCAAGGAAACAAAACTATGAACATGGAAACAATAGCAAGAAACAAGGAAAACACTTGGTAGAGTTCACACAGGCAAAACAATACTTCACAACCTCCTGTTTGGCATGGCCCTCCTTAAATGGCTGCCAAACAGGAAGTCACCAAAGAAGCAGCAGAGGGAGCTGTACATGGTAAGGGCTCCCTCTGCTGGCGTGGCGTTACAACTATGTATAAAACTACTATTTTGTTTCATTTATATAGTTAACTGTATAGTGTATATTTTAGTAGAATTATAGTAGCATTATAGAGCCATTTTTAAATAATCATTGCTTCAAAAATGGTTGCTGTTGGATATTATTGAGTCCTTTACAGATTATTTGATCTTGTAAATATTCTTTTATTTTTTGTCCTCTGAGACAATGCCCTTGCAGGCTGACTATGTAGACAGATAAGAAAGCAAAAAACATTTGTAATTTCTCAAATTCTATCATATTTATCACACATACACAATCAGTAGTATAAGTTTCCATACTCTCCCACCATGTTGTAGTCAGACCTTTGTATCTTTTATTCAGACCTCATATCCCTTGCTCACACTTGAGTCTCTGTTTTCTGTTACAAATTTACATTAAGTCTCCAGAACATAGCTACTCAAGATACTGGGCTGCATTTTCCGAAGACTTTTTTAAAGCTACGTCATTCTTAAGTTATACCCTAAAGGAGAAGTACACTTCCAGAACAAAAATTTACAGATAATGTACTCACCTCCTTGTCATCCAAGATGTTTGTGTCTTTCTTTCTTCAGTCATAAAGAAATTATGTTTTTTGAGGAAAACATTTCAGGATTTTTCTCCATATAATGGACTGCTGTGGTGCCCCGAGTTTGAACTTCCAAAATGCAGTTTAAATGCGGCTTCAAACGATCCCAAATGCGGTTGTAAATGATCCCAGGCAAGGAAGAACGGTCTTATCAAGCGAAACGATCAGTTATTTTCATTAAAAAAATACAATTTAAATTCTTTTTAATGTCAAACGCTTGTCTTGTCTTGCTCTGCCTGAAATCAGTGTATTCTGGCTCAAGACAGTTATGGTATGTCGAAAAACTCCACACTGTATTTTCTCCCTCAACTTCAAAAATCATTTCAAAATCATCCTACATCGCTGCAGAAGTACCGTCCCAGTCTTTGGAAAGTGAACATGCAAAGAAGATGAAACACCCTTAACAAAAAAGGTAAAACAGCGATATATGGCGATTTTGAAGTTGAGGGAGAACATGAGATGGGAGTTTTTTGACAGACCCTAACTGTCACAAACCGGAAAAAAACAAGCAGAGTAAGCAGAGTAAGACAATATGAGTGTTTGACATTAAAAAGTATATAAAGTGTATTGTTTTTATGAAAATAACCGATCATTTCGCTAGATAAGACCCTTCTTCCTTGGCTGGGATCCTTTACAACTGCATTTGGGATTGTTTGAAGCCGCATTTAAACTGCATTTTGGAAGTTCAAACTCGGAGCACCACAGAAGTCCACTATATGGAGAAAAATGCTGAAATGTTTTCCTTAAAAAACATAATTTCTTTACGACTGAAGAAAGAAAGACATGAACATCTTGGATGACAAGGGGGTGAGTACATTATCTGTAAATTTTTGTTCTGGAAGTGGCCTTCTCCTTTAAGCTGTACCTTATCATTAATACATGTTTCCAGAAACGTTCTTAGTTGAGTTTACCTTCTGTAGGCCAAGTAATACTTTCGTAAGGTTGGTCTATATATGTACTAAAACTCCAACCATGTCAGAAGCAAATAAAAAAAATAAAAAATGCCACGGCTGCAAATTCAGCAGCTTTTGGATGTTGTTGGTCCGATTTTTTTCGAGACAAACACGACAGAGCTACTGTACCTCTGTGTGCCCTTAAATTCAGCTGCTGGTGGCTCTCCTCTCTCTCTCTCCCTTCTCTGCTATAGTAGCTGTTGATTATTTGTTTTGCGTGTTGCGCTTTTATTGAGTAGCTCATCCAACAACAGAATTTAGAGATTTACACCAATAATGTGATGCTGGGCAATCAACCCTAGTTGTGGATTAAATAAAGACACTATGGAAAATATATTATGATAATATAAATTACCCTTTTAAAAACCAGTAAATGTATACTGCCATAATGATACGTATGTTTGGGCATGAGGTTGCTGGCTTGAAATTATATAAAATGTTAAGGGTTGTATTTAGTTTGCAAGTTGGGTTATTTTTATAAGATCCCTGATAAATGCAATTTCAACTATTTCTGAAGTGCTTCTTGTTGGAAAGCACTCTTACCATGGTTTTCTGTTGGACTTTGTGTATGTATGTTTTTTTTCTTCCTTTGTTAAAAGTTGTTAAATGATTAAGCAGTGTCTCATGTAGGCTTGTTTCACCTTGTATTTTATGTGATGGCCACTGGGAGGTGCTCAGGGTATATATTTCTCTTTCTTAGTTTTCTTTCGTGAAGTGATGTATGTTGCAAAGCGAAAGCAAAAGTTTCGCAAACATTTCGCTGCAGGAACAGGAAATAGCGCTGTGTCTTTATTTAAAATCAACATTTATTTTATAGAGAACACTTCTTTCTTACGCACTGAAGCAGACCCTGCATAGAGTGAATAAATCATTTTTGAGCACCTGGTAACGTCGCACATAAGAAGGTATCTTAAGAAACTTCCTAAGGTATAGTTCAGGGAACTCACCTAGAAAAGGTACACCGGTAGTTAAGATATACCTTTAGAGTCTTCGTAGCACACTACGAGACAATGTTATCAGGAAATGCACCCTTGAATATTTACATTAGGGACAGGATCATGCTATGATAGAAATGTGTCAACTGGTAGAAATTTTCTGGTACAGTTATTCATAATCAACTAGGTTGTCTTAACTGCTAAATAATCACTCAGCGTAAAGGCTTCGTCATGGCCACTGCAGCCCGGTATGATATTTATGGATGCTAATGGACTAATTAATATAAAACAAAGCAAACAAACGGTAGCCTTTAATTGTACAGCTTTTAAAGTCTTATTAAGTTAAGCTAAGATATAGAGTGGCAAAAACAATAGTTATCATGAAATACAATGATTTAAAATTGTGACATTTGATTTTGGTCATACTGCACTCTCCTACGAAATGTGCCTCTGAATTCTGATTTCATCTCACATTTCAAATATGTATTGCTTTGCAAGGGTAGACAATAAATATCAAGAGAATATATATGAAAATTGAGGAGAAGAAACAACATGCTGCTTTCCTGATGTTAGTGGTAGGAAAGTTGGTTAATTACAGATGTCCATCCCCCTCACCAACTGCTAGCTATTTCCCGAAACAGAAAAAAGGAAAAAAAAGAAGAAGAAAAAAACTCCAATTAAGTCACTTTGAGTTAGAGATAGTAAATGTGCACCAGAGAGAGGGTGAAGAAGGGGGAGTAGAGAGTAAGGGCAGACGCTTTCAGAGATGGAGAGGAGAAACAAATGAGATGCATTCATCTCTGAGATCCTGGACACGGGATGCTGAAATATTAATGTGCATTTCAGCTCAGACTGCTGAGTCCAGTGTCTGCAGTAAAAGCTCTAATAAGATCGAGCATGAATGGCTGATACATGTCTGGAGGAGATTTTGGTAGTGTGCGTTTAAAAGAATGTTGAGGCAGGTTGTGACCTTCTGGAGTCTCTAGAAAAGCAAAGTGAAATTTGATGTTACGGCATGAACCAGCATGATATTAGGTAAACCATTGATTATTTTAATTTAGAAAAGTTATTTTTGCTAATCTGCTAACTTTACTTCCCAAAAGATTGATATATCCTGTGAATCCTGACTCCCTGGAAGTTGCCAGCCAGTGTAATTTAAACTAGCAGATTATTTTGTGAGGTCTTTAATGTGAAGATTCTACATTATTTTGGCACATGCGATTATTGGATTCCTTTTATATTTGTTTTTTAACTTAGGTTCTTTAAGGATTCATTCACACAGAGCATGAGTTTTAAGTCCCTGACTGTGTCCGAAAGCTTAGACTTTTTAGCCTTGCTGCCCAATCAGGCAACGACTTCATGGCCAGAATTTATGTTTAAAGGTACATCCTGAAACTCTACATCCCGAAAGGCTTCTGAGGCCTAATAATATACAACAAAACAGAGAGAGTTTTGTTGATAACTAAGTGAATATTTCACCAGGAATTAAAACTAGTGGTGTCAACCGATTAAAAAAAAAAAAAAAAAAACGAATTAATCGCGATTAATCCCACCTAACATTACAATTTTTAATTATACTTTTATGTTGCAATAATTTCACATTCAATATTCAAATTAATGTAGAAACAACATAAATGAAGTATATTTTTTATATTTGTTTAAGGAAATCTTTTTTTTTTATGCATGATGTTTCACTGATACTAACTGATGTCTATTAACTGATGTCTCTATTAATTTGAGAGCTTTTAATTTAACATTTCTTAGACTTGTAATTTAAGTGAACTTTAAACAATCTTCACATAAACCCATTATAATAACTGTCATATAGCTACCTGTGCCCTTCAGCAAGAAAATATAGCCAAATTTAATAAAGTTATCAAACACTAAAATCTAAATTAAATAAAAGATAAAGCTTAAAACTACAGAAGTTATTGATTGCCTCCATTTTAATTTTGTTCTTTGATTAACAGACGTCACAGCAGCTGGTTATTAGGATATTTTGGCTGCTGTTATTTTAAAAGCTGCCGCTGCTGAACATGAAGCCATGCAACTACATACATACATACTCGCAATTTCATTTGGGTCTGAATATGATACAGCACTACTTGTACTGTAGTTTTATTTGGGTTTAAATAGCACACCAGCATATTTGTGCGTGCACTTGAAGAGCACGTGCTACGAGCACAGTATAACGGTTGACAGGACAGGAAGATTCGTTTTTACTGACATATGACCTGACAACATTTCCAGCTCCGATCGTCACAGGTACCATTTCCGCGCTGGTTTGACTCTCGCCTGTTGCTGAGGTGATGTTGGAGCACGCGTCTGAAAAGTCTCCTGTTTGATGTGCTCATTATTACGTTCTGCATCTAAATAAACACAGTTGTATAGTGGTTGTGGGTGGGGTAGCCAAACCTAGCCCCGCCCCTGCGTTAATTGCGTTAAATATTTTTAACGCGTGAAAATGAAAAAATTAATCGTCTGCGTTAACGTGCTAATTTTGACACCACTAATTAAAACACAAGGTAAAGTTACTTTTTTGTCTTCAAACGCAAAATATAGCTTTTAAATACCATGAAGTTGCATTCAATTTATGTATGTCTTAATTTTAAAATTATTATCTAAATTCAGACATCGTCATTAAATTAAAAGTAGTATCTTTGCAAGGCAGCAAACAGCAATGTTCTCGTAGATGATAAGCCGTTGAACCCTGTATTTTATTTATTTATTTATTTTTATTTTATTTATTTATTTATTATGCATAACTGAAACATTCTGGATGTCATAGAACAAATTGCATCTAGTAAAAAGTGGCATGGGAATCACGGATTTCTTGCTTTTCTCTCCATCTTTTTCCCCTCTCTCTCTTTCTCTCAAAATAAAGACAAAGAAAAAGAAAAAGGGTAAGGCCCCCTGGCCACAAACTCTGACCTTTAATGCAAGTTGACTGCCACAGTGAAGCAGCAACTGTCATATTGTCAACCGAGCCAACAATAAGAGCACAAGCACCACACAGACGCTTACTCAAGATGTGAACCCTAGACAGACTCTGTGGTGAGAGAAAGAGAGTGAATCACTAATGAGTATCCAGTTGAATGACTTGGGCGAATGCCAGTGAATATCTCTCAGAATAAAGGCAATAATCTGATTAAGTTTAGGATGTATGACTCATATGCAAGTATAAGAATTATCTTAAAAAAAAATAGTTCACCCAAAAACGAAAACACTTTTACTCAATTATTTATGCACCCTGATGTCATTCCAAAGTGGCAAGACTTTTTTCTTTGTTTGTTGAAAGCTGTTGAAAGGAGCAGACCAGGTTTAACATGAATAAGACCTGTGTCATTCTATAATTGTGGGTACATCTCATGTCCGTGAAGTATATTTTTTATATACTTTCATCCATATATAGCCCCGATGCTTAATTTTCTAGTACACAATTATATTTTTCCCAATCATACTACTATATGTTAAAAAAGCCATATCTTTTGTTCAAAAATGATGTTCATATCACATACAACCCTGGTATTCAGCTGTCTGATTTTGTAAAGTTGCTCATTCTACTCTGCATTTACGCATGAAAATTACCTCAAATATAAATAAATTTTTATAGTTTTGCCTTTAGTTAGATTAGGTTATCAAGACATTTGGGTGTGTACTTCAAAAATAACAAACGTTTATTGTGATATAACTTGTTTTATTTATGTCCAAAATAGCACTGTCAACTAAGTTACCCACTAGAAAACCCCCCTCAAAAAGGAATGGTTTGTCCCATTCTCACATAATTTGCACAGTATGATGATATTTCTTCTAGAAGCACATGGATGAAACACTAGAAGTTCTGTTCTCTCTCTTTCCCCCTAATATTGGGTAAACTAGCAAACTTCTGTCAAGAGTGGATTAATTGACTGTCAACAGTGTTACACAAGTATTATTGCTGCAGATTTTATCAAGACAATTTAACTCAAATTTATCTTTTGTTTATGAAAATATATTTCTAAACATACCATATGCTCAGTAGTTCTAGGCTTCCATGCTGAGTATAGGCCCAAAACACTAAAAATGTCAACTAAGTTACCTGTCAACTGTGTTACCCAGTAAAGGTAACATGGTGGACAGTAGCAAACAGAGATGGTATTTTATGCACATATTCCTACAAGTCACCTTTATTTATATAGCACTTTATATAATATAGATTGTTTCAAAACAGCAATGTAAGGTCATGTTTGGGTTTTTGGGAAACAGGAAAACTTTTTTTTTCTTCACATTGTCAAATTCTAAATGTAACCCTAATTATAGAATGACTCACCTAAATTTTAGCCTGTACCTCAAATTAAACCAGCTGTGTGACCTAAAAATGTTTTTTTTTTTTTGTAGCCTGTTTTTGGGCACAGGTCACAATCCACTTTAGTTGAATGGAAACCAGCAGAGTGAACATTTTGCAAAGTTTAGCAGAAGAAAGGAAGTCACTCTGGTCTGGAACACATGTGGTGCGTAAATGACAACATAATTTTCATGTTTGTTTGAGCTATTCAAGCCACATACATAGTGACAAAAACAAGATTGAGCAATGACTCAGGAAAAAGTTTGTAAAAAAGGCAGAATTAAAAAAAGGCAGAATTTTGAATGTGCCCATGAAAGAGAACAGTGAAGAAGTTTGGGAAAAAAGAGATGAAGAGAACAGACGGAAGATGGAACAAAGAGTTGCATAATGGTAGAGATAAAGAGGATGAGTTCATTCGGGGCTATCTGCTGGCTCCGAGCTCAGAGTTTACATGGATGGAATAGCAAACATCCAGCCTTCAGACTGACCTACTTTCATCAAACAGCACACGGCCACATCTCAACCGTGTATACCTCCCTCAGCACCTCAATTACCCCTGCTGAACACTGTGTACATCCAGTTCTTACTGCTGCAGTTCTGGGCAAATCATTTCTAGTGCTATGGTATCGTTCCTGTGGTTGTGGATTTGTTTTGACTTCATATTGAGCACTTGGTTATTAAACTTTTTCCTGATTGACTTTAGATGTTGCCTTTTGGATTCACAAGGGCTCCTGAAAACCACATACTGTAGATTTTAATCCCACATTTACTGTTTGTCAGAACACAGATAATATTCTTATAGCCATTCTTATAGATCTTTGACTACCTGTAGCATAGCCTGTCTGTCTGTTTGTTTGTTTCTGCTGCTCTACTCTACTGCTCAGCTCCTGACCACATTTACACCTGGAGTCATCTGGACAGATTTGAGATTAAAGAATCAGCACTTGCTGCGTCAAGGTGAGATGTACTTTGGCCTTATTTTAATGTCCTAATGCCCACAACACTTGCCATCCTCACTGTCAGTTAGTTGTTTGCTGAAAAGTCTACCAGTGAAGGCTTTACAGAAGGGTGGATAGTGGCTGCAAAGGGGACACTTGTGAGCACACTCTTGTATCATAAAATAACAAATGGGGCACTCTATGTTCACATGGACTTAACAGAAACACAAAATACTAAATCAAGTGTACCATTGGCACTTTTGTTCCATATTTGTGACAGGGCCTATTTCAGCCCTGCTTCCGAGGAATCATAATGAGTCTGGACCTTGGATAACCCCACCAGTTTGAACAGTGTGTCGGCTTGTCAGCGGTAACTGTGAGTGGTGTGAGATATAGCCTCTCCCAGACATCAATCACCACAGACGGCTCATAACCCAGCAACACACTGCCATGTCACAGACTCTAAATCAGTCTGTGGGCAGTTCAGTATGCTCTACAAACACTACCACAACTTTCACTTTTATATACTCTGGATACTGTGAATATTAACACACCAATAACTGCAGCAGCCAAAGCAGAGAAGCAACACTACAGTGTGTTGTTGGTCTAATGTAGGCAATGGAACACTTACAGCCTGCTGAAACTAGCCTGCTGTAGTAGAGCAATACTAGGAGATAATTGCAGTAGTAGAGCAACCCTTACAAAAAGAAGTTTATTCAAGTGTGCTATTAGCATACTTCTTTTAAACTAAAAATAGGAAAGTATACTTTGTCTACTATTTATGTACTTCTCAGAAATGTGCTTTATATATTTCTCATATAGGCCTGTATACTTAAAATGACATTTAGTGTACTTGACTTATACTTAGAAAAAGTCTAAGTATATTTGAGCTATACTTGTACTCTGAGAATCTGTGTTTTCATTGTTATGCGCTAGGGGCGCTATTGCACATCTTCTGTACAGAATTTCCAAAACACAAGTGAAGAAGAACCAGAAACGACAGACGATTCCACATGTAATCTAACACAATCGTCAGACATAAAACAGCATCAAAACCATAGTTATGTAAAACTGTATAACGTTATGCAATAAAATGTCAAACTATGAAGAGGTAATAATGACTGTCAAGCTTCGGGGTGTTGATCAACTCCGTCTATGTTTTAATTATCATGAATAGTTATCATCATTTTTTTTTTTTTAGCTTTTTGTTCAAAATGTTGTTTATTTTTTTATTTATTTATTTTTTTTATTTATGAAACTTACCCACATTCAAGTGTTTATAAAAAAGAATGCATGAAGCTAGAATAAAATGTTTTTATTTACAAGCTGATACCCTGTTTTTTCTTTAGATGTTTTGTATGTTCAGATATTCATATAACAAAATATATACAAATTAATACCTAAATAGGGACATAGTAGTATACTTAAAGTATGATGTAAAGTATGATGTAAAGTAAAGTACTTAAAGAAAACTTACGAGTGTACTTGCAGTATAAAACTAGTAGTTTACTGAGACTATACTTCAAAGTGTACTAAAAATGCATAAAAAGTATTTAATTACTAAACTGTCAGTATAGCTTCAGTAATTAGTAATTACTATAATCAGTATAAGTTCACTTTTAGTATACTTGCAGTACAAACTGAAAACAGATGTAAACTAGTTGTGTACTCAAAGTTTATTACTGTTATACTTAAAGTATACTTAAAAGTATACTTTTATATTCTAGAAGGTGGGCTAATTTAGTCCCAAGCAGTATTGAAATAGTACATTTAAAAAGTATACTACTGGTACACTGATATTTGTATATTTAAAAATATACTTGAACTTTACTTAAGTATACTTAATAAAATAAACTTGAAGTACACTTCTTTTTTGTAAGGGAATAGTGCACTGTTAAAAATAAAATGTTAGCAATTTTTTATAGAAAAAAAAAAACAAAAACAAAAAAAACAAACGTAAAGACCCGTTAACTGATTAACTGTAAGTGGTGTCTTTTCTTGTTTGTATGGTCTATAAACAGTCTATAAATAAATAATGGCCACACTTTATAGACAGGTCACTACTGATTCATAAAGTGTTGTAACACCTTCATTATTATGGTGGATATCAGTATTTTTTAAAGTAAAAATCAGATTTTGGTAGTTCAAGTTGACTGTATTATTAAAAATATGAGCCAGATTTACGAACAGCATGTGTCTGTGCAAACCCTGTTTTGGTGTGAAAAAAATAGGCAGTGGCTATGTAAATTTACACTAAGTGAAAACAGTGTTTTTTCTTAGTGATACACTATGTTAAACTAGCAGGATTCTCTGCTATTAATACTACTTATTGCAAATAAGCCATATAAAATGATCTGCACCTCTGTATTGTAGTACATTATAAAACAGTATGAAATAACATATTGAGTGTAAACTATAATTTTAATTCAAATTATTAAATGGATTCCACCTCTTTGGGACAATAAAGCCCTCCCTACACTTACCCTAACTACCTGATACTTTATTTTCAACTTTTTGATTATTTAAAAAAAAAGGAAGGCGTATTCAGACTCGGTTCAGTTGTGTCAAAATGACTTTGGTACATGCTTTACCATCTACACCACTGGAGCTGATGTTTCATAATTATCTTTTGTAGTGTTGACTAGACCAATCACACATTGGTGAGCGGAGTTAGTGTAAATAGCCTCTGCCAACAAAGCAGGCTATTTGCACTTACTGTAAATAGACACTCCAAAAACAACAACAACAACAAACTACTGTCAGTATTTACTAAAGACACAGTTTCAATTTCATGTGCATTTTTATGGAAGGAGAATATTTAAATAAATCATTCAACGTGATTTACTAAGGTTTGTGATTGTAAATTTATTGGTATTTGTGCAGTTATTTAACAGAAATAATTGCATGTCTTAACCTTTGGTAGACAGTGCTGGAAAATGATCCAGCTGTGTCTGTGTTCTTTTTGTTTGCTCATTATCAACTTTCTGCTCCCGTCTAATTTCCCCTGTTTCGTAAACCTGGCCCTATATCACTTAATGAAATAAAAGGCTATAAGGACCTGTTTACACAAAGAACAATAACTATAAAGATAACTATAATGCTACATTAGAGTCCACACCATGCATGTGCTGCAGTGTCATTTGCCTCAAGATTTTAAAAGCAGGATGGATTCTGATTGGCTGTCAGTGTTTATCAGCTGGAAAGTGATTCCAACAATATCATTACTCTCTGCCATTATTATAGCTGTGGTGTTGACTTAGCTGTTCTTTGAAATTTAGAATGACTTTAAAACTATATCAGTATCTATATTGTACAAGCATCAATACGTCATCCTAAAATAGCTGAAACATCATCAGCTATATTTTTTTACAGTAAATGTCTGGCAACCACAGCTGCCAGTTTTATTGTTCTGGTCCTTATAAATGTTTTTGTTGCTTCCTTTGATTAAAGTGTATTGGTTGTATATATATATATATTTTAAAGGATTTACGATTGTATCCAAACTGGTATCTCAAACACTTGCCAACTGTTCTATTTGAAACTCATTAATAATAAACCGGCGCAATAAACTGGAAAGGAGGAAGTATTTTAACAAGTAGAAAATGATATACATACGTGTGAAAGACTACACCAAACTTCACTATGGCTTGTGACTTGTTAGAGGTTTTTTAACAATTAACAACTGTTTGTCTCGATGAGGGAGTTATTTTATACTGCCTCTGAAAGGTACATGAAGAATAGGAGGCTGTTTCATGTGTGTGCAGAGCTGAACATTTAGGCATACATGCTTTCATGAGATACTGAGCAGAACAGACTGCCTGCAATTAAGATGAAATCTGCACTTCCTTGATAATAAGCCATGTCTGAATTATTAACAGGAGCTGTTCCCTGAGGACTCAGTCTCCAACTGAGTTCATCAGCACACACACAAACACCCAACACACACTGTATGTACATTCGTGCTCACACACAGCATAAAAACACTAAAATGCAAACATCAGACATGACGACAGGCATAAATTTATACATTAAACACATGCATGGATGCAAGTAATTGATTAACTTGCAAATGTAAGGTATCCACCAATCAACAGGTTGTGAGATGATGCAAATTGAGGCCTGCCTCCAAATCCACAATATATGCAATCAAAGTCAGTTAACTCAATATTTAAGTGCAAATAACATGTTTGTGTATAAAGTCAAAATCTATAGTTCTACCAATTTTATGTTGGTTTACAGTGCATAATAATTTGATAAAATGTAGCTTATTGTTAAAAAAAAAAAAAAAAAAAAAAAAACTCTCGAATTTATTAAATCAGCAGATGGTGAAGGTTTTCTGAACAGTCACCTTCAGAGTGTTATAGAACTCTAAAAATAATATGTAAGATATTCAACCAAATACATGACAGCTGTCAGTGCAAGGATGTATTTAATATAAAAATATTAACAATAAACATATTCTGTTTTTGCAGAAGTGACATTTAGCTTGTTATTTCTCTTCATAAGTCACATTTCTCACATTTTATATTCAAATTGCTATAATGGATTTTTATAGTTTAAGAAGGTTTGAGACAAAGGTAAAACCATAAAACTATCTACACATTAAAATGCATTTAAATTGGTTATGTATGTGTGTATTTATGTCACCTTCATATAAAAGTGAGCATGAAAACAGCTGAAATCTGTTTATTAAAAAAGTCCATTATAGTTACTCATTCTTTTTCTCTTGGGAAAATGATTAGAAATATCTATCAGATAAATAAAAGGAACTAACATGTTTGTGTGTGGTTTATTGCATCTAAAATATATCAGATATAGTTTGATGTTGATAAATATATCAAAGGACAATACACAATGCTTGAAATGTTAAAGTGCAATCTTCTGCTGTATTTCTGTGAAAGCAATTTTTTGACAATTTGCATTTGGCAAATGCTTTTATCCAAAAGTACACAATAGAACTGAAGCCATGACCTTGGTGTTGCTAGTGCTATGCTCTTCTGTTTGAGCTACAGGAATCTTATTTTATAGAAAAAAAAAAAAAGTCTGCTGCAACTAGTTCCTCTTCCCCATACATAAGATTTTTCCACACAATTTGTTTCGGTCACACTTTATTTTAAGGTCCAGTTCTCGCCATTAACAAATAATTAACTATGGCTTTTGCCTCAGTAAACTCCTGTTTATTAGTAGTTAGTATGGCAGTTGTTAAGTTCAGGTACTGGGTATGATTAGGAATGCAGACTGTAGTCATGCAGAATTGGTGCTTCAGAAATGCTAATAAACAGCCAATATGTTAATAATACGCATGCTAATAAGTAACTAGTCAGTAGTGAGAATGGTTCCCTGTGCTAAATTGATACATTTGTTTCCTACATTCTTTTGCACTATTGCAAAGACGCTATTTTTGTTCACATGTTCACCAAATCAAACTGATCAGTAAAAGAAAATTTCTCAGCAGAAATCTCTAGTGTTATGATATTAATCATATACACTCTTAAAAATAAAGGTGCTTCACGATGCCATAGAAGAACCTTTTTTTGTCTAAATGGTTCCATAAAGAACCTTAAACATCTGAAGAACCTTTCTGTTTCACAAAAGGTTATTTGTGGCGAAAGAAGTTTCTTCAGATTATAAAAAAGGTAAGAAAGAGATGGTTTTTTAAAGAACCTTTGACTGAATGGTTCTTTGTGGAACCAAAAATGGTTCTTCTATGGCATCGCTTGAAGAACCTTTTAAAGCACCTTTATTTTTAAGAGTGTACTTTGTGTCGGTATTCTACAGTCTTTTACACGTGTGCTGAAAGGAGCACTTCACTTACTGGTCTCCAGATGATGCACTTTGAAATATCTCAAATAAATATCAGACAACAGATGTTATAACTGTTTTTGTATTTATATATACAAAATGTGAACTTGCTTGCTCTCTCTTTATTTCACTGTCATCTCTCTTTCTCTCTCATTGGCTCCTGACTCTTTGCCCTGCTGCCTTGCACCATTAAAGACCTTAAAGACATGTTATAAATAACACTCTAGTCACTTCACATTACAGTCTGACTGACTGCCTGGCACCCGCACTGACCCACCGCGCAATACCCTGGCAGCACATTACCAGCCATCACACTGACACACACACACAAACACACTTTCCTTCCCTCTTTCAGAAAAGAATATTAACATGACATTCTTTCAAATGGTGGATTAAAAATTTTTGCCAAGACACACGAACCCTACTGCGCACACCCACAAGGGCATTAAGAACATTAAAAAAAGAAAATACAATAATGAGGAGAGAGTAATTTTCTGTTGTGACAGGCAATCACTCTTATGCATATCCATCAATAGACCAACATTTCACCAAAGACAGTCTAATAGGAAGATGATAAAGCTTAATAGTGTTTTTGCTTGTTTTTGTACAGAGATCATTCAGAGACTGCTTTCAGCATTTTACATCCATCTTTTTGAAACTAAGTTTGAATTAATTAAATCTCTCATGCTATCCAAAGCTGCATTTATTTAATCAAAATACAGTAAAACAGTTGTTTCTGCTCAATATTTTAGCTTTAGTGGGGTCATCGGATGCCCATTTTCCACAAGTTGATATGATTCTTTAGGGTCTTAATGAAAAGTCTATCACATACTTTGGTTAAAGTTTCTCAATGGTAGTGTAAAACAACACCATTTTTACCTTGTCAAAATCAGCTCTGCAGAAATCAGCCCATTCTGTTGCATGTTCCTTTAAATGCAAATGAGCTCTTGTCACCCCGCCCCTTCCTTCTGTGGTGTGACAAGCCGTGCTCTGTTTACTTTAGCTGCATTTAGCCGTGCTTAGCCGCTAAACTTGCTAACTAGCACGTTGTTAGGAAAGGCAATTGCAAAGATTCGTAAAAAAAAAAAACCCTTATACTTACTTCTGCTGTAAGTGAAGTTGGATCACGAATGATTTGCACGAACATAGGCGGATATATGTAGATCGGGAGGCGCATTCCCTTTACAAACAAAGGTAATTTGTCAGATGTCGGGAGTAAATGACGACCACTATGTTCATTATTACATCCAACAACAGAACACCTCAATCGCTTAGGAGCCATTCTTGTCTATGTCCCTGTTCCGGCATCGAAACAATGCTGATCGGACTGTTACTGCTCATTCAAGACGGGTCTAAGGTAAGACGGCCGTGTCAATCAACTATCGTGGGAACGGCCTTTGTCGGCGTGTCGTCACACAGACAAGATGCTGAGAATGGCTTGATTTGAAAAAAGGGAAATTATTTTTACAGATTAATTAAAAACCACTGGGTGGATTTTTGTCATTATAGGATAGATGTGTACACACACTGCCAACACACATTAATGTTCAAGCAACATGTAAAAGTGAACTGTGCACTGGATGACCCCTTTAAATACAAAGTTCAAAAGATCAGCACTTATTTGAAATACAAATCTTTTAAAACATTATAAATGTCTTTACTGTCACTTTTGATCAACTTAATGCATCTTTTCTGAATAGAAGTATACATTTCTCCAATCAATCAATCAATCAATTAATCAATCAGCAGTGAAATTAAATGGTATTATATCACAGTTTCCACAAAAATATTAAAGACAACAAACTGTTTTCAACATCAATAATCTCCTTAATTAATAATAATCTAAATAATCTGGCTGCTGAAAAACTGTATCATGTTGCACAATGTTTTAGATCAAATAAATGCAGCCTTGGAGCGTAAGAGACGTATTCTAATTCATAATTATTGAAAACTTTTACATCTATCTATCCTCTCCTTTAAACAACAAATGCTTTTACATTTGTCAAGCAAACATAAAGTTTGTCTTACAAACTTTTTTAATCTAATTAATGTAGATTAGAGTCTTATAATTCTGCTATTAATTTCCATGATCATGATCTTCTTGATTTCATTAAAAAAAAAAAAGAAAAAGAAAAAAAAGTCCATATCCATGATAAAAGTGAAGTGGGCAGTCAAAGAATCATCTCACAGCCTAAAATAGTTACTATTCTTAACATAAAATAAACAGAATGTGGAAAATAATAAGGCAATCCCAGACATCTTATCCCAATAAATTAAGAGTTCTCAGAGGACCTCTTAGTTAGCCAAAAAATTGAACAGAACAGATCATGTTTTTGATTCATCAAAAAAACTGGTTCAGTTGTTTGAGTCAGTGAAGCTGACTACACTGGACATATACACTGTGTATAGCACACAAGGACAGCTTATAGAAAGATGTGTTTTCTTGCTATTATTTTGTGGTAAACTCTTTTTATGTCATTACACTGAAGCCATCTGTTCCTCACACAAAACTATTGTACAGGGTGCCCAAAATCATTGCTTTCCTGTTATTTTTTCAACAGTCAGTGAAATGATACCTAATGAGGCAAGGCAGAATAGAACTTACATACTCTGTCTCTATCATGTGGGGTTTGTTTAGTGCAACAGAGGGCGCTGTTTGCTATACCATCTTCAAGTCATGTTATCATTTCTCTTCATATACTGTTTTGCAACTAGACCACAGAGTGAATCATAGTCAGGAATGAGAAAAATAGCATCATTTTGTCATCATATTTGAAAATTACACTCACAGTTCATAACTGTGCTGATGACTGATTATTTAGAAAGTATGACTGTTATATACTAGTTCATCACAGTAATAAAAACTATTAACACAAGCCCAGTTTCTATTTCATAATTGGATGTTGACACTAAAATCATTGTTTGTCATTTTTATTTACACTCATTCTGTCAGGACAACTTTTACATTTTTGATTAAAACAAAAACTGCACAACATATAATCTTTATTAATAAATAATAACTCTGGAACGCTCAATGATATATTCACAGCTAAACATGAATTGTCCATGTATTTAATTTCAGATGGTCACTGTATGGTCACTGTATGATTAAAAAACTAACTTAATGAAATTTGAAGAAATGAACTATTGTAATACAATCAAACATCTGCCTTTAATGCTTGTCTGCCTTCTTTAAATCTTCCATTTGTTTTGCATTGTTTCAGACAGTATATGCATTTGTCAACGTCAGGTTAGAGCTAAGAAAGGCATAAAGATCGCCTTCATCATGTGGGTCAGGACGTGTCTCAACAGGTATAAAGATCTATGGCAGTGGCTGATACTAAGATAATGCAGCTAATTCCCTTTCAACACACCTCTGAAGAGCTCATTTTAATGATATGGGCTTACATTTGTCCTGAACTATGAGGGCTGAGCAGACTGAGGATCCATTGTGAGGCTGTTATCTCATTCTTTTTTTAGCACAATCCAAGTGGCAAACCATAGTACTGATGCTATCTCATTAGATCCTCGATGTATCTTTTGTTTACACACAATTCAACGCAGTTAATCTAAGACAGTGTGCTTCTGAGAAACAGTCCTTTTGTCATATGTATTATTTCAACATCAGGGTGCTCGTCAACTGTTCCCCCTCACAATTAAGTCAAAACAAATAGTTAGGAGAGTTTTAAAAGTAAATATTTTATTATTTACATGTCACTATGAATATGATTGGCAGTAGGATTCAATAGGAGCCCATCCAGGGTGTTTCCCTGACTATTGTCCAGACAACAGATTACTCTACATAGAACGTGCGGTTAGGAAACTGGATGGGTGGATGTTTCAATAGGGTTTAATTTATTTCTATAAAGATTAGATTAGGTTAGTATTTTTATTTATTCATTTATGTATGTATGTATGTATGTATGCATGCATGTATCTATTATTTTAAAATAAAACGTGAATAGAACAGAGTTGCATTTGCCTGAGGAGGTAATCACAGTACGCTATTCAAATATTTTCTGTTAGGATCATTATTGGATGGAACACTGAACTAATACTATCAAGTACTACTAAAGACTTTAGTACAGATGACCATTTGGAGTGGGTTACTGCTTTGAAGTAGTGCCAAAAGACCTTGCCAAAAGTGCCAAAATCCTTTCTCACTGAAAATCTGAAAGGCTCTTACTGTATAATTTGGATGCTGATTGAGACCTGTATTTGTCTGATTAGTCAGCAACTGGTATTTTTATTCAAAGATTCATTAACACTGAGCAAGACAAACATAATTCTTGACTGAGCTATACAAACATTTCATATATTTTATACTTGTCCCACCTTGGATAATGTGCATAGATCAAATAAGAGCTGAAATTACAGCATGAGGTCAGACTTTTGAGACGTCCCTGAACAAAGACTGTGGTAGTTCTCTCCAAATAGAAAATAAAGAACTGTTTGTTTCAGAACTTCGGTGAAGTAAATAATACTTGCATCTGATGCTTGTATCTGTAAATTAATGAAGTGTGAAATTCAAGTCTGAAATAAAAGAAAATTACAATGGTGTCACAATGAATCAAGTGTTTGGAATGAATCAGTCTGATTGCAGAGTATTGGAGCAGTGGGATACTGATAATGCATGATTACATTATGCAGAGGTTTCCCTCCTAAAAATGCTTTGTCCTCCATCATCATCCACTTAAATACTTTAACAATTTTATGTGTATTATGAAATATGCATTATATTATACCCATATATTTTGCATACATCCTTTCTTTCTGACACCCACATTTTTCCTGTACTTGCCCATTTTTCTCTGAATTAAATAACCAGAGGTTAAGAACTAGACCATGAATATATCTCAAATGAAGAAAAGCTTAGGCAATATATAGTTCTAAATACAGATGAACGTACAATATTATAAGAACATTTTAATATGCCCACTTTACCTAATACACGCAATTTATTATATATTGTGTATACAGTATTATGCGTATATACATTACATCTTGAATACTAAAGGTATATAATGCATTTTATGTAATGTTATGACAAATTCAGGTGGAGTGTTAACTATTTTTAGAGCAAATCGCCAAGTCAAGAACCTTGTAAGTCTAAGTTGACCAGCAAACGTGAATTGTCATTGTGTGCATGCATGTATCATGTGTTACCTTCCATCCGGCAGAGCTGTTGCTGTCTCCTTTATCTTTGAAATAGGGCACATATCGGACCATCCAGTCGTAGATCTGAGAGAGGGTGAGTCTTTTCTCGGGTGTGCTCTCGATGGCTCGAGTGATGAGCTCCGCGTAGGACTGGTTTCCCCACGCGTTCCGCCGGGAGGATGCCTTGGTTTTGCGCAGCGCAGCTCCCGTCAAGTCGTGAAATCCTCCGGCATCCAGCATCATCATCCTCCTCCTGCACGCCGGTGATGGAACATGATCCGAATCTACTTTAAATATGGAGAGATTAAGCGACAGATCCGCGTTCACCTCACATGAGAAGTCGTTCGTCCAGCTGCACGAGCGAGGTCTGCTGACCAAATCTGACTCCATATCCACCTGATGAGCCTCCGCTTCATCCTCCTCTATCATCATCATCTGTTCTTAATAAGCCGATGCCAGGTAGATGTAGTCAGGTGATTCTGTATTCTCAGAAACGCCTCAATGAGTCCACCTCACAGAGGAGGAGAGAGTAGGATGGTGAAGACGAGAGCGCATCATGTTGAAGTGAGTCTGGCTTGCAGAAATAATGGATGCATGTGTTCAGACAGCGGCTCATATTCAATTTCCATCCCGGTTTTTACTCACTCTGACCGCAGCAGCAGCATCCTCCTCCTTCTCGATGCCGGTTATTACAAGCAAAACTGGAGCAGCAACAGATGAGAGACCTTCCCATTGCACTGCGAACTAAAAACTTCACAGTGCATAATGAATGTCGTAACACTGATGTATATTTGGTAATGTCCTCAACATGTTCTGTTTTACTCACTCATGGCTATTGTTGGCTATCCTTATAGTGTTAATCAGAATCTGTTTATTTTTCAGTACAATGTAACCGATTATTTTATATTCTTTTGCATACATTCTGATTTTCTGTTCATTTTCTGAGAGGTTTGTAATTTTCTATCAAATTTGGGATGTCTGAATGCAGTTTAAAGTAATTCAGATTTGTCTCATTTTTATTAAAGGAGAAGTTCACTTCCAGAACAAAAATGTACAGATAATTTACTCACCCCCTTGTCATCCAAGATGTTCATGTCTTTCTTTCTTAAGTCGATAAGAAATTGTTTTTTTTTTTTGAGGAAAACATTTCAGGAATTATCTCCATATAGTGGACTTCAATGGTGCCCCCAAGTTTGAACTTCCAAATGCAGTTTAAATGCAGCTTCAAATGGCTCTAAACGATCCCAGCTGAGGAAGAAGAAACTTATCTAGCGAAACAATCTGTCATTTTTGATAAAAGATAAAATGCCCTTTACAAAAAAGAAAAAAAAAAAAAAAAGAAAGAACAGCAATGTAGGACAATTTTGAAGTTAAAGAAGAAAACAAGATGGGCGTTTTTCAACATACCTGCAGAGATGCACATCGCAGAGATGAGACAAGATGAGCATTTGAGGTTAAAAAGTATATAAATTGTCAATTTGTTTCGAAAATGACCGCTAGATAAGACCCTTTTTCTTTGGCTGGGATCGTTTAAAGCCATTTGAAGCTGCATTTAAACTGCATTTTGGAAGTTCAGACTTGGGGGCACCATTGAAGTCCATTATATGGAGATAATTCCGGAAATGTTTTCCTCAAGAAACATAATTTCTTTACGACTGAAGAAAGAAAGAAATAAACGTCTTGACAAAGGGGTGAGTAAATTATTTGTAAATTTTTGTTCTGGAAGTGAACTTCTCCTTTAATAAACATACCACTTTTTGGTTTATAGTCAGTAATTTACCAGTCATTCTCTAATCAGACTTGGATCTTTATTTGTGCATAGGCTGAATAAGATCAGGGCTGTGCTGACTGAGATTCAGACACCCAAATCCAGTCCTTACTAATTACAACCCAGGAGACAATGACAGACTAAAATTTCCACAGCCATTTCACAACAATATTTAATTTGTTATATTGGTTACTATTGAATTTGGTACTAGAGGGCTTTCATTTGTTTCATAGTGCCAGTGTCCCATCAAGACGTAATATTTCAGGCGAATGGAACCTGTAATAAATGTTGCTTCAAGGAAGTCCCTAAATCAATAAATTAGACTTGATTCATTCTTTAAGGTTGTGCTTTAATTTTAACACCATAACAATTCACTTGATATCAGGACTACACTGAGATTAATTGAGACTAGGTAACCCTCCTCAGCATATCTAACAAAGATGACTTTCAGAGATAAAATCAAGCCCTCCTATTAAAAGTGTTAATAGATACCATTTAGGTATTGTACACTTTAGATACTAATATGTGACCCTGGACAACTCTTAAGTAGCACAAATATATTTGTAGCAATAGCCAAAAATACATTATGTCAAAATTACTGTTTATTGTTCCATAAAGACATTTCGTAAATTTTCTACCATGCATATATCAAAACTTAATTTCTGATTAGTAGTATGCATTGCTAAGAACTTCATTTGGACAAAGGCGATTTTCTCAATATTTTGATTTTTTGAACCCTCAGATTCCAGATATTCAAATAGGTGTATCTCGGCCAAATATTATAACAAACCATAAATCAACGAAAGCTTATTTATTCAGTATAAATGTCAATTTCAAAAAATGGACCCGTATGACTGGTTTTGTTGTCCAGGGTCACATATGTGCTTTCAAAGTACTAATATACACCCTTTAGGGGTAAAAAGATGTACCTTTTGAAAGGGTACCACCCCATGACAGCTTTTGTATCTTTTTTCTGAGAGTATTGGTGTTTCAGGTAGTTGACATGTTCTAACTATTCAGGATATTAAGGACTGTTAAGGATAAAATAATGATGATCAAATGAATTCATTGTTTTTTTTTTTTCAATTCTTTGTTTTGGCATGACAGTTGTGTTAATTCCAAATACGGTCTGTTTGCTAAAGAACAGAGAACAGACTTGTTTAACATTACAGATCAGTCCTGCAAAAAGGCTAGAATTAAAGGATTGAAGGCTAGAAACACAATTAGACATTCCAAGAGTGACATAATTTACCACAATCCAAATCCTTAAAACATCCAAGTGTTTTATTGTCTCCACCCAACACAGCCACATTCACATTACACAACACACCCACAGAAACCAAGAAATGTGCACAAATAACTGTGATCTCACACTTATCATATTATCATGCTCAACACAGAGCGTATTAATGGACTAGGGCATTGTATTTATTGGTACTATCATTAACTTGTAGAGCCTCTTACTGTATTATCAGTACAAGAACAACAAATGTGTAATAAAATAAATGTTAATAACAAAAGATAAACAAAAGTAACCAACACAACTACTAAATGAATGCCATGAATGATAAAGAAATAAGAAGCATAAAATGTAATTGCTATGACAGTGTTATGCTATGAGAATGAGAAACTGTTTGTTGGGTGAAGAACCTTATTATGCATCAAACAAATAAATTAAAGATTATTTGTTATTAACTATAATCAGCTGTCTGATGTAAATTAGAAAATCATATACTGATAATATACAACAATGCCAAGATCTCTCGAAAAAGGTTCAGTTGAGTTGCTATTTATATTCCCCATAGTCGAGTGAGCAGTCTTTATTGACTTTTTCCACTATATGTGTGCCTTTTTTTTTTTGTGTGACTTTTTCCACTGGTTGTGTACCAAACAAAGGGAGTAGATTACAACTAGATTACAACCAATCCTAGACCTGCAAATTTTGAATGTTTAAGATGTTGACGCAGAAGCACATTTTGACGTGTTCACCAGCAAGATTAGTTTTTTCAGCGACAGACCTGAAGGACGGGTACTTCCATGTCTTGAGTTTACCTTGACATTGTGTCTTCAGTTTGCTTTCAAGGGTCACATTTTCTCAAAAGTTGCAGAGGCTGCTCTTGACCCTTGGACATCCATATTCTCAATTTTCTTGATGACTGGCTAATTCTAGCTCACTCTTAAGATCTATTGTGCATAAACAGGAAACTAGTGCTCAAACACCTTAGCTGGTTGGGGCTTCAGGTGAACTAGGGAAATAGCAAGCAATACAACTAAGCAAATAGCAAGCAAGTACAAAGCATCTCTTTTCTTGGGATGGAGTTGGACTTATGGAGTTGGCCATGACAGTGTGTCTCACAAATAAATGTGCCTAGTTTTTCATCTAGAACAAGTTTCCAGGCATGTTGTTGTCATCACAACAGATGCATCCGAGTCAGGCTGGGGCCCCATACGGTATGAAATGGGCACACTGCCTTGGACTCCTGGACATGACCTCAACTGCACTAGCATATCAATTGCCTTGAGTTGCTAGCAGTATTACTGGCCCTGCAAAGGTTTCAGCAGTCAATTCAGAACAGACAGCTGTGACAAGACCAGAAGGAGATCAACCCATGTGAAGGTGATTAGAACTCTGGTGATTCAGATTATGCGGGAGGAGTCTGGGCTGAAGACCACCACAGTGGCATTGGAGACCTCCACAGAGCACAGTGAGGTTAGTAACAACCTCCTTAGTCATACAAAAAGACACACAAAATGTTGACCACTATCACTGGAAGGGCAGCAAATGGTGGAAAAAACTCTGAGGTTGCCGGGTATTAGAGTGATGAGGCCGCTAGGTTGAAAAGCACTGAGGCAACAGAGATGGGGATACCGGTGGTCCATACCGACATCAAAGGAGACAGAGGAGCTCTGCATCTGGTGCAGCTTAAGGAGCATAGTCTGCCCCCCCCAAAAAAATGTTTAGGAAAGGGGTTCTCTTTCACTGTGATGGGGGAACCGCTTAACAGAAGAGCATGCTCCACAAATTTTCTCAAAAGTCCCTCAAAGACCAACACAGGATAGTTGTATATGTAGAGGTTCATTCAGAGCAGCATGAAAAGACATTATGATTGGTTATTACAGACTCCTCCCCGTGTCAATCAGGAGGACTATAAATGACGCACAATTGCTCACCCTCATCACTGAGTATTGAATGTATCAATGCTTTCCTAGTTTCCGTGTGTTCCTTGATTTCCTAGCTCCCGCTGCAGAATCTCCCGTGTCGTCAGTGTCCGCTCCAGCTCTTCCCGAGGTGGCAGGTTTCGCTGCAGAACCTCCCAAATCAGCAGCGTCCGCCCCAGCTACTCCCGAGGTGGCAGCTCTCGCTGCAGAACCTCCAGAGTCAGCGGCGTCCGCTTCTGAGCTCTGTGTCTGTTCTGTCATGGCCAAGGAGGCCGTGGTTAACCTCTTCTGCCTGATCCACCTTGGTCTCCTGCACCATCACCTCCACCCTGGTGCTCTTCAGCTCTGCCAACTCCACCATGGGGATTTTCGAGCCTGTCTGCTCTGCCCTGGTGGTCTTCAGCTCTGCCTGCTCCACCCTGATGGTTTTCAGCTCCGCCTGCTCTGCCCTGGTGCTCCACAGCTCTGCCCTGACTCCCGGGGTCTGTCAGCTCCACTCTGGCTCCCTGCTCTGTCGGCTCCGCTGGCCCTGCCTCAGTCTCTGGGCCCTCCTCCTGCACATCGACCTGGCCCTCCGTCCCTCTCCCTGTTCCTTCTCCGCTCCACCACCCTCCTGGACTGTGTTGTTATGTTTAGGAACATCTGGAAGGCGCTCCTTAAGGGGGAGCTCTGTCACAACCTCTAGCTGGAGTGCCCATGAGCTCCTCTAGAGGGAACTTCATCTCACCGTGTTCGACCCTGCCTGTTTTGACCACGTTTATTATAATAAAGCCTTGCATTTGGATTCCCAACTCAAATTGATCTTGTCAACAAGTTTTTTTTATTTATTTATTTTTTTTTATTTTAACTACTGGTTATGGTCATTACAATTGTTCAGCACTTCATATCTACTCTTTTGTAAAGTGCTCTAAATAAAATTAAATTATATGAAATTATATGCAGTTTTTTAGTAACGACTGTAATGACTATAATAGAAATTCACCTGAACCATTCCACAAATGTTCTTTAGAAAAACATTTGGGCCTGTATATTTTGAGGTGTGGCCCACAAGGCCTTATTAGCCTTTTTGTTTTATGTTTTTTTTTTTTTTTTCTTGCAAAAACAATGTACAAACCTCACAAAAAGTGGTATATGTAATGGATTTCTGATGCTAGGGATGTAACAGCAGTTTAAAAATGATCACTCTGTTATATCAATGTGAATGACAGAAAAGGGCAGTCACACACTTTTAAAAATAAATGGAAAACAACATTTCTTAACACACCTTTGTGTCAAGATATGGACACATTCTGTGTAATCAGTGTGTTATTTGTTTTAACACAGAAAGTGTGCTAAAATCTTTTACATGCTAATGTGTTATAGTTTCACAATTTTTGTCACATATGTGTTATTTTTGATCCAAGTGAACAAAACCTGTATGCAATAAGAACAAGAAACTCACATGTAGTTTATACAGAATTTATTAAATCTGAAAACATTACATAAAAAATAGCCAATATTTACACACAACAAGTGTCACGTCTGAAATGTCACCTCAGAAATTTCTTCATTTGCCACTGGAGGTCCCCCTCACCTGAGTATTAGATCCCAGACTACATTTCCGTGAACCCACACGCCTGGACTGATTGCACACACACCTGTCCTGCATTTATCAGATAATTTAAGCACTGAGCATGCTAGGCTCAGTGCAAAGCCTTGTATAGACCCTTTTCACAAGACTGTGATGACGCGTTTCAACCGTCATCATCATCGTCATCGTCATCATCATCATCATAAATCCTTGAAAGTTTTTCATATTTTGTATTATATCACCTTTTCATCAAGTTACAAAAAACTAGTTAATGCTAATGCAAGGGTGTTTTTAATGCCGTGTCTATGGGAGGGATGGTAAATTTGACATCATTCTTTCTTCTGACTGCCATTATCAGTCTCTCTCAATTTTTTCCTTTGATTGAAAGTCACGAAAACACTATAGTGAAGTTTTTCTTTTGCTATTTGAGCAAATGGGAATGCAAAAAATATATTTCTGATACTGTCCCATTCACGGCTCTTGGATTTTACCCAACTATGACTATTTCCGCTATGAGAAAGCCGGAAATGTGAGAAAGGTCCAGCATAGCCTATCATTCTGAGCATTTATTTCCCTACTGTCTTACTTGGTTCTGTCCCCATTTGGATTATTGTTCTCTCAACCCTGGCACTTTGCCCTTTTGACCACTGGATTATTGTTTCTATCTTTTTGTTACCTGCCCTGATCACCTGACTTTTTCACCAAACCCCTGGGCTTCAGCTTTTCATGTTTTCATCTTAGGTGGGAAGTCCTAAGAACAGACGATGAGCAAACCAGCATTTAGGCAAAAAATTAATTAACATATTTATTGTATATTACATACACATATTAGAGAAACATACATACATACTAGAGAGGAAGACACCATTATTTAATTTACAGCTTGACTCTCTGCTTTACCTCTGTTTTTAGATTTTCAGCCAAACAGGAGGCATGGTAAACTTTAAGGTTAATCAATTGTTCAGTTTGGAGCAACTGCAGGAGACCTTTTTCTTCCATCTCTGCAAAAAACAAAAAAACAAAAACAAAAACAAAAAAAAAACTTGTTTACATTCTTATAATATGTATTATATAAATATCAATTTCCGTACAAAGTAGCAAACATAAGAATCTGTTCATTGCTGTGGATTGCACACAGTTCATCCATTCAGGAAATCTCTGGTATCTCTGGAAGAAAGAAATGGCTGCAAAGCAGAATGTACCCAAGTCATTAAATATTTTGTAAAAATAAATCAATTATAAAAATAATGTTATAATAAAATAATGTAGTGCTCTGTGTTATTATAATTTTTTTTCTGATGTGTCAAAAGCCTTTTAAAGAAATGTTAAAGAACTTCCAAATGTAAAACAGATTCTGATTTTTTGTCTTTTCTGTGATAACATGGCAAACAAACCAAGTCTATATACTGTATAATCGCATTTGTTCTTAATGTCTTCATTTGTTCATGTTCTTCTGTGCATCATTTTGAAACAAAAGAAATAGGGAACAGATTAGTGACATTCATGGGATGTAAAATTGTGATGCATTAATGTATTTTGTTTTAGAAATTGTACAGTACCTTAATTTTCAGATGTGAATCTGAAATTGTTGTTGATAATAAATACCTTTCTGATGCAAATGTGTCTTTTTAGATTTTTACACAACTTGAGAAAGATAAGAGGGAAGCGGGCACAGAAAAGAAAGTCTTGACAATAACATGATGCGTGTACCACAAAATGAATGTGTCAGTCATCAAGGCCACAACCTGAGGACAGAACATAATTGCACTACATTCCATTGCTCATAATGCTTGTTTGCATGGTTATGAAAATGATTAAGAAAAGTAATAAAAGTGTTGGTTCTGAAGCAGTTCCTTACATTCTCTCTGTTGCAGTTTGCAGTCTGATAGTTTACAGCCTTTAGAGCAAAATATGAAGATACATTGTAAAACAACAAAAAACAAACAAACAAACAAACAAACAAAATGTGTATATATATATTCAAATATATGTTGTGTATATGAATATCTACATACACTGTGTGCATAATTATTAGGCACGCTAATATTCTGGTCATATTTTTTTTCCAAGCACATTTTACCAATTCCAAACCACATCAATCTTAATAACTACTATTAATTTTGTATTTAATCATTTATACGTGATATTGAACTTCTGAAGACTCCAGGTAGGTTGCAGCTCTGGAAAATGGTGGCGCTGGAGACTAAATGGTTCCTGATGGTTTCACAGCTAATTCTTTACTTTAATTCTTAATTCTTTTGCAGTTAACGTCTCTTTTCTTCTCCACCGTTTTTTTTTTTTTTTTTTTCTCACCGTGCTGACCCAACGAGCATTTCTCTGTCCAATGGTCATGCCTTAACTTTGCAAATTCTAGTATTGCATTAGTTTTGCATCCTTCTCTTGGACATTTAATAATTTTTGACTTTTCAGTCTGGGCTAAATCTCTTTTTTGGCTTATTTATATGTAAAAGAAAACGTGCCTAATAATTATGCACATCTGAATATAAGGAGTTTTTCACTTCCAGCCTTCATGGACAAATATATATCATGTATAAATGATTAAATACAAAATTAATAGTAGTTATTAAGATTGATGTGGTTTGGAATTGGTAAAATGTGCTTGGTAAAAAAATATGACCAGAATATCAACGTGCCTAATAATTATGCACACAGTGTAGCTTAAAGGTTGTACATAACTGTCACCCATCTAAGATGTTAAGTAATAATATAATCAAATCATTTGCATTATAAAATCAATCAGAAAGCATTATAAAAATTAGGTAAGCATAATTGGTGCATAGACATGGCTGAGCCTTGAGGTCTTCTGGACTGTTGGTCAGTTTTTCTTATGTGTGATTCTGTAATTAGCCTAATTGGGAATGGCTGCATAACATTAATACATAATGTGGCAAACTTCAATATATTTCATGTCACAGAGTAATTTTTTAATCTTCAGATTCTTACCTGTTTTGCCACGTATCAGTTTGCCATTTAATCTAATGTGTACAGCCTCTGCTGTTTTTCCATTTCCTTCCTGAAGGAGCTATTGAGTCTTTCATTGTTGAGGTGAAATTACAGACGTAGTGAGAACATAATGGATGTCCTTCATTTGGCACAATGAGTACTGGCTTGAGGAAAACTCTCTATTTATTCATTTTGCTACTGCAGAATAACCAGAGAATCCAAGTCTGGGATCAGTTTTGGGCTGCATAGGCTCTCTTCAGGACGCTTTTTTGGGGGGGGGGGGATCTGTCATACGATGAGTACCAGTCTGATGTGTGGACGTGAGAATTAGTCCATTAATTTGAGTTCTTCTGCATCTTTGTTTTCATGCTGATGTTCATCCACTCAAGATTTACAACTAACTTTTCTGCACATACCCTTGCCTCATTTGGCTGGAGGATTCTTTGCTGATTTCTGCCACCAGGCATGTCTTCACCAAGTGCGAGTTTCAGATCCCACCGCGTTGACTGCATCCACTAAACTCTCCCACACATTTCTTTTTCTTTTGTTATTAATTCCGGAGGACAAAGTTCCAAATAAAATATTCTTTCTAGTTCCTACCTCGGATAGTAGCACCTCCAATTCACTTTCGGTAAAGTTTCGCTTCTTGCTGCTTGCTTTTGGCAAAGTGGACTCATTACCATATTCAAATTTATTGATTTGGGGGAGGAGACCAGTTGGGGTTTTGTGCTCGTGCATGTGCGCTCAATTTCACGTTAATTGGGATGTACAAAGACAATATACGTGGGATCCTGCGTACGCAGAGTTTCATACATCTGATTTTCTTTGTGCGTATGCAGAATTACAGCTTTGTCCCTATGCTATGTTTTAGTATGAATTCAACGCAAGTCTTTGTACATGAGGCCCCAGGTCTTCTCTTTTGTGCTGTGAAGAAATTACTTTCTATCTATTAGTATTGTTTATGGAATAAAGTTCATAACAATACGTTATGTTAATGTAAATGCTGTGAGCATACAGAGCTACAGAGATACCTCTGAAAACGTCTCAGGTTACGTATGTAGCCATGGCTCCCCGAGGGAATGAGATGCTGCATCAAAACGCTATGGGAATGCCTCCAGCGTGACCATGCTCTGAAACACGTGTGCATACACTCCAATGGAGAAGCGAGGCGTCACAGGCGGGGTGACGTAGAGACCAGGAAGCTTAAAAGCACGTGCGGTACATGCAGCCGGCAGCTTCTGAATAGAGAAGCAAGCGCTGCAGGGATGCCGGAAGTATGGCCCGAGACGCAGCATCATGTTCTCTCAGAGGACTCGAGGCTATGGAATAGCATCCCGACCACACTTAGCAAAGCTACACCTGGCCGGAGGCCTAAGCCTCAGCGCACCGCGGAGGAAGCGTATAACGAGGGGGTTCTACCCACTGAGGAGCCACCCAGAGGGGCGTGGTAGGCCGAAATAGCCGCCACGTAGACCTTCAGGGTGGAGTGGGCTAACCCTGTGGAGAAACGATCATGCAGAAACCCCAGCACTGTACCAACTGGGCAGTTAACTGAGTCCTGCTGACGGTCTCAACACCATGAAGTGAAAAGTTTCCACTTCAGGGCGTACAGTTTCCTCGTGGAGGGAGCTCTGGAATGGAGGATGGTCTCAACAACCTCAGTTGAGAGACCGGAAGCTATGAGGTGTGCCCCCTCAGGGGCCACACCCACAACTTCCACAACTCCGGGCGAGGGTGAAGGATAGTGCCCCCCGCCTGAGAGAGGAGATCCCTCCTGACGGGAATCTCCCCATGGAGAGCCGTCGAGAAGGGAAATCAGGTCCGAGAACCATACTCGGGCTGGCCAGTACGGGGCTACTAAAAGAAGATGGGGCCTGTCCCGGCGCACTCTCTCCAGAACTCCCGGGAGCAGAGCAATTGGGGGAAAGGCGTACAGACCACCTCACCACCTCTGGGTGAAGCATCCATTCCCCGGGCCTCGGCCCCTGCCTCGACAGGATGTCTGCTCCCAAGTTGAGATGCCCAGGATGATGAACTGCTCTCAGCGAGAGGAGTTTGTCCTGGGACCACACAAGGATCTGGTGTGCCAGCTTGTACAAGGGGCGCGAACGCAGACCTCCCTGGTGGTTGATGCAGTAGACCACCGCTGTGCTGTCGGTGCGCACCAGCACATGGCGGTCTCTTAGGTCTGGGAGGAACTGTTTCAGAGCCTGAAACACGGCCAGCTTCTCCAGGCAGTTGATGTGCCAAGTGAGACGCCGGTTGCTCCACAGACCATGGGCAGGGTGGCCGTACATGACCGCTCCCCAACCGGTGAGGGACGCATCTGTCGCTAGCGTTACGTGGCAATAAGGAGCTCCCAGCACTGGAGCCTGAGACAGGAACCAAAGCTTCCTCCACATGTCCAAGGCACGTAGGTATCACCGCGTGACCTTGATGTGTGAAATGGGTTTCCCCTCAGAGAGAACTGCTTGGTCTTAAGCCACCACTTTAGGGGTCTCATGTACAGTAGGCCGAGCGGTATTGCGTTGGACACAGCTGCCATCAGACCCAGCAGTTGTTGAAACTGCTTTACAGTGAGTGACCGGCCTTCTCTCACTCTCGCGACTGCAGTGAGGATTGACTCAATCCGAGCAGGTGACAGACGTGCCTGCATCGTGGTCAAATCCCACACCACGCCCAGATAAGTGGTTCTCTGTAATGGAGAAAGCACACTTTTCTTGGCGTTCAGTCTCAACCCCAGCACTATCATATGAGCGAGCATGACATCTCGATGCCGAACCCCCAAAGCTCTGAAATGATCTATTACTAACAATCGTTGATATAGATCAGTATGCGGATGCCCTGGAGTCCAGAGGAGCCAGAGCAGCATCCACACACTTGTTGAAAGTGCGGGGTGAGAGTGCAAGGCCGGACGGAAGAACCCGACACTGGTACGCTTCGCCCCCAAAGTGAACCTCAGGAACTTCCTGTGTTGAAGGATGGATATGTGGAGGTATACGTTCTTCAGATCTGAACGCAACCTCCCTATCCTTCTTCGGTACAATGAAGTACCGGCTGTAGAACCCGGACTCCCTGTCGTGAGGAGGGACCACCTTTTTTTTTTCTTCTTTCGATGGCCTTCCTTGAGAGAGTTGAAAGGTGGCGGCGGAGCACCGAATTTGAATGCAATAACCTCGCTCTACAGTGCACAGGACCCAATCAGATACATTTGGCAGAAGTTTCCACGCTGCCAAATAACCTACTAAGGAAACCAGTCTCTCGAGACTGGCCTCTGGTGTTGTTTAAGCTGCTAGTTGCTGTAGAGACCCCCGCAGGGGGTGGCGAGCTCCCCAGCTCCACTACGTTTCCGGGCGAAGACTGAGGTGTGGGCTTGCTGGAGACCACTGCGCCCTGGAACACCGGCAGGGTTGGCAGGCTGATCTCCCGAGGGCACCAAGGAGAGATGGGCACCGTGGAATGCGGTGGACCACGCTCTTCCCAAGAAGGGCCTGCCCTCAGAAGTGTTGGATCCATAGAAGTAGGATTCTCCTTATACGTGACGCCTCATAGGTCTGGGTGAAAGTGTTTCAGTACCTGAAACACGGCCAGCATCTCCAGGCAGTTAATGTGCCACGCTGGATGGTGACCGCTCCACAGACCGCGGGCGGGGTGGCCATTCATGACCTCTCCCCAGCCGGTGAGGGACACGTCCATTGTTAGCGTTATGCGGCGACAAGGAGCTCCCAGCGCCGGGCCCTGAGACAGGAATCAAAGTCTCTCCCACATGTCCAAGGCACGTAGGCGTCGCCGCGTGACCTTGATCATGCAAAGCAGGTTTCCCCTAGGGGAGAATCGCTTGGTCTTGAGACACCACTGCAGGGGTCTCAAGTACAGCAGGCCAAAAGTTATCACCTTGGACGCAGCTGCCATCAGACCCAGCAGTTATTGAAACTGCTTCACAGTGAGTGTCTACTTTCACTCTCTTGACTGCCACAAGGATCACTCGATTCGAGCAGGAGAAAAACATCCCTGCATCGTGGTCGATCCCACACCACGCCTAGATAAGCGGTTCTCTGTAATGGAGAAAGCACACTTTTCTCTGCATTCAGTCACAACCCCAGTTCTTTCAGATGAGCGAGGACGACATCTCGATGCCGAACTGCCCGTGCTCAGAATGAGCTAATACTGACGAAATGTCAATAAGGTTCAGTATGCAGATGCCCTGGGAGCCACAGCTGAGCCCCCACAGCATTTACACACTTAGCGAAAGTACGGGGTGAGAGTGCAGTAAATAAATTTAATTCCTCAGAATTAAATGACAATGGGAGAAGAGCTAAACATTCAAAATGCATGTCGTTTGAGACATATGAATGAACACATTTATGAATGAACACAGCCTGCCCCCTCAAGGGCAGACTGTACATGCTCAGCTCCCGAACAAACCACACATAAATCGCTTGAATCTCCGTCCCTGATATTATTATTATTATTTTTTAGTGAGGGCAGGTAGAAACGGGCGGATCTAACATGCAGTCAGCTCATATGTGGACAGCATCAATCTCCTCGGAGAAAGATAGCCGCAGCAGCGCGAGCTCTCTCTCAGAGGGGGAAGGACCGCAGCGCGGGCTTCCAACCCAGAGAGAGAGTGCTAGATCTAGGGAGAAAGGCAGAGATAGGGCGGACCCTTCTCTAACCCGTCCGTAGATCTGTATGCGATCCCCACGATCACAGCCGCTGCTCTGCCTCGGCAGAAGCAGGAGCTGAGCCACGGGGAACGCAAAAGCGGGTAGTCAGCTCCCTCGAGAACTGACTCCCATGCTTCACTCCCAAACAGACAACAAATAGACTGTGTGTATCACCACCCGAAATAGCGCCGGCAGAGAGGAACACACAGTCTGAAATGCTGCTGCTTATCTTCGTAAGAATGCTTTGTAAGACATAGTGACACTCTCAAATAAAAGCTGTGCAAACTAGCACAAAAAACAGAGTGACACACACAGAGCGCTTGCTGAAAGACAGAAGCTGCCGGCTGCACATACCGCACATGCTTTTTAAGCTTCCTGGTCTCTGTGTCACCCCGCCTGTGACACCTCGCTTCTCCATTGGACTGTATGCACACGTGTTTCAGAGCGTGGTCACGCTGGAGGCGTTCCCATAGCGTTTTGACGCAGCTCAAGTTCCTGAAGGGGAACTTCAGTTTTAAGAAGTTTATCATTGACTCTGGTGTGTTGCCCAATCCAAGGTGCAAATGCTGAATAATATCAGTGAACTTCTGAAAGGATTGTTAGATGAATCTGAGGAATGGAATTTAGGATAAACATCAGTTAATTTTGGACCTACATCTACAAGACCATACTAACTATGGCTTTACCCCTAATGTTAAAATGTAACATATTATTAAGACACATTATTATTATTATTTGAGCCGTTAGTAGTATTAAACAACTGAAGCAGGGTATTTTCATGGCTACCATTACAAAACCCAGTGGCAATGATGTCCTTTTCCAAGTTTTCCATTTTGCTGCCACATTAACCTGTGTTCTGGGGGCCAATGTTCTCTTTGTCCGGGGTAGTGACAAGTTGTATGTGAATGTGTGTTGCGCTAAATGCATCAGTTTTGGGTTAAAACATTTACAGACGATAGTTTTTGTTCAGATTTTACACTCTGTTACACTCATAAATGGGTGGTGTCCACAGCAGCAACAACAGAGTGCAGAAATGGAGCATTTCTTATGCCACGTTCACACAGCAGCAGAATACGGTTGTCAGTCCTGTGTCTGAGTCCTTAATACAGTTACGTTCACACACGTGGGTGTGACAACCGCATTCTATAACCGAACTCACATGCGTAAATTTTCTACCACACAAACGTGCATCTACCGTGTGTTGCGTTCTTTCATGTGTGGTTTCGGTAACTTACAGTGACAGAGAAATGAGCTGTGTGAAATGAGTTTTATATATAGTCTCCACCGGAGCTGTTCCCATCAGTTTTGTGTTCTGTGCGCGGTTCTCCACCCAAATATAAAAGCTGCTGACAGTTAATGAAGATTTGATGAATGAACTCGTGGCTCAATTGGACTGTTGTTGTGTCAGAAAGTGATAAAACTTTTAGTTTTATTGATGTTGCCATCTTCGATATTACTTTGGTCACTGTTACTATGGTTACTAGTAAGGACTCCCATTGCATGTTTAGACAGTATTTGAGTATTTGCTTCTGTAAGCTGCTGTGTGAACAGGACATTTCGAGACTCACACCTGTCAGTAAATGCGGTTGTCAATCCCAAAAACGGACAGTGTGAATGTAGCCTTAGAGAGTATTCTGAACAGACCCACACAAAATGTTTCTGTGGAAAGTGAATATAATAAAAGTTTTAATTATTTGATCAACAGTTTTTGTGTAACTGTTTACATAACTTAAAACAATCCCTGTATTTATTTAAGTTTAGTGCATACTTACTGAAATGCCAGCTGTCAGAAGTGAGCATAAGGCAGGGATCTCCAATGCTGCTCCTGGAGAGTTAGCATCCTACAGACTTCAGTTCCAACCCTGCTCTAACAAACTTGTCTGTAATTATCACGTAGCCCTGAACATCTTGATTAGCTGGTTCAAGTGTGTTTGATTGGGGTTTGAGCCGAAATCTGCAGGGTGGTGGCTTTCCAGGAGCAGGGTTGGAGACCCCTGGCATAAGGGGATACAAAAAAAAAGTAGTTGTTGTAGTTGTGAAACTCTCAAACCAAGATTCTGCAGACAGAACACTCCTTGGAACACACACACACACACACATATGCCATTTGTTTATGTACATGATTTACTGTTTAAGAACAGGAAGCTACCCTCAAATAAACCATTACAGCGCTCATTTTACCTTTAAACTGTTTAAATATTCTTTAAACTGCTGCTTGTCGGGTGATGAGTATTTTGTTTTCAAGATCTAGATGAGTTTCCAGGACAATATGGACACTGTGTGGTTTTTAGGAATGTGCCTATCTGTTGTGGTCAAATCCACTGGAAGCTCCTCTGGGATTCTTTTTGAACTAGTTGAACAAGTAGTTGGTCTGTGTTGACACCACTACTTGAATGTTCAGAATGTTGGTAGATGTCATCAGCAGCACATGTCATCTTCTCCTCCATAACTTCACTTTCCTCATTTGATGTGTCCACTGCATTTTGTAACAGCCACCACATAGATTAGTATCTTTGAAGACAGTTGATCTGTTTTTTGTACCACTGCACTGACAGTGCCATTTACCAGCTTTACTATCAGTGCAGAGTGTTCTTCCAGGCTTACACCAATTGTCCTTTTGGCCTGTGTACAGATACAAGTATATGTATCGCTTAGAGAGGCTGGACTCTGCCCCAAAATTGGGAAGTTCAAGTTCAGGTACTTTATTGTCATTGTGTACCACAACGAAATTTCTCTTGTGACAACCCCAAAGTGCAGTTAGCAATACACATACAAAAATACAATGGAAAAGAAATTCAAAATACAAAAAAGAAATAATAAATTGTTAAATAATTATCATAGCATACTCTAATTATAAAATGTGAAAGAAACTAAATTATCAACAAAATTTTAAAATTACGCAAAATATTGCAGAAATACAGTGTTAATACACAAGTAGCCAACACTGTTATTGTAGCAACATAATTATTGAGCAGTAATCACACATTGCCAACATAGCTTATTTTACATGGTTAAACAAGGAAATATCAGAATTCATCAAAGTTATTGCTGTTGGAACAAAACTGTTTTTGAGTCTATTTGTGCGTACTCGGGTGGATTGGAAGCCTTCAGAGTAAGCCTTTTGGTATAAAGCAGTGCATTATTGTCTTGATATTGACATTTTTCTAGCATCTCCTGCAAAGACTCATTGTGCAGTGGTGGTGAAGGACTGTATGATGTTGCTGTTCTGGTCCTTGAAGAAAGAATGTGAAAACATTTCCCAGGGTTTCCCCTACTCACAGCTATGCTCAGGAAATCTGTGTGTGCATCCACTGAACAGGCAAAATTTAAAACTCAAGACTTTTGCACATGTATCTCAACTCATGAGATTCTTTCGCTGTCACATATATTCTAGGGGTGAGCGATATGACCAAAATATTATGGTTTTCATGGTAACAGGTGAGATAAACATCAGTGATGCTTTGCCAAAAGAATAAACTGCAGAAGCAACTATGGATGTGATATTTTCCTTTTTACGGTAGTTGTTGGTGGCAGTGTGGTCAGAGCAATAACAATGTTGGAAATCCTTCTGCATTTTCAGCAGGTATCTCAGAGTCATGAACGTTTTGCCCCTCAACCTCTATGCTTCACTTGAGTGGGACAGGGAAGACCAAATCAGCCTTCACCTGCAGAAGGTTTCCAACTGCAATCTCTCATTAACCACAGTCACCTTGAGCTAGTCTCTGCTGCCACTGCTATCTCCCCAGTGGCCTTCTTCAATCATTTAGGTTCTACCCAAAACTTCTGTAAGAAATAGCACACAGATGTAGCTGGGAAGCTACGGCAGCCAACATCAGTAGTGATCAAGGCTGCATGCCATCCTTTAGTAGAAGCCTTGTCAATCAGATTATGGTACTTAGCTTTTTTTAGCTCATGTATATCTCAATATAGTTATTTTTGTTATTAAAAATAAGAGTAAAGGGGGTTGCTTCCTTGTCATCTTCATGTTAACGGCCATTTACTCCTATATTACACAGGGCCGGCCCGTGGCATAGGCAGAATAGGCAAATGCTAGGGGTGCTGCTGATCCCTAGGTGTGCCAAAATGTGATTTTTTTTTTTTTTTTCATTATTTTTTTTTTTTAATATCTGCTTTTTTATTTAAAAAAAAAAAAATAGAGGTACAAGCAGTGTTGGGCAGTAATGCATTAGTTTGTAACGCGTTACTGTAATGTGATAATTTTTTTTAGTAACGTGTAATTTAACGCGTTACAATTTCCAAATTAGTAATTAGCGTATAGTTACAAGCATGCGTTACCGTTGCGTTACATCATTGCTGACAGAATGTGATTTATCATGTAGATTGTAAAAAGGGTGTTGGCTAGCAGACCCAACGTCCTTTACCTGAGAACTATGACTGGAAAGCGCCTGTGAGGCGGATACTACCAGTGAAAACATAATCAGCATGGAGAGAGATAAGCACACGTTCTGTAGCTGAAAATACAATAATTATTTTTATTTTATTTCTGTCAAAGGCAAGAACATTATCGTGCGTTGTCAGTTACAGGGGAAGAAATCCTTTTCAACAGTGAAAAACTCCATATACAATTTAAAACCTCTGAAAGGGCAGCACAGCACATTAAAACTTCTTGAGAAGGTACCGGGTGCGGAGAGCAACGGACCAGCTTCTGTTGTTGTCCCGCGCCGCTCTCTGTTGCGTCGAGTCCAGCGAGAGTGGTCTCTAATTCACTGGCACTGGACTCGACGCAACAGAGAGTACAAGACTTGCGCGGTAGAAGACTTGGTGGGCGAGTGCGAGTGCGGGTGTGGGTGCGGGCGGGCAGAGACTCATGTGTGTGGGATGCGATAGAATAAAATGATTTGCGGGACTCCCGCAAAATAGAACTGTCTAAACATAAAATATCTAAAACAAATTAATTGCTATTCATGTACTGCACAAAAGCAACAAGAACAACATTATAAAACAAAAACGATTAACAGGCGTAAGCATAGGCAGAGTTTCTATTTATAACGTGTTTGCAACGTTGAACAATGTTGATTTCAGAAATGCAATGGACAATCAGAGAATCCACCCACCGCTCGAAATGCCGTGCATTATGCACCCACGCACGCAGCAGCCTATTGCTTTTAGTTAAAATAACGGCGGTTTGTGAATGGTGATGCTATAGTAACAAATATTTTATCGGAGCGTTTATGCTGGGATGGTAGGCAACACACAAGTTCACAAGTTCACAATTTCACGTAAATTTCGTGGATGTACAGGGGAAAAAAAAGTAACGTAACGAGTAATGTAACTAATTACTTTTTGAAATAAAGTAATCAGAACAGTAATTTGATTACTTTTCAAAGAAGTAATCAGTAATCAGTAATCAGTAATTTAGTTAAATTTTCAGAGTAACTTGCCCAACACTGGGTACAAGTTTGTGAACAAACTTTATGTTGGCCTAGTCTAGAAAGCCTAGTCTAAAAGTTTAAAATAGCGTAATAACAATGTCTGGAGTTCCAGAGATTCAAGATTTTTTGTGTTACATTATAACACGTTTTAATTATATTTTTGCGTTATAGTTGTGTAGTATTTGGGTATTTATGGTATTTTTAATTTGAACTGGCTAATTTAGTAATGTTTGTACATAACTGGGCTTAATAAAAATGGCAACATCTTATGTAAAATTCACTTTAAAGAAGTATGTTTCTCAGTTTAATTTGTAGTGATAACCTTAGAAAGAGTTATAGTTTAGCAGAACGTTGCTGCCATCTACTGGAAATTGAACATTTCAAATTCATTTTGAAGACTGAACAGTATGCTAGTGAAGTGTTCAAACAAAATTGTATTAGTTTTGTGCAGGAATATTATTATTCTTGATGTTTGTGTTTAATTTATAATGTGACAGGCAGCAGCTATATTTTTATAGTTTCACTAGAAACAATGTAAATTAAGGTTAATTTTCCAAAAAATAATCAGTGCTGTTACAAATGTATTGCTTATTCTTAGTTTAAGTTAGTTAATACATTCACTAATGTTAAAAAATGACACCTTATTGTAAGTGTTGCCATTTCACTATCATCACTTTTTTTTTTTTTTTTTTTTTTTAATAAGAAAATGTTGCCTAACACTCAATAGTCAAATATACTCCTCCATATCTCTCTTCAGATGCACTTTTGAAATATCTAGTTATGCAGTTCTGTGTGAATGTTTGAACACAATGATTATTAGTGGAATGGGCCATGAGGCAAGGGGTGCCAAGTAAAATCTCGCCTAGGTCAGGGCCTAATATTACACGTTCAGCTCCTCCATCCTATGCTATTTCCCCACACAGCCCAGACCTAGGCATTGCACCATGCTGCCATGGGGCTGTTCTTTAACTAGCCCACTCTTGGCCATAGCACTTGCTTTTGGTCACACCACCCACCGGGCACCTGATCTCATCTGATCTTGGAAACTAAGCAGGGTTGAGCCCGGTTAGTACTTGGATGGGAGACCACCTGGAAATACTAGGGTCTGTAAGCTTTTGGTTTTCCTCCTTTAGATAGTTAATATCACTTCCCCTTGGGTCAGGTGACCGAAGGTGCCAGAGTCATCATCTATTTGAAAGTTAGTCTATTTCTGTGTCTAGGGACCAGAGACAATATCGTCAGACCTTAGGTGGAGCAATAATACAATATACTGCATAATAATCATAACATTTGCATGTTTATAGTTTATAACTTAGGACTTTGCTAATAAACCACACTGTGAATGACTTTTGAATGACAAAATTTTGCATATAGGTACAAAGTAACTACATGAAGCTGAGTGCTGTACTATATTTGGTGAGAAGTAGTCACAAGTCACTGCTATAATACGTGAAAAAACTAGATGTGGGGTTAGTATCACTTTTTAACCCGGGTTTATGTTTTTGCAGTGACAGACACACAAAACCCAATGGCAAAGGTCAAAAACATCTACTTAGAGCATACAAGAACAATTAAAATTCAGTACAGTGGAACACAAAAATACAGCCCTTAAAGGGATACTTCACCCTTTACACCCTCATGCCATCTCACAGGTATATGACTTTCTTTCTTCAGATGAACACAAACTGACAAAAAATTGATCTCTGCATATAACTCTAGTATTTTACACCCCTTGTGATACAGGGCTGCAGTCTGCAGTATATAACGTGAGGATGTGCAATGCTAGAGCCATTATCAAGTCCGATCAATAACACTGACACCGCAGATATGCAGATAACATTTAAGGTTTAAGAATATGTTTAAGAATATACAGTGTGAAACGTCAGCTTATGAATAAACTGGTTTAATTGTTAACCCTGGCTAAATTGTGAATAGCGTGAAACGAAAGGAACCTGGGTTACCTGGGTTTAGAATGACCCAGGGTTATTTTAAGTGTGAAAAGCCCTACAGTTTGGTATCTGAGTAAACTGGTTGAATAGGTTCACCTGTAATAAAAGAAAAAAGATTGCTTTGAAATTCATGTGTAGAACCGTGGTACATGTGTAGTATCTCCCCAGTTTACACAATTACTTTGCAAAGAAATCTGTGATCTCCAAACTGCTTACTAATCATTGATTATAACCTTAATTGTTATGTATCCTAATGATTTTGAATGTAAATTTGTCAGTTGCCAGAATATATTGTTGTTCATTTAAAATGAGGAGACAAAATAGATTTTTTTTCTTTTAAAATAACACATAGTGTGATATTTATTTAAAGAGGCAAACAAACACATAATATTTGAAAAAATACATGGCAGTTGTATCACTGAATCATCTATAATACTGCCTGCAACCTGATGACTGCAGGATGCAGCAATATTTTTGTATTTATTTATTTTTATTTTATTAATTAATTCCTTTTTTTTTTTTTTTTGCATGTGCTTGTTGTTGAACTGCTACTGTCATTAACATTATTTAAAATGAATTTCAAACAAAATGGGGTTTGGAGCCTTTGGAGGTCAAAGGTCTTTTATTGTCCAGTGGTGAGCCAGAAAGTGACGCTCTGCTGCCCTCTTCCGTTTGGATCCAATCTCTCAGTCTTTATGTAAAGTAAAATAATGACAAAAAAATATGACAGTATCTCAGTGCTGTGTTACCTGGAGTGATGTAAACCTTTGACTTTTCAGCCTTTTCTTTCTTCAACTGCTGGTAAAGTGATTAGATGACATGGGTTTATGATCAAAACAATGACAATGGCGATCAAATTTACATGCTGGAAAATTATATGAATTCTCTATAATTCATTTGTTTATTATTATTATTATTATTATTATTATTATATTTTAAATGGCGATGTCACAGACATACTGCTGGTATGTTAACAGATCGGTACTTGAACATTCTTCTACTATTATGACGTCATACTATAAAAACAGTAGTGTTGCTGTAATCTTTAGTCAGTGTGCGACTAGGACGACAACATGCAGTCTCTCTTCCTGTGAAGGTAAATCGTTGCAGAAATACATACAACAATCCTTAACTTAAGTTGAAATTAATATTACAAACAAAAACATGTTTCTTAAAAGTCTCTAATATTGACTTTCTCTCTTCTTTGTTGTGAATGACTCCTCCAATCCACATGCTACTGCTGAGATACCTCAGTGACAACAGGCACTGTGACCGAACCGAAGATCACCGAATACCAGTAAATTATTAAGCCAAGTCAATAACTTAAGTTTTTACTACAGAATCTGAATGTTATATAAATGTTATAGCACTTTGTCACAAACCCAACAATATTGGCAATAACACAAATCTACAGTATCTTCCCATTATTTTGTTGCCTCTGACAAATTGCGTTTGCTCCTCTATAGCAGGTTGCTATGGATAAAAGCATTTTCTACAAGTAATAATGTGAGTGCATATGTGCAGAAATGTAGATAAATAGCCAATATATATACTTCTGATTTGTACAATATTTTACTTAACCCAAAATATGTCATCACGGACAATTTTGAGCTGAAGTTGTATCAGTCTTTTATATAATGAAGCACTGAATGGCATTTCATTAGCAGAAACATAATTTTAATCCCAAATCTAATTTAAATGCAGTATTCAACAATATTGAACTCAGTCTTGTTCAAACAAGGCAAATGTTCTATATATAGTGGCATCCCTGCGACGGATTGATAGATGGATGGATGGAGGTACAAATGTGCAACTACTTTTTTTTTTTGGTGCAGACTGGAGGATCTGGATTTGAACAATGAAGAGGGCTGAGGTTTGCTCATTTCCAGCACCTGGAAATTCACGTTTCTCACACTTCTTTTCAATATCATGCTGTTACATCTTATTGATTTTATATCCTGCTAAAATTCACTTTATCCTTTTTCGTCTTCCAGTTCATCAGAGCAACATCATTCAAAAGCTGGACGTGCTGCTGTCCTCTTTCTTCCAAAGAATGACACTTGGCTGCTAGTCCTTGGTGTCATTAATGGACCAACCTCTGGTGTCTTCTTAGCTCTCGGTTCTTTCTCCAACCTTCTTGACAGCATTTCCGCTAATAAGCTTGTCGACCAACAGCAAGGAGCTCTTTACACCCCACAACTAGCCACTGCTCTTAGCAACCTGTTTTCATCCTCTGCTCTCACAAAAACTGACATGTCTCTAACCATCCAGCCACCTGTCCTCTAGACTGAACCTCCTGACAAGACATTTTATTTTCAACAAGACTGTATGCTCCCCCACATCATCTAGAGCCAGTGAATGACTGCCGCCCGGTGGGTCCACCACAATGAAGTAGATAGCTACCTTCCTCAACCTTTATTCGCTTCTATTCAATCTACTCCTGACCATCACTAACTTCAAGAAACAGCTGAAGACATGCCTCTTCCTCAAGCACTTCCCTTAGACATCAACTTTATTTTAATGCAGTGTAAATAACACTGTTTCTACCGGACATTCTGAGGATGCATGCCAAGTTGCATCAAAATCTGCCCACAGGGTTATCACAACTAGCGTAACTCCGCAACCGTTTGGTGACAAATGAAGCATTAGTCCTTGCTTTGTGTCACTGTCCTCTATGTATCATGGATGGCAGGCAGAATGGAATTTGTACTTTGTATTGAATGAAATATTTGTTTCCAAGAGAGTTGATAAACTAATTTATAAATGAACTGGTGTTATGTATGCATTACAAACAAAGAAGTGTATGACGATTAACAAACGGTAAGGCTCTCCGGTGTGACGCAGGTAAATTGGACCGATCCAAGTTTCAAAAGTATAGACGTGATGTTAGCATGATTTTTAAAAAATAGCCTTTGCTGTGTAAAGTTATATACAGTGTTACAACTTTGTTGTCACAGCAACAATGCCTAAAACAATGACAACAACTCTTTAGCCCAAATAAAATGTATATCACTTACAAACAACTGCTGTTATACAACTGTTTTTTCCTAAAAATGCTTAAAAACAAAATACTTCCTCAGAGACTGTGCTGATGGGTCACTGAGAAAATATTAGGAGCACAGCCATTATTATTTGTTTGGCACAGCCATTGCATGCTTATTTGTCAGAGTGTTTCAGGAAATCGACTGACAACTTCATGTGCCTAAAGTTGGTATAAACATAAGAACAATACAAAAGTTGTTCACTAGCAGTGTTGGGGAAAGTTACTTTTAAAAGTAATGCATTACAACTAGTTACTTTTTATGGAAAGTAATGCGTTGCGTTACTTTTCAAGTCTGGGCTGGGCTTGCTTGTTTGTTTTTTATATAAAAAGTTCTATTTTTGGTAAATGTAAAAGCTTTTTTACACCAGAAGTGACATGAATAAGCTGAAGGAAAAACAACAAATTCACGTCTGTACAGAAGAATGCAAAAGAAGAAAGTTCAACATTCTTCAACAATAAAAAAATGAGGCACAAATGTTAGTTTATCTAAAGTAATCTGTCAGTCAATAAATGGGAAAACAAAGTGACTGGCGTAACCTATTTGAAAAAGTAACAGAAGTTTTTGGAAATCAGAAATATTCTTGTAAATGAAAAAGTGTTACTTTACTATAGTTACTTGAAAAGTAATGTAACTTGTGTTGTAATGTGTTTCCCCAACACTGCTCACTAGTAATTAGTGAGTAGCCCTTAGCACATTAAAATGCACACTATGGTCAAACTTAAATTGAATCAAAATGCATTAAAACTATAATATTGTAAAATATTATTACATTTTAACTTTTCAATTGAATCTGTTTTAAAATATAATTTATTCCTGTGATGTCAAAGCTGGATTTTGTTAGAGTCTTTAGTGTCACATGAATCTCTCATGCTGTTTATATGCAATTTGTAGAATTTTGCTTTCAACAACCTTTTGTAAGGTGAGGTTGTCTTGTAATATCCCTTTATCACTAGAAAGCTACCACAAAGACATGATTCTTATCTTCCTCTGAGCCAGATTACAACTTGTTAAATTCTCAGACGATTCAGCATTGTGAAACAATGCAATTGATGATTCTGAATGATTACCTTATTCATGCTCCATAGTATTTACATAGCATTTCAGATTATTTCAAGGAATACCATGGTTGCACCATTGGACAAGCATAAAAGACACAGTATAGTGTACTATAGTATAGTTATAATGTAGTACCATTTTAGTTATAAAATCGTACTATAAAGACTAAGTTAAAAGAGAGTTTACTTTACTGTTACTCAATTGAATGCATTCTCCCTGAATAAAAGTATTAATTTCTTTTTCTTTTCTTTTTTTTAATGGTTGTATAATCACAATTTCAAAAATGAAAAATAAATGTAAAATAATAATAGTAATCAAATCTTAAGGAGCAAAAACTGTTTCTTAAGCACTAAATCAGCATATGATAATGATTTCTGATACTGAAGACTGGAGTACTGACTGCTGAAAATGAAATCATGATGAAATCATTGTAGGCTTAGATGAATTCTGTTGAAACGCCAACTGTTTGTCATACCAGCTGTTTGAAATCAAAAGCAGCAATTCATGCAAGAATGAATTTACAAATGTTTACACAGATTAATTTTCTGTCTGACTCAACAAGCTATTTAAAAAAAAAAAAATGTATTGTTTAAGAACTGAAATCATTCAAGTAGTGAAAGAGAGGAAATTATTTAAATGAGAGGTTTATTTGTCACATTTTTTTTATCATCCAGTTATGGACTTTTACTTGCTTACAAAAAATAAATGTTTTGAATGTTTAGCAATCAATTAGCATAAAATACCCATCATCATAAAAATATAAGCGAAAGTCTCCATTGAAATCTAGTCACACTACATGAGTCGTTTAGGGTCAATTTTCTCCAGGTGCACCAGAGGTTTCAGCTGTTCTGCGAAGCTTCGCATGTCCTCAGACACAGTGTCCTGTCCCGCAGGAGCCAGTACGCTCAGCTCAACAAGATATGACAGAGACAGTGGCTCTGTGTTCTCCGTGTTTCCTGATGCCAGAACACGTAACAGTTTGCTCACTACCACCTTCATTGCTCCCTTCCGGAACACTTGACCCTTGGCCACAAACTCATGGTCCATGCGGAAACCCATCTCGTTGAGAAACTCTGGTAAGCTGTGCGAGGCAGCCACATCCACACAGTTTCGGACCAAAGCATGACGGCTTTTGTCGCCCACCTCAGGCTGACCTAGATAGCGCAGATGCCAAGGGGCCGTGGGGTGAAGAAGCGAGCGGCGCGCACGCAGCATGAACGGGTTGCCCTGCTGACCCTTCAGCAGATACACCAGCTCATGATCAGCAAAGCTCTCAGGCTCCATGTTGTCACACAGACCTCGGAGTCGATGTAAGAGACTCTCCAGTGACTGATCCAGTACGCTGCCTGTGCCAAACAAATCAACAAAACAACACAAAGTAAAGTCAGAAGACAAAAGTTTACAAAGTTACTTAAATGTAAAAACCAGAAAAAAACGTGACAATGACCCATTTATGGAAGCCCTGCCTTTTTTTTACTGCTATGAAATAATAACTAAAACAAGTAATTGCAACTTTTTTCTCACAATGCTGACTTTTTTTGTTCAATTCTGACAAAAAAAATAAATAAATAAATAAAATAAAATAATAATAATAATAATATATATATGAAGAGTTCAGATGCAAAAGCCTCTAAGTGCTGTCTGAAATTTTCTTATAAAATTAGCATTTTTGTCAGGCTCTTATATTTATGTTATTATTTCACTTTAATTGTATAAAAAAAAGGACCTATACATTGCCATTAGAGTAGAATTCCTGAACCTAAACATTGGAGCCTGAAAAAAATGCTCGTTTTAGATGAAAAACTTTTCTTTTAAGAATTGAAAATTTATATAAGAAAGTCAGAATTGTAAGACATAAACTCAAAATTGCAAGAACATAAACAATGGTGACAACTGTGAAATAAAACGTCTAAATTCGTCTAAATAAAGCTTCGATCAAATCAGTGTTTCTAATCAGTACTAATTGTTCAGAGCAGTACATGCTTTAAGACTGAAGCGTATAATAATATTAATGAAGCCATATTTATAAACTAATTTACCTTGAAGAAGATACTCCATCATATTTATGGTTCCACCCGTTACGGGCATTACAGTGACCGGTGGAGCCTCCATCACTTTATAATTCTTCTGAACTCTTTAAGTCTTTTAACACATTTAACAGCCGACTACCAGTGGAAAGTTGTAGTTGGTTAAACAAGAACTTTAAATGAACCGCACGGTAGATCAACTGCACAACAAAAGACCTGCAGAAAAGATATTCACAAAAAAACACCGCCAGCCAGTAAAATATTCTTAAAGATAAATGCCAAATAACATATATTCTACTTTAATTCTAAAGCAAAAACGAAACGGCTGGTGTTTTTTGTCTAAAATACTGCAAACAAGGCAACTCCATTCATATGGCTCTATATGCAAAATACGCACGCGCAGTGTCAAGAGAGTATACTGCGCCTGTGCAACCGTTCTTCCGGTCATTTAGCGCCATCTATCGGAATAAAGGGATCTCGTTATCATTCCAATATTACATTAATGACTCAGTTGCATGAAAATTAAATACCATTTATTTATTTCTTCATATTTTCTCATTTGTTGCAGCTTTCGTCCTGCAGGATTAATATTATTATTATTATTATTTTTATTGGGACATTTCTTTATGGATTTTATCGTTTTACCCTTCTATTACCTTCCATTTACCATCAACAATTTTGCTAAATTGCATTATGTAGGCCCATTCATGCATGTCTATGCAGAGTAATAATAACAGAGACTCATTTGAGACTTCTACTAACTCGAAAGATTTTATTTTATTTAAATAACGTTTCTAAAATTAAATTCTAATATATGCACTGCAATTCAAAAGGTTGGGATCTGTGAGATTTGTAATGTTTTTTAAAATAAATATCTTATGCTCATCAGGGTTGCGTTTATTTGATTGAAAATACAGAAAAAAAAAATATTGTGAAATATTATTACAATACAAAAGTTTTTCAATTTTAATATACATTAAAATGTATATCCCTGTGTTCAAAGCTGAATTTTCAGCATCATTACTCTAGTATTTAGTGTCACGTGATTCTTCAGAAATCAGTAGAATATGCCGATTTATTGTCATTTATTATCAGGATACTTTGATGAATAAAAAGTTAAAAAGAACAGCATTCTATTTAAAATAGAAATATTTTAGCAGTATACTTTACTGTTCAAAAGTTTGGGGTCAGTGAATTTTTTATTCTTTTTTTTTTTTTTTTAAGAAACTAAGTATTTTACTCAGCAAGGATGTGTTAAATTGATAAAAAGTGATGCAAAAAAAAGTGAGTAAAGACTTATATTGTTAGAAAAGTTTTCTATTTTGAACAAAATGTTGTTCTTTTTAACTTTTTATTCATCAAAGAATCCTGAAAAAAGTATCACAGGCTCCAAAAAAATATGTTAAAATAAAAAACTGTTGCCAGCATAGATAAATCAGCATATTAGAATGATTTCTAAAGGATCATGTGACACTTGAGACTGGAGTAAAGGCTGATGAAAATTCAGCTTTGCATCACATGAATAAATTATATTTTATAGTATATTAAAATAGAAACTATTACTTTATATTGTAATAGCATTTCGCAATTTTTTTTTTTTTATATTTTTATTTATTTTTTTGATCAAATAATTGCAGCCTTGATGAGGATAAGAGACTTAGAAAAAGTAAGGAATGATGAACAAATCGACTGACTGCGACTTTTCTTGTGAAAAGCACTGAACTCACTTTGACGTTTATTTAATAACATGTAGAGACTTTTAATTTGAAGGTCCGTGCCATCTTATGACATCGCTGGGTGTTGAAGATGAACTCAAGTCCAGTGCTTCCTGTCGACATCTAATGAATGTAATTTATTATTCTGTTTTCTACGTGTTATTAATGTTTGGTGAAGTAGCTTGTGAAAACAAGGCAATTTTGGTATCGTTAATAGCTCCAAAGGTGTCTCATCGTGTGTAATGTTTTTCTGTCAGTGCTAGCTTTGTTTACACGTATTATCATACTTACAGCTTCAGAAAGGCGAGTAAATATCACTAATACTTGATTTTTGGAGATCGTTTTACAGTTGATTTAAAGTTTTTAGCCATTCTTCTGTTTGTCATAAGTAGTATTAAATTCTAACAGTAGTCCAAGGATAGTAGAGCTAATCTTTTACTTATCAAATCTGATGTTTTCATTTAATTTCTTCTATTAGTTATAATTTCTGTAGTCTTTTAGATTAGAAGGTGTTTTCAGAGCACTTGATGAGATATGAAAAGAGGATTTTATATGTATTCGTGTTTATGACTGGTCCCATGTTTATTATGTTGCTCTCAACCTGAGATGATCTGGCATGTTTAAAAACTTGTCAGTAGAATAAAATAATTTATGAAGTCATGTTTTCCAACCAGTATTTACAAAGCAAAATAAAACATTAGTAGAATCAAATTCATTAAACATGTTAAAATGTTAGGAATCTGACAACCCTTAATTTTCATTTAAAAAATCCTCTTTTCACCCCCAAATGTTCAATCGAAAACAGTAAAGTTAGTTAAAATGAAAATGGTTGATTACCAAGCATAAGTACATTCATGGATATCCATTTTTTGCATGTTAAGGTAGATAACAAAATATTTTATTATATTTAAACACTTAAGTTACTGAAGTTACTGTCAGAACTACTTGAAATCTTGATGTTATGAAATATTAAAGTTCTGTGTTCTAAACAGCTCAGTAACTGAAGACATTATATATGTCACCTGGAGAAAGATGATAATGGCAGATGACAAGGATGTGCTCCGAGATGTTTGGTTCGGACGGATACCAGCCTGTTTCACACTGTCTCCAGAGGAAACCACAGAGAGAGAGGCAGAACCCTACTATGTAAGTTAAGATGCTACACTTTCTTTTTGCTGTAGAATAGTTAGTTTATTGTCCCTTGACCTGTGCTGTTTTTCTCTGTCAATCTGTCAGCTGCTCCTCCCACGGGTCAGTTACCTGACGCTAGTCACTGATAAAGTCAAAAAACATTTTCTCAAAGTCATGAAGGCAGAAGACGTGGAGGAGATGTGGTTCGAATATGAGGGAACACCTCTTAAGTGGTATGTTGAGTTGACAGTGTGTTGTCAAAGTCATTTTTTACACGACTTTCATTTTCATGTTCATGCATTTTGCTTTTATCCAAAGCCACTTATAGAGCTACTTAACTAATTGAGGTACAGAAACAATTATGGCTAAATGCAAGCCCCTCATACAAAATGCATATAAATATCAGTTGTCACTCTGATTCTCCCAATAATATGTTTTAGTAAGATGATATTTAAAAGTTTTATTATATCAGAGGCCTATACTTTCTAAACATATAATGCAACACATTACATTGAGAGATATTTGTTTCTTCAAAAGCCTGACTGATTATATTTGATACTTACATTATTTTTTAAGATACTCAAAAATTATGTAAGGATAAGTAAACCAACTAAAATGATGTATGTACAATCAAGTACATATACTAAAATCTACTGAAAAGCATGTATGGATAATTAAGTTCTTCAAAAGTTCTTCAAATTAAGTAAGTGTTCATCTTGAAATACTTACTATTGATATAAAAGCTATTCTTATATTTACTTTATATTGTTCCACATCCTGTAGGTGGTACTAAAAGGCCTTTTACTTGCTAAAAATATTTAAATTGTCAATCAGATGACAGTAGACTTGTAGTATATTGTGTACAAACACGTTTTTTTTTGGCTTTATAGGGTTAATAAAGGCAGCAAAATTAATTTTCTGCTACATTCAGTTTAATTGATACATTCAGCCCTTTACTAACTTACGTCAGACTGGCCACTCTCCATAGACATACAAGCAAACCACAAATTGTATATTTTGGTTTTGCTTTAAAAATGTCAGTTGCTCCATTTACTTGTTTTTCTGTTAACATTACTTTTTCAATGGCAGTTTCTTAGCTGGTGCATATATGTGGTTATTCCTAAAAATCATGTCCAGTACTTGTACTTAAATCTGATTTATTCCTTTGTATAGATTTTTTTTATACAGTCTCAAATCCTTCCAGCTTTTTATCTGTTAGTCTGGTAATGGTCTCAGTTGAAGGTGTATTTTTATCTTGTACCACTAGGTGGCAGGACAAAACAAGGGTTATGAATAATATCTCTGCTTGCTTGAGGAATGAGAATGAGGAATGATTTTTGCCATACTTTGAGTTACTCAGTGAATGATTTTACTAATTTGTTGTTCACTTTATGGACTAAAAATGTTCTTTACTTTCATTGTTTCAAGGCACTATCCCATTGGTGTGTTGTTCGATCTCCATGCTTCAAATACAGCTCTGCCCTGGAATGTCACAGTGCGCTTTAAGGTGTGTAGACTGATTCATTATTTTTTCATGATGTTATTAATATACCAGAGTTGTAATTTCCTTTATTTTGTAGAACTTCCCAGAACGTGACCTGCTTCACTGCCCATCAAACTCTGTGATAGAAGCGCATTTCATGTCATGCATTAAAGAGGCAGATGCACTCAAACACAAAGGACAAGTCATCAATGACATGCAGAAAAAAGACCATAAACAACTGTGGATGGGTCTGCAGAATGGTAAGAATGGAGCTAACTTCATATGTCCTGTTTTGCTTGCACTCTTCATATACATACTAACTGTTAAGGCAAGACACTACAGGTTAAAAGAATGGAAAATTTGTGTACTCGCCTGGGCGTAATCAAACGCCTAGGAAAACATTTGTGACAGTTTCATTTTTTTTCTGGGTCCAGTGCTCTGCTGCCACACCGGAGTGCATTCGGCACCAACTGGACAGGGGTGGGCTACAATTTACAATAGATCACCCTCAGTGTAATCTGTCAAAGTGACAGACGGCCTTCAGATTTTTCCGTCACTGACAAAAAAAATTCCGTCAGTGACGGAGAAGTTTCGGTTAACGCAACCTATTTTACCCAGTTGAATAATCACAGTACATTGAAACAATGGGTTCGTATTATAAGTGTTCTGAAATGTTATGCTTAAATAATGCAAATTAGGCATTATCTAATTAAATATGTACTAATTTTTGTACATTTCCTGAACAGATGTCTGAACATTAGATAAAGCCAAGTTCACAATTCTTGTCTACCTTTTCATCACTCCATAAATCAGAAATACTGTCAACAGCTACAATTTTTTTTTGTTGTTTTTAGGAATAAAATTGTATATAAATCAAGCAATGAACAAACTCTTCTGTAGAAACTTTCGGAATATAGATAAAGTTGTAGAGTTTGATGTATGTAAGTGAGATTTCTGGCTCATTGCTGGAGAAAATACTCGTTTTGAGAGGAGTTTCTTAAAAAATATGTATTGTAATTGAAATCTACAGATCAAAATGATTAAGTGTAATAAAATAAACACTGAAATGTTTTCTTTCCACAAGTCTTAAAGAAGACAAGTTATGGAATCAAAATAGCCCAAAATCTTAAAGGGGTCCTATTATGCTTTCTCACTTTTTTGAATTTTAGCCAGTGTGTGGTGTGTATGTTTGTATTAAAACAAATGTTTTAAAAAAACATTTTTTAAAAAAAAAAAGATCTACAAAGTTACAAATGTCATAGTCCACTCCAAAGGGAGATATTTAATTTTTTAAAAAATCTGTTTTCAAGAACTACACCGAACGACTCCTTTGGATTACAGTGTTTGCTTTCCGAATGTTATGATGTCACAACGCGTCCCATTAGAATATCATTAAAATGAATCCCACCTACTGAAATTCGAATGGTTGGGGGGTGGGTAGGGACAAGGTGTGGGATTATCCTAAACTTTAGCGATGCATCGCGGAGAGCCACTTCTGGGATGCTTCAGCGAGCCGTGGAGCAGCGGGTATAAACACAAGCATTGACAGGATGCGCCGCGATCTGCTCCGGTGGCCGTCTTGGAGCCGCGCCGTTGATGTGTGCAGTATAGGGGGTCAAAACACATACGGAGGTGTGGCTGATGTAAACACAAGCATTGACTAGAGTGACCGTGATCATCTCCGGTGGCCGTGTCGGAGCCGTGCCATAGACGTATGCAGTATGTGGTTAAAGATTTATTCATCATACAGTGTATTTAGCTTCACTTATAATGCGAGTGTTTTTTTTTTTTTTTTTTTTTTAATGCATAAACTTGCACAACACTAGGCTAGGCTAATCAGTGATGATGTTCTTAGCTTGTTTTCTGTTGCTGCTTTTTGAATAACTAAGAAAATGTAAGCATTATAATTAGTAACTTACAATGTTTTTATCCAATTGTTGTCATGTTAAATACTGATTAAGTCATATTAAAAACATTAGGCTGCTTTTAGCCTTATGCTGGAACTGGTTTCAGGCAATGAAACTAAGTATGTAAATAATTAAATAAATTAGCATGATAATATCATGTATCAGTGATCTCGCAGGCTGACAATAGGACCCAACACTACTGTAGTGTATTATTTACTCACCCTCCATGCATCCTAGGTGTATATGACTTCCTTCTTTCAGGCAAATGCAATCTGAGTTATATTAAAAATTATCCTGGCACTCCCAAGCTTTAGAATGGCATAGACAGGTGTTTCTCTTTATCAGTCCAAAACAAGTCCAATAAAGTGCATCTATCCAATAAAGGCCTCCTGTAGCGAATCAATGCGTTTTTGTAAAAAATAAAAAAAAAATCCATATTTAGAATCTAAGAATCGCTTTAATCTAGCTTGCGCTAACAGTTGTACATGGAATTTGCTGCTTTGATAAGGGCCGTGGCAGTACTGAAACAACGTCAAAACTGTTCGCCAGTCACAATGCACTGGGGCAACTAACCAATCACAACACATTTCGTTTTTCGGAAGACGGGCCTTCAACAAACCCGGAACTAATTGAGTCATTTGTGCCAGGCTGGGGAGAAAGGTATTTTAATAATGTAAATTATGTGAAAAATAATGTGTTTTTCGAACCACCAAGCATGAGAGCATGTTCTAGTACACCCCCAAAACAAAATCAAGACTTTGTGAAAGAGCATAATAGGACCCCTTTAAAATTGCCCAGTTAGCCTCTTACCTTAAAGAGAAAATTCTTTCATCATTTACTTACTGTCTGTCCCTTTAAGACGGGAAAGTCTGCCAATTTTTTTGCCCTAATTTGCAGTCTGAGTTGACCATATTTGCAGAAAGCCATAGCCAGTTTAGAGATTTTTAGCTGTCAGAGTTGACAGATTTCACAGAAATCACGTAGTGTATGCCTATCTTTAGACTTTGGAATATTGGAATTTAGAATAATAAATATATTAGAATATTAAAAATGTTTGATGTTTTGAGCCAGTTTTTAGAAAAAAATATTCTCTTCATTTGTCGTGTGTCTCCAAGCAGTGAGTTGTGATTGGAGTGACTGGTAGTGTGTTATGCTTAGTTGTTTTGTGTATTATGTCCAATTACACAGTTTGAAGAGTTGGATTATTATTATGTTCATTTACACCGTTTACAACAGTTTAAAGAGTTGGAAAGTGTATGAAGGTTTTGAAAATCTGTTCAGATTTTAAAGGAATAGTTCACCCAAAAATGAAAATTTGAAATGAAAGTTTGTTTCTTCTTGGGAACAGATTTGAAGAAGCTTAGCATTATATCACATTACGTCTGCCAGTGGATCCTCTGCAGTGAATGGGTGCCGTCAGAATCCATACATATAAAAACATTGCCGTAATCCACAAGTATTTTGCATGACTCCAATTCATCAGTTAACATGTAAGTGAAAAGCTGCATGTTTTCCAATAAATAAATCCATCCTTAATATTGCTTTCTCTATCATATATTGTATTATATATTATACATTGTTTTTTTTGTTTTTTTAAATATTGTTATCTATAATATTGCTTTCTCCAGAGAAAAGGTTTGTCTTGTCTCATCTGTCTCAGTCTAGTCTGAATCAGGAGAGAAATATGCTCAGATTAAGTGCCGCTTAAAAGGCAAAACCGTTTTTTTTTTTTTTTTTTTTTTTTTTTTTTTTTTAGGTGGATTTTGATGTGAGACGACATTTTCCACCAGAGAAAGTGTTATTTTGAAATTGATTTTGTATTGAACTTTTGAATGAAAGTTTAATAGTGGATTTGTTTCTTACAAACACACAGCTTTTTGCCTCACAAGAAGTTAACTGATGGACTGAAGTCATTCATTACTTGTGAGTTATTGTGATGTTTTTAATCAGCTGTTTGGACTCCATTCTAATGGCACTCATTCACTGCAGAGGATCATTGGTGAACAAATGATGTAATGCTAAAATTCCCCATATCTGTTCAGAGAAAGAAACAAATTCATCAACATCACGGATGTCCTGAGGAAGAATACATTTTAAACAAATTTTCTTTTTGGATTGACTATTTCTTTAAAAGTCGTGTAGTGTATTCCAGCCTTAAGCTGGAAATTCAAGTAACTTCAAACCCATACTTCATCTGAGAATTAGTGTGTGATGCAGGCAGTGGTTTCAGTAGTTAATTTAAAGGTGAAAATGTGAAGCTCTGCAGATAAACTGAGAGAGGTGTAAGTTTCAGAAGCATAGATACTTTGATTACACACCGTCACAGCTGTCCTGTTCTCTGATGAGTGTCTGAGCAGAGAAAGTAACAATTTCTAAGCGGATGTTGATTTTCACCTGCACATGTGAGAACGCAGCCAGCGTGACGGCTTAGTTCAGAACTCTTATGCCTGTTTATTCCAAAGTTATAAGCTATAACTATACATTTTCAATAATTTTTGTAATTTTATTCAAATAGGAAAATCCACATTACAGCTATAATGTTAATGACAGTGGAATTATATCATTGGAAACATTTTCAGAATTATTTATCAATAAATACATTGGCTGTTTAAATGACAGCCAGTCAGAATCTGCCTGACTTGAAAGTGCTCAAGCATTTAAAGTGGCGGACAACAAAAATGCGTCACGTGTTTAAAATAAACAGAATGTCATTGTCCATTGCTGTAGGGATCATATGCTAATATGCAAATATAGTTACAGTTATTTTGTATTTATGGTTCTTAATGTGAATGGGCCTTTTCTTGGACTTATTTTGCTTCTAAACTAAATGGTTTTCTTTCTTCTGTGGAGCACAAGAAGAGATGCTAAGCAGATGTTAGGGACTGACTGCTTTAGTCAGCATTCACTCTTATTGCGTCTTTGATCCATACAGTGAAAATAAATGGTGACTGAGAATCAACCAAATTAATCAAATTAAAGAGAATTAAAATGAAACATGAGTTACTGTCATTGATTAAAACTATTTCTTTCTTTTATCAGATAAATTCGACCAGTTCTGGGCCATGAATCGTAAACTCATGGAGTATCCTACTGAAGAGGGAGGCTTCCGCTATATTCCCTTTAGAATATATCAGGTATTTCCTCTTATTTTTTATTTATTTATTTATTTATTACTTGTTAAAAATGTAACATGAAATTGAAATGACTTTATATGATTTTTATGACACTTTTGTCAGCATGACACTTTTTGTAAACATGTTGGTTTTAGTGAAAAACATTCAAAAATGTTCTGGAAAGTGATATAAATTTTAGTTTTGTTAATTTTTTCTGAATGAAAATTGTGTTTAGGTTCTGAAAGGCTTGATATATATATATATATATATATATATATATATATATATATATATATATATATATTTTTTTTTTTTTTTTTTTATTGATATGAATCTTGGCTGCAACAAAACAAGAAACGTGAAAATGCAATGAGCTTTTATTTACTTTTTTAGTGTTTGAAAGAAGAGATTCTTCGAAATAAGTCGGAATTTCTTTTACTATTATGTTCTGTTGTATCCTGTGTCCACCAGCATTCTGAGATTATTTTATAAAAGCTTGAGTGCCTCATGGACATTAATATTACATTCTGTAAATTCTGCCTTTCTGGATTTATGTTGATTTGTAAAGGTGTAATAGTCTAATAGACGTAAACCAATTAGAATTTTGGCATGTGGAGACCAAAGCAAATATATATTTTTTAGAAATAAAAAAATGTAATTAAAATATCATTTTGCAAATTTATTAATAAAAATATAATTTTACAAACAAATAAACAAATAAATTAACTCATAAAGAATGGATTACAGAGTTTAGAAGAGAGGAACATGTCAAACTTACAGTCGCTCTCAGAGCAGCTTTATTAGAAACCCAATCACAGCAGTGTTAAATATTTTTTTTGTAAGTATTGTAACAAAGTGTGGCAAAATCAGTGTTTGTTTTATTGTGATAATGATAATATAAAATACTTTGCTAGATTCATGAAGATTCTTACTGTAAGAATGCAATGCATCATCACATTGATACAGTTTGGTAGCTTTTGGATTTACCTAACTGGTCTAGTATCAAGTTTGATATTTTTTGACTTGTTTGAATATTGTTTGGACTCATCTCATTGAGGCAAGGCTCAGCCTCCTCTGAGTGACTGACTTTGTGTTTTACAGTCAGATTATTGCTTAAAGAACCTATAATTATCTGCATACTCTAAAGAGTACAGTCAGCCTCTGATCATGAGCTCTGAGACCTCCAAGCATCTCTTTTCTCTGGCCTCTTGCTTTTGGAGAAAGGCTAATGATGTCTGTCGTGTGGTTCATGTGCTGGTTTGCCAGCTAGGGTGTCAGGGGAGTTGAAAAGAAAGTGGCGGCACCCAGAGTATCACACTTCTCATCGGTATCAGGAGCCTTTTGGATAATGCTGGGGTCAATAATTAATGCTGCCGTTTAAAAATGCAACGAAGTAGCTGTCACTTCTCACACTCTCTCTTCTCTGACTATAGAGATGATCTTGGTGCAAGTGAGCAGTGAGTCAGTTTTTCTGGTAACCTGACCGAGGTCGTAGCATCCTGAGACACCTTCTCTTCCCAAGACCTTAGGGTGTCGGTGTCAGCTGGACTACCTGAGCCGTTGTGTCACCAGTTTCCTTTTCACAGCACCAAGATTGACTCCTATTGTTTGTCAGGCCCCTGTTTGTCACCACAGGTCCAGATCTTACAGAATGATACCCTCTATCACTGACCACATGCAAATTGTGTGTGAAAACTGGATCCTGTCCAGCATTCGACACCTCGCTTGCTCGCTCAAGGCCAAAGGAAAGACTATGCCGTGACTGCCGGCTGTTAATCCACTTAATATCTTATTCAGCAATTCACAACATTACACCCAACTTTTGTGGGTTTAAAACAGCTGCTAACTGACAAGATATTAACAAATGAATTATTTGTTGTTAGCACTTCTTATGGGTTGTGAAAAGTGGGTATGTTGAAATGACACAGATGCCTTTTCTCGCAACTGTAGTTATATATGCAGACTGGGTAAAGATGACATAGAAAAGGAAATTGAGAAAGCTCAAAGGAAAAGTGTACTCACTTGAGTGTAGGTGGTCGGTGTATGTAGTCATTGTGTTATTCTGTGCTACATCTGCGTTACTGGACTTTGCTGGCAGTGTTGTTGTTTGGTAATCTGAGCGTTGACTGCTTTCCAATATTCCAGTATATGCTGTACATCATGCTCTACAAACATGCTCATGTTTCATAATCTGAAATAGCTCTTCATTAACAATTATTTTACTAGTTTTATGAAATGCATACTTTTTTTTTCAGGATGAATCATGAAGCCTGTTCCTACTCTTAAAAGAAATGTCATTTTTAAATTCCATTGTACTAAAAAAAATAAATTTGACCGTTATGTGCTTGTGCCAATACCAATATCTAGAAAGCACAGATATGTAGGTAATACAGTTTAACAAAAGCAAACAAGAGAAAAAAAAGGTGAATTTAAAGGGGTCATGACATGTATTTTTCATGTTCTTTGAGGTTTACTTATAATGTTACTTATAATATTATTACTTGTAAAGTTTTTTTGAAAAAAAAAACAAAAAACAATTCAACACTTATTCTGACCCTCTGTCTAAAACGACCTGTTTTTAACGAGTCCTTTAAGGCTTCTCAGTAATCAGCCATTGTTATAATTGGTTAACGTCACTGCATAGGAAACAGTATCAGCGTGCCCTTGCTATTGCATGTGAGTGTTTTGACAACATTATTAAAAAAAATAAATAAAATGAAAAACTCATTTTATGAAATAATTTACTGTTTGTGATGCAGCTGCAGTTAGATCTAGTACTGCTTCATCTTTCAGCAAATGTTTCGTTGTGAACTCTCAATGAAAATGTGCCTCATTTACAAAACAAAATCCTCTGAACAATCCTCAGACACGATCCAGGATGCCATTAAAAATAAACTATCCACTTGTGTAAACCAAACGCATCAAAGCAAACATTCTTTCACTCGATTTGTCCTATTGACCACAGACTCGAGCACGTGGACTGTGTCAAAAAGCGATCGCGCATCAGTGTAGACAAGATAGCAGCAGTGATCGTAAATTACTATTTGCTTTTGATGTGACTTGACACTCACATTCAGCCTGTCAGCCATCACGTGAGTGAACACCAGTGGGTGGGGCCTATGGTGAGAAGATGACTATTCGTCGATGCCTTGCTCTGAAGGCAGTATTTATGCAAATGTTTGTGCCCGAGTGACATCACCTTACACCTCAGATCCAAACCAGCCATTTTTTGAGCTTGATTAAATAAATGCTTTGTTTATAATGAGGAGGACATTTGAAGCCATGAAACTTACAGGATGTTTTAGTGGTACAAAGACCTCTTATATGCCAAATTTGATTTCTCATGTCATGACCTCTTTTAGTAGCAGTCTTTTTTTGAATATACCAATTGTACAACCGAGTGAAACGGATTATTGAAAAAGAAAACTAAAAAATGTCAGTTAGATACTTTTATCTAATTGTTTTTGATTGTTTGGAGGCAGACCTGAATGTTAGTTTGCAGTTGATAGTAAGAAAGTGTTTTTTTTAAAAATAAAAAAATAAAAATAATAATAATAAAACATGCATGGATGAATTATTCACAATAGGATCGGTGCATTTAGACAACAAAATTTACACTTCATGCTGACTTGGGACTTTCTGAACTTTTCACTTTCTATTGATAAGGTTGTTGTTTATTTTGGAACTGGCAGAAAGATAACTTTTGTAAACTGGCCAATCAAGCACAATCATTCAAAATCTTTTATTTATTAGAGCCCGAGCACCAATGGTGTGAGGACCCGATTAGAATGCTCAGATTCTTCTTCTTCTTCATCTTCTTATCTTTTGAGAGCCTAAACATGCTCAAAAACTCATGAAACTTTGCACACACGCCAAAAGTGGTAAAAATGTATGTCTGATAAGGGTTTCAGAAATGGGTGTGGCAAAATGGCTTGATAGCACCACCTATAAAATGTCGATGAAGTGCCCCTCGAGCTTTGTTTTTTCTTGTACATGTACGAAATTCAGTACACACATGCAACACACCAATACCTACAAAATAGTCCCCCGTTACGAAGTCCGAAACCCAACAGGAAGTCTGTTGTTTTGAATTTTCTCAGCAAGTTTTGTGCTATTTTTGCCATTTTCAGGCGTTGTATTTAAACAAACTCCTCCTAGAGATTTAAACAGATCAACACCAAATTTGGTCAGTGTAATCTAAATCTTTGTGACGTTGCGAAGATCTTGAGATTTCATTGAAGGGCGTGTCCATGGCGGTCTGACGAACTTCGATGTTTCGCCATGAAAAAGGAAGTTGTTATAATTCAGGCATACAGTGTCCGATCTGCACCAGATTGTCACATGAACACATGCCCATGACCATATTCAGTTCACAGTCCATAGCGCCACCTGCTGGCAACAGGAAATGGCATGTTTTATGCTCTAACAAACTCCTCAGAGATTTAATGACATCAATATTATATTTGGCCTTTGCAAGGTTACATTGCAAAGATCTTGAGTTTTCATTGAAGGGTGTTTATTTTTGCGTATCTGTCCGTCTGAGATGTTGTTGCCATTATGTGTTGCAGTGGGTTGTGTGTGTCTTGCTCAAACATGCTCAAATTTCATTGTCAATCGATAATGTGAAATAGACTGGTAATTGCCCAGTCTTATTCATAGATTTGTTGAAAATTATATAGACTGTTTCCATTTTTTTTTTTTTTTTTTTTTTTTTTTTTAAATAGCTAAAATAGAAATCACATTAATTGAAAGTAGTGTTTAGCTTACTGTTATTTACGTAAGTGATACTGATATAACGTTTAGTATTTGATGAAACCTTTTATTTTTATTTGATCATAGTCAGTTAAATGAATCCCAAGTGCCACCCACAGGCCTATTAAGTGAAGAGTAGAAACACGCAAAATGGTGATGTGTAATTTCTTTATTACATTACCACTTTTAATAATTATGCAGCAATAGTTAATTAAGTTTAAACAGGTCCACAATTTAGAAAATGCAGTTCATATTTCCATTATTAATAATTTGTTTCATCCACCTGGGATTTTTTTCATTTTTTGAGAATTTATACTGTGATTCTACTGTCATAATCAATCTAACAGGTTTTATATTTGTCTAATTTTAGACAATGAGCGACAGACCGTTCATCCAAAAGCTCTTCCGACCAGTGTCTCCTGAGGGCCACGCGCTTACATTGGGAGACCTGCTGAAGGAGCTGTTTCCTGCTGCCATATGTGCGGAAGGTAAGCTGTGATCCACAGGACGAAAATAATTCACACGGATATTATTTGATGAAAACGTGTTTGCAGTTTAGACTTATCTCTCACAGGAGGTTGAAATCAGAGATGAGAGCAAAAGACATTAGAGGAAAACAAATCTTAAACATCTAGAGATTTACAGAAGAGATGAGAAATGGGAAAAGAAAGGAAAAAGACAAATCAGGGTTGCATGAATGAAATCCACAGCCAAAACAGGGGCGGTCTTGGTTTCTCCTGAGAGGAAGTAGATAAGCAGACAATAGCAGTGACAAACGTAGCACCTGCTGGCGGAGATGCCTGCATGACGGAGCACATCTGTGCTGCTTCCAGCCCAATTCAAGACCTGCTTGCTTTGTCTGAACGGCCTGGTGGTGGTTTGGTTGAAGAGAAAGTGGCACTTTGTGCTTCCCTTTTTGTTATCGTTCTGCCTCTTCCATATATGTGGGATTTGCTTTGACAACGGCGCAGAGCAAAGTGTTGAGATTTCAGGGAAATACATGTCTGCTTACTCAACCTGGGAAATACCTTTTCTGTCTCAAGATGGTCTCAAATCGTATTTGCTTATCACAGTGTTGGCTTGATTAATCATTTATCAGTTACACATGAGTGAAAAGCTACATTTTGTGACTTGAAACATCTTCTTTTATCAGCAGATGAGGGTTTCTGTTTTATGAAAGGCTTTGATGGCGTCTTAATGCCACAGATGATTTACAGTACTGTTATGGTTGCAATGAAATGGGGATTCCCACAAATAAAAATAAAAAGCATATGCTTTAGCCAGACTGTCAATGGCATATTCTAGCCAACTGTATGTCTCAGATACCCAGCAGAATGGAATCTGTTGCTAGATTTTTACCACTTTTGGGGTAAAAATGGAGACATGCTCAAACGGTGTGGTCTCTCCTACGCTTTTCACAATAAGATAAAGATTTTATATATCGAAAGGCAATACATGGTACTCTAAAATTTCCCCATGTTCTCCTTTAGAAGTCGGTCAGAACAGTGAGAGGTTTTATAGTGAATAAGAGGGTGTGTGGTGGTATTATTTCAAATAAATGAATTGCGCAGAAAACCCCCGCCCATCAGCCCTTCATGTCAACCCACGCTGCGAGTGGGGAAACCTCCAGCTGGCCCACCCACCTCCATTACCACCAGTACGTCTCACTACTCCACTTTCAGTGGCTGTCATACCGAGGTAATGTGGTACAAGAAAAAGGGTCAGTGACTAACTGATTAATTTTGAAGTTAGCAATCAGTGACCTTTTTATCAAAGACTTACATAGTTTAGACATAAATTGTAAATTCTCTTTGAAATGTTGGATATGCAGGTTTGTGTACTTCTGGGTAGTTTATACAGTGTGTTAATGCATTGTTTCTTTTTAATCAAAGTTTTTAGATAAACTATATGTGGATGTATAAGGAGAAGCATATACATTAGGTCATGTTTTGTAATATATTTTTTTAACCTTAAAGGGATAGTTCACAAAAAATGAAAACTGTCATCATTTACTCTCTCTCATGTCTTTTCCAAACGTGTATGACTTTTCTTTGAACCACAAATGTAGATATTTTTCAAAGATATTTTAATCAGACGTGGGGAATCAAACCCTTGAGTTCATAATGACAATGTAAAAGTAATTTATACAATATGTGCCATTTATATGTATCAACATTATGCTTTTATTTACATATAAGCATTGATCAGTGCACACCAAATATGGTAAACAGGAGCTCAACTGTACTTGTGTGACACGGGAACAAATCTTGTTAGTTCTTGCAAGTCAGGCAAGCATGTTTGGGTTTCTGTTTACCACATGAATGCAAGTAGGAAACTGTTTTCTGAAGTACGCTCACTCAGGGACTTGTTTAGTAAGATTTTACCAGAAAAGATTTTAGATAAAAATAAATAACTGCTACTACTACTGTTTACCACGTTTGGAATGACTTGAGTGTGACTATTTTCAGGTGAACTATCCCCAAAAGTTGATGTGAATTGAACCTGCAGTGTGACAAATGAAATTTTTAAAGTACATATGTGACCCTGGACCACAAAACCAGTCTTATGTTGCATGCGTGTATTTGTAGCAATGGCCAAAAATACATTGGATGGGTCAAATTTCTAGATTTTTCTTCTATGCCAAAAATCATTAGGATATTAAGATCATGTTCCATGAAGATATTTTGTAAATTTCCCACCGTAAATATATCAAAACTTAATTTTTGATTAGTAATATGCATTGCTATGAACTTCATTTGGAAAACATTAAAGGCAATTTTTTTCAGTATTTTGCTAATAGAAAAAGTCTTGTCACAGCAACTGAAACAACAATTACTGTCGTTGAGGTCATTTATTTTTTTATGTACCAATTTTTGTTTATTTACAAATGACAAACGGTGAATTGTTATAGAAACCTTAATGGATAACTGAGTCTAATATGTAGACAACATTGTCTTTGTTTGTAAAACATCCTACAAGGGTAAGTTATCCAGCAAACAGATATAAGTGGTCGAACATACTCTAGGCCTCAAAACTAGACACACAAACCTCAAGAACGGTTGTAATCAACAAATGTTAAAAAGATGAGCTCTTTACATCACAGTGCAAATGACAAAACAACAGCAAAAAGTTTAAATTAAGTCAGCAAACGGCAAAACAATAATCCTGTAACAGTAACTGCATAATTTATTCATGTTGCAATACATGCTGGGAACTCACACAGCCTTAATATTTCAACAGTATGAAATTCTTTGTTCAGACAACTGTGTTTGGGGCTGTTTTGTTGGTCTGACAAGGGTTTTTATGTCATTTCAAGAAAAGAGCATTTTTTAGTATTTGAGACTCAATTGAGTGTTTCATAAACTGGAAAATATGCATTTACATTTTTATCCTGACTTTAAATTGGCCAATTCCAGACAAAAAAAAACTTTAATTAGTAAGGACCCCATTCATGATCATGTTACTGAAGCCCCCGTGAAGCCCATGAAATGTGCACTTGGTAAATTTTTGTCTCAGAATTGTTCAAATATTTAACTTTTTTGGAACCACTACAGAGTGTTATGTTTTGAAGTCCTTTGGTGTGACACCCCTAAATTATATTTTATAATTAAAAATTGTATGTTAAACTACACAATCATGAAAAAAATAATTCAAATGTTTCTTGCTAACCACTAATGACAGGTTCAGCTCAGAATAGCAGCATCATTAACTGACACAAAAGGCTGAAACATCCTATGGTGTGACAGAAAATGTCCTCAGGTGTGACACCTGTACTGTCACACCACAGGACAAAGAAGTTTTTTTTTTTTAAAGAAGCATTTTAAATAAATAAGATGTTTAAATCCTTTTTATTCTTTTTTGATTATTTTCAGTCTTCTTAAATGTAATAACATTAATTAAACAATTTTAATAGAAAACTTGTACTGTTATAAAGTGTCATGAAAATAAGTATATAATGTGATACTTTGTTTTGAAACAGAAAGAATTGAGGGAGAAAATTAGTGAAGAGAGAGGACAAATTAACAGAATCCACAGAAGGGAGGAGATCCTAAGAGAACGATGCAGAAAGTAAATTGAATCAAAATTATGCCTTAAAAGAGTACCTATATAGTTTAAAAAATGTATTCATAACTTAATAAATAAAGTTTTAATCATATATCAATAATATGTAGCTGTATCATAAACATCAATCATATTTAGCTGTGCCGCACATGCAGCAGGTGGCTAGAAGAGTTTCAGTAACATACTGATTGACTAAGAGACTGAATTTCGTTTTGTTTAAAAAAAACATGTTGATAATGTTTGTATCAAAATTAAACTTTCATTTTCCTTTGACATGTTCAAAATTAAATAGAAATACTTGAATACCATTTCTGTCCTTTAGTGTGACATAATGTCCTATGGTGTGACACATTTTATCTAAAAATATCTTTAAAAACAGTTCAGTATTGCAGTTGTGGAGATATCACTCAATATCACTCATCTTAAAATGGTTTAATTTTCATAAGTTTTGAACGGATGAAAGCAAAGTTTGTCTTGTTGTTGAAGTTTGCCTTGAAATTGTCCAACAAGTCATGGGGAAAAAATGATGTTAATTATAATTTCATATTAAATAAATAACACTACATGAAAATAAGTGTCTAACAATAACAATAAATCTCTCTTATGCTATTTATATATTTTTAGGAGTTTTTTTTAATTTTTTAATTTTTGCTGTGTCACACCATAGGACAAATGTATGGTACAGTTCAGTAAAATGTTAAAAAAAAAAAAAAAAAAAAAAAAAACAATCAGAGAATTGACACAGTTAGGGATCCTTTATAATTTCTCAAAGATCAGACAACTTCTTTTCTTTGACTTTTTTATTATTATTATTTTTTATTGCCTATTTGTCAACTACCTATTCTATGTGTAAAAGAATGTTTACAAAGTATTTGTGTCAACTACAGAAACTAATCTAAAAATGAGTTGTTGCGGTAGTCAGAGCATAAGGCAAGTACCCTATTCCCAGAGCTGGGTAGTAACTCATTACATGTAATGTGGATTACGTAATCAGATTCCAAAAATGACTCGCAGTAGTTACTTTTTATGTATTACATGATTACATATTATTTATGCAATCGCAATAAATTATTCAAAATTTATTGATTCTCCCCAGTGTTTCCCCTAGGTTCACAGCTTTGGGGGGGTGGAGGGAGGAGGATGGATGGGGCAGGGGTGCTGGTACTCAACGGTACTTTTTTCAGTACTTTACTCTCTGTATAATAACAAAAAACATTTATTTCAGTGAAAAAAAAGAGTCCAAAACTCTCAATTTCAACATTTTGAACAAAAGGGCCCTACAATCTTTTTCTTTCTTTTTTTTTTTTTTTTTTTCAGAAATGTTTGTGTTTTCACCATTCATACACGCAGAGCCAAGCGGAGCATGCAGGATTCATATCTAAACCGTCTTTTTGCGTTTTAATATTCACAGACATTAGTCCATATCGCGATTGGAACAGACAAAAATTGAAGAATTCCGTGGCATTCTGCGCTATAGAGTAAATTCTGTTTATCTTTGCGATCCCGTCCGCGTTTTCGTGGAGGAGAAATTGTAGATGCATGTCCATGTAGAGACAGAAATGACATGCCGTCGTGTACATAAGACAAATAACATAAGACCATTTAGTTTGTTTAATAAAAGAACTAGGTATAGACCTGTTTTATAGGAAAGGTGACTTTAAATGACTTTTGCTGTGAACTGGCGCTATATAGAAAACAAAATTAAATAAAAATTTTAAATTAAGTTAGGGCCGCCCCCCCCTAATATAATGGCAGGGGAAACACTGCTCCCTAATTCATCTTTTTCATCTTTTAAATTTTCTTTTAAACACAAAGATCAGTCATTAGTCAGGTGGCTACACAGCATTTGACCACTGAATGTACAAAAATCAGGTTTAAGGTTCAGGAAAGTGTTCAACACTGCATAAACTACTGATGAACGCATTGATTTTTATTTAAATTATCACTCTGTGATGTCATTTAGCCATGTATTTCTGTGTTTGGAAGGCTTTTGTCTTGCAAACACATTAAAATGCACAAATTTACAAACTTTTTTTTTCATCTGATCCTCTTTCACCAAATATATTTACTTGAAGTATCCCTGAGATTTAAAATAAATATTTTAATAGTTATCACATTTGCATGTTCATTGGTTCTCTGACGTTGAAAATATTCACATGACATGCAGGTAAACAAATAAAATATTTTTTTATTTAGTAATTAGTAATTTTTTAATAATTTTTATTTAGTATTTTTATATATATATATTTTGACATGTATATGTATTATATATTATATTTAAATGTAACCTTTTTTATGATTTAATTAATTTTTTAGTTTTAAATTAAACTCATTAAAAAAAAAAAAAACCCTCGGGAAACCTTGATGTCATGTAATGTTTAATGCACTTCATGTTAATGACAACAAATGGGTTGGCACCAGTAGCCTCGTGGTTAGCGTGCCGACATATAGCGCCGTTGCGCAGTGGGCGTCCCGAGTTCGAATCCCGGCTTGTGGACCTTTCCCGATCCCACCCCCTTCTCTCTCTCCCACTTCGCTTCCTGTCCACCTACACTGTCCTATAAAAGGCATAAAAAAGGCACAAATAAATTTTTATAAAAAAAAAACAACAACAAATGGAATATATTTTCTTAATCTTTGTGTTTTTATGTCTATATGGTACAATATTATCCTATTTAAATCAATGTGATAAATGAGTTAGGTCGAAAGTACTCTAAAAGTAATCTGATTATAAAGTGTGTAATGTAATGGATTATGTTACTAAGTACAATTTTTTCCATGTCATTTTGAATCAGTAACCGATTACAGTCCTTAAGTAATCTACCCAGCTCTACCTATTCCTAAATATTTTGTTGTAATAGTTAAGGCAAGAATGACAAAATCAGTCAACAAGATGGAATTTTATGATTTAAAATAATGTTTTCCTGTGATGTCAGGTTACGTATTCTGTCCCTTTAAAATAATTAGGGGGAAAAAACTGCACAGGATGTTTTTACAGAAAACTTTAACGAAAATTGTGTGATAGTATTATTAAAGGGATATTTCACAGAATTATGAACATTCTTTCACGATTTGCATGTCATTCCAAACATGTAAGCATTTCTTACTTCTGTTGTACGCAAAAAAAATACAAATAAATATTCGCAGTGTTCTACTTCAGACAATAATAAACAAAGTATCTTCCTTTTTATAATTAAATTATCCTTTAAAAAATGTTCTTAAGCAGTTTTGAAGGATTATGTCCACATGTTTAAAATGAATGGTATCTTTTTTTTCAAGCAGCTCCCTATGCTATAATGTATTCTCCCGCCTTCCTCTCTTCCTGTCTGCCCATTAAATAGTCTCTAACCTGCTAGAAGCCAAAGGTGCAGAAGAAATAAATGTTAAATAAGATAAATTCAGGCAGTAGGACCATGCATAATTTTGCATAGGCACCAAGTGCAACCATTTAGCTCAAACAGTAGGGTACGGCGCTAGCAACCTCAAGGTCTCGACGACGCGCATGAATAGTTTATTAACAATCATGTAGCAAAGAAGATAATATGAGGGTTGATGAAATGTACGTTTTTGAATTTCATTACCAGCTTTAAAAGAAGTTAGTCTTGGTTAAGTGAAATGCTCCAAGGCGGCAGAGGTCCAGAGCCAACCCACGCTAGGGCTTTTGTGTGGGCGTTCGTCATAACTCTCGGAAGAAAGCAAGTTGTCTTCATTTACTATATGAGTTTGTGTTGTTTGAATTCCCCTCGCATCATTCTGAGAGTGACACTGGGGACGCACCCACCTTACACCCTTACAAACTCCACGGGGGCAGACACACACACAAAGGACTTCAAGGAATGAGTTAACTTCTTCTGCTCATCACTCTATTACTGTGTGATTTCAAAATCAGGGTCAGTTGATTGTTTAGTCCTCTCTATTCCAATAGCAGCGCAGCTTAAACTAGCTTCAAGTCAGTTCCGTTATTACGTGGATGTTTTGTTCATGGAAGTGTGTGTGCTTATGCTTGAAATGGTCATCTTGTTTAGTCATATTAGCTTACCGGAGCTCCGAACCGGCGTGTTTGCTGCTCCCATGTTCTTGGTATTTGTGGGAGGCATGGGTTTTAATTTTTTCCTGTTGAGCAAAAGACCATGCTGACTTAGCCGAAGAACTAATTAACATCTACAGCTGTCACCAGTTTTGAAGGATATGTGCAATGAACACATGCTAATTTGTTTCTCGTTAAGTTCATTTTATTAAATGGGCTAATATTCACTAAAATGGTTCATGGATCCTTTTCTGTCTTAATAGTTATACAATTATTATTATTATTATTATTATTATTATTATTAATAATAATAATAATAATAATAATAATAATACTTTTATTATACTACCACTACCACAGACTAATCTTAAAGGGACGACAACAACATATTTATACAAATACTAAAATACGGTGTACTAAATAAATAAATAAAAGTTTAGTACAGATGTATTTTTTTAAATCATACATTAGTATGTGCCCTAGTATGTGTCCTGTTTTTTTTTCTAAACAAAACATAATGATTAGCATACATTTTTACCAGATTTACAGAATACACCCAACTAAAATGTCTTTCTGTGTAACAATAGTTTATATACCATATTAATTATAATTTTATATCTTTCCAGTATCAATCCAGTATTTATTTATTTATTTCAGTATTTATTAAAGATCCTTTAAATCGGTAAGGTTTACCCATTTGTCAATTTATGATCATTTAAAATATAATCAAATTTTGTACGATAGCTTATTCTTTCATATATATTTATAAGTACAGGTAGAAATAAGTCTTTCATTTTTACATCAATATATGGTTACACTGTATGATGATGGAACATTATTTCACCCATATTTTGACATTTTATTTTCATAAATGTTATTTAAAAGATTAAAGCAGATGTTTTATTTGCATTTAATATGCTTTATATGTATAGAAAATCACTTTTATAAATTTAATTTGATGAGGACCCTAAAACGGGTCACCTTGTCTTTGACCCATATACACACACAAAACATCACCCAATAATGATCCCAAATAATGACTCCAGTCCAGCAATTAATGCCTTATGAAGTGGAAAGCTGTGAAGACATTTAAACACACGAAACTAGTTCATCATTAAGGCATTTTAACTTTAAACTGCCACTTTTGGCCAAAATAAATCAAAACTTCCTCCAGTGAAAAAGACATTTATAAAAATAGCGAAATACATCCAACATGTCAATAGGTAATATCGGAAAGCAAAATATGATGTAGTGAAGTATGGGACATAGTCCGATAGTGGCTAGATTATTTATGTATTTATTTAAAGTCCCCCAAAACAGGGGTTAGGGGTAAGTATTTTTCTCCAAACCCTTTCCTTAGTTTAAAGGTGGAGAGATTTACTTGTTTCATGCAGAAATAGAAAATAGTTGTATTTTTTACCTTATTGACAGCTATGCCTAATGAAAGCGCAAATGATGCATGAATCTAGTTAAAGATAATTGAGCTGACAGCGGGCAAAGGGAAAGCTGAGGCCATGCCTTTTTGACCACTCATTTCATAAACAAAAGAATGCATTATTACGAGGAGTTCCTTCCTGCGCCCACGTTATCTGTGTCCCCAACCTCTCCAGCCCTGAGCTACAACTCCTCAGACTCATGATAAATGGAGTAAGTTGAGTAGGCATGATGAATTGCTTTTGTGTGTTTGAGAGTGTTTACTTGTGCTTTTTTGCATCCTACAGTGAAACTTTAGGATTCTTCATGGGGAGATTTAATGCAGAAAGATACGGTGTTGTTTATCTGAACGTTTTTAAAGGCCAAACAGCAGTTGCTTTCTGTATGCTTATATGCAAATGATCCAGTAGGTCATGATGCAGTTCAGTAGTGTGAGAAGGTCATCCAGCACACATGCTGATGCCTGAACCATCACTTGCTGTCAAACTGAAACTCCTTCCCTCCAACTGCATTAGCCATTTAACCTCCATGGGTCAACAGGGTAATGTTACTGCCTCAAGCGTTCCCTCAATTTTCCAGTCGTATGTAACTAGCTACACAGCGTGAACTTGGTCAATTTGTTCTGTGCAGGAGTTGATGAAGTAGTGGAGAATAGAACTAATTATCAGGCTGTGGTTTCTCTGACAATAGAACCTCTTACAAGATCTGGTTATGTAGTTTCCACGTTTCATGGAATTGTAAAACAATTGTAAAATGTCAAGAAAAAAAAATGACTTGGACATATTTATGAAGTCTAAAGTTCAGAATTTATGTTTCTTGTGGTATTAAAAGAATAGTTCACCCAAAAATTAAAATGAAAACCTGAAAATGTACTCAAGATGTAGATGTGTTTGTGTCTTCATTTTAACAGATTTGGAAAGTTTAGCATTACATCATTTGCTCACCAGGATACCTTCAGAATAATTCAGAATCTGCAAATAATCGTGATTAAAATATGATTCCATAATCCGTAATAATGCTTCTTCTAGTGGAAAAAGTCCATCCTCTGTTGACCACATCAAACTCCACTGACATATTTGTTTATTTGTAAATGTGGTTTAATCTGTGCGTATTTCTCTCCTGATTCAGACGAGACAACGTTCTCCCTGGAGAAAGCAGTATTAAAAGGTTAGTTCACCCAACAATGAAAATTAGCCCATTGTTTACTCACCCTACTGGCATCCTAGGTTTATATGACTTTCTTTTTTTTCAGATGAATGCAATCAGAGTTATAATAAAAATTATCCTGGCACTTCCAAGGTCTATCATCACAATAGGCGAGTGTTTCTCTTCATCGGTACAAAACATGTCAAATAAAGTGCATCAGTCCATAATAAAAAATGTCTCTCACGGCTCCGGGGGGTGAATATAGGCGTCCTGTAGCGAATCGATGCGTTTTTGTAAGTAAAATATACATATCTAAAACGTAATACCTAGCTTACGCTAACAGTCGTACACGGAAGCATCTCAGACGAACGCGGACACGCCGTGGAGAGTGGTAAAGAAAGCACCGGTCACAAATTAGAAGTACAAAATGAGGATTTGTAACGAAAAAATGTCAGAGGATTATGATATAAGCCAAAAGGAGACTGTTTTTCCTTTGCTAAAGTAAGGAAACTTTGCTTCCTTTGGTCCTGTAAACAAACGCTGGCTTTCACAAGACTCACTGGCGCATGCACAATGCCGACGTATTACGTCATCCATCCGGAGCTGCTTTCGTGCACGACTGTTAGCGCAAGCTAGATTAAAGTGAATATTCCATTTTGGATATGGATATTTTTCTTACAAAAACGCATCGATTCACAACAGGAGGCCTTTATTCACCCCCCGGAGCTTTGTGAGGCACCTTTTATTATGGATGGATGCACTTTATTGCACTCCGATTGCATTCGTCTAAAAGAAGAAAGTCATACACACCTAGAATGCCTGGAGGGCGAGTAAACCATGGACTAATTTTCATTTTTGGGTGAACTAACCCTTTAAGGATAGAAGACTTGTATATTACCTGGAAACAGCAGTTTGAAGTCAAAACATCTAGCTATTAGTTTCTTACAAACACAAACCTTTTTGCCTCTCAAGATGTAAAATTTTCATGTTTTGCTGAACTATTACTTTAAAAACATTTTGACTTAAAGGTTTATGCTTTAAAGGGGTCATGAACTGAGAAACCCAAATTCCCTTGATATTTTGACATGTAAGAGGTCATTGTACTATAAAAACATCCTGTAAGTTTCAGAACTGGAATGTGCCACTCTGATGTAATAATGTGGCTGAACACCGCCTCCGCAGAAGAAGATTGACACGTGCTTACATCGGATTCGTTTACAAACAAGGAACAACTGGACACAGGATTTTAGAAAAGATTGAAACTAAAAGATACCGTGCCGACTATATTGGATCCAACAGTGAACTGTTAACTGTTTTTATTATGTGGTCACTTTTGCTTTGTCTGTTACAGATCATTTGATATGTACTGAGTATTTATGCGTTTTAACCTAAATCAAACCATTGTCTATATATCTATGAAGGATGTAAGCTGTCAAACACACAACTGTTAGCCAATCGTAGCAGTGGGCATTTACTTCTGTCACGCCTATTTAAACAGAGCGTTCCGATGATGGGGGTTAAAAAACAGGACAGAAAATAGCCTATTAATTCTACATTATGATGTTTTTTTAATGTTAAAATCTTAATAGCATTATAAGGGGACCTCAGAGAACAGTACAAAATAATAAAAAAGGTAGTTCATGACCACTTTAAATTAGTATTGTTGACAAATTTGGTCTGCATCTATCTATCTGTCCAGACTGTTAAGAGCTGACGGGTGTTAACGTAACTGCTGATATTCACAGCCATATGATATTCCACCTGTATGGATCTGCTACGGGTCATTTTTATATGCTATTTGTGCAGCAGCAGTATGTCTTAAATACTCACAGCACCCTATCGCAATATGCTTTGGCAGTAGCAAGTTCCTGTACTTGCTTGCAGCAGCAGCAGCAATAATCTACAGCTACTGCAATAACCAACAGCAGCAGCAATTCAGCAGCATAGCAGATCTATTCCACCAAGACTAAATACATTAACATTGTCATATCCATTACCATGCTAAAATCTTCAGAGTTGTCATGGAAGAACTATAGTATCTTATAATATGTATATTAATATATGCCATGCTTGCATAGCTTTGTAGTGTGTCCTGGAGTATCCAAACATGTAGTGCCAAAAACTATTAGATGTTACACATACCTGGAGTGTTTTAGGTTTTTGACCACTTCTTGGGTACAAGTCTCACATTAAAATGTAAAAAGCATGTTCATTTTCTAGGGGTTATTACAAATTATGGTGACTGAGAGCTGCATTGTAACATCATTTTGAACACCATTGATCAGTATAAATGTTAACAAAGATTAACTGACCAGAAAAAAAACACATTTACTTAATTTTACAGTTATATTGTTATGCAGGTATTTACATTTTGTAGAACAGAGTGCCTTAACAGCATACGAGCTTATATGTGTCCTAATCACAACCTTCTCATAATCACAGTGCATTTCTTAAAACATTGCTAGTATGGTTGTAAGTTTTGTCATTACCAGCGTAGTTCAACGATTCTATTTTTCCTGAAACCATAGTTCCAACAAACATTCGCAAACAGCATTGCAAAGTTGTGTGGTTGGAACTGCAGCTTTTGATCTGTGGTTAGAAGCATGTTGTTAGTATGACATGCAGACCTAAATAGATCAAATAAGCAAGGCAGATTACAGTATATCTTTCTTTCCATATACTGTACATGCAAATTCCATTGTGTCTTTTAGTTTGTCAGGGAAAAAAGTACCTGGTGGAACCCCAGAGTGTGACGTAAGAGGGGACTCACAACTGGATGAAACAACTGTAAATATAGAAAAACAATGAAGAAAGTAGTTGTTAGGTGCCATGTGGTTATTTACATCAATAATCTGACATTGATTCTCGAACTGATTGAGTTTCTGCAGTTTTGGGGAACAGTTGTGACTAACTAATTTCTGTAACAATGCATTGTACTATGGTAGGTAAGCAGCGAATTAGATTATTGATAAGAGAAGGCTCTACTGTGTGACAAGTTTTAACGTACTACAGAACATTTTTTTTTCTGACATGACTTGAATAGTACTTTTCTTGATGCTTAGTTGTGACCTTTTCTCTCATTCGCACTCATTCCAGACGAGCCAAAGAGATTCCAGGTTATGATTCACGGCATTGAACCGCTGCTGGAAACGCCCATCCAGTGGTTGAGCGAACACTTGAGCCACCCGGACAACTTTCTCCACATCAGCATCATCCCAGCATCAAGTGACTGATTCCAGAGGATCCAGTTGTCCGATGATGGAGAATTAGCGATAAAAGGTCTGCAGAGACGTTCTGATGGCGCACCATTTCTTCCTGTTTTCTCATTCTCATCCTTGCAGTGGCCTTATCGAGCGACGGTCATCAAACAACAGAATCCTGTGCACTTCACACGAAGGAGACGCTCTCAAAACGAGCTCTCAGATGGGTCCCGTGTTCTTGCTGCCTTTAAATTCTTACATTCATATATTTGCACAAGCTTGATGTGATTGTACTCCCACATTAACTCCCATTCCACTCTCTAATTTGCGAGTAACGTACGCTTAGACTCTCAGATCTGTTAATTATTAGGAGGAATTCTGTTTGGTGTTTAATGAGGCCACTAAACTGCTGTACGTACTACACAACCGCCATGGGGCTTGATTATCAACGTGTTTTATGGAAGCATCCAGATCAGATGAGGTGTGAAATGAAAGATGGAAAGATTGCATAAAAACTCAAGCAGGAAAAATGATGACTTTGGGAATCGAGGGACAAATATCGGTGACTTCATTCACTGGATTAAATGTGTCAGTGTCTGGTTTTGGCAGCCGTGTAGGGGGTCACACAGCTCAGTGGAGGTGATGATGCCATGAGTTGATTAGTCACAGTCCCAGACAAATGTTAGTGGGATATAGCACAAATGAAGCTCTCTTTCCCAGACACTTTTATGGGTCACTTTCTTCTAATTTTCAGGGGATGGGGGTTTCATCTGCTTGGAAAAAGGTTTTTATTCAATTTGAGCAAATATTTGATCTTTGAAATGAGTATGTATTCTACAAAAAGTTAATCAGAGGCCATACAGATGCATTATCATATCATACTGTTTCCAACAAATTAACCTTACAGTACCCCCCCCCCTCCCCTTCCCCCCCCCCATTTATTTACAACCTGTAGGCAGACTGGCTGTCTGTGTTTAGGGGGATGTGGGGACTGTAGATCAGTGCTGCAGACGACACACAGCTGAGAGTGATTATTCGTTTAGAGGAATCGGTGAGTGTTTTACCCCAGACCGAGACAGAGAGACAGCGGGCAAAACCGCAGAGCTTACGCCACCACCAGGCGACTTCTCGGCAGACTGTTCTTGAGACAAAGCTGTTTGTGTACAAACTTTCAGATGTTTATATCATTCCTTGTATGACTCTGAATAATTACAGAAATAAAGATGCTGCAACTCCTCACTACTAATAACACGGTTAAAATGGTAATAACATGGTTCAAATGTGCATTTTCTTGCTTTATTTTAATTGCGGTGATTGCTTTTCTGTCTTTGCTAGATTAATTCAAAATGCATTTAATTAAAACAATATTTTATAGCGATGCAGTGTTTGGCTCGGTGTTTGTCCTTTCATTTTTCTATGTATTCTATAAAATTCATATTATTGATCTTATTGTAAACAATTTATCTCTGTTTCTTTTAATTGACATTGTATAATCTTCCAGTGAAATGGCAGACTTTTCTTTGTTGACAATATGCCAGACTTCTCCAATCATTAAATCTGCTTAAAGGGATAGTTCAACCAGAAATGAAAATTGTCGTTAATTACCCTCATGTCATTCCAAGTCCTTAAGACCTTCATTCATCTTCAGAACAAATTAAGATTTTTATTGATGAAATCCGAGAGCTTTCTGACACTATAGACAGCAAGGGTCCTACCACGGTCAAGGCACAGAAACGTACTAAGGACATCGTTAAAATAGTCCATGTGACATTAGTGGTTTAACCGTAATTTTATCAAGCTACGAGGATAATTTGTACGTCAGCAGCACCACACGCATGCGTTGCGGTACTCTCGATAATGGTGATAATCTCTCGATAATACTCTCTGTCCCAGGAGAGAAGAAATCGTTGAAAAAAGTTATTTTTATTTTTTTTTTTTGCACACAAAAAGTATTCTCGTAGCTTCAGAAAATTACAGTTGAACCACTGATGTCACATGGACTATTTTAACTACGTCCTTACTACGTTTCTGTGCCTTGACCGTGGCAGGACCCTTGCTGTCTATGGGAGGTCAAAGAAAATATCTTAATTTGTGTTTCTTATATGAACAAAGTTCTTACAGAAGAGAGAACTAGACCAGAGAACTATCCCTTTAAATCCTGCCCCTGTTCTGCAATCGACAGCAAGCCCAAATTCAGATCTGCCTCCATCCAGATTCACTATCATGTTTGTTACAATATAGAAGAATAGATATGTCACTGCTTCTGTTTTATCTCGACTTTAAATATAAGTAATGAGTCAAGAAGGAGATGCTAAAGCTAAAAAGCGTTAACTCTTTGCATGTTCATTTCATGAAAAGATAATGTGACCACAAACTACGAATATATTCATGTAATTTATTAACTGGTGCTACTAATCTGTTCCATTGTTTTAATTAAATTTTGGCCACGCTCTACGTTTTTTTTACGTCATTTTCATTTAGTTAAAGGAGAAGTTTGCTTCCAGAACAAAAAGTACTGATAATTTACTCACCCCCTTGTCTTCCAGGATGTTCATGTCTTTCTTTCCTCAGTCGTAAAGAAATTATGTTTCTTGAGGAAAACATTTCAGGAATGTTCTCCGTATAGTGGACTTCTATGGTGCCCACAAGTTCGAATTTACAAAATGCAGTTTAATTGCAGCTTCAAATGGCTCTAAATGATCCCAGTCAAGGAAGAAGGGTCTTATCTAGCGAAACAATTGGCTATTAAAAAAAAATAAAAAAATTTATAGACTTTTTAACCTCAAATGTTTGTCTTGTCTAGCTCTGCGATGTGCATACGGACTGGGTCAATACAGTTAGGGTAGGTCGAAAAACTCCTATCTCTTATTTTTCTCCAACTTCAAAATCATACCACATTGCTGCAGAAGTACCGACCCAGTGTTCACAAAGTGAACGCGGGAAGGTGGTCAAACGTCCTTTCCCAAAAAAAAAAAAAAAAAAGGTAAAACAGCGATGTAGGGTGATTTTGAAGTTTGAGGACAATATGAGATGGGAGTTTTTCGACCTACCCTAACTGTCTTGACCTGGTTTACACAGAGTACACATGCACATCGCAGAGCTAGACAAGACAAGCATTTGAGGTTAAAAAGTGTATGAATTGTACTTATTTATTTAATTTTTTTTTTTTTTTTAGAAAATAACTGATTGTTTTGCTAGATAAGACCCTTCTTCCTCAGCTGGGATTGTTTAGTGCCAATTGAAGCTGCATTTTGGAAGTTCAAACAAAAAAAATATTTCAAATCAAACTAAGCAGAAAGTAGTATAAACTTTGCTGAAGTTATTGTTTTGAACAAGTATTAACTTAGACATTATTAAAAAAAAAAATGTAAAAACATTTTAGCTAAAGTATTTGTATCAATACTGTGTACCTTTCACCCTGCGCTGGTGAGCCTTTTACCCCATGTGTGGGGTAAAGGCCCCCCTTGCCACCTCATACTGTACATTCATAAGATTTTTAAACAAAATAAATGACTTGTATGATTTATTTTCACACAAAATCTGTTGCTCCATAAATGTTCAATGCAAACATATATATTTTTCTGAAATAATACACTTTGGGCACAGCGAAAAGCACATTTTTTCTACCGTGTGCCTTTAGCCCCATTTTATATTTAGCTAAATTGTATATATTTTACGAGTTCCCCAATTCCTATGAATTCGTACGAATAACCTACCCCTAACCCTGGCCCTAAACCCACCCGTCACAGGTCTAGACAAATGAGACAAAGTGGGGTTGTATGATTTTATACGAATTGGCCACCTCGTAAAATATGTACGAATTTGTTGTGAGATTTTGACCATTTGTAGATTACCAAGATGTATGAAATTAATACTCAAGGTCTAACGGGGTAGAAACAATAGCTCTGAATTTATCATTTTTGTATTATTCATAACTGTAAACAGTCATCTGTATATACATACATTTGTCTTTAACCTGACCGCGACACTGAATGAGACTGAACTCTTCTTATTCAGTGTCATGGTCTTCAGCTGGGGGGCAGGGGCGAGTGCCATTAGTTTTCTCAGGCACAGGAAGAAGGGTGGGAGGCGGTCTCTCCTGTGTGGCGGCGGAGTGGACATCAAAGTGAAGCCGAGCACTCTTCATGTGTTCATTAAATAAAGAGCTATCCTAGACCCACTCGCTGATTCCAGTAAACCCGTCACTTAAAAGATCAGAGGAGCCACTCTCCTCCTCTGCGTCTTCCTCTGTCATCTCTCCTTCAGACATTTGTTCTGATGCATGTCGTAAGAGCAGTAAAAAAAAAAAAAAGGGTACTGTTTTTTTTTTTAAAACTCATTTCTTCATTTCCTTTATTTCTTGGTTTCCTCCATAGGAAGTAGGTGAAGACTTGACCGTTTTAGGCAGTTAGGCCTCTTTGAAGTTAATTTAATGAGGAAGCGGACAGGGTTCATGTCTCCTTCAGCTCTCTCATATGTGTTTTTCACCCAGTTTTACAGACTTTATCCACATTACTCTTGTGTCGTCCACTCCCCTACGCTTGCTGATTGGGATATTAAAGTAAAACTCGAAGGCCATAACTCAGCCAGGCCCTGTTAAGTTATATGAGGTGTCAGAAGACAACTTTCCCCTCTGTCCGATCAGAACGACCTTCTCGTACCCGGAGTACACCTGGAACTGAGCTGCTGAGTGGAGGGAGGGGGTTGATCACTGAGGAACAAACAACAAAACTCTCTCTTCTCTAACAAGAGCTGCCCTCTAATTTTCTTCAGACCCCCTTCACCCTCTCGCTCACATAGAGCCAACCTGTCATTAACCTCGGCTCCTAATGGACAGGTGCTGAGGGACCCCAAGGTTGGCTGTGATCATTTAGGGGACAATGATGATCCCTACCCCACACCACCACATCAGTTTCTTTTCTTTCTTTTTTTTTTTTTTTCTTTTTTCTGTTCTTTTCTGTTTACAATTACTTTTTTTTTTTTACATGTATTTTTTGTGCGTTGTTTTTCTTGCTTTGATTTTCAGTTCCTGTTTTCTTAATTTTTTCTTTCTTTCTTTCTTTTTTTTTCTCAGCAGTGACAGTGTATTTACAGCAGTCCTGATGTGTGGTTTTCTTCACACTTGTTGTGTAAGGACAGAAAGTAATTTGTTTTACAAAAGACTTTTTTTAACATTTAGCTGACATGTTTTTATCCATTTATTAATGGTGTTTTTGTTTTCCAATTGTCACTAAGACCACACTGACATAAAAGCAAAGTCTGTTTGAAAACATCAGTGAAACTTCTTAGTATATAGACATTTTTCAACTGAAAAATAAATAATAATAATAAAAATAAATAAATAAACGGCTTATTGGGAAAACATGTCTATGGTCACATTTCTACAAAATGATATTACGTTGCTTCTTACAGGTTTTGCGACACTTTCAAAGTGCAGTCCAGTGAGTGGCGCTAAAAGCATGTTCAGTTCAACATTTTATTACGTTAGCTGTATGTTCCACGGCAGTTTGAAAATGAAATGTTCGGTGAGCGACCTTAAAAGGCTAATATTAGATCGTGTTTGAAAATAAAGTACCACCACCTACACTAAACTTAACCGATATGCAAATATGAGATTAAGCCGCAATTGCTGAAGTTCTACAAGTCTTTGAGCTTTTTAATTGTGACTCGTGTTTCATGGAATTCTCACCCGAGCACTACACACTGCTGTACAAGGTGAGCTACTGAGCAAGTTTACTACACCAGACGCCGCATATGAAGCTGGTTATGTGATGCAGACATCATAATGTTAGTTTACAAATCATGCATGGTGAAAGTGTTTTGAGGTCATAGCATAGTACTGTGAAGATTACCAAGTTAAAGTCTTTATTAATCGATATTCTGCCCCATAATCATAATTTGTGTTAAAATAAATTAAAGTTGTTTACTGCCACTAGTGCTCATTTGTGACCCAGGACCACAAAACCAGTCATAAGGGTCATGTTTTTTTGTTTTTGTTTTTGTTTTTTTTGTTTTTTTGTTTTTTTTTTTTTAAAAATGAGATTTATACATCATCTGAAAGCTGAATAAATAAGCTTTCTATTGATGTTTGGTTTGTTAGGATAGGACAATTTGAAATAGAAAATGTGCAAAAAATCAAAATATTGAGAAAATCCAAATAAAGTTGTCCAAATGAAGTTCTTAGCAATGCATATTACTAATTAGAAATTAAGTTTTGATATATTTACGGTAGGAAATTGACAAAATATCTTCTTAGAACATGATCTTTATTTAATATCCTAATAGTTCTTGGATAAAAATAGATAAATTTGACCCATACAATGTACTGTTGGCTATTGCTACAAATAAATCCATGCTACTTATGACTGGTTTTGTGGTCCAGGGTCACATTTTAGATGGAAATTACAGTTATTTTTATGTATACATATGTTTTTGGAGTTGCAGGTAAAAGGCTAATTTTTCCAGTAAGCTTTTGTTGGCTTTCTATATTTATACTTTTATAGGTTTTTAAACAGTATGACCACGTCAGTAGATTCTGACTTGCTGTTCTGTCCATTCACTTTTGCCGATGTTCTGAAAACAAGCTTGTTTCTGTAACTGTGTGTTTCCCGTTTTAGCTTCAGTGATTCAGACATCATCTTACAGCGGGAAATGAAGAAAGCCAATTATCATATAATCCACATGCTCACATGGGGCCTATAAATGTACAATTTGGGAAGAGCTGAAAGGGATTCCATTTGTTATAGTCAGCGTTCTCAGAACTGGATTAGGAAGAGGACACGCATGAGCCAGAACTACATAAGCGTTGTATTACCACATCTGCTTAACAATGAAAACGCATTCTAAACAAATTCTGACAGTCAGGTTTCACAGCCAAGATTCAGTTCTTTACATTTGCATTACTTTCCGGATTTCATTTGAAGTGATCATTCAAAACAAGGTTTACGTCAGTAGGCTAAATTTGGCTGTCAGATTTTCGTTAAAAAGAAAATATTTTGAATTGGACCTGCATGGTCATGCAGCTAGACACATAATCATTTACACTAATAATAGATTTTGATCTTTTTTTTGAGAAAAGTACACCACTGTACATTACATGCTTAATGTAATCATAAACAAGCTTCTAAAACATCACACATCAGCAGCCTATCAGAATAAGTTTAATTGGCTGGTATTCATGTATTTCATTATTATAGTGACAAAGTGTGTATGTGTATAGTGTGATATATTTATAAGCCTGTTGTGGCAGTATTACTAACAGTGTCATGATTTGTGTGGTGTGGAATTTTACACTTTGGATTTGGTGACTGTTTCTTTTGTCTGCCTAGTCATAGATCTATTCATCGGAAGTGCAAATGAAGCAACTTGTAATTGTGGGGTTGTTGTGTTACTAACTCTTACCCTGGAGCTACCTGTAGACCCAGAGTCTTTCATGCACAGGAAAGGATGGGCTGTTGCATTTTGAAGTACCTAAGAATACATTTTACACATTTTTTTTAGCTAATTATTGCATAAATGAATACTTAATGGAAATAAAATCGTCATAATGAAGCAAAAACCAAAAAAAAAAAAAAAAAAAAAAAAAAAAAACAATTAAATAAAAAAATAAAGGTTGATAAACTATTTTTATTTTTAAAAGTTGTTTGTTCTGTTTTAAAAATCTTGTTTCAATCCTGGGGTAAAAGGCTCCAAGTATTGATACTAATACTTTAGCTAAAGTAATATGTTAATACTTGTTTAAAACAATCACTTCAGTTTCAGGTTTTTACTCTTTTCTGTTTATTATAATTGGAAAAAATAGAGATCCCATCATAATTTAATATGGCTTTACAGAAGTGATAATAAATATGATGTTTTATAATAGGCCTAATATATAACTAGTATCATAGTTTTAAATATGTTTTCATTATAAATATTATGATTATCTCAATGACACCAAACTTAATTATATTGTAAATTATATTAACCAAATGTATCTAACTGCCATTTCAACAAATGGAAAAGTCAGCCAGCTATTTATTATTATGTCATTTATTATGCCTTTAGCACCAAAAGAACACTTTTATTCCAAATACTTTTTTTTTTAAATGTATTCTTCTGTTGTTAAAAAAACAAAACAAAACAAAACAAAACAAAAAACTGTTGGTTAAATAAATATATTCTGTAATTGTATCTATTCTCATTTGCTACATAAAGGAGATCCTATAATAATTTAATATGGTTTTACAGAAGTAATAATAAATATAACGCTTTATAATTGGCCTAATCTTAAGATCTTAAGATTTTAAACATATATTGAAAAAACACACAAGTGACAAAAATGCATTAGATCAGTGAAGATTTATATTATAATTTACATTTTGTCAAAGCTGTACTTAAATAGCTACGTAAACCAGTATGTAAACAAAGACAGTCATTTTCTTTAATTTAAAGCTGAAGATGAGGTGTAGACTTTGGTCATACTTTAGGACAGAAAGTGTATGAGATACTACTACCTCACAGCACATGTTGCTAATAAACTGTCCTACAAATATCGCTGGACAAAATCATATTCAAAAACAAAGAAAAAAGTACAAACATGAAACAAAAGAAACCAGTGCATACAAAGGCCAAAGTGATGTGGAGTGTCTGTAAACCTCACCACTGACCCGCAGAGCAGACAGTTGCAGCAGCTCACACTGCATTTGAACACATCTCTGAAAATAAAATGAAAGTTCACTTTGGTTAACATTTCCACATTCTCATTTCTTTATCATTTTGGTTTCAGTAAGTAAGAAAATGCAGAGTCAGTGTCAATCTCACAGCCTGTGTGTGACAGCTAGACAGACTGCGATTCTTTGGACCACATGTAGACCTGCACATTGGGACATTTGATTTCCTCTTCAAGTAGCAAAACAAACATCACATATTCCTCTGACGTCTCTCAATTCAAGCACACACCAAACACACACACACACACACACACACACGCACTCACTCTGACATTTGAGGTAACAGTTGTTGGTAATATACAATATGCCCTTTTTGTATTCATTATATCACGTAGAGCTCAACATTAAGAGAATAAATGTTATGTAAAACACGTACACATAGATATGTAACTTCTGACCCTTCTCCTAAAGTAAAAAATGCCTTCAACAAAAAGGTCTACCTCTGACTTCAGCCCACATTAAAATATAAACCTGAATGCGGTGAGCTCTTTGCAGTCACACATGAAATCACAGTCAACTGGGACACTATTTACACTTACTATCCACAAAAGAATATAGTCAGAGAAAATCTATAAAACAGTAAATTACAATGAATTAACCAGTCATTGTAAACATTATTTCCACGTATTGGTGTGAAAGATGAACAATAAATTAAATAGATTACGTAACAAACGAAAATAAACACCATGAAGAGCAAATAATATTAATAATAATAATATTAATAAAAGAATATGATTGTCTCTTTAAATTGTGTAGGACATACTGGACCACTGATGGACTGGATCAATGTCTGTTAGCCCTGAGTACTAAAGTCCCTGAACATAAAGGCCATAGCCTGATTCTTTAAGAAGAATTATGTATGCTTGTGGCTGTCCATAACCTGGCCTAGAGAGCTAGTCAGGCAAACGGTCAGCAAGCCTCTAGTTGGCTAAGGTTCCATGGCCTCCTCTGTCTCCTTTTTAACCTTGATCGGTAGGAGCTGGATGGGGCTGCTGCAATGAACCTTGATGACAGAGGCCTCACTGCCATGCTCGTTCAGACGATATGTAGATAATGCAGGTGGTGGGGGGTGCAGGTCTCCTCCAGTGCTACCTTTGTGATAAGACGCCTTAAAATCCATCTCCTGCCAGAGCAGGCCAAAGATCTGTTTCTCTACCATGCTCTCCACATCAAACCCCTCCATTTCTTCCAGTCTGTCTGCATTATCGCTGATGTCAAAGCGTTCAATTTCCTCGTTGACCCGGTTGAGTTCATCCAGGCTGCAGCTGGGAGAAGGAGAGACTGCTAAGCAGTAGCCTTTGAGGTGGAGCCGCAGGCTGCTGAGGTGAATGTAGTTGCGGTGGCAATGCGGGCACTGGTGTGGCCGTTCTCGTGTGTGCAGCCGTTTGTGCAGCTTGAGGTGGACAAACTGTGTAAACTTGGCCGGGCAGATCTTGCACTGGTAGGGCTTTTCACCAGAGTGCAGTCGCAGATGGGTTTTCAAGTTGCTAGTGCTGCTGAAACGCTTGTGACACACCTGTGAGGTGAAAGCAGAGTTTTAGGATCTCATTCTGATTTGAGCAGAGATCTCACAAAATTACTCAGAGAAGTAATTTTGTTATTACCTGGCACTCGTGGGGTTTCTCTCCTGTGTGGACCAAATAGTGTTTCTGCAGGTGGGCCAGCTGAGTGAAACCTTTATTGCAGGTCTGACACTTAAAGGGTCGTTCACCACTATGGACACGCAGGTGCACCTGAAAGTAAAAACAGATAAGCTACGTACTACCTGGAGTGTTTCTAACAGATGTGTAGCACACACATGCCTTCTATTACAAGGGAGATGCAGTTCTCCTGCTTACCTTGAGGTTGGAAAGTTGACCAAAAGTCTTGGTGCAGACATTGCACTCATACTTGATCTTCCCGTTCTGCTTCTTAAGTGGGTAGTCTAGACTTTTGTAGCCTGTGGAACCTCGTTTCATCTTGCTGAGATTGATCGCCTCATCCTCTGAGCGGCTGGTACTCAGAATTGCTGAGGTAGGCTTGGTAGGAACACGTCCCGTAGAGGCTGCAGAGCCGGCTGTTGGAGACCCACCAGCAGGAGCGTAGGGGTGCCCATGCCCATGGGCTGATTTGTCTTTCAGAGACGTGGCTGCAGAAAAGGCACTGGTGGCCGCTGGAAGCAGGATGTCCCTGGGAGCTGGAGAGTCGGGTGGAAGCAGAAATTGCCGACTACCCTCTGACGGAAGCATGCCAGGTGGGAAGGGTACGTGAGGGGGAACCAAGCTGCTATAAAAGGGGTACATGTGTGGAAATATACCGCCCAAAGTAGGTGGCCCACTCAAACTACTAACAGGGTAGTGAGGCATGAGGTAGCGCGAGTAGTGCGGGTTCGGGTAGAATGGCACAGAGCCTGCTGGTGAGTAGCCTTGGTAGTGGTTCAGACCACGACTATAGAGTGCTGGAGAGAAGGAGAGAAGGCTGTCTCTTGGCTCAAGGGATGCTGGTGTGGGACTACTTTCTGGACTGCTTCCAGGACTGCTGTGTGCTGAAGGGCTGGGCGTCACCGAACACTGTCTGTGAGAACGGTTCGGGAGGCCAAATACTGTGGTAGTCTTTAAAAAGTCTTCATTTAGGGAAGGGCGGAGCGGATAGACAGCACTGGGGTAAAGAGGTCGGTCTGGGCTGTTAGGGCAGCGGGGACGGGTGGGAAGTGGTCTGCTGGGTTCTTGCGGTACATCTTTCAAAATCTCTGAAACGCTGTGCTCTCTTTTGACTGGGTGCTTGACTTCAGTCGCTTGCTGCTTGGCTTCAATCAGGCTCTGCTCTGTTTACACAGACACACAAAAAAGCAATATGTTAATAATGTTCTCACTTTACAATTTACAATCACAATCCCAATTCCTGACCAATTCCAGTTAGTGTTATTTTGAGGGACAAAGCAGCTCCATTGTCCCAGGGGATACAGCTCTTCTTAAACCAAATTTCAACAAAGCACCCCAGTGGTTCACTTAGTGTGACAGTTTGACAAATTATCCCGTGTTAGGGTCTACAGACAGGATGTGAGGCCTGACAGCCGCCCCGGTCAGGGTGGGATGGATGCACTGATACTATCTAATGGGGTTCACTGAGTGGGTGTGGGGGGACTGATGGCGTCCCGCTAATAGGGATCTACAAGCCTAGATCTCTCCCTTTTAGTGTCCACAGAGACCACGGATGGATTTTATTTTGTGAATGATCTTAAATGAGTTCCCAAATTTCGGCACAGCCTCAAACTTAAAAGCTTTCACAGAATTCATGTTTCAGTGAAATATGAATAAAACATACATGGGCAATGACATTTCTTAAATTTAGGCTAAATAGACTCATTATAAACCAGCCTGACCCTTCCACCCACTCACATTTGATGAAAGGTGGAAAGCTAATTAGAAAATTACTTTCCCATATATCTTAAATACTTCACCGTTAATCTCTTTAAAAAGGATGTAAACAATTAAATAACTTCCTGCTTCCTGTTCACTGAACTTTCACGGGGTTAACTGTGTAGAATTTAAGTGTGAATATGAGTGTGTGCATGATAAGTATCCCTTAAAAGATGTACTGTACTCTCAACTCCCCTATCCTTCTGTCCCGGCAGCTACGTGTAAACAAACCGAGAGGTTATCAGTTCTCCCCTCCCACCTCTCTTCCACAGATAGTACCAGTTCTGTTCCTCCCTAGAGAGCTTGCCAAAAACAAACAGCCGGCGATCACAGAGATATCAATCTGTCAGCACAGCCCTGCCGCCAGGAAGTTCAACTAGTCAATGGAGGTTTTTTTTTTTCTGTTGTGCGCGCTCTTACTAGCCTCTTCTTACTCTTAAAGTGGCAAACAAATGAAGTTCCTCCCACACCTCCTGAGGCAGGATGACAAAGGAATGAAGGGACTCCAGATACATGTTGGCTGAATGTGCTGTCATCTTATACCAGACAGGACTAGTGAAATAGAAAGTCAGTGTCTAAATCAGTTTCATGTGGGAGGCTGTCTCAGTCAGATCAGCCCATTCTATTAGATTGAGTCATGCGCCTGGTTTCTTTAGGGTGGCTGCTGTTCTGCTTTGAGATGCAGGGGCTATTATTCCTTCTTCAGGCTGCAGGTAGAGGGGCAGCAGACATGAGTGAGTAGGTGTAATTACAGACTATGTGTCTACGTGTGTGTGAGGGGTCGACTACATCCAGTGGCCCCAGGGTATGCGCATGACTCTGGGGAGAGGAGTCACACTGACTGGCCTGTTCACCTTCCTATAATCTCCCCCTCTCCTCTGTATCAATCTTTCCCTCTGTCTCGTCTTTTTAGCTTAGAGACTTTTATTGCCGGTTTAGTATGTTGGGCAAAACAAACCGTAGTCTGCACTTTCATGTTTAAAGAAGGTCCTCAAACACCAATGGCTGCAACATTACGCTCCTATTCTTTGTAATTAGTCTGAACTAAAACATCGTAGAGGAAGAAAGGAGAGAAATAGAGTAGTTCAAAGAATTCCGATCTTAACAGAGATGAAAGGGAAGAAGCTGGTGTGTTTGCACAATGCTTACAGGGTCTATCTCTATGGTGGGAAAGGCATGTTTTTCTTGACTTAAACTGAGATAACAAGGAACAAATATCTGTCCAGGTCTAGGCAAATTGAGAGACATCAAATATATGTATTTGTTATGAACTTACTGAGTTTTTGCATCATGATCTCTCCAGAGGCAGGGTAGTTGAGACGACGTGCGAACTCGGGGCAGTACCACACCAGTAGCTCCTGGTCTGCAGGAATGGCCTTCACGGTGTAGAAATAGATGTTCATGCCGTTTTGGCAGGCAGCAAGGTTCTGTTCCTGCTGGGAATGAGCTGGATTCACATAACGCATCCAGTTACTCTTCTCCTCATCCAGTCCGTCCACAAAATGATGGAACTCTCCATTGGAGTATATCTACAAAATATAATGAAGAAAATTAGGACCAGATATTTTCTTTTTACATTACAATAACATTCGCTGTCTTTATTACAATTCTCTAGTCCTCCAGTGTGCTTCTCATGTCTTTGAGACAGACGAGTGGGGTTTGCTCTTATAAAGTCTCACGGTGAGTCAGCAAACGCCCCCACGCTAATATTCACAGTCTCAGAGTATCTCCATCCAGCTCTCTGTTGCATTCTTAGGTCTCGTCTGAAGTATGGTAGGGGGACGCCTGTCTCAGTATGTTGTTTATACTAAGCTTGCAAGTTCCAGGAACACTTTCAAGACGTCACAAACAAGGTTTCCCTCTGAAACGTCAACACTACACTTCCTCTAGCACTTTTTCTCTATGCTTGAAACGCTAAACAGTGACTCTGTAATCACCTGCCCTGCACGTACAGCAAGGACTGACAGTAACACAGGAAAGAATGATATCATTGCTGTTTCTAGTAGGTAAAGACCAGAGTTGTTCCACTTGGGGATCTTCGATTTGGCAACAATATGGAAGTGACAGAAAATAAGTCAACACAAAACCAGAGCGGGTTGACTTTGCACTTTCTCCGTGACGACAGCTGTAGACGACAGCTGCAAGTCACAGAGGAGTGAGAGAAAAGTTTTGTTTTAATTATAGTGACAGTTAATGCTAACTGTGATGTAGCAATGTGATTTTTTTTCTTGTCAAACACTTTATATTACTGCAATGACACACATGATCTGTAAAGATGACATATTCTTAAGAAAGATATATTCACAGCAGTATAACTGCAGAGTCATTCAGCACTTCCTGTCCCACACGCTCAGAGCGCTGCACAGTCAAATAAAGATTACACTATATGGAACGTATCAGTGCACTTCAGTCATTCAGCACCAATACAGCAATGCAGTTCCCAAAACAGCAGGTCTTTACTCAGCAGTTTCTGATCGCTCTGAGAATATAAACTCACTGCTTCTACATAACCATCTAGCCCATGATGTCACACAGGAAGTCAGTCAGTGGAACAGGAAGTGAACTGGTATTTTTTTTTTTTTTTTTTTCTCGTCCGCTCCTACTTTATTGAAAGATTCTGAAACAAAACAACTCACCCGCCAGAAGTACTTCCTGTTCGCATCTTTGGGGACATTTTCTGCAGTGTAACTTTCTCCCACAAGGGGGCCAAACCGTGTGCCTTTGGGGATGTATTCTCTGCTTACTACACCAACAACCTGGTTAAAAAAAAATAGGAAAACAGGGTGGTTGAGAAAGAGGTAGATGATGTTTACAGCACTGTATCTTAGATTCACACTCAGATCAGTTTCTGAATAATTTGCAGGTATCATTAAATTAGCTTGACAGAGTGTGTGTGTGTTTGTGTGAGAGGGGTAATTAATTGACAGTCAGCCAGATGTGCGCACTTGAAAGACATGGAGCCATGCCTCTCTTCACCCGTCACCTCTCCTGACAGCCACAGGAAGCTAAAGGTCATCAAGGTTGTGTCCTAAGGCTGAGAGAGTCTATTCGCCTGTCCCGCTTCACCTCTTATTAACCACACAGACACTTCTTCTGAGGAGATCACCTAAGCCTGACCTCTCTTCACAATATTGAATCATACAGGTGCTTTATTTGATAGAAATATTATTATATTTAGGGCCACACAAAATTTTCTGTGGATTTAAATAAGTGAATGTATTAAACACAGATGGGAAGCCAAAATCTTTACAATTTTAAACACCTCTGTTTGGATCTAAAGGTTACTACAGCTCGACCCTGAAGATCTCTTCACCCAAAATCCTACAAAAAGCACTTTTCAACTTCTTCCCATCAATACTCTCTCATCATCATAATCTTCCTCTTTGAAACACATGACTTGACTCACTCTCTTCCTGTTTGAACCTCAGGTGTTTCTTGAAGAAAGAGGGTAAACTCTTTATCACCTCATAAGTACGTGCTCATAAAAGAGGCTCGCTTTTTTCCTCACAGGAAGAGATAAGACAGACAGAGCGACTGATGAAAAAATCTATAACCCTGTTCCTATTGATCTATAAACACTTTCAAAATAAGAGAGGCTTAATCCTATTCAAAGCTTCTGCCGTCATTAGCGCTAGAAAGGTGGAAAGTAGTGTGTTTGTGGATTGTCATGGACACAGACATGGCAGTCTGCCGCAGATAAAACAGGTTTGATAGATGGCACTCTGGAACTTTTGCACTCGGGTGCTTGAGGAGCTTGTCATGCGGTGCCCTGATGTATGGATGTTTGTGTTAGCTGAGTAACAATGTGAGCTAGAAATTATTAAGCACACAGACATAGACAGGGACTTTTTTTGTTCAACAAAGCAAGTTTAAAAACTGGCCTGACAGTGCTGATAAAGAAGATTAATACCAGCTATGTGATCATTAGGTGCGGTTTTATGGAGATGCTGTTTAAACAAGAATCACAACCATCCATAGTTCCAAAGCTTAAACCCGCTTCTCGCAATTCGATAATGTGACGCTCTGAGGCGGGTTTGTAAATTTACTGTCAGTACACTCATACAAGCAGACAACAATTATTAGCAGATGGCACGCAGGACTGCAGTTGTAACCCGATGAATCTCGTGGCACATTTCGAAAAGGAAGCCTCGAGGCCATGAGTACATCATGCGTAATGCCGTTGCATATGTGATGGCGTGTGAGCGTCGTGTCATACCTCTTTTGAGTCCGGTGGGTGTTTGAAGGCCAGGTTTCTGGGTAAGGACGCCTCGGCCCGGGTGAGTTCTGTGTTCTCCAGAGGACCTTCCCAGGTGTGGTCCTTTACGATGTACGTGCATTTCTCCTCAAACTCATCCTCCGTCCATTTTGTCATGTCTACATCCTCTACATCCATCTTGAGCTCCTCATTGTCCACGGTGTAGGGTGCTCCCTCAGTAGTCAACATGGCCGAGCTGTGATGAGAAGCAGCCTGAGAAAAGAAAAAGCATTAGAATTGAATATTTTTTTGTGAGAACTAGAGAACTAAACATTATCAATAAATGGTAAAAGTTAAACTATGTAAATGACTTCCGTATTGCACAAATGTTCATTTATACAAAAAAATTATAACGAATTAGAATTTAAATATTTTGCTAAATTAGTCCTTAATTGTTTACACAACATTAAAAACGATGAGAAGCACAGAGAAGCTGAAGTGCTCCTCAAGTAAATAAAAGACAACGGCTGTCCCGACCTGTTCCTAAGGTCAGAACTGATCACAGTCTCTCTTCTCATGTCCTACTCTTCATTTCGGTCTATCAACATGCGTCTTACCCTCTCCCTGTTTTCTTCCCTGAGTGAAATAATAGTCACAAATGGAGGAAAACAGAGGAAGGAAGTCCTGTCTACATCTGAATGTAGCTAAAATTGGAATCAGAGTGGCAGAGCAACGGAACCATCAATCCATCCCAGAGAATGTGTGTGTGACAAATAGAAACAAAAGAGGAAACTTTTTCCATCGGGATACAACCAATCTTCAACCAGAATTCAAAAGCTAAAATATGCAGTTACCCGTTTAAGGCTAAAACTAAACTGCTTTATTAGACCTCTTAAAAGTATTTTAAAAAGTGTATAAATTAATTTACAACTACATTTTAAATTAAACTAAAAACTACATTTTTGTCCTTATAATTACAAATGTTTGCAATTAATTTTCAAAGTTCACAGAATTAATAAAAAGTTCCACACAACATTCCAAAACAGCCAGTTATTTAAAATGTAAAAAGCTGTAATGTTAAAAACATTGATTCGTGTTTAATTTAAGTTGTAGTTGAGCCTTTTCTATTATAATAACATTTTATATATGTATATTATATACATAAACATATTTTTTTTATACAAAAGAAGATCAGAAAACACCTATGTTTTTTGTTAGAAAGAATCGTCTGCGTAGGACAGCTGTAGAACCAAAACTCATATTGAAACTGAAAAACTCCACATTAACAAACATGGAAATCAGATGTATGCATACTAAATATACAAGCATAATATAAAACAGTATCTTATGTTTGAAAAAGGGGTGGGGGTGGGGGTGGGGGGCAATTTTTAGGTGAAATCCTTAAAAATACGTTTAGCTTACATTGAATAAAACTATAAACTACTAAACACAGAGATACTTTTCTAAGAATTAAATACATGAATGTATTTCTAAGAATTGTTTTAAATTAACTGAAATAAATTGAAACTTTAAACTGAAGTTTAACTTCAAAAACTAATAAAAATAATGAACTAGAAAACCTCAATAAAATGTTTTTCTGCCTCACAATAAACAATCACACCACATATAATTTACTAAATACGCACTAAATATTTAATTTATGAAATAACAGAAACAATCAGTTCCATTTTAAAACACAATCTCTGCTTTACACAGAAATAAACGCAGAACACAGAGTTTAGAGAAATGTCACTTACCAGGACGCTCTGGTCCCAGCCACACATAGAGGCTGTGTGTGATCTCTCCCCTGAGTGTGTGTGTGTGTATATGGGACAGGTGCAGCTCACAGTTCTCCTGTCTTGTCCCACTGCTAGTCCAGATGGTAAGTGACTTCTCCTGCAAGTGCCTGAGATTGACTGACTGCCTGAGCAAGAGCATGACTTGTTGAAGGCACTTTGGCCCTGCCCACTACCTCCTCCCACCTTAGTGTCACTGACTCCGCCTCCATAGTACATGATCTAACAATTACTCCACTGCTACACAAACACACACGCACACATTATTGAAGAGAAAATCATTACAAATAATAAAAAAGTGTGCATTAACCACCCCAAATCTCTGAGATTCATTTCAATTTTCTTTCTTTTGACCTTTTGACCTTTTTTCTATTAAAATATATTTATATTAAAAAACTTTGAAAAATCTAAATAATCCTTGTATAAAAAAAAAACAATTATAATCAGTGTGCTTTTTTTTTTTTTAACTATATTACATAATCGCATTTTATAATAATAAAAACTGAAATTGAAAAATATTCATTTTTGTATTAGGCTTTTAATTAATGAATTAATTATTATTATTATTATTATTTATAAAACAGACCATCACAAAAGAAAAAAGCGACCAAAATAGCCTTTGAATTTAGAGACGCGCAACACGAGACTGTTTTGACCCAAACCGCCAGAGGTAAGGTCTTGTTTGAAGAGGAAAGTGAACATGTTGATGCGTCTTCCCCTCGCTCTCATCCTGTGAAGGAAGGATGTCCTGTGACGGTGATTCAATGACTAATGCCGTTTACTGGGAGCTGACTGACGTCCCTGTTCCTCTTTTAACTCCCAATTCACACTCTTTCCCACAATACCTACCGTCTCCGGTGCATTATTCATTCTTAAGAACGCTACTACAAACTCATAGGAATGTATTTTCTGGGTTCTTACTTGCTGATCAGCCTAAAAGTCAGCGAACCTTCTCTAGCAAACATTTCTGAATATGAAGTATATATGAAAGCCGAAGGATTCTTGCTTGTCCCTCAGCAGACATACACAAAAACACTCATTACACACAAAAACACTCTCACCCACCCGAAATTCGGCTAGTGACAAAGAGCTGACCACATCAGTCGCAGCCTACTATTTCCTGGCAGCAGACTACCCAGAAGATTGTTGTAGCCCCAAGGGCTGCCCAGAACCCGCTCAGCCCACAACCCACCCCAATCTGGTCCACAGCTGTTTACACTGAAACCCACTCAATAAGAAGTCCAGGAAGGACCAGCACCGAAACGCTGAAATTTACCTTCAAACAAAAGAGCTGAGACGGGGAGCTGCCAGCAAGCCGGATCCTAGAGAAGAGAGTTTGTCTCGGCCAAGGCCATCCCCAATAAGATCCGCTTTAGGAGACATCAAGCCCATAAAAGGGCTTGAACCCTCCAGGGCTTGATCAGACACCTTCTCTTTCTCTGGACGAGCTGAGGCCAGGGGGCAGGGAGGACTCTCTCAACTCTGAAGTCAAATTCAAATGGACCTTTTTACTGTCTATATAAAGGGTTTAATGTGGCCTGAAAGAAAACCAGCTAAACAATAGCGGGCAGAGGAACATCAACAGTGCTGTTAGTTTTACAGACAGCTCATAACATCCCCGCACCACAGAGGAAGAGAAGAGGAAGATACGAAGTGCAAAAAGTTCTTGCAGCATAAATAGAAATGTTCCGATTTGAAATTAGAAATGACAAATTTGTGCAGTGTAATTGCTTACATCCTTAAAGCTGCAAAGTTGCTGACAACCACATCTAATCTGCCGCTAGTCCTCAGCAGCCAGAGACTGATATGTGAAACCAGTGTGTTTTTTTAATCTAATTTCCTTCTTTCGACCAACAACACATCTCTTCTAAAACAGTGTAAACAATGTTATCTTCTTTTAAAATCATTTAATCAGGGTTCTCTCTCTAAATAGAGTGAATATGTAGTTAAAAGAAAGATAGTGCACATTTCCTCTGCTTGTGTGTGTGTGTGTGGATGTTATTCTAAGCACATCCCACCACAACTGAAATATTAGGCAAAGCATATTGAGCCACGGTACCTGGATTGAACTGAGTCTAAAGGTTCGAGCATGTGTGTGTACACACATGTGCTACAGAGAAGCTGATCTGCACGTGTGCCGCACGTTCTGCAGATGACACCCCTCCCAGCCCTTTTCATGTGGGGTAACGGGGCAACAGAGCTCTAATCCCTCCGCTTCAACTCCACTTCCTCAAACCAGCCATCTGGAGATATGTCTGTCTCCTTACAACGTTTACCACAGAGGGGGCGGCGTGGTGATTAATACTATGACCAGACAGAGACTATCTATACTAAAAGAGGACCATGCTAAATTTGGCACATGTGTTATTAAACTGTTCATATTAATGATTAAATTCCTGCAACTCATCTATGTTACATTAACCCTTTACAGTAGCTTGAGGGTTTGCTTACATGACACGCCACTTGAGTACAAAAGAGCTTTGGCCTAAAAATGAGAATTCAGGGTAATGTTACTGCTTTTCAGACAGATAGGGGGGAAAAATCAGGTCCACAATAACTGACAATGACTAAATTCATAAAGATCAGATTGTTAATTTCATTAAGATTATTACACTTAATACAGTTGCTACATATACATGGAAATTCTATTGGAAATTTTGAAATAAGTTTTTTTTACTTAATTAAAGATTTAGACTAAAATTGCTAAAGAGAAACCATGGGCAGAAACATTAAAGTAAAAAAAAAAAAAAAAAAAATCTGCTATTCTACATATTTTTATAAAGTAAAATGAGGATTTAAAAGTTTTAAGAGTCAGAAATATATAAAGAGTTTATTTGCAAAAACATATAACTCAGTTTATTTACATTTTCAAAAATCATGTGTTTTGTTATGTTAAGTTCTATTGTGTTTTAGCTGTATTTTTATTTATTTATTTATTTATTTTTTTTTTACCTAATCAAAATAGCCCAACTGCAGTTTGATTGAGATTAATTGAAATGCACAGTGAAAAAACATGATTTTTGAAAATTGCTGAAAACGGTTACCTGTTTTTGCAAATTAACTCTTCATATGTAACATGCATTAAAATCATTGCAAAATTAAGACTGCACAAAGCCAAATGAAATAATGTTTTGGATTTTTTTTTCTACACTTGTGAGAAATGTATTTAAAAAACTAAATTAAATGGTATAGACCGTATTTATACTTATATTTATATATACTCGTATTATTATACTCATATACTTATATTTATCTTAAGTGATGAAAATATTAATTTAAATATATGTACTTTTTTTGGTGGTAACAAATCGAGAAAATAAAAAGTATCTTCATCATGATTTACTGATGATTAAATTTAATATGAATATTTTTTTGACTAAACGCATAATAAAATAAACACAATTATAGATATATAGATATAAGTACATTTATAATTAATGAAAATCTGTTTGTTTTACCTGCTGGTTTCCATAAACGTCTGTGAATGATAGCGATGCTTTAATCCTACAGATATACACAGAGTTTAGAGATCTCTGTTCACAGACACACACACACAAACCTCCACCCAAATCAGCCTCATTAGGATTAACTGAAGACATTAGGAAAGCAAATAGTTCAGCAGGACAACAAAATCCAAGCAATGCAAAATGTTCCGCGGGTGGATCGTTGGAACACTAAGGGGTTAACTTCCTTTTGCAGGTGTAGAGAAAATAATCAAAATATTGTCAATACCTGGTATAATGTATTAAACATTACATATAGTTACATTTTTGCCTCTACCTTTGCATTATATTTAATTTTTGTTGTTGTTATAGTGACGGCCTATTTAAATCCAGCCAGATGACCGGATTTGACTGTAGTTAACTGAAAATTGTTTGTTGTAGACACACAAACATTCGCACAGGCATTAACTGCAGCGTTATACTGAGCTGATAATAGAGTCCATGTTGAATGAGTTTGCCCCACCGGCACACTTCCCCTCCTCTCTGCGTCTCAGATCTTTACACGAAACAGACATAGTGTTCCTGACCACCCCCTTACACACACACACTCAAACACTTAAACATCTCCCCATCAAAGCAGCAGAGAAAAGTGTGTAGGATGAACAAAGTCAGACGCACTGTAAGCACACATGCTCTTCTCTTTACTCTCAAGTGACTTCATCAGCATTCAGGGGAAAACATTTTAAGAAAACCATTTAACCTTTAAATAAGATCTAATTAGCAAAAGATGATCAGAAAAAGACCTGCCGTTATCTCCTAGCATTTATCTGAACACACACACATAGAGTGAGTAGGGAAGCCCTTTGGCCCATCAGCACCCTGTGAAGTGCTGTGAATGTTAGGAAATATTTTGTTTGAATCTCGACCACAAAATCTCGAAAAAAGCTGCCAGAAGTACTTCCAGCTATTAAAAATAACAATTATGGACAACAGATTTAATTTAGAATAAATATAATAACAGAGATGTATTATAGCTTTGGAAGTATTGTGAAGGGACATGTATTGGATATATGAAAATGAGAGCATCAGATAAGACATCAGGGCGAGGTACAGAACTATAATAAAGCTATTTCACTTTTAAAAGATTCAGGGTCACTGCCTGTTTATTGTAGTTCAAATAATAGATCCATGTGTGAGAAAACACATCACTTGTTATATGGAACAGGTGCCTTGAGACAAATCCTCATGATAACCAAATATGAAAATATGATGGCTTATATGGTTACATATCAATAAAGGTATATATATATATATATTTAATATATTATATATATAATATTTTTGTAGCAATAATCAACAATACAAAATCAGGGTTGCCATGTGTTCACAACAAAACCCGCCCAATTGCTCCTCAAAACTAGTTCAAAATTAGCCCAGTTGCATTTAGAGGGGGGTCCCCCTTTAAAAATCACATTCCGCATGGTAAAATACACAAGTTCCCCTGGTAAAATTTGCATTGCAGGGAATAAATCATTCGTTTTTGGGGTCTGTTCAACCCACGGACATGAAAAGCAACCTGTGGCAACAGTGTTAAAGTAGCCCAATTCCACAGGAAAACCGCGGACTTGGCAACACTGGTCAAATTTATCGATTTTTCTTTTATGTCAAAAATCATTAGGTTATTAAGATTAAAGATCATGTTCCATGAAGATATTTTGTCAATTTCCTGCCATAAATATATGAAAACTTAATTTTTGATTAGTAATATGCATTGTTAAGAACTTCATTTGGACAACTTTGAAGGCCATTTTCTCAATATTTTGATATTTTGCACCCTCAGATTACAGATTTTCAAATAGTTGTATCTCGGCCAAATATTGTCCTATCCTAACAAACCATACGTCAATGGAAAGGTTGTTTATGTGTAAATCTCTCTCTCTCTCTCTCTCTCTCAAGCAGTCATCACTGACTATGTTTTGAATAAATTTCCTGGAAGTGAGTTGCGTGTGTTGCGTTCAACATGCTGACTGTTTAATGATACGTAACTGTCACTCTCATGGTGTAGATGTTAGTGTAGATAGCATTAATCACCTTAAAATGACAGATGATGAGTGTTTGGGATCAGAATTGTGTGTTAGTGTGATAGATGGAACAAGCAATGGATATGACAGGTGTGTGCATGTGTGTGTGATCAGCAGCCATGCTTAATCAGCACAGTCAGAACAATGAGCCCATTTAAGCCACTGCTGGCCCCTAATGAGAGATCACTCACAAACACACATATACACACACACTGATGGTCACACACACTCATCGACTGCATGTCAAATCACCAGCTCACTGATTAAGGATTTATTCAATAAGATATAACAAATTAAATTGCCAATATGTGATAAATTAATGTGTAAATATTTAATGTAGAAAAAAAAACATCTGAGTAGTAAAAAGAATTATGATTATATTGTAATTAAAACACATAATAAATCATGATAAAATACTATTATAAATTTACAATAAGAAATTCAAAGGTTTAACAGCAGATTCCACGTAGGAGTAATGTGTTTGTTTGTTTTACTGTAATCGCTCTTTCACACAAACGCACACATTTGGTCCCCATAATGTAGGGAATACCAGATACACACGCATCATAATAAAACACACACACACACACACACACACACACACACACACTCATGGATCACATGACATTGCAAGATGGCAACTTCAGTGTTTTAATGGCAGTAAGTAGACTAACCGTATTCAAATCATTAGCACAAGCACAGTCAGTGCAGTGATGTGTATTTTGGACCAGTCTCTAACAGCATTGTTCTGCTTGACAAATGTTTATTTTTGTTCATTCCTCTGGTAAATTTCCAGAAAAATACATATTGCAAAAGCTTCCTGCTGCCAAACCTTCAGAAGAGCTTGAATCATCTGAAGGCCTAAACTTTCAAACATGATGTTTTTTGTTTGTTTGTTTGTTTGTTTTTTGCTATGAAAAGGATCTATCAATGTTAATCACTCTTCATGATCCTGCAGTATTTTTAATATTTGTGTAATGAGTGTCAAAAACCTGCCAAAAGTGTCATTGTACTATGCAGAATAAAGTGTAAAGAAAGAAAGTTTGTAGGGACTATTTATCAGCCTGGTTCATTTTAAATCTTGATTCATTTATTTTGCATAAACTCCATGTAGAGTTGAATAAACATTATGCCCCTTGTGTGAAAGAGTTTTATAACAGTAGCAAGCATTGAACATCTTCTCAAATTACTTTGTAAAGTTTGCCAACATCATTAAGAATTGTTTTAGGGATTGTAAAAGAGAATCCGGAGGAACCAAGTGACATGATGGCCATTAGTATGATATCGCTGACCTATCGTTTCTTGGTCAGACTTCATATCCTCTCTCTCTGTGGGTACAATGGAGCTCTTGTGACATTGTCCTTTGATTGGCGCTGGTGTAGTAAATATTTAGAGGGCATGCAAAGGAACTCTCATGTCACCATATAGACAGATAGCTGCTATCCATCAGCTGCTGATGCTGTCTGGTGTGGGTGGTCAGTGAGGGTCTCTCTAAGTGCTGCATGGAGCAGTGGGGTGTTGATTTACCCCTCCATCCACCTCTGGATGCCCTCTTTATGACCCGACAGGTCACCCGCAATCATGAGCATCTAGCGGGCAACGGCAGGAAAAGAGTTCATTGATACAAACACACACACGACACAATGGCGACACCCGTTTGTTGCCCACTTCTTTCTTTGTCCTTGATCTGAACCCATGTTTTGCAGAAATATATTTCCTTCTCACAGCCACAATAAAATGGGATTTGTGAAAGAACACTGCAGTGAAGCAACCCTATTCAGAGGTACAAGCAAAACCGCTGAAATATCCTCAGTGTCGCAGTCTTGGACACTCCTGATGAACATATAACAGACAGATCACTCTCCTCGTGAGAAGAGTGTTTCTGCAAACCTCACTTGTGAACATTGTAGCAAATTCGCCACAAATTAACTCCCAGTTTGCTGCAAATAAATAGTAAAAGAAGTAGAAAAGTTTAATAACCTGCATTACAAGGAATGAATGTGATATTGGAGGGAATCCTACACTGTAAAAAACAATTTGCTGAGTCAGCTTAAAATAATTTGTAACCTTGCTGTCTTAAAATTTTGAGTTCAGTCAACTCAAAAAAAAGTTTATTCAACTTGAAATGTTAAATTATACTAAGTGACAACTTAGATATTGGAGTTGAATCAACTTCAAATTTTAAGGCAGCTGGATTACTAACCCATCTGTTAAGTTTAGCGAACACAAATATCTAAGTTGTTTCAATATTTCAAGTTGAATAAACTTATTTTAGTTGACTGAACTTAAAATTTTTAGGCAGCAGGGTAACAAATTATTTTAAGCTGACTCAACAAATTGTGTTTTTTATTTTTTACAGTGTAGAAATAGTATGTGATGAAAAATATAATACCGAAATAATGTTTCAATTATTTAAAAAATTGCTATAATGACTATATTATTTCACATTTTGACTGGGGAAATTATTTATGCCATAAAACACATAAGTGTGTTTTATATGTGAAAAAAAATAAAAATAGGAACAGTTCCCTCCTACTCTTGAAGAACTGCCATTCATAAAACAAACTCGACAACATGACTTCCTCATGGTGATTGGTAGCTTGTGAAGTCAGTACACATAGTGCAAAAAAAAAAAAAAAAAAAAAAGAACAAAATTGTGTTTCACTTTGAATCTAAAAGAATGATTAGCCTAGGGACATTTCATGGCTGCTCTCATAAGTTTTCCCTTGTGAAAAAGTGGTATTGTATTGATTGTGCACTTGTAGTGTCCTTGAAATGTTTTGAAAAGTATATTTTCAAAAAAATTGTAATTTAATATAACATTACTAAAATTAAAAGCCACTGAAGTGTACTTAATAAGAGTAAACCTTTATTTTTAAGAGTGTTGAGTACCCTTTTTTGTCATTGCTTTAATGAGCTTTTGTCATTCTTTAAAATACACTTATTTTATTGTGTTGACTAACATTTGTAATGTAAAGATTATATAATATTACTGTTGTTCGATAAAACATTTGAAGTTATTATGTGACCCTGGACCACAAAACCAGTAATAAGGGTAATTTTTTTTATTTTTTACATAATTTGAAAGCTGAATAAATAAGCTTTCCATTGATATATGATTTGTTAGGATAGGACAATATTTGGCCCGAGATTCAACCATTTAAAAATCTGGAATCTGAGGGTGCAGAAAAATCAAAATATTGAGAAAATCGCCTTTAAAGTTGTCCAAATGAAGTTCTTAGCAATGCATATTACTAATCAAAAATTACGCTTTGATATATATATTTACGGTAGGAAATTGACACAATATCTTAATGGAACATGATCTTTACTTATTAAACGTTTTTGGCATAAAAGAAAAATCTATAATTTTGACCCATACAATGTATTGTTGGCCTACAAATATACCTGTGCTACTAGGTTTGTGGTCCAGGGTCACATATATTTTAAATGTAATATCTTCATTATTAATTTGCCTAATTAGAAATATATATACGAGTTACAATAGTAATGACATTAACGTCCTGGGGTCGGCTAACCCGCCGGTGGAAGCACTCGCATATTTTCCAGATGTCAGCAAAAAGAACTTGAATTGCTCCCTCAAATTTAATTGGACACATAAAAGTAATACATCACCTAAATCTGTAGAAAGTTTACTTTTATTTGTGTACGCTCAACATATCAACAAATGTCCGTGGTTTTTGTAAATAAAGAAAATATACGCAGTGTCATTTCAGTCTTCTCAGTCTCCGTGAATATCCAGTTTATTTTAGTTTACCATAAATGCTTGTCAGTACAATCAGCAATACACTTTAACCATATATCAAACAAATGCAGTATAAGTATTTTTCTAAGTGGGTCAAAATCACTTTAAAGTTCAGCTAATTGCATTTAATATAAATGTAAACTTTTAACATTACATTCGGTTTGTGCTTGAAGTGTAAAATTTCTTTAATAAGGACTCTTTTCAGAAAGTGTAGCTCTTTTTCAAAGATTAGTAGGTATGAAATCTGTTTAAAGGAAACTTCCTATATGAACACTCTCATTCCCAAAGCTATCACGAGTCTATCAAGTAGTTAAAAATATCTGTTTGTATGTGTGCATAAGCTTGTGTTGTAATGCATGCGTGACTATATGTGTGTATGTGTCAGAGAGAGCGACTACGATCCCCATAATTTGTTGACAATTGACATCAGACCTGTAATTACAGCGGCACTCCAGATCACAGCGTAAGCCCTGCAAGATGACACTCGGTTGTTTCTGTCACTGTCCCTTTAAAACTCAATTAACCGGACAAACTCAATAACAGCACAAGAGGAAAATGTGAACCACACACCAAACACACACCCAGAACTCCAAAACCTGAGGACAACAGTGCATGAACTCACAATCACAGCTAGAGGCCTGTAGTTAAAGAGGAAAATGAGTGTAAGTATGTTTGAGTGTTGATTGCATTGTTGGAGGACAGCCTTTGACAAACACATGGAGACTGTTTGACTGGCCGCGCAGCTCCCCTGTGTTTAACACATCCTTCTACCTGACTCCGAATGAGTCACACCTCACCTGAACAGCTCAGTGACGCCACTCATCTGAGACAAAATGACGACTTACACACACACACACACACACACAAACATGTCGGTGGTTGGTGGCGATTTAGCCGCAACCTAATTACACAGGAAGTCAAAGGAGCAAAACCTGTAATCATTAATGCAACTCCTTACAACAAAGAACAGAGGGAAGTCTGACCTCTGAGACAATAACACACAGATTCTGAACCTGCGACCAGTCGAAAACAAAAACACATGCACACCCATTTTATCTCCCGTGAGTCAGTGGCTCAGACCTACAGCGACATGACTCATGAAAGCCTGAAAAAATGAACACAGAAATGCAAGCTTGTGGTCACATACACAAAAACACAAGCTTACAAAGTTCCCTTTCCTAAAACAAAAAGTATCAGGGATAAACAACCTAATACACTGAAACAGAATCCCCTTTGACCTGACAGTTCAACTGGGTACATATTGATGCACATTGCATCACAGCTCATACTGTTCAGATAAAATTCTTATTTTCCTTCACAGCAGACATTTACTTTATTTACATAAACTGTAATATGTAAAATCCATCTTTTCACACTGAGGACAACAGAGGGACTCATATGCAACTATTACAGAAGGTTCAAACGCTCACTGATGCTTCAGAAGGAAAAACGATGCATTAAGAGCCATGGGGTGAAAACTTTTGAACAGAATGAAGATGTGTATTTTTCTTATTTGCCTAAATATCATATATATTTTTTTATTTGGTACTGCCCTTCAGAAGCTACGGAAGAAACCTACATGTTTCCCAGAAGACAAAATAAGTTACATTTACCCTGATCCTCAAATTCCAAAAGTTTTTACACCCCTGCTCTTAATCCATCATGTTTCCTTCTGAAGCATCAGTGAATGTTTGAACCTTCTGTAATAGTTGCATATGAGTCCCTCAGTTGTCCTCAGTGTGAAAAGATGGATCTCAAAACTACACAGTCATTGTTGGAAAGGGTTAAAATGCACAAAAATGTTGAAAAACCAAAGAATTTGTGGAAGCTAAAGGATTTTTTTTCTGAAGAACAGCAGGCAGTTTAACTGTTCAGAGCAAATCAAAATTCTTTTGTGGAAATGAATCACTTTTGATCAATTAAAAGAATCCCTGCTGAGTAAAAGTAGTACTTTCTAAAATAAATAAATAACTTACTGACTCCATACTTTTGAATCGTATATGTTACTAAAGTTTTACCAATGTAAAGCACTTAACCAGGCCGGTGAAGCTAACTGAACCTGAGAAATCAGAGAGAAAAGTGTCAGAAGCAGCACAAAACCCCACACACATAGACGACAACTGCTCCACACACTGAACAAAGTCATTACGCCCTAGAATAACAGCAGCCTGACACACTCCGGCAGACAGTCAGAGTCAGGGTGTGTGTGTATGATGGGTGGCAGAATGCCGCTGACAGCTGAATTTACAAATTGATTCTAATTGACAAACACAAAGAGGAACACACAAGCTAGAGCAAATGGTTACAGAGAACACACACAGAGATGATTCAAAGGCTAAAGATCAGAAATACAGATATTTCATGAGTTTTCATATCATCAGATGTGATATGGACGTGCTGTCTGTAACAGAGGGGCTTGAGAATGTGACTCACAAAGGTCCTTCAATGGACTGATTAAAGAAAGATAATATAAAGAGTTCAGATGGAAAAGCCTCTAAGCACGTCTGACGTTTTTCTTTAAAATGAGCATTTCTTTCTGGCTACTACAGTTTGTATAGGTTTCTAAGTGCTGGTACTTCTGAATGGGTTTAGGCTGGTATTTAGTGCATCTGAAGTGAAAGTACTTGATGAACATATACTATGTGTGGAGAGCATTTACTCAATATCGTTATCTCATTTTTGACCAAGATGGCTTTTAGGGGCTTTTCCACTGGAACTCTTCATATACACTCTTAAAAAAGGTTCTTTACTGGCATCTATGGTTCCATGAAATCCCTTTAACATTCTCAGAACCTTTCCATTCCACAAAAGGTTATTTGGATTATTAAAATATTCTTTACACTAAAAACAAAAATGGTTCTTTTAAGAACTGTTCACTTGACGATTCTTTGGAGAGCCTAAAATGAATCTTAAGTGGCATTGTTAAGGAAACCTCCTTTTGGAAACTTTAGTGTAAGTATTTCAAATAAAGGCAGAGTAGGGGAAGTGGAGAAATCTCAAAAGAATAGACACATGAATGAGGAATGGCTGCTTAAATATTTTTGAGATATGAACAAACAAGCTCCTCTCAAGCTTAAACAAAATGCTTGAATCATCACTGAATCATCAAAAAAAAAAAAAAAAAGTAACACTTATCTGCCACAATTTCTAAGAGTGAAACTCTCTCAGAATAGCATGTAGGTGTGTCTCAACATGAATGCACACAGATAAGGAGGATTGGAGGCTCCGCATGTTTTGGCGTAATAAAACCTCATTCATCCGCTGGTTTTCCCTGCTGAGAGGTGCGGTAGGCTTGTGATAATGTTATCACTAAACGCTGTAGTATTCACTGGATGACTGCCAAACAATTGTGTGTGTGTGTGTGTGTGTTGAAAGTGAGTGTGATTTTGCTTTCCTCTCCGTAGGCCAGTGGCATATTACCGCAGTATGAATGTTCTTATGTGAACGTTTATATTTTTAGCATGTGTTGCCGTGCTTGTAGAAAGTGTCGTACCGCATATGTGTGTGTGTGAGCGGTGGCTCTGTCCTTGTGCGTGAATCTTTGTGAAACGTGAGTCACTCCAGCTATCCCAAACTGGCAAACGTAAGCAGTGTCACCTGTCGCCCTGCGGCCCGCAGACAGCTAGCTCCGCGGCAGCTGAGGGTCACTGGTTCAGCGGGCGTCTGCCACACACTTGCCACATTCCCTTTTAACGACCGCCATTGTTTTTCTTTCTCTTTTTTCTGGCCTTGTGTGCTGTAACTCAACTCCTTCACAGCTCTCATCTTTTCATTTCAATCCTCTCTCTCTCTGCTGCTATCCCTCACACACACTTTACTGGCAGTGAAAGCTGCACACACACACACCTTTCTCTCTCCCTCTCTTTAACCATTATGCGCCACAGTAGGGATCAACTTTCAATTTAACGTGTCCTCTAGTTATCACTATAGAGCTCAGATTATAAACACATGTAAGTACACAAATATACACTGATGTGGATCATTGTGGATTATTACAATGATCATTATTACAGTAAAACATGTAATCAGTAAGATCAGTAATCAGACTGGAAGAGTGGTATTGTTTGGAATGGTTAGCACAGACTGGCGTATATTTGAGTAAAATTTAGCAATTCTCTGATTTTATGGCAGTGACTATAAGGTACTCTATCTATGCCCATTTAACAAAATGTCATTGTGAGTTGAGTTGCTCACTGATGTACCTGGTGATTTTTGAATAATAAAGTTTATAATGCGGTTTATAATCTCAAAAAAAAAAAAAAAGTAAGAAAAGAAAAGAAAAGAAATAGTGATATTGTTTTTAGTTACCAGAACAGATTGGCATATATTTGAGTAGAGTTTTGAAATAAATCGAACTTACAACAGTGATTAGTAAATTTACAATTATAAATCTGCCCAGTTGTCAAGAAGGTGAACAGCTGACATGTCATAAATATTGTAACGGACATTTTTTTTCAAATGGGGTAAATAATGGTGTTTTTTTTAACTAAAGTTAATTAAGTGTAAAAGTGTAAAATACAACCCAGGCTCATCGAAAATACATTCCTCTATATACATTTGTGCAACATCGTAATCACATACCTTACTGTATGTTTCGTGGCAGTTTTTGAAGTGAAACTTCCAGAGAGTAGCGCAAAAATACACGTTTAATACATAACCGTGCCACCTTTTTATTACACTGGTACATGCATGTATTGCTGCGTTTTTATTCCGCCGCTTGAGGTACGTATTGTGGCTGTTCAGAATTCAAATATCCAGGGAGTGTTGCTAAAGATTATTGCTCTTTCACATTAGAAATATCCCCTTCAGCAAACCCAACTCCCTCGGTACGGCAGCAAAGTTCCTTGATTATTACGTCTGAATGAGAGTATATCAGCCTAGAAAATCTCAACTTTTCATTTTCCGTCAGCCTTAGTACACAATGTGACTACAGAAGAGTCAAGTTTTAAATAGGAAAAATATCGTCATTATATATGGTCATTTTTGAGCGAGACGCTATTGGTCTAATCAGATTCAATGATCTATGCTAAGCTATGCTAAAAGTGCTATCGCCAGACCCGTTGACAGTTTGGCAGAAATGTATATAGGCACATATTTCTAGTGAGCCTATGTTGGTAAAATAAATTGTAAAATGAATAATAGCCAAATCATAAACAGCAACAACTGCTATTTAAATAAAATATTCCCCTTTCTAAAAGTTCAGCTGTTGATGCGGTCATAGTTTTTTGCAACACTTCTATTTTTCAAAATGGTTTCAGAAACAGAATAAACATAACTCCTTTTGGGATACATAGTATTCACAATATGTTATTAATGTTGAGAATTTTTCAAGAAAAGTTTACAGTATATTTCACAGAAAGTTTAGTAAGTTTGACTGACAAAATGGTGGATAATACCAAGCTTTATCCGCACAGCGATTTGATTGGCTATTTGGGATATCAGTTATATAGACTTTTTAATAACATTTTGAAAACCAAAACACAAGAATGTCCCTTGTCAAGACAATTTATTTTAACAGCAAACTTTAAGTTAATTTTTAGCAAATGTTCAACCGAAATTTGCCACTGAAGCATTTTGCTTCTAAAAGGATTAGCATCAGTGACAGATCATCATTTAATTTAACAACTATTACTAAACACCGAAAAAAAAAAAGGACAAAGGAAAGTACCACAGTACAACCACAATGGAAAAATGCCACTGTTCCGCTGAGCTGTTTGTGGTTAACTTGTGGAATTATATTACAAGTTAATTTGTGGCAGATGTTTTTCTACAATGTGTTTTTGCTAAAGCACCAGTGATAACACCCTCTCAAGGTAAATTTAGGCAAAATTCTGAGACTTCAATGAAACATAACTAAGAATTTGTTTTCTCAGTTATAAAACTGTTGTGTAATGTCTGAGCAAAAAATAAAAATTATTATTATTATTATTATTGAAAAGTGGAATTATTAATTTAATGACTGCTTTACACTATTAACAAAGTGTAAAAAGATACATGGAACTACGGGGGCATGTACCATGGTAATTCAGTTCTTAAATGTGACCCTGGACCACAAAACCAGTCGTAAGTAGCACGGGTATATTTGTAGCAATAGCCAAAAATACATTATATTGTTGGATTTTTTTTTTTGCACCCTCAGATTTTCAAATAGTTTTATCTTGGGCCAAATATTGCCCTATCATATGATGTATAAACCTCAGTTAAAAAAAAAAAGGACCTTATGACTGGTTTTGTGGTACGGGGTGACAAATACCATGGTATATGAATATGGCAATTATTCAGTACCATGGTATTACCATCTGATGCCAGTTTTTTATCGTTAATACAGACATTTTATGGATTTTTAACATTTAGTCAAAAAACATAATTTAAAAAAATAAGAGAAAACCTTTAGCATAGCATGAACACGCTAGAGTGTTGGTCTACCAGAAGCTCACAGAGACAATAGAGCTGCAATACCTGACCCCTGACAGGCACTCTATTCCTACCTCATTGGTCAAAGGTCAGCAGCCTTTCACACCAATTTTAGAACCAATAAAACTGAAACCAAATCCATGACTCAAGGTGAAACAGAAAAAGGCCAAGGAAGATGACAGAGATAAATGTTGACAGTTCAAAACTCTTCGGCTTAAACTTCTGTTGTCTTTTTAGTTGTGAATCACTGACACCTGTGCCAGCAACAACTGCTCTAGGAATCAATAGCTACTAGTTTTGTTGGTATGTGCATATGTATACGTATATATGTACGTGTATGACAATGTATGCACGTCTGTGTGTGTGTGTGTGTGTGTATGTGTGTAGCGGGTGTCTGTGACTCACCACATTGTTCTTCTGCTTGGTATTTCGGTCTTGATAGAAGCTGCAAACTCGAGCCAAACAACTGTGTCAGCAGCAGCGTGTGTGTGTGTGTGTGTTTGCATTTCATACAGGGATTCATCATTCTCCAGTGATGTGTGTGTTCATTGGCCCTGTCCCTGCTCTCCTTACAGAAACTCAGAAGCCATCATGACGGATGCAGGACATGATGAATGTTTCATCTGTATCCCAACTGTCAAGAGGAGGTCAGACACACACATATGGACACACACACACTGGCAGTAAAGAATTTGAGGAGGGGAGGGTTTGACACAACTAATATAATCTCTAATATAATCTTCTCACAGCAGCAATGTATTATCCTGTCAGATTCTTCAGAAAATCATCCAGGAATCATACACACACACACTGTACACATATACACCAGTTGGATGCCAGTCCTTATTTGCAATCTGACAGCTGTTAATTACCCCTAATTGATAAAGTCACCTCACTGCGAGGGGGTCTGAAGTCTGATTAGCCTGCAACAGATGGGGCTGCAGTTATCACGGCCGTATTGACTACTGTTTGCATGTATGTGTGTGTGTGGGAGGAACATCAATGATGCTGTATTGCTCCCCTAAGGAGTTTATCAAGGCAAACATTGCACCCTGGGGAAATTTCTCTTCTCTTCTCTTCTCTTCTCTTCTCTTCTCTTCTCTTCTCTTCTCTTCTCTTCTCTTCTTATAAATACCAAGCATTACCAATAGTTCATGCAAAAATGAAAACTGTGTAATTATTTATTCACTCCAATGTTGTCTAAAACCCTCTTTCTGAAGGGAAACAATCACTGGGTAGTTAAGTTTAAACATGCATTAAATTCATTAAAGTATCACAAAATAAATGTATTCATTTCATTAAATCTGTGTTAGGACCAGACCTAATTTTTGGTTGTTATTTATTGAATATCTCTCAAATCTCTGAAGCCCTGCACATGATATGCAGAAAAAAAATTACGACTATTAAATTAAATATTAATTTGTCCCCATGAATTATTAATTCGTGACCATGGTTTACCATTTTGTTTCCTCATTTTAGGATATTTTTGGGAAAACAAGGTACGGGTATATTTGTAGCAATAGCCAACAATACACTGTGTGGGTCAAAATGATTGATTTTTCTTTCATGCCAAAAATCATTAGGATATTAAGTAAAAATCATGTTCCATGAAGATATTTTGTAAATTCCTACCATAAATATGTTAAAACCTAATTTTTGATTAGTAATATGCATCGCTAAGAGCCTCATTAGGCCAACTTTAAAGGCGATTTTCTCAATATTTCGATTTTTTTGCACCCTCAGATTCTAGATTTTCAAATAGTTGTATCTCAGCCAAATATTGTCCTATCAGATGATGTATAAATCTCAATTAAAAAAAAAAAAAAAAAAAAAACTGGCCCTTGTGACTCTTTCTGAAAATTGTGCAAGCTGCTCTTTTCAATATAAAAAAAGAAACTAGATAAGATTCAAAACAAATCATAAAGTCACCATAAAAGTGTCACAAAATAGATACTATGTTCATTTCAATAAATTTATGTTAGGACCAGACCAAAATTTTGGTTGTTATTTACTGAATATCTCTCCACTACATCTCTCAAATCTCTGAAGCCCTGCAGACGATATGCAGAAAAAAATAAAAAAGATTTTACTGTTATTAATTTGTGACCATGGTTTATTATTTTGTTCCCTCATTTTAGTTAAACTATGGCTACGCTATACTAATTTGTTCCCTTGATTTTAGTCACCATATTTTTCGGAAAACAAGTCACAACAGGTCAAAACTGAATTGTTAGGAGGAAAAAAACCCCCCCAAAAAAACACATGTAAGTGCCACTGGTGTATAAGTCACATTGTATTATATCATTAGAACAGATCATGAATATAAAATATAAGTATAAAAACAACTGCATTACATAAGTCACTTTGAAATATAAACATACAGCATGTTTTAGACGATTAAGAAATGCAACTTATATTCCAGAAAATACATTAATTCATGGCTATGTTGTACTAATTCATTCCCTCACTTGAGTTAAATCTCGGTCACATCCATTCCCTTGTTTTAATTGAACTAAACTAAATTTAGTTAAACTGTGGCAATGATTTAGCCACAACATCTTTCTCTTGACATGCAAAGCAAACAAATTTATTTGTGGTTTTGCATTTTAGAGTTTTTTTTTTTTTTGGTTACTAGAAACATGAAAACCAAAGGTTTAGGATTATTAATATTAAACTTGGAGCACCTGCAGCATGTTTGAATATGCACATGTACAACAACACTCTTAAAAATAAAGCATCTTTACTGACATTGATGATTCCATGAAGAACCTTTAACATTCATGGGATTGTGCATTTAAGACTAGGAAATGACTAGGAAATTAAATTTCAGCAAAAGAAAAGAGAAATGAAAGAAAGAAAAGAGAGGAAGATAGAGGAGAGGGCAGAAGAGGAGAGGAGAGAGTGATGGGGCGAGTCTTGTTGACCTTCAGTTGGAGTGAACCTTTTCATTAGTGCAAGAGACAACTCAAGGATGGAGTCTGGGAGATGAATTAGGACGAGGGGCCACAAATTTGTCCAGGACAAGGCCTTCCCTGATTAAAACTCATCTGAGTAACATCACCTCTGAAACACCCCAACCTTCCCAACCGCCAATCTGTCTCCACACAACACATATGTGAGTTAGTGTGAGTGTGTTTGCGTGTTATGAAGGAGAAAGAGATTCACAGGAAGGTCACTATATTTGAACCAAACTTTTAAGGACATGGACCTCATGATGTGTGGATTAGTGTTGAGAAGCAATCATGAGGTTCGAGAGAAGCAGTCATCAGGTCTGTGATGGCTTTTAGGGTTAATGTGCTTGGAAGGTGATAGAGGTCACAGGACCTGACACTTAGGGTCATCTGCACCCCTTGAACCCAAGCTTTGTTTTGCATTTCCACCGTACTGCAACACACATTAATAAATTTCCCTAAGAAATATAGCTAACAAGCTACTAAAACCAAAAGGAAATGGAAATTAATTCATTAAACCTGATAATAACTGTTTAGCTAACATTCACACTAGACGCTATTAGACTTTTACATAGACAAAATACATATTAAAATCATACCAAATATTAATAGAAATACAAAGAACCTAAGTCGCAGAATTAATCTCAATCACAAGAAACAAAAGAATGGATGGGTTATTACGTAAGAAGACCCATATGCTCCGGCTGGCCTCATGTGGCCCCTCATTGTCATAAGGGACGGATGGATTGAAAAAGAGATCTCTGCTAAGCTGCTAAGGGGCTAAAGCTTACGGAGAGAATGGTGACCATGAGCGTGTTAAAGCCAGTTACCCCACAGACCTATACATTAGAACCTAATGACCTAAACACCCACAGATTAAAGCATGAAGTGTGTAATCTGCAATGTCAGTGTGTCAGTGTCTTGTGTTCTGCATTTGTGTATGACTGAGTATTAAAAATATATATATAATAAAATAGAGAAATTTTGAAAATTACTGGAGCAGATTTTACAAGAAAATACTATTTGAGTCTTTCTATTCAAAATGTAATGTTTAATTCTATATGTTGAATTGCTGTTTCTTTGAAAGTAACTGTAAAATGTACTACCAATTTCTGAAAAGTTTTCTTTTTTTATATTCTTATATTAATAAATCTCACAAAACTTTTCATGAAAATGAGAGATCTGGGTTACATACAAATGCAGAAACAATTGGATGATAATAATAATAAAAAAAAACTATAAATTATAAATATTTTTGTGCATATATAAATTGTGCATATATAAAAAGTTTTTAGAATAGTACTTTTTTTTATTACAACTGCAAAAACCATTGCCTTAATACTATGTTGCATGACATGTAAGCATATCTGAATATCCAAGATAAATTATCCAATAAAAACTGTGTAAGAAAGTACTAGAATAAGGGTATATTTAAGCACTTTTATATATGAAGAGTTTATATGCAAAAACGTATTTATTAGTTATTTTTTGCTTAATCAACAGAACCCAACTGCAGTTTGACTGAGATTAATTGGAATGCACAATGAAAAAACATGATTTTAAAAATGGTTAAAAACTTATTTGTATCTGTTAATACAACAATAAGGGGAGTCTTTTTATACAGTTTTCTTTCCACTTGTTACAAGCAAAAACCTCCTTAGCTTTATACTAAAAAAAAAAAAAAATCTTTATATATGTTTAGATGATTTTGCTGGAAAACAATGGACCAAAAAAACATTAACATGCTACTTGATGCAAAAAATAAACAATAATAAATTAAAAATTAAACAATTATATATATATATATATATATATATATATATATATATATTATATATATATTATATATATATATATATATATATAATGTTACAACTATAAGTACACCTGTTGATAGTTTTTTTTATATTTTAATTTGAACAAATGTTTGGAATATGCTTAAGTGTCATTAAAATAATGGTCCTAAAAATAGCCTTCATTTATCCATCTTTTTAAATATTATTTAGATGATTTTGCTGGAATTTTTGATGGTCAAAAAACATTTAGATGCTTTTTTCTTTTTTTTTTCTTTGCAGCATATGCTAAATGCAAAAAACCTCACTAAATTTATTATGTTATAAATTATGTTATTTAAAAATGCACTAAAATGTACTAAATCACAGCTATAAGTACACTTGTTGATAGTATTTGTATTACATTTATGCTGATTTTTATTTTAACCAATGTGTTGGAAGGGTTTGGAATGTGCTTACCTGTCATTAAAATCATAAGATTAAAATAATCATAATGTTCCTACAAATAGCCTTAAATTTTCCATCTTTTTAAATGTATTATTCTTCTTTATAGGATTCCCCGGGACAGATCGGTTTAGTGATATTCATGTAAAAAATGTGGTTTATCTCAGAGAGAGAGAGAGAAGGATAATTTATTAAAGTCCTTTCTTTTCATCTCTAATTTCAATAAATGATATGTCATTTTGTTTGCATAATGTAGGAAATGAACAGGCCTGTTCTACAAACAAATCATAAAATAAATGGAGCAACTGGAGGAAGGAGAAGAGAGGAGAAATGGGGGGTGGCGTGACACATCAGATAAGGCCGTTCATCCAGCAGGGGCCTGGAGGCGCACCTGAGGGCCCAGAGCTGCAGAGGTAGAGGGTTTGGGGTGGGAGGTAGAGGAGGTTGGGGGTGGACGGGAGCAGCATAATTAAAGATGCAGCGAAAAGTGAAGCTTGTTGGGAAAGGGTGTGCCAGGAATGAGTCACCACCATTACCATAACTTTCTTTGAGGTTGAGAGACTTTTGGCATCTTGTTCCCACGCTTGTTGTTTGTGTCCTCCTGTGATATTATCTAGCACTTGTTGCTTGTTCTGGCATTTCCTGTCCACATTACATCAGGCTGAGAGGTCAGAGGTGAAGTGTTGTGATTTCCTTTTTGTCTATGTCTAATAAGGAATAGTTCATCCAAAATACAATTTATTTCATTATGTATGTAATTTCATGGCTTACTTTCATCCACAAAGGACTTGATTAAAAGTGCAATGCTACTTCTCTACTGAGCTCAATGAGAGATAGGGCTGATCTCAAGATTTCCAGTGAACAATACCTTAAAGGAGAAGTTCACTTCCAGAATAAAAATGTCCTGATACTTTACTCACTCCCACGTCATCCAAGATGTTCATGTCTTTCTTTCTTCAGTCGCAAAGAAATGAAGCTTTTTGAGGAAAACGTTTCAGGATTTTTCTCAATGTAGTGGAGTTCAGTGGGAGCCAATGATTTGAAGGTCCAAATTGCAGTTTCAGTGAGGCTTCAAAGGGCTCTAAAAAAATAAAAATTGATATACTTTTTAACAACAAATGCTCGTCTTACAACATAGCTCTGCAATGCGCATGCACGTCTTCGCACATTACGTTATGATGTTGGAAAGGCCACGCACAATTAGTTCTTTTTCTGTTCTTCTTCATAAAGGTAGGGTAGGGCGAAAAACTCCATCTCATTTTCTCCTCCAACTTCAAAATTATCCGACATCGTTGTTTTACCTTTTTTTGTAAAGGGCGTTTGACTTTCTTTGCACGTTCGCTTTGTAAACACTGGCTTGGTACTTCCACCTACTTCACACGAGACCTTTTCAACATCATTACATAATGCACAAGGTTGGGCTGGTGAGCATTAGTGATTAAAAAGTAGATTTTATTGTTTGAAGTAAATGACTGATTGTTTCGCTAGACAAGACCCTTATTCCTTGGTTGGGATTGTGTAGAACCCCTGTGAAGATGCATTGAAACTGCAGTTTGGACCTTCAAACCATTGGCCACCATATGACCAAGTCCACTATATGGAGAAAAATCCCTGGAATATTTTCTTTGAAAACCTTAAATAAAGACATAAACATCTTGGATGACATGGGGGTGAGTAATTTATCAGGAAATGTTTATTCTGGAAGTGAACTTCTCCTTTAAAGGATAGTGCACGCAAAAATGAAAAATTCTAGCCGTTGCTTTTTTTTCTTTCTTCATGCTATGGAACTCATACCAGCAGAATTTTCTTTTTCGGGTAAACTATCGCTTTAAGTTATGAAATATGCATAAGTTTCTTCATGACACCTTTATGTTGCTTTTGCATCCTTTTTGAATCCTCAATTCATTGTAACATTCCTTTTTACAAAATAAATAGATAAATAAATAATGATGGAATTTGGTTAAACTGATTTTAGAGTGTACATGGAATATGTGTAGCTATTTAACATTAAAATAAAGTGTTACCCAGAATTTAAATTTTGGGGTGAACTATTCCTTTAATAAACTGGCAGTAAACATTTAAATAAAAAGACCGGAAACCACACAGGAAGTATCTAACACTATTCTGTGAAAGGGTTTGTCTTATAAAGTCCTGATAGTCCCAGCACTCTGTGTAGATGGCCGCCGGAGCTTAGACAGACAGGATGTCTGCTCTTTGAAAGAGAAAACTCTAATTACGTATTTGTAGCACTGGACAAGCAAGATTCCCTATGTGAGCAGACCACTATGCAAAACATCCCACTTATGAAATGCCAGACAGAAAATTATAGTCTGTCTCTCCTGCGAGTGAATGTGAGTAACTGGAGTGATTGATTGCTGGATTACTCATTGATGGATGTATTGATTGATGGACGGGTTACGTCGGCCATAGTAGATCGGAGCAGTAAAGTCTCTTCCCAATTAGTGGCAGACAATCGCAGGCCTGCGGGACAAGGTGGACACAGACTGGGGCAAGCTGTTGGCCCAGCGGGGCGCAGAGCAGCTCCCATAAATCCGGACGCCTGCCCCGAAGAGAGAAAGAGCGAGAAATAAAGACAGCGAGAGAGAGAGAGACAGAAATGTTGAAATCAACGCTCAAACAAAGAGAGGGAAGATAAGAGGGCCGAGAGTGGCAAAGCGAACGGGGTGATTGCATTGAGTGGCTCCACTGTAAATACCACAGAAGTTGTAAAAGAGTAAAACACTGCAGCGAGGGCAGCTGCCCAGAGCGAGACAAACAAAGACAATGAACTCCACCCATTCAACAGTGGAAGTCTGGTGCAATTACACCCCAGAAGAATGAGTTAATATTCCACTGCCGTTGAGCCCAAACTGACCCTGCCGGCCCTCCTAATGACTCCACGCACAGATTACGAGAACAGTTATGGACATCTAGGGTCAATGTGTTTCAGGCAGTCTGGACAAAGAAAAAATCAAAATTATAAATGGGATCTCTCGACAGCTTAATTAACAGATTAAATGGACAGAAAGTAGAGGCTTTGGAGAGAGAAGTCCAGTTAGAGTGCTAGAAGAGATTTCAACAATGTTTCAAACTCTTAATACAACACAAACATTTTTCATGAACTTCCTCCAAGGCAAACTGATTTGTACGTCCCTAATGAAATTAAACTATTTCAATGCTTTAATTAAACTTCGGCTTTCTCTGGAAGAACTTTGCATTTACTCATAAAATATTTGTATATATGAGGTGGGAGGAAAAATTTCAATGCTTTAGCAAGTGAACTCCATGAACATGCAATACTTCTGCTGGAAGCTGCAAATGTTTTGTGTGAAAATGCAAAGTGTTCCAGAGGAATGCAATACAAAAGCATTGAAATATAATTCTTTACCCCATCTCATATTTTTAAATCACCATGTCTTTCATAGGAGCTCCGCAGATTTGAGCTATGCTATCCATATTCATTTAATAACTTTTTTTATTTTTTTACAGGAACAACATGTAACACACTTCTTTCAGGTCTTCTGAGATGCGAAACTGTAACCTCTAAGCAAACATGTTTCTTCGATTGTTCTTGTTCTGTTGTTGGGTAAATCAGAAAACACTATTCAACTAGATGGAGACGAAAATAAAATTGGTTAACCGTTTGCAGATGCTGATTACCTACTGACATTGTTTTCTTCTAATGTCACGGCACAAGAATGTCTCTGATCGTGAATAATTCATCCACAATCCAATTGACTTAAGGATGTTTGTAAAAACCTTCAATGTCCTGAATAAATGTGGATTCCCCTTCATGTGTAAGCTTGCATATATAGTATGAATTAACATTAGTTCTGTCAAAAATATACATATTCAATCAATTTGCAGTTTAACACACACTGTTAACACTTTTATGCAATTTACCATAACAATTTCTTTCAGTTCTGTGTGATTCGGAGATAACCGAACACAATTAACACACACACACAAGTCCACAGCAGAGTATATACATGTTTCTCAGTAAATGAAGATAACAATTCTTTTTGAGTAAACTTTTAATAAAAAGTGTTTAACAAACATAATTTGCATTTCAGTTTGCTTTGGAATTATTTTAAGGGAACGGGACACAAAGTGTGGTGCTTAACAGGTTCTGCATATTAAATAACATTTTATTAGATGAACAGAGAGATGTATAATCTGTTGAGGACTGAATTTGCGTATATGGACTATTTCTACTTTTTCCATTGAAATGAACCAGCCATGAGTAAGTGTGATCACTCATCTCATGCTGATTCTGACTTTTTTTTCCCCTTCCAGAAAGTATAATCTTATAACAAATATGAATAAATGTGGTGCTTTTTAACCTTGAGACAAAACTTGTTAACATAGTCTCTCTCTTTCTCTTTTCAGTCCTTTCTCTCGGCTCACTGACTGTGCCCTGTGCCTGTGGGTCATCATAAAGGGCTGTGACGAGGGATGTGCTACTGTTCTTAAATTAGCATTGTGGCCTCCTCCAGAGAGACATATGTTTTAGTGTCTGCAGCCGCTCAAATCCCCCTCAAATCTGCCCCTCGGTCCAGCCCGGCTTAAGACCACACCTCTCATTATAATCAACGCAACACATTTAATCAATGGAGCAAAAAACAAACATTTATTCACATAGACACCATAAAACAGATTTTAGCTGCTATATTCACGCACATTGCATCTGTGTGTCCTGTTCCAATTGAAAGATTAAAGGAAAAACCTGTGGTGACTTCAGAATGAAAAGGTGGCCTTCTGTGCAACTGGTGCATTATAATTTGTTATATTTTCGTTGAGTCTGAAAACAAATGAATCTCACAAAAACATGTCAAGGTAACATTTAACCCCCAAATCACACTAAAAGAAAATGTATTTTGCATAAAATGTATTTATTATTTATTTATTTGTAAGTTTATTTTGAATACAAGAATGTTTACATTGTAACCTGACAACAACATTTTCATGACAATTATACAGTTTCCCCCCCAAATTATTGTAATTTTTGAGTAATTCTGTATCATTGTTTCATTTAATTTAATTGAATCTCATCAGATTATCATTAATGTATTATAATGAAAATGTTTAAATGTCTTAAAAAATGTCTTGTATCATTGTTTCATTTATTTTCATTGAATCTCATCAGATTATCCTTAATGTATTATAATGAAAACTTGTAATTTTTGCACTGTAGTAAAGAGAATTTGGAGGAAAAAACGTGTTTAAATATTTTAAAACATGGAAAAAAAAAAGCATTATTATAAGAGAAATTGGAAAGAAAAATGTTTAAATGTCTTAAAATGTAACATAAAAATAAAATAAAATAATAAAATAAACTAAAACAAAATAAAACAAAACAAAATAAAATAAAATAAAATAAAATAAAATAAAATAAAATAAAATAAAATAAAATAAAATAATAAAAAAACTGCACTATAGAAAAGTGAATTTGGGGATACAGTTGAGATATTGGAATCTGCAAAATGTTCATTATTTCACCAAAATAAGGGGGATCATACAAAATTCATGCTATTTTTTATTTAGTACTGACCTGAATAAGATATTTCACATAAAATACATTTACATATAGTCCACAAGAGAAAATAATAGTTTAATTTATAAAAATGACCCCATTCAAAAGTTTACATACACTTGATTTTTAATACTGTGTTATTACGTATAGTATCTACAGCTGTGTTTTTTTTTTCTTTGTTTTTTTTTCCAGAAAACCCCCCCCCAAAAAACAAACAAACAAACAAACAAAAACAATGCATTAAGAGCCAGGGGTGTAAACCTTTGAACACAATGAAGATTTTTCTAATTTTGCCTAAATCTCATATTTTTTTTATTAAGTACTGCCTTTCAAAAGCTACAGAACATACTTACATGTTTCCCAAAAGACAAAATAAGTTAAATTTACCCTGATCTTCAAATTCTCTTCATGCATTGTTTTCCTTCTGAAGCATCAGTGAGCATTTGAACCTTCTGTAATAGTTGCATATGAGTCCCTCAGATGTCCTCAGTGTGAAAAGATGGATCTCAAATTCATACAGTCATTGTTAGAAAGATATACACAAATACACAAAAATGTTGAAAAACCAAAGAATTTGTGGGACCTGAAGGACTTTTCTGAAGAAAAGCAGGCAGTTTAACTGTTCAGGACAAACAAGGGACTCATGAAAAACTATCACTGAACAAAAAAAACACAGCTGTGGATCATTCAGGTAACAACACAGTATTAAGAATCAAGTGTATGTAAACTTTTAAACTGGGTCATTTTTATAAATTCAACTATTATTTTCTTTGATGTAAATTTGATGTGAAATATCTTATTCAGGTCAGTACTAAATAAAATAACATGCATTTTGTATGATCCCTCTTATTTTGGTAAAATAATTAACATTTTGCAGATTCTGCAAGGAGTATGTAAACTTTTGACCTCAACTGTATATATGTATCTACTGTAAATATCCAGTGTCAAGAAAATTTACTACAGTAAAGAGAATTTGGAGGGAAAATAAGTTTAAATGTCCTTAAAATGTTAACTGCATTACAGTAAAAATAATTTAAATGTCCTAAAGAACTCTTAAAGAACTCTTTTTTAAAAAAAAAAAAAAAAAAAATGTTATTCCTTTCTTTCTATTTTGGGGTGAAATATGACCCACTCAAGTACTTGACAGGTTTTGTGAGATTCACCTGAATTGGGCGTCTGTAATTGTCTCCCTCCGTTGTGATGAAGACTAAGACAGTTTCTCTTTAAATCCTGAAGAGTTTTGGCTGTGCTTAAATTATTAAGCAGACCGAATTAAGAGGGGGATTGGGGCGCACCAAATGGCACATCATCTAGCCAAATGCAAATCCTTATCCCTAAATCGCCCAAATTAGTCTGAGAAAAGCTCTCGCTCTCTATACGGAATGACCTCACACATTCGATCCGCAGGAGAGAGAAGGGGACCTGAGGATAAACAGGGCGTGTGACGGATGGGCTGAGTACTAAAGGAGGGACACGGTCGCACAGAGCCAGGGGACAGAGGCAGGTCGAGGGGCTGCTAATCAGAGGGACCCCGCAGAGCTCACAAGACTCAAGGCCTGACGCAGGGGCACGGTGGCCCCCAGCCTGCCCCTGCCGTGCAGTGTAGACAGCCCCGCTGAGAAAGCAGCGGACACAAAAGAGCTGCGGCCCAGCGGGGAGCTGAGCGCTGAGCCGCGGGTTAGCATGACAAAGGCCCTGTAATGGAGTCTACCACACCCCAGCCCTCAGCTAAACAAACAGCCACCCTCAGATTCCATTAAGATAAGAGCAGAACACACACTCATCTCTGCATGACGACTAACACACACTTGGCTACTGCACACACACTCAAGAAACTTGCACTCGGATCTACGCTTTTCTTCTGGAATCACCGTGAAAAATGACAAAAACTTGTCAACAGTACTTTTCAAAGGATTGTTTTGTATCTCAAAGGTTAAGCTTTTAAAGCTTAAGAAAGTTCCAATCTCAGTATAAAATTTGTCTAAGATGTTTCTAAAATTACTAATTAAAAAAAAATAAAGCAAGAGTACACTGTAGAAAATTATTTTTTAGGTTGTAGATAAAGATGACTGTTTTTAGGTTTTTACAAAAAAAAAAACAAAAAAAAAAACTGATTTCAGCAGAAGTCTGCATTTGCCTTCTAGCAAAGAAGAAAAAAAAAAGTTTGCTATTTTTCATTCCTGTGCGGGCAATTGCACCACAACTTGTATAATAATACTTTCAATATAAACAAACACTGCTGCAAATGAGCCGTTCTCTGGAAAAAACATTCTCTTTATTCTAGACGATTTAGAATTATTATCTGAAACTAAAACCATAAAAAAATTTACATTACTTGAAATAAAAAAAAAAAAATACTTCTAATAAATATATATATATATATATATATATATATATATATATATATATATATATATATATATATTATTTCTGCTAGCTGCCAAGACAACATTTCTCATTTTCATTTGGTTTAACTTAGGGCTGGCAAACGATTAATCGTGATTAATCGCATACAAAATAAACGTTTGAGTTTGCCTAATATATGTGTGTGTACTGTGTGTAATTATTATGTATATATAAATACAAGCACATTCATGTATATATTTAAGAAATATTTACAAGTATATGAATTTATTATCATTTTTATAGAATTTACAGTATATATATATATATATATATATATATATATATATTTTTTTTTTTTTTTTTTTTTTTTTTTACATAACATATTTCTCTTAAATATATACACTAATTTGTGTGTATTTATACGTACATACTAATTACACACAGTACACACACATATATTAGGCAAACTCAAACTTTTATTTTGTATGCGATTAATCACGATTAATTGTTTGCCAGCCCTAGTTTAACTTAATGTACTAAGCAGCTAAAACTGAAATAAAAATGAATAACAAAAAATAAAAAATACAAATTAGATAAACAGAACACATCGGAAACTTTCAAATAAATGAAATGAAAAATAAAAATGAATTAAAATATTTAATAAAACTCTAATAGTACATCAATTATACTAAAATAACACTGAGATTAATTCACAACCATGCATTTCTTTGTTGTATTTTATTGATGTTTTTAATTCAACTAGATTTTGTGGAGGTGCTGTCCACTCCTTTGGGTTCGTGCATCACTCTTCTGTCAGCAAAGAAACACACTTCCCTCTTTCTTTCATTCTCCTGACCCTCATCCATCCATCTCCTTCATCCCTATCAGCACATCCGGAGGAGACAGACACGAGGAGAAAGATATTAGCCTGGAAGTTTAGAGTTGATATAACTGATCACTTGTCCTCAGGACAGGTGTGACGTGTCCTTCCCCCGTCCTCACTGCCTCCATTACCGACTAATCACGCTAATCACGCCTGAGCAAAAGGCTGAACTCACGGCAGATACCAGCACACACACATGCATTGTGCCACACACATCAGAGGAAATCTGTGAACCCTGGGTCACCAGGAGGAAGAACCTCCATTTTCCTCTGCAAAACAATCCTGTGTGAGAGTGTGAAAGACTCAGATTACTATCACCTCACACACACACACACACACACACATTCAAAGTACATTCATTAGCCTGTAACAAAAGGGCCCTAAACCTCCCACACACACACACTCACATACACCTTGTGACAAGACATTTACCTGAACGTTTTATATTGTTCTTCTAGAAAGGATGTAAGAATGTATTTTTGCGCTCACATGAATAACCTTTCTCACTCTCTCCCTGCAACACATACACACACAGATAGAGTGTCACTTCAAAGAGTGTCCCTCGGCCCCAGGCCTGAAAACTGAGTGCTTTCATTAGGAAAGGTGATTTTTGTTATGGGTCAGGGCAGGTGAGCTCCGATGGATGCTTTCCCTTTCATGCCTATATAGGTCAAACATACACATAAACACACAACCTACTGAGTCCTAATAGCGTGTGTGGGTATGCATGGAGGTTTACTTAAGTAATTTGTCTCCAGAAGTTTGCTACATCTGACTAAACCTCCCTTTAGGATATACATTTTCTTTTAGGGTTACAGTTGTGATCATTACGATTAGTTTTACATACTTTTGAAGTCAAAAGTTTACGTACAACTTTCAAAATCTACAAAATGTTAATTATTTTACCAAAATAAGGGGGATCATACAAAATACATGTTGTATTTTATTTAGTACTGAGCTGAATAAGATATTTCACATAAAAGACGTTTACATATAATCCACAAAAGAAAATAATAGTTGTGAATTTACAAAAATGACCCTGTTCAAATATTTACATACACTTGATTCTTAAAGGGGTCATCGGATGCCCATTTTCCACAAGCTGATATGATTCTTTAGGGTCTTAATGAAAAGTCTATAATATAGTTTGGCTAAAAATTCTCAATGGTTGTGTAAAACAACAACCTTTTTACCTTGTCAAAGTGAGCTCTGCAAAAATCAACCCATTCTAAGGGATTGTTCCTTTAAATGCAAATGAACTCTGCTCTGCTCGCCCCTCTCTTCTCTCTGAGGAGTGATGTGCTGCTCTGAGAGATTGTTTACTTCAGCCACATTTAGCGCGTTTAGCTGCGAAACTTGCTAACTAGCACGTTATTAGGAAAGGTGATTGCAGAGATTCATTAAAAAAAAAAACCCTTGTACTCACTTCTGCTGTAAGTGAAGCTGGATCACGAATGATTTGCGCGAACATAGACACATTTATGTAGATCGGGAGGCGCATTTCCATCACAAACAAACGTAATCCACTGCATCTTCAGTGGCTCAGAAGTCAGATGTCCAGTGGCTCAGATGTGGCTCAGATGTCCAGCAACACAACACCTCAATCGCTCAATCTGAGATATTCTTGTTTAACTTACATCCCTGCTCCGGCATCGAAACAGTGGAGGTCGGACTGTTACAGCTGATCTGAGGTAAGACGCTCATGTCAATCAACTATCATGTGAGCGGCCTCTGGCTCGATTTAAAAAAGGGGATGTTATTTTTACAGATTAATTAAAAACCATGGATTTTTATCATTATAGGGTAGATCTGTACATACACTGCCAACACATTAATGTTCAAACAACATGTAAAAGTGAAGTTTGCATCCGATGACCCCTTTAATACTGTGCTGTTACCTGAATGATCCACAACATTTTTTTGTTTGTTTGTTTGTTGTTGTATAGTGATGGTTGTTCATGAGTCCCTTGGTTGTCCTAAACAGTTACGCTGCCCGCTGTTCTTCAGAAAAGTCCTTCAGGTCCCACAGATTCTTTGGTTTTTCAGCATATTTTGTGTATTTGAGCCTTTTCCAACAATGACTGTATGATTTTGAGATCCATCTTTTTACACTGAGGACAACTGAGGGACTCATATGCAACTATTACAGAAGGTTTAAACACTCACTGATGCTTCAGAAGGAAAAACGATGCATTAAGATCCAGGGGTGTAAACTTTTGAATGGAATGGAATTTATTTTTTAATTTTGCCTAAATATCATGTTTTTTTTCATGTAGTACTGCCCTTCAAAAGCTACAGAAGATACTTACATGTTACCCAGGAGACAAAATAAGTTAAGTTTACCCTGATCTTCAAATTAAAAAATGATGCATCATGTTTCCTTCTGAAGCATCAGTGAGAATTTGAACCTTCTGTAATAGTTGCATATGAGTCCCTCAGTTGTCCTCAGTGTGAAAAGATGGATCTCAAAATCATACAGTCATTGTTGGATAGGGTTCAAATAAACAAAAATGCTGAAAAACCAAAGAATTTCAGGGTTCTAACAGATTTTTCTGAAGAACAGGCAGTTTAACTGTTCAGGACAATCAAGGGACTCATGAACAACTATCACAAAAAAAAAAACAACAAAAAATGCTGTAGATCATTTAAGTAGCAGCACAGTATTAAGAATTAAATTAATGACTTTTGAACAGGGTCATTTTTAGAAATGTAACAATTATTTTCTGTTGTGGACTATATGTACATGTCTTTTATGTAAAATATCTTATTCAGGTCAGTACTAAATAAAAAATAACATGCATTTTGTATGATCCCTCTTATTTTGGTAAAATAATTAACATTTTGCAGATTCTGCAAGGTTTATGTAAACTTTTGACTTCAACTGTAAAAACAACAGATGCATATTGCTTGTACTTGTGAGGTGAGCTTAACACATGTAAAGTAAGTAAGTACCCCCTCATTTTTCCTATTACTCTATTGTGCGCATTGACAAAAGATACAAGGAATGTTTTTCCTTGTAAATTCCCCCTGAAATACTATTTCTGTAACTTCATTTACTTACCCTTATGTCATTTTAAACCTGTATCGAACTGTGGAACACACACAAAATACATAGGAAACTATATCTGTGTTTTTTGTCAATGAAATGAAAGTAAGCAGGATTAAATGTTGTTTTGGACCCCATAGACATTCATTGTGTGACAAAACGATTAAAAAAGAAAACTCATATATGTTTATCCCTATGTTTATCACAGAGAACCATGAATGAACTAAATAAAGAATTAGTGGTTAGGTATTGACTAAGAGGATGAATGGATGAAAAGTATGAATGCAAGATGGTATGAGAATTATGGGATATAAATATTTGACAACTCATCTTGCTGTCTTTCTTTCACAGATGAATTTGTGTATTAAAAAAAGAAATAACTGAAATTTTCCTTTCTTTGCAAGTTTGTCTTGTCTGATGCCAGAAACACAAGAAACAGGATAGATCATTATCACGATTATATTCAGTGCCATAAAAATTATTCATAATTTCTTTTTGATATTCGACAGTAGCAGAAGGCTCTTTTGCATAAAGCTGAGGAAAAACGATACTTCCCATACCACTTTTACCATGTGAAAATGTCAAGATGCAAAACAGTTTATTTTCTTTACATTCAAAAACCTGTTCACCAAGTATCAGTGATTTTCTTAGCAAATTTGTCAGATGACTATCAGATGGCAGAAGAAACTTCTCACAAAACATAATTTATACTCAACAGGATGTTTAATTATCTATGCACATGGTTTTTTTAGTGTCTAAAAACCTTTTTGAACTCGCAAAGCAGCAAGGGCCTGCCGCACCTTACTATGAGCAAACATTACAAATATCAGGAAAGAACAAAAGCAAATAAGTGAGTATGAGGGGAAAACAGGTAAAATTAAAAGGCAGGGGGAATGCTTTGTGTTTTACAAGCTGGACTGTTTACATGTAAAAGGCTTTTAATAAGAGGTTGGCAGGGAATAGACAACAGACTGCAGCTTTCATCTCGCACGGCCACTTTTCCTTATTTATGAGCGCTTGTGTCCCACTGTGTAAACAGGACACTAGCAGGGCACCGTTACACAACACACTACACACTTGGATTGTATCCGAAGAACAGGGTCTTCATTTGAGGCCAGGGGCTTGGAGAATCCACACACGAGCAGAAGATATCTGTTAAACGGTACATATTTTTTATTCAGCGGCATTGGAAAAGTATTTAAAATGGCTATTGATGTGAAAATAAGAATAAGAAAAAGACATTAGTCAAATCTAAAATGTAAAATGAATCTTCATACGCACTCATTTTATTCGGTTATAGAGACAGTTCACCTAAACTGAAAATTTTCCTCATCATTTACTCACCCTCAGGCCATTCCAAACCCCATAAGACTTTATATATATATATATATATATATATATATATATATATATATATATATATATATATATATATATATATTGATGTGTACTACAAATACATTTACAGTATACTACAAATATATTTACATATTAAGTACTTAATAAAAATACCCTGCACTTGTACTTTTAGTATACTAAATTGTATTTAATTAAATTGGAACAACAAATTTTGTACTTAATGCACTTTAATTGTGTGGAAGTAGTGCTGAAGTCCAACTAAACATACACTTAAGTATATTTGATTGTGCCTGTGCACTACAAGTATACTTTTGGTACATTTTAAATATTTTGCATTTAAAAACTTACATTATTTAAGATCAGCAATCCTCATCAATAGTAACATTAAAACACATTTTAGGCTTAATATTCAGAAATGTGCATTGTGCACAAGTAGCACTCCAAATAAAGTTTAATTACAATTTTTTTAGTAACTCTCGAGTGATATGTCAGTAAATATTTTAATAGACTTGAACTATAATAACTTGAACTAAAATAAATGCATTTTAAATCTATTACTTTTTACTAGGGTTTATATATATGCAACCAAAGCAACCCATGCAATCAAATCTTTAATGCTTCAACTTTAATGCTGATTGTAAAAGTAATCCATTTGAGTAATTTCAATAATTTAAACAACAGAAGCTCAAATGTGCTTGTTTGATGCACAATAAATAAAATAAGGTTTGTTGTTGCATGTCGAGCAAGCATGACTGTACTTTCATTAACCATATTAAGCGTGTTCTATGTATGGACAGTGACCAAGGTTTACAGGTTTATGAGGGACTGGGACTGATATGAAAGTGAATAAATAATGACAGAATTTTCATTTTTCATGTAAACCACCCTTTCATTTTTGTAGTAAATAAATGGTTCAAAATCTAGTGAGCTGCTTCCTAGACAGCATTTAGTCATCATAGACACACTCCTGACATGAAGGCCATTCCAAGTGGTAGACTGCTAGCCTTATAAGATGCCTTATGGAAAGCTCAAAATGTCACATTCTTATGCAGTATAGAAGTATTTGACACAATAATTCCTGCCAGATGTTCTCATGTGCTGTTGCGATGTTACTTTCCCTTTTGTTTAGCGCGAAGAACTCTTCACTCAAACATGAGAAACACCTGTTCTCTCCTGTCTCTATCCCCGCAGGCTAAAACTGCAGCACGCACACGCATTAAGACACACGGCTGGGTTCCCCAAGGCTAAAACTGCACTTTTGTACACAGCATGCCAACCTGAGTTCATAAGAAGAAAAAGTATGCACTTCAATCACTCTAAAAATATTAACAGTTCATACACCCCCCAGACACTTTCACCATAAGCACAAACAAAGATGAGCGAAAAGGACATTTATCATTTGCAAATGTGACCCTGTGTTTGTTGAATCGTAAACAGACCGCATAGTGAACATGTGGAGCGGCCATCATTTACACTTTCTTCAATAAAACCGATTTCCAATTCGCAAGACCACTTTGAACTATGTATGTTTATATTTAAAGCTGCTATAGCAATACATTATTAAAGATGTGTATGTTTTCTAGCTGTCATAACTTAAAAATACATACTTAAAAAGAGGCTGTAGGTGCTAATGCCAGAATACCCACTAAACAAGACCTGTTTAGACACCAGAGACGCTCCACCGCCTTTAAAAAAACATAGTGTCTCCTGTAACAGCTGACCATGGCAGTAGTTGTAGGGGTGAGGGAGTGATCAAGACACTTACCCCTCGGCTTCCTCGCATTTTGGACATGGCTGTTCCGGCCTCTGTCTAAACACGACAGCATGATCCCTACTGCCGTGCTGGGATTTTCAGTGACACCTGGTCTTACAGAGCGTACAGCAACCTATACTGCTCCTGTGACCCCACACGCTGGCCCCTGTGTTATGCCAAGACGTGTGTCTGACAACCGACCCCTAACCCAGCACAGAAGGCACCAGGGCCTGTATAAGCACTAAGCCACAAATATCAAGTGAATGTCACTGTAACACGGTGAAACAGAGGAAACCTGAACCCTCATGGTGACGAGACACAAGCAACTGGCAAAAAGACACCGAATGTAACGGGAAGAGAAAGGAGGGGCAAAAGAGCCAACAGACTTATTAACTTTTCAGCGTGTCTTCTCAAAATGACCATAGTGACTAGGATTAATTAATAAATAAAATAATTGAATAAACAGAACGATAGAAAATACAAATACATTTGATCACATTATTCTTGTTTTATAAGACATTCTGAGTTGTGCATGCTTGTGCATGTCACCTTAAGGTGCAGTCACATTTACCATTGTTCGGCGAATTATCACTTTTAATAGGAGTCCACGTGAATGGGAATTTTGCGTGAGGGAGTAAGATTTCCCTACACAGATTTCTCAATGAGTTCAAGTTGGTCGTGTCGATACGCCTCATTGACCACAAAAAAAAAGCAGTTTGGCTTGAAAGTGAGTTCTTTGTGAACGGTGCTTCATACATCGTTACATTTTGATGATAGACAACAGAACTTTTTGCCAGCCAAATTCTGTTAATGTGACTACATCTTTAGACACTTGCTATAATGTTGTAAGTTGTTCTCAAGGCATTGCTATGTGGTTTTAAATGCATTGCTACTGACCTTAAAGGGATCATGAGCTGAGAAACCAAAATTCCCTTGATCTTTTGGCATATAAAAGGTCATTGTACTTTAAAAACATCCTGAAAGTTTCAGAACTCAAAACTTTGTCACCAATCTGTTGAAAAAACAGTCTTTGCATTGCTTTTCTTCTGATACCAATGTTAGGAAAGAGTGGACAAACTTTATTTTTATTTTTCATACCATGTCAGTAAGAAATTGGTCCTTTATTTACTTAATTTTACAGCGGATTCGTTTACAATTACCTATAGCGTCAGCGATGCAACGTTTGTTTCCTTATCTCAGTGAACCGAGGTTATGTCAGTAACAGGAGCTACAATTCGACGCAGGATTTTCAAAAAGATTGAAAATGAAAGATGAAGCTGTGCCGACTATATTGGATCCGATAGTGATGTCGCAACAAAAGTGTAACTGTTTTCATAGCGTGGTCACTATTGCTTTGTCTCTTCTTACAGATCGTTTGATATGTACCGAGTTATGTGTTTTAAACCTAAATCACCGCGGCATCCGTCTATGAAGAATGAATCTTTGTACGTCATCTGTCTGTCATGCCTTTTCATACAGAGCGTGTTTAAAACCAGGACAGAAAATAGCCTATTACTTCTAAATTAGAATTCTTTTAATATATATATATATATATATATATATATATATATATATATATATATATATATATATATATATATATATATATATATAGAAGCCTTGTTAACATTATGGACCTCAGAGAACAGTACAAAATAGAAAACAAAGGCAGTTCTTGGCCCCTTTAATCATTATAGATGTCATATCGAACTTAAACACTGATGAAAACGAGGCTATGAGGAATGCATTTACAATCTTTAGTGGCAGGCACTATATAAAGATATATAAAGTTTTTTTATGAAAAATGTTTTATCAGCTGAACAATCACTATGTTGTTAAACAATTGGATAGTCCATTGAACACTGTACTTCTATCATTCAATCCCGTCAAAAAATAAATTTTGCTGTAACCCTGACTAAAGGAAAAAAAGTGCCGCATGATTTTTATTCCAATCCAAATTCCCAAATTCCAAATAAAGAGAAAATTTCACCAAGTGTGGTCCAAATGGTCAAATTATAAAAACACAGTTGCTCTGCTTCCTCCAAAGTTCCCACAAAGCAGGGCACAGGGATGTTGACTCAGAGTTGGGATTTGGCCAAGGTGGCTGATTAGTATGGGCACTTAGCCCCTGCTGGTCATAACTACATCATTCTGGAAGCTGGGTTCTAGGGTCAGCGGTTATTCAGGCCTAGAAAAGAACTCTGTGGATATGTATAGAGCCATCTTTTGAATAAATATTATACTTATTTTGAATACACTGTATTGCAGGGGTCTCCAAACTAAGTCCTGGAGGGCTGATGTACTGCAGAGTTTAGTTCCAATTTGCCTCAACACACCTGCCTGGAAGTTTCTAGCATGGCTAATAAGACCTTTATTAGCTGGTTCAGGTGTGTTCAGTTAGGGTTGGAGCTAAACTCTACAGGACACCAGTCCTCCAGGGCCGAGTTTGGAGACTGATCTATTGTATAGATCAGCGGTTCTCGACTAGGGCGCCGGGGAGGGTTTCATAACACTACCAGGGAGGACTCTGGAAAAATGTAATTTGCTAAAACCAAAGTATAAACTGAAATATATTTTTTTGTACAACATTATAATTATTGTAACAAATTATTATTGTTGTTATGTAATAAAATTAACATTTAAAAACAGTAATAAAAAGAATTGTGGTTAATTGATTAAGTAATACTCTTAGTTTCTGTTAATGGAGAAAAATAATAATAATATTAATAATAAAATGAACAAGCAGCTTTTGTCATATTGGCATTAGAAACTAGCCTGTAGATATCAGGCTAAATGTTGTGTCTGGTAAAAAAATAATAGATTTAAAATGCATTTATTTTATACTAAGTATAGTCTATTGCACATTTTTTTAATATTAAGCCTAAAATATGTTTTAATGTCACTATTGATGAGGATTGTATGATCTTTAAATAATATCAGTCTTTAAATGCAAAATATTTAAAGTGTACCTAAGTATGCTTGCAATAGTTGCACTTTAGCACAATCAAATATACATAAGCATATTTTTAATTGGACCTCTGCACTACTTCCACACAATTAAAGTGCATTAAGTAAAAATTTGGTTCTTCCAATTTAGTATAGTTACCAACTTAGTACAAGTTTAGTATACGATAGCAGGGTATTTTAATTATGTATATGTAGTATAAGTTACATTTATGGGCTTTTATCCCTTTATTAGGATAGGACAGTAGAGAGCTGACAGACAGGACAAGCATTGGGCGGAGAGAAGTGAATGGGTCGCCGCAACTTGGGTTGCCGCAAGCGTGGTTGCGTTACATGTCAGCACACTTAAAAAAACAAACAAAAAAAAAAAAAAAAAACCAAGGTCCCAAATTTGCTTCAGCCAAACTTCAAAACACAAGACGTCTATCCCTTCAGGCTTTTTGTAGTCTGGTGTACACTGAATAAAGGTGTGGAGAAAAAAGAGCCATTGTCTATTGTCAGTAGAATAGCAATGCATAAATCACAATCCAGAATAAAAACTGACAGATAATATACTCACCGCCTTGTCATCCAAGATGTTCATGTCTTTCTTTCTTCAGCCGTAAAAAAATTATATTTTTTGAGGGAAACATTTCAGCATTTTTCTCCATATAATGGACTGATATGGTGCCCCAATTTTGAACTTCCAAAATGCAGTTTAAATGCAGCTTCAAACGATCCCAAATGTGGTTGTAAACGATCCCAGCCGAGGAAGAAGGGTCTTATCTAGCGAAACGATCGGTTATTTTCATAAAAATAATACAATTTATATACTTTTTAATGTCAAATGCTCATATTGTCTCGCTCTGCCTGAACTGTTTTCGTTCCGGTTCATGACAGTTAGGGTATGTTGAAAAATTCCCATTTCATGTTTCCCCCTCAACTTCAAAATCACCCTATATCGCTGTAACCTTTTTTATTAATTGTGTTTGATCTTCTTTGCATGTTCACTTTGCAAAGACTGGGTCGGTGCTTCTGCAGTGATGTAGGATGATTTTGAAATGATTTTTGAAGTTGAAGGAGAAAATCCGATTGTAGTTTTTCGACATACCCTAACTGTCTTGAACCATAATACACAGAGTTCAAGGAGAGCAAGACAAGACGAGCGTTTGAGATTAAAAAAGTATTTTTTTTAATGAAGATCGTTTCACTAGATAAGACCCTTCTTCCCCGGTTGTCTGATTTACAACCGCATTTGGGATTGTTTGAAGCCGTATTTAAACTGCCTTTTGGAAGTTCAAAGTCAGGGCACCATACCAGTCCATTATATGGAGAAAAATCCAGAAATGTTTCCCTCAAAAAACATGATTGAAGAAAGAAAGACATGAACATCTTGGATGTCAAGGAGGTGAGTACATTATCTGTAATTTTTTTTTCTGGAAGTGGACTTCTCCTTTAAATACAGAGGGCTATTAAAAGTGTGAAATGGATATTTTCTCCTGCTGTCTTTGATGGCAGCTCATACATCAACTGTGTAGCTGCTAGTGAAGGACCTGGGACAGTGTGCATTCTTGTGGCATTTATAGCTCAGGTGATTGGCTCAAAACAAATGTGCCCATGAGCAAAGATGGCAGAATGTATATTGCAGGTTCTGAGGGTGTCACACGGCAGCCAAAGACCTACTGCTGAGATGAATGGAGACAGCTCTCTGGTTTCTGTAGTGTTCAGGATTGCTTTTAGCCATTGCTGTGCAGCTGCTAAGGTGTTCTGTATGGTCGCTATGCCACTGCTTGGTGGTTCCTTCCCCCCAGAGTCAAAAGAGTTCACTCCCAAGTCTTTTTGTTCTCAATGAGACCAAATTCTCTTGAGTGGAATTTCTACTTGTGTGGCTGAAACCAGGAGTGTTTCTAGAATTTCATCAGCACTCAGCACAGGCCCATCACCAAAAAAGTATACCCATAATTTGATACTTTTTTTTTTAATACCTTCACCACACAAATGTTTGTAAGTTGCACACACAATCAAGAGCTGTTTCATGGTTGGCAAATGAAAGATGACAAACAAAAGTAATGTCTTGTTTCAAACAGTGCATTGAAGTTACAGATTGTAGTTTTTTTACATTTTGTTATGTTGCTACCTTATGTTAAACTGCTTTAAATTACTTTTTTTCCCACATCAGTCTGCATTCCATACACCATAATGACAAAGCAAAAACAGAATTGTCACAACTTTGTAAATTCATTAAAAATAAAAAACCTGAAATAAGTAAAATAAGTCTTTTTGGATGTGATGCGACAAAAGCTTTGCACATCAGCATCTGGCAATTATCTGCCATTCTTCTCCTCATCTCTTCACCTCTCAAGCTCTATCAGCTTGGATGGGGGCACATGCACATTTTCAGGCTCCTCCAGAAATGTTTGATTGGGTTCGCTGTTCGCAGCATGAGGCTGCTACCCTCGCACTTCATTGCTGGGATGCTACTCTGCAGGTGATGAGCAGTGCCTGGATTCCTTTAAACATGATGCATGGAATTGAGGTTCTTCAGACCAGAGAATCTTGTTTCTCAAAGTCTGAGGGTCATTTAGGTGCTGTTTTGCAAAATCCAAGTATGTTTTCATGTGTCTTCACTGAGGAGAAGATTGAGTCTTGCCACACCGCCATAAAGCCAGATCGGTGGAGTGTTGCAGTGATGTTGGTCTGTAGGTTCTCCACATATGATCATGGAGCTCAGCTAGAGTGACCATCAAGTTCTTGGTCACCACTCTAACCAAAAGCCTTTCTCCATCAATTGCTCAGTTTGGCCAGGAGGCTAGCTCTAGAAAAAGTCCTGCTTGTTTCAAACCTCTTCCATTTAGGGTAATGGAGACTACATGCAATCCTGTTTCTGGGCTCTACAGTTGTTTTTTGCTTTCAACCTGTTTTTTTTTTTTTTTTTTTTGCTTTGCCATTATGGTGTATTGAGTGCAGATTGACGAGGGGAAAAATTGTTTAAAGCAGTTTAACATAAGACAGCAACATAAAAAATTGTGAAAAAAATGAAGGGGTATGAATACTTTTACAAGGCACTGTACATGTGCCTCTTATCCAGTGCTCTTTTTGTTTTCTGTCTTAAAAAATATGCCATTACTATTTTGTGCATGTGCATTCAGTGCCTGCGTAAACTGCTTGAAGACCCAACTAGATCAAAAGAATAATTTATTTGCATATTTGGCATTGCAAGCTCTGGTTATAAACAGCTGAAAGGGTAACACTTTAGTTTAGGGACAAGTTCTCACGATTAACTAGTTGTTTATTAGCATGCATTTCACTAGCATGTTGGCTGTTTATTAGTACTTATAAAGCACATATTAATGTCTTAGATCCCTTAATCCTACACCATACCTAAAATTAACAACTACCTAACTATTAATAAGCAGCACATTAGGAGTTTATTGAGGGAAAAGTTGTAGTTAATAGTTAGATAATTGTGAGAGTTGGTCCCCAAACCTAGTGAAAACTAGGTCAGTATACATAAATTCCCACTGACACAGGATTTTTCAGTAATTACGACAGAATGTTACTATGATTTCCGGAAATTGTTTTGACTAGCTAGTTAACTTTTCCAACGATGCATCGTACTATACGGTGTTTAAGCAGTGAGTTGCGATGTCGTAAGGGAAACGCACTCCTAATTTATCGTGTGGTTGAACATCCTATTGTGACTGGGTAATTTAGGGGTTTTCCATCCTAATCTCTCTCTCTTTCTATTTCTCAGATGGTTCTCCTCTCTCTCGCTCACCACATTTCCTTTATGAATGATCTTTGCAGCATTCCCGAAATGTAACAGCACCATCAGAAATAACACAGGCCCACGCTCTCTCCCTCCCCCAGACTCTCACTATTCCCACTGCATATGCTAAAAAGCATCTTTGTGACGGCACCTTACACATCTCATGTGAAATCAAGCACCCCCCTCGCCCCGACTGGCTTTTAATGGGCCAGTGAAGACAGAGGCGTGTCACTTTGAAGTCTTCCTCCCAGTCATGCCTTCTCTCTCTCCTCCAGCATAAAGAGCGGCATTGAGCGCGCGTGCCTGTTTACCCGCTGTCCGTGGACTCATGTTACACTACGCTCTTTGATCTGTGGCTCCCATAATGAAGAATTTCTGGAGAAGGCATTGTTTATTGGGGTCTAGACTGCAGCGAAAGGAGAAGCTGAGGCAGAGGAAGAAAAGGCTTCCCTTTTTCTGCAGTGAGAGGAAGTGGTGTCGTGGAGGTGACTAACTTTCAGACGGCCAGTGAGCCGTTACTCATAGTCCAAGCCGCAGACAAAGTTAGAAGAAAGGAAGGAGAGATAGGACACAAACAAGACTAAATGGAAAATGAGTGATGACCGTGTGCCACAAGCTATAGATATGCACATTGTGGTGTATGGATGTTCTGTAAAGTTGCTCAAACTATCAGTACACCAGTGCTGCACACTTCGTTTTTTACAGTGCTTAGATTTCTTATTTTTCTTTTGAAGAACCATGAGCAAGGCATGTGCCTAATTATATGGCTAGCTTCTGCCAAGTCATTTCACCTTTATTTTTATAGGGCTTTATACAGTACAGATTGCTTCAAAGCAGCTTTATAGTATTGAACAGAAAAGTAACATAATTAATGATGCAGACTTAAAAAATGAAGCAAATCCAAATTCTGCTGTAAAGGAACTGTAGCCAGACAATAGTGTCATTATTCAGCTCCAGTCAGTTCAGTGCTGATTCTGTTCAGTTCAATTACTGCGTATAGCTCGTTCATTAGAAAACAAGTTTAATCTAGTTATAAGCACCCCTACTGAATAAAGCAGCTCAAGTCAATGACAGTGTCAATGTTTATCAATGCAAAATTGATCAATTATGAACAAATTAAATTCAGCTATAAAAGACAATAGTGTCATTATCTAGTTCAATTCAGGTCAAGTTTTGTTCTCATCCCATCAAAATTATAATATTACTACAAATTAAATGTCTTTTAAAGCAAAGTGTAAGATCAGTGATGGAACTTGGAACATTGGTCATCATGAATGAGGTACATCATGAGATTATGAGTGTAATCTGTCTTGGAAGAAAGTTGTCTAAGTACACTACCATTCACAAGTTTAGTGTCAGTAGGTGGCTTTAACTACTATGTACTTACATACAAAATAAGTGCAATGTGCTTATTGTGTTCATATTGTATTGCAAAACACTTTTGCTGCTATTGAGGTGGGATACGGGTAAGGTTGGGGACAGGTTTGGTGGTGTGGGTAGGTTTAAGGGTAGGTTAAGGTGTAAGGAATGGGTCAACAGTGCAATTATAAGAGTACTTACAGAAATTAATTACAGATGTAATTACAAGCAGGTATTTTTTTAAAATGTAAGTGAAATCTAAAAACATGTATGTACACAAAAAGTGCATTGTACCAAATGATTAATTAAAATATAAGTACGTAGTTAAGGCCACCTAATATAAAGTGGGACCATTTCTTACACTCAACAAGGCTGCATTTATTTCCTTACACTAATATTTAAAATGCAGCGGCTAGGGTTCTCACTAGAACCAGGAAGTATAACAGCATTAGCTCGGTTAGCCCTGAATGGTTTAGCACCTCAGTACTTAAGCAAGCTGTGACTGCATTATAGTCCTTCACGTCCGCTGCATTCTCAAAACTCTAACCATTTGAGAATACTTAGAATATCAAAATCAACTGCAGGCAGCTGATCCTTTTCCTATTTCCCAAACTCTGGAGCAATCTACCTAGTGTTGTTCCGAAGGCAGACTCTGTCAGTTTAAATCTAGATTAAAGACCCATCGCTTTAACATGGCATATGCATGGCACACTATCACATTTGTATAACTCCATTAAAGGACTGTTAGGCTTCATTAATTAGGTCAACCAGAACTGAAAACACTTCCCATAACACCCAATGTACTTATTACATCGTAAGAAGAATGGCATCTGGGTGGAGGACAACATTGATAAGAAAACACTTAAGATAAGGTTTAAGAAAAGGAGGGTAAAACAAAATGTTAACTTATTTATATGCTTATGTGTGTTTTTTTTTTGTTACCCTTTTTTTATCTCTCTCTCTCTTTGGCCTCTTTGTTACCCAGTAGGCTGTGACATCCAGTTAAAATATGGGTGGGTGGATCTGAGGTGGAGCTGGGGGCTGGTGTCTCCCCACCTTCTACCCTGAGCTTCCTCTTCCAGGATCTCTTGCCCTGCCTGGTTCTGGCCTGCATGCCTCACTGTTTTAATGCACCACATATTAGTTGAAATACATACACACCTATTAAAATGTTTAATATAGAATACATATATTTATATAAAGGAACGTTTAAAAAAAATAAAATAAAATAAAAAAAGACATACACAGGGTAAAGTGTGCCATGTGGGTGGGCCGGGTCCCAGGCCTGAGCTGCCTACATGTCTCGCTTTTTTAATGCATCACAAACTAGCCGAAACATCACCTACACATTTAAAAAACATAAATAAATAACAGACATATAAGTTGTGCGAGGCATCTAGGTAGAGGCCAGGGATGGCTGGTGTTTTGGGGGATGGTTGGGGAGCTTTGGGCTGGTAGTATATATGTTTGTTTGTCTAATTGATTCTATATTTTTTTTTTTTTTTTTTTTTTTGATCTTTCTCTCTCTCTCTATCCTCCTTCTCCTTTGTTTTTTTTTTTTTTTTCTTTCTTCTCTCTCTCTCTCTCTCTCCCCCTCTTCTGTTGACTTTCTCCCCAATTTTTATTGTATTTTTTATTTTTTATTTATTTATTTATTTTTTTTTTTTCCTGTTTTCTCTGTCCCCCGGTCTTGTCTGTCATAGTATGGTTAAATAAAAAGGTATATAAAATTAAATGAATTAATTACATAAAAAAAAAAAAAAAAAGGCTGTGAATGATGATAACATAGCTACACATACACACTGTCATGTGTTATCTGTGTTACTGACAGGCCGGGAAAAAAATAAAAAATAAAAAAAAAATAAAAATAAAAATAAAAAATAATTGATTCTATATATCTGGCACATTGAAATATTGTCACATTCTTTACTTATTATTATTTATTTATTTTTCTTTTTTTTTTTTGGTATATGTGTTATATGTCTAAAGGGTTCTGTATTTGTTACATGTAAACATTGTCCCCCTACTTGCATAATAAAAAAAGAAAAAAAAGTGGCATCTACGCTAATATTAGTCTGTTTTGTTCTTATTCTGAGGTCACTGTAGCCACCCAGATCCAGTCTGTGTTCAGTCCAGATGGTGGATCAGCACCTAGAGACGACCTCGACAGCCTTGGTTGTCAGTGGAGACCATGTCAACTAGGTGAGTCCCAGAGACAGATCCCCATTGAAGACCTCATCACCTAGATGGCCATCAGCACAAGACCACGGGAACTAGATGAATCCTCTTCTCAACTTGAGTTGTGCTGATGCCTGGAATAAACTCATCTGGCCAGAGAAGAACTGGTCCCCCAACTGCGCCTGGTTTCTCTTTAGGTTTTTTTCTCCATCAACTGATGTAGTTTTGGTACATTGCCACTGTCGCCTCTGGCTTGCTTATTTGGAGGCACTTAATTTCTGGCAATATTGTCGACTTGATTGCACAGATACTATTTAAACTGAACTGAGATAGACGATGATATCGCTGAATCAATGATGTTCTATCCTCTTGCATTATCGACACACTGTTTTCCTGTTTAATACTGTAAAGCTGCTTTGACACAATCTGTCTTGTAAAAAGCGCTGTATAAATTAAGGTAGCATTTTGAAATATTATTACAGTTTAAAATAAAAGATTTCTATCTGAATATATTTTAAAATATAATTTGTTTCTGTGATACAAAGCTGCATTTTTAGCATCATCACTACAATCTTCACCAAGGATGGACAATTTCGGTCCTGGAGGGCCACTGTCCTGCAGAGTTTAGCTCCAGCTCTAATCAAATATACCTGCCTGTATGTAGGTGTGTTTAATTAGGGTTGGAGCTAAACTCTGCAGGACAGAGGTCCTCCAGGACCGAAGTTGCCCATCCCTGGTTTACAGCATCACGTGATCCTTCAGAAATCATTCTAATATGTTAATTTTGTGCAATTTTTTTTTTTTACTGGTATTACAGTTGAATACAGTTGTGCTGTTTAATATTTCTGTGGAAATCTTGATGGTTTTTTTTAGGAGGATCCTGAAAGTCCAAAGGGACAGAATTTTTGGTCACACTTTATATTAAGTGACCTTAACTACTATGTATTTACACCAAGAAATAAGTACAATGTACTTATTGTTGTCATACTGTACTGCAAAACACTTCTATTAAGGTGGGATACGGGTGAGGTTAGGGACAGGCTTGGAGGTATGGGTAGGTTTAAGGGTGGGTTAAGGTGTAAGGAATGGATCATCAGTATAATTATAAATGTAATGCAGAAATCAATTACATATGCAATTACATATAGGTATTTTTAAAAATATAAGTACAATGTAAAAACATGTGTGTACTCAACAAGTGCATTGTACCAAATTATTAATTTAAATGTAAGTATAGTTAAGGCCACCTAATATGAAGTGGGACCAAATTTTTTAAAAACAGAAATTTCTTTACTGTATTTTTGACCAATGTGACATGTCCTTTTTTTTCTTTCTTATTTTTCTTATTGTATATATCCACGTTGCAAACCCATCACTGAGTCCCACTAAGTGTCTTTTTATGGTTTGCTTTTACGCAAGGTTGCAAGTACTTATATTTATCAGAAGTCTTTATTCATATCTCTGAGATTTATTCAAAAGTAGAGGTGGAGGGCTTGGTAAAAGATACTTTCATAATGCTTCTCAAATATTTGCCTATATTTCAGCTCCCTCCCATAAGTACACATAGTTTGACTAAATACAACACTTGTAGGGTATGTTTGGAATAGCATAAAAACTCTTATTATTCTATTCATAGCATAGCCATACTCTTTCAGACTGATACAGTATAAAGGTTGAATGAATTTATATCTGAATGATACAGGCCACCTTTATCTCTACATCTCCTGCTCTCTGTCGCTCTCTCCTTTCATCATGGCTATTTATTGATGAGAAAGCGATTTGCATCATTATGTGTAAGTGAGAACCTTTAATTTTTTATGGGAGGTACGTGTGATGGTGTGAGGTGCTGGCTGCTAGAACGGACATATTTAGTTACACACACTGTAGGTAAGAGTCACAGAGCAAATGTTCTGTCACCATCACAGAGCAAATATCAATCAGATAGATTGTGTTTGTGGATATTTGAAGGCCATACATCCCTCAAGCGAACTTTATTCATTGCAAACATACTTTAATGGATATTTTGATCTTGTTTTAGATTAAAACAGTCTAAATTTATTTGAGAAGCAAAACTTAAGATGCTGCTTTAGAACTCTATTGTAATATTTTTGTAACCCCATTGGGAATTCTTTTTTTTTTTTTTAAACATGAGTGTAAGGAAATGTATTATGTTTATGCTTAGAAGAAAAACGAGACAAAAATGCTGAATACGATTTTTATTTTTTATTTTTATTTTTTTTTTTACAGAGTCTCGAGTAGTTTAGGAGAAAACTGAGTGGAAAGATTTCTAAGACTTCTAAGACTAGATCTATTATGGTTATTTCTGTAACCCCATTGGGATTTCTTTATTATCTTGTATTAGGCATAAATGTAAGAAAATTTATTGGTGTTTATGCTTAAAAAAATAGAAAAACAAGACAGAAATACTGATTAAGATTTTTTTTTTTTTTACAGTATTGCATCCAGTAGTTTAGGAGGAAAGTGAGTGGAAAGATTTCTGAAGAGGGTTTCACTGGAACCCTGCCATATTCGTCCGTATTGTGTCGTCTTCTCAGCTGACACAGAGGGCAGATCTTCATTGAAAAAGAGGCTTGTAAACTGAGAGGGAGACAGTGTAAGCTTATTAGACATCCATATCTGTTTCACTGGCCATCTTTAGGACTCAAAGCTTAATTAGAGCTGAGAAACTAATAAAGGAAATTTAAACTCAACGAGTAACTCTATAACTGTTATCTTTTCCCCTTTTTTGCAGTAACACTAGTCTAATTGAATCAGCAAACTTGGTGGAGAAAAACTAAACAGTGAATGGAGACACCATCCCAGCAGCTCTCACTACAGCGCAGATAACACAAGCACGGGAGCCCTGCAGCACCACCAGCCAGTGGTGTGTGTATAATTAAAGAGCTCAAGGAAAATGGGCGGATGCACAGTGTTTTTATATACTATTATAGTTTTTGATAATATTTTGAGTTAGCTTTTATATATTTATTTATTTATTTATTTATTTTTAAAGGGGCAAAGGTCACCAGTTCAAGTCTCGGTACCGGCAGGGATTGTAGGTGGGGGGAGTGAATGTACAGTGCTCTCTTCCACCTTTAATGGCACGACTGAGGTGAGATCCTTGAGCAAGGCACTGAACACCCAACCACTCCCTGGGCGCTGAAGCAAAAAAAAAAAAAAAAAAGGCTGCCCACTGCTCAGTGTGCGTGTGTATGGAATATCATACTTGGCCACATGTCACACCCTTTCATTTGCTTTCCTTATTTTTATATTTTCTGTTTTAATTTTATTTTTAGTTACATTTTTAGTCATTTTGTTGTTTGTTTTGTCATTTTTATTAGATTTCTTTTTCTTTTTTCTATATAGGTTTAGTTTTTGTTAGTTTTTTGGTTATTTTAGTACTTGAACTAAATGAAAATGAGAAATGTTGGCAAATAGCTGAAACACATTTACATTATTTTATTTTATTTCAGCTAATGTTTATTTTAAGTAATAAAAAAGTGGGTTTAGTATGTTAACAATAATAACATATGTTGGGTTTCCATGTTTCAACGCTATCTCATGACCAGTTCGTATGTATTTTACGAGGTGGCTAATTCGTACGAATTTGTATGACCTTACTCATACAATTTTGTATGATTTGTCTAGACCCCAGTGACAGGTAGGTTTAGGGGCCGAGTTAGGGGTAGGTAATTTGTGCAAATTCATACAAATTAGGAAACTTGTAGAATATGTATGACTTAGCAAAAATCATACAAATTTGTATGAGTGAGGTCGGGTTGCATGTTTTATGGGGACATTCCATCGGCGTAATGTTTTTTATACTGTACAAACTGTATTTTCTATCCTTTTGCCATAACCCTACCCCTAAACCTGCCCCTCACAGGAAACTTTCTGCATTTTTAGAAAAAAACTTCATTCTGTATTATTTATAAGCTTGTTTCCACATGGGGACCAAAAAATCTCCCCACAAGGTAAAAATTTAGTAGTACTACTTTTACTTATGGGGACATTTTCTCCCCATAATGTAGTGAATACCAGTACACACTTATACATTTCAATAAAAAATAAATAAATACATAAAATACAATAAAATAAAAAACCTCCCACCTCCATTCACAATAGCATTCATTATGTTGCTGCATTTGGTCACAGTTAATCTAAATTTTAATGTAAGGTATCGTACTTTATCATTTTAAAAAATGAGAATAAAATTTATTTTAATGAGAATTAAAATAAATAGGCTATGCAAAATAAAGACTGAAAAAAGAATTACATATAACTGCAAGCACCGATTACCAGGGTTCAAACGCTTTAAGACATTTAAGTACATATAAAAAAGCAAATTCAGGTCATTAACCATAGAAAAATTATGTTTTTTAATGTTAATGGGTGTTATAGCACCAGCTATGGTCCGATCTCACTAAAAATTTGCATGCTTGTTTAAAATCTCCTGTCGCATGTGCTCATCGGGTTTGGTGGAGTTTTTGTTTAGGATTTATAGGCTTTTGGGTATATTTAGATAGGTCGCTTTTCTATATGACCCCGTTAAGCTTGCCAAAGGGTACATTTCAGCATTTATTTTTTTTTTTTTTTAAGAATTACCTAGAGAGTCTAGGAAACTGCACTGCAGTGTTTTTTCCCCAGATTGAGTGAAAAACCTAGGACTAGTTCACAAAAGTAGGTTTTCTATATTTTCTCAAACACTCAAATGGTTTGATTGACAGCAGGGGTTCTAGAGGCAAAGTTGCTCAGAATGAGGAGTTCTATCAAATGATATGAATGTTGTGCATATGTGTGAAAAACTGCGCGGTATACAATTGTTTACACCCTTGAAAAATGAGATATGGCCCCCCGGTGGCCAATTTCATTCAGCTTTCTCACAGACCTTAAAGTGGTCATCGGATGACCATTTTCCACAAGCTGATATGATTCTTTAGGGTCTTAATGAAAAGTCTATAACATGCTTTGGTTAAAATTTCTCAATGGTAGTGTAAAAAAACACCCTTTTTACCTTGTCAAAATCAGCTCTGAAAAAATCAACCTGTTCTGGTCGATGTTGCTTTAAATGTTAATGAGCTCTGCTCACCACGCCCCTCTCTTCTCTCTGTGGAGCAACGAACCTGTTTACCTTATGACGCATTTAGCCACGAAACTTGTTAACTAGCACGTTATTAGGAAAGGCAATTGCAAAGATTCATTAAAAATACCCTTATACTCACTTCTGCTGTAAGTGAAGCTGGATCACGAATGATTCACGCAAACATAGACGCATTTATTTAGATCGGGAGGCGCATTCCCTTCACAAACAAACGTAATCCACTGCATCTTCATCTTGTTTGTGTACACACACTGCCAACACACATTTATGTTGGAACAACATGTAAAAGTGAACATGACCCCTTTAAGAGCCGTGAGCCAAACAGACCCACATTCTGTTCCAATCAACTTTCATTAACCTTGTCTAATAGGTGCTCAAATTTCATCGGCCTATGGCTGCCATGTATTTTTAGAGTTAGGCACATGTCCTTATAGACACTCGTGGAACTTCGGACCAAGACCGTGCATACAGATTTCCATATCAATGGGACAAACGGGTGTGTAGTTATGACCGCTTTTATATTTTTTCCCTCTCATAGCGCCACCAAGTGGCCAAGCTCTGCGACTTTTTCCACGTGACCTCAGGTTTACATAGGCGTTAAGTTTGGCGAAAATATCCATTCCGTTCAAAAGTTAAAGGCGTTTATGTGAAGACGGACCTGCCCCTTTCAAACATTTTGCCGTTCCTTTGCGATGAAGAGTCTAAAGTTCTACTTTTGTTATATAATTAATGATATTAACCTTCCAGAGAATTTTCCTGCACTGGTTTGGTTCAGATCGGGTGAAAAACCTAGGACTAGTTCGCAAAAGTAGGATTTTAAAAAATTCTAAATACCTGAAAATTTTGCCAAAGTGTGCGTTTTTTCCGGCATGAGCCAAGGATTCCAACAACATAAGACACCTCAGCCTGCGATGAGTGGTTTAGGAGCTATAAATGATTCCATACTTTTGATTGCTGTAGCGCCCCCATCAGGCCGATTGGGTTGAGCCTTGGTGACTTTTTAGACAGTGTGAGTACTACCAGCCCTCCCAAGTTTCAAGACACTATGATTTGTGGTTTGGTCTGCCCAATCCGGTTTATGTGGAGATTGTTGATCCTTGGCCATTTTAACAATTACAATATGGTTTCAGCGCCACATGCCTGAGCCCCTAATAAAATATATTTTGCACCCATTAAACTGTATTTCATTAATATTTCAAAAGTGGCAGGATGACCGTTCATTCAAACATGCACAGAAAAAAAACCTAATGGTAACCTAAAAATGTATGTAAACTTTTTTTTTTCCCTGAAGTCAAATATATTATTTAACATCACTGAATCAAATAAATCAATAATTCATACCAACAAAACTCATTTATGTGGGTTAAATCAGGTAGAAATAGATATTTAAGTCAGCAATTGTAGGTGACCAGTTTTTACAGTGCAGACATACATCTGCATATTACATCTACTATATAGTATATAAGAGACTCTAAATTTTGAATGACTTAACAATGACTTAACAATGAAGTGCACGGTGCATTTTACGGGAACATAATTCCAAGATCTCTGCGAATCTGGGATGTTGCAAGAACACACATGAGTTTGTGAAAATAATGTCTGGCTGTGTGGTGTGAGATCAGATGAATGTCAGTATGTTTTGAGTTTGTGCAAGGGCTTCTGGTGGACAGTAACCTCAATCTCTCAGTTCCCTTGTGTTCTGCTGGTGTGTTGGGCAACAGCTAATCAACCAACTTTCAGAGATTTCCCAATGCCAATCACCATCTGCGAAAACTGCCTCCAGAAACATTTCCGTTGTCTTCCATAGACAGATCACATCAATTCTGCATATTCATCAACAGCGTCAGAGACCTCACAGAGTAATTGCTAAATAGCAGCCTCAAAAACTCCGGCAAAAATCGGCACAGGACTGAATCAGCACCTGAATGATTCAGTCATGCGTTTAGTCATTAATAACAGGGCAAACACATATGATGCAAAACCTGCTGAAGAGACCACACAACCTAAACCTTACAGCAATGGAAAAAAACATGGTTTGATGAGCAATATTCACACACACTATCTGTGGCTAACTGTCTGTAATGTTGATGAATCCGGATTATTCTCAATGAGGGAGTGTGTGCTCGTAAGTAATTTGCATACAACATGCCCGAAGCAGACTCATACAAAGGCTTTGCGTAGAATCTCATCTATTGGTTGCTCACCCTCTCTGTCACACTGCCTGAAGAAAGTCTTCACATGCATCTTCAAGTTAAGCCAAGTTTGCCATTCTCAAAACCAGCTGAAACACAATAAACACCTTTTATATGGGCTTAGACTCTAAACAGCTGCATTTTTATGCAAAACCTACTATGCTAGACTGACCATTTTTTGCTACACTAAAACAATTACAACTAAGTGAAAGGTCACTTTGTTATTCAATGTCTATTAAGTGCATGTACTGTAAGTACACGTGTATAAAGGTTAAGGTCAGTAAAGTTTTTTTAAATGTTTTTGAAAGAAGTCTCCTAAGCTCACCGCAGATGCATTTTATACAGTAAAACAGCAATACTGTGAAATAGCATTAATATCATTTGAAATAACTTTTTTTCATTTGAATATATTTTAAAATGTAATTTATTCCTGTGATGCAAAGCCGAAATTTGCCATCATTACTCTGGCCTTTAGTGTCACATGACTCTTCAGAAATCACTTTAATCTACTGATTCGCTGCACAAGAAACTTTTCTTATTGTTATAAATGCTGAAACAAAGATTTTTTTAAACTGTTTTTTTTTTTTTTTTTTTTTTTGAAGTCTTTATTCTCACATTTGATCATTTTAATGTGTCATTGCTGGATATAAGCATTCATTTCTTGCCAAAAAAAAAAAGAAAAGAAAAATCTTATTGACCAATTGAAATCAACATAAATTTTGAGACAGCTGACCTATGGGGAGTTTTATTTCTATATAACAATGTCTATTTATCATTTATCTTGTTTTATGGATGTATAAATAATTGTACTGGAAAACATAAGCAAAATACTAATTACCATAATGATATTTTGCAGTGTGAGGCTGGAAGGTTTCAATAACATTCGTTTCACCTATCATTTCCTATTGGGGTTAGACAGTTGTTTAGGGTTAGGACAGAGTATATCATACAGTTAAGAATACGGTTGTTTAACAAAAATGTTGATCCTGGACCAACAAAATATGTCCCACTTTGCAAAATCACTCTCATCTATGTACAGTATATACATTTAATAGCGATGTGTTACAGAGTTTTGTATAACATACGTCTCCCGTCTCCCATAGACGATGATGTCTATGATGGGAAATCTACGACCTAATTCATCTCAAAACATCTGAATTCAGCAGAAAACATTTCCTCGTCAAATCTCCAATGACAAACAATGACTCTCGCTTCCTCAAATCAGACCACAACGCAATTACTTTTCTGCAGAGTGATGCCTGGACAAATCTCAAAATTCACTTTCTCACACTTTCACTTCACATTTTATTTAAACTTGTATAATGATTGTGGGGTTTACTCTGAGTGTTTTCAGGCTTGAATTCTGCGACAGACTGTATAAAGACATACTGGCATAGCAATACAACAGTGAGCATTCTTTGTAATGTGGACTTATGAAGCAATTAAGGGGAATTTCTTGCGTCAAACCCATTTACACACTCCCAGTAAGGTGCCTCTATAAGGCTGTGATTACTGTGTTAGACACTAACTAAGAGTCTGTGCGTGTGAAAAGAAGGAACTACACTTATGACTTATGACATCACAATCACTTCAGGTCCGCAAATAGCTGGTCTTTATATTATTTTTCCCACAAGCCCCTCAGTCCTTCCCTCAGCTTGCAGAAAAGCAGAAGTTTTTTCTTAGAAAAGTGACTCAGTGAGTTGCATCTAACAGTCTTCTAGCAGATGCTTTACAACAACAAGTGAAAAATCTGTTTAAAAAGTAATATAATTTTGATCACTATGTTTTAACATTTGTTAAAAATCTATCAAAGGCAGCGAGACATCCTCCTACAGATCTTGGAAACCCAAAAAACTCGTCATTTTCCGGACAGAGCTCACATGTGATGCATCATACTGCCACAGAGACATCATATTGACACAAACCCATAACTCGGGATGTTGAAAATGTCATGTATTTTCTAGTGCACATTAGCTCCCATGGTTTAATGCAGATGGCAAATAAAGCTAGTTTCACACTGTTCCAAATGTGCAGTTTAGAAGGAAAATATCGTCCTGTAGAGGTGTTTTTTTTTTTTTTTTCCTCGAAAAATACTCAGGATACACACTAATGGTCAAAAGTTTGAAACCATTAAGATTTATTAATTTATTTATTTTATTTAGTTTATGTCGCACCAAGACTGCATTTTTTTTTTTTAATCAAAAATGCAGTTAAAAACTTTGTGAAATATTATTAGAAAATAAATAATCTATTTTCGATTTGAATATACTTTAAAATGTAATTTATTTCTCTGATGGCAAAGCTGAATTTTCAGCAGCCATTGCTCCAGTACAGTGTCACATTATCCTTAAGAAGCCATTTTGATATGCTAATTTGCTGCTCAGTTATTATCAGTTGTGACCCTGTACCACAAAACATAAGTCATAAGGGTCCAATTTTTGAAATTGAGATTTATACATCATCTGAAAGCTGAACAAATAAGCTTTCCAATGATGTATGGTTTGTTAGGATAGGACAGTATTTTCCGAGATACAACTATTTGAAAATCTGAGGGTGCAAAAAATTTTATTATTGAGAAAATCACTTTTAACGTTGTCCAGATTAAGTTTTTAGCAATGCATAATGCTAAGTTTTGATATATTTATGGTAGGAAATTTACAAAATATCTTCATGGAACATGATTTTTACTTAATATCCTAATGATTTTGGCATAAAAGAAAAAAAAATATCATTTTGACCTATGAAATGTATTTTTGGCTATTGCTACAAACATACCAGTGCTACTTATGAATGGTTTTGTGGTCCAGGGTCACAATTATTATTGTTGCTCAATTATTAATTAGAAAGAAATTAATAATAAGAACTATTAGTTCTTATTATCAAACAGAATTGTAATTGAAAACTGTCCTTGCAGCTTAATATTTTTTTCTTTTCAGTATTCAGGATACTAGAAAATTCAAGAGAACAGCATTTAAGCATTTTTTTTCAAAATGTCATAAATGTCTTTACTTTTACTAATTGAATATATCCTTGCTTATGCATGTATGTATGTTTCTTTCTTTCTTTCTTTTATTACCCTGAAGATTTGAAATGTAGGTCACTACAAAGATTTGTTAAGTTAAAAATGTTTTAATATTAAGCAGGAAAAGGTGTTTTCAACATGGATAATGATAATAAATCTTCGTTGAACACCAAATCAGCATATTAGAATGATTTCTAAAGGATCATGTGACACTAAAGGCTGGAGTGATGATGCTGAAAATTCAGCTGTGTATAATATATCCAAATAGAAAACAGTTCTTTTAAATTGTACTAATATTTTCCAATGGATGCATCCTTGTTGAGCATAAGAGACTTTGGTTACACTTTATTTTAAGGTCCAGTTCTCGCTATTAACAAACCATTAATTACGGCCTTTGCCTAAATAAACTACTAATTTGCTGCTTATTAATAGTTAGTAAGGTAAGTTCACGTATTGGGTAGGATTAGGGATGTAGAATATGGTCATGCAGAATAGGTGCTTTATAAGTACTGATAAACAGCCAATATGTTAACAATAGGCATGCTAAGTAACTAGTTAATAGTGAGAATTGTTCCCTGTGCTAAAGTGTTACTGACTTCTCTCAAAAACATCTAAAAAAAATTATCTTTGATTATTATTTTCCACTTATGACCTGTAGTGCATTAAACAAAGATGTAAATGAGGTCCAAAACGTGAATAGCAAATTGCAAGAATTTGATGAGAAATGTGTGAGCTCATATATGAGATGTCTGATTTCAGACTTCAGTGTCTTGCCACAGTTGTTGGGATCTCTTCTAAAATTCTGGAGGAGATTTTGGTATGGAAAATCTGATTTCAGTCTTAAGTCTTGTTTCCCAAGGTTGCTAAAGAGACCTAGTTTGTGTTTTTCCTTTGCTGTAAGTAATCATTCACTGGCAATCAACAAAGTTTGTAAGTGTTGCTGCAGTGCTTGTGTGAGCTAAAACAGGAGCACAAATAGAAAGGGAAAAAAAGGAATTACAACATTAGCATTAGACGCAGCGGCTGCATGTGTGTTTGGTTATCGTCCGTCCCGTGACCGCTGTGTGTACAGGGCTGGAGTGGCGGCCCACAGATTCGCAGGGGACGGGGTGCGTTGAGGAGTAGCGGTTAACCCCAAACGTTGACGGAAGAAACATCCCTTGTGTGCATCTCGTGTGTGGGTGTTGTGAGGTCTTTTGAAGCGTAATGCCACAGGAAGCTAAGAGGCAGAGGAGGAAGTCCTGTAACTACCCCCAGAACCTCGCTGCCAAGAATCAGGAGCACAGACCACCCAGAACCAGGTTTGGGAGGGAGGAAGGGAGAAGGCAACAGGTAGGGAAGGAAATCTAGAGGAAATATAGTGTTGAGAGAGTCTGTGTGCGTATTAGTGGGGTGGTGGGGCACGTAAATGAAAGAAACACCCTTGATTAAAGGCTGCTTGGCTTCTAAGAAAACCACACTTGCCTCTTAACTGATGTGGGAAATGGAAAGCAGTGTAGGAACCCTGTCATCCTGACCTGCGGTGGGCTGCGTCTCCTTTCCTACAGCTCAAACGCACAGGGACAAATTAATGATGTCACTTGATCTACATAACGCATCACTTGATCACCTTTTGAAAGATTTGTAAATCTTTGATGAGCTGCGGCAGGTTGAAAACCACAACTTTACAACCTGCGTGTAATAGATGATAATTGGACAGTAATTGGAAGATATCCACTTGTGCAATCCTCAAGTTGGACGACATCCACTTGTGCAATGCTCCAGGCAACAACGAAAGACTTAACACAAGACGTAACACAATTGTTCTCCTGAGCCATGGTAAATTACAGAGTAATTTCAATAGACCCTAAAGGTTGTCTGATTATATAAAAACCGGCCTACATTGTAGTTCATTCTGGACTACAGATAAAAAGAGACGCGTGTAAAACAGCCAAGCACAGTCTTTGTGTTCTTTTTATTTGGCATTTAGTATATCTGAAATCGATGATGCAACAATATCAAAAAAATTTGTTGTAGATCATTTGAATTTCTTCATCCAAAAGTACTAGTTTTATTGAGCTTCAGGGAAATCTAGCAGCATGGCACCTTGTAAACGTGACTTTGCTTCCTGATGGGCTTGTCAAAACATGTACACTCGGACTCCCGGAAATAGAGTAAACCAGACAATCAGATCGGAGCTTCCGGTTTGCATCCGTGGGAGTGTCGTCTGAAGTCTTACTCTAGGAGATTGATCTTTGTCAGTAGACAATATGGACAAAGATATATATCTGACATTAGACTGTTTTAATAAAAGTATTATTACACCATCTCCAGTTGTTGTGTGTTTCACCATTTCTCTGTTCCTTGGTGGATCAATCTATCCAAGAAAGAAAAAAAAGGGGAAAGCTGGAAAGTCCCAAAACATGTTACCGGACCATTTGGTTCCGCTCCCCGAAACAATTTCCAGCCATAAGCCGTGAGTCAGAAAGACATCATGGATCTGATAAAGGGTCAGTTGACTTGAGGACTTGTGGGGGGGATGGGACGTCTCTTTTTACAGCTTTGCACTATCGTCATTTCCAGTACAGCGTGTAAAACTTCAATATTACGGTACGGATACACTAATTTGTGCTCTTTCATCTTACATTGTTGTCTTTTGCAAGTTATAAAAGCCATCTGTTTTGATGTGTTGTTTTGGTTTAGCATAATTTCTGGGTGATATAAAGCAAGAAGTGAATTAACATATTTGGTATTGTTTACATTGTTTTGCCCTGACATGCAACCTGTCGATTCCACACGTGTAAAGTACGAGCAATTTTGAAGCAGCTGCTCATATCTGTTCATCGAGCAAACATGCATTCAAACATTATTAGGACATTTGATTAAAAGCATACACAGAGGCAATTTCATACATCTCTATTATACTAAACTTTAGTTTACACATACTACATGTGCATACTTTCACAAACTGTTCTAGTAAGTGTATTTAGCATGCCTATTCATAACATATTGGCTATTTATTAGCACTTATAAAGCACATATTTCGCATGACCATATTCTACATCCCTAATCCTACCCAATAAACTTAACACCTACCTTACCAAGTACTAATAAGCAGCAAATTAGTAGTTTATTAAGTCAAAAGTCAAAGCTAATGGTTTGTTAATAGCGAGAATTGGACCTTAAAATAAAGTGTGACCGTAAAAGTTTTTTTTTTTTTTTTTTTTACTTTGGGAAGGTTCTCAACCATTCAGGCCATATTATATAATACCAGATTTTACCGAACACAGTTTCTTCTTATTATTTATTATCACAACTCTCAAAGAGGCTTCAACATTTGAGTCCACTAATGAATGATGATCATTTGTGCTTTCATTTATTCTCTGCATAATTATATATAAATCAGACTTGTCTAACATTTTTGTCTTAATAACAACTGGAACAAGATGGACAAGTTTATTTATTTCATAAACCATGTGGCAGTGTTTCCACATGCCACACACACATCTGTCTGGCCTCTTGCTCAACTGACTGTTTGCATTGTTTTCTCCAAGTGATTCATATAATTAATGAATGAAGCAAATATGTGTTTTGACATCTGGGTGAAGATATTAGGTACTGCTGTTGATGTAGGTGGTGTAACCTTATAAACCTACGCTTTTAACAGCTGCGAAGCAGGGAGGGAATATTTTATTCGTTTTTAGTTTGATGTACTTTTCTCATTATTTTTGGTATGCAATAACAGCCCAGTCTCTAATTTTATAACTGCCTTATTTGATCCTACTACTGAACTTATTTTTCGATTTCTCAGTATGAAAGCAGATGTGGTTAATGACATGACCAGAGGTTCTACTGTAACTGTCAGCTGCGAGTCACTTACCAGTAGCAACCAAAACAGGCGGCTGGGATTATGTTGAAATACAAAATGCGGATATATTAATATAATTAATTAACTGTAACGTATGGTACTAAAAATTACTTTTTAGAAGATTTCCAAGTAAACCAAATACTGATGTATGAGCAAACAAAAGCTAAGCACCTTAAAATATCATCGACATATGTCAAGTAAATACATGAGATCGTTTAGGGACATGTATTTATTTATTTATTTATTTGTGTTTTTTGCTAAACATAAAACTATGAACACATTTATTACAGTTTATTATTCTGCGTATTTGTTTTCTTTTCATATGTATTATCTTTATTTCAAAAAGATGTGCATCAGAGGTCTTTTGCTCATAGCTGTAGTTTCTATGAAGCTCTGTTGTGGTTATTGGGACAAGCTGTATAAAACAGCCACTAGAAAGTTATCTTTCCTTTATTTGTTTTGTCTTCTCTTTGCTGTACAATTAGAATGAAGCCCTCTTTCATCCTAAGAGGAAGAGGTGTTTTTGAAGTCGCTGTCTTTCCCGAGCGCGCTGGGCACACCTGTAGTCTAAATTGCCAGTGTTGTCACACGTCGTCTCTCCCCCCCTTGGCTTCTGTGTCCAAAACACTTCCGTCCACATCAAAGACCCCACAATCAAAAGACATCGCGCAGAGACAAAATATCATTTACCTCAGCTTACTTCATTCATGCAACAGCCAAACACAGACGCTGTAGACACTGATGATGAGTCTGATATCACACAGGCCACATGAGAGTGTCAACTCTTGGTGTCTGGCGCTGAGAGAGCTGTAGTGCTTCAGGTTGTTTGTGTGTGTGTGTGTTCTCTTTCAGGTTGTATAATCAGAGGTCAGAGGATTCGTCAATCCTTTCCATTTTGTTCAAAGGATTTCCTGTATTATTCTCACGTAAAGATGTGATCTGCAGGTGACTCTTATTAACATTTCAGAGCTTTGAAGGGTACACACCAAGAGATTTCTCACATAATTTATATATTAAGCTTAATTACCTGTACACATATTGAAATATAAATGCTATGATATCTCGATAATAAAGATGTTCCTTTAATTACATCACTTCAAATTGATTTGTGGCTCTGTTTGGAAACTCATTAGTTTTAATCTTGATATCTAATCTTGCGAAGACTGAGCCCTTTGTGTCAGAAAACAGATGACAAAAAAATAGACGAGTAAATTCTGGTAGTACCACTGTGTGCCTTGTTATAAATCACACATTATAACTGAAAAATGACATTCATATTACTCCAAGATCTAAGAATGATATCTATGGCTAAATATCACTACACCACACCACATTGTTTACAGTGAGAATCCAAGAATAATATTTTTCTGCAAAACACTGATCGCTATATAGTGTTTTCCCAAAACAAAGCTGAACTACTTAGCTTGATGAGGCCAATATATTGTACCGGTAACACTTTAGTATAACAGTTCTCACTATTAAATAGCTGCTTATTAGCATGCCTATTTATAACATATTGGCTGTTTATTAGTACTTATATAGCCCATATTCTGCATGACCGTATTCTACATCCCTATTCCTACCCAATACCTAAACTTAACACCTTACTAACTGCTAATAAGCAGCAAATTAGTAGTTTATTGAGGCAAAAGTCATAGTTAGTGGTTTGTTAATAGCAAGAATTGGACCTCAAAATAAAGTGTGACCACTGTACCTGTGAACATAATGAAATGAACACTGAAAAACAACTAAGTATAATTTTCATAAAGGATTTGAAAAATAAAAAGGTAATACTTTAGTTTAGGGCCCAATTCTCCTTATTAACTAGTTGTTTATTAGCATGCATATTACTAGCATATTGGCTGTTTATTAGTACTTATAAAGCACATATTAATGCCTTATAATGCATGAACATATTTATATCCCTAATCCCTAAACTTTACAACTACCTTACTAACTATTTATAAACAGCAAATTAGGAGTTTACTGAGGCAAAAGTCATAGTCAATTGTTAGTTAATAGTAAGAATTGGACCTTAAAATAAAGTGTTTCCAATAAAATATGTTTTAACAGTAAAGGCATGTTTTTTTTTTTTTTTTACTTCATTAAAAGCTCAATTTTATTACGTAACTCAATGTATGACCTCTTGAAATGTAATGGTGATGAATGCTGATATACAAATTGGCTGATCTTTCCAATGAAAAATAAATATCCAGTAATTAATATTTAAGTCGAAACTGATAGCCTTGTGGGCCGAGTTCGAGTCTGTCATGTGGTTCTTGCCAATCCAGTCCCCCTCTCTTTCCTGCCTCACTTCCTGGCCCAATTAGATCTAATTACTATCTAAATAAAGACCAAAACATTCAACAACAAACACAAACACAACAAAGTGTTTAAGTTCTTGTGCATTACACACTACACACAGTTTTGAATGGGTGGCAGCTGATTGTTCTTTCACAATGAAGCACAAAGTTGCCTTCCAAAACCTTCACTCTCTCTGTTCCTGTCTGGTGGAAAAACTTCCTCTCTGCTGCCAAACTCCAATCGAACGGCTGAGAACATAGCGTTTAAGAAGCATCTGAAGTCACACATATTTTGCAAGCACTTAACTAGACCACAACCATAAACAAAGGAATTTACTGTAACCCCTATTTATTTACTTATTTATTTATTTATTTACCTCTGTATGGGTTTGAGTATAATTGTTGTGATATTCCTTATCTGTTCAAAAATGTCTACTAAAAGATTAAATGTAATGAAAAAATTGAATTACGGCCTGAGCACCGGTGGTGCAAGGACCCTATTGGAATTGCTCAGTTTCTTCTTCTTCTTCTTCAAAATGAATTGCATTTTTGATGACCTAAACATGCTCGAAAACTCATGACACTGCACATGCACCAAAAGTTGTGAAAATTTACTGATTTGGGTTTTAGAAGTGGGTGTGTCAAAATTGCTCAATAGCGCCACCTATAAAACTTCAACGAAGTGCCCCTCGAGCTTTGTTTCACGTACATGTATGAAATTCGGTACACACATGTAACATACCAATACCTACAAAAAAGTCCCCCGAAACGAGGTCCAAAACCCAACAGGAATTTGTTATTTTGAATTTTCAGTGACTTTTTGCCAAATTAGTTTTTGCCATTTTCAGGGATTGTATTTAAACAAACTCCTCCTAGAGATTTAATCAGATCAACACCAAATTTGGTCAGCATAGTATAAAGCCCTTTGTGACGTTAAATTGCGAAGATCTTGAGTTTCCATTGAAGGCCGTGTCCGTGGCGGCCTGACAGACTTTGATGTTTTGCCATGAAACAGGAAGTTGTTATAATTCCAGCATACAATGTCCAGTCTGCACCAAAATTCACATGTTTGATAAGACTCCTGACCTGAACATATACCCATGACCATAATCAGTTATAGTCATAGCGGCACCTGCTGGCAACAGGAAGTGGTATGTTTTACACTACCTCAAACATACCATGTTCAATCTGTCCCAAACTTCATATGTTTGATAAAAGTCCTGGCTTGAAGACATCTACATGCCAATATTCAGTTATAGTCATAGCGCCAGCAGCAGGAAGTTTGCACATATAAATGACTTTGACATATTCCTCCTATATTTACCACTTTAAATGTATATTGCTCAACGTTCGCTGTTTTCCTAAAGCCACCAGGTGGCGGTGAGTCTGGGTGCGAGAGCCCTTTCAACACTATAAATGTATGGAAAAAATTGCCATCATGGAGACCATCATAGCTCAGAAATAACACTATTTACTGATAATAACCCACATATTTTCATAAAGTGGTTTTGTAGCATTATAAACACTGATTGCCCCCATGTATTTGCTTGATTGTTTAGGGGTTTAACAATAAATGTGATTATATCACAACATTTATTATTCTAAAGCTTGTTACTTTTATGTATCAGAGTCAGATCTCTGCATTATGAGGAATTTGAGGCTTATGAAACACTCAGGTCACATGTTTGTTGTGTTCCACATGTCTGTCTACCACAAAGAACAGAAACTCATGTACATGTTCGTCTGTTTTGATATTGTCCACACATTTCCCCATGTCTGCTGTGGACATGGGATGTTGTTGTTGTTTGTCAGGTGCTGTTCCTGTGTGTTGAGGACTCACATGTCTAGACCGACGTCAAGTGTCTAACCCAGCTAGCTTTTCCTTTGTTAACATGTTGACGTCTTGGTATAAGTTCAATGGAATTGTGTCAAAGCCTGTTATTAAACGAATGTCAGCTTTCTTCAGTGCACCTAGTCAACTAGCCCTGCAGACATTCTACCATCACACATAAATTGCTTCCTGAAAGTCAAAGCCAAATAAAAAGTGATGAGAACTGATTTTGACAGAGATAACGCTGATTGATATGCTTTTATCGAACTAATGCAACACATCCTGAGGCTGCTTCCTTAAAAGCACGTTTATGAGCGTGAATTAGTGCGGTGACTCAGTGCATGTCGACACTGCAGAGTGCCACAAAGTCTCACCTGATACAGACACATACCAATCTGTGGATTCCTGTTCTCGTAGCCAGTCTATTAGCGTCTCTCCTGTCATTACGCTGACCTTTAATGTGCCTCTCCCGTAAGTATTACACCGGTAAATTAAAGGTCTCCGCTGCTCCCGACAAAACACCCCCAATCTCTCTTTACTCTTTCTTATGTAAATGCGTTGGATGTTGCTCTCTGTAGTAGGGTGTAGCTGATCTAAATTGTACATTTTTCTGCAGAGGTCAGTCGTAAATTGCTTTAATTTTATGCTCAAAAACCAGACTATTTGTACACTCTCTGACTGCCTTCATTAGTGCTGGTTTCTAAGGGAAGCATCTTTAGACCCACTTGACCCAAAAAAATGCTTTTATAATTATATTATATATATTAATTTAAATTCTTATAAAAATAAAACTATTTATATTAATTGAATATTAATCCAAATATTTAAAAAAAACGATTTAAAGAGAATATATATATATATATATATATATATATATATATATATATATATATATATATATAATTATTTCTTTCTTTTTTTTTCTATGGGGAGTCATTTTTTCTGTGTAGCCTGAAGTTAGTACAGTACACTAACATTGGATAAATGTTTTTATTTAGTAAGCTCTCGCTTACCGTCAATGTTTTTCAGACTTGTCCTCACAAACACCCTTATTTACATTGTAGTTACAGTATCAGACATAGTAAGAATGTTCACTGCGTAATGCTTTAGCAAATACACACCCAGCAACCCTCAATGTGGGCAGCGTGTTTGGCAAACGATTTACACTGTTTGCATGAAACTGGTTTAAGACTTTTGTTTTGTTTCACTTTTTTTCAGTTTCAGGTTAAGCATGGTCTTAAGATGGATTAGTCCTGTTCTGTTGCAACTGTCTGAGTGTCAGCGTTGACATGTTTTTGGATTGTGTCAGGTAATATTTGTACATTCCAGCCACATACTGCGTGCTTTACTCTGCATAATGCCCCAAGTGCTACAAAATGGTATTAAATATATTTATAGATGTTCAACCGGTGCAAGCAAAGGAAATAAATAATAATGCACTTACAGGAAACAAATGGGGTGACATTTTTATACACAATGAGCTTGGGAAGGGCTTTGTGTGTCTGTATGTTCCCTCACAGATGTCTGTGACAGGATTTCTGAGGAAATTCCCATCTGTTTTTTGGTTGTAATAGAATTATTATTGTGCAAAAAAAAAAAAAGATTACTAATGTTTCAGTCACTGTTCACATATCACAGATACATGTTTTTTTGTTTTTTTTTCTTTAAAGCGTGTTTAAAATTGTTCTTAATGATACATTTTTGGTTCATTTGTTTGTTTAATAAAATTGCAAAAGGTCATGCATGAAAAAAATCAGCTAAATATCAGTTAGCAATACAACAAATTTTAATTACTTGAAACATCATTTGCTGCATTTGGTTTTTAATCTGATTTCTCTATGAAGCAAACTCGTTTGCAAACTTGTTTCAGAAGAACAGAACATTTTGCAATCGAGAACCTCGTAATCTATTCATGCTGCAATTGTTGGTCTAACATGACCAACAAGTTGATTCAAATTAACACACAGTCATTCTTAGTGTATATGACTCAAAAAGCCCTTCATAAAGAACAAAATATAGTAGCTTTTTTTACAGCCTACTTATAATTCGTAACGCAGCATGCTTAACAATAATATGAGGATTTTGAAATATGTGACCCAGGAACCACAAAACCAGTCATAGGGGTCATTTTTTTTAAAAAAAAAAACAGAGATTTATACATCATCTGAAAGCTGTTAGGATAGGACAATATTTGGCTGAGATACAACTATTTGAAAATCGGGAATCTGAGGGTGCAAAAAAAAATCTAAATATTGAGAAAATCACCTTTAAAGTTGTCCAAATTAAGTTATTAGCAATGCATATTACTAATCAAAAATTAAGTTTTGATATATTTACAGTAGAAGATTTACAAAATATCTTCATGAAACATGATCTTTACTTAATATCCTAATAATTTTTGGCATAAAAGAAAAATTGATCATTTTGACCCATACAATGCATTTTTGGCTATTGCTACAAATATACCAGTGCTACTTAAGACTGGTTTTGTGGTCCAGAGTCACATATGTTTGCGTATACGAGGGCTGTGCGGAAAGTATCCAGCCATGTAATATGAAAAATATGAGATGACAGCCCAGATTCAGTACTCTGTGACTTCTGGCTTTTCCCAAAACTTAAACCGCATTTGAAGGAGAACAGATTTTAGCTCATCAATGAGATTCAGGAAAATATGACGAGGCAGATGATGGTGATTCCAACAAATGGTTTTGGAGAGTGTTTTGAACAGAGGAAGAATGTTCTTCAATAAATATCTTTATTTTTCATATTACATGGCTGGATACTTTCTAGACAGCCCTCATACTTATACATAATACATTTTTATGCATATACCTACTGCAGGTTGTTTTGTTATTGAATTGGGAGACACTGCAGCCAAAAACACTGCTTTTTCATGCACCTGTCAAATTTGAGATTTTGGGCTTTTTGGTTTTTCATAAAGTGTTTTTTCAGACTAGTGGAAAGGAAACATCCAAAGACACTGTTAAGTGTTTCTTTTATAGCACTTTATCTATTTGTGTCAATAGATTTCAAATACAATACATATTTTTAAAGGCCGTTCTCCCAAAATGAGCTTTTTCTTCTACACTGAGCCATAAATCCAGTAACACTTACATTTTTATTCCTGTCTATATCGAGAAGGTTTTTACAGAGGGATTTGTTCATATATAAGTTGCTTGATTACATATAACATTTTATTCCCCCAAAAACTGTTACAAGTATTTTCTGAATTATGGAGTGACAAAATGAGATAAAAATCCCCTCTGTAAAAACGTTTGACTCTAATATGTCAAAAAATAAAACAAGAATTTTGAAAATGACTTCATCCATTGATTAGATTTTTGTACTAGAAATGTATGCAAATTAGTGCATATTTCCTTAAATAATGCAACATTTGCATATTTAAACCTAACATTTTAGAACACTTGTAATACAAAAAATGTTTGCAGTTAACAATGTAATCAATCAACTGGGTAAGTAAGGCGATAACTATTAGTTTTTATTTTTATTTTTTTTTTTTTTTTTACCCTATTCACCTGTCTCGCCTTATGTCTTTCAAATACTGATTACCAGATTTGATTTATTTTTTAATTCAATTTTTTTTTTTTTATTTAGAGGTAAGATTCTATTTAAAAAGCAATCATCATTTTGCACAATATCTCATGCTGCATTATGTATGCATTGTACCATGTTTTTAAAGACCATGGAATCAAAATATTTTTTTGTTTGTTTGTTTGTTTTTCTGAAATCCTTTCACTTTCTTTCTGTGATTCTGCAAATGTCAACTTGTTTTATGCTTACTCATGGTAAACTGAATTCTAGGGTGTTTTGCATGGTTTCCAGAGCATCAACAGGCCATTGTTTACATCGCTTGTTTACAGGCCCAAGGTCTCCACTTCCTTCAGTATCTACACTACGTTTACATCTGCACCAATACTGTGATTATTGATAATAATTAGAATAATGAGTTAAGAGGCAAGATGGGTTTTAATAAAACTTTGGGTCCCACTTTACATTAGATAGCCTTAACTACTATGTACTTGCATCAAAATATAAGTACAATGTATTTATTGTGTTCATGTTGTATTGCAAAACACTTTTGCTGCTATTGAGGTGGGATACGGGTAAGGTTAGGGATGGGTTTGGTGGTATGGGTATGGGTGGGTTAAGGAGTAAGGGATGGGTCAACGGTGTAATTATAAATGTAATGCAGAAATTAATTACAGATGTAATTGCATGCAGGTATTTTTAAAAATATAAGTACCATGTAAAAACATGTATGTACACAATAAGTGCATTGTATCAAATTATTAATTTAAATGTAAGTACATAGTAGTTAAGGCCACCTAAAGTAAAGTGGGACCAAACTTTGTGATCAGTAGAAACTTGAAATGCTATATGACTAGAGGAAACAGAGATAAAGGACTGTGGCATTCCCTTTACCCAAAAACGTCAACACCGATAATGCACATTTGATTTTGGCATCATCCAAATCTGATCTGACTGTCCATGGGCAGGAATACAAAAATTTGTAATTCTAACGAAAGCAACCAGATGATGCATAATGACGCAACACGAAGAAAGAGTACAGACTGTTCATTTATATACACTACTGACACAACAATACAGCTGGCTGTAAAATCAGCAAACTTATCCTGTCGAATAGAATTAACCTTTTTTACCCCTGTTTACATTCATTTACATGGAAAAAATGTTTATTATTAAAAACTGTGTGTGTGTGTGGGGGGGTAATTACACTTTTATTCAGTATGATGCAACACAAAATTAACTAATATATACAGTAGGCCTATGGGGGCATGACAGCAGAGCCAGTGTAAAATTTTCCCCATTTTATTGTCTTCCAGGTGAAAACTTAGGATCACTTAGAAAAATAACAGCATGCCTCTCCTTAACAAGCCACACAATTTGATGTGTCATGCATTTTCGTAGCACACAGCTTACACATCAAAGTTTTTTTTTACTTAGAGGAGTTTGTTCAAATCACTATCCCACTGTATGAGCAACAGTAATAGCGATGTTTGCCTTAGCAAACACCACTAATTGTGTATAATTTCTGCACGTATCCAGATGGTTACAGATACCAGGTAAACATAATCCAAAAATAGCACTACTGGACAACAGCAAACAGGGGCTTTCAGCAACTGATGGAACGGCCAGAAGTAAACAGTAGAGAGGATGGAGCATTCAATTTATCAAAGTTACAAAAAGAAAAAGTGATTTAGAAATCAAGAGATGGCTTGTTTTGGCATTAAATGGTAACTTACTGTGAGCTGTATACTGTACCATAAAACAGTGTTACCCAATCTGTTACCTAAATTAGCTATTTTCCCATAATGGACGGTTACAACGGCGATAAGATTCCCTGGAACGGCTGTGACCTCACAGTCTCCACATAAATCCTGTTGGTCAGTCCAAGTTCCGTCGAGCTCTCTGAGAGCGACATGGTCCTTGATTAACAGTACGTTGTAGTGGGCACGTTTCAACAAATAATAACAAGCACGGAGCGATGCGGGGCTGATTAATTACATGTTTTTCAACATCATCAGTAAACAGTTCCAGAGCGTCATTGCTCTCTCTGACAATGTAAACATTGACGTTTTCCAGCTCATCTGATGTTTGGTCTACACTTGTGTTTGTGGTCACATGTTTGTTCGTTCGGAGGGAAAGGAGCCACCCAGGGTCCGGCATGAGTGCTCACTGATGAGTAATCCATGTTTCCGGGAATGTGGAAACATGTCAACTGAAGATTAATAAATTTAAGGAATGTCAAATAAGTGGTCCATTTCGATTTCAGTCCGAGAGGATACAGACACTTGTTTTGGGAAAAACAAACATGATACCCAACATATACTTATGATATACAAACACAAAAACATGTTTTTGAAGGAAAAAAAAAAACAGACAACAAATGTAAGGAGTTAAAGGTAATATGTGTAATTTTTGGATGCTAAAATACTTTCTCCTATTCCAGGTTAATGAGTTCATTATAAATAAGCCACTGGAAGGATGAGTCTGCCGAAAAGAGTAAACAATGACTCCACGGGACTTTTTAAAAACATTGCTTTGTTTATTTGTGCATCCCAAGCTACAGTACATTGAATGACTCAACTAATGTCGTAAGTTTGGGGACAGGACTATCTGTTTGTCTAACCAATAGTAAACCTGTTTGAAAACAGTCATTACTTTTTCATAATTCCACAGAAATTCTGACTTCATGAACATGTTATAAATTAATCAATGCATTTTTCACTTTTTTTTTTTTACAAATTGAAAAGTTATCATTGGTAATCAAAAGCAGGTACCAGATGCTGTCAAAAGAGTTAAAATCCATCCACATCAGGAATGATAATGTTCTGTTTGTTATAAACATACACCGTAGTTGTGTTGTCTGCCATTTTACATGCTTAAAATAGGCCTATATCTCAAGTTTATAAATTATTATATGGAGTTCCACATATGGCATGCAAGAGAAAACAAGACATTGCAGCCATGAATTAAGAATTCATTCCCACAAAGTATTAATTTGTTCACTTGTTTTAGGTAAATTGTGGGAACAATGTCTATTTTTTTTCCTGCAAATCATGTGCACAGTATATATCAGAATATTTATCAGAATAATTATCTAATAATTATAATAATTAGAAAAACTATCTGATAATTTTTTTTTTTAATATTCAATATTTAATATCTAAAAAAGAAAAACATTTTCCATTTGGTTCCATATTAGTAAATTACATTAATTAATATGAACTAACAATGACAACAAATATTTACCAATAGGGTCAGAAAAATATGGAAGCCTGTTTCTGCCACTGAATAAAAAATAAATAAAGGTTATTGAAACTTTTTATCTCACAATTCTGACTTTTCTCGCAATTGTGAGTTGTTGATGTTTACATCTTTTGTTCTCAGAACTGCATGATACAAATTTGCAATTCTGACTTTTTTCTCAGAATTGTGATATAAACTCGCAATTGCGAGTTATCAGAATTGTGAGACATGAACTTGCAATTCTAAGAAATGAAGTCAGAATTGCGTAATATCGACTCGCAATTGCAAGTTTTAAAGTCAGAATTGTGAGATATAAACTAACAATTCTGATAAATAAACTTGCAATTCTGAGAAATAAAGTCAGAATTGCAAGACAAAAACTCACAGTTGTGACTTTTTTCCTCAGAATTGTGAGTTTATATCTTGAAATTGTGACTTTATAACACACAATTGGAAGTTTATATCATGTAATTCTGAGAAAAAAGTCAGAATTAAGAGATAAAAAGTCGCAATAACCATTTTTTTTATTCAGTGGCGGAAACAGGCTTCCATAGAAAAATTACCTTTTTAAAAGGTAAACAAGTTTATTTCTCTGACGCCATTGGCAGATAATTGTTTTTGTTTTAAGCATAAGCACACCTAATTTTTCTCAGAAAACAAGATTTCATATCTTCATTTTCCATCTTAAGTAAATGCATCTTGATTTAGGGATCTTTAGATACTGTATTTGTACTGGAAAAATACAAAAATACTGAGTTTTTTTGTTTTTTTTTCTTTGCTTTGCATTGCAATGCATTGCATTATGCATTATGCATTATGCCCCTTTTTATAAGATGTCAAATAAGTCTCTGATGAGTATGTATGTAAAGTTTTAGCTCAAAATACCAGAGAGATAATTTTTTATAGCTTGTTACAATTGCTGCTTTTAGGTTATGAACTTATATCAGCTTTGTCTGGAGCTGATGTCTGCGCACAAAGCGTTGGTATTGATCCCTAAACATATAGAGGACTTCGCCGATTTTTTCCAGTACATTTCCTTCGAAAATTACATTTAACCACACTGTGGAGTCTATGAAAACTCTTATGTTCATTGGTGCATTCTAAAACACAACACTTGTAATGCCTTTTTGGCGCTGACATTGTATATCTCCAGTAATGCTTGACTGCTGTTTCTCATTCAGGGCTGTGTCTCTGCTAATACGGCAGAGATCGTTACAAATGGGCGGGACTTTTTACATAGGGTGAATCTGAAATTGCTTGTTCTGAGAGACTGCTCATGATTTATTGGGATTATAAAAAAATGAGTGGGTGGATTTTTACAATTATAGGCTGATTGTTTTTACACACTGCGGCCACACAACTGCGTTCAAACACCTTATAAAAGTGATTTTTGCATAATAGGTCCCCTTTAATTTGTGGAAAAGTGAAGTAAGACTTTTTAAAACCCACAGGAAACCTGTAATGGATTAAAACAAAAAAGTAAACAAATATAACAAAAATGTAACAATTGCTCAATGTTAGTTAATGTTAGTTAATGCTAATGTTAACTACTGGAACCCTGTTGTAAAATGGGTCACATTTAATTTTGGGGGCTAATTCTGATGAACTAACTATTAACTACAACTTTTGCCATAAAATAAACTCTTGATTTGCTGCTTATTAATACCTAGTAAGGTAGTTGTTAAGTTTAGGTATGGGGTAGAAATTAAGGGATCTAAAACATGGTCATGCAGAAAAGGCATTAATATGTGCTTTACAAGTACAACAGCCAATATGCTAGTAATATGCAAGCTAATAAGCAACTAGTTAATCCTGCGAATTGGTCCCTAAACCAAAGCGTTACCGTAAAATGTTACAATTCCATTGTTACAAAGTGTAACTATTGTCCATTCTTCACTGTGCAAACTGCTTCCTTCCACTGTTTTTTGACTTCGAAACAAAAGTGTTTGATGACAGGCTCTCAGCAACCTTGAGACTTTAAAACAATGAAATGAGCCAGAGTCACACATGTGAACAATGGAAATAAACCTACAGCAAATGACGAAGATTTGTCAGTCTAACAATGCCACCAAAAACAAGAATCTAAAATGATTATTTCCACATGGACATCATTTTCGAACACTGTCAGTTTACGCTGAGTTCTTTCTGTCTCTCTCTCTCTTTCTGTCTCATAGTGACTAATAAACAGCCCTATAAATAACATCAGAGCTTTGTAAAAACAGTGGAAAATGTTTGTTGTGGTTTTTTGTTTTGTCGTCGGAAGATCCTGCAGACATACAAACATGTAGGGCAGTAATTAGTGTCTGTTTAGTGGGTGAGCAGTTGGGTGCAAAGGGACACTCAACAGTCACGGCCCCCTCCGGCCCCTCCATCGCAGACGAAAAGTCAGCAAACCCAGAGAGAAAGGGTGAAAAATACATTATTTCATTTGTGTGCCACATAAAGTGGGTTTAGTGGGTCATGCTTTCATTTGCTAGGGCTTGCCACAAGTGTTTTTGAACAAAGAATGTGTCCCCTTAAACGATGCAGAAAATGGATTGACACAAACATCTGTCCAGACCGGCCGCAATCATGAAACCCAACACTTCATCCTACGTTTTATAACAGAAAGATTAAGTCGTTAACTTGACTGTTACATCCAATGTTAAGTGCTCAAGTTAAGGGCCATGAATTTTGGATAAAGGGGTCAATGTGGCTGAAATCTCTCTCAAGGAAAACATGATTTTTCCACCTTAATTGTATCATATATGACAAACCCAAAGACATTTTATTTTACTGAATATTGACAGAGGATAATTTGTGGTAAGGAGTTATTTAACTGTTTATTAAAATTCATGTAAATATAAAAACAGCTAAGCCATGAGTTTCATATAGGAGCAACAGTTACCATGCAAATACCGTGGATATAGCGAGAGATCTACAGAAACGTTTAAGTATATACAGTTGAGGTCAAAAGTTTACATACACCTTGCAGAATCTGGGAAATGTTCGTTTTTTTTTTTTTTTAACAAAATAAGAGGGATCATGCAAAATACATGCTATTTTTTATTTAGTACTGACCTGAATAAGATATTTCACATAAAAGACATTTCCATATAGTCCACAAGAGAAAAAAATAGTTGAATTTATAAAAATGACCCCGTTCAAAAGTTTAAATAAGCTTAAGCATAAGAAAAACAATGCATTTTTTTAATTTGAAGTTCAGGGTAAAATTAACTTATTTTGTCTTCTGGGTAACATGTAAGTATCTTCTGTAGCTTCTGAAGGGCAAAACAAGAAAAATGTACACATCTTTATTCTGTTCAAAAGTGTACACCCCTGGCTCTTAATGCATCGTTTTTCCTCCTGGAGCATCAGTGAGCATTTGAACCTTCTGTAATAGTTGCATATGAGCCCCTCAGTTGTCCATGATGGAAAGGGTTCAAACACACAAAAATGCTGAAAAACCAAAGAAATTGTGGGCCCTGAAGGAACAGCGAGCAGTTTAACTGTTCAGGACAAAAAGGGACTCATGAACAACTATCACTGAAAAAAAACACACAAACAAACAGCTATACATTCTTAACAACACAGTATTAAGAATCAAGCACATGTAAACTTTTGAATGGGGTCATTTTTTTTAAATTCAACTATTTTTTTCTCTAGTGGACTTATGGAAACGTCTTTTATGTGAAATATGTTATTCAGGTCAGTACTAAATAAAAAATAACATGCTTTTTGTATGATTCTTCTTATTTTGGTGAAATAATGAACTTTTTGCAAGGTGTATGTAAACTTTTGACCTCAACTGTACTTCTTTAAAATTACCATTCATTCCGGCTCTTCTTAATGAAGCATTTTAGAAAGTGTAAAAAATCCAAAAATTAATTTCAAAACCTATTTCTACTAATTATTTCTACTTGATTTTATTTAACTCATAAAATAATTTTAATTCATGTATTTGGGTTGATTTGGTGATATAAAATAATATTTTTACTTACAAACAGCTAATTTAGATATTACCATTTTTAGGTAGCAAATAATCTTCTGTGTAACAACTGCATTATTTTGCTTTTGGAAAATGCAGTGTGAATTTACAGTGAATTTACATTTTTTTTTATTATTAATTATATAATTATTTTATCAATAATTATTCTCATAATTATTATTATTATTAAATAAAATTTACTTTAAATAATATTAACAGATACAACTTTCGATTTTAATTAGTATGTAATATTAGTAGTATAGTATTAATGTATGTGTATGTAGCATAGTATTAGTATTTGTTAAAATTGGTTTTACAAAAGATTAACAAATGCTTTAGAATTATTCTTTATTACTAGTTCTTGTTAACTAATGTAGTTAAATAATTTTAGCAAATGGAACATTATTGATTCCAAAAAAAAATAAATAAATAAATAAAACAAGTAAAAATGTGATTCCCCCCCTCAAATTTCCAGTAGATTCTAGAAAATTCCAGTTCTCCTTGAAGTTCATACGGTCTTCTAATGTTCACCATTAGATTGAATAGTGATACTGCGTAAAACTGCAGACGCTGACGGACATTTGCTGATGACTAAATGTTAGTTCAGACCGCCTCTGATAAACAGGAAAAGAGATAGTATGGACGAAGAGTGAGAATCACAGGAAGACATCTTCGTGTCACGTTATGGGAATGTCCTCAGTGAAAAGACAGACAGACCAAAAAACAAATAAATAAAGAAGTTGCCTTGTTTATGTATCTTTCTGTCTCTTAAAAAACAACTTAAGGATAACATGGACTCAGCCAGTTGAATAACACACTCCATTACTACATCTTTTATTATAGTGATTTCTAGTTATTTTCTTTTTCTTTTCATTTCTTTTTCTCACTATTAATTTAGATTTTTTTTTAATCATTATCTGCAGCTAAACTTAAACTGCGTTGGCAATACAAATGTCATGCTAATGATACACTGTCATAGTGAAACCGTTATATATATGAGTTGGCTGACAACCCACTGCTGGTTTTCAAATTAATTCCCCAATAATTTGTTTCCATTTTAGTTCGAGACAATCGCCTCAGACAATCCACTTTCTTTTATATCAGCGCTTTTATAATCTCTGAGTCAGTATTCTTTCACTCAGTCATAAACACATGTGGATGTGCGTCTTGGCAGGACAACAACAGGCCTTAAAATAGCCCCAGTGAAAGAGGAAGTCTAAATACAGCCAGGACAGGAAGAAAAGTGTGTGAGAAGTATAAACACATCAGGAAGCGATGCATATGCACCTTCCTCCTACCCTGCTTCCCTCTCTCTCTCTCCACTCCTCTTCCAGTCAGATCAGGAGTTAAAAGCTCATACTGTCGGCTCCCTCATTCAGCTGTGTGTGCAATGCAGAGCATCATGGGAAGGTGTTTTGCCAATGAGGGCTACATTATAATGAGAATGGAAGTGAACTACTAAACACATGGAAAGTTTCTTTCGCCGTTTTCCCACAGGACAGAGAAACCGCTTCACGAGTGTTTGTTCTCTACAGGTGTGTAACAGAGAGGGGAAACAGATGACCTCTTCCTCTCTCTCTTTGTTTCTCTCTCCCTTTCCGTCTCATTCACTTGTTCCTTCCAGCTGGAGTTCTTGATACACGTCCAGCCTCCACATTCTCACACGTTTGGAGAGCACTTATTGTTTCTCAAACAGCGGAACCGGACAATAACACTGTTTTATTCCCAGCTGCGGAGTGTGTGTAAATGCACACGTGTGCATGACACTGAGAAGCCATCAGTCATGGCTGTGACTACAAGACATCATGATCTGCACATGAACGAAAAGTCCTGCTCTAAACGTCTGATGAACCACATCTGGCAGAATTGACACTTTCTCTGTCAGCGCCAACAGCTGTCGCCACCTATTGGAGAGCTGAGAGAATCTCTCTGAATAATTCTCTCTGAATTCTATCTCATTTCAGTGATTCTCAACCCTTTTGAACCATAATGTCCAAAACAATATGATTTACTCATTACAATTAATATCCACCAAAATAAATTAGCGCTCTGCATTACTAGAAAAATTGTATTCATTTTAAAAATGCCTAGGGTTTTTAAAGATTTTTACTTTATGTGATTGTTCCTAACGTTCCCTTAGTTGAGAGCCACTTTCTTAATGTGTACACGAAAGAAGATATTTCAAACTGTTTTGGTCTATATAAAACACTGGACCCCATAGAGAGCTGAAGATGTGACGTCAATTCACCATCTTGAGATTTTCTTTATTTTATTATGGGGTTGTTCAATTCATGAGTAAAATAAGGTCAGTGGTAAAAAATAACTTGGCAGTACTTCGACCATATAAAAAAAATCTTGAGAGAGCCCATTTCGAATTAGTCTTTCAGGTTTGACGTCACACAACAAGCACTGTATTGATCTTCATGGCATGGAAACAAACAAACAAAAAACACTATGTTTTTCAAACTATCTTTTTTGAGTTCCACGCATACAAGTGTGTGACTGACGCAAATTACTTCAGGGTGAGAAAATAATGACATAATTTTAGTTTTTGGGGGGAACTACAGTATGACAAGTTCATCACTATTACTAATGCTCATATGCAGGACTAGGTGTGTTTAAATAAACCCATATCTGTTCTGCAAAATATATACAAAGTATGTGCAATGTCACAAATGAAACCTCAAAGTGTGCTGTTTGTTTGAGAGACCAGAACATCACAATGACTTGAGGGTAAGCTCTTTTGCCTGGGTCAGTCAGCCACCAACCAGAACACCCTAGCAAAACCTTAGCAATATAACCTCTCAGCAACATGTTAAAGATACCTGCAACTTAGCAATGCCTTAACAACCACCCAAAACACCCTAGCAATCAAGTACTGTGCTACAACCCTTTGAAAAGAAGTACACTTTAGCATACTTTTAAAAAGAGTACTTATTATGCATAATTTTGCTCGAAATAATATACTTTAGAAAAATATACTTAAGTGTGAACTAAATGTAATATGTTTGTGCTGTTAAGTGCATGTTAATAATAATAAAAAAAAAAAAAAAAAAAAAAAAAAAATATAATATAATATATATATATATATATATATATATATATATATATATATATATATCATAATTAAAATGTATATTAAATTTTAATAGCTGAACTTCCTCCCGGAAGCCCATTTCCGGCATGTAAAAAAATCATGCCTTAAAAAGTCCAAATTATGATATACTGTACTTAAGTCATAATTATGAGATAAAAAGTCAAAATTATGACTTACTAAATCGAAATTTTGACTTTAAAAGTCATAATTACGAAATAAAAAGTCGAAATTATGACATACCTAAGTCATAAATACTAGATAAAAAACATATAAATTATGACTTCTAAAGTTGAATATAAATATTAACAAACTGCACACCAGATTTGGTCTTCTTTCATTAAGCCACATTTTACACCAAAAAAACTTAACGTGCAGCACGTTATGTTCATAATGTGGGATATATTACTTGATTGTAAATGCTAGGCTATATGGTTTGTTAATAAGCTGTGTATTGAACTTTGTCCTCCAAACTGTTTTAAGGCAAATTAATTCGTATTAGAATATCCCGTTTATAATTAGACCATCCTGTGACCTATGTGTTTGTAAAGTCATTAAGTCAGTTTTGACCTGTAAAGTCATAATTTTGACTTTTTTCTTTTTTTTTTCTTTTTTTTCATAATTTTTGACTCCCTACATTAACAGACAGTAGTAAGCAGTTTATATAAATACAGCTATAAATGTTTTTTTCTTGATTTATGAGCATATCGATTATGTGTTTAATATTTGTATTTTCATAATTAATTAATGATCAATTAATCATGTTTAAGTATTACATTATTAACAAACCACTTATTTAGGCGCTGTCAGTAGTTCATAAGATCATTTAGAAAGTGTAAGTAAATGTTTAATAAACTATTTAAAAGTACAATTATACATAAATGCTTTTTTAAATACGTTTTCCTACTGTAATTCATAATTCAGGTAGTATAAAACATTTGGTACTTGTCAGTTAACTATTTTTGTGAGCTCATCTAAAATAAGGATTATTTATGCCTCGTAAAGCTTTTACAAAGGAGATTTAAAGGCTCAGTTATCTTCAAAAAAAAAAAAAAAACAACAATAATAATAGTAATTAAAGTAAAAGTAATAATAGGAATAAAAAGATTAATACAGTATATATATATATATATATATATATATATATATATATATATATATATATATATATATATATTTACTGTATTAATCGTTTTATTACTATTATTACTACTATTATATTATTATTATATATATATATATATATATATATATATAACCACTGATGACAGCTAAATAACTTGTTTGTAAATAATGTAATACTTAATTTATAAAAGATTAATTATTACTTAATAAAGTATGAAAATACGAATATTAAACACATGATCAATATGCTCATAAATCAAGAACAAAGCATTTATAGCTGTATTTATAAACTGCTTACTAATGTCTATTAATGTAAGGACAATGCTTTATCAATGATTAATTGACTATTTACTAATGCTTAACTAATGGTTCATAGCATGCAGTTATTATAAAGTGCTACCCGACTTTTTAAGACATGATTTTTTTTTTTCCTTAAGTGGCGGAAATGGGCTTTCTTAGGGTCTGAGAGTGTTTTTGATCTAAATACATTTTTTTGCATTCATGATTAGTTCTGTTGTCTTTGAAATATGGTTAAAGTCTTCTGCCAAATGTACTGGCAAGAATTTATCAACTAAAATAGATCTTTCATTTCTATTGAGAACTGTAAACTGTAACTGTAAAATAGTTTTTCCTCAGATTTTTTTTTTTTTTTTTTTTTTTTTTTTAAATAGATACTATTATTGTGATTTCTAGAAACATGACACATACTGTACAGTAATGAAAACATCCTCCTATTACCATCTGATGCTATCACAGTACCATGTATCACCACAGCACCTTTGGACATGTGTTTGTATGCTTCATCAGCCACTATCACTGATTAGAAGCAGAAGTACACAATGTTGTCATCTCTTTAAATCTGTTCCTATCACTTCTGACAGGATTTAGTGCTGAAATCATGACATAGTGGCTGTGCTGGTAAATCATACTTTAATAGGAGGAAGTCATTACAATTGGCCTGACCCCTCCTTGACCCTTGTTCAGATTAAAGCAGAGCCAAAGGTCAGGGTGGGTGAGACTTCTACTCTCTATTCTCCACTCATCCAGCCAATCAAATGTGGCCTTTGTCTAAACACTCAGGTTTCGGTACTGACCCAGGAGCTCCATTACATATGTAATAGTATTTGTATCAAAATTAATAAAAAAAAAATAATGCAAAATGTATAATTAATTCTAAAGTGAAGATAATGGTAACCCACTAGTAATGACTCAGGTATTACCAAATACTTCAGAAAGAATTACTAATTATTTGGATCCATATTCTAAAGTGAAGATCATGATAACTCATGGTTTTTGTAAGGTTCTGGATAGTCATACTTCCGATGGTTTTGGTAACATTTGAGTTGTTACTAGTGGGTTACCTGATCTTTACTTTAGAATACGGATCCAAATAATGAGTAATTCCTTTAGAAGGATGTAGTAACACTTGAGTCATTACTATCCAAAACCATACATATAACTCAATTGCTTACAATGCTTTCAGTCATTACTAGAGAGTTATCATGATCTTCACTTTAGAATACGGATCCAAAAAAGTTGTAATTCCTTCTGAAGTATTTGGTATTACCTGAGTCATTACTAGTGGGTTACCATAATCTTTAGTTCAGAATTAATTATACATTTTGCATCATTCACATTAATTATGAACCTGTATATAGTAGTTCTTAGTAGTTTTTTGGGAGCTATGAAAAAATAGTAGTTACTGATTTACTAATAGTGAACTACCACTTTCAACTGAGCACTATTACTTACTGATTCATTAATCAGAATTTCTTGTTGGTCAATAGTACTAACTAGAATGTTAATAGTGCATTAGTCATTTGTTCCTGTGCAGTTATTCACTAATGATGGAACTGCATTCTAAAGTGTTACCTAAAGTGTTACTGCTTTATTTGCAAACAGAATGAAATTCAAGTATTATCAATATTCAATAATAAAGTTCCTCTCTAAAAAAAAGCTCTAAAATCTTATTTTTGAATATAGGTAATAACAAAGTATGGATTTAGCAGTAAGAGTTTCCTGAAAAATGGCTTGACTACGACTTAAATTGTTTCTCATTGTTCCTCAAGTGTTCCTCATGCAGCATCAGACGACTTGGAACATGTAGTCATATGTATGGTCATTATGACATTTTTGTCCTTCCTGGATCTTGCTGACATGGTCACTCTGAACTGTCATTGTATGTGCATTAGCTATGTAAAAATCCTTTTTATTCCATGGAAAAAACATGACAGTGAGTGAATAATTAAATGACCAGTTCATCCAAAAAGTCATCTCGGCTGTATTTGCGTGCAAGTTAAGTTTACAAGTGAAAACACTCCAAAACAGTTGTAAACAAATTTGACCCTGGACCACAAAACCAGTCTTAAGTAGCACTGGTATATTTGTAGCAACAGCCAAAAAATACATTGTATGGGTCAAAATCATTATTTTTTCTTTTATGCCAAAAATCATTTGGATATTAAGTAAAGGTCATGTTCCATGAAGATATTTAGTAAATCTACCGTAAATATATCAAAACCTAATTTTTGATTAGTAATATGCATTGCTAAAAACTTCATTTGGACAACTTTAAAGGTGATTTTCTCTATATTTAGATTTTTTACACCCTCAGATTCCAGATTTTCAAATAGTTGTATCTCAGCCAAATATTGTCCAATTCTAACAAACCATACATCAAAGCTTATTTATTCAGCTTTTATGATGTATAAATCTCAGTTTGAAATAAATGAGCCTTATGACTGGTTTTGTGATCCAGGGTCACAAATTTGTTTTAATGTGAGACAACAACAGGTGTTTTTCACTGGAGGAAGTGTTATTGTGGATTATGGATTTGTACCACCTTAATGATGTATTTTCTTCTCACAAACAAAAACACTCTTCACTTCACAAGATGTTAATTGATGGACTGGTATCATGTGGATTACTTGTGGATTATTGTAATGTGTTTATCAGCTGTTTGACTCTCATTCTGACAGCACCCATTCACTGCAAATGCAAAATTTCTCCAAATCCATTCCAGTGAAGAAACAAAACTCATCTATATCTTGGATGGCCATTTTTAGAGAACCAATTTTACACCCAATTTTTGGGTGAACTATTAATTTAAATATTCCTTAAGTATTTTAGGATACATAAACCATTTCTCTAAAATACTGGAATAGCAATTAGGCGCTTTAAGCCATTTTATATTGTGAATGGCCAAAGGGGATGAATGCATATGTACTCTTACACCCGCGCTCCAATTTCTGAGCTCTTTTGAGCAAGTGCGAATGTTGCTCCATGGTACAAGGGTTTCTTAATAACTGTCTTTAAGTGAGTCTTTAACTGTCTTTATCTAGAGTGTTAGACAATACTGTATTTTTAATATAGTGGCTTGTAAAAGTATTCATACCCCTTCATTTTTTTTCACATTTTGTTAAGTTGCTGCCTTAGGTTAAACTATAATCTTACTATCTTTAAATAACTGTTTTACCACATTAATCTACTCTCCATACACCATAATGGCAAAGCAAAAAAAAACCCACAGATTTTTAATTTTCCAGCCTTACAGAGCTTCAGAGGTGAAGTGGTGAGGAGAAGAATGACAGATAATTGCCAAATGCTGATGAGAGCAAAGCTTGTCGCGTCATACTCAAAAAGACTTGAGGCTTGTAAAGGTGCTTCAGCTAAATTGTGCCAATTTGCATTGTCATTATGGTGTATTGAGTGTAGATTGATGTGGAAAAAAAGGCATTTAAAGCAGTTTAACATAAGGCAGCAACATAACAAAACGTGAAAAAAATAACTGGTATGAATACTTTCACAAGGCACTGTATGCCCTAGCATTAAGTCTTATAAACTTTTAAAGAGAGCATTTTTTATAGACCTGGAAGATTATCTTAAGAATGTTATCTTCAGAGATCAAAATAATTCTTGTGCCAATTTGATAACACTGTGTAGAAGAGCAATATCTGAAAACATCAACTCAACAGTGAGACAAAAAAGAAGTTTAAGCTCCACCAAAAATAGTTCTAATCAAACCCAAAGTAGGATAAAATGTTGCACATTTCTAAGCAAAAGTTTTGTTCCTAAATTAATCAGTATTTTAACAAATCAGTTGTCTGAATGATACAATGACTCACTCATAAAGTCTTGCTGCCACCTATTGTCGAAACAATGTAACCTGCAGAAGGAGTCACTGAAAAATCCCCTCCATACTGACAGTCTGTCTGGAATGTGCACACACAGACAAGTGACACAAACAGTGAAAAGTCCCAGCACTGACTAAATTTCAGAACTCTTGGAATGCCGGAATTTGGACCGGAATTAACTGTTGCATAATGGGTATTTTAGTAATCAATTCAGCACTGGTTCCGATTTAAATTGTACAAACAACAACACTGATGTCCGGCAGACTTTCCCTCCTTTCTATGATTACAGAACAGTTCTAAAAACTGTTCAGGCCAGGCTCTGTAAGACATCATCACATTGTATCTTCACACAAACAATTAGCGGAGGATAAAGAAAACACACAAAGAAAAGTGTATAGGTTATATGGGCAAGACAGCCCCTTAGGGGCCCAATATGCCATAAGAAAGAGTGATGGTGGCTCCAGCCTTCCTATAGTCTGTGCTGTCGCCCACCACTGACCGCCCCTCAGCGCTGCTGTCAGGACTGAGTGGGGGTGTGATAATTGCTGCCATCTGACCCTCTGTCCTCTGAAAAACGATCCTACTGCAGGAAGGTAAGCACTGACTCCGTTTGTCCATAGGTGTGGTTTCGCAAACATCCGAATCTTCACTAAAACTACTATCTCTGCCTAAGTGTTTGCTTGTGAGGTGCTTTGTAGGTTGACCAATAATTTTCCTTCCAACAGGAATGAAGATTTTTTTGTTCCTCAATGCCTAATAAAATAATGCATCGTAAAGTGTTTGTTAACTTAATTTGCCGCAAGACAAAGATTATATATCAGTCAGGTGACGATCCAAAATACCACAAAAATTTGTATTCATACAAAATTGTTCAATCACACTTTATTTAAAGGTCCAGTTCTCGCTATTAACAAACCATTTACTACAGCTTTTGCCTCAATAAACTACTAATTTGCTGCTTATTAATAGTTAGTAAGGTAGTTAGGTTCAGGTATTGGGTAGAATTGAGGGATGTAGAATATGGTCATGCAGAACAAGTGTTTTATAAGTACTAATAAACAGCCAATATGTTACAAATAGGCATGCTAATAAGTAACTAGTTAATAGTGAGAATTGTTCCCTATACTAAAGTGTTACCAATTGTTCTTTAAGTTAGGGAAACTAAAAACTGAGACAAATTCTAAAGCATAAAAATAATATTATATTTTTATTGCATTTTAATTTTTTTTTTACACTTGTTATTCCTTGATTTGGCTATAACTAACCAGTAACATCACACCATCAGGTTTGTATAAATTAACATTAGTTAATCTTTTATTAACAAACACAAATTCACAATAAACTGTATATACAGAATAATCATTTCTGTAAACAATTTTTCCTTAATGTTAGTTTAAAATGTATAATGTATTAACTCATTTTAACAAATTTAATCTTATTTTAAAGTTTTATCAGTATTAATAAAGTATTGGTGGGGGATGAAAGAAGAAATGGATTGAACATGCCTTTGTAGTGTACTTCAGGTATATTAAAGGTATATTTTTAAGAACAGTACTTGCAGATGATATAATATTAATGAAATAAAAGGTCACTTAAGACACTGTCATTACTGTTTCTTTGGAAAAATTATACTTTAATGTATTTTTGAAAGTAATATTTCAAGAAGAATATGCTTATGTTAATGTGTTAACTAACATACTAAAGCATGTGTTAAGTATTTGATTATAATTTCAATGTTATAGCGTGTTATTTGATATAACATAAACTGCAACTTCATACAAATGTGTAATTACAAATATATTTAAAACATGCAAGTTGAAGTAGAAATTATATTAAAGTACATTTTAGTTTAACATAAACACTTGTCAGTACACTTTAACCATATTTCAAAGACAACAGAAGTAATAAGATGAACTTTAGTCCTACTTTAGTGGGCCAACTCAATTTTAACTAATTGCATTTAATATCAACTTAAACATATTTTCATCTAATAAACTTGCAATAAAGTGCTTGAAAAGATTACACTCATTTCAAGTATTTTCTTTTTTAAAGTAAATTATTTCCCCATAATAAGTCCATAATATGTTATAAACAACACAGAAGTAAACTTCTTTTCCACATGTGTGTATAAATGTAAAAACATTTGGCTAAAATATAAGCACAATACGCAACAAAAGACAAAAATGCACATAGTAAATAATAAAGCACACACACACACACACACATATATATATATATATATATATATATATATATATATATATATATATATATCAGAGGTTGTGCTAGACTTCAACACTGTCCATTGGACAGGGTCGTAAAAAATTCTGTCATAGTCTATTATTACCCATCATTTTAATTTTCATATTTTAATTAGAATAACACATGTAATTGCTTTTATTTTTGTTCACATTTTCGTTTTTAATCATGAACCTACATTAGGACAGCACAGTGTTTAAAAACAACAAAATCCGCTAGGGTTGGGTAAAAAAAATAAAAATAAAATAGATTTCTCGTTTTTAATAGATTCTCGTTTTAATGAATAAATATGAATGAATGAATATCGATTCTTAAATCACAATTGATCTTTTGGTCTATGCTGTTTTCAGTTGATGAATGGACAGTACATAGTGCCTCTTCCTTCCAATAAATAGCAATAGGCTAGGCTTTGTGTTACTTTTGATATGAAACAAAGTCTCAGATTTCAAATTCTGTCAATTTTTGTTAGGAAATTCAAGCAAGAAATACCGCTTTGGCGCTCTTTTTTAATGTGGCGGGATATATGTATATATATATATATATATATTAATTATATATTCATCGCTGAGGAATGGTGGGACAAATTTTCAAGGCCAGCAGGTCTGTCCCAGTGGATTGCATAAATGGACTCTAATGTTTATTTATTTTGCTTTCCTACATTTTATTGTTTTTCCTTGGTGCCAGTAATCGTACCGCAAGTGGTCACTAGTTGAAACCTTATCTAATAAACCGTGCTCTGAAACTATACCAACTATGTGATTCATCTATTTACAGTGCAATGAAGACAAAGGCTGTGCCAGACAACAGAGTTGTTTACTAACTGACTGTTCGCTTGAGTCATTTAACAGACTTTTACACTGCATTTCAGGTTTTGGGAAATACTTTCTTACCCAAGTGACTTTCATTGTGTAAGAGGCATTTACAAGAACAGGTAGATCAAGAACATAAGCACTGGATGTTAAACCTCAAGTTCCAAGAGGACTACTCTTCATTCCATTCCTAAAAGAAATCTTGCTCACACTCATCCTTTAAGCAGTGTGATTTATAAGCTCTTAGAGGTACTTTCCAAATACACACAATCTTTCCCAATGAAATTGGCCAACGTCCGGTACAGCCATCCCATATTACAACTAAAAGTGACGTGCATGTATGTAAACGCGTAACTTTTATATGATGAGTTGTGCTGTGAGTGGTATGCCAGAGGCATGTTTGGGTAATAATAAGGAAAGATTTGATTGGTGCAGAGCTGCTCTATGATGAATGGCTTTGGCGACAAAGTGTCCGATACATTCTGATAGCCCCTGAGAAAGGACAGGGTGAGGGAAGGGGGAAGTCTTTAGAGAGGTCAAAAGGGAGATGCTAAGGTCGTCTTGATGACAGAGGAAGGAACTTTGAAAGAGAAAGAGAGGTGATGAACGACTTAGAATGATAAGGAAAGAAACGGCCAGTGAGTGAGAGAGATGCTAACTGAGGAGAGATGTTTTATCTATGAATGACACAATGAGAAAAAGTGGGAATGCACTATGACCTTTGACTCCAGTGGCTCAGGAAAGAAACAAACAGAGGCAAGCACTCACCAGACTGTTTAACTGAACCAATAATCACGCTATAATGAGAGCAGCATATATCACACATGTAGAATAATCATTCAAATGTTTCTTCCACTGGATCTTATGATCCTCTGAGCAAGGAAACTCAACCTCTGTTAATACATAACCACCTCAATGGTCATTTTCATGACATTTTCCCTTTTGAAAAATTATTTTAAAGTAAATGTCTTTAGGTTTTTTAAACATAGTACCTTACAATCTATCATTCAAATGGTTGGAGTCACTATGATTTTTTTTCAATAAAGGATGCATTAAATTGATCAAAAGTGACAATATTTTCAGTTACAACGAACTATTTTAAATAGATGCTATTCTGTTGCTCTTTCTTTTCATCAGAGAATCCTGAAATAAATGATCAGTTTCTAAAAAAATATGAAGCAGCACTGTTTTGAACCACGAAATGTTTCTTGAGCAGCAAATCGGCATATTATAAAAATTTCTAAGGATGGTGTGACACTGAAGACTGGAGTAATGATGCTGAAAATTCAGCTTTACCATCAAAGGAAAAAATTACTAATTAGTTACTTTAAATGGTAATCATTTTACAATATTATTTTACAATAGTATTTATGATTAAATAAATGCATGCTTTCAAACCTTTACAGTAGTGTATATGATGAGATATACCTATGAATTGAGCTTAAAGTCATGACAGATCAAGTTATTTTAAAGAAAACTTAACAGTGATATTTCTACAAATACTGACACTTCTTGAAATTATGGTATTTTTATATCAAAAGAATGACACATCATTTTAGTAAGGAATTGTTATGATGAAGGAATCAATCATATGACACAAACTTAAGTCTTTTAGATAATATATTATGTAAACTATAATATTTGGTTTATAAATACAGTATTTATATGCAATTAATTTATTAAAAGTCATTCTTCACTAAACTAAAAGTCATAGTTTTTTAAACATGCACATACACGAGTGAGAGCAGGACACTTTTAAATGGCCATTTTTGATGTAATATGCAGGAGACTTAGTAAATTGGGACATGGGGTCTGTTAGAGTGCAGGACAATATTATAGTGTTCACTGTTTAGGCATAAAACCATTTATTGAGGTTTTGTGTCAGATTCATGAGCTTAGTTTAAGATTAGAAATAGCGGTAGAAATGAGTTTGGCTCTCAGGATATTGACCCTCATTTATATATTGATTCTGATTAGCTTGCTTTTACCTGGACATATCTTGTTAACCGGTCAGACCTGCCATTGAATTCGGCGACTCCTTGGCTCCGTGTCACTTAAAATTAAACAGACAAACCAACACATTTGAACAGGCATGTTCAGATAACATATTCTCTAAAAATAAATTCCAGGGAACATATCTATTATTCTAGTTTACAACTATTGTTATGTTAAAGTATGTATTTTAATAAAATACGTTCTTACACTGGCTGGTCTTCAAACAGTAGGTTATGTTCATACCGCCCTCCAGTGGGTGCGTTCAGTGTTGCACTTGGGCCTTTAATGCAATTGTGACTTCTCAAAGGTTGCATTAAATTTCCTTTAAATTCCTTCAAGTGAATGAAAGCAAAAATAATATCCCTTAAAAACAATACACATTACATTACATCATTAAAAGTGACATGCCTTGTTAAGCCTCCTACCTGAATGATGTCACATTTTAGTTATTATAAGTTTCAATTGTGAATAATAGATTATAAGACTGACTTACACACTTAAAACAGGCTGATATTAAAGGAGTTCCCCAAAAATGAACATTCTGTCAGCATTTACTCGCCCTCATGTAGTTTCAGTCCGAACCTACAAAATTACCACTCACCTGGAACACAAATTGAGATGTTTTTAATCTCTCTTTTGTCCATTCATTGAAAGTCCACACAAACAAAATTTGAAAGAACGAAAGCTTAGACATGCACACTTTGAGACTCAAAATAATAATATGATACTCTTGCAGCGATTTTGTCCAGTTTTCAGTGGCAAAACTACCTCTAGCAAGTTATTTTCAAGACGACTGAAATAACGCTACTTGAAGCTGGTATTATGAGCAGCGCCCTCTTTCGGCCAACAACATATTTAAAATTAAATGGGACTCTGGGCGACAAAACCAGTCAGTATTCGATGATATGAGATAATCTGAATGCGGAAAAATAAGCTTTCCATGGTTTGTTAGCACAGGGCAATATTTGGCTGAGATACAACTATTTGAAAATCTGGAATCTGAGGGTGCAAAAAAAGAAAAAAAAAGAAAAAAAAAATCCAAATATTGAGAAAATCACCTTTAAAGTTGTCCAAATGAAGTTATTAGCTATGCATATTACATATCAAAAACTAAGTTTTGATATATTTACGGCTGAAAACCGTAATAAAATATCTTGATGGAACATGATCTTTACTTAAATCTGATGATTTTTGCCATAAAATAAAATCAATCATTTTGACCCATACAATGTATTGGCTATTGCTACAAATATACCCATGCTACTTATGACTGGTTTTGAGGTCCAGGGTCACAAATGTTGCAGTCAGTTTTGAACATAAAATACCTTCAAACAGGGACTGCTTAGAGTATTGCTGACCAATCCCAAAATTGGTGATTTACTGTATTAAAACGTGTCATCCTGTGCTTGAATATATATATATATATATATATATACACAGATATCACAATGATCAGATCATTTTTTGGTCTGAATTTTCCAAAGGCAGCAATCCTATTCACACAATATAGGAAATGAGAGCAATAAGAGCAGGAAACAAGAACAATCCGATTCTTTAGAAATGCGAGGGAATGCATAATTCAGTCAACCAAAAACAACAATGCAATAAAGTTCTTGCATCCTATTGCTGTTAACCTGCCTTTTTAGCATGTTTTTTGAGTTTCTTTAAATAAATGAATAAATAAGTGCTTTTGAATTATTGTTCTTTTTTTTCATAGTCTAATCTTTGTAACCCTTAGTTTAGCAAATAAACATTTGGCTCTAGGCACAAGCACTCTGCTAGTAAGAGGCCTCAGTGTAACCGAAGTCATGTGATGAGAGCCTTGTGTGTGAGATCTATTATCCTATGAAAGTCATGAGACAGGAACCTGACTATGCCAAAGAGCTTATTTCCTCCAAAAGAAAACCCTGCCATTCGCTCACTGTTTGGGTAAACCACAACTTATATATAATAATAATAGGCCTTGTTTAATTACTTATTTATTTAAATTAGTGCGGATAAGACCAAGGCCTGGAACCTTATAAGTAAAAACAAATAAATCAATACTTTAGAAAAAATCATTTCATGACGTTTATTAGAAAAGAGGAAAAATGAGTGTGACGCACATGAACTGTGTCTAATAAATCCAGTCATCATTCTAAAGAAGACATTAGGTGGAAAATATTGATGTCTAACGGCGGGCAAATCCATGTTCTTCTTCCAGAGGGCGCATGGTGGCTCAAAAAGCAGAATTCGTCTTCGAACCATATTTAAATTTAGAGACGTTATTTAAATTTAGTGTCTTATTGTAAACATTTGCAAACATGTACTGTATTACATTTATTTTTCCAGTGACTGACATATAAACAAAAATCTGACACAAAACTCTATGCAATCATTTAATACAATGTTCTATCCAGAAATCACAAACTGCTGTGACTGGACCCCTTTGACAAGCGCTGAGAAAAGTAACAAGCGTCATATGACAAAGACGCTTTTGTATTTTTTTTTAGCAATGTTCTAGACAATAATTTATACAGCAATATCGACTCTTAGAATTTTAATAGATATAAAAATAAAGAGAACAGAAGAAATGTTACAATTATTACTTTCAGACCCCACGGAACGGACCAATAAGCCCCGCCTATTCAACGTAACGTTGATGTTTTCGTGCCATTCTATCTGTTTATTCTATTTCTGTGAGAGTAGAGCAGCGCGTTGCCGCATCTGAGCATCACAGGTATGCGATTCATTCTCACTGTTTCTTTTTTGAAACAGTTTGCTATGTTGACATTACTGCAAGCGTTGTTAAATTATTTCGGATGACAACATGAAATTAATTACAGCAAATATTTTATCTGGCGATGGGCCTTCTCAGCCAGAACCGATATGAAATGTCTTATTGCGTTGCGTACGCAGTACATTTTTAGATTTGCTCAGCCTTATTGATTTACATGTTTTATTTTTTGTTATCAACCTGTAATTATGTTATATATTGTAAAAATGTTTGAAAATACGGTTGTCACTTACATCGTAAATATGATATAATGAATGATATCTGATGCAAGCAGCTGTGTTGTTTTCAGTCATCATGTCTTACAAAATGATGGACAACAGTCACTCTCAGCCGAGAGATTTCAACAACCTTACTCAGACATGCAGTTCAAACATCCAGAAAATCACACAAAACAGTGAGTGGATATGTTTTACATAGAAACCCACACTTGAAGAGAAGAATGCATTTGTCATAAATGTGTTTTTATTGTTGTATTCTTAATAAACACACTTTGAACAATTATTCTTGCATTTTTTTAAAAAAAACTTTTCTCATAATTGTCAATGTTATAATGTCCCATCTCATGTTTTTTGTGCATAGCTGGTCAAATCAAGAGCATGCTGTTCCAGCTCGGTACCAGACCAGACACACCAGAACTTCAGGACAGACTGTGAGTCCAGTAATCCTCCATCCATTCTTGCATTAATTGTGTTGTCTCACATGCTATAGGCCACTATGATGCGGCATTTTTTTTTTTTTTTCTGTACTCAGAAGCAAAGCAGCATCAGAGCCACCTTTGATATTAGGGGCACATTTTTATGTGGTAATGTGTCTACGCACAAAATTTAGAGTAACATAGAGCCTTGTCAGAGATGATTTAACTTGGTTGTGTTAAAGATGCATTTAGACAAGGAAGTGACTTTGTGACCCTAATGTAAAATGACAGAGCAAACTCAAATAATGATAAAGGCTAAAGGTACACCTTAAGGAAAATGTGTTTTCCACTACTCAAATCCTGTATGATTGCAGAAAAAACATACCAAACTCAGGGTAAAAGGCTCATCAGCATGGGGCAAAAGGCCTCCAGTATCGATACAAATACTTTAGCTAAAGTAATATATTTTGCGTAATATATTTTAAGGCTATGAATTAATACTTGTTCACTTTTTTTTGGTCTATTTTCCTAAAATATTTTTATTTACGTTTATTTAATAAATACATTTAAAATGAAAATATTTTTAATGACAATGTACATAAAAATTAAATAAAAAAAACCCCAAAGATTCTGAAAGCTTTTTACACTGCATAATAATTTAAAATTTGCCTTATAATAGTAACAATAAATAATACATTTCATTATGTAAAATTAATATAATTAATATCATATTTTTAAATATGATGATTCCATTATAAAGATGGTGATGATCTCTATGGTAGACACCCATCTTAATAATGATACTGTTTGCATCTAACCAACAAATGGAAAAGTCTGCCAGCTATTCATTACCACATAAATGATTCTGAGTGCACAATAGGGCTGCTTTTTACCCCAAATATACATTTTTGTCCAGGTACTGAAAATGTAATCCAAACTGAAATTTATTAACAAGACCTCTGTCTCACAACCACATCAAACTCAAATCTTCTTCAAAAGAAAGATAACACAACTATAACGAAGTATGGCAGAATGATCTCTCAATTTTATTACAAAGACCACAGATTTGTGAGTGCAGTTTTTACATAAACAAGAGCATAAAACAAGGAAGAAAAAAAAACAACACAATCTAATTTTGGGGTAAAATATCTTTTGCCTTTCTCATGTGATTTAAACATTAAATATTAGATCTTAAATATTCTTTCACCCTACTGCAAACATTTATGCAGGAGTTGTCAGAATTTCTGTAGTAATAAATGAGTGATTAAACTATTTTAAAGGGATATAGTTCAACAAAAATAAATTCTTTCATCATTTATTCACCCTCAGGTTGTTTCAAACCTGTATGAGTTTCTTTCTTCTTTCAAACAAAAGATGATATTTTGAAGAATGTTGGAAAACATATAGCTGATGGTAGCCATAGTGTTTGTTTACCCACAATTGTCATGATGTGGACTTGCAAGTGGGGAATTAGGCCCATAAGAGTTCAGGAGGAGCAGGCTCTGGAGGGCTGGTCGGAACCAGCAGAGGCGTATGAGACTCAGGAGGGCTGGACGGGACCAGCGGAGACGTAGGAGACTCAAGAGGGTTGAACGGGACCAGCGGAGACATAGGAGAGAGGATAGGGGCAGTAAACTCCAGGAGGAGCACCATGTCCATAATGTTTACTACCTCTATCTTGGCCGGGGACTCAGGCAAGGCGGCTTATAAAGATTGAAACATATTCAGTGGAAACAGAAACAGGTGCGGGGCTAATTAACAAACAAACTAAAGAGAACAGGAACAGAACCAAATATGGACAGACAGGAACTAAGGCTAGGGGGAAAACGTGGAAACAAAAACCCAAAATCCCGACAACAATCTTTCAAAGATCTTTTTTGTTTGTGACGAAAGAATCTCATACGATTATTGAACAACCTGAGGTTGAGTAAATGACAGAACTTTCATTTTTGGGTGAACTAGCCAATACAGTATAAATATAAAATGAAGTACATATTAAAAATGTCTACTTACTATAGGGTTTGCGTTAGGATTAGTGTTAAAATATACAACATGATTATTTTACTTTGAAAGTAAAGTTCATTAAACAAAACAGAATGTCAGAATCAGAAAATGCTTGCACATATACAAGAAATTTGTTTTAGTGTCACAGGCTTCCAGTGCACAGAGACAACAACACAGAGACAATATAAATAAGATGAGAATAAAACAATACATATGTAAATATAAATAGACAAATATTGAAATATACATTAAAAAATAAAATAAATTGTATATACAGTTGTGCTGCAGATGATAGGAAAGGAACACAATAGAATGAGATGTCTGGATGTACTAGGATGTACTATGTGGTAACAAATAAATATAAGGTTATTGCACTGGGGAAGAAACTGTCTGAGAATATCTGTAGCATTTGACGCCAGTAATGTGCAAACACTGGCAAATGCAGTGGGTAATTTCTCCTCATAGTTGCTTATTCTAGCAGAAACTTTGTAAACAAAACTTTGTTTCCAGTGACTGTTAAAACCTGTGTATACTAATTATCTCTCGCTAACTTGATGAACATAGTGTGGGAATTACCAGCTGTACTATTTCAGCTAGCATCTGCACATTTTAAATTAAATTTTACATTTTACATTTTTATTAAATTAAGAGAGTGTTATACATAGTAACATCTCTGTATGTTGCAAACAGCCAGCAAATGCAGCACTACACAAACCAGTTAGCAAAAGAGACCAACAGACATCTGAAAGACCTGGGCTCTTTACCACAGCCACAATCGCCTTCAGAACAGGTGAGTTCACACTTCCTCATACCAACCTTCAGCTGACTTCATATTGGCCAGATGTGTTCATACTAATGCTTCTCTTCACACAGCGGCAGCAGAGGATTCAGAAAGACCGTCTGATGAATGACTTCTCAGCTGCACTTAACAACTTCCAAGTGGTCCAGCGGCGAGCCGCAGAGAGGGAGCGTGAATCAGTGGAGCGGGCACGAGCTGGCTCCAGACTCCAGGTTTTGATATATTTGATAACTATCTAATGCAGGGGTGTCCAAACTTCTTTTAAAGGGGGCCAGATTTGATGACCTGGACATACCGGGGGGCCGGATGCGTCTCCATATATATAACAAAATAACAAAAATATATTTGGCCTATATTTCATTATTCTCTTACATTACATTCAGTTGGCCTTTATACTGCCAGTCAAAAGTTTTTGAACAGTAAGATTTTTAATAAAGTCTCTTCTGCTCACCAAGCCTGCATTTATTTGATCCAAAGTACAGCAAAAACAGTACAATTTTGAAATATTTTTACTATATAAAATAACTGTTTTCTATTTGAATGTATTTTAAAATGTAATTTATTCCTGTGAATTCAAAGGTGAATTTTTAGCATCATTACTCCAGTCACATGCTTCATTTGTTGCTCAAAAAACATTTATTATTATTATGTTAAAAACAGCTGAGTATATTTTTTTCAAGTTTCTTTGATAAATAGAAAGTTCAGAAGAACAGCATTTATCTGAAATAGAAATATTTTATAACATTATGTCTTTGTCATTACTCTTGATCAGTTTAAACTATCCTTGCTAAATAAAAGCATTAATTTCTGTAATTTATAATGTTACAAAAGCTTTTTATTTCAGATAAATGCTGATCTTTGGATCTTTCTATTCATCAAAGAATCCTGAAAAATGTACTCAACTGTTTTAAATATTGATAATAATAATAATAATTAAAAACATGTTTCTTGAGCAGCAAATCAGTATATTAGAATGATTTCTGAAGGATCATGTGACACTGAAGACTGGAGTAATGATGCTGAAAATTCAGCTTTGATCACAGGAATAAATTACATTTTAAAATATATACAAATAGAAAGCAGTTATTTCAAATAATAAAAATATTTCACAATATTAATGCTTTTGTTGTATTTTGGGTCAAATAAATGCAGGCTTGGTGAGCAGAAGAGGAAAAAAAAACATTAAAAATCTGACTGTTCAAAATTGTTGACTGGTTGTGTATGTCCAAATTAATAATAATCGGTATGAATATCCTATATCTCTGCCACAATACCACAGTTACTGTTACTACAGTAAATCCATTGTAAATGTAGGTTTTCTACGTAAGTTCTGTTGCAGCGCTGTTTCTTCTGCCTTTAAACTAGATTAAATCACCGCGACATCCGTGGTTTGTATCGGAGACCTCTGCTCCAAACTCAAACGCTTCTCATGGAATCTCTCAGCGCTGTTTAGTGGTCGCGTAATCGAGATCAGTCAAAGAGTAAACGCATTTGTTCTGAGTTCACGCTGCGCTGTCTTTAGGCAGAGCTAATAATGGTCCGTGTGGCGCAATATCAAATTGTTATCGCTGTGTTTTACTGCTACATCTGGTCAAAAATCAAGTGCTGTCACCTTGTGTTGACATTGTGAAAATGCAAATTTTGAATCTGAATTATGTTTGGTGGGCCACATATAATACATTTCAGTAGACAAGCTGCGGGCTGTTTGAAATTCGCCGGACTTTGGACACCCCTGATCTAATGCTTATTTTTTGATTGTCAATTCCTTAGTAAAAGCCTATCATTTTGCAGGTAGATGAGCTCAGTCAAGATGAACAGCTTGTGACATTTGAAAAGTAAGGTTCCATCATATTCACTGAGACATATCTGTTTTGTCTTAAAAATTTGTACAATTATGAAAAGAGTTTTTGAAAAGGATAATTCAGCCCAAAATAAAAATTCTGTCATTATTTCCTCACCTCAAGCTGTTCCAAACTCATACATCTTTCTTTCATCTTTTGAACACAAATTAAGATATTTTTAGATTTCTCATTATTTTTGTTCAGCCATTGAAAGCTCATAAAGACATTGTAAAAGTAATCCATATTAATCAAGCAGTTTAATCTTCTTGTATAACAGTAGTGATGTATTGTTAATGATCAAATTGTTCTTCTGAACTAGTTATTTTATAGTGAACTGAATGAACCAAATCAAATTGGACTTGTTTAAAAACAGTTCATGTCTTGAGTCAACATTTATCCACAAGCTACTCAATCAAAGCTCACTTTCGGACGTGCCTGACAGTCACTCTGACTTGAAATATCTATGATATGATATCTATAATATGATATAAAGTTGGATTTTGCCAACTCTTTTCAGCAGGGCTTTAGAACAGAAGAAATTATAGCAAATAAAATGTGCTGGAAATATAAATCATAAATCAGTTACGTGCACTTACACATAGCTTTATTATTCCAAAATGAATCGCATTTTTGAGGGCCTAAACATGCTCGAAAACTCATGAAACTTTGCACACACACCAGAAGTGGTGAAAATTTACGTCTAATATAGGTTTCAGAAGTGGGTGTGGCAAAATGGCTCAACCTGTTCAATTTCAACAAAGTGCGCCTCAAGCTACGTTTCACGCACATGTACGAAAATCGGTACACATATGTAGCACGCCAGTACCTAAAAAAATGTCTCTTGGTGCAAAATCCGAAACCCAACCGGTAGTCGGTTATTTTTCATTTTCTCAGCACATTCAGATTTTATTCAGATCAACTCAACACCAGATTTGGTCAGTCTAATCTAAAGTCCTTTGTGAGATTAAATTGCGAAGATCTTGAGTTTTCGTTAAAGGCCATGTCTGTGGTGGCCTGACAAATTTCGATGTCTCGCCATGAAACAGGAACCTGTTATAGTTCAAGCATACAATGTCCGGTGTGCCCCAAATATCACATGTTTGATAAGAGTCCTGCCCTGAAGACATCTACATGCTCATATTTAGTTATAGTCATAGTGCCACCTGTTGGCAACAGGAAGTGAGATGTTTTACGCTTTTTTACTCCCATAGATTTAATGACATCAAAATTATATTTGGTCTAATCTGAAAGCCTTTGCGATGTTAAATTGCGAAGATCTTGAGTTTTCGTTGAAGGGCATGTCCATTGCGGCATGACAAAGTTCGATGTTTCACCATGTGAATGGAAGTTGTTGTAACTCAGCCATACAATGTCCGATCTGCCCCAAACTTCACACGTTTGATAAGAGTCCCGACCTGAACACAATCGAAAGGTTTTGTTACAATCACAGTGCCACCTACTGGCAACAGGAAATAACTTGTATTACACTGTTTTAAAGATGCAATGTCTAATCTGCACCAAACTTCACTTGTTCAAAGGCCAATATTCAGATATAATCACAGCTCCACCTGTTGGTAACAGGATATGTCATGTTTTACACTAACTCAAGCACACCATGTTCAATCTGCACCAAACTTAATTTGTTTGATAAAAGTGCTGGCCTGAACACATCTACATGCCAATATTCAGTTTTAGTCATAGCGCCACCAACTGGCAGCTGGAAGTTTGGCACATATAAATGACTGATATATTCCTTCTATATTTACCACTTTAAATACTTATTGCTGTTGTCCTAAAGCCACTGGTCGACAGTGAGCAGGTACAAGGGCCCTATAACCGCTGCTTTGATTTAAGTTTCTTTTTGAGCATGTGGAGATGATAGTGTGTATTGATGACGCAATTAAAGGAACACTCCACTTTTTTTGAAAATAGGTTTATTTTCCAACTCCCCTTGAGTTATACAGATGTGTTTTACCGTTTTTGAATCCATTCAGCCGATCGCTGGGTCTGGCGGTAGCACTTTTAGCATAGCTTAGCATAAATCATTGAATCCGATTAGACCATTAGCATCTCACTATAAAATGACTTAAGAGCTTCGATATTTTTCCTATTTAAAACTTGACTCTTCTGTAGTTGCATCGTGTACTAAGACTGGCAGAAAATGAAAAGTTGCGAGTTTATAGGCCGATATGGCTAGGAACTATACTCTCATTCTGGCGTAATAATCAAGGAATTTTGCTGCCGTACTATGGGTGCAGCAGGCGCAATGATATTACGCAGCGCCTGAACATGACCGGCACTAAGTTTGTGTAGATGCAGAGTTGCAGCCGGTAGGGCTGGGACAGTCGCAATGACAACCACACCACCGCGAGCAATACTGCACGTGACGTCACACAATCTATAACAAGCATAAAATACAGTTTCTTTAACAATTTCTCTGCCGTGGCCGTTTTTAGTGTCCCCACCGGCAGCAACAGCGAGCGCAAGTGCCTTCGCAGCTACTGGAAGAGATCCGCGTTCAAACGCACACAATAGGCTAAAGCTTGCAACCCGCCGGGAAAACTAATTACCATGTATGTCGGGAGGAAATATTAATATTATTAATAAATTATTATTAAACTAGTGTTTTCTGAGCCAGTGTCGCAAAGATGATGATCCTGAGACGGCATCTGCTCATTGGACGCGACTTTAGAGAGAAATGCATCTCTACGGATTTTATAATGAAGGAGTTTTTGTTTTCGATTTTAATTTTTTAGTTTTAAAGTAGTAAAGTAATAATTTAAAGTGTTCTATAGATATATTTATCCTGACTGTAAGGCAAGTATTCGCTGAGTTTCGTTTCATTTTTGTGCAGCGCTCCTGTCCAACACCGAGACATCAGAAAGCGCATCTTGTGTGTTTTCTTTATTTTTACAAATGCACAACATTTTGTTGATAATGTGAGTGCACGCAAATAAAATTAGAACCTTTAAAGTTCCAGATGATATATTACGCTTACCTTTATGAGCAAATATTATGGCATATTTAATTTTTTTGCAAGTGATTGCACTGACACCTCCATGTCCTGCAAAGCGCATTTAGCTTCCATTCTCCAACAAACCATTGTATGCGCAAAATAGCGTGCATTTCTCTAAGTTAAACGTTTAAAATAACTTTGTAATATGCTTGAAGATATTATTTTAGGCAAGTCGTGATGATTTGAGAACGCAAAATTGATCAAACATAGGCTGTGATCAACTCACTGCCTGCCTCTGGCCGCTTGGTCATTAAAGCAAAAACCTTAATTTAACAAACAAAAAATGTTCCAAACATATATCTAAATTAACTTTATAAAAAAACGAAAAGAAATATAACTACGTTCCTATTAAAAACAAACCTGAGCTAATTTAATGAATGCAACAGTGTAATGGGAAAGAGAGAGAAAAGACTTGTGACGGTAATTTTGTTGAGCCGTCGGACAAGGGTTGGGCGAGGTTGTTACGAACTTATGCAACAGATGTTTGTTTAATATTTACCGTTCTTATTTTGGCTACTTTCTTATTTAACTGTATAATTACTTTGATATTTACTCTAGTGTTTTGTAGGCTGAAATAAACACGCACGTTTGTTAATCATTTTTGAGCCTCATTTTTTATGTTTCAGAAAAAATAAAAAAATGATATATATATCTCAACACCACGCCTCCGACGGTAGTTGGTCCATTACCACCGCGGTGGAAAAAATCTGCCACCGTCACAGCCCTAGCAGCCGGCAGAGTTGACGGCTGCGTAATAACTTTGCGCCTGCTGCACCCATGGTACTGCAGCAAAATTCCTTGATTATTACGCCGGAATGAGAGTATAGTTCCTAGCCATATCGGCCAATAAAATCACAACTTTTCTTTTTCTGCCAGTCTTAGTACACGATGCAACTACAGAAGAGTCAAGTTTTAAATAGGAAAAATATCGAAACTCTTTAGTCATTTTATAGTGAGATGCTAATGGTCTAATCGGATTCAATGATTTATGCCAAGCTATGCTAAAAGTGCTACCGCCAGACCCGGCGATTGGCTGAATGGATTCAAAAACGGTAAAACACATCTGTATAACTCTAGGGGAGTTGGAAAATGAGCCTATTTCAAAAAAAAGTGGAGTGTTCCTTTAAGTTATGACATAAAAGAACTGGTGAACCATTTTTTGAGCTGGTTCAGTGAAATGAACTGTCCAAAAGAACCGGTTTGTGGAAAAGATTTGGATTGGCCATCACTAAATAAACATTTTCAATGTTGTTATTTACATACAAACATTGCACAACACACATAGAGTATATAAAGCACATAAAATATGGCCAACTAAAGCTCGAAAGTTGTTTTTGCCTGACACAGGAGAATCAGTAAGGTTCTTACATGTCACAAGCACATGTGAGGTTTGTTCTCACCTTCTGAAACAACACAAGGTTGAGTAAATAATGACAGAATTTTTATTTTTAATGGATTAATATCTAAAAATGAATCCTTTATCAAGCTGTGTTCATAATTTATTTGAACCCAAGGACCAAATAGTGCCCTCATGTACCCTGATTTTGATCACAGTGCACATCACAAACATACAATACATATTCCAAGATGATTTACTTGTATGATATGATGGCTGGTGAGAGATATGAAAGCAGAAATGTTCACAGCTTTTTTCGTTTGTAAAGAAATGAAGAATGGAGGATGCAGACAGAAGAGGAGCCTTTAACCGAAGAGGACCTTGAGCTTATTAAAGAGAGAGAGACCAATATCCGTCAGCTGGAGGTGAGCACTTCCTGTATGACATCAGCATACAAAAATGATCATTTTTTTCAAGACCCATAAGCATTCAAGCTAGCCTGGCATAAAATATCCGATTTTTTGATAATTCAGTGAGGGTTTTTTTATACATGTCATTAAAGAATGTTTTCAAATACATTGTCTAAAATTTTAATGGTAAATTATAATTTTTTCTTTAAAATGGTAATTACATAATGGTAATTTTCAGACATGGGTTGTAGTACAATGTCCCAGCTGCTTTCTGTTCTTGATTCAGTCAGACATTATGGATGTGAATCAGATCTTCAAGGATCTTGCGGTTATGATCCATGACCAGGGTGACATGATAGGTAGGTTAGTCTAGTTCTATCTAACCAGATTTGAAGAGCTTCATTTAAACTCATTTTTTGCACAGATTCAGTTGTTCACAGATTTTAAAAACTAGTTTCCTCATGTCATCATTCACAGATAGCATTGAAGCCAATGTGGAGAGTGCAGAGGTGCACGTGGAACGAGGAGCTGAACAACTGCAGCAGGCGGCTTATTATCAGGTATGACCGTGATGGACATTTATATGATTTTCATTCCTTTACACATACATTACAAGTCAAAGGTTTGGAATAATTTGGAATAAAGTTTTTTTTGTTGTTGTTGTTGTTTTTGAAAGAGGGTTTTTATGCTCACCATGGCTGCATTTATTTATTAAACATAACAAAAATGTTAGATACATAGAACAACTGTTCTCAACATTAATAAGAAGAAGAAGTGTTTTTATATACTACCATTCAAAAGTTTAGGATCAGTAAGATTTTTTAAGAAATTTCTAATTTTAGAATTTTTTTCTAATTTCTAATGATTTATGTTTCAGTAAACGGCACTGAATTATCATTCTTTTAAACGTTCTACTTATCAAAGAATCCTGAGAAATAAAAGTAATCTTATTTTCCACAAAATTATTATGCAGTATTATTTCTGTTTTCAGAAAAATTTCAACATTGATCATAATAAGAAGAAATATTTTAGGAGCAAATCAGCATATTAGAATGATTTCTGAAGGACCATGTGCCACTGAAATTGAAACTGTAATAATATTTCACAATATTATTTTACTTTGATTAAATAAATGCAGCCTTTGTGAGCTTTGTCATTTTGAAAAAGCTTTGTCATTTTGACTGGTAGTGTATGGAACAAATGCATAATGTCAGTAGTGCAGCCCGGTAGATTGTATATAATTGCATTTTGTCCTTTTTAGAGAAAATCCCGCAAGAGGATGTGTATTCTGGCTCTTGTCCTGTCGCTAGTGGCAACCATCTTTGCTATAATTATTTGGCAAGCAATCAGATAAGATGAGAGCAGGATCTTACTGAAGATCTGGATCCTACTTCAGTGTTGAGTGAACGACGTATGTATGTGTGCGTTTATTGTGTGTGCATGTGCAAGCACATATATTTGTGAAAAAAAACCTTCAATTTCTGTAAGAATGGCTTGTAATATTGATGTAAACCTGATGTCTCAAACTTTTCAAACCATATACCTCCTTCTGATCTAAGACAATTATCAAGCATCTCATCCCCTCAGAAGTCGGCTCAAACATGGCTCATAGATACATGGGGCCTCATTTATCAATCGAACGTAGAAACGAGCGCAGATCCGTGTGCACAAATCAACTTACGACAGGTCACGTGTGATTCATGAAACATTCGTATGCTACCAATCCCGTCGTATGAATTATCGTACGTTGATAAATGTGGCGGCTGAAAACTATCTGCATTTAAATATCATGCCCCTAAAAACCCCCCGCTTTAGAAGCCTTGCCCCTAGACTTTACGACACTGAGAAACGAAACCCAGCCAAAAAGAGGAAGTGAATTTATGACAGAGAAATTGATCTTACTCTAAAAACACTCTTTAGCCTTTTATTTGCAAACAATAGCATTAATTTATACAGCATGTATATTAAATACCAATAAATATAATGAAACATTTATAAACATTACAGCCTATTTAGTTCTCTTTAATAATCCACAACAAACTTGAAATTGAACGGTATTACAGAACATGAATGAAAAATGAGTAGCCTTAAAATTTTATATTAAACTATAAAGCAAAACACAAATTAGGCTAGTGAATACAGAATACAAACGTCGAGCTAAAATGAATGAATAAGTAAAGCGAAACTAAACGGCATTGGGCTCACGAGCCTCTTTCATCGACATCCAAATGTTTCCATTTTTTGCCGTGTAACATTTGGTTGCTAAACTATTATCCATGATGTTGTTGAAATGGAAAATAAAAAATAAAATAAAAATATTTAGACATTAAAATATATATATATATATATATATATATATATATTAGGGATGTGACGAGATCTTGTGACGACATCCTCACTAAACATTTTGCAGTGTTTACATTAGAGCTGCACGATTAATCCTTACAATATCGAGATCTCAATTCAAACACCCACGCAATCTTATTCCTGAATGACAACGATTTAGCTGTGTCTATTTCACATCGCGAGTGTCAGTGGAGCATGAGAAGCACGTTTTGTCACTGCCCATGTTAATGAATCAGACGGCACAAACAGTCTTTTTTGAACCACATTATAATCATTATTTCTGTGTTACAGACATTTAAATAATAGAAGTACTGGGGTAAAAGTTTGTAGTTTGGTTATAAATACTTATTGTCTACAGTAGCGATCAAAACGGAAATATCTTAAAACTTGTACTGTATATATTGTAACGCTTATCCTCTTCCATCAGACTCCTTCATTGAATGTTATTTTATTTTATTTTTTTTCATTTTTTTTTAAATGAATATATGTTTTTAAAAGATGTAAGCAATAAACAGTTTGTCAGAACCACTAGTAAATTACGATATTTTGTTTAGTTTTCTAATCTTTTTTCTTTAGAATTGTGAGAGAATCATGGTCTCCAATTTATTAAAAACTAGGATTCTCAATTTATCCAGAATTGTGAAGCGCTTGTTTAAATATTTATTACTGCATATAATTCATTAAAACGGAAGTTTAATTTCATAAAGTTCAAAATGCACCTACGTTTTTTTGCATTTTGTCTTTTTCAGTTGAATAAAAGTTTAATATAGGGATATTTTCCCTATATATTTAATCACTGAGGATTTCTTAAGAAAAGTTTAAAAATCTCGTCTCGTCTCGTTCTCGTGAACCCAGTCTCGTGAAAGCAACGCTGAAATTTGTATGTGTGCGCGTGAGGCGTCTGCACGATCAGTTACGTTTAATAAAGTAAAGATATAACAAATAAACTGCATTAAGAGTGTCACAAAAACCAAAGTGGCCTATACTTGTCGCAGAGTTTTTTTTTTTTTTATTTTGTTAATCTGTTAATTATTTAAGAGAAATATATTTTGTGTAGGCTAGCCCTATTTATTTTATTCCTTTTATAATTTCTGTTTTTCTCTATTCACCAAAGTGCAGCAGGTGGGTGATGCGACGATGTGTGAATCCTCATGGTCTATTGTTTATGCTGCTGTTTGCACATATAAATTTGCGCATATTTTGTTTGTCTAAATGAACAAAATGCCGTCTTTATAAAATTCTCAGAAATTCTCTATGCTGCACGCAAATTCAGGCTAACTCAAAAACTTGCTCAGACCTGATATGAGATTTGATCGTAGCCACCGCTCACGTCCACATTGTCAGTTTTCCGTTGAAATGATCGTACGCTCAATTTTCTGTCGTACATTCGTTTCATAAATGAGGCCCATGGTGTATTTTTGTTTATTAATATAGATTAGATCACAATATTAAGAGCCATTCATGCAGAAATACAGATTGTTTCAGTGTTTTCACTGCACATATGTGTTAAATAAACATTGCTAGTAAGAGAATAGTTTTCTCTAGAAAAAAATGTTTGTCCATGAAATATCTGGAGCATATACAGTACAGAATTGAACATAATAAGGTTTAAGTTTTCAGCCACTTGCATGAATGTAATTCCTTTTAAAATGTTGTATTTTGTTGCTGCAGTTGTTGATTAATGTTTTTTTCAACTGAAAGTATGCAAAGTACTAATACTTAGTTTATTCTTAAGAAATATTTATTTCACAAAATATTTCAAAGATTTCAATCTTGTGTATGTTTTGATGCACAGTGCTTCGATTCTCACAAGTAAATGTATTTCTTAGTAGTGCATAATAAACATGAAATAAGTTTTAATAAATTGTTATTCAATGCTTATCTTCTGTCTATTTCTGTTTTTATTCCAGTTGTTCAGAACTAGTTTGTTAATGTTTCTGCGTTTTGTATGCTGTAAACGTGTCATTAAAATAGAAACAAAATGAATATACTGTTTATTATCCAGTCCCTCTCAAAAGTCTCTTTTAATATGTATCATTTTATTCAGCTGGATGTGTTGTATTTCTGTTTCAAACAAATAGATCTAATACATCAAAGAATCCTGAGGAGGGAAAAAAAAAGGAGAATCTTTTTTTTCCACAAACCAGCATAACGGTTTGCAACAGTGATAAAAATAAGAAAAGTTTCTTAAGCACAAAATCAGCATATTAGAATGATTTCTGAGGGATCATGTGATTCTGAAGACTAGTAATTATATAAATAGGCTGTATATATATATATATCATCTTGTTTATACAGTATCTCACAAAAGTGAGTACACCCCTCACATTTCAGCAACCATTTTAGTATATCTTCTCAAGGGACAATACTACAGAAATAAAACTTGGATATATTTTAGAGTAGTCAATGTGCAGCTTGTATAGCAGTGTATTTTTACTGTCCCCTAAAAATAACTCATCATACAGCCATTATTGTCAAAACAGCTGGCAACAAAAGTGAGTACACCCTAAGTGAACTTGTCAAAACTGTGTGACTTGTCAAACAGTTGTCAAAACTTGTCAAAAAGTGTCAATATTTTGTGTTAGCACCATTGTTATCTAGCATTGCTTTAATCATTCTGGGCATGGAATTCACCAGAGCTGCACAGGTTGTTGCTGGGATCCTCTTCAAATCCTCTATTATGACATCATGGAGCTGCTGGATGTTAGACAGATGGTGCTTCTCCACCTTCCGCTTGAGGATGCCCCGTAGGTCCTCAATAGGGTGAAGGTCTGATCACCTTCACCTGCACCTTCCTCAGCAGGGCAGTTGTCATCTTGGTGGTGTTTAAGGTCATTATCATGTTGGAAAACTGCCGTTCAGCCCAGTTTCTGAAGGGAAGGCATCATGTTCTGCTTCAGAAATGTACAGTACATAATGGAATCCATGTTTCCCTCAATGAACTGCAGCTCCCCAGTACCAGCAGCACTCATGCAGCCCCAGACCATGATGATACCACCACCATGCTTGACTGTAGGAGAGACACAATTTCCTTGGTACTCCTCCCCAGGGCATCACCACACATGCTGGACACCATCTGAGTCAAACAAGTTTATCTTAGTCTCATCAGACCATAGGACATGGTTCCAGTAATTCATGCTCTTGGACAGGTTGTCTTTAACAAACTGTTTGCAGGCTTAGAGGCTTCCTTCTCGGATGACGCCTATGCAAACCGACTTGTTGCAGTGTGCAGCGTATGGTCTGAGCACTGACAAGCGGACCTTCTACTTCTGCAACCTCTAAAGTAATGCTGGCAGCACTCATGCATCTGTTTTTTGAAGCCAAGTTTCTGGACCTGATGCACAGAACAACACTCAACTTCGTTGATCGACCCTTGTGAGGCCTATTCCCGAATGGAACCCGTCTTGGAAAACCTCTGTATGACCCTGGCCACAGTACTGTAACTCAGTTTCAGGTTGTTACTGAACCTCTTATAGCCTAGGCCATCTTTGTGGAGAGCAACAATTCTAATTCTCAAATCTTCAGAGAGTTCTTTGCCATGAGGTGCCATGTTGAACATCCAGTGGTCATACATGTATATACATGGATGTATATACAGTGGAGGTCGAAAGTTTACATACACCATGCAGAATCTGCAAAATGTTAATTATTTTACCCAAATAAGAGGGATCATACAAAATGCATGTTATTTTTTATGTAGTACTGACCTGAGTAACATATTTCACATAAAAGACATATAGTCCACAAGAGAAAATAATAGTTGAATTTATAAAAATGACCCAGTTAAAAAGTTTACATACACTTGATTCTTAATACTGTGCTGTTACCTGAATGATCCACAGCTGTTTTTATTATTATTATTATTATTATTATTATTGTTGTTGTTTTTTTAGTGATGGTTGTTCATGAGTCCCTTGTTAGTCCCAAACAGTTAAACTGCCTGCGGTTCTTCAGAAAAATCCTTCAGGTCCCACAAATTCTTTGGTTTTTCAGCATTTTTGTGTGTTTGAACCCTTTCCTGAAGTGACTTTATAACTTTGACTCATATGCAACTATTACAGGAGGTTCAAACAATCACTGATGCTCCAGAAAGAAAAACTATGCATTAAGAGCCAGGGGTGTAAACTTTTGAACAGATTTTTGTTTTCTTATATTTTCTTGTGTTCCCTTATGAAGTTATTTTACTGTAATAATTTAACAATATTACAGTTTTTGCTGCATTTTTGATCAAATAAATGCAGTCTTGGTGAGCATAAGTCACTTTCAAAAAATCTTACAGAACCTAAAACGTTTGATTGGATATAGGTTATATACTCTTTATATAAGATACATTTTGTAGTTGGTTGTCTGTTTTTTTCCCTTGAGATTGCTTAAGACGATGTTGACGTTTTGCAGTTCCAAGGCAATCTTCTTTACAAATCACATAAATCATTATCATTTGCATAAGAAAATCTCATTTTGAAAGCAAAAAGTGTATAATTGCTCACAAATTGCCCCGCCTATTGGGCCTGTGAATATGCTGATTTAAATAGGACAACAAAGTATGTTAATGTTCACAGTTTCTGTTTCAGCCACAAGGTGGCACACAGTAAACATCACTAAACGGCAGCCAGCCATGGTCATCAAACTTCACCATGATATGGAGATCATGTTTGTTGTTGTAACAACAGAATATTCAATGTTGTGTCCTGTTGCTCAGGACAGACTCTGTTTCCATCTTATCAAGGGTCAGCATCACAAATTATAATTATAACTTCGTCATGTTAATGCTGAGTTTGAAGTGCTCTTTGAAGTTATTTTCGAGTGGTCCTTTGTCGTTCTTGTGCGTCACTTATTGCCATAATCAGCGGGCAGAACACCCCCACTGTCCTCCACTGATTAGCATGACTAACCCTCCTAACAGTTCAACATGCACATCTTATATTCTACCCCACATTTTGGGAAAGTCTTGAATATGATTGCAGTGGCTCAAGCATTCAATACAAGTGTTTATAGAGCTGCCACAGGGACTGTGTAGGAGTTAGAGGTTTTGCGTTGTTTCTTAGTCTAAATCATATCAGAATTGCATATATTTCCTTAACTAAATATAAAATTATTTTCAATTGCACATTTAAAGGAGAACATTGGCTGCACCCAAGGCAGGGCAAAGAAATAATGGTCCTGGAAGAACATTTATACTGTAACGGCCATTAGATTTTAGGAAAAAAGATTTTGGTTTTCCTTAAACAACATTGTTGGTTAGAGTTAACATGGTTCATGGTCAGGAATCTGAACGTAATATAAAAATAATAATCTTTAATATAACTCATCTCACATTCAACCACACAGAACACCTTATACAATTCAGTTATGCATTACTAATACTAGTGTGCTTTTGAATGTTTTTGTTTGTGAGGTGAAATATAGATGAAATATCAGCTGTGCCGTGCTTTTTTGTTTCATTTTGCACAATTGATTAATAAAATAGGATCTGTGTGTTCTTTAGGAGAACAAAGAGAGTCCTAAGAGGAAAGGTAAAATCACCTCTCCCCCTTGGCTGCTATTTTGTATGTGGTGTGACAGGAGGGACGTTGTTTGTCATATCCCTTTTCATCTGATGCTACTTTTTTCTTCAATCTTTTTCATTTCCTGCTCCACAGCTGGTTCTTTGTAGAAACACGAGAACAAAGGAAATGGAAGTTGGTGGTCCTGTAATGTGTGTGTGTGTGAGTGTGTATGCGGTCTCTTATTTTGCAAATCCAGATGGTGTGGTAGAGACACTGGTGACAAACTGTTGGTCATATCAACAGATTCTTTATTCTACGCTACACTATTAATTGTTTTTTTTAAAGGAATAGTTCAGCCAAAAATGAAAATTAAATGAAAATAGTTCTAAACAAAAATGTTTGTGCATTTTGATGTGAGAGGACAACAGGGGATGGACTTTTTTTACTGGAGAAAGTGTTATTATGAACCATGTATTTTGGCCAGAAGAAATGGCCAATGGGTTTAATGATGAATTAGTTTCTTACAAACACACAGCTTTTCACTGTACAAGAAGTAAATTGATGAATTGGTGTGGTGTGGATTACTTGTGGATTATCATGATGTTTTTTATCAGCTGTTTGGACCCATTCACTGCAGAGGATAAATTACTTTACAAACTCACATTGTGGATGGTGAGTAGATTTTAAGCAAATTATCAATTATGATTGAGCTATCAGTACGAACAAAACAACACATGCATACAAAGACAAATGGCATCATCTCATACTGATATGTTATATGAGCTTTCCATTTAGTCAGTCTTTTATAAAAAGTTCATTAACCAGTTTAAACCTACTGGTTGCATCAGAGGCCAAAATTTAGTTTGGAGATAAAAGGATCTGAGGTATTGTCTTCAATGAATAAAAATGAAGACTGCCTTGATTTAATGTGAACTTTTAGAACCTTTTTGAATTTTTAGATTGGTGGTGCAAACAGTCACAAGAGTCATTTTATTCCAGTTTGTCCCACTGGAAGAGGGTGCCTGTGTCAAAGTGAAATAAAAACAAAACTTGTTCTTGTAACAAAACTAACACAGATGTTTAAAGGGCCTATTATTGTTTTATAAATAGGATTGCTCTAGTTCATTGCTCTAGTTTAAGGTTTATAGTTCCATTTGTATGTTGATAAAAACATGAATTTGAGTTCTTAAAATAACCATTTTGAAGAACATTATAAAAATCTAAAGAACCTTTTTCAACAATAAAGAACCTTTTCTGCATTTGAAAGGTTCCATGGATGTTCAGGGTTCTTCACAGAACCATTGATGCCAATAAAGAACCTTTATTTTTAAGAGTGTACTGTATATTGTTAGCAATTTTATAATGGGTGTTATTGAGCAACTGACTGATTTCCAATGTAGTTGAAACTTCTTAAAATTTACTTTTTTAATTTGATTTATTGATTTAGGTTATCCAGGAAGTATATGCTCAGTTTGGATTAAATGGGTAAAATTTGAATATCGGTACAGCATTTATTATACTTTGCCTTCTTTTTAGTAATGGGCCTCTCAACGGGTTTCTCAAAGAAAATTCCCACTGGCCAAAACATCTTCATATCTTGTCTCATGATGACCAAGCTGCACCAGTAGCATGGAATTACTGGCATTCACACACCACTCCATCACCCTCAAACAGATGGTGTTGTGGTTTATTTTAATCACACACTCAAGTCCATGCTCAACACATTTGTCTCAGACGCTGAGACAAAATTTCACTGAGCAAGGGAAAATGTAGTCTCATCCTCCGACGTCACGTCCACGGAGCGTTGGCTAAATGTCTGATGCATAAGGTACACTTAGCTGAAAACACTTTAGAAGTTTCGAAGTCGTTATCGGATTGGTTAGATTATACATACGATTATACGGATTGGTTAGATTATTGAATGGCCTTGGCCATTCAAGGCGCCCAAAGTTCCCAGACCTTCTGCCGTCAGTCTGAAGCTCTGGCTACGCGAGACTAGGGAAAATGTGAATGAGACTTTAACTTGGAAGAGGGTTGAAAAGATGAGAGGGCCAGCAAAGGGGGTCCTAGACCTCTGACAATTGAACAAGTACGCACTCTAGTTGGAATCCATTTTGTGCAGTTTTATGCAATGTTATGCAAAGGAAAGAGGCTGTTAAGAATGTAGGCTGTCAAACATACATAAGTGTTAGCCAATCCTAGCAGTGGGCGTTTACTTCCGACTTTACAATCCGCCACACCTATTCAATAGGTGCTCTGAGTGCTCTGATGACGGGGGTCACAACAGGACAGAAAATTAGGCTACTTTTACATTATGATATTTTTTTTAAATGTAAAAATCTTGATAACATTACATGGGGACCTCTGAGAATAGTACAAAATAATAAAAAAAAGGGAGTTCATGACCCCTTTAATGACACTTTTATCTAAATATGTCACCAAAGTTATCTAAATATGTTACTATTTAAAAGTAAGGGGGCATCTTCCCGTCTTACCCTTCAAGCTAAAAGATATTTTTTTTTTTTCTCATTTTGACAAATCCAGGCCTGTATTAGTTATAGTGTTAGTAGTCAGCCGAAAGACTCCCCACTTGCACTGTCAGAGATATTTTAAGAAATAATAAGATGCAGTTTAAGAAGCCTGCCACCGACAATGAGGATTGCACACCTTTCATGGTGGTGTTCTATTTTTCTGTAACACCTCTCAGCTAAGGTGTCCTTGGTCTCAAAACCCAGTGCTGTTCTTTTAGATTAATGACCAAGCAGGTACTTCATCTGTCAGTGCACATGCACACACCTGACACACAGTCTAATACAATGATGCTGTTGTTTTTTCAGTATCATGGAAGTCATGCATGCGTTTCACAGATTTCACACCCTAATTGCTATGCTCTAATTCCCTGTTTCTCTGTCTCTCTCTGTTTTTTGTAGACACACACACACCTATCTTCTGACAGATATACTGGGGTCTGGGGTCTGGATCTATATATAGACATGCTGGGTGTCTGATAGCCAGTATAAAGGCAGAGCCGCTCATGGCTGACCCGCTAACACATGTCAGCTCTCTTAACAACATGCTCTACTATGCTCTCCATGTTCATACAAAGGAAAATCACACAGATTATATGGATATACTGAACATATGATGTTTATTAGGACTTCAGCACTTGCAGTTTTATGATCCCTGAGTCTGTGGAGAAGGTTTGTCCTCAATTTCTTTCTCAGGTGAAGTTTGTTTTCATACCCCAGAGTGTGTATGAAAGGCACCTTCAGCTGGCAGGCTGTAGGCTGGGGGTGGGGTTGTGGTGTTAACGATGAGTTATTTTCAACCAGAACAAAACTGCCTCTGCTGAAACACCCTGATTTGTGTCTCAAGGAGAAAAATACTGTCCCAGTGTCATGCATATATCTCATGTCTCATTACAGTGTATTGTTTTCCCACATTAAGAATGTCAGCCCTTGACGTTCTCCGTAATACCTGAAGTCTTGGAAATTGTATTGGGCACGCAACCTTTATTAACATAACAAATATGTTGTGAAAAAAAGCCACCATTCATTTTAAGGGTATAAAACTGAAAACAGAATAATTACTATTCTCGTGTGGCCTATTTTGAGAAGAAGTAGCCTATTTTGTCATGTAAATTACATTCCATTCCAAACTGAAGAATTGTTATTTTTAGCCATGGGAGAAAATAATTTGACATGGATAACATGTTACAAGTTCTAAACATCATAATAGATTTTGTTGTCCCAGATACCAGGGTGTGTTTTCAGAACTTTGATATTTTGACAAGGATCTCTCAAAGTTATGAACAATCATTCTTCCAGTAACATTAAAGGGTTACTCCACCCCTAAAATTAAAATTTTGTCATTAATCACTTACCCCCATATCGTTCTAAACCCGTAAAAGCTTCGTTCCTCTTTAGAACACAATTTAAGATATTTTGGATGAAAACCAGGAGGCTTGTGCCTGTCCCTTTGACTGCCAGGTAAATAATAGGGTTGGGTATCGTTTGGGGTTTTTTCGATACCGGTGCCAAATCGATACTTTTAAAACATTACCGATGCCAAAACGGTGCCTGAACCGATACTTTTAAAAAAGCCACAAAGTGGTGGATGACACAAGAATATATTTTTATTGGACAAAAAAGTTCTTTAAATTGAACAATGTATTAAAAGTAAAAAAAAAAAAAAAAACCCAACCCAACTACAATAATTTAACAGCTTAAAATTTCAGCAATTCTTTTGCAGAAATATGACTATATGTGATGAGATCTGGGAAAACCTGTCGGATGTCGCGGTGGGACCTTTTCAGGAAATTTGTTTTTCATTAAATTATTATTCTATAACATCTTGTCTATCATCTCTGAAAATATCTCTTCGAAATTCACTTGTTTAGTGCAGAAAAATAGACATTTATTGCAGCAAGCAGAAATGACTGTCTTTCTCCTATGTTAAGAACGCGCTGCGGAGGTGCTTTCCCTTAACACCATAAAAACAGTTAACCTATCAATATAAACCACGTAACATATTTAGTAAAGGCGTATCAGTTCACATTCTCCACCAGTCCTGTGTAAAGTACGGCAAAGTTATTTATTTATTTATGTATTTATTTATTTATTTATTTTAATATCGTGAGATGGCGGAGCACAACAACGCCGTCTAACGTACTGCAGCTGCTCACTTAACCGATCTTACTCGTCTCAATCTGCTCAGTTTTGGTGATGTCAGTGCCCTAAATGATGTTACGGGCTATTTCACATCCAGAGATGAAGGATCGGATGATGAAGTTACTAAAGAGGAGTCGTCCGATGACAGTCTGTTTTATGCACAGTGCGCGAACAGTTGCGCTGTGCTCACTTTTACTACAAGGTAGGCTGCATTATCTACTAAACATAAAATGGGTGATCAACGGAAAACAAACGTTAGTCTGTTTGTCTAATGATGCAGTAGCGCTCCTAACTTGACAGAAAGCTCTCGTTAAACCCGTAAAGTGAAAGTGAAAGCCGTCTCACTTTAAAGCCGTTTTTCTCAAAATCCCATTCCTGAAAATCATCGCTATCAGCCAACCTAAGACAGCCATAACGTAGGTTATGTAAAAAATAAAAGTTTTGGAAAGTGGCCTGAACTCAGCTTTCATATGGTGTCAAAACCTAAAAAAGGTAAAATTTCACCATGTGTTGGGTTTTCCTAGATCGCATCACATATATGCCGTCTCTGGCAAAATACGACACCTCTCCAGCTGATGTCTGCAAACTGTCAAACACGGTGCATCCCTCTGCTTCGAGTTTATTCCACATACCATCAAATGTTTCATTAGGTTTGACGCGTTTTCCCCTTCACACGCAACTGCTGTAAAACATTTGCTGCACGTCGCAGTGTCTGAATCATTTCTCGTGAAATATAGCCACACTTTAGAATGTTTAGTTTTTGGCATTTTAAGTTAGACGCTAATGTAGCTAGCTAAGCTAACGGCAAACCACCTGCTGCAGTCAGAGCAAGTGTAACGATAGTTGCAGCATTCACGCGCTTCTCGGATGGTCTCATTTCCAGACGATTTGTGCTTTTAATTCGAAATGTGAAAATGGATAGTAACTACAAAGATTTACTGAATGAGAAAACGTGAGTTTTCTCATTCAGTAAATAAATTTTCTGATCATTCTGACACCCCATGAATGCAGTATTTAAATTTAACTAGCGATCATGCATGTTGATTAATCAATGCTTCTACATCCGCGTCATAGCACCAGAAGACAAATATTTCAATCGACAGTTCAGGCATTTAAGTGGCACCAAAATGAGGCACCGAAATTCGCGTTCTGATTCGGCCCGCTGCATACCGGTCACATGGGTACCGGTGCTGTATTGGCACCGGGTTTCGTTACCTAACCCTAGTAAATACCACTGTCAACACCCAGAAAAGTATGAAAGACATCGTCAAAATAGTCTGCCATCAGTGGTTCAATCTGAATTTAATGAAGCAACAAGAATATGACGACAATACTTTTTGCATGCAAAGAAGAAAAAAAAAAACAATTTTATTCGACAGCTAGCACCTTTTTGGAGAGTATCTGCTGGACGCTTACTGCATACACCGGATATGCTGTTTTCATTCAAATCAAAGTGTAAATATACGTAGAAAATGTATCCGCCTGGTACGGCTGACACAGAACAGCGTACGCAGTTTGTGTCCAGCAGATACTCTCCAAAATGGCGCTACGCTGACGCGGAGGCGACGGATTGTTGAATAAAATCTTTTTCTTTTGCGTACAAGAAGTATTCTCGTCGCTTTATGAAATTCAGATTGAAGCACTGATGGCAGATTTTGACGATGTCTTTCATACTTTTCTGGGTTTTAATGACAAAATTTTCATTTTGGGTAACCCTTTAAATGACTATTTGTTCAAAGTAAACTTGTCTTTAATAATATTTCCAAATCAGCATAAAAACGTTGTTTATACATCACTCATGAAACATCTTTTTCTGAAACATTTTAGGATGTTCATAACATTTTTTTTTACGTTATTACGTTACGCATTCATACCCTTTTTTGGGACACTTGAAATTTAGCTCAGAAGCACTCGCTTCTGTCGCTTGTAGATGTTACTAGACTTCGAGTGGAGTTAACCAATAGCACAAACCTCTCACTAAAAGCTGAAACTGTCTAACAGCTGAAAATGCATATCAGAGCAACAACCAAGCCATGAAGTCAAACAAACTGCCTGGAGGGCTCAGAGACAGAACTGCATCGAGGCATCGACCTAGGGAAGAGTTCAAAAGAAATTCTGCTGCATTAAAGGTTCACAGAAGCATGTAGAAGAGTTGAGGAGAAGAATAGCAGATAATTGCCAAAAGCAGATGTGCAAAGCTTGTCGCATCATACCAAAAAGACTTGAGGCTGTAAAGGTTGTTCAACTAACGCGTTAAGGGTATGAATACTTATGCAATGTACTTATTTCAGTTTTTAAATTTTTATAAAGTGTTGTCACAAATCTGTTTTTTGCTTTGACATTATGGTGTATGGAGTGTAGATAGATGTGGAAAAAAATGTTAAATTATTTTAAGCATTTTAACATAAGGCTGCAACATAACGTGAAAAGAAATGAAGGGGTATGAATATTATCGCAAGGCACTGTACATATTCGAAAGTTTCAGAAGTGACAACTGCATTTAGCTACTTAATAAAAACTTTATTAACAGTCTACATAAACAATAACAGTGCAATAGTGAATAATTAATAAAGCCAATTCTTGCTTTTAACAAAGCATTCACTACGACTTTTGCCTCAATAAACTCCTAATTTGCTGCTTATTAATAGTAAGGTAGTTGTTAAGTTTAGGTATTGGGTAGGATTACAGATGTAGAATATGGTCATGCAGAATTTGTGCTTTATAAGCACTAATAAACAGCCAAAATGTTAATAATAGGTAGGCTAATAAGCAACTAATTAATAGTGAGAATTGTTCCCTATACTAAAGTGTTACCATAAAGCCGTGATATTAATATTAAGTTAAAAGATTAACTAGTAATAAAATTGTTTACATGAAATTCAAATTTAAAATCATTAAATAATTTTATATGAACCATAAATTAGTACATTAACCAGAAGAATGATTATATTGTTCAAAACTAAGCATTTCACATGTCCATCTGCTCCTTGGAAGCAATAATGAGATTGGTAGGGTAAAAAATATTTGACTTGCTGTCTGTAAATGAAGGGCTCAAGCTAGACCAGCGTTATAATTTCCTCCGGGCTACTTAAAGTCCATTCCAAGTTCATTTATAGCAGAGATTAAAAATAAAATGGCAGGGGAAAATCTCCATGTTCTCAGTCACATCCATATTGACACTGCACTGATTGACATATTCTTGATTGATTCTCTCAGAATCTGTCAATCAATCAATCAATCAATCAATCTATCTATCCCTTTTTTGGGGGGCACAACGATCTAGTAAGGGTGTATTTTGGTCACCTAACAATTTATTTATTTATTTTATTTTTTTTTTTTTTACAATGTACCATCAAAATAATGCTGCACTCCAGACATCCAATATCAGTGCATAAAGAAATGCAACTATTTTTCTATAAGAACTACTATGTCAAAAAGCATTGTATTAAAATTAGTAAAATTTCCAAATTAGTCACAAATTTCAAGACAGGATTTAAGTGGAAACCTCCCAGACAAAGTCACATACTTGTGTTAAACACAAATGACACAACTCCATTACCTCTCCAAAGCAGCAGCCTTTGAGTTTTCCCCACTTTTCCTCTGGGGAGGCTGAAGGATTAGGTTTCTGTGTGCGCAATAAAGAGCTGTCGGTTCACAGGACCTTGAAGACAACCACAGATCATATCGCTTCAGAGGAATATACAGTTGATAAATACGATTCTCGGCTGGGCAATTATTTATTTTTCATTATGGATCATTTGGCAGAGAATAACTTGACAGCAGAGATTCTGGAATACCCAGTGTGCTCAGAATGGAAGGAAAATCCTGAAGGATCCACGTTTCATCTAGCACACATACTGCTGGTTTTGGGATTTATGGGAGGCAGCGGCTTTTATGGATTACTGTACATGTTCAGCTTTTTAACGCTCGGCTTTTTCTGCTATTCGATCTGGGCATGGTCCGATCCCTGCACGACTGACTCGTTTTCATGGACTTTCGCGCTTTTCGCCTTCTGTTTGGCACAAGTTGTTCATGTGTCCTATCGGTTGCGCAGCGTCACTTTTGATAAGGAGTTCCAGGATCTCTACGATTACATGTTCAAAAAGCTTGGAGTATCCTTAACATATTTTGGAAAAATCGTGGAGTGTTGTGAGGGCGATATCTATACTATAGATAAAGACCACTGCTTCGCCGTGGAGGGTAAAACCTCCATCGACAAACTGTCAGTGCTTATTTCAGGCAGGTGAGTAAATGGACTTTCATAACTAATCCGCGTAATATGTCTTACTATGTGTGCTTTGAAGCAAACAAGCACTGGCTTTGTCTAAAATAGGATACGAGTGACGGTGAACGGGGAGTTTTTGCACTACATCTATCCATTTCAGTTCCTGGACTCTCCAGAGTGGGATTCCCTCAGACCTTCAGAGGAAGGGGTTTTTCAGGTGAATAATTTGTGAATAAATTGTGTTTGTGTTCTCACTGTAAGGTTTGTAATGGGACAACTTCTTGTATTTTTCCAGGTAACGTTACGTGCAGATAACCGGTGCAGGTATGTGGCGTGGAGACGAAAGAAACTCTATCTGCTGTTTGCGCAGCATCGCTACATCGCTAAGATCTTCGCTCTATTGGTGCGCAATGACATCGCGGAGAAACTGTTCTCTCTGAACGACAAGGCTTTCGACATCCGCGGGTTCCGCTATGATCTCCGGTTACCAAGCTTCTGTCACGGACCAGAGCTAGAAATAGAAAACACAAGTGAATCCCGGCCAGTGCTGGGACAGAGTGAAACCAAACCGGCAGAAAGAGACTCATGAGAAACGCACGCTCCAAATGTCTGTAGTCTTAACTGATGGTGATTAATGATACTTTTTTGTCATGCATTGTTTTATTCTTTTATATTTGACACCTTTTCCCCAAATATTTTAGTAGTGACCTGAAATCAGTGCTTTTTTCAGCAGGAAAATCCCTTAAATGTTCAGAAGATGAAGTGGTTTTCAGTATGATACTTAATAAACTGTCGTAACACTGTATAGGCATATATGTTTGGAAACGTTTGAATGAATGAGAGATTAACTACTTAGCTACTGATTGGAATCAAGCCCTCACATGAAGACTCAGTTTCATCTATCTGCATCATCAATAGGCTAAATCCTATATCATATAATAGAACAATCACCCTGAAATGTTACCCATATTGCCTATGTGTACAATTTGTTTGCTTTACACAAGAATATTAGCACATGATTTTGAAAAAAACAATCAATCACTCAATCTTATAGAGTCCTAGAATCAACTATGAAGAGGTAAGGCAATCATTTCAGAAACGAAGGGGACATTATGCAGGATAAGGCCAGTTTTTCTGACAGGCTAAGTTACATTTTCGCTCCTCTTCCGCTGTCAAGATGCATTTTTGACATATCGTCGCCTTAGAATTATAAGGTTCTATCTGCATTCTGAGCAATTTTGAGATATTGAGCTTCAAAATGTTTGCGTTCCATAGATTTCTGTAGATAGAACCATTTTTGTTTTTTCTAATAAAAGGCCAAAAATGTACACAGCTTACAAAAGAAATATCACATAATGCAAATAAGTTGTCACCGAATAAGAATATGTGAATAACTAAATTTTGACGTCAGATATAACCTTATAATTCTAAGGCGACAATATTTGTATTTTCCTATGCTTATTTGTGTTTTAAGTAGGTACAATCAAACCAAAATTTATTCAGACACCTTCAACATTTCTCACATTATCACAGTTTATTCACTATAGTTTAGAAAATGGTAATAAAATATGAACTCAAAGTTAAAATGTGTCAGAACAAATTCATCTTGATAAATCACAAATCAATTACATTCAAACCAAAATTCATTCAGACACCTCCAAAATTTCTCACATTATCACAGTTTATTTGCTATAGTGTAGAAAAGTGTAATAAACTTTGACAAGAATTCAAGAGTTAAACTGTGTCAGAACAAATTCATCTTGATAATGTCAGATAACTTTGATGTCAAAACAAATTTTTAGTCCCATTTTTTTTTTTTTTTTTTTTTTAATCAGTGGTAGGCCACTGTATGAAGATTTTTTTTTGGTTTAATATGTCACAGTTTACTTTATTTAGCTGTCCTCACTTACATGTCCTGGACTCACTAGTAAAAAATATCAAAAATTACACAAAAATTACATCTGGCCTCTAAATAATGTTTGATTTGACTGTAAACAGAAACCTGTGTTTTTCAACCACGTTCAGTTCTCACTTTGTCTATGAATGTGTTACACGATTGTTTGCAATCTAATACAATCAAAACTTGAACCAGTGCATGATTTATCCCTCCAGACTTCTCATCTAAGAGCTTTACCAGTAACTTTTAATGTCGGCATTTAAATAGACAACATATTTCCCGGATGAGAAAAGATCTGAGGGCGCTCTTCCTTAATTTAATTTCATTACAAATAAGGGTGTGCAGTGGAGCAACTATTAGTGCACCTCCTTGTCAGACCAGTCTATTGATAACAGAACAGACAATTAACAGACGCCTTATAATCATGAATGTCTCCCTCTAGTGGTGGAGTGGCGTAAGTACGCAGATGAGTGGCCGCTTGGTTTGTGCCCTTTTTAAGTCAATGCCTGTCATCTGGCTGGAATGCGCTCCTCACACACTGCAGCTCTCAGCTCAGCCATAGCAGTGTTATCTTCTGCCTTAACATTCCTCCAGACCGCGGACATTAGAGCTTGAATCGACAACAACGGTGAGTAGACAATGTTTTAATTAACAGGCTATAATAAAGTATTTTAAAATAACCTCTTTTAGCTACAGCTATGCAAGACTAACATGGAGCACAAGAGATAAACCATAATGTGATTCAACAGAAAGTTTATTAGAGGTCAGTGACTGCACTTTTGGTCTTGCAAATCTCGCCGAAAGTTGTTTGCGCATTTTCGGTTTCTCACTTCTGACAGTAGCCTGTTTATTCATTGCGCTGACTGACACTGATAACATTTGTATTCAGCAGTGTAGGTTAATCACAAAACAGAAATGATTGCAATTCAGATTTATTAGAAACAAAACATGAGAAAAAGGCAGCACGTAGCCCACTTATTTAACTCTTCTATAAATCATTTTGGCATCTGTTTGGCTTTGTTTATGTATGTGGCGGTTCTAACAGTTTACTTTCTTGCCATCTTTTCATCAGCTTGAAAACTTCATAATGTCAGACTCTTTAAACTACACAACATCTCCACTGCCCTCCAGTGTTCCATCAGTCACTGGTGATTTAAACGCCACATTATGTCAGGACTGGGAGCAGTCTCATCACCTGCTCTTCCACCTGGCCAACCTGAGCCTTGGTCTAGGTTTCCTCATCCCCACCACAGTAGCGCTTCATATGATCTTCCTCAGACTGCTGCTGATGACAGGTACAGAGTGCCCTCTTATGGTGGTCAACAAGATTGCAATGCGCATTCATTTGTTTAGCTGAAATTAAATGCTATAAAAACGTAGTTATCCTAAATTTAAATATAGATTTTTTTTTGGTTCATCACTTCAGAAACATGTTCACAATTACACCCCTTCTGGTCATCTCTAATTACCCTCCAGCACTCATAATCAATTGGCCTTCTTTGCCTGAGACCTTTGCCATCTGCACCTAAACTACTATTTGTATTCATTTGAATAATAATATTTTGGAAAGGGTGGAGAACAACACTGATAAGAAAACACTTAAGATAAGGTTTAAGAAAAGGAGGGTAAAACAAAGTTTTAACTTATTTATATGCTTATGTTTTTTTTTTTTTTTGTTTGTTTTTTTTTTTTTACCCTTTCTATCTCTTTCCCTTTCTTTGGCCATTTGTTACTCAGTAGGCTGTGACATCCAGTTAAAATATGGGTGGGTGGATCTGAGGTGGGGGCTGGAGGCCGGTGTCTCCCCACCTTTTCCCCTGAGCTCGCTCTTCCGGGATCTCTTGCCCTGCCTGGTTCTGGCCTGCATGCCTCGCTGTTTTAATGGACCACATATTAGTTGAAACGCCTATTAAAAGGTTTAATATAGAATACATGTATTTATATAAAGGAAGGATTAAAAAGAGGGGAATTATATATGTACTTTATTTTTTTATTTTTTAATAAATAAATAAAAAAGACAAATACACAGGGTAAGTGTGCCAGGTGGGCCGGATCCCAGGCCTGAACTACCTACACGTCTCACTTTTTTAATGCATCACAAACTAGCTGAAACATCTAAACATCTACACATTAAAAAACATAAATAAATAAATAAATAACAGACATATAAGGTGTGCGAGGCATCTAGGTAGTGGCCAGGGATGGCTGGTGTTTTGGGGGATGGTTGGGGAGCTTTGGGCCCCGTTGCCCCACAGCAACTTTTCCTGGCATTCCTGATGGAACGTGTCAGGCGCCAAGTATGTTAGCCACGGAGAGATCAGAGGCAACCCTAATAATTATTTTTTTATTATTACTATTATTATATAATTTAATACTATTATTATTAATATTACGATTATTACTTGCCCTCTTTTTTTATCAACTTCAAATGTTGACTGCTGTATATATATCTGTATATACAGCCCCCCCCCTCCATGCACACAAAGACATATGCATACACACACAGGATCACAGACGCATGAATATATGCACAGGGGTTATCTGAATGGACTTGTAATGTTGGCTGTATATATGTTTGTTTGTCCAACTGAATCTATATCTGGCACATTTAAATATTGTCACATTCTTTGCTTATTATTTTATTTTTTGTTATATGTTATGTCTATATATTTGCATAATAATAATAATAATAATAAACAGTTAAAGCTTAGCCTTCATCATGAAAATTAAAACTGTCGAACACAAGGACCGAAACAACTGGAATAATTAGAAGATATAGGCCTATAAAAAGTTTAGAAGGTTCTGGCTGAACTTCATACATTGTAGTTTTAATTCCAGAAAGTTTGTTGCAGGACATTTCATTTAATTTGATGAGCTGAGATATTAACAGATGAATGTGTCTTTAATAATTGTACTGATAATATAAGGTATCACATTATAAGGTTCAAGGTATTTTTTATTATGTTGTAAGGTATAAATCTAACTAAAAATAGTTTTCAGTAATTAAAATAAAACTTAAAGAAAAATAAAATATTAATACTGGATTAAAAAAAAACAAAACAAAACAAAAAAAAATTTATGAAAATCAGAAATGTCTTCGCAACTAATTTGAAATAAAATTTTTAAATAAAAAAGTTTATATTGACGTACTATTAAATTAAACTACAACTGAAAGTTAAAAATAAGGATATAAAGTAAAATATAAAAAAAGATTACAAACGGCAAAATTACTAAAACTTAACACTAAAAATAAACACTGAAAATATAAAAATAAAAGATAATATATCATGTATCAAATATATAAAAATACATTATCTATTAATAAATACTACCATATACATATAATACTAAAATAACAGTAATCTATGAATTGAAAGGATTTAATAATTTTAACATTTCAAAATATATTCAGCCTCAACTAACAAATTATCCATTGTCCATTCAAATCCCAGAATGACTAAAGGGTCTTAAATTACCTAACTAGCTGCTAGACATACATTACAAAAAATATTAATAAAAGTTGTGGCAAGTATTGTCTATATCATTTTAATATAATAAGGAAGTCAGCGCAGAAACTTTTGAAAGTCTAAAGGGGTGTCACAATGCATAATAATCAAATTTTTACTTTGTACTTAAGAACCAAAAACAGATTTTTAACTAAATTTAAAAAATAACTTTGTATTGTTTTCATGTTCATGTCAGCTTTATTGGATTTGAAATGCTTATCTTTATTGGATTTCAGGGTGCTCTTTGTTCATAGCATGGGCCACATTATATAGATGCACACTGGATGTGATGGTGTGGAATGTGGTTTTCCTTCTGGTGAACTTCATGCATTTCTTCTTCCTGCTTTATAAACGCAGACCGGTGAGTACAGTCACCAATGAGCAAGCTTTATATTATTATTACAGTCATTGTTACTAGTGAATGCATTTTGACTCAGAATTCACTTTCCCGTTGTGCTAAATTGATTATGTTGTTCATTTCCAGATTAAGATTGACAGGGAGCTAAAATCATTGTACAAGCGCATGTTCGAGCCCCTGCATGTACGTGAAGCTCTGTTTCAGAGGCTCACCGGCCAGTTCTGCACAATCCAGACCCTAAAGAAGGGCCAGGTCTATGCAGCAGAAGATAAGACCTCTGTTGACGAGCGCCTCAGCATTCTTCTCAAAGGAAAGTAGGTGCTTCACTTCACTAAAAGCCCGTACTTGCATTCTAGCTCTCCTGTGTATATTGCTTTTGAATTCTCTGACCAAGTTTATGCATTTGACAGGATGAAGGTATCATATCGTGGCCATTTCTTGCATAATATTTACACCAACGCCTTCATCGATTCTCCAGAATTCAGGTCGACTCAAATGAACAGGGGTGAGAGGTTTCAGGTAATGTGTTTAAAGTTTATTATTTAAACATTTTGTGGCAAAGTAGACTAAAAAAATAGACTAATATACACACCATTTACGTTTATCTGTCACATGCATGTGAATATACAGGTGACGATTACTGCTGAGGAAAACTGCAAGCTCCTGTGCTGGTCTAGAGAGCGTCTGACTTACTTCCTGGAGTCAGAGTCTTTTCTGAACGAGGTGTTCAGGTACCTCATTGGCAAAGACATCACCAACAAGCTTTACTCTCTCAATGATCCAACTCTGAGTGACAAGGTAAGGACATACTGTAGCATCTTAATGAATATGACAATGTTAATGTATTTGGTCTTGGCAGAGTAGATCTGCTACTGCTAGATCTGATACACACTCTGCTGTGAGCATATAGCTTCAGTAGGCATACATACAGTGCAAAGCATAAATGAGTACACCCCCTCTGAATAAATATAAAAGATGCATCTTCTCAATGATCACTAATATAAATTAAATGTATTACACATATATTTAACTCTTTCCCCGTGGGCATTTTTTAAAAAAAAGTTGCCAGCCACCGCCAGCATTTTTGGTGATTTTCACCTAAATTTGACAGCCCTCAGAATATTTTCTGCTATGAATATATGAACATATTATATATCAAAATAAAGATCAGAGCCTCTGCTTTTAAATAAAAAAAGCTATTTTATTCTATCTTCATGTGTTCATGTTTTATCATCCTTTGAATGCAGATTTCATCAGAAATACATTTTGGACAAAAAAACTGAGAAAAATGCATTTTTATCCAAGCAGTGCATTTTCAAGTAAAATACATTTAGATGTCATATTCTTTCACCTGTAAATAATTATATGTATAATTGAAATTGCATTCAGCAAACAGACACACACATACATACATAAATACATATTATATATATATATATATATAGTTTCAGTGTCTATAAAGGCATCTCCCTCACTGACTACTTTGTCCTGATCAGATTTAAAATGGTTAAAACATGAGTGATCAGAGTTTAAATTCATCAACACCTCCAGTGTCCATTTAGATGCATACCTCTTCATTATTATATGTGATATGATCTACATTTTCTCTGATCCTTCCATTGATGCCAATCGTCTTATATTTGCACCTGGAAGACCCGGAAGTCCTGTAACTCATTTGGGGAATGCGCCAGGGCTTTCTCTACCGTAATACACCTAGAGCGCGGATTGCCGTAAAAACTTGTCATTGGCGGGAAAGCGCTGTCTCTTAATTGACAAGATATCTTGTCAATGGCGGGGAAAGAGTTAATGAAAACAAAAAATATATATGCCAATATCTTCTGTAAAATAATTAGCCGATTTTGTTTAAATGAAGGACTGCAGAAATGAGTACACCCTAAATTTAATTCAGAAAATGTTCTGTTCTGTTCTGTTTAAATGCCCTGGTCTTTAATGGGAAATGTTGCTCAGCTCGTCTCTACAGAATCCCCCACATCTTGAGTGAAATACATGTCCACGGAAGGATTTTCACCTTGGGAGAATGACTATCTTCAATGTCATGTTGAAAAAATGCCCAACAATGCAGGGAATGAGGAGAGGGTAACATCTTCTGCTTCAAGTTTTTTGTATTACATCACACCATGCTGTGTGAATTCATGACAGCATTGATAAAGCACAACTCCCTCACACCTTCAGCACTCATACATCCCTATATAAGAGCTTTACTACCACTGAATGTCACTGTGGGTACCAGGCACTTCTCACTGTACTCCTGCTCTAGCAACACCAGAACATTTTGGATGCTTTTGGATTTGAATTGATTGACTTGGTCTCTTGAGACCAGAGTATGGATTCCCAGAAGTCTATATTTTGTAAATATGGGCCTCAGAAGAGGTTAAATGAGTTTATTGTGCTTTGGCTACAGTAGGCAATTCTAGTGGTGACAACAACCATGCATGTCACTTCTGCAGGCTGCGTTGTACTCTGTGAGATAAAGTGTCACTCTTTTCATAGCTTTTGCCGGCTCTGAGACACTTGCATGGTATTTTTTCCAATTCCTCTTGTACCTGGCACCTGGCAGTTCTCTCCCAAGTGGTTCTACTGCTGCCAGCATTAAGTCCGAGTATGATTCAGTAGGTTATAAAACACTTTTAATTGTCAGGAAATTACTTGTCTTTAAAAGTTTTGATTCAATATACTTACCTTTTGATCAAAAATAGTCTTAAACCAACATTAAAGTGTTTTTTTGTTTTGTTTTATTTAGTAACTTTCAGGAGGGTGTACTCATTTTTGCAACACAACATCTTATCACTTTGATAAGAAAATCTTATTTTCCTGAATAATTTTGACATTCTTCTTTGATAATTGATCGAGCAGGCTTGTTGAAACAGTACATCTCTAAAGAATCCTAACATGTCAACAGTAATTGCTGAATTTGTTCAGTTTTAGAGGGGGTGTACTCATGCTGTGCACTGTATATCCTTTAGCAGATATAGATAAGTGATGCTGGGGGAGGTGGAGAGTGTAAACAGACTATTTAAATGTTGAGCAAGCAATCTAATTGGCTAGTTGCACGTGGGCCACTGTCCTGGAGAGTTTAGCTCCAACCCTAATCAAACACACCTGTCTGTAGCTAGTCTAGATCTTGAAGGCACTGATTAGCTTGCTCACGTGTGTTTGATTAGGGTTGGAGCTAAACTTTCCAGTACAGTGGCCCTCCAGGACCGAAGTTGCCCATCCCTGCTACATATGCTAATTGAGCCAGTGGCATTTGAAGCATATGTATATTTGGGCCAGGCACAGGTGAATGAATGAAATGCACTAATCCGTACTGTTCAGGAAATAAAAGTTGACTTGAACTCATGGTGTGTACAAATACACAAATGTCTTTTTCTCTTAGCAATTATGTAAATGTACAAATTATTGTAAATACACAAGTAGACAAAAACAAAATTCAAAACAATCAAAACATAACTTTAGACTTAGCCAAGTAAACATTACATCGCATCTTTACCCATCAATAATTAAGAATTTCTCAAAAATGTTTGTATTACACAGACTTTTTCTGTATAACATTTGAACTGAAGTACATTTGCCTCGGGAGACATGGGCTGCAAATAATCTTGAATATCCATGAATATATTTTCAGATGAAAACATGGGCTGTAAAAATATAATCCTAATAAATAGCTATGAATTTAATCCTGATAAATAGCTACAGGTTTATTTTAGTTAATTTATGGAAACAATTTGTAAAAATGTGCTGTATGTGCTGCTTATAGACACCAGGCAGATAATTATGATTCATGCAATAGATCCTCTTAAACTCATTTGCACAAAACAGATAAATATCAATTAATTAAAGCACACAGGGAAAGACAAATACGGACCTTTTAATAAATGCAAACCTACAATAATTATGTTAAATTATGCAGATACAGTTATAAATGAGGTTACCAAATAAAGCAAAAAATAAAAAATACAGTGAGTCCATAATGCAGGTTGAAATCTCTGAGTGTCTCCTTGACAGTCATAAACCTTATGATCTTATTAGATTTATCTTTTTAGATCTTAGTTGTTCTACGCACAATGGGGCTCATTCATGAAACAAAACAGAACAAATTTTTGTGGAAATCGTTCGTTAAGCCGTTCTGACGTAAATTTTCGAATTCATGAAAATGTTCGTATTTTCAAAATGTTAGCTGGTATGAACGAAATGTACACCTGCTCCCTACCATGTGTAAATGGTGCGTAAAACGTTCTGTGTTCTTTTTGGCAAACTGATGACACAGAATTTTGATGCACTGCCATAATAATTACAAGTTCATTTGCCCTTGCCCTCTTTTGGATGTTTTTCTTTTTTTTTGTAGCTGTGTTGATAACTGTAAAACATAGCGCTTGTCACTGTCACTATTTACCCAGCAGTAAATAGAGGATGGGCGGGACAAATACTGACCAACCATCCTACTTGTACAACGACTGCCTACAACAATGAAGAAGTAAACATTACTGGTTACTGGCTTTTTATATTAAAGAAAATTCTTTAAAATGAGATACTAGTAATAAGTTGCCGCTGTGCATAGCCTATTCCAAATAATAGCAACTAAAGCATCTCAGCTGGAAAAACGCTGTCACCAAGGCGTTTTCAAGAGCCACCAGCTGGTCATTTTAAGAAAAGTGGCTGATATTTTTTCACCTGGCTACAAACTCCTTGGTGGTCAAATGTTATTGAATATTTATTGTTAGACATATGGCCTATTAGTCTTTTTTTTTTTTTTTTTGCATTTATGCAATATACTGGAGTCAAACCTGAGAAAGTAGACCAGAATATTCCACTGCGTTCCTGGACACGCAATTTGCGTAGCTGTATTTCATGGGCGATTATGCTAATTGTGAATGAGCGTGCACAAGCGCCTTATTTACGAATGGTTGGAATTCATTAACATACACGTTTAACCATCAAATCGGACTTTTCCGAAGCGTTTGTGAATCCGAAGGAGAGTTTTTAGGAAGGTCTGTTTTACGCGCAAATTACTCAGAATTTACTCATATATTTACGCAAATCTCATGAATGAAGCCCATTGAGAATGTAGAGATCATGTCACCAGCAGTCAGCAGTAGTATTGCACATTTGAGTGTTTTGTGTTTGAATGAAGAGATCCCTTGGATTTTGACTGACCAGTAGGCACATTTCCATTACAGATTTGCGCAAAACTTTGGCAATAGTTTGTAAATGTGGATAAAAAAGTATTGCGAAATGATGCTGTTTCCATTAACCAATGTTATGCGACTAAAACATATTTTTTGTTATGGCAACGGATTTTGGTGGGATTCTGACGGATTTTGGCTATATTTAACTGAAAGAGGCATATGCGTGAATCCTTATAGAAGCAGCAGCACGGAGAGCCGCTTCAGAAACTTTTCCAGTAGGCAGATATTTTTACCCTTCAGAATTAAAGGGTAATGGAAAAGCAGCTATTGACGCTGAACCGCATAATCAACAGAAGAAAGAATGAAAGAATCTGCGTTGTATCTTAATGAATTACCACACAGAGGTTCGCAATAATGTAATGAGGAATTTCTTGTCTTTTAAATACCATTATCCCCTATTTAATTTTATATATCTAGCCAAGTTTCATATGAATTTCCCCTTACAATAAATGCGAACGTCGCAAAGACCAGAAGTAAGCATACCCACACTTGTGTCACCAAGCTCACCGACACCATCTTGTGCCACTAAACAAATGTATGCAGAATGTAATGTGTTTGAATGTAATTGTACATTCAGAGACTCAAAGACTCAGTTGACTTTAGCAGTTTTTACTAAGGACATTATGTGGTAGTGATTATAACTAAAGTAACGATGATTGAACCATAGGCTGTGAAGAAAATGGACCGTCAGCCAAGCCTATGTTCTCAGCTGTCTATGATGCAGATGAGGAACAGCATGGCTAGCACCAGCGACACAGACGATGTGCTCAACCAAATCCTGAGAGGCGGGTCAACTGGGTCATCACTCCGTAAGTCTATACACTGTTCTTGAGCTACAGTATCTTTCACTAACCATTCAGTGCTAAGCTATATTTCAAGCGCTAACCACAATTTACTCAATAGGCCATGTGTGCACCGTTATTAGACTCCACAAATGCTGATAAAAACCAGAACACACGTCCCACTCATCTCTGTCTCTCCTAACTTTATTTAAAATGTCAAACATGTCTAATTTACATTCTTCATCTCCACTCTGAACTCCATCTGTTCCAGTGTGAGTTGCTAATAGGGTACTAAATTTGTGGTACTTCACAATACATTGGTGTGATTTCAAACTATTAATATCGGGTGTATCCCTGATGTTCTCTCCTCCTGTTCCTTCTCTAGCTGTGACCTCAGATCGGGCCTGATGGGGTGTAAGATGGTTTCTTTTTTCTCACTATCTTTCTCTTCCTCAACCCCAACAAAAATCATTTTTTAACACAACCAGAAAGTAGATTAACTCCCTTCTAGTGGTCAAAACAAGTGACTTCTGATAACCAGACCTGTTAACCTTTAACATGCAAAAAACTGCATTTGATGAGTTTGTCCATAACTCTCATGCCATACAACATGTCGTCATACAAATTTCAACTAAACTCATCAGGTCAATATATGAGCACTATACTGTATGTTATGTACACCGATCAGCCAAAACATTGAAACCGCCTGCCTAATATCATGCAGGTCTCCCTCATGCTGACAAAACAGCTCAAATGCATCGAGGCATGGACTCCATAAGACCTCTAAATTTGTTTTGTGGAACTTAATGGATGTGGCACATTAGCCAGATCCTTCAAGTCTGCCAGTTGCCAGGTTAGGCCGCTTTGAATTGGGTTTGTTGGTCCAGCACATCCCTCAGATCTTTCTATAAGAACTGATTTTTCACTTGCTGCATAATATATCCCAACCCTCAACAGGTACCATTGTTATTTACTACACCTATCAGTGGTTTTAATGTTGTGGCTGATCAATGTATATAGTTTAATTTCATTCCTATCACTCTGCACTTTTTTCTAATTTAAGCAATACTTCATATGCATTTAATTATTTATTATGCAAACAGCCACGTATTAATAATAGGAGAATGGGCAGTTGCAACAGGGTTTGCAACAGGTTTGCTTTGCAGCAGGTTGGGTTTTTTGTCAGTTGACTGTACACCATCTTCTGTAGTTAAGGTTTGTATACCCCTTTTCTCTCCTAAGTTTATAAACCCCTTTGGAAATTCAGTGTAATTTATTGTTATAGATATAATTCAAGTATGATTTCTAGGCAGTACTTTAAATTTAAGAATGCTTTGAATACATGACAAATACATAAAGCCTTGTTTGCTGAACTTGCGTGACTCAAGTGCCACTCTGACCCACTGCTCCGAAACAACAAAAAAAAAAATCATAAATGTTTTGAAGCTACATGAAGCAGTGTTTCAAAAGCACTCATCATTAGTATACAATGTTATTACTAGCATATTCCATGCCAAGAACCTATTAGCCCTTGCCATCTGGAGTTTTCTGACTGTACGTCAGGTTATGTAAAACCTGCTAATTGGCTAAATTAGGTAGTTTGTATCAATTAGTGACCGCAGGTGTTGGAGGTTAGTAAGAGACCCATATATACCCTCAGTTTGTGACTTACGAAGAAAAGAGTGTTAATAGATTGTGGCTATTTTTTATGTGGATGAATGACATTTCATGTGATTAATATGTTGAAAAGTTTATTCTGACTAGAATGTGAATGTGTCAAAGTACACTATATTGCCAAAAGTATTTGCTCACCCATCCAAATAATCGGAATCAGGTGTTCCAATCACTTCCATGGCCACAGGTGTATAAAATCAAGCACCTAGGCATGCAGACTGTTTTTACAAACATTTTTGAAAGAATGGGTCGCTCTCAGGAGCTCAGTGAATTCCAGCGTGGAACTGTGATAGGATGCCACCTGTGCAACAAGTCCAGTCGTGAAATTTCCTCGCTCCTAAATATTCCACAGTCAACTGTCAGCTGTATTATAAGAACGTGGAAGCGTTTGGGAACGACAGCAACTCAGCCACGAAGTGGTAGGCAATGTAAACTGACGGAGCAGAGTTAACGGATGCTGAGGCGCATAGTGCAAAGACGTCGCCAACTTTCTGCAGAGTCAATCGCTACAGACCTCCAAACTTCATGTGGCCTTCAGATTAGCTCAAGAACAATGCGCAGAGAGCTTCATGGAATGGGTTTCCATGGCCGAGCAGCTGCATCCAAGCCATACATTACCAAGTGCAATGCAAAGCGTCCGATGCAGTGGTGTAAAGCACGCTGTCACTGGACTCTAGAGCTGTGGAGACGCGTTTTCTGGAGTGACGAATCGTGCTTCTCCATCTGGCAATCTGATGGACGAGTCTGGGTTTGGTGGTTGCCAGGAGAACGGTACTTGTCTTACTGCATTGTGCCAAGTGTAAAGTTTGGTGGAGGGGGAATTATGGTGTGGGGTTGTTTTTCAGGAGCTGGGCTTGGCCTTTTAGTTCCAGTGAAAGGAACTCTGAATGCTTCATCATACCAAGACATTTTGGACAATTCCACGCTCCCAACATTGTGGAGCTGGAGCTGGCCCCTTCCTCTTCCAACATGACTGTGCACCAGTGCACAAAGCAAGGTCCATAAAGACATGGATGACAGAGTCTGGTGTGGATGAACTTGACTGGCCTGCACAGAGTCCTGACCTCAACCCGATAGAACACCTTTGGGATGAATTAGAGGGGAGACTGAGAGCCAGGCCTTCTCGTCCAGCATCAGTGTGTGACCTCAGAAATGCGCTTCTGGAAGAATGGTCAAAAATTCCCATAAACACACTCCTAAACCTTGTGGACAGCCTTCCCAGAAGAGTTGAAGCTGTTATAGCTGCAAAGGGTGGACCGACATCATATTGAACCCTGTGGATTAGGAATGGGATGTCACTTAAGTTCATATGCGAGTCAAGGCAGGTGAACAAATACTTGTGGCAATATAGTGTATGTAGGGTGTCTGTATGTGTGTATTAAAAAATATATAGAGGAGGAACATGGAGGAAAAAAAAAAAAAGAAGAAAAATCTTTTGTGACTGCACTCCTAAAAATAAAGGTGCTTCACGATGCCATAGAAGAACCTTTTTTGTCTAAATTGTTCCATGAAGAACCTTTAACATCTGAAGAGCCTTTTTGTTTCACAAAAGTTCTTTGTGGCAAAAGAAGGTTTTTCAGATTATAATAAGGTAAGAAAGAGATGGTTCCAAAAATAGTTCTTCTATGTCATCGCTGTGAAGAACCTTTTAAAGTACCTTTATTTTTAAGAGTGTAGGTTATTTGTGTTTAAGAAGGTGGGGAGAGGGGGTTACAAAGTCTTTCCTTTTGTTGTTTGGGAATTCAGAGGGTAGAGCTACTTGTCTACTTGTTTCTCTCATGAAGTATTATTTCAGATCTGTGCTCTTACTCTGGCTCTTTTCATGCCTGTATTAAAGATGTGTTTTTTATTCCTCCTTTTTTTGGCCACATTTTTAATGCAAATTTTTTCTCTACACTTTTTAAAACCTGTTAAAGCCTGACATATGAAACAATCAGGGAGAAAATAATAGTAATAATAACCTTTTTTTTTTAAGGGAAGACTTTATTTACCTTTAGACAAAAGTTGTTTGTGTTTTTTAGTATCATATTTGATACATCATGCCCTTATGGATCATGTAACCATATTATGACACAGGAGGATATTCGAAGGAGGAAAAAACAACATTTATTCAGGGGTCCAACTGACTCTTCAGTTGCAAAACGTAAGATAAAATTCTGATAGGTTGTAATGCAAATCTTTAGATCTTAGATGTAAATCTTTTTAATGTAAATCTTTAAACCAGAGGTCTTTATAACAGTACAGCAGACTACTTGAATGAAACGCATATCAATATCAATTGTCCTTCTATATATCTCCCTAAAATATGATAGTAAAATTAGTTATTCAAATGTAATAATGATTAATAAAATTATATTTAAATGTTTAGTTTTATGATCAAAATATCTGTAATTTCACAGCAAAAAGACACATTTACTACAACCTAAAAGAGGACATTTTTAGAATTAATACAAAAAGGACTTTTTACTTGCTAAAAAAGTATAAATTTATCAATCAGATGACAGAAGTCATGTACTGTAATAGATTGTGTACAGCAGGTTTTCAGCAAAGATTTGATGTTGATAATATAGAGACCTTAGAATTTTGTTTATAAATTATGATATAGCAGGATTTAAAATCCTTGCAGGTTATTAAAGGGGTATGCACACTAATGCATGTCAAACATTAATGAATATCACAATAAAACACTTCTTTCATACTGTGGTCACATTAGGCTTTTCTTTGGATACCACAACAGCCATAAAATGACACTACCAGTCTCATTAAAAAAAAAAAAAAAAAAAAAAAAAAAAAACCTTCCTGCAGTGCTGCAGTCTTCAATTCAGTCTTCAACGTCTTCAATTCAATTGAATTCAGAATGCAGAATTTGAATTTTGTAATGCAGTGAAATTCGCATGATCCTGATTTTCCAGCATGCGTGGGAATGAATGGAACAAAAGGTGTAGTGTGACCGATCCTTCAGCCTCAAAAAGTGATTCCCAGCCCACACATTTTGGGTACTGCTAATTTGATATAACATGCACAGAGTGTATATAACAAAGTTGTAATTTGTATTGTTTGTGTGATTTATTCATATTACTGTGATGTATTGTTGAGCTGTGGAAACTGTTAATAATGTTAAGAGAATGATAGGAAGTTTTGTCTCCATATGACTTTATAAAACATTATACTTAAATCTTAATGTGTAACTACATACTGTTATTATGAAAGCCTCAGAAAACATTTTTTTTTTTCCTCCAGAGAAAAATCCTCTGACAAAAACATCCACGACTATGAAGCCAATTGAAGAAGGAATGGAAGATGACGTTTTTGAACCTGAATCCCCTACTACCTCCCAAAACATTTCCAGGACTCGCAGAGAAGACATGTAAATTGTATTTGATCACCTCACTGTTTTAGACTGCTGTGCTTCTTTATGTTCTATAAAAAAATACTGTAAAATGAATTGAACAGGAAAGGTATTCATACTCACCCTTAGATTAAACTCTTCTGAGAGAGGAGAGGTATTCTAGTGTTACCTTTTAAATTAGTTTGGAAACAATCTCATATAGGGCTGTAACGTATGGAATTTTTTCTTACCCTGGTGAAGAAGCAACAAATCTCATGGTTTGGCGGTTAAACGCACCACCACCACTGCCGCATGAACGCATGCAGCTTGTAAATGTAAATGAATAATAATAGAGCAGTCTTTCTTATTCTTAAAACAGCAAATTATGTTAACAATAATAACATAAAATAATATTTATTTTTTATAACTTTGTTGTTTTTTCGATATATTTTGAGTTTAATAGGAATTATGGAACAGTTTTTGTCATTGTTTGTAATAAATTATTAAAAGAATAACAACCTGATAAAGCTGCAGGAAGAACAAGCCGAGCTCAACATGCCCCAACATTGCGTATTTCTGGTGAGTTGTGCTAAACTTCGATTCCTGTTTCTTTAGACATTGTTTTTTGCGTAACAATCCGTGGATATAAACGCACTCATCCAAACACAACTTGTTGAAACTTTGAATAATTTATTGTACAAAAAATGGGTCACAAACGATAACAAAAACTGTTCCATAATTTCTATTAAACTCAAAAGGTATCGCAAAAACAACAAAGTTGTAGAAATAAATATTATTCAATGTTTTCATTGTCAGGGGCGCCTGCAGGATTTCTTCCGAGGGTTTTTTTTTTTTTTTTGGAAGACCAAATAATCCATGAGCAGAACGAAGGCATCACACGTTATAAACTTGTGTGTAAAAATGGTAAAATACATCTATCAAGAGTATGGTCACAGAGGAAATCAACTACAGAGAAAAAAACAGCGTTGGATAAGTTGGATATTCACGATTGAAACAACAACAACAACAACAAAATCTGCTGGTCCAAATGACCGCGTATTGATGACACATCTTAGTTTTTTCTCAAAGTTACAGTTCCATCAGTGGCGTAGCGGACGGACACGCAGAGCATGTGGTTCATTTTCCTAAACTGACATCTAACGCTCGGTAACCGATCATTAACAGTTCCCTGACAAAAATTAGAACGCTAAATTAGATTTAAATTAAATTAGAACTTAGTGCATGCACAAATAGCAGAACAAACTGTAAGGATTCACACGTCACATCACGCACCTGCAGCTCTTCTGTGTAGGGAGAAAAACAATAAAACAACATAAAAGAAATACAATAAACAGTCCTAAACTAAATGTATTTCACTTAAATAATGTACATATTAACAATGCCAAATATTTTTTATTCAAGTTCAACAACTTCAAGGAAACGAGAAGGCTGAAAGCACAAATAAAAGTAAACTCTTTATAGTTTCGAATAATGTCTTATTTTTATCTGTATGACCAAAAATTACAGAATGGAAATAAATCCAAGTGATCGCGCCGGAGCCTCTTGTGGGAAACATTTGTATTCGTGCCAAGTGAAAGATATAGCCAGGTGCATTTTAGTTTGGCATGCATATGAAGTGGGTAGGATTAGGAATGAAAGGTAGGCACGTAGCCTATTATTATGTACACCAAAACTGCGTATCATATGCATGCCAATTTCAAAGTCAATTTCTGCGTATAAATAGTATGCCAAATAGAAACAGAAAATCGTCAGTGTGAGCTCTCATGGTACGCACAGTGCGTACAGCCCTACACCTGCAGGCGCCACGGAAATTCGTACATATTTTTCGAGGTGGCTAATTCGTACATCCTCACTCCTACAAATTCATATGGTTTTAGCTAAAATGTACGTGTTGTACGCGTTGCATTGTATGACCTACACCTAACCCCGCCCCTAAATCTACCCGTCAGTGGGGTTTAGACAAATCGTACATAGTACAAATTCGTACAAATTCGTCACCTTGTAAAACACATATGGAATGGACATGAGATAGCGTTGGTCACACAAACCATATGCACTCCTGTAACTTTCACCAGCAAAGAAAAAAAAATTGCGTTGATGACCTCAACACCGCGGGCGGCATCTCATTACTGCGGTGCGATGATGCGGTTATCGTCATAGCCCTAGTTTCTTGTATACAGAAAGCGTTTTAGATAAAACAGTCAGATTTATTTTAACACTTTTAATACTTTTAATACTTTTTTTTTATACAACCATCAGATGCCGTAAGGGCTAATCAATCATACATGTAAAACAAAAGGGATAACCTTTCAACCATCAGTAAAACTGGTACCATTTGTTTGATAAAAGAGTCAAACATATACCATGTGAATTTCCTTGCATGTTCCTGTTTTTTTTTTTTTAAGTCATGTTTTCTTGTGTGATATGTTAACAGTCAGTATTATTATTAAAATGAATTACATTAATACAGTTTAGCAAATATGTGGATTACATCTTTTCTCACTTAGGGTTAAGCAATGATGAAGTGTACACTGGATCTGAATGTCTTGTTTGCTGTTTGAAGCATTTCCATTTCTTTCACGTTTTGTGACTATTGTGTGTTTAAAGTCATACTGATACTTGAAATCACTTTTTTTTTTTTTTTTTTGATTAAAGTTTGGCACTATGGACGTGTTTCTTTACTGCAGTATTTCATTATTGCTTCTTTCTAACATAACAATGACTGTGCTTAACATTTAAGTGATTTCATAGTGAAACATTTGTGGTAAGATTTAAAAAAAAAAAAATTATGAATTGTATTCATCACATTAAAGTGATGAAAAGTGAGTGAAGACACTTAAAATGTTACAAATGAGTTCTATTTAATAAAAGCAAATAAATGCCGTTCATTGAACTCTCTATTAATCAAAAAATCCTGGAAAATAAAATATATCACCATTCACCAGATGTGTCACCGGATCATGTGACACTGAAACCTGGAGTAATGATGCATCACATCCTTTGCATGATAGGAATAAATTACATTTTATAATATATTACAATAGAAAACCTTTTTTTTTTTTTTTTTTATTGTAATAATATTTCACAATATTGATGTTTTACTTAATGTTGTGATCAAATAAATGCAGCCTTGGTAAGCAGAAGAGATTTATTTCAATCATTAATAATTGTGGCAGGTACTTTAATAATAAAAATTCTATTAATATTTATATTATATTATATTATTAGATGCTATTCGATTTTGATATGATACATTTTTATTTTATTTTAATTTATTGGTATTTTCATTATTAAGTGCCAGGGACATGGTCCAATTATTTAGAAATTTATAGAGCCTTTATTACTTTATTTGACAACCAAATATCAAGTTAAAATAATTTGTCAAAACAGTGAACATACACTGATATGTAGTCATTGTACTCACCAAATATGTACCTGAAACTGTGTCTGGCACGGATTCATTTCCAGATGAACCTGGGTCAGGTGGAGGGATCAGGCATTAACTTCAGACCTGAAAATGGTGTGGACAATGGGGAAGGTGGATCATTTTTATTATTCGATTACTTGTTTGACATTTTTATGATTAATTGGCGATTTTTTTTTTTTTTTTTTGACAGCAGTGAAATGAAAGAGAGCAGCAAAAACAGTTACAGTTAAGGAAGCTGAGAAAGAAGGTTCTAATAATGTTTGAAAGAAATATTGGATGTTGATTTCTTTTTCCCCTCCTCACATAGTTGATATCTTGGAAAATGGCTCTGATGTTGATGTTTGTCCTGAACTATAAGAAATGTTACAGTTCTCGTCTTTTTTTTTTTTAGACATTCTGTGTTTCCACAGCATTTTGTAAATCAAAAGTCCAAAATTTAGATGAACCAGTACAGTACACAGCAAGATATTCCTTGCAGTCCTATATGTGACATATATGTGGCAAAAAAAAAGAACAGCAATATTCGATATTGAGGGCAAAAAGATTCAACGAGTAACAAGTAGTGATTAGTGATAAATAATCACACTTAAATATAATCACTGATGTATAACATTGTTTTAAAGATGTATTTACTGTGGCATATGCATGCATAAGAGGTTGTGTTGTTCTTTCAGCTTATAAGTACAGTACATTTTTAACACTGACATAGGCTGGGTGTTATGCGGCAAGACTTCAATGTCAAATCAAATCAAATAAAATTTTACTGATAAAGCACTTTTAAAATCAACCATGGTTGGCCAAAGGGCTGTACATGACAGTAAAAAAAAACAGGACATAAAACAAGAAAACAGTAACATGAATGCGTTTTCAAAAGATAAACAGCACACGAGAAGAGATGAGTTTTCAGCATGGATTTAAATTTGGTTAATATAGAAGCAGTCCTAACACGTAGGGCCAGCCACTGCGAAAGCTCAATCACCTGTCTGTTGTAGCCGAGATTGTGGGACAATCAAGAGATGTTGATCTCTTGATCTAGATATTTCGGTGCTTGATTGCAGCAAGCTTTATAAAAGAAAACAACAATCAATACAGTAAATCAATACAGTAGCAGCCAATGCAGTGTAGAATTGGAGTGATATGTGACACTGGACCACAAAACCAGTCATAAGTAGCAGGGGTAAATTTGTAGCAATAGCTAATAATACATTGAATTGGTCAAAATTATTAATTTTTCTTTTACGCCAAAAATCATTAGGATATTAAGTAAAGATCATTTTCCATGAAGATATTTTGTAAATTTCCTACCGTAAATGTATCAAAACTTAATTTCTGATTAGTCATATGCATTGCTAAGAACTTAATTTGGACAATTTTAAAGGCAATTTTCTCAATATTTTGATTTTTTTTTTTTTTTTTGCACCCTCAGATTCCTGATTTTCAAATAGTTGTATCTCGGCCAAATATTGTCCTAACAAACAAACTATACATCAATGGAACGCTTATTTATTCAGCTTTTTAGATGATGCATAAATCTCAATTTCAAAAAACTGACCCTTATGACTGGTTTTGTGGTCCTAGGTCACATATGATCATGTTTATGGCTGCCCATCAGCAGCTGCATTTTGGACCACTTGAAGATGAGAAATTGAGTATAGAGATAACCCAACATGAGTTGAAAAATGAGTTGAAGTAGTCAAGACAGGTGGAAAGGAAATTGTGAAAGACTGTTTCAAATACTTATCTCTACTTAAAAATAATGTGACTTTGGCCAACCCCTGTCGGTGATAAAAGATGGAGCTAACCATACTATTGATTTGTTTGTTTAAGACTACCATCAAGATAAAATTGTTGACTTAATTCACTTTCAGTGTTGGAGTTGGTATGGTGAGAGGTTGCCTAGGTCGATAAAGTTATGCTGCATTCACGCCATCTCGTAATTCCGAGATGAAAACATGTGACTTTCTACTCTGAATCTGAATTATGTGTTTCTATGGCAACGCTATCAACGCCAAAGCCCTCAAGTGCAATGTAATTATAACTTGTAAACTCGGAATGTTCTGAGAGTTACGACTTGGATCAGTGACAGATGTACCACGTGACCGTGGCCAGGCTCACTTAGGCACTACCTCTGAGTCCAACAACATGGAAATATATGAGTAAAATGTCACATGTTTTCATCTCGGAATTATGGTAATTACGACATGGCGTGAAGGCAGCATTACTATTAGACAGCTCATTTGGACCAAATTGGAAAATTTGGGTTTTATCGTCATGGAGCTGTCTTTGTGTTTAGAGTTGGTAAGACACACCAAACCTACAAATAGATCCTAGAAGTAACATGTACAGTCATGGCCAAAAATATCGGCACCCTTGCAATTCTGTCATAAAATGCAACACTTCACTCCAATTGCAAATGTTTTGGTATTCACGTGCTTTGTTTTTGTTTGCATTGCAACAACACAAAAAAAACAGAAGAAACCTTGTCACCTTGTCAAAATTGTAAGAAATAATTGCTTTTCAAGCATGTGATGCTCCTGTAATTTGTATTTAAACACACCTGTGGCAAGTAACAGGTGTGGGCAATATAGTAATCATGCTTGCAACCAGTTAAAATGGACAAAAGTTGACTCAACCTTTGTGTTGTGTGTCACACTGAGCATGGAGAAAAGAAAGAAGTGTAAAGAGTTGTCTGTGGATTTGACAGAAAAAATTCTGGAAGAACATGGACAATCCAGATCTCCAGATATCTTAATGTTTCTGTGTCCACTGTGCACAATATCATCAAGAGGTATGGCACTGTAGCTAACCTCCCTGGATGTGGATGGAAGAGCAAAATTAATGAAAAATAACAACGAAGGATTGTTCGAATTGTGGATAAAGAACCCTGATTAACTTCCAAACAAATTCAAGCTGATCTGCAGACACAAGGTACAACAGTGTCAGCTCGCACTATCCGTTGCCATCTGAATGAAAAGGGACACTATGGTACGACACCCAGGAGGACACCACTGCTGACACAAAGGCATAAAAAAGCAAGACGGGAGTTTGCCAAAACTTATGTGACACAACCACAACCCTTCTGGGAGAATGTACTATGGACAGATGAGACAAAAGTAGAGCTTTTTGGTAAAGGACATCATGGCACTGTTCACAGAAAAAGAAATGAGGCCTTCAAAGAAAAGAACACAGTCCCTACAGTCAAACATTGTGGAGGTTCAAAGATGTTTCGGGGTTGCTTTGCTGCTTCCGGCACTGGATGCCTTGACTGTGCGAACGGTATGATGATGCACTACGTAGAGGCCAGTGTCAGAAAGCTGCGTCTCCACCAGAGGTCATGGGTCTTCCAGCAGGACAATGACCCAAAACACACTTCAAAAAGCACTCAGAAATGGTTACAAACAAGCGCTGGAGAGTTCTGAAATGGCCAGCAATGAGTCCAGATCTGAATCCCATAGAACACCTGTGGAGAGATCTCAAAACAGCAGTTTGGAGAAGGCATCCTTCAAATCTGAATGACCTGGAGCAGGAAGTGATTGATTTCAGTTACTTTTTCCAGGGGGTGCTACCAAATATTAAGTTAAGGGTGCCAATAATTTTGTCCAGTGCATTTTTGGGGGTCTGTGTGGAATTGTGTCTTTCTGTGTTGTTTCAATTCAAACAAAAAAAAAAAATAAGCATGTGAGTACCAAAACTTTAGCAACTGAGAGAAGGGTTGCATTTTCTGAGAGAATTGTAAGGGTGCCGATATTTTTGGCCATGACTGTATAAAGAGAATACAGGATAATTTTGCAACTGTATAAAAACAGATTTTTCAAGAATACAGATTTTTTTGAGAACGTATGATTTATTTAATGTGTGAAATGTATTCTCACCAGGCGAGACTGATATGCATTCCATTAGTTTGCTTTTAATGACAAACTGTGTGTTAGCTCTAGGTATTCTTGTTGATGACAACTGCCCTATACTGTAAACACAGAAAAAGTATGAAACTGTGCATCCATGAAGCCTGTTTAATGTTAAACAGAATTTTGTTGACATGTGCAGCAACTATGCAAATTTTCACTATTGTGATTATTCGTTATTTTTGCCACTATTATTCACATACCCCACAACACAAAGGATGAACTCTCATAGGCATGTTACTGGTTACATATGCACTTTGTTGTTTATGATGAGAATTTGCAAGAGTGCAGAATTCAGTCAGCAAGCGTGCAAACTGAACAAAACTTTTTGTGGATCTGGATGGATCTGAGCAGATCTAAATTTAATGTCACAATCAACAGTTTTTATTTTAGTTTAGATTTCATTTAGTTTAGTTGTGCAGGGGCAATTTTGTCCAGTTTGGTTGCGTTCTTGCTCCAAGCCCCTGTTAATTTTCCATCCAAGACCAGGGGACCAGCTGGGCATTTTCAGCAGAGCGCCTGGCATTTTTAACTGGCTAAAAACGCTTTGGTGGACACGCAGCCTAACACAATATGCTTGTTTTATTGATGCATATAGACCCATCTGTAAATACCCACATTTTAATAATACACACCTTATTAGAATAATACAGGGCCCTAACTGTATGTATGTATTAGGTATGTATGTATGCATTTATGTATGCATGTATTCATTCATTCATTCATTTTTAAATTCTGTTTTCCGCCCTCAGATGTAGAGATGGGTACCGAATAGTGTTGGGCGATATGCTCAATTTTCATATCGTCCTATCGTCAGCCGGTGAGATCGCCGATACACGATACTATCATGCTAATTTATTTAATTATTTACTTCGTTTCTTTGCCGGCAAATAAACCAACACCAGCATATGGCTAAGAGCAACCTAATGTTTTCAATATGACTTAATTTGTGTTCAACATGATAACAATTTAATAGAAACATTGTAAGTTACTAATTCTTACATTTCCTTAGTTATTAAAAAAGCTACAGAAAACGAGCAAAGAACATTTACTTTATCAAAGAACATCACTGACTAGCCTAGCCTAGCGCGAGTTTATGCACTTTAATAGTACCATAAGTGAATACAATAGTTACATCACTGTATGATGAATACATTTCTTACCCCTTATTTACACTGCACACGTCTGCGGTGCTCAGGGGGGCCGTTTCCCCCAAAACGAATTACTGTGCCCCCCTTTTCCATCCTCTCCCTTCCTTGCTGAACGGGATCGATTTCAAAAGTGAAAGTAAAACCGGAAAAACTGCGCGCTTTCGCGGGTGTCAGCAACTGCACGCAAAAACAGATTGCATGTTTCCCCACCCGAAACACCCCCTCCCGCTCAACGTGCCTTTGTGTTTACATCTGCCACCTCGCGGCAAGGTTCTGAAGCATCCCAGAAGCGGCTCTCTGCACTGCATCGCTAAAGTTAGACGCCTAGTCTATTTTTGACGGATAATAATAATAATCGTCTTGCTATCGTCAAAGGCATCAGCAACAGGCGATATCTCTGACTATCGTCGATACACGATACTATCGTCTATCGGCACAACCCTAGTACCGAAACCCGGTATTAATTTGGGCCCGGTGCTAAATTATGAAAGACCGGAGTATCGATAAGCTCTGACGTAAACGGTTCTGCTATTGGTACTGGAGAGTTTAAGGAAATACACATACATTTATTATTCTTGCCAATTCTATCTCTCCAGCAGTTTTTATATGCAGTAATATTAGGACATTTGATGATGCATTTTTGCTATTGGCAATTCAGAACAGAGATCGCGCTCACGCAAAGGAGAGCACACAATAGGAATGCCCTGTTTAACTGTGATGATAGAGGACAGAACTAAACAATCAAATGTCTGCTTACACTTTAGGCCTGTGGCTGTGATATTAAGCTAATTTAAATGTTGATTTCAATGTTAGCTTCCAAGGATCAGAAAAAAGAAGATATGTGGTAAAATTATTTTCTTAAAATTAACTTCTTTGCCTTCACAGCGGTGCGCATTTGTTCCTCCGTGAAAACCCAAACTTACAGAATCAGCACTGACTGTTGTAAAAAGCAATCTTTACTGTTACTAAATGCAGGACATGTTTGATAAAATGTTGAAAGCACAGTAATCCATGTGAGAGACGCAGGTCCCCCGGCTGAACTGCGTGTGTGCGCGTTCCAAAGTGGACAAGCAAATTACACTTTGGCCTTTGAGTGTGCATCCAAACAATCAAAAACACAAACAAATATGTCAAAGTGGCCAGCTTGAAGAGTATTCACTTAAGCACAGTGTATGTCTTGGACGTGAACAGCTGTGAAAAGCTGTGAAAGTGCATATCAATACCACGAGTTTCTGTTTCTATTTGGCATACTCTTTATACGCAGTATAAAGCGTGCATATGATACGCAATAGTTATGATTGAGGTGTGGGGTAGGTTGTGTATTAAATGTACGCCAAAACTGCATATCATATGCACGTCAAGACACTGTATAATGTGTACATCAAAACTGCATATCACATAAACGCCAAAAATTGCATATCATGTCCACGCCAAAATCAATTTCTGCGCGTAAATAGCACGCTAGAGAAAACCCTCACAGCTCTTAACCTGAATATGTTAGCTTTAATAAGAATTAATCTATCAAATTATACAGTGAAACTATGCAGTGTTGTTTTACATTTGGTTATTTTATTAGATTTCTTTTGTAGGCTATATTGTACCTGAACAAAAATGTTGGTACGGTTTATTTCATTTGTGCCTTTGTTTTATTGTCGGTTTATTTGTCAGTTTGTTTTACTTTGTTTCTTTGTTCATGTTCTTACTGCATCTTATCTTATGTATTTGAAACAAAAAAATGCCTGTAGACTGGTGCATTTACAAATTGATTTTTATATTAATTTCAATAAATTATGTTTATTTTACAGAATATGAAGGTTAATTAACCTCTTAATTTGTTTATATAAACCTAGAACAAAAAGTACCATTAGAATACCGTTAAAATTCTGGATCGATAAACAGTATTGGTAAGAGTAGTAATACCTTTAAAACCTTAACAATACCCATCCCTATTTAGATGTAGTGTTTAAATTAAAAAAGCACTGTCAACTGAATTCATAAAAACTTTAACAACTTAATACATTTTATTTATGCATTTATTTGTTTAGTTTTTTAATAATAGGGTTATTTATTAATTTTTATTTATTTATTTATTTATGTATTTATTTATTTATATTTATTTATTATTATTACTTTTTTTTTTTTAAAGAGATGTCCTGTAGTACCTTGTACTAATATTATAAGAACATATATTTTTAATTCACACTAGTTATCAAATCTAACATGCATTATACTTGCTCTTTCATGAGAATGATTATAGTTTTCTATTATCTGCCTTCCCTCAAGGTGTCACACTACCTGCCTCTTGAGCTTCCTTCAGTCTAAACCACGGATGTTGTAAAATCTGCTCTAACGTTGGTTTCTTGCTTCCACGCCTGCCCACACACTGCTCTATCAGATCTTGTAATTCTGTACAAGTTTTTAAAGAGGAAAGCTGGTTAGTCATATATGCTCTGTATGACTGCACAGCACATGAATGTTGCCATGTATGAAAATAGCTTCTAAAAAACATAGTATTTAGTACTATATTCACTTTTAAACATACAAGGGCAATAACCTGTTTGTTACACTTTTCATTTGTACAGTAGATATCCATTTTTAAGTATTCTACTTTATGTGTGTGTTGTTGTCGTTGTGTGCTGTTGTCTCACCATTGGAGAAAGTTGGAATCAAATCATCACTTGCTTTGGAGAGAGAAACAGTTCTAGGCTGGTTTCCGTTCACTAACTCCAAAAGCACTACAGCCAAGGACCAGATCGTTGATTCATTCGCCCATTCACAATCTGAATTGGAAGAAAGAGATTTACAGTGTTTAGTAAGTCTTGTGTGAGCCATAAGTCTACTTTAAGATAACACAATAGAAAATGTATGGAAACTATAATGCCACCCAAACACAGTATGCTGTTTTGGGAAAAATAAGCTTTGTATCATGTACAATATCTGACATATTATGGCATGAAGTCAACTTACCTTTAGCGCTAGAGATATTAATACGTTCACTACAGCCAAAGTCTATTAATTTGAGCTGCAGCGTCTCTGTGTTGACCAGCATGTTGTCGGTCTTGATGTCATTGTGGAGGACGCCCCGTTCAATGCAGTGTTTGGCTGCAAGCGCCGCTTGCCGCATTAAGCCACGTGCCATGGATTCATCTAGACATCCGTGGCGCACACTAAATGCCAGCAAGGTCTCACACGGATGCGGATATTCCATAACTATGACATATCGATCTGGCTCCTCAAACCACTCGATCATTTCTACGATGTAGGGGCTTTTCGGAGGTGCACACACCACCGCATTTATAGCCACTTCCACCAGTAGAGGTTTCGTAGATCCAGGCTAGAGAAACATATTTGACAAACCGTTAGCTTGAACTTTCACTTCTATGCGTAATATTGATATTGATATACAGCAGAGTCTAAAAGTCTGAGAACACTATTGAAAATGCTTCTACTTGTTAGTATTTTCCATTACAAATTACACATCAGCATAACCATTTTTAAATATTTTTGTATATTTTTAGATTTTCAATGTGTTCACAGACTTTTGAATGCAAATGTGCATTAAATATAAATATATTTATTAATATAGTGTCTTGCCAACTTACCACATTAATATAATTGTTCCAGGCCTTATTAGTCAGGAATTTCAAAGCAACCTGCAAAGAGACAAACAGTTGTAAGCATGTTTGATCAAAATAATCTGCAAAGATCTATATGTTAAAATTTCACAAAATGTTTTGTGAATAAAGCAAGAGTGGTTTACCTTTTGGCCATTAGATCTGCGAGTCCCCTTGTACACAGAACCAAAGGCTCCCTGTCCCAACTTCACTCCCACATCATAACGGGAGGAAAGTGGTGCTGAAAAAAAAATACATGCAAAAAGAACAGATCAGCACTACTCTTACTCCAGAAGGCAGATAGAACAGTTATTCAAATAATGTGGCTCTTACAAAATGCATTAGGATTACAGCAAATTAGCAATGAGCAGACTAAAAAGGCAATCAGAGAACCAGGAAAATAATGACAATGAATACCACAGGCTTAATTATGAATACTGAACAAGGAATTAGATACATGTCAGAAGCATAAATAATTGATAACTGGGAACAATTATGAAACAGTAGGGGAAAAAGTAAAAATACATCTATTATGAAAGTAGCGACTGTTGACTAATAATGAAAGCAGACTCACCTGCAGTTGGCCAATACCCAGATAGGACTGGGACAAATTTTTGTTTAGCACTGTCCAGATCGGTGTCACATGTCAGCCTGTAGCTGGATGGACCCGGGGCAGATGATGGCTCGGGATCAGCCAAATCCACAGCAGGTGTCAGCTCAAGACTGGAACCTGGGATGGGTTTTAGCTCAGGAATGTCCAGACCCATGTCAGGTGTCAGTTTGAGACTGGGTGGACTTGGGACAGGCTTTATCTCATGACTGGATGGTCCTGGGACAGATGTCAACTCAGCTACAAGACCAGCTGGACCTGTATCAAGTGTTGAGTGTGAATCAGCTGGATCCTGGTTAGCCGTAACTGTCAGCTCAACACAAGATGGACCTGGATCAGTTCTTAACACCCAAAAGGGGGTGGACAGGTCTCCTGGATCATGGTGAGCCACTGGATCTACGGCAAATGGATCTGGAGCCACTCTGTTGCCCCTTTGGTAACGGAGGGCAGCATGCCTAACAGCCTTCCATTTTCGGCAGAAGAACACACAGATGCCTTTCTTCTTCCTTATTTTTGATTGTTGTTCTATAAAAAAAGAAATAGAAAAGTAAATGAAATTTCCACCACAAATCTGAGTCTAGAAATAATGAAAAAAAAATAAAAAATAACAACTTTGGGTGAATACAGATGTTGTCTTGTAAAGTGGGACACTTAGGTTACATCTGCTTGCAACATCAACACTATATCAGGTTGCCACTGTCCCCTTTATAGAACATGCCATCTTATTTAACATTAAGTGTGTGCTTTAAAATTAAATGCTAAATAAATAAATAAATAAACTAAAACTAGATCCATCAAAATTCCCCATGCAAAGTGTTAAATACTGAACAAGGTATTAGACAATTATCAATACTTACTAATTAGGCATGCATGTAAAAGAACACACAAGTAGATAAAATGAAAGTAGACTTACCAACAGCTGCTCCAAAACCAGATGGACCTGGGACAGGTGTTATCTCAGAATCCAGTGTGGATGGACCTGAGACTGAAGATGGCTTGGGCTTGGTTGGATCCACATCAGGTTTCAGCTCGATACTGGATAGACTTGGTACAGGTGTTACATTAGGTCTAGATGGTCCTGGGACATTCACTGTCTCAGAAACCACTTTGTATAGACCTGGATCCAGTGTTAACTTTAAATCTTGGCTGGATGGACCTGGGATATGTGATGGCTCTGGATCAGCCAGATCACTGTCAGGTGTCACCTCAACACTTGATGGCTCTGAGACCGATGGTGGCTCAGGATCAGCCGGATCGGCGTTAACTGTCAGCTCGATACCAGATGGACATGGATCGAATGATAACGCCCATTCAAGGCCAGATAAACCTGGCTGGACATTCGCTGGATCGTCGCATGGAAATGGGGGCAATATGTAATCCCCATAGCAACATAGGGTGCAGCGCTTTATAGCCTTCCCTATTCGTCGGAAAAAGGCACGGATGCCTTTCTTCTTGCTCTTTTTGGCTTGTGAAAAAAAACAAAACAAAACAAAAAAACAGAAATAAATAGGTATAACACATTAGCACCAAAAATGCAAGTCAAATACTGAGGTAAAAATCATGAAGAAAGAAGATACAATTAAATACAATTACAAAATTGTATTATTGCATTAGATTCAATACAACTGAATACAATGAAGTGAGTTAAGTGTATTGTACTAGATTAAACTACTATGTACACAGAGATTTTTTTTTTACTATTTTTCCTGTTGTCTATTCCATTTATTTAGCCTACAATTTTCTTTTATGGTTTATTCTATTGTTATTCCTAACCTGTTGGGCTGTTCTCCATAGCGGCTGCTGCTGGAGAAGCCTCTGAAGCTCTTGTTGGGTCGGTGGTTTTTCCCCCAGCTGTCTGTGTAGAGTCACTCAACATCAGCTGAGCATCTGCTGACACTAAACTGCTGGAGCTGATCTTCACGGACTCAAACGAAGGAGAAACGCGTGCTGACATGCCGTATCGTTGTCAAACTTTCAGATATTCTGTCGACTGTCTGTCTAGACCTCTCTGTTCAGGTGACTGTCTTCACTATTGCTCGGATTCTCACTGAACTGAAGCGATTCGAAGAGCGCGCGTTCTATCACGTGACGTCATAATCCACTTACATTCTCGCGGAGGGAGGGGCTGCGTGTTTCAAAATTAAGTGCGCCGCTAGTACGTACATTTACTTGTGTGCTGTTTATAATACTGTGCAAATTTAAAGCTAAATCCATACGTTTAATCGTACATACTATGCATGAAAACTGCTATGATTACTCTACTTTTCAAGCATGATTTTGATTTAAACAATATATAATATTTACATATGCTGTTCGTAGGTGACGTATTGTATTAGCCCTAAAATTACAGCATCAAATATTATTTAAATCTATTACTATTAACATTAACATTAACATATCTGGATTTTATCTAGAAAATAGTGAGTTTGTCAATTCTGAGGGAAAAAAAAGCCAGAAGTGTGGGATATAAACTTCTATTCTGAGCCGAGGGGAAAACAGAGAATGATGAGTTGTTTTTCCTTATTAGAACTGTGAGATATAATCTCGGAATTGCGAGAACAAAGTCAGAATTTTGAAATAAAATCAAATTTACCTTTTTTTAATTCCATTGGCTATTTTATTTATTCCATGGCTCCATAGACTGCCACTTGAAAATGGCATATTCTATACCAGGATTTGCTGTTTTTCTGCTGTCCAATTTGGTAAATGTAAGGTTTTGCTCTTCAGATTAGCTCTAAAATACATGTTCTGTATATATTTCTTATACATATTTGTCCAAAATAATTATTAAATTATAAGAAAGGTGTTTTTAAAAAATATTTTGCTTATGCATCTACATTAAATCATCAATTTTGTGCATTTCCGAGAAATCAGTGTCAACTGTGTTACTTTTTATAAACCCCCTATAAATCAGCAATGGTTTGTTCCAAAGTCACATATCCAACATCCCCTGAAGTAATTTTCTTTTTTGGAGGGAAATTTGAAGACAGTGTGGTAAATCATAACTTCTCCTCTTCAATATTTTATCTATATTATTGTCTGCACATAGAATAGATTAATTGACCGTGAACTGTGTTATCAACATGTTCTGGTGAACTTGCGTCATGTTATATTTATAAATATGTAGAGAAAAAATATAAAAAAGTTAACTAACTTGTCCAAGGTCAGCAGTTTGCCAAGGCCATAAAATGGCCAAAATGTCAACTGCGTTACCCATCATCTGTAACACAGTTGACAAGGATTAACATTGTTGACAATGTCGGCAATTTAATGTCAATTTATACTAAAAAAAAAAAAAAAAAAACATTTCACAAACTATTGTCATTACACAGAAATTAATGGCCTAAAATCATGATTTGCATTACAATGGATAAAAATAGACTTAACTCTAATCACAGCCACACTTTCTATGAACTCAGTATACATAATATTATATACACATTATATTCACATTTGTCAAGAGTTATTAAGCATTCAGAATTCCTCATGATTGATTTAAACCTATATAATATTATAGATTTGACATATAGCTATTTCTGCTTGGTCATGACTGATGAAAAAGAACTGAAAAAGTTAAGATAAAAGGTTTTTTTCTTTTTTTTTCTAATGTGTCCTGTCAACTGTGTTACTCTTGTCAACTGTGTTATGTGTGGTTTTTAAGTCATAAATCTTTTAAATGTAAACTAAACCATCAGAAAAAAAATCCTATTTTTCCTGGGAAAATCATCCTTTTTACCTTGTCAAAATGAGCTCTGCAAAAATCATCCCTTCCTTTAAATGCAAATGAGCTCTGCTCACCCCGCCCCTCTCTACTCTCTGTGGAGTGACGAGCCTGTTTACTTTAGCCGCATTTAGCCGCTAAACTTGCTAACTAGCACGTTATTTATTAGGAAAGGTGATTGCAGAGATTCATAATAAACCCCTTATACTCACTTCTGCTGTAGGTGAAGCTGAATCACAAATTATTTGCGCAAACATAGACATGTTTATGTAGATTGGAAGGTGCATTCCCTTCACAAACAAACCTAATCTACTGCATCTTCAGCGGCTCAGATGTCGGGAGTAAATGACAATCACTATGTTCATTATTACATCCAGCAACACAACAATTCAATCACTCAATCGAATATTCTTGTCTAACTTACATCCCTGCTCCGGCATCGAAACAATGGAGGTCGGACTGTTACAGCTGATGTAGAGCGGGTCTAAGGTAAGATGCTCATGTCAATCAACTATCGTGGGAGTGACTTCTGTCGGTGTGAAACCACTGTATGGATTTTTATAGGGTATATGTGTACATACACTGCCAACACACATTAATGTTCCAACAACATGCAAAAGTGAACTTTGCACCCTTTAAAGAACCTTTGACTGAATGGTTCTTTGTGGAACCGAAAATGGTTCTTCTATGACATCGCTGTAACGAACCTTTTAAAGCACCTTTATTTTTAAGAGTGTATATTACAGCGACGTAGATTATTAAATGAATCTGTAAGTACTAATTCATGTATGAGGTAATATATGTGCTGTGTGTGTAATATTGTAAAAATGATTGGGTAAAAATAAACCATCATGATGCTGTAACGCATCTTCAGCACAATAGGTTTACACATACTTTATTGCAGTGGTGTTCGAGAGTTTAGCTCGAACTTGCTTCAACACACCTGCCTGGAAGTGCATAGTATGCCTAGTAATACCTTGATTAGCTGCTTCCAGTGTGTTTAAGTGGGGTTGGAGCTAAACTCTGCATGACAAGGGCCTTTTAGGACTAAGACTGCATGTGAAATATTCTGCAGTTGTCCTATATGTAACGTAATTAGTTACTTTTTCAGGGAGGTGAATGTTATAAGCGATGGAAACTTACATTTCAGTCTGTTTATTACACAAAGCTATTTATGTATATGGTTTTAGAAGACTTGTAGTATTTCACATTTGGATCTTGACTGCCTGTGGTCACTTTACATGGCAGGGATGTCAAAGCCTGATGTCATGAATCGGGTTTATGGCCTTCAGTCCGCTCACCACCAGAAGTCGCCTTGCCACTCCACTGACAGTCACACTACACAGAAACATTGCACTACACCCTGGACTACATTTCCCATACTCCACCTCACTGATCACGTTCCCAGGTGTCGCTCATTTACCAGCCTTTATAAGCTGCTTCCCGGACTCTCATTCCCTGCAAAGTCTTGTTTGCTACTGCTACATTTCTGAGCATTTTCCTTGTTTTGTGGATTATCTGTGTTTGACCTGGACTGTTAAAGATCTCTGATTCCCTGCCGCCTGCCCTTGGACCTATTGCTTTGTTTTCTGGACTATTGTTTACTCTGCCTGCCGCCTGCCCCGACTATTGTCCACCCACGGTTGACTCTTTTGGATTGTTTCTGTTGTATCTAACGCTGTTTCTGAACCTTGCCTGTCCGACCGTGATACTGTTTAATAAAAGCTGCAAATTGATCCGCACGCCTCTGACCGATCATTACACCTGATCCCGGATGGCCACCATCCAGCAGTTTAATTCAAATATACATGACTGAAATGTTCTAAATGATCCACTCCTTTTGACAACCAAAGCCTCCAAAAACGATATGGACTTTCTAAAACATGTTGAGTATGCAACATTTTATATCTGATACAATGAGTAGAGGAGGCTATCAGCGATCCGCACGCCTCTGACCAATCATTACAGAAGACTTCGCCACTACAAGGATCCAGCAGCTTTTCTAGTGAACTTTGGCCAGGTATGGACATTGCACAAATATTATTAGCCCTCAAACTGGGCACACGATCGCCCGAGGACTATATTCTGGAATTTCTGGCCATTGCAAATTTCTCTGACATACCGGACTGTTTACTGATTGAGCTTTTTTGCAATGGCATCAACCAGCCATTAAAATCTAGGCTTAGACACGAGGGTCCACGGTCATCACACGCACAGTTTATGGACTTTGCTTTGTTTTGTGTGGGTTCGACATTCACTGTGGATGTCGTGGAGGAGGAACGCGAAATCGCGGTAATGCAAAACGCAAACCGTTTGTGAAATGGCAGCCGCGCCGGAGTGCGCTCACGTAATGGCAGCTACAGAAGAACCCGTTCACAAAATGGCGGCAACAACAACGCTCTGTAATGTCACCACTGTGTTTCCTGAGTCAAGTCAAGTCGGAGCTGTTCTTCCTGTGTCCAGTCAAGCTACAGCTATTGTTCCTGAGTCAAGCAAAGTTACAGCTGTTGTTTCTGAGTCAAACAAAGTCAAAGCTGTTGTTTCTAGGTCAAGTCACGTCTCAGCTGGTCGTCACAAGTCAAGTCACGTCTCGTCTGACCTCCCAGAGCCTCGTCACGTCTCGTCTGACCTCCCTGAGCCTCGTCACATTGCCGCTAACCGTCCAGAATCTCGTCACGCCGCCGTTGACCGTCCAGAGTCTCGTCACATCACAGCTGACCAACCAGAGTCACATCACTTCCTGTCTACTGCACCAGAATCCTCAGGGTCAGTTCTTCGACATCGCAGACTGATATCCAGTGTGAGGGATGCATCACTCATGTCCTCACACGCAGCTGGTATTCCTAAACCAACTCACTTCACTCAACCTGGTTCTGAACTGATTCCTCCGTCTGCAGCGCTTCCCATCATGGGAGTCGCTTTATGGTGTGTCTGGGCCGCGTGCACCACCGCCGAGTCCCCAGAGGTGGCGGATGAGGCTGCGGAACCTCACGAGATGGGGACATCTGCTTTAGCTTCTTGCACTGTGGTAGTGCCTAGAGATACACTCCCAGTTTATGAACTCTCGTCCTGTTCTGAACCAGCTGAGGAGGCCATGCATGAACTCTCTGCTTCCCCTGATCCAACTACAGAGGCTGTTTGTGAACCCTCTGCCCATCTTGTCACGGTTATGGAGGCTGTTTATGAACTCTCACTTTGTCCTGAACTGGCCACAGAGGCCGTTTATGAACTCTCAGCCCTGCATACCACAGCTGAGGACGTCGGCTGTGAACTCTCAGACTGTCCCAATGTGTCTGTGTCTGTGTTTTGTGTTTCAGGTCCTTCTGCTATGTCCGCACCACCCTGGTGGGTTTCTTCTCCGGCCTGGTGGTCTTCTGCTCCGCTGTGGAGGTCTTCTGTCCTGCTCTGGTGGTCTTCTGCTCCGTCTGCTCCGCCTTGGAGGGCTCCTGCTCTGGCTGCTCCGCTCTGGCGGGCTCCTGCTCCGTCAGCTCTGCCCTGGTGGGCTCCTGCACTGTATGCTTCGCCCTGGAGGGGTCCTGCACCGTCTGCTCTGCCCTGGTGGGCACCTGCTCCATCTGCTCCGCCCTGGTGGGCTACTGCTCCGACTGATCCGCCCTGGTGTGCTCCTGCTTCACCGTGGAGGCTGCTATTCTTGCTCTCCACCCTGGCCCCATGCTCTGCCGGTCTTGCCCCAGTCCCCAGGTCCTCCATCCCTTGACTCGTCCCAAACACCACCCCGCCCCCCAACCCCCCCACCCACCGCTCTCTTGGACTGTTTGTGTTGAGAGCGTCTGGAAGCCGCTCTTCGGCGGGGGGCTGAATCGGGTCGTGAATCGGGGCTATGGCCTTCAGTCTGCTCACCACCAGAGGTGGCCTTGCCACTCCATTGACAGTCACACTACACAGGCCATTGCACTACACCCTGGACTACATTTCCCATACTCCACCTCACTGATTACGTTCCCAGGTGTCGCTCATTTACCAGCCTTTATAAGCTGCTTCCCGGACTCTCATTCCCTGCTAAGTCTTTTTTGCTACTGCTACATTTCTGAGTGTTTTTCTTGTTTTGTGGATTATCTGTGACCTGGACTGTTAAAGATCTTTGATTCCCTACGCCTGCCCTTGGACCTATTGCTTTGTTTTCTGGACTATTGTTTACTCTGCCTGCCGCAGACTCGTTTGTCTGGTTGACTCTTTTGGATTGTCTCTGTTGTACCTAACGCTGTTTCTGAACCTTGCCTGTCTGACTGTGATACTGTTTAATAAAAGCTGCAAATTGATCCGCACACCTCTGACCAATCATTACACCTGATCCCGGATGGCCACCATCCAGCAGTTTAATTCAAATATACATGACTGAAATGTTCTAAACGATCCACTCCTTTTGACAACCAAAGCCTCCAAAAACGATATGGACTTTCTAAAACATGTTGAGTATGCAACATTTTATATCTGATACAATGAGTAGCTATCAGCCAGGGAAACATCAATGCCCCCATCATCTTCAACCATGTCCTCTCTATCCACCCTAATGGAAATGGAGCCACTGGCTAAAGGGTTCCCATTTTCACAGTCTTTTAGAATGATGATTGAGGTTGGGTATTGAGGATCCTGTGACAACAAACAACAAATAAAAGTAATCAGGGTGATGTAATATATAGAATGTTTATTTATGTATGTAATGTTTTGAAACATTAATTAAAAAAAAAAAAAAAAAAAAAAAAAGCTTAGAAAAAAATATATATGAAATATTATTATTATTATTATTATTATTATTTTTTTTTTTTTTTTTTTTTTTTTTGCATTTACTGCATTTATTTGATCAAAAATACTGTAAAATCGCAAAATATTATTACAGCTGTTATCAACTGTTTTATTTGAATATATTGTAAAATATGCTGATAAAAATTATAATATGCTTATTTGCTCCTCAAGAAACATTTCTGATTAATGAAACATTTCTTTTACTATTATTATTATTACCGATGTTGAAAACGGTTGTTTCCAACATTGTTTCCTCAATATTTTTGTGGAAATTGTGATACTTTTTCAGGATTTTTTCATGAATAGAGAGCAATAGACAGCATTAATTTGCTTACTGTTATTATTACATTTATTAAAGGAGAACTCCACTTCCAGAACAACAGTTTACAAATAATTTACTCACCCCCTTGTCATCCAAGATGTTCATGTCTTTCTGTCTTCAGTCGTAAAGAAATTATGGTTTTTGAGGAAAGAATTTCAGGATTTTTCTCCATATAATAGACCTCATTGGTGCTCCAATTTTTAACTTCCAAGATGCAGTTTAGATGCAGCTTCAAAGGGCTCTAAACGATCCCAGCCGAGGAAGAAGGGTCTTATCTTTGTAGAAAAATAAAAATTTATATATTTTTAAGCACAAAAGCTTGTGTAGCACAGGCTCTGGGATGTGCGTCCACAACACTACGAATCACGTCTAAGTTCATCGTCTGTGTACTCCTGCTCAAAAAGGTAGAGTATGGCGAAAAACTCCATCTTATTTTCTCCTACAACTTTAGAATCGCCCGACATCGTTGTACCTTTTTATTTGTGAACAGCGGTTGACTTACTTGCACTTCCTTACTTTGTAAACACTGGGTCTGTAGTTCCGCGTGACTTTCGACGTGATTAAATAGTACGTAGTGTTGTGGATCCAGAGCTAGTGCTACACAAGCTTTTGTGCTTAAAAAGTATACAATTTTTTTATTTTCTGAAAAAAATGACCGATCGTTTCGCTAGATAAGACACTTCTTCCTCAGCTGGGATCGTTTAGAGCCCTTTAAAGCTGCATTTAAACTACGTTTTGGAAGTTCAAAATCAGTGAGGTCCATTACATGGGGAAAAATCCGGAAATGCTTTCCTCAAAAACCATAATTTCTTCACGACTGAAGACAGAAAGACATGAACATCTTGGATGACAAGGGGGTGAGTAAATTATTTGTAAATTGTTGTTCTAGAAGTGGAGTTCTCCCTTAAAGCATTTTTAAATAGAAATCTTTTGTAATATTATGTTTTTGCTGTCACTTTCGATCAATTTAATGCATCCTTGCATTAAGTATTCATTTCTCTTTTTTTAAAAATGTTTTTTTGCTAAAATGTTTGAATGGTATCAATGATGGACAAAAATGTTAAGCAGCACAAATGTTTTTAACACTGCTGATCAGAAAAGTTTTTTTTTTTTTTTTTTAACAGCAAATCAGCTTATTAGAATGATTTCTGAAGGATCATGTGACACTGGAGACTGAAGTAATGATGCAGAAAATTTAACTAGCAAAATATTTTAAATTGTAATAATTTTCCACAATATTATTGTTTTATTGCATTTTTGATTAAATAAATGTAATGTTTCCAAACTTTTGACAGGTACTGTAATCCAGAACATTTCCTGTACATTATTCATTTGTTGGGTTCCAATTATAAGCTGGCAGACCAGGCAGTGACACTTATATTATTTCATAACTGAAAATAACTTGTTGATTCAGTAAATTGAATTTATTTATTGAATTGCTTTGAGAAATTCAGTCAATTCATATAGTAAGGTATTCATTAAAAAGAATCAAATGGCAACTTTACTTCATGAGTCTTATGAATAAATTAAAAGCATCAGCTGAAATATTTTTTTGGTGTCAACGAATGGAGCCTGCAAATATATCTCAGTAGAAAGAAATGTTTTCTTGCCGTTATTTTATGATGTTAATACCACACATTTATAAGGCGTGATTATGTGATTTTGTAAACATTCTTACTCTGTTGAAGTTACCTGATCCATGGCAGTGCTGATTTCTTTTCTTTGAAAAGTGATGACATCAGAAGAATGGCAACGTTAACCATCTGGCCTACAAAGTCATAGTTTCACAGTTTCAAAGTCACATTTTGGCAATAAAACAATAGTTAATTCATACTGTCAGAGCAACACCTCACAAAATAAATCAAATTAATCAAAATATTGAACATGGAAAAATAAAACACAAAATCTAGCTATAAGCAGTGCCACTCAGGTGCTCTAGGAAAACAATGCACAGCCATTTAACATTTAAGAGTCAGCACATGCATTTAACTCTCTGGCAGTCTAGTTGTTAGCACACAGAAATGAAGGGGTCACTATAGAACACCAACAGGGTACAACATACACAGGCATTTCCTGCACTGTTAATGGACAACAGTATGTTTTGGCATAATAATAAAGTTTGGAGTAAACTGCATTAATGCCCTAGGAGAAGAATTAAAACAATAATTCAGAGCTTGCGATTTTCACAAATTAATTTAGAGAGTTGTCCAGCTTGATGATAAGAATAATAAAACAATCATTTATTATAATTGCACTGACAATTACAGGATATTATTGAAATGAAGTATGTTGACAAGTACACACCATTTCTTTCCACTTCTGTCCCACATGCATCCAATTTCAGCTTCAGCATTTGCTTTAGTGCTGTGTTTGGAGCCTTCTTCACATGTTGGAGTTTCTGCAGATTTGTGATGACACGTGTCAGTGTCAGCGTTTGTGGTGGTGTTCATTTCCTCTAGAAACTGATAAATAAAAAATGGATCATAAGAAAAGTGGAGATACAGATCTTTGTAAGTTAAAGGTCATTTCAGTGTTTCCCATTAACTAGAATGTGGCAGCCCACCACGTCTCATTATGAACAGAAAATATATATTTAAACTTCTCATAACAACATAAAAGGTCTTTAATATTGTTGTGCACCACTGAATTGGCAAAGTATATGTCAAATAAACTAAAATCGAAAGCACAATATGGCTTTGTGCCCTTATCAAATCACAAAAGACTGTGATTTTAAATAAGTATATATAGTCTGTTTGCACAGAAATTCAAAGCTAATGTTCACCTTGGTCTCCAACTACGTCAGGTGTGACCTTTCCAATGTGCATATATCACACGAGAGGTTGTGAACTAAGGAACTCATGGACAAGCATTGCAGAGCTGGACCAAGGTGAACATTTGTTGTTAAAAAGTACATACATTTTTATTTATTTCCTGAAAATGACTGAATGTTCACATGTGTGAAACCTATTTTATGTAATTTTTTGTCATTTTAACCAATGTTTTTTCATCTTTGATTGTTTAAAAAAAACATGGAAATTTCACAAATACACCTGGGGTAGTGGATCATGAAATGGTGTTCTGGCAATAGATTTTTTTCAGGAAAAAAGTTTTTAAATACAGTGTGGTGATCATACATCAAATGACATACCATTGGTTAATCTGGGAGAGACAACAATGTTTACAATCTGTATAAGAAGTAAAAGCAAATTCCATACAGGGCCATGGAAAGGCTGTGCAGCTCCAACTATTGAGATAACACAAGAAAACCAGGCTAAATACAATAAATGCTAATTTTGTTTTATAAATGCAATGGTAAACATTGTCCAGTAAAGGGGAAAAGAAAGTACAACTGACATCTGTGACTCATGAAACGATTTTGAGTAGATTAAGACTTTTACATTTCTGAATTCTGAATAAATTAAAAACACAAGACATACCTCAAGAAATCACACTACATAGTCAGCTGTCTGATGGGGTTGATCTTTGCTGCCTTTTGTGGCCTTTTGGAATGGGGGCAACAGATACAGCAGCAACCGTAAAGTAGACATGTCACTCTCCCACCCTGCTGAATCTAAGATAGAGACCAAGAAATCATCCAATTGCTTTCACAAATTGTCTAACATGCTTTTTTCTTTACTCATTTACATTTAAACACATTTAAACTTATTTAGGGTTGGGTGGAATATTAAGTTTGTATGATAATATATTTTGTTATACCATGGCCTGTCAGAATACTCGATTCTGATTGGCTGGCAGGTATGCATTTAATACACATGTAGTTCCAAGTCAGTTTAATCACTGTTCTATATTAAAGGGGTCATGAACTGCCCTTTTTATTATTTTTTGTACTGTTCTCTGAGGTCCCCTTATAAAGATTTTTACAAACAAAAAACTATTAAAAAGGCTATTTACTGTCCTGTTTTTAACCCCCATCATCAGAATGCTCTGTTTAAATAGGCGTGGCGGATTGTAGACACGGAAGTAAACACCCGCTGGTGTAAATGGCTAACAGTTGGGTACGTTTGACAGCCTACATTCCTCATGAATGAACACTGCTGTGAATTAGGTCAACAATGCATAACTACTCAGTACATATCAAAAGATCTGTAATAACAGACAAAGCAATAGTGACCACCTAATAAAAATAGTTACTCACGCCGGTTTCACACCGCATACATAGAGTGTAAGCAGCGTGTGTTTTTTTTTCAGTGCCCATGTTAACAGATTACATTCACACCGCAACGCACAGCAGGAGCAGCAGTGCCGCGATCGTTTCGGCACTGGGTCTATTTTTGCTGTGCTGCTAATGTTCAATTGAAGTGACAATGCATTGATCATGGCCAAAATATACATGGACTGACATAAAAAAGTACACTGATGATATCTACTGTGTTGTAAACAATCAAATAACCTTCAGTAATTTAAAAAGAAATCAAATATCCAAAAACAAACTTTTTGCCTCAGTGAAAACATGTTTAAATAATTTATACTGACAGCAGTTTGGCTTAAGTTCACAGATTATGTGTATATATATATATATATATATATATATATATATATATATATATATATATATATATATATATATATATATATATATATAATAATTATTATTATTATTATAAGTGACTATATGGTCAGCATTCTCTGGCTTTACATTCAACCTTGTATAGAGTAATCTCCACCTGGATGACAGAATGCCAATGGCACATTCCACAACCATCCTTACCCATAACAGTCTGTAATTAAAGATTAACTGCTGTACACTCCTCCATCGTTTGTTCTGCCAAAGTCTCCAACTTGAAGAAAAATGTAAACTTGTAGTCTACATCTGCTAGTGCTAGAAGAACTATGGAAAAACAAGGTACCAGAATGCGCAGGTGACACAATGGTCTTTTTATCGATAGCACTGAAACCATTTTTTTGAAAGCTATGACTCTACACATGTCCTCTGTTGGACTGGGGAACTGTGATGCCATCATTTGCTTCTCAGTTGCTCCACAGATCATGTGGACAGACCTGACAACGATGCTTATCCCTAGACTTTAATGGAAGGCCAGACTGGTGAAGCTCTCTCCATTTGCCAGATATCTGTGGAAGACAAAAATAAGTATTCACCTTATTTTTCATGGACTTACAAATGGACGTGGCCATTTGTAAATTTTATGGGTTTGGCTTCTGGTGTCATCTGCTTCCAGATATTTTTAGCTGTACAAACCAGCTCATTTTGCCGCTTGATATTGAAATTAGGTGTGTCTTACCATATTATTTTAATGTATTATCTTAATCATAAACACTAGTTTGTAGTGCAAGCTGTTTAACCGCACGTTGTTCTTCTTGTTATTTCCTTATAGCGGCTAAAAATTGGAAGTCTTGCCCATAGGCTTACTTCCGCGTTTGCAAAAGTGAAACTGAATTTATACAACAGTTTTATATATTTTTGATTTTATACAAAAGTTAATATAAGTGACTTACATTTTAGGAACAAAAATAGAGCCGCTGCACATCTATAGTCTTTGAAACAGCGCTGTTTCGTTTATGAACGAATCTACGTTTTTGAATCGATTAAATGAAAGATGAATGACTTCGACTTGCTAACACTGTTACGAATCTGGTCGGTGTCCTGCGGTCCGCTCACCGCCAGATGTCGCTCTCACCCTGTCACTTCTCACAGACTGTTGCTTTGCACCCCAGACTACTACTCCCATCACCCATCGCGCCTATTGCGTCAACTCCTGTGACCAATCAGTGGCGCTATAAAAGCCCCGGTCTTTCCCCTTGCAAGCCACGGAGTATTGTTGTTAGTGTTGTTATCTTCCATTGTTAGCTTTCCTAGTTTCCGTGTTCCTAGTGTTTAGTTCTATCGCCTGGTCTTCTCGTTCTCGTCTGTCTAGCCGCCTGCCTTTTCAACCCTCGCTCGTGTTTACGGATCATTCCCTTCGCTCAGCCCCCTTTATGGATTATGTTCGCCACGGATCGACCCACGCCTGACTCACGGACTTCTATTGTGCATCGCCCTAATATACCTGCTTGCTATTGTTCTGACCCTGCCTGCCTGACCATGCCTTTGCCTTGTCGATTCAATAAAAGCTCGCAAATGGATCCGCTCGCCTCTCGTCTCGTTCATCCCGTTACAAACACCTAATGGCAGTTTCAGTTTCAATGACCCTTAAATGCATGACTATTTCGCCACTCACTATTACATATTCGGGTCTTTAGCGACCCGGACCTATGTATTCAGCAGGGATGGATCTCTAACTGCTACAATAGCAAATAAAAAAAAAAATAAATAAATAAATAAAAAAATAAAATAAAAATAAAAATCTTGATATTTTAAGAATAGTTACAGAAGAATACAATAAAGCATATTTTGTTACCTTAATCTGAAACTTAAAAGAGCTCAATCTGAGCAGATGATTTTACCATCGCCATCATCGTCAGAGCACACTTCCAAAGTACATTAAGCATCTGGCTCGCATTCGCCATCTCCGCAAAACTATCATTTTTGATGACTTAAAAATCATTATTTTATTCACCACATCCACCATTAAATGACAGTGCCATTTATATTTTATTACATACAGTAATTGGTCTGCAGTAAAGCCATTCAAACCAATTCAAAGTTTGCTAATGATATTCTTATGTTTTATGTCTTCGATAATTACGAGTGAAACATCACGTCATTATTGTCCATTAAACAGTGCCACCCCGAGGAATAAAGGTGAATTGCATGTATTTAGTCATCAGATATTTACATACTTGCGCACGAAAAATATACTTGCACTATTACACACCTCGGGTTTTTAGCGACTCTGTACACGACTCTATCTTTTTATTTTTTTTATTTTTATTTTTTTTTTGTTACAAAATATTACTCAGAAAAAAGACATTTTTGTTATATTTTATTATTATTATTATTATTATTATTATTATTATTATTATTATTATTTATTGTTCATAATGAATAGATTGAAGAATACTAAGAAAGCTGATGTCAAACTTTAAAAAATGAAGGAGGGAAAGGGAGGTAAATGACGACCCGAGGTATGCATTTAAGGGTTAATGTCTTAAACTGCCGACCTTGTTACCGTGCTAATAAATAGTGTTTTCACTACAGAGTTGATGTTATACGGCTTGTTCAATGAATCGCTGGCCGACTTGGTGATCAGCCCTAGAACAGTGAATCTGTTTAAATTCCCTATAAAATCTTAAATTCACTTTGAGCTAAATTGACCTGTTTCCCTTACATAAACAAGAAATTATTTGCTTTAAAGATGATTTTTTTTAATGCATTACTACATTATTTGTAAATATATATCACATACAACACATATGATACTTATATGGCTCATGCTTAATATGAGATGCTTTTTATTTTACAGCCTCAATGAAAACGTATAAACAATATAACTAAACTATAATGCTACAACAGGTCTGCAAATTGCAATCAATTATACAATCATTTAAAAAACACAACAAGGGATACAGTAATGATGAGGATTACCTGTTTCTGCACATTTTTAATGTTTAATAAAATGTTTGTAATGAAACAATTAATGATCAGTTCACTAAATGCTTTTGTTTTCATAATTTCTTTGAAAGACATAATAGCTTGATTGTTACACGTTAAACCAAAGTTACTGATTGAAAGTACATTACTGTGTTATGAAATTGTCAAGAGAAACTACCAGTATCTTGTACCTGTTTTGGCAGATTATTATTTAAATGGGAAATGAAAAATGACGACAGATTATGCGTATCTGCAACTAATGCATCATAAATGTTTAGATTTTTATTGCTGTGCCAGCTTAAAAATTGGTTTGCGAAATGAGATATAAATGATTGAGCTGAAAAAGGAAAATCACTGATGAACTGATGCCACAGCAGGACAACGAAGAACATATCCAACAACCTCTGCAAAATCATCTTAGGGAGAGTACTGAAATATACACACAAACACACAGTATTTTACTTGTGGGCATGGAGTGTAAAGTGATTTTCTCTATATTGCATGTAAATGAATGTTTCGGGTGATATAATTTAAACCATTTGTGATCAATTACATACATCTGTGATCCACACTGTATGCATGTAAGGTATGTAAAGTGTATGTGTGTACCTCATCTGTTTTCGTCTCCACAGAGTCCAGGCATAAAAGTACTCTATTACTGTCATTGCCATGGCATTACTAATGACAATCCATGATATCCAGTAATGAACACTCAACCATTGCCACACAGAGTCCATCAGCAGTAGATAGGGCATCAGACAAACCTTCACACGAAACTTCACCCACTGAAGCTGGTTTGGATCCTGCTACAAACACACAGTTACTCCCTGTTCTTATAATTCAACTGTTGTATGTATGCAATGGGAAGACTTCTCAGACACAAACCAGCATTTTGTCAGGTGGGATTTCCTGCGTTGAGTTGGTCATATGTGCAGAGAAACAGGTGTGTATGAAGGATAGAAATGTGTCTTCATAATCAAACAGGTATAAGTAGAGAAAAGTGAGATGTGGAAATTCTCTCAGACCAAACAGGAGAAACAGTGATTTTCCTAAATTTGTAGCCTTGACCAGGAAAGAGAATTAGACACATCCAATGAGAGAATTACAAAGGTTTGCAACAGAACAGCAATAAAACTGCTAGTAAAGAATGCACTACAAAACATCAAAAATAAAAAAAAATTAATATGTATGTGTTTTTTGGCTCCACTCGCTCATTTCAATATATATATATATATATATATATATATATATATATATATATATAGGTAGGGTGACCAAAATGTGATGCAGATAAGCTTAGAGTTTAAGCTTATATATTAAATAACTACCTTTTAACCAACTTCATGCTGTTGAAAAAGTTCTATTTAAGTGTTAATTTAATTGAAAAGGTCTGGCAATAACCAGGCCTGGTTGAGTCTAGTCCAGCTGATGCCCATTATGAATGCCATTTCACAGATTTTCACACAGGCTAAGCTTTTAGCCCAACTGGCGAAATCAAGGCAATCAATGGTCTAATTTTAACAGCTTGGCTATAGAGCAGTGATGAGGATGGCCAAAATAGTCTTAAAATTGTTTACATGTCATTTTTTCCCACACAGCTGATTATTAAATGCAAGTAAACTTTTAAAACATTTAAATTAGCATTATTTTATATTGTATTTCATTATTTTATAGCATCATTAAATATAGCATTATTAATTATGCCAAAATATTGCTAATTTAAGTGTTTCAAAAGTTTAATTGCATTTAATAATATGACGTCATGCATTCCACAAGCTGTTAAGTGTAACATTCATACACATTAAACGATATAATTTGACTGTCTTTCAATTTATAAATAAAAATTCCCAACCGCTAGATGGCAATTGTAGCCCTGAATTGTAGACTTGAAAGTTAGTAGAGATCACTGTTGCAAGATCCCGCAATAATTCCGCCGTTTTGAATTTTGTTTTTACGCGAGAAAACACTAAGTTTACCTGTGGGAAAGCAACGGGCAAACAACAAAGGATAAAGGACATTCCTGCTTGGTCTTGGTAAGTATATGTGTTCATTGTTTATCTATAGATTGTTTGTTACCATGTGTAGGAACCGTGACATTTTAGTGGAGGGAGCAGATCGTAGATGATAGTGATTCCTATGGACTAGGCCCCACGGTACAGCATGCATGTGATCAGAGGATTAATTGCAAAATTTAATAGATAATAGAGTGAAAGTTAATTTGTATGTGTTTACAAACTCACGCGATTTTAAAATGAGGCGAAAGATGAGGCGAAAGAGTGAACAACAGAACAAACAGCTTTGATTCATCTATATTTATACAATGAACACACATTCAGAAGAATTGGACAAATTGAGGAGGAGTTTCTACATCAGGAAAAGCTGTTGGAAAAAGAGGAAATCCGGGCAGCAACGGTGTAAAACAAACAAACAAACAAAAACCCTCTCCAAAACAACATTTCCTCACTAGAGCTCTAATCTTTGACAAAGTCAGTCATTTATTTTAACTATTATATTGAATTTATGACTGAACAATGGCTTGTTACATACAGAGAAAGCATGAGCTAATTGAATAGAATATCTTTGTTATTGCACAAGTGCAATACAATTTAGTTTGAAACTTCCGAATTGATACTAAAGCTCAAAAATACAAATTATTTAAAATTGCAATATAAAATTTTCAATTATAAAAAGTTTGCAGCAGTATTAAAATAGTGCAAATAGCTAAGATATGCAATGCAGCATTAAAACCTAACCGGTACAATCAGAAAACATAATGTAATTAAAACAAGGGATGAATTTATTATTCCATGTACATTTAAGGTTAATGTGTGTACTGGGTTACATTTTAGTTACAGCAGCTATCACTGTGTTGTTATGAAATTAGTTGTGCCAGACAATTTTGGACACTTTTACACTGATGCATATAATACTACCTGCCTGACATTGGCATGTGTTATTCAGGTGTCAAAGTTGTGCAGAATTCAAGGAAGAAACCTCAAAGACAGTGCCAGAAGGATGCTGGAAAGGTAAAGTCTTCAAAGTGTGCCACATTAATCAAACATTGTGGTGTCAATACTTAAGTTACAGAGCAAATCAGAAATGTAATAAATAATTCCTTTACTGGTCATTTTGAAATGTCAAACTTTGTCCGCAATTGTTAACCACCTCAATCTGCATTATATTTTAGGGTTTTAAAAAATTCCCTCATGTCCAAATTCAACATTAAGGGGGTGGTCCACCGCAAAAGGAGGCATTTGAAAAGACTGCACTTTTCTCGGTCATTAGTGGTATATATAAACAACACACAACCAGAGAGCTTCTCTCTCTTTTTTTACACACTGAATGGTAATGCACAATATATATCTCGTTTTTGTTTTTAGTGTGCATCCAAGTAAAAGAGAATGACTCTCTGTCACAATTAGTGAAATTAAAGTAAAAAATTGTCAAAAAAGCTTTTCTTATGCTATTTTTTTTTCTTATTTGGTAGATGCAGTGATGACCAACTTCCCGGGAGCAACAGAGTTGTACTTGAGGAATGCAGTTGGGAAGCATTTTATACAAGAAAAAAAAAACAATAATGAATGATTTCCTTTGAGTTCACTGTTGGTTATTTTATTTGTTAAAATAAGTAAACCAACAAAATGATTAATCTTTTTATTTTTTTTTTTTTTTTTTATTCTAAAAAAAAAAAAATTTTTTTTTATTTTTAGTCTATTCTATTCTTGGGTTATGGTTAGACGTCTATTAAATTTTCACTGACAGCCCAAATTTTGCCTTGTTTTAGCCTAGACGTCAGGGCTATGTTTGAACGGCTAATAGACGTCTTTTAAACGCAAAAATTGCTTGCTGGGAAATCACAACCATCCTGTGCTATGGGCATTGCCATTCACACAGTCTACAACGAAAGTTATTTTACACAACTATTCGACACTTCCGGTTTTCGAACGTGGACTGTGAAGAAGGCCCATTAGAGTAATCACTGCAAGTGACTCGAGAATGGAGTGGAAGAGCCCTGGTGGATCATAGAGGCAAAACTACTGACCTATTTAGGACTTCAAGTGCAGGTCAGTTTAATTTGTAAACAGGCTGCTAAGAGTTGCTAGCAGTTTAATGCTTAACTAAGTAAACGAAGACAAAATATAGCGGTAGTACTATAAACAATGAATTACTATCATCACTCAAAATACTCAAAGGACATCATTATTATCTGCTGTAAAGTTACTTGGTAACTACGTACATTATTAGTTTACACATTTTAGTTTATAAGGACTTAAAAAAGCACAGCTGAGTGCATTTATCTTAATAAAGAATAATTTGTAGTATATTAAGTACAAAATTAGTGTGTGAAAATATTTTTTTCACCTGGGGTAGTTGGTTACACAGTGTATGATCATACACTGATTACATTACTTGCCCACTGCTGCACCGCCTTCACTGACGTTTTGCATTTTTATAGAAATAAAAATCATTAGTTCAGTTGGAAAACATACGCTTTAACTCTAAACTGAGAGCATCTGCTGTACCAACGTGATCTCATGATAATAGGTATGTATTTTACATAAAAAGTGGTTCTATAAAACGTACATTTACTTCCATTTTTTCCAGACACTAAAACGTAAATATTGACATATTTACTGTACAGCATTATTAATTTCATTATTGTTGTTGTTGTTTTTAGTTGTCGTATCAATGCCGTTATGTTTCCAATTGAATTTTTAAATTGTTTAATCGTTTACTTAATTGGTTGTGAAATGATAACATTTCGTTCTGTTCTCTGTGATTTCTGCTGACAGCTCATTTCCAAGATACATAATGTTAAACAACATAATGTTAACTACACTTTAAACCCTTTAAATAAATAACATTTCTGCAATCCTTTAACCACTCATGCAATATTTACTTTGTTTGCCGTGGTCAATGACAAACATCCTTTACACAGAGTGCGCGTTAATCACAAAATCAAAAGTGAACGTAAACAGCACAAAAGCGATTTTAATAACCTGCATATTGATAGCATAAAAACTATATACAATATTACAATGTTTCGGAGTGCAAGCAGTAAGAAAAAAAAGGAAAAATTAAAATCTAGCTCAGCTGAATATCCCTCCAATTTTCGTGATTGGCTGTTAGGCTATGTAGTGTGGGGCCAGGGTGGGCCAAGCTTTTGGCCGTGGAGCCGGGCCTGCTGTTCCATAAGCGCCACTTGCTGTCAGAGAGTGAAATTTAGCCTGCCTGCTGTTTTTGTTTTATGCAGGTTTTAGCATAATTTCACAATGCTGAAGTCCGACCATTCTGTTTTTGCTTCAAATGTTGAAATGATAAAATCAAATTTAAAATGAAAAATAAATAAATAAATAAAAATAAAATAAAAATAAACTGCTTATGCTACATGTATGTAGCATCTTTGTTTGTATTGTGATTAAAATACAGTGTTTGGTTCTAATTTTTAATTAAACATGTTTACTAGCTGTAGTAGCAGCAACTGCAAAAACAGTTTAATGGCCAGGAAAAAATATTTATGGCTGGTAAATTTTCTCAAATTTATAAATGTATGCATTACCCCCCTAGAGGGACTTCTGTGGGAATTCTCACTCCAAGCTGAACTCAAAAGTTGACAGCCCTGCATTACAACAATATTTCCAAGGCCTTTAAAAGAAAAGCTATTTTTTCTTTGCAGAAGACACAGAAATAAATAGTGCTCTATAACATTGCTCTATTTTGCTCTAAAAATCTATAAAAATTGCTCTATTTTGCTATATTTTGAAAATGGTTCCAAAAAAAGCCATGGTGAGCATCTCTGTAGCAACGCACAGCAGTGTTCCTTGTTTTGAAATGAATGAAAAACAGTTTCTTACTTTGTTGCTGAATGTTTTTTTTTTTTTTTTACTTTTTGAAGAATCCTTTGAATATATGATTTAGCTCCACACTTTTTAAGACCGTGGCATGCCTCCACCTACTGTTAATTTTAGTTTAATATTTAAAAGTAGGCTATCATTCTATTTTTTTTTTTTTAATTAATTTATTATTTTTTTTTTTTCTGTCATTTCAAATTTTTATATTCATTGATACAGGTGTTATCTAAAACCAGATATAAACCCTTTACCTAGTGAAAACTGGAGACCAATTACAGTATTAAAGTCATCTATTAGATTTAAGCTTCAGTTTATACAACCAGACTGAAAAGTGGTTTAGATAATGCAATTAGTGAAAACTGGTTTTGTGGCTAAACACCAATTTTTATTACAGGGTTTAAATGCATCATTAGCTATGGTCATGAGTTCCACCAACTCTGTTGGTAACAGTGGAACTTGCAAGCATGATTGCGTTTGGGAAATGCACCCCAATTTTATAATAAGAAATTGCACTTATTTTACATTCTGGTAAAGGAATGTATGAAATACTTTATTTATTTATCAAAAAAGTTAGGCAGTGGCTACTTCTGGTAATTATTTAACACACAGCCACCTGGCTGTACAAACTAGATTATAAAGATGATACTTTCCTTATAAATGGGAGGAATATATTTGACAAGAAATGCACCAACAAGGATATTAGACAAGTCTTTCACGAAGAAGAAGAAGAAAGTTATTCCAAAAGGGAAATTTTTATTGGATTTCATGATACTTGGAAAAAGGTGTTGCTGTTGCCTGACAAACTTTGTATTTAAAATAAAGAGAAATTCATTTTAAGATCCTAAATAAAATCATATGGCAAGAATACTCCTTTTATAGCATTGTAAAGTCTATATAACAGATAAATAATCATTCATTCATATTATGAACCAGAAAAAGTATTTTTGTTAACTTTTGGCTAATTATTTTTCATAAGTATAAGGTACATATACTGTAAAATATTATGAAAATGTAACATTGTTCACAAGTTCTTCAAAAAGGATCTGTGGACAGCTTTTCATAATTCATCTGAACAATGTTCCATCAAGAAAACCCTAAATAAAGAAAAATTAACACTTTGTTTCTGTTTTCATTAACTGAAATGTACTCTTACTTTTGATAATGAACACAACCTCAAGTGAACAGGAAAGGGTGAGAGAAATAAAGGTGCAATTTTTTTTTTTTTTTTTTTTTTTTTTTCTGGTTTCTGATTAAGGAACCGTCTCTACAGCACAGATCATATTCTTAATTGACGTCAGTTGGAGCTGATGAGAGAGAGAGATTTCCCCTCAACAGCACAATGTTATATATTTTTTCACACATTTGTGTATCTTTTTGTGTATCAACTTTTTCGCATCCTGTAGGTGGGTTCACAGTTGGGCCATGGTTTTTAACTACTCTAAGAGGAAGTTGGGAATGGCAATAAAAACAACAGAGGACAATTGTTGAAACAATGTACAATAATTTCAGAAGATTTTTGTCATTGATGTCAAAAAATATGAGTTAGCCATTCCTTTTACCCTTCACTCTCAGAAATAAAGGTACAAAAGCTGTCACTGGGGTACCTTTTCAAAAGATAGGCTACATGTACCTAAAGAGTCCATTTTGGTAACTTAAAGGTACATATTAGTACTTAAAGGATTATTTAACATCCCGTGGTAACTAGGAATTCACAAGCTTCAGTCTGGATCCAGAACACTTAAGAAGAGATGATGCCAACCCCTCAGAGGACTTCAGATGATGCCAACCCTGAAACAATTTGATGTGAAGTTGCTTTGCAACGATATGTACCATGAAAGGCGCTGTACAAATACATTTGAATTGAATTGAATTGAAGATTGAATTAAAGGATTAGTTCCCTTCCAGAACAAAAATTCTCAGACAGTTTACTCACCCCCTTGTCATCCAAAATGGTCATGTCTTTCTTTCTTCAGTTGTAAAGAAATTATGTTTTTTGAGAAAAACAATCCAGGAATTTCATATAGTGGACTTCTATGGTGTCCGAGAGTTTTAACTTCCAAAATGCAGTTTAAATGCAGCTTCAAAGGCCTCTAAACGATCCCAGCCGAGGAAGAAGGGTCTTATCTAGTGAAACAACTTTCACTAGATAAGACAATTTTTCTTTAGGGTATGTTGAAAAACTTCCATCTCATTTTCTCCTCCAACTTCAAAATCATCCTACATCGCTGTTTTACCTTTTTTTTTTTTTGAATATATGAACATCTTGGATGCCAAGGGGGTGAATAAATGATACAGATTTTTTTGTTCTGGAAATGAACTAATCCTTTAAAGTGTACATATAGGTACAAAAGTTTACCTTTTGAAAAGATACTGCCCAGTGACAGCTTTTGTACCTTTATTTCTGGGAGTGTGCTTCTGAGCACCATTTGAAATGATGCTGTGTAGAATCTAACAGTCAACTGTTTAAAAATCCACAAAATCAGAATGTTTCAGGGCCTGTACTGAATATTTATTCACTTTGTACTATCACAAAAAACCATAATCTGCACAAATTAAATTTACGCTTCCTAATGGCCATTCGATTCCAACTTATATACTGATAAAAACACTCCAACAGAACATGAATGGGAGGAAGATTTTAATACACACACACACACACACACCAGTAAGGCCACAGTGACTCATTCGATGATAATGCCCCTGTATTGGCCATTAAACATCATTTAATACCTGTCAGTAAAACAAAACAAAATTAAAATCCATTGTGGAGCATGGTCAGGAGATTGAATAGTTCAAATAACATTGATGATATCATATCATATCATATCATATATGAATCAATAGTACTTACAGCAGGGTCTCTAGTTTATATTGTGGATCATCCTTTAAAACAGAGAGGAGTTTTAAACCTCTATATCCTAGTTTATTTTCCAACAGATTGAGCTCTCTCAGGTGTGAGGGGTTTGATTTCAGAGCTGAAGCCAAAACAGCACAGCTTCTATCTGTGATATCACAATCCCACAACCTGCAGAACAATGACACACTTTCATATAACATAGATTGCAGATTAGTTTCACATTGAATCAAAGCAATTTCAGAAAGTTCCAGATTAAAATTGAGTTTTGTTAAAATGTTAAAATAATATATTTTGTGTAAGTTTTGATTATGTATGATCTTACTTCAGTATCTCCAGTTTGCATTCAGGAAGTTTCAGTACCGCAGAGAGCAGCTTCACACTTCTGTCTCCTAGATTATTCGCAGTCATATCCAGTTCTCTCAGGTGTGAGGGGTTTGTTCTCAGAGCTGAAGCCAGAGCAGCACAACCTTCAGCTGTGATATCACAATCACTTAATCTGCAGAGAACAATATGTTTACTTGCACACCAGTAAAACGGTTATTGTGAGATAGCTGTTTAAGACTTGAAAGCCTAAATCTGTATCTGAACAAGCTAATCAATGTCTTCAAGATCACTAGAAAGCTACAGGCAGACGTGTTTGATAGGGATGCTAAACTCTGCAGGATAGTGACCCCCTTCAGGGCTGTAGTTGCCCAGACCTGTTCTAATTAATCTGATGACCATGATAAGCTGGTTCAGGTTATGTTTATTTGGACTAGATGTGTTTAAACTAGGAGCAGGACTGGACACCCTTGGCCTAAGTGATGAGGAACAAAAGTCGTCTAATAGTGCGTTTAAGTCCTCCTGAGAAGTGTGCATTTCACGAGTTGGCAAGTCCTAATTACAACCTCAGACCTGTTCAAGTCACTTTAGGCAGAACAAGATGGTGATGTAGCCTACCTTTTTATATAAAATTTAACATGATTTAAACTCTACATTTACAAAATGATGAATAAAGAATGTGTATCACTGTGTCTTTGCTTTTTCAGTTTTTTTTTTTTTTTTTCCAGTTTATGAAGGTGCTGTAAATAGAATTGCTATATATTCTACGTTCATTGTGCAATGCTATCGTATTTTGTACATTTATTGTAAATGACAAAAAAAGAAGATTCATTTTAATTAGTTTACCATCAATACAGATGCTGCATATCTATGGATGGTCTCTTTCACTGGCTCTGGCTGCATTCATTGCATTCAACATGTTTTCTCACTGACATGTCGCCCAACTCGGAAACTCTGGGCTTAAAGAAAATTCATAATTTCCTACTCGTATTTACGACTTTGTTGTGCCATTCATGCGCGATCAACTCGTAAATATGATCTATCCATTGTGACTTGAACACATCATTAATTAAGTCCCAGCACCAACTGTTTTCCAGACAACTTTTTAGGATGCATAATGTCATAGACTTTTGAGTCTCAGGTCCAAGAGGAATTGTTGGTGGGAGGAGTGAATAACCAGAGCTCTCTCCACCCTCAATACCACATCTGAGGTGAGACCTTTGAGCAAGGCACTGAACTGCCAACTGCTTCCTGGGCACCACAGCATTTGCTGCCCACTGCTCTGGGTGTGGGTTCACGATGTATGTGTGTGTTTGTTTGTTCACTACTCACTGCTGTGTGTGTGCACTTGGATGGGTGAAATGCAGAGCACAAATTCCGAGTATGGAACATTATATTGATCACACGTCCTTTCCTTGCCTATATCAAGACATGACTTCCTAAAGCCAGGAAACTTAAACTGGACTGTGATTGGATCCTCCAGCAGAACAATAATCCAAAAACAACACAAAAATGGTTCAGTTTCCAGGAAATTAAGGTTTTGTTATGGACATCTCAATCTTCTCACATGACCCTACAGAAAAACTGTTGGATGAAATGCCATGTGGTTTTGCCCCTTATCATGCTTTATTGGAGATGACAAAGAGGAGTTGCACTAGTAAATGAAGGGGGGCTAATAATTGTGGTATACATTTGAGAAGAAAAAATATTTGTTTAAATTAAAAAGGAGTTTTTTTTTTTTTTTTTGAATGACAGACAAAATGATTAACAATAAAAATGCTTTTCAACAGGATGTTTTGCTCATATTTATCAACAGTGCCTGGATTTGTAGAGAGCACTGTATTCAGTCACATATTGGCAAAATTTCATTTACATTTTTAAGTTGAGATTAACACTTGATCTCACCTCAGTTTCTCCATCTTACAGTGAGGATCTTTCAGTCCATCAGAGAGCAGTGTCAGACCTCCTTCTTCTAAATTATTCCCAGTCAGATCTAGTTCTCTCAGGTTTGATCTCAGAGCTGAAGCCAGAGCAGCACAACCTTTATCCGTGATATCACAATAACTTATCCTGCAGAGAAACATGACATACTTCACTCTCTTAGTTCAGCAGGAACTACTGAACAACCACAGAGAGACAATCATTTTAAATCCCTAAACATTGTGGGTTTAAATTTTTATTAGTTTTTATTTGCTTTATTGTGTTAAAAGAAAACTCCATCTCAAAATTAAAATTCTATTATCCTTTACTCACCCTCATTTCAGATGCATATGACTTTGTTTCTTTAGATGAACACAAGCAAAGAAAGCTGACTGGAATCTATGACTTGTAGTTTTAATAAGTTTATAATATTTATATTTTTCTTACAAAACTTATGGTTTAATCTACTGGGGGCACCACGAATGAATTACCGCTGTGTTTGCTCTGTGAAGTTTCGAAGCTCTAGCTATGGGGTTTCTATCCATTTGCATTGTGAAGTCTCAGAAATTGATTATTTTCCTAAAAAATATTTGTTTGTGTTTATATGAAGAAAAAAACAACAACATACATCTGAGACAGCAGGACGGTGCGTAAAGGATGAGAGAATTTTTGAGTAAATGTGCTCGACTTTATCTAAACATGATCATAGACCAGGGGTGGCCAGCGTCGGTCCTGGAGAGCCACAGTCTTGTAGAGTTTTGCTCCATCCCTAATCAAACAGACCTGTACAAGCTAATCATAGTCTAAGGGTTACAGGCAGGTGAGTTTTTATCAAGGTTGGAGCAAAACACTGCAGGACCGTTGCTCTCCAGGAACGATATTGGCCACCCCTGTCATATACACCCTCAATGTATATAATTTTCAGTTAAAATTAATGTGTGGTCTTACGTCAATTTCTCCAGTTTACAGTGAGGATCCTTCAGTCCAGCAGAAAGAAGTGTCAAACCTGCATCTCTTAGATTATTCCATGACAGGTCCAGTTCTCTCAGGTGTGAGGAGTCTGATTTCAGAGCTGAAGCCAGAGCAGCACAACCTTCATCTGCGATGCCACAATAACTCAACCTGCAGAATGACACAATCTTTGTTATGAAGAGAGCAACATACTGTCAATAGACCCTTAAAATAATATGATTCTTGTTTCATTTGAGATTAATGTATGATCTTACATTAGTTTCTCCAGTTTACATTGAGGATCCTTCAGTCCATCAGAGAGCAGATTTAATCCTGAATCTTGTAGTTTATTTTTAGACAGATCTAGCTCTCTGAGGCGTGAGGAGTTTGATCTCAGTGCAGAAGCCAAAGCAGCACAACCTTCATCTGTGACCCCACAATTACTTAACCTGCAGAATGACACAATCTTGTTATGCACAGAACAACATATTGTCAATAGACCCTTACAATAATATGATTCTTGTTTCACTTGAGGTTAAGGTATGATCTTACATTAGTTTCTCTAGTTTACATTGAGGATCCTCCAGTCCATCAGAGAGCAGATTTAATCCTGAATCTTGTAGTTTATTTTTAGACAGATTTAGTTCTCTGAGGCACGAGGAGTTTGATCTCAGCACAGAAGCCAGAGCTGCACAACCTTCAGTGGTAACACCACAATTACTCAACCTGCAGAACAATGATATATTCTTGACTCTGTTAGTTAAGAACACAAAGATAGTGGGCTTCATCAACAGTGGATTGCAACAACCATAAAATTCAAATGTACGATGTGTCACAGAGCAGAAACAACCATATTAATATCTCTGCAAAATAAATCCAAGTTCTGTCATTAAACTCTATATGGCACAGTGTAAATCTGACATAATTACATTTTTCACATTCCGCAGCTGATTGGTTTCTTTACACATTAGCAGAAAAAGAGCTTGCTGCTCAGCATATAAATATTTGGCAAGTGCTTGCTGTAGCAGTAGTAGTTGTAGCGTGCTTTAGAAATCCCCCATCTTCCCCAGCTCTACCTGTATAGATCTCATGTATGTTATATATAGGGGTTATTTCATATATATGTGCAGCAGCAGTATTTCGTACATGCTCCCAGCAGAATGTCTGTGAATGAAGCAGCAGCGTATATCTATTCCACCAAGACCAAACACATTAACATTGCCATGTATATTACTATGTTAAATTCTCAGAGTTGTCATGACAGAATGATAGTAAATTATAATTCTCCAAATGTCTAATGCAAACAGGATGGTCACTATTTGCCTCATTCAAAACATTTTTGTAGTCTGATCTTTTATCATAATTTTCTAGAATGCTTTTAATTGTTTGCTGGTATTTGTGTTGTCTGTTCTGTGTCTATGTTTTTCAAAGAGACAAACTGTATGTCATATTTTATACTTGAAGAATAAAAGTCTTATCAATGCATAAGATCATGTAATCACCTTAAACACAGTCCCTTTGTTGGGCAAAGGTCATGGCTGACTTTAAGAAAAAAAAAATCCAACAAGCGCAATTGGCCAATTTAGTATACAATTTAGTGCACAAAAAATCTGCCAAAATTTATTATATCAGAAGGTTAGAGAAAGACTTACTGCAAGGGCAATTGTCTCACAGACAACATACAGTGCACAGCATAAATGAGTACACCCCATCTAAAACGTAACAAATTTAGCAATTACTTTTTACTTAGAAGACATGTTAGGGTTCTTTGGAGATATAATGTCCCAACAAGCCTGCTTGATCAACTAGACTAATGTCTGTGAATTATTCAGCAAAATAAGATTTTCTAAATGTTGCAAAAAGTGTTGCAAAAATTAGCACACCCTCCTGAAAGTTACTAAATAAAAATAAGTGTAAGTTTAAGGCTATTTTTGATCAAAAGTCAGTATATTTAACCAAAAAAGACAAGTAACTTTCTGACAATTAAAAGTGTTATATAGCCTACTGAATCATACTCAGACTTAATGATGTCAACAATCAAACCACTTGGGAGAGAACTGCCAGGCGACTTATTTCTTAACATAAAAGAGGACAATGGTACAAGAGGAACTTACTTGTTTTAAGTGTGAAAATATAGCAGAAGTAGCATGGACATTCAAAAACAATGGACAAAGCTATGAAAAGAGTGACACTTTACCTCACAGAGTACGACGTAGACTGCAGAAGTGACATGCACGATTGTTGTCACCACTAGAATTACCTACTGTAGCTAAAGCACGATAAACTCATTTAACCTCTTCCAAGGCCCATATTTACAAATTATAGACTTCTGGGAAACCATAGTCTGGAGACCAAGTCAATCATTTTGGATCCATAAGCATCCAAATTGTTCTGGTGTTGCTAGAGGAGGAGTACAGTGAAAAGTGCCTGGCTCCCACAGTGACGTTCAGTAAAGCTCTTATATAGGGATGTATAGATGCTGAAGGTGTGAGGGAGTTGTGCTTTATCAATGCTTTACAAAAAATATTGGTATATATTGTGTTGTTTTTAAGTATATGTTTAATACATTTCAATTTTGCCATCTTTCCATGAATTATATTAGTGATCATTAAGGAAATACATCTTTTATATTTATTCAGAGGGGGTGGACTCATTTATGCTGTGCACTGTAGGTGACAGAAATTCAAAACCCAAGCCAATAAATTAAAATCTTAATCTCCACATTCACTCTTAATGTGGAAAGGAAGTCTTTTGCCTACAAAAATCAGGCCAAAGTGCTACTTACTGTGCTGATCTGGAGACTTTAACTACAGGCAGGAGCTTCAAAAGCACTTCATCGGGTGGCATGTGATCTTGACTTTGCTCACTGCTTATGTATTTACTCAAATGAAACTCGTCCAAATGCTTGGAGGTTAATAAAACAAATACAACAGCTGACCACTGTGAAGAGGACAATCTGGTACTTGAAAGACCTCCAGACCTGAGGCACTCCTGGACTTCATTCACCAGAGAATTATCTCCAAGTTCATTTAAACAGTGAAACAGATTGATGGATTTCTCAGGCAATGGATTCATTCTTATTCTTGTTGTTATGTACACAATTGTTTTCTCTTCACTGTACGAGACATTTCCAACATATGCCAGGAGGACTTTCAGGAGCATCTGATTGGACTCCAGAGACAGACCCAGAAGAAATCGGAGAAAAAGGTCCAGATGTCCATTCTTACTCTGTAAAGCCTTGTCCACAGCTCTCTGGTGCAGGTCAGAGATTGTGTGACATGTGAACTTGTGTGCATGTTTTGAGCTTACAGTTTCACTGAATACATCACTTTTGTACAGCAAGAAGGAAAGCAGCACATATAGAGCTGCTAGATGTTCCTGGACGCTCAGATGAACAAAGCAGAAGACTCTCCCCTGATACAGGCCAAACTCCTCTCTGAAGATCTGAGTGCACAATCCTGAGTACACAGATGCTTCTGTCTCATCAATGCCACACTCGCTCAGGTCTGACTCATAGAAGATCAGGTTGCCTTTAACAAGCTGCTTAAAAGCCAGTTTCCCCAGTTTGAGAATCATGTCTTCATCCATCACGTTCTTCTCATAGTCTTTCTCATGTTTGATGTTGGTCTGAATGACCAGGAAATGTGTGTACATTTGAGTGAGAGTCTGGGGAATCTCTCCATTCTCTGCTCGACTCAACATCTTCTCTAGAACAGTGGCTGAGATCCAGCAGAACACTGGGATGTGGCACATGATGTAGAGGCTCCTTGATGACTTCAGATGTGTGATGATCATATTGGCCAGACTCTGATCACTGATTCTCTTCCTGAAGTATTCCTCCTTCTGTGGCTCATTGAAGCCTCGTACCTCTGTCACTCGATGGACACAAACAGAGGAGACGAGATCAGCTGCTGCTGGTCTAGAGGTGATCCAGATGAAAGCAGAGGGAAGCAGATTCCCCAAAATAAGGTTTGTCAGCAGCACATCCACTGAGGCTGATTCACTCACATCACACAACCTCACACTGCTCTGAAAATCCAGAGACAGGCGACACTCGTCCAGACCATCAAAGATGAACAACACTTTATATTTGTCACTGGATATTTCTATTTCTTTAGTATCAGGAAAAAAGACATGAAGAAGATCTAAAACACTGAGTTTTTTTTCCTTCATCAAGTTGAGTTCTCTGAAAGGAAGTGGAAATATGAGTTGAAAGTCCTGATTCTCTTTCCCTTCAGCCCAGTCCAGAATGAACTTCTGCACAGAGACTGTTTTTCCAATGCCAGCGACTCCTTTTGTCAGCACAGTTCTGATGGCTTTGTCTTGTCCAGGTAAAGGTCTAAAGATGTCATTGCATTTGATTGGTGTGTCCTCTGCTGCTCTCCTGTATTGTGTTTCAATCTGTCTCACCTCATGCTCATTATTGATCTCTCCACAATCACTCTCTGTGATGTAGAGCTCTGTATAGATCTCATTCAGGAATGTTGGGTTTCCTTGCTTTGCTGTTCCCTCATACAGACACTGAAACTTCTTCCTCAGATTTGATCTAAATGTCTTGAGGGCTTCGGCATGTTGAGAGTCACAGCTGTAAGATTAAAATAACAAAATTATTAGAATATGTTGTATATGCATTGTAATTATACAGTCATGGCCAAAAATATCAGCACCCTTGCAATTCTGTCAGAAAATGCAACACTTCTCTCAGAAAATTGTTCCAATTGCAAATGTTTTTGTATTCACGTGCTTATTGTTTTTGTTCGCACTGAGAAGGAAAAAGTTTGCAAAATAAGAGTGGTCCAAAATTCCAGTAGAGAGGTGTAAGAAACCCATTCATGGTTAAAGGAAGCAATTGATTTCAGTTATTTTTTCCAAAGGGGGTGCTACCAAATATTAAGTTAAGGGTGCCAATAATTTTGTCCGGTGCATTTTTTGGGTTCTGTTTGAAATTGTATCAGATTTCATTTTTCTTCTCAGTTTTTTTTTGTGTTGTTCCAATACAAACAAACAAAATAAATAAATAAATAAATAAACATGTGAGTACCAAAACATTTGCAACTGCAACAATTTTCTGAGAGAAGGGTTGCATTTTCTGACAGAATTGCAAGGGTGCCGATATTTTTGGCCATGACTGTATATAGACATACTTGTTCTGATATTGGCATTTTATCAGTAATTTGTGTGGTAGTTGCATAGAATCCAACTGCAGGACAGTCGAGATGAATCAAAAAGGTCTTTATTTTGATATATACAATGCTGAGTCCTGACCCTATGCTCCAAATACAACACCCACAAAAGACACAAAGACACAAATCTTTTCTGCAAGCACCTAACCACCCCACACCCTTAAACCAATGCACTTTTTCCGTAACACTTTATTTTAATAGTCCACTTTAGACATTCTACTAACAGTAAGTAACTTTGCAACTGCATGTCAACTAGTCATTAGAGTATTAGTAGACTGTCTGCTTAATACAGTAACTTCTAACACTCTTCTGAAATCTGCAAGTATATTTCAACTCATTCTACTAACCCTATACCTAACCTAACAGTCTGGTCTGAGAGTTAGTAAACATGTAGTTGCAAATTAAGAGGATTAGTTGACATGTAGTTGCAAAGTTACTTATAGTTAGTAGAATGCCTAAATTGGACTATTAAAATAAAGTGTAACCACTTTTTCTTGTCTATCTTGCTCCCTAATCTAGTTGTCAAAGAGACCTGGCATTGTATATTATGAATATTGTTCATCTTTTGTAAATTGCTTTGGATAAAACCATCTACTAAATGCATAAATATAAATAAAAGAAAAACAAAAAAACAAAAACAAACAACATAAAACTAGAAAACAGGAAGAATAAAAGTGCAATAAGACACTGACAATCATGGGCGACATTTGACTCTTGAGTCAGGGGGGGCAAGAAAAAAAAAATTAGGATAAGCATCAAAACAATCCCCTACCATATTGCAACGCACCAAAGCAGTCATTACAGCGCAGTCAAGAACAACTTAAAGAGGTTGCCAACGTTACTAAAACTGTGGAGGTACTTTTGACTCTTGAATCTGGCAAAGCTTCCCGTTTTAACTGTCAGTTGACAGCCTTTCATTTTTAACCAAATGTGCACGCTGCTTTTCTGATTTTCCGTGTCTTTTTCCCGTGTCACTTGAAATGTATCCGTTTTGATTCGTTGGTACTAAAGGTGAAACACGTTAAGAAAAAATGAACGATCAGTTGTGGGACTATTTTGTCATAAATCGCATACTGTTCATTCCTGAACTTTACTGTCCGTTACTGGCAATGAAATTAGGCTACTGGTTGATATGTCCCGGTAAAGCCCTGCATTGCAGCACTTTTTTACGCCCCGGGCTTCGGGCCAGTTTTCACGTCATAGCTCAGACGCGGGACGGGCTTCGGGCCTGTTTTAGGCTTCTTCTTATTTTTATATTTTAGACATCCACCATGGCGATGAAAAAAATCCGCTCTGGTGGAAACAGCACGAGACTTCACTTTTGCTTTCACTTTCGAGATCGGTTCGGAAGGCGTTTAGTGTCTCCGTCAGCAGCAGGAGCGAGCGCGCCTTCAGCGCAGCTGGAACAGTTCCGCGTTCAAGCGCACACAAGCACCGGCAAAAGTTATTACCATGAATGTGTAAAAGGGGAAATAGTAAGGAGATTTTTAAATTATTCATTAATAAACTAGTGTTTTCTGAGTCAGCGTGGCAAGGATGAAGTTGCCGATCCGGACTCTTTGGATGCGCCTTTAGAGAGAAATGCATCCTTAAAGATTACATAATGAGATAGTTTTTGTTTTCGATTTACTTCATTTCGTTAAGTTATAATTTCAAGCTTTCTATAGATATATGTATCATGTCTGTGAGGTATTTATTCGCTGAGTTTCGGTTCATTTTTGTGAAGCGCTCCTGTTGAGACCACAGAGAGCGCATCATGTTTGTTTTCTTTATGTTAGAAGCACCATTTGCAACGTTTTGTTGATATTGTGAATGCACACAAATAAAAGTAGACCTTTTACATTTAGGAATGATGTCTTATTCTTACTTTTATCAGCAAAAAATGAATATTTAAAATGGTTTCCACTGAAAAAAAAAATGCAAGTGATCGCGCTGGCGCCTCCATGTTCTGCAAAGCGGCTTTAGCTTCCACTCTCCACACAAATGATTGGATATGCGCCTAATAGCACACATTTATCTAGGTTTAACGTTTAAACTAACATTGATTTATACTTGAACTATTTTATATCTGTAGATATTTTATTTTAGGCAAGTCGTGATGATTTGAGAAGGCAAAATTGATCAAACAGAGTATGATCAGTCTTCCGCTGGCCGCTTTGTCGTTACTTTAAAAAACAAAAACTTATATTTAACGAACAAAAAATGCTTCAAAATGTTTAAATTAACTTGATAAAAAAAAAAAAAAAAAAAAAAAAAACGAAATATAATCACGTTGCCATTGCATACAAAACTGGACTATTTTAATAGTTGAAACAGCACTATAAGCTGTTTTGGGAGAAGAGGGAAAAAAGACGGGCTCGGGTCGGACTCGGGCCGAGAATTCTGATCAGCTGTCGGACAAGGGCCGGGCGAAGAACGAATCCAGTATAAATATGCAGATGTCTTTCCGAAACATTGCACCGTATAAAAAGAACGTTTCATACAAAATCTGAACGGATTATTGCCTAGAAAGTGCGCAAAGCTCGCTCACTTTATTATCATGAATAAAAGCGTCACTCATCTCAGTTCATCGCGATCTCACAAGCTCTGTTATAATCAGTGAAGCTCTCTAAACTACACAATGAGTCTGGCTATTTTGCCAGATATTCAGTTGCTTTTGCTTTCCTTTGAGGGTATTTAGCACCGTCTACTATCTCCGTACAACCGGGCCTGGGCATGGCAAACCGCTCCAATTGCAGTGTGGCTGACAACGGGGATGACTAACCATCTAAGGGGGCAACTGCCCCCCCTTGCCCCCCCCCCCCCCCCCAACTGCCCCCACTTGACTGGTCACTCTTCATGGACACACAGCTGGATACTGGCAGGTTCGGTCTGTGCATTGACATTGAACAAAAAGTCAATTTAATTCACACACTCTTCTTATATTAAATCACTAATGACTGATAGTTTTTGGTAATGTAATAATTTCATTAATATGTATCATGCTGCTGGAGACTTAACAGCAAGTGCAACTGTTACTGTATTCACATCCACATCCATTTTTCTGGATATTACCTTTCAGGTGTGTAATATAGCTGTTGTTTGTGAATATAAAGGTTCTACAAAGTGCACAACAAATGGAGTTAATGTCTCCCAGAAGGAAGAACTGTTTTTAAACTGCCTGAAATGAGTCATCAGTGATTCCAGCCTTTACATTTCTGCACAAACCTACATAAGTTTGTAACAAATTTGCATAATGGTCTGTCTAATAAAAATGTCTAGAATATGCTGTTTTCTGCACTGAGAAACCAAAACATTTTTTGCATGTAGAAGTAGAAGATCTCTCAAACTAATTTAGGAACCTTTGAAATTGCATAATAGGGGCACTTTAAGATCTTCATCTGAAATGCATTTCATACAGGTACTGAAGATGCTTTACAGCATTAAATCTGAATAACTCTTTTTTTGTTTCAATGTAGATGTAACAAGATAAACAGTTTGGCACAGGCACAGCATTTACCTAAACCCAAAATCAGTGTGTCGACTTAAGTTGCATGGAGGTTCCATTGACCAGTCAGTCTTCATGGAAGCACAGCTGGGTTCTGGTGGCTCCGATCTGTGCAGTGAAGGTGAAAACAAATGCATGTTATTCACACATTCATACTGTTGGAGACAACATATGCAACTGTGTGTTAACATCCACATATCAGAGCTATTACAACCTTCATTCTGAAATCCATGCATAGCTGAAAACCCTTTACAGCACTGAATTTTTTACCATTCTTTCTTTGTTTCAATACAAGATGAAAGGTTTAGTACAGTACAGCATTTACCTAAACCCAAGAACAGTGTGTCCACTAATGTTACATGGAGGTTCCATTGACCAGTCAGTCTTCATGGAAGCACAGCTGGGTTCTGGTGGCTCCGATCTGTGCAGTGAAGGTGAAAACAAATGCATGTTATTCACACATTCATACTGTTGGAGACAGCATATGCAACTGTATGTTAACATCCACATATCAGAGCTAATTACAACCTTCATTCTGAAATGCATGCATAGCTGAAAACCCTTTACAGCACTGAATTTTAACCATTCTTTCTTTGTTTCAATACAAGATGAAGGGTTTAGTACAGTACAGCATTTACCTAAACCCAAGAACAGTGTGTCCACTAATGTTACATGGAGGTTCCATTGACCAGTCACTCTTGATGGACACACAGCTGGATTCTGGTGGCTCCGGTCTGTGCATTGAAGATGAAAACAACAAGTGAATGTGATTCACATCCTCTTATATTCATGACTGTAATAAAATTACTTGAGTGACTGAATTACTATAGTCATGTTTATTATGTTGTTAGCAAGTGCAATGATTAAGTGTATATTTATGGTAAGTGAAAGTTCACTATAAGTCATTCTCTGGAAATTTGAGGATTTGTTTTTCACCAGAAACTGCAGGCATTTACCTAAATCCATGATCAGTGTGTGCACTAAAGTTACATGGAGGATCCATTGACCGGTCACTCCTCAAGGATACACAACTTCAGATGACTTTGATCTTTGCAACTGGACTGAACTGAAACAAAACATGTAGGGAAAGTAAACATCAATGCTAAATTAATTATTCTACCAAAAGTGATTTTAGCAAATCACAAAAATGGTGCCATGTGTGCATGAAAATCATATTTTAACCTAAAAGGCCAAATTTTAAACATGATGATGCACAAAGTTGTGGTAGTATCACATCAGATATTATTATTAATTACCAAAGACATATTATGTGCCAACTCTTTTACATGTCAAAGTTTTGAGGTGAAATGAAAAACCAAAAAAAAAAAAAAAAAACTAACGGCCTTAACTACCAAATATCATCACAATGCATCACATTATATACAATCGGTATTCCTATAGTTGTTAGCCTATATCGTGCTAAGAAATTTGTAAGAAAAAAAAATCAACTCTTTGAACCATATAATAAACTCCTGTAAATATGATATCAGATGCTAATTATCTGAATACAAAAAAAAAAAAAAAAAAAGAGTTATTTCTAATAACTCATAGAAAAAGGTGTTGTTATAGCTCATGCAGTGCATTCACACTTCCACAACACATTCTATGACAAGGATCTTGGATATAAAATGTTATGTATTTTTCATGATTTGTTAAAATATTCAATTGTATAGAACTTCCTGGTTATGTGACCTGATGATGTCACACCGGTTGTAATATCGTTAAACAATCCTGACACACATCATACATGTCTTGAATTTTTTTAATAAGATTTTGTGAATTTTTTTCATTAAATTCTAAAACATTTAAATCAATATAACTTTCATGTGACGTCATGTTACAATACCCCCTCTATTATATTCATAAACATACATTAATTTGATTTTATGAATATGTGTTTGTTGATTTTAGGAACCTTTCTGAAATATTAAAACCTATTTAAATTCCTTGTCATGTGACCTCATGTTGCCACATCAACTATATATTCATTAGCATTTGTTGAACATCTCTCATGCAGTTGTTAGTGGAACATGTTTGAGGCCTGCTGGCTAATGAGGACCCAGGTTGAAGACTGATTGGAATCATGTCCTGATTTTATTCTCACACTGTTAAATGATGACTGTTCTTACATTTACTTTTTATTTAATTTAATTTCATTTAATTTCATAAATTAATAAATAAATAATTTAATTAATTAATTAATCCTATTTTATGCATTACTCAGATGCTTGGACCAATCAAATTTCACAAGGACTTAGGTAATAGTATAAAAATTGACAGTAGTACTAATAAAATACATTTTGTTTGCTAGGCACATAATATAGCAATGTAAATATTTTGGTATGAAAAATGTATGTGATTATAAAAAGGACTTGTGTAATATTATGATATTTAATATTTACCAAAAAACAAAAAACAAACAAACAAACAAACAAACAAAAAAACACACAAAATCATATTTCCAAACTCCAAGTCGTGTATGATGTGTGTCAGGTGTGTGAGAAAATATTGGTTCACATGACCAGACAGTTATATAGATTTATTTAATAAAAGCATTCAGTTTATTTTGTATAGCTATAACAAAGATATAAATCATATTTTATCTAAATCTAACTTTATATATTTACCATTATAATCATTACACATTTTATACATTATTGCAGTCCTAGAATAATGTACGGATATATGGATATTTGCACTTTTAAGACTCTAACTTGTTAAGCTCGTATTTTTGATTTTTCATCTTTTATGCTTAAAATAATTTCACTATTGAATAATCATATCATAATTACTCTTACAACTATGCTTTAGGTGCATGATCTGAAAAAGATACAGTATAAACTACCACTATTTTGCAATTCCACATCATTTAAAGCTGAAGAAAAAAGTGCATGTCTAACAAATATCCCAAATTAAATATCCAAAATTCTTTAACACTCACCTGGAAATATATCTGTGGACAGCACATAATTCGTTTAACTGATGTTCCATTAAGAAAATAAAGTTTAAGAAAACTAAGTCCTAAGATGTTTATGTTTTCATAAAGTGACAGTACAGGCCGATGCATTTTACTTTCGCTTTTACTCACAAGTAGCCCGGAAATCTCAATGTGGGAGGGACTTCAAGTGGCCGGGGTTGCAGGGCTTATGCAGAAAATTCACCTTATTTTCCCCTTGCATATTTCTAAATAAGATAAATGATGACAGAATAAATTTTTCCTAACGTTACAAATAAATGCAAGTTTAAAATCTGAGGGTGGATAAATTATTTTATTTTTAGGTGAATATTCAAAACATGTACAAGTCACAAGTTTATTGGAACCCTTTCCAACAATGACTGTATGATTTTGAGATCCATCTTTTCACACTGAGGACAACTGAGGGACTCATGTGCAGAAGATTCAAACGCTCACTGATACTGAATGGTAAACTGAATGGTAAGTTGGTGACCATTTTCTTTGTTTGCATTCTGCAGAAGACATACATTAAACATTTGGGATGGTAAGTAAATGGTAAGTAAATGAGACAATTTTCATTTTTGGATGAGATTTTCTTTTTTTTTTTTTTAAAAGCCACAACTACACTAAAAGCTACAGTTTATTCACTACAAAATTACACTAAACATACCAGTTGTGCTTTTAGTTTAATCGATGTGGCACTCCAAGCAGGTGGAGATGGACCTTACAGTCTGTGGTTTTATTTTTCCAACATGTAATACAAGAAGAACAAACAAGAAAATACATACAATCTTTCTGTTTGTCAGAAGAATTATTTGTGTTTTGGTAATTAAATCAGTTACATTATGTTGAAAACATAAGAGCAGGTTTTGAAAGAATGTTTCAAAAGTTTTACTAACTTAATTTAGAGTTTTATACCAAAACATTTTAAAATTTACCAAAGCTATTTACAAAATATTTAAGAAATGCATTTGCAGTTTAAATATCAGTGCAGTCCTAAAACATACCAAAAAAATAAACAAATAAAAATTGCCATAGTACATTACCTGCTTAAGGTCTTTGGTATCTATAACCTGAAGAGTGGATTGCAAGGCCTTTCCAGGTCTCCGTCTAACCATTAGTTGACCAGGTTTTGGCCGAAGCTGAAAACTCATCAGAGAAAATGACTTTACTCCAATCCTCTATAGTGCAATCCTTATGGTATTTTGTAAACCTCAGCCTAACTTTTCTTTGCTTTTCATTGATGAAGGGCTTTTTTTCTAGCTTTGCATGACTTCAGCCCTACCCCTAGAAGCCTGTTTCAAACCATCCTCACTATGCACTTCAATCAACTGCCGCTTGTCATTCTTTTTGTAGGTCACTTGATGTCAACCTACAGTTGTTGAGTGATTTTCAAATGAATTAGCGGTCATCCCGGTCAGTGGAGGGTCATTTTCCCCTATTCCCGGCCTGTAGCTTTATTATCCTCAATGTCTGCAGCTTGATGAATCTTTTATTTATGAATCTTTGTCTCTGAAATTCTAAAGGGGTCATATGATGTTGCTAAAAAGAGCATTTTTTGTGTATTTGGTGTAATGCAATGTGTTTACGTGGTTTGAGGTCCAAAAAATACATTACTGTACATTATTGTTGCTCCTCTCTGTCTCGTCTTTTTGAAACGGGCTGATTTTTACAAAGCTCATCAAATCTTTCCACACCGTGATGTAGTTTTCTGGGGGTGTGTTTGAATGAGCCGTTTTAGGAAGGCTTGGCTGAGTCTTAATTTTTATAAAGAATATCTCTTTGGATTTGAGACTTTAATCTTTGCAGCTTTACAGTTCTTATACAAACAGCTTGTAACACTCCAAAGACAAAGGAAAACATGAAATCACATCATATGACCCCTTTAAGGATGAAAGCAACCTAATGCTCATTGTGTCCCTCTGTCAGTAAAGCCAGAATTGAACCCTTCTTTTCTTCACTCAAACTTTTCTTTTCAACTCTTTTGGCATGGTCAATATTGATTTCAATTACTTATGAGGTACCACTAGCACTGTTTTTGCTATCCAGCTGGTCCTATTGCAAAAGGATAGTGATGACCACAGCAGTGTTTTTTATACTTTTCCTCGCTAAATAAGATTTGATTTAGGTGATCACCTAATCAGTCCTTCATTAGGCACTCCAAGAGATACCGAAATGGATAGGATGTTTTATATGTAGAGATGTGGACTTTAAAAAAAAAAAAAAAAAAAAAACTGAGAGTGGTGTATATATATACAGAGCTCTGGAAAAAAACTTAAGAGACCACACCAGATTTTTGGACCACTCCAAAATATATATGAAGTGGCTTACACATGAATGGGATTTACACTGGAGTTACAATTGCATAATATGACCAGTTGAAACAAAGATGAATTGAGGAATCTAAGCACACGAGTATAAGTTTTTATTAAACAAAGAGCTCCAAAACCAAACACTCAAAGGCACAAGAACTAAACAACCAGGGTATAACGCAGGAAATCATGAAACAGAGAAAAATGCTGCATAATGTTCTCACGTGAGCTACACTGAATGCATTGTTAACAGATTCAATAAGCAAATGACATTTCAGTTTTCCATAAGAGTCACATCTTACATATGCATAAATACATAAACAAACAATTATTTCTGAAATAAACTGTGTATGGTTGCTGGAAAGTAAAGTAGTTTTTGATACTTTTTAACTCAGTGTGAAATAAGAATAAAGCTGTAGGTTTGCATACTGATGCTCTCTTTCTCATTTTTGTATTTCGCCTGTACTCTTGCTTTGTATTCATTTAGTCTATACTTCATTCTGTATTATGAATATTGTAGCGTCTGACAAGTGGTTGTAATATTCCTTGTTTGTAAGTAGCTTTGGATAAAAGTGCCTTGTAAATGAATGTCGAAAAAAGTGTAGTAAATGTAAATTAAGACTGAATATTTTAACAGTGGGAATACTGAGATTTTAGTGTCTAAAGATTATGTAAGGATCCCCAAAAACACACACACACACACACGGTCAGTTGGGCAGTAATGGAGAGGAACCTGTGCTGACGAGAGCAGCACCTGTTCACAGCAAGCGGTCAGGATGCACACGACATGGAAACTGAGCGTATAACCACTCTAACATCCGGCTCTGAAACAGAACATGAGCAGAACCATCAGCAACACACTCTGAATGAGTCTGATTTATCAAAAGATAAAGATGGAATCCTGTTTTTATATTAAAGCTTTTATGGATACTGATTCATCTATCTTTTATCTAAATGCATTCTGATATAAAAGTAAATTCACATGCAAATTTTCTTTCTTTCTTTCTTTCTTTCTTTCTTTCTTTCTTTCTTTCTTTCTTTCTTTCTTTCTTTTTTTCTTTCATTACCCATAAACATGTTATTGGCTGTACCACTAAAGGTGCCGTCATTTCAAGAAACATTGCAGAAGAACATTTTATTTGCCCAAATTCTCTAATTTACCATAAATAACAAATAATGAAATTCCCCTATTGTGAGATCATTTTTTTTAATTTGCTATTAATATATATTTAATGCATTGCTTTTCCTGTCTTCCTAATTTAAATTCCAAGCCAATCCAATCCAAATTCCAAGTCAACATATGCCCTAAAGGCTTAAATTCTGAATTTTGCCCAACCCTGATTTACACGTGTATTTTTTAACCTAAAACCCAAGTGTGATGCTGTTCTCTGAGCACAAGGGGGCAGCAAGCCACTATCAGACAGCTTACGGCTGAGACCATGATATTTTTGTTCCCCACTGACTCATTCTAGATTCATTGTTCTAAGAAACAATGGAAGTTAAAGTGACCAGAGAACATTTATTCAGTTTGTTCATTTGTTTTGTTCTTAAGAGTATCAATGCAGTATTCCTGGTGTATGTAGTGTGTTACACTGTGTACCTACAGGTTGTCATGTTGTTGATTTCAGTCTGTGTGCTGATGAATATGCATTGCTTTCCACAGTTGTGTCATATTTGCTATAGCATACGCAGAGGAGGATTTAGAGGGCTTTTTGCCGCTCTTTTCTAGCACGCTGAAGTGCTTGAGCATTGAAACACAGGTAAGAGTGGCACCGGTCAGGTCAAGTGTTTATGCTGGAGTGAGAGCAGTCTTCGCTCGTATCCTCTTTGTCTGCACTTACCCAGAGATCAGAGAGCTCAGACATGAAGCCTGCTAAAATTATCACAATACTATCAGCACCACTCGATGCCGAGAAAACTTTCATGGCTTTCCTTTTGAAATAACTACTTGTTTTATAAAATACTTCATCATTGTTATATTATTGACTCCTCCATGAGCCCCTTTCTCTCTTATTCTCTCTCTGTCTTTATCATTCTCTTTTTTTGTCTCTCTCTTTCACTCACACACAAACACACACACACACACACACACATACACGCACACACATGAGATCTAAGCGTAACAGCACAGGGTAGATAATTACAATTTCAAAATCATTTGCCAGATCATTACCACCTAATCCCCTGTTTCATCTTATGAGTCACGCGTCTCATTTGGCATGGTGCTGGACAGCTCACAGGCTTTTTTTTTTTTTTTTTTTTTCAGTTTTTTTCCTCATAAACAGCGCTGTCTCTCGTCTTTGACCAGGAAGGGCCACAGGGCCACGGAAAAAGGATACACACTGACACCAACACAATATAGATTAAGAAAAGTGCAAGTTTTTCCTTCAAATAACTGAATATTTCTATATATAAAATTCAAAGCTGCTTTTGTCTTATTATATATTTACAAATCTATAATATAGCATTTTGTAAGATAGTCTAATAAATATACATTATATATTAAGGCAAGACACTACAGGCAAAACCATTGATTTTTCAGGCACAGGTCAATTTTGAGATTTTAGGCTATTTAACTGTCATATTTCGTCCTTTACTTTTTTTCCCCAAGACTAGTGGAAACAAAACATCCAAAATATACATTTAAGTGTTTATTTTATTACATTTTAACTGTTTGCATTTGTAGCTTTCAATTACAATACATATCTTTAAAGGTTGTTTTCTGAAAATCAGCTTTATTTCTCTCTTTCTGAATGGTTTTACAGAGGGGTTATTAATATATCATCCGCCTGATTTATGTAACATTTTATTCCCCAAAATATTTTATTTTCTAGCTGTTGACAGTTTTTTCGGGATTTATGGAGTGATAAAAAGAGATATCCAAAATCTCCTCTGTAAAACCTTTAAATCTAATATATCAGCAAAATGAAACAAGAACTTTATACCTGACTTTATCCAGTGTTCAGGTTTCCTGTTCTGGTTATTTATGCACATTATAATTAGACAAAGCAATTTTAATGCACTGTGATTAATCAACTAGTGATGTTTTTACCCTATTCATTTGTAGCATATTGCCCTAAAAAAATAGGGGATAGGAGTTGTTTAACCATTTACTGATATGTGACTCTGGACCACAAAACCTTAAGTAGCACGGGTATATTTGTAGCAATAGCTAAGAATACATTGTATGGATCAAAATTATCGATTTTTCTTTTATGCCAAAAATCATTAGGATATTAAGTAAAGATCATGTTCCATAAAGATATTTAGTAAATTTCCTACATAAATATATCAAAACTTATTTTTTGATTAGTAATATGCATTGCTAGGAACTTCATATGGACAACTTTAAAGGCAATTTTCTCAATATTTACAATTTTTTGCACCCTCAGATTTCAGATTTTCAAGTATAGTTGAATCTCAGAAAATAGTTGTATCTCAGCCGAATATCGTCCTATCATAATAAACCATACATGAATGGAAAGTTTATTTATTCAGCTTTCAGCTGATGTATATATGTCAATTTTAAAAAAAATTGACCCTTATGACTGGTTTTGTGGTCCAGGGTCACATATTATAAAATTGTTTTCACAAAAATGTCATAAAAGTGTGTATAAAACATTTTTAAATTCCATTCCATAGTATTCACTTTCATTCACTGTCAGTGTGTTTCCATAGCAACAGCTCTGTGCAAATCAAATTTAAAGAGATACCAACTTTCACCAGCTAGTGTCTTAATATTCCTGAAGTTCTTTTCTTTGTCTGACATTGATATTTTAATGTTATGACTAAATGTCCATTATAATATAAAGCAGTCACTGATATTTGCAAACAATCTAAGGCAATAATAATGTGTTATATCAAATAACGTTAGTCATTTAACGTATCGTGCATTTTTATAAACATTTTTATTCTGCGTGCTATATCTGCTTCTCCTTGTCCAATCCAGGTTTTTTGATATGGGCCTGGCCCAAAAGGGCATAGCAGTGCCTGTGACTCAGGAGGTCAGAACTCAATAAATCACATTTGACTTATGACCCGTGGTTCAGGGAGGAATGACAGATCAATGACCACATCAATGGCACTGACCAACACCTCTGCTATAGCACCGCTCCTCCTTCACACTCTGAGTTTGATTAGAGTCAAAAAGATATTTGAGTTGAATTAGTACAGGAGCTGTTGTCGCAACCTACAACCACGTTCCAGCCACGGACACAATCAAGTCAATATTATTTGTATAGCTTTTCACAATCCATATTGTTTCAAAAGTCCAAATTGTGCTTTGCTTAAATTACTTAGTTAACAAATTTCAATGTTAACAATATCACACTGCATTATGCGATAATAACGTCAATAGTTGTGTTCGTTGGGTTAACCATTATAGATTAGTTTTCTCTCCTTTAGTGTGCATAGCATTACAGGGAAAATAGTGTTTAGCGTTTTATCTTAATGAATTACTATAATCATTTATTAACAACAAGGGAGGATGGTTAGAGGCAATTAATTTAGCAATGCAATGAAAAAAAAAAAACCCTCAAAATAACTCTCTGATCATTACCAAACAAGTTACTAAAAGAACAAGATTAAAGATAACCTTTTGTTTTATTGTGTCGTTGATTTACATAACATGTACTGTTTTTACTATAGTACAGTTAATTATACATATTTAAACACAATTTTAAATCAAATACTAACCCTAAGTCTAGAGTAAGCACATGTTGTTAATTGATATTACCTAAGTACTTATTGTGTAATTACACTGTAACAACATCACCAATGTAGTAAAAATAAATAAAATGCAACCACATAATTTTTAAATGCAGCAGGGCATGCTGGGAACCAAATCACCACCTTACTCTATCACAGGTAAGCTACACAAAAAATTTAATCTGACAATATTTTATAACAGTTTAGGTAACACTTTAAGGAAACATAGTTTCAAGGTACTTAGTATAGTAATAATTACACTGTGTAATTACACTATAATAATGGCACATTAAAAAAGAGAACCACTTTACATTAAGTGTCTTTAATTACAGTGTACTTACATTTAAATTAATCTTTGATACAATGTACTTATTGTGTACATACATGTTTTTACATACATTTTTGGACGTATATTTAAAAAACCTTCCTGTAATTACATACTGAAATTAATTCCTGTAGTTACATCTGTAATTACACTGTTAACCCCTTAACCCACACTTAAACCTAACCAGACCACCAAAACTGTCCCTAGCCTTATACTCATATTCCACCTCAATAGCAGCAAGTGTTTTGTAATTTAACATGATGATAGATACACAATAATATTTGATACGAGTACATAGTTGCTCAAGATAACTAATATAAAGTAGCACCAATATTTTACATAGATTTACTATAGCAGTAACAGTAAATTATGCATGATTACAAACATCTAACCCTAACCTAAACCCTAGAGTAAGTACATTAATTAATTAATACTTGTTCCTTATTTGTTTAATCACACAGTAATGTTATCACCTTAAAGTATATATATATATATATATATATTTTACACCTCTCAGAAAATCCCATATTTGTTTCTATCCAAACACCACAGAAATCTCATTGACAAACTTCTGACAACTCCTGCCCTTTGTTTGTTTGATAATGCTTTCAGCTACCAGCAAGTGTGCAGTACTGTCAGCTCCTATTAATACATTTTTCATGTTTAAATCAAAATGTCAATGACAAATTTCATCCGCAACCCAAGTAATTTTTTTTCATCCGCAACCCAAGTAATTTTTTTTCCAAGTAAAAGGTCTGCAGGAACAAGCCTATCGCAATTCACAAGCCCATGTGCTATCATCTCTAAATGTTTTTCTTTATGGAAAATCAGTTGGATAACTAATATAAATTCTTTGGAGGCATTTTACCCATAATGCCTCTCAAAAATGTTTATAGTGCAAAGTGTTTACCTCTCCTGTGGTGTCAGAATTACAATCTGACAGACGATTGTGTGTTGAGATTATTGTGAGGTTAGATGGATTGAATAAACAGTTATGTTTTGTTGTAATCCTGGTAAACCAGGCTTCAGTCTGATAGCTCTGTGGAGATGAGAGCTGTCACTCAATCCCATAATCCCCTGCTCTCCTCCGCTACCCGCTGATCCTCTCCTTAATGCAGCTAATTTCCTTTGTCTGTGTGTGTGTGTGTATTGAGAAGTTTCTACAGACACAGCCACATTTGAATGAGGGAGACTAAGAAAAACAAGAAATATAAGCAGGTTAAACGTAGTGTTTTTAAATGCTGCCACATAAAGCACATTTAACACACCATGTAGGCTAGCTTCACTCTCACTGCAGTCATATACAAAACCAGTCTAAAGTAGCATTGCATGGGTCAGAATTATCGATTATTCTTTTATGCCAAAAATCTTTAGGATATTAAGTAAAGATCATGTTCCAGGGAAGCAACACAAAATTAAAAATATATTTATCTTCAACCTTCATATACTAAAATATATTCATTATTATTATTATTATTTTAAAGTTGTTATATGTTCACCCTACAGACAACACATCAAGTTTTTTTTTATATATTTAAATATATTTTCAAAAATGTACAAAAAGGCAATATTGATTAAGAAATATATTTACGTAAATATATTTTGAAACAATTTTAGCAATTTATTTGGCCATTTTTTAATATTTTGAAATGTATTTGAATATATTTTGCCATATGGGTTTCCTCATGTTGGGTGTGTTCAGCGCTGTAGGGGTTAAAAGCATGAGAGACTGACATTGGCCCCTAAGGAAGATAAAAGCTTCTTGATCGTCCCTCTCAAATATCTGCCTCAGTATGTTTTTATTTACTACGTTGCCTTTGAACTAAAACAACACATCGTGAGCATCTAGCAAAAGCACTTCCTGGCACTTTTTTAATTGTGCAAGCTGTAAAGAAACACAAAGCAATAACCCTCATGATTTAATTGCTCATTACTGCAATGTTTCCTGCCTGCTATGACAAATGAAAAATGTCTTTTTCAAGAGGGTTTGTGTGTGTAATTATTGATTGTCATTAAATAGTACACAGCATCATTAGCTAAACAAAACGACCTACCTTAAATATTCAAGTCTTGTAATAATAAGATGAGTCTGGCATAGCTTATTACTACGAGTGGTGCGTGCACACTCGCTAAAAGGCCTAATCAAGAGCGCAAGGCCTAATAATCAGCCATGCTAATGCAATTATTCCCCCACATACTCTCTCACTTTCAACAATGAGAGATGCTACTCAGGGTACGAGCAACATAGGGAACTTTCAATCTAGCCAGTGCTAATGAAGCTCTAGCTGCTAACTGTAATTCTTGGGCTTCTTTGATGTTTTAAAATTAGCATTTAAATAAAAGGGGGGAAATGGAGGTGGGGGAGGGGGAGGCACACGAGGTTCATCTGGAAAACTTGTCCAACTCTTGATTTTGAGCCATGCATGTGGTGGGATGAAGTCACACATATGGTTTGCGGAGATCTAGACTGGACACGCCACTCACAATTACTGTAGCTGACAGGGCCACTGGTTCACTCAGCACACAGGCATCACAAATACAGAGCCGTGCATGTCAAAGAATGCATGTATTAGAGCAGTGGTTATGCTTTAGGATCCAGACTTTACATTGGACATCGAGAGTTGCTGTAAAAATTGTTTATTGTACAAAATTAAACTATGTGGGGAGAGAACTGTAAGACATTTATTGATTGATTCCCCCCAAAATCAAAACATCTGTTTGTTTGAGCATTCCGAAAGAAGCAACGTTGTCTCAACCAATGGTGTGTGTCTAGGGCGGGACTATCTGTTTCAGGATTTCTCTCCATGACTTCTGTGGTACCCCCAAATTTAAACTCAGTTTAAATGCAGCTTCAAATGGCTCTAAATGATCCCAGCAAGGAAGAAGGGTCTTATCTAGCAAAATGATCAGTTATTTTCCAAAAAAATTACAATTTATATACTTTTAACCTCAAATGCTCATCTTGTCTAGTTTGTGTGTAAACTCAGTTTCTTTATGGTCACGACAGTTAGGGTATGCCGAAAATCTCATTTTCCTACATCGCAGTTTTACCTTTTTTTGTAAAGGGTGTTTGATGAGACAGGAGTTTTTCGGCATACCCTAACTGTCATGACCATAAAGAAAAAACAGAGTTCACACAGAGCTAGACAAGATGAGAGTTTGAGGTTAAAAAGCATATAAACTGTAATTAAAAAAAAAAAAAAAAACTGATCATTTCGCTAGATAAGACTCTTCTTCCTCGGCTGGGATCGTTTAGAGCCCTTTGAAGCTGCTTTTAAACTGCATTTTTGGAAGTTTAAATTTGGGGGCACCAGAGAAGTCCATTACATGGAGAGAAATCCTGAAATGTTTTCCTCAAAAAAAGAAAAGAAAGAAGAAAGAAAGACATGAACATGTTGGATTACAAGGGGGTGAGTACATTATCTGTAAATGTTTGTTCTGGAGGTGAACTATGTAATCCTTTAAATAATAATTTTGACTTGAATAAAACAAGTTAATTTAGATGCTACCATTTTTAGGTTACCATTTTTTTCAATCTACAGTGAATGTCAGTATGGTCCAGTATCATTTTGAACACCACAGAGTGTAACAGGTGTCGGAAGTGAAAATGAAATGAAATGCCATTAATTTTCTCCATAGGGACTTATCTTTAACTATCTTTAACTCTTTAACTTTATCTTTAACCGTTGAAGACAGACCTACTGTGAGTCATGAGGTTGGTATATGCTATTGTTGAAACATGTAGAATAAAATAAAATAAAATAAAATAAAATAAAATACCAATGATTCTGCAAAGAAATCTCCAATCACCAATCCGAAAATTAAAAAAAGCAAATTTAGCCAAAATAAATTTTAAGCATTCATTCATTTCAGTGAAGCACTGTAAATGATGTAATGTTTAAACATGTCTGCATAATTTGTGCTAAATGTCAAATATATTATTACTGCATACAACCAACATCTTTAAATCAATAGTTTTACATTTTTTGGTCCTGATTTTCAAACTTTTTGGCTTCAAAATTGTAATTTACTTTATAGCTGGTTAATGGCTTCTAATACTATAACAAAGCACCTTTAAAAATTCCTGAGAAAAAAAAAAGAAAAGAAAAAATACTTCTGAAACTATAGCTGCACTTTCATTGTAGGGGCAAAAACTGTTGACACTTTCTTCAAAATATTTTCTTTTGTTTTCTGCAAAAGAAAGAAAGTCATAGAGGTCTGTAACTACATGGGTGGGAGAAAATGATGAAAAATGAGCTGCAGAAGGTGAACTGAACACATTTAGTAATGTGAACAAGTGATTTCTGTCACATTATTATTCTTAGAGTATTTCAGAGGCATGTTTAGGAAGAAGTTTGTGTCATTATCTTTGCAGTTCTTTTTGTTGACGCTACTTGCTATTACTTCTTGCACAGTTTTACGTCTGCTGTCAGTGACCCTATTAGAACAGACCTGTGACCCATTTCTGGGTCACAACCCACCAGCTGAAAAACACTGCATTAGACTGCAAGTTATCAATAGAATGTTTAACAGGACACTAAACTGTTTAGCAATTAATCTTGATGTGTAACGACCAAGTAATTAGCAATAACCATGATGAAAATGTCTGTAAGTATATTTGCAACAAAGTTCTAGGTATTCACTCAAGCCATTTGAGAACACTAGAGAAGTCTTTTCCTTTCAATTAATTAAGTCATTAATCATTCGGTGTGCCCACTCTGTGTAAATTATTCCCAGTGGTCTACTTGTAAAACAAGTGCAGCAGAGAAAAACCACAAAGCAGAGCAGTCGTCTTCCCAGACTCTTGGGGGTGAAATGTACATCATTTGCATTTAATTGCAATAAATGCATGCAGCTGGAAATGTTTGGGCATGTTAATTCAGTGCCAGACCAACATTATTTTACAGTTTCATTTGCTTACACCATACCTTTGCCCTCATTTTTTCTGCAAAATGGCCCTTAGAGGCAGTTCTGAAGGCATTCACTGTAGAACAAAAAAACAAACAAAAAAAACAAATACACATTACTAAACAGCAAAAGGAAGTCTGACAGGAATGGTTTCAAACTCAAAGGTGAGATTTATGCTTGGAGGGCACAAAGCCAAACCGTGAGTGCTAATGGGAGCAGTGTAGAAGTACGAAAAGTGTTGACAGGCATTTCACTGACAACCGTTTGTACGGCATTAGTATGTTACAGCCAGCCAGAAATAAAACAAAAAAAGAATCACGTAAAACTTGTAACAAGTCCCCTGGTTCAGCTAACTGTCTGTCTCGCCGCTCTACCATAAAGCAGCATAAGGCTGTCCAAGTGCAGCTTACTTTGGTGGTGTTTCCAGTCTGTCCTGCGCGTGATCTGACCATTTATTTTTTAAAACACCTCTGCTATCTGCCGGTCTCCTCTCTCAGAAAGTGCAAATACACTCTTATCTCTGCTTGTACTGAGGAATCTGTCTCTGATAGCTACACGGTTTGTATTAGCCCACAATTAGGGCTGATATTTCACGCCTATCTCTGGGGTAAATACGCCAAGGCTCCCAGCACAGGGGCTGCAAGCATGAACAAGCAGGTAAATAGGTTGACATTGTGAGCACAGCTGAGAGCGCTTAGCTCTGCGCTCGCTCGCTGCACAAGCTAACTATTGTTCGCTATCGCTGCCCATGGCTATTTCCATCATGATAATTAGGGCTCATTTCACTAAACATGAGGCTCCGACAAACAGACTAGAAGGCAAACTCCACAAATATCCTCCCCCAAATCCCTCTTTATCACAGCTAGCTTCCCGCTTCTCCGTGTCACTGGCATCCCTCCTTATTTATCATCCGTTCTCTTGTGATACATAAATATATACAATGTGTACATGAGATAATGGGACCACACAGCATGAAACAGTAGCTAATCTCGGAGCTATTGAAACTTTAATTACAAATACAGATACAAAGTTCAGTCACATTAGTCCGATTGCCAATTTGCAGTACGTGCTAATTGGAAGATCTGACAAAAGAATCCTTGGAAAACTCACATTTCAAAGCAACATGAGCCAACTAACACATTTCCAAGGAGGATACATAGTGAGACTTTTGAGTATGTCACAAAACGGATTCATTATTTAATTCTTGTAAAATATTACAATATGCCGTACCCAAATATAATAACACTTGCACCTCAGCAGCTTCACAAAGCAGTTTATAGCTATACCACTATTTGAAAGTATCTGGTATTGATCCTCGAAGTGAAAACAAACCTGCAAAGCACAAAACCTGGATGCATAATGATGTTTAAAAAAATGTAGTCTGAAGATTCACCTTTCAACTCTTTTCTTACATCTGCACGAGCCTGTGCATCAAACCCGCAAACCATGTTGCCAACTCTTAAACATAGTGGGAGATCGGTAATGATATAGGCTCTCATCCCAAGAGAGTCATTAGGTCTGATGATTTCTCTGCATGCTCAGAAAACTGCCAAGGAGTATGAATGCCAAAGGCTTTTTAACCTGAAAATAGATGTAGTATCCCAATACCAGGTTTTGGATTGTTGCATTCCAAGGACTGATGCTTTTCCTATACTGTAAAAAATTGGAGACCTGCAAATGTTAACTTCAGAAGTCATTTCTACTTTATTTAACCCATAATAATTAGTATTTCTGGCATAAATGAACATATTTGGGTTGATTCAGTGATATTAAGTTATATTTTTGACTTAAAAAAAAAAAAAAAAAGATTTTTTTAATTTTTACCATTTTTAGATTACCATTTTTTTCAGTGTATATAGCACAAGCTGGTTAAACATTTGCAACATCCACTTCTACAAGTAATAGCAGCAGATGGAAGTGAAAACTATGTTAAACAATTGCTATTTTGAAGTATGGATCTTTGATCAGTATTTATTTATTTTTTTTAAAAAAGCAAAACTTTAAAACTTTATTTTTGGTGTTTTGGTAACACTTTACAAAAGGTTCCATTTATAAACATTTTACATTTAATCATTTACTAATACTTTGATCATTAAAATAGTTGTATCTGTTAATATTATTTAATGGACCTATGATAACATGAACTAACAATGAACAGTTGTGTTTTTATTAATGAGATTACTGTATGTAATGTCATGAATATATTTCAAGTGTAACCACAACATAACATAAGTACACTGTATTTATTTTTTACGTATGTAATAGTGCTGTCAATCAATTAAAGAAATTAACCAATTAATTGCACATTTCTCTGAAATTAATCTAGATAATTTGCATTTGATCCCTCCTAATATTAAAGTTTATAAATATACTTTTACATTGCAATCATTTTACACATTCATTCTTCAAATTAATGTAGAAACAACATAAAGACAGTATATTTTTAATATTTGTTTAATGGCTTTTTTATGACTGAAGATGAGATCATTTATACTAATGCTGCGTTTATGCCATGTCGTAATTACCGTAATTCCGAGATGACAACACGTGACATTTTACTCATAGCTTTCCATGTCCTCGGCCTCAGATGTAGCGCCTAAGTAGCGCCAAAATGAACATGTCGGTGGTAACATGGTACAGCTGTCACTTATCCAAAGTCATAACTCTCAGAACATTCTGAGTTTACAAGCTGTAATTACAAGTTCAGAAGCACGAGAGGGCTTTGGCGTTGATAGTTTTGCCATAGAAACACATAATTCAGATAGAGCAGTCTGTCACGTGTTGTCATCTCGGAATTACGACATAGCGTGAAGGCAGCATAACATTACTGATGTCTCTGGGAAATTGTTCTTTTTTTCTAATAACCATTGACTATAGCCATTTAACATTACAGTATAAATGGGAGCTATCAATTTTAACATTTATTAGACTTTAAAAAAATAACAACTTCTAATTTAAGTAAACTTCAAACAATCTTCACATAAACCCATCATAATAAATATCATATTTACCTATGGCCTTCAGCAAGTAGGAAATATACAGAAATTGAATAAAGTTATCAAACACTAAATACAAAAATAAATATAGATGTAGTGTTGGGGAAAGTTACTTTTAAAAGTAATGCATTACAATTTTGCGTTACTCACTGAAAAAGTAACGAATTACGTTACTTAGTTACTTTTAATGGAAAGTAATGTGTTACGTTACTTTTACATTTTAAATCTGGGCAGGGCTTGCTTCTTTGTTTTTAATATAAAACAATTGTAATGTAAAAGCCCTTTTACACCAAAAGTGAAATGAATTCACCTCAGGCTAAAAGAAAAGTACATTTATGCATTTATTGTTAGTTTATCTAAAGTAATTTTTGCTTAATAGTATGGTTGAATTGCATCATATAAGGTCAGCAGCAAAGACACTGGTTAATAAAATGGGATTAAATACATAAAAGATATTTGTTTTATTTAATATATTTCATTATTGCAGGGTTGCAATAATGAAATATAATATTCTGAGTTTGCATTTCACTGTTTTTATTCATTTTGAGGAATACTGAATCTGTTTTTTTGTGAATGAGATGAATTAATGCATGTTCACATTTGGTCTAAAATAGAGTAACATCATGTTTACTCCCAATTTCCCCACAGGAGACTTGTCAATCAATAAATGGAGAAAAAAGTAACTGGCGTTACTTATTTGAAAAAGTAATTCAGATATTTTCTTAGAAATTCAAAAGTAATGCGTTACTTTACTAGTTACTTGAAAAAAGTAATATTATTACGTAACTCGTGTTACTTGTAATGTGTTACCCCTGACACTCTATAGATGAATCCTGTTTACAAGATATAAGCATTCAAAACTTACCGTCTCTCACTTCCGCCAATATGGATCAGCGGTTTTGTTGACATCACCCTGCACTTCAGCTTCTCATCAGACTTTGTCCAATCAAATGCTCTCTAGAATCCATAGCGCCCCGTCCCCTACACTATAAATAGACGCTGAAGCTGCTTTTTGGTATGGTGAATGGCATGTAGTACACAATGTAGGTGATAGGGAATGATTCAGACAGTGTAACTATGCTTTCGATTGAGGGAAATAAAGGGCTGGTTTTGCACTGTGTCACACGAACCGCGGCTGCACGCACAGTCTACTCTGGACTTTGGCTCCAGTCCGGAGACGCGACAGCACGGAGCATAGCATATGTGCGAGTCGGCATATATTAAACACTTTTAAAACTAAGCCTCAGCATGATTATGATCACTGTTTAGTTTTAGTAAGAGTTTCATATTGAATCTAGAGGCTAATCTATTAGACTGTGGCTGTCATTAGATGTCAGATGCGGCTTTACTGAGCTCAGCGGCTCTGGCCCAAGCAGATATAAATGAAATGCTATTGGCTATTTTACAAGGGGGGCGGGGCTGCTGGATATGTCCTGCCCTGTCTGAATGATACAGGCTACAGCACACACTGCCGTATTTGAGTGTGCAGTTGAAGGGCGCACGCTACGAGCACAGTATAATGGCTGACAAGACAGGAAGATTAATTTTTACTGACATATTACCTGACAACATTTCATCTGACCGCAGTTCACTGTTGTTCTACTGAAGCTCCTCATCACCTGTACCGTTTCCGCACTCATTTCAGTAGCACCCTGGCACTGAGTATGTGACTGAAAAGTCTCCCGTTTGATATGGTCGTAAAGAAGTTCTGCATCTAAATAAAAACAATTCTTGTCAAGAAAATAGAGACAGAAGCAGCAGTTGTGAGTGGTGTAGTCAACCCTAGCTCCGTCCCTGTGTTAACTGTGTTGTATAATTTTAACAATGTTAAACTGAAAAAATTAATCGCCTACATTTACGCGCTAATTTGACATGTATCAGTTAAATACACCTTACATTAGGTGGGTTAATTTATTTATTTATTTTTAAAAGTCCACAGATAGTGATGATCTGTTCATTCTCTTTGGTACCAAGTTCATGGCTATCATAACCATCATTGCAATAATTCGGATGACGAAAAGGTATGTCAAAATTACAGATATTTGGATGGTCCTTAATTCTTTGGGAAGATGATGTTTTTTTAAGAAGTAAAAATAAAATAATTTAAATTTGAATGTGAACATAAAATAGAAAAAAAATAGACCAGCCAAAATGCTTTACATTTCTTGAAATAATTTCTGAACTTTGAACCTGTTTCACATGGCTTCTCATTAAAATTGATAAAAGTAATTAGCGTAAATTACATCGGTAATGCCATAGAATAGTATAGCTTTTTTTATAATTTTTTCTTTTTTTTTTTTTTTTTTTTTAATTTTGGCACATTTTTTTTTCTTTATAAAGTGTTAACATGGCAATTAGTAAATATTGTAAGTCTTGTTATGCTAGCATGCATGGAAAGTTTAAGCCATGTGTATTATAACTAACTCCATGTTAGTTTGTGCCCCATACACCCCTATGATTCTTAAATACATTTTTTAACAAGAAATTCATACTTTTATTAAACATGGATGCATAAATTGATCAAATGTGACAGTGAAGACATTTGTAATGCAGGGGTGTAGTGTCTGGGTACACAGGTGCATATGGGATTGGGGGCCCAAAACGTAAGCTAATACATTTAAATTAAAAAATAAATAATAAAAAATTATGTGCGGAGCATCAAAACTAGCCATTTTTAGACTGAGAATACACAAAGGCTAAATTTAAACACCAAGGACATTGTGGATGAATGTGCAGAAAGATAGGCCCAGACAATGCAACTAAAGTGAGTGAGTAGTTTTGTTTATTTGTTTGCTTGTTTTTTGGGCCACTGTGCCAAGATTGTGTTTGCATGCAAAACAAATGCAGCAGCATTTTAGTGCCATGTTGAAAAATAAATAAATAAGATTAACGTCGTAATATTTTTAGAATGAAGTCAAAATGACGGTAATCATGTTATATTGCCGCCAAAGAGCCTGCCAACCTGTCATTCTTCACTTTAACATGAAAACCAGCAACGCAAACATTCTAAAGGTTGTAAAAGTAGCTGTAAAGTAGGCTCCATAGGTTAACTGACTGATTTATGAGAAAAATAAAACTATGTTGGCAAAGTGTTACTAAATGTTATGTTAGTATTGTTATGACTGTTCACAAGCTGTTTTTTTTTTTTTTTTGGTGTAAAGTATACACAGTGTATAGGTGAAATTTTCACATTAACTTCACACAATATAACAATTATATTATTGTAATTTTGACATTATTCTAAAAATATTATGACAGTAATCTTATTTATTTATACTTTTTTTTTTTTTTTTTTTTTAAAAAACACTGATTGATCGATTACGTTAGTTTTATTAAATTGTTCAGATTTTTTTTTTCAACATACCTTCTGATATTCGTTCAAAAAAGATGATTGATTCACATGCCGCTTGAACTTGATTTCACGACAACTTAAAGAGCGTAAAAACATTTATTGTTTGTATTTTATCATAAAATTGACAGAATTTAGAAACAGTTATTATAAAAATAACAAAGCGCAAAGCTTATTGCAATTATTATTATTATTATGAACGGACTTTAAAACGTTAAATATTATTTCCAAGCATACCTCAGAAAAATTAATAATAAGTTAAAGGGGTCATATGATGGGATTTCATGTTTTCCTTTGTCATACAAAGATTAAAGTCTCAAACCCAAAGACTCAGCCACGCCTTCCTAAAACAGCTCATTCAAACACGCCCCGACATATTTGCATAACACCGGCCAAATGTATACGCAAATAAAGAAGGTGTAACTTTTATTCTCACTGTAGTATTGTTGCAGCCGCCATGTTGTGGAGAAACTGTGTGTTTCAGTGCAGTGAAAGTACTTAGTTTGGCCTTCAAATGAGTACACAACTAGAAATCAGTGGTTAAAGTAAATTTACAACACTGTGCCAGAACAGTACAACACAAATATTTAAGTGTGTGCAGCGCATTTTATGGAGGACTGTTTCCTGAACCTGGTAGAGTAGCCTACAATGCCAGTTGTGCACAAATGCTGCTTCTATAAAGTGGGGCAATTCCAACTTTGCAAGGACAGTCTGGCACTTCTGACTCACAGCCTGTAAGTACGTTTTAATATTTAAAGAATTTGCTACTGGCTATTCAAACGCGAGTTTTGAGCAGTGTAGAGTAGTGCTTGTTTTTTTTCACAAATGCAGACATGGTATGTTACGCAGGATGACGCAACACGTAAAAAGACAGTATGAGTCATTATAATCAGTAATTATGTCCTCACTAGATGCAACAAATGCCTTATTTATAATGGGTTTTACTGATTTTGTCTCATCACGCCGGGACACGGCATCACAACATGGTAAGAGGCGTAACATTTCTGTCACATGGTTGAGGTATTCGGCCAATCACAATGCACTTGTTAGCTGGCTAATCAGAGCACACCACGCTTTTCAGAGTGTTGAACTTTGTAAAAATCGACGCGTTTCAGATAGGTGGGGCAGAGAGGAGCAACAATAATATACAATATGTGGAAAATAATGTGTTTTTTAAACCTCAAACCACGTAAACACATTGCAGTATACCAAATACACAAAATAATGTTCTTTTTCGCAACATCATATGACCTCTTTAAGTTAATGGAGTTGGAGCCCACTTCAAGCTGGGGCCCCATACAAATTTTTTTGCAAATGGGTCCGGGGTTGACTTGCTTAGTCACTGTTATAATGGTACAACAAAAGATTTCTATTTCAATTAAATTCTGTTCTTTTGAACTTTATGTTCATGAAACAATCCTCATCCTAGGTTTTCAACAAAATATTAAGTGGAAATATGATTTCTGGCCAGGCCAGTGAAAATGCTGTTAGGCCAAGTAAAAACCCAAACTACTTCATGGTGAAAGATTTTAAAGGCCATCTTGACTGGAATTATAACAGAGCATTAAAAACTGAAAAACTTCCAAACCAAGAGACAGTTACATAAGTAACAAAGACTTTTTTTTTTTTTCAGTACGCTTTCACAATACATATTGTTTCAAAACAGTTTTATAAAAAAAAAAAAAAATGTACCTTTCTGTATACTCCAGGCAAGCTAAAGCTGACTTCAGCAAAAGCAATATAGGATGATGAATGAATTGCTTTATACATTCAATAACTGAACTGAATTTTTCAGGTCCTAAGAAGTGTAAAATAGCTTTTTTGTATGATTGTCCAAATTATAAAAAGGAACCTTACATAAGCAGGTGTACTAAACCCACTAATATATTTTACCCAAAGGACTTTTCTGACTGGCAATCACCCCATCCGTGTTGGCAGTCACAGTTGGTGTCTTCCAGATGCTTTAACTAAACATGGCCTCAGGGTCAACAAATTGGATGACATGTCTCAAGCTAGTTCATCTCAAGTGACCCGAGTTGTTACGCCATCAATTAACTCAAAGAAGGCCAACTTTAGAGCCAATTTGTATTCCTCAAAATCAGTTTGATGAGGTAACTCAACAGGAGCCTTTATCACGTAAGCGTCGGACAGGTGGATGGATGCAAAGATGAATGAATCGTGGCACGCTTGACGGAAAGCATGTCGAAAAAGAACAAGAACACCTCCATCATCGCATCTACAGACATGTAGCGATTTTGAAGAAACGAGAGCGATTGATTGACAATAACGTGGCACTCGGCCCAGCTCCATCAAACGTCACCATCTGTCAGCACTGACATTTCCGAACCCCGTCTCATTTCTCCACTATCCTCTTTCTTTTCTCTGTCCGTGGTTCCCCTCCTTAACAAATGTCAATACAAAACAAGTAGACAGATGAGACCAGAAACATTGTCCCCCCTCCCCGTGGACCCTCCAACACGTCCAATGGACGGGCCCGGTCCACTGCAGCTCAACTCGACAGCAAACACATGCCTGGCTAATCAGCTTAGTGTTTAAGAACAACACTCTCTTTTTTCTCTCTTCCTCAGCTTAACTCCCCCCCGCGCACCACACACACTCATAGGCTCTCATGGACCCTATCACACACACACTTACACACTCCTGCCGCACCTCAGAGCAGGATTAATATCTAATTATGTCAGGTCACTCGTCCAGATGGACTCTCGCTCATCCCTTTGTGTCTCTCTCACCTCTCACGCGGGCCCTCTGACCTCCCGCCGTGTCGCCCTGGCAACACGTCTAGTGTCCCTCGTGCGGCACGGTGGAGCGATGCAGCTCTCGTGTCCCTCTCGCTCGAGGAAGGAGACCGGAGCTCCTGCACTTGGTATTCTGAGCCCATCATACGCCTGGTTAAGTCTCATGAATAGATAGTCTTGGCAGCGAGGGCGACCGTGGCCGTGGCTCTGTGTGTGTCATGCCAGACAGATGGTTGAAAACACAGAAAACAAGCACGCATCTGAAGAGCATCAATGCCCATAATGTGCTCTTTTTTCTCTCATTAATGTCGAAGAACATAATAGTGAACAAAAAAGGATTGTGGTGTGAAAGGAACGCGGCTGTGAGAATTTGCACACTGTTGTAAAAAGGCGACTCGTCGCCACAACCCACATGCGTACTATAATTACATAATAGTAAGGTAAATCTCGTTTTATGTTACAAGGCCATTTTTATCGCATCCATCACCATTTTAAATGATCTGATGTGCTTGTATAGATTTTTCACTGTTTCCTTTTTATTGTAGATACAGAAGACTGCTCTTTAGAAAAATTAAAACATTAATAATAATAAAAACAAATCAGTATCGTACGTGGGAAAATGTATGTCATCATAGGGAGGGAGGTAACTGTCATAAGTGTGAGACTTTACTGCAACCATTCATTGTAGAACACTGAAAAGTAATCATGATTATTATCTTCAAACTTAGAAGAAACACGTTATTAAGTCATTCCTGGGATTTGGTGCCTTTTGTTTCCCCAGTAAATATCATGATATTATTGCCTTAAAATTTTCAACAACATAAATTTTAAAGTTGTCTTTGATGTAACACATTTTGAACTTTAAAAACATTTAAGTTTTATTTATTTATTTATTTATTTATAATTTTAAACCACCAAATACAACACTTAATATGAGTGATTTTTTTTTCACCTTGTTTGGTATACGAGTAATAGTCTTCTCAATATATTTTCAAAGTATTAAATTCTTAAAAAAAAATAATAATAAATAAAACAATAAAATAAAATATAAAATAAAAAATAAAATAAAATAAAATAAAATAAAATAAAATAAAATAAAATAAAATAAAATAAAATAAAACGTTTTTTAGCTTGTCCCTCAAAATATTGTCCACCCTGTTATATTTGACTACTGGCCCTTTAAATGAAAGTTGGAACAAGACAATTACATAATATTAAACGGCTGACATTATTTTCCTGCAGGACAAAAACTACTTGGAAAGGCAATTGAGACTGTTAACTGTTTTGTTAATTTAAAAAAAAAAAAAAAAGACCTTCTAGGTTAGCATTTTTTGCTCAGACTTAATGGCTGATTTTAGGTCAGCAAGTCCACTCTGTTGGCGTCCACACTGATAAGTCAAAAAACCTAACAGGGTGGACACATTTGTGACCCTGGACCACAAAACCAGTCATAAGTAGTACGGATATATTTGTAACAATAGCCAACAATACACTGTATGGGTCAACATTAGCGATTTTTCTTTTATGCCACAATCATTAGGATATTAAGTAAAGATCATGTTCCACTGAGATATTTTGTAAATTTCCTACCAAAAATGTTTAAAAAAATAATTTTTGATTAGTAATGTGCATTGCTAAGAACTTCATTCGGACAACTTTAAAGGTGATTTTCTCAATATTTAAATTTTTTTTTGCACCCTCAGATTCCAGATGTTTAAATATTGTCCTATCTAACAAACCATACATCTGTGGAAAGCTTATTTAGTCAGCTTTCAGGTCATATATAAATCTCAATTTAAAAAAAAATTAGCCTTATGACTGGTTTTGTGGTCCAGGGTCACATAGCGGTAGTGACAGCAATTGATGTTTAAGTTGAAGAAGTAGTGCATTTAAATTTATTGTATTTTACTTATGGTATGTTTTACATAGTGTTTCCACCACAACCAAGTTACTATTGTAATAGTAATTAGTATTGTGCTGTAATGTAGCTTACAGTATATGTTAGCTGTAAAGAATGTTCATACAATTAATTCAAATCTTAAATTGTTGTTCTTTTGTCCCTAACAGGGTGGACATCTTTGGTTCTCCTTGTCATTGAATTTAGCTTAGAATTGCTTACATTTATATACTTAAGGTTGACCAAATTAATTTTTCACTTTTTACATCTCCCTATCACAAAATTGATTTTTAAAAAATGTGTTTAATTTTTTAGGTGTTATGATGTCCAAAAGGCACCGAATACTACTGCAGTGTCTGGGAATCCAGAGGATTCACTTTAAATGTTTTAAACAAACAGTCACCAGGCTTTGGCAGACATCCCAGAATTCTGTTTGATGATGTTGTCACTTGAGGGCACACAGATTGCTGTGGCTGGAATTTTGGCAAATTCAACCAAATTCCCAACTTCTACTGCTAGAATTTCAAAGTATACATTGTATTGTATTGTATCGCAGGTTTAGGTTTAACATTTGAGGAATTATTTTTGCCATTTCTGCCAAGTCAAGGAAAGAGCCTTACGTAGAGCCATTAAGGCACTGTTAAGAAACAGAGGCTTTAAAAAGTGTTCAGCCACTTAAATCACACCAAAATTAGAAAACTAAATCTTAAAAAAAAAGTACAAAATAGCACAAGCACACTTTTCAAAACATTAGTGGAACGTGTCCATAATGTAATAAACTGCATAAAATAAAGATCACCTTGACGACATACTGTTCACATTGACAAAGTGAAGCAAAACATGTCATATTGCCAAAAATGCTCCAGGGCCAATGTGCCTTTTAATTTTGTGTTCTAACGCAATGATATTCTGGGATTTTTAAGTGTGACTACATAAAACTATTACTGAAAGAAAAAAAATTTGACAATTATTTACACTTTTTTTGTTTTCCTTGACAACAAAGCTGCAACTTACTTTTACAGGGCACTTGCTAAACTGATTAACAAGCGGTTACATGTTTCAAAAATGGGTGAAATCCTCTATCTAATCCAGATCTAATCCACATACCTTCTCATTCTTTCCAAGATAAATGTTGTGATCTTAAAGTATGATGGGTGAGCTATCTGAATATCTGTCTTCATATAATAGACAGATCCAATTAGAAATGAACTCAAACAAACACCCGATCTTAACCACGCACACTGACAATATGAAGTCAGTTTAGACCAGTATCTCTATCTATTGGAATAATGAACCTTGACATGTCGATCACTATATGATGTTGTAACGGACATGATAGAATGTTGGGATCAAGAAACCCTGCTTTAAAATATATATTAAGATTTTGCTCTACTCTCATATAGTCATAGACTAATGTTCTAGCAAGATTCTCTCAAAGTTATGAATAAACATTTGTTGAATAACACAAAAACATAATTGATTCATCGTTTATAGAATGTTTTTCTGAAACATTTAAGTTGGATATTTGTCTGGTTTAGAGACCATTCAAAAGTAACATTCCCATAATGTTTGCAAAACAATCAAACAGAACTTTCACTCTAATGCTGTCTTTAATGTTCACAGAATCAAGAAAATATGTTTTTTTTTTTTTTTAAACATTAAGACAACATTCAGAAATAACATTTCCATGACTTAATGGGAATGTTATCTAAAAGTTCTTAGACCATATTTTTGTGGTAGTCTTGCACATAAGTTTTAAAACATGTTTTAAATCTACTTTCATATGAACATTAGCTGTACAAACCATCTGCGAATGTCTAATGAGATTAAACATGATGGTGGATTTAGCCATTGTGAATTTTACAAAAAGTACTGTAGAATAAAGTGGGGTGGAAATTGATTCTAAATTCTAAATTGATTATTAAATTTGAAGAGATTCTAGCAAAGGATTTGCAGATCAGGACTACATCTGCCGTTTATTAGACTGTAAGTGGCTGTGAAATATACGACTGCTTGTAAAACCCTTTTTTTCTTGAAATGCAAATGACAGAATCAATTATCAGTTAATGTTCTCACCTACATGGATACATAGTTCACCTTTAAATGAAATAAATGTTTAGCACAACAAAATAATCAACTAGAGTAGATAATTACCTATCAAACAATGGATTGCTAAATCTGTAAAAAAAAAAAAAAAAATACTGCACTTTTGGTTAGTAGACAACAGAAGCAAAAGAATACAGCATGACAGAAAAATCACATGGTTATGACTCAGATTTCCCCTTGTTTAACAGCACATAAATTTCAAGGCGCAGAGTTGTTGTGTTTCTATTTTTGGGGGGGAGATGGGGGATTGGCGCTTCTGATTTCGAAGAAAGACAGCTTCTTGGACATTCATGCCAAGGTTAAAATTTCCATTGCTAATATGAACTTTGCATAAGTGCTTATAATGGTAGCATCCCGTCTGCCTGGTTATTGTTTTTCCACTGAAGTGAAGCAAAGCCCTGAAAATTCCTGTGCAAATATAAACTTTGCTTAAGTACTTATATGGCTGTTTTCTCTCCCCCATATGGCAGCCAAAGGCACAAAGCCCAGAGAAAATACAAAGCAGCTCCGCTAAGCCAGTCTCCACCCACAGACAAAAGACAAAGCTCTTCACAGGAGTAAAGTCCCTTTAAACAGTTAACAGGAGCGCAGATCTCCTAAACGTGACAGTGTTTGACAATGCTTTGATTCTCGTCTCTACGGTGGTGCGTCTCATCCGATGAAACAGCTCGAAGTGATGAACTCTGAGCGTTTTCGCCTTATTTCTTTTTGTGTTGTTGTTTAACTAAGAAAGATTCTCAGGCTTATGATAATCATACTTTAAGTGATAATGATTTAACAAATTAAATGTTTATTGATTAAACCGTGCTGACGTGATGGTTTAATGATTCATGGCGTAGCCTTAAAAATTCACACGCAGACAAAAAATATTCTTTTTTTAGTAGAAATGTTAAAAATAATTTGAAAACTCTTCACATTGTATGTAATGATACTCTAAAAGTTAGACATTTTTCAGTAAATGCCTTTATTGATTCCCTGCAGAATGTGGTGAATTGATTCATTCATATAAATAGTTACAATTTTAAAGGTGTTAATCTGCAGTTTGGACATTTACTTTATTTTTTTGCATCCCAATATGTTTATATTTCAAAAAACAGCTTATTATTCTGAAGGAAAAAAAAAAAACACACACACACAAAAAAAACAATGGCAGCTCATTGTTGGTTCCATATATTTGTACAGTGTTTCCTCTTCTAGGTGTCATATGACATCATAGCCCTCTGCCTCAGAGAGACTGTTAATTAGCCTGTTAATATATTAGAGCACTGCATCGATAACATGGCTAATCCTATCACAGCGCTGCATTGATCTCAAACTGAGCATGCTGACAATAAGTGCTTTCAGCAGCGCGCCGCTCAATAGTGCTCACACAATCGGCTCTCTCACAGCTAATTGGCTAAAATAAGCCAAACATTTTGATTTCTCTCTCCAGCTTAGATCAATGGTGAGCGTTGGCGCTGAATTCAGATGACTTTCTTAACCGCTTGTGCCTGTTTCCCTCCACATATTTAATCTGCCTTCATCCTGACTGATATTTTTCTGTAGTTACGGCTATGTTATAGAATAGCGTAACACAATGCAACAGTTTCTTACAATGTCTGTACTATACAGAATGCACATTTTCTGTATACAATGCACTCAACCTACCATTTCTAATTCTTCCGTAAAAAAAAAAGTTCACATGATTATACAGTTATGCAGTGTGATAAGTTCATATGACAATGTGCTTTAATGTATTGATTAAAATGTTTTTCCATGAGGATGTTTTATTGCTCTCTTATGACACTCCAGAGAAGAAACATGTGCAGTGACTTAAGAGAAACAGGAGACTGCTCTTCATGTTATCTCATTGCTATCTAGGAGAAACAGTCAAGATAACTTATGTGTGATTTTTCTTTCCTACTTGTCGTTGTATATTTTTACATTTTCTGCTGCATAAAGCATATGTTCCCTTTTCAAAATCTGTGATGATGCATTTGACCGTGATGACCGCCATTAGCATCGTAAAACCTTTTCATTTTTATTTTGTTTATTTTGTTCACTCTTTTGTTTGATGATGTTGTCACTTGAGAGCACACAGATTGCTGTGGCTAGAATTTTGCCAAATCCAACCGAATTCCCAACTTCTACTGTTAGAATTTCAAAGCATTTATCGCATCGTATTGTATCGTATGTATGCATGTTGCAGGTTTAGGTTTAACATTTGAGGACTTGTTTTTGCCATTTCTATCCAGTCAAGGAAAGAGCCTTACTTAGAGCTATAAAGGCACTGTTAACAAACAAAGGCTCTAAAAAGTGTTCTGTCACTTAAATCACAAAAATTAGAAAACTAAATCTGAAAGCATAGCACAAAATAGCACAAGCACACTTTTCAAAACATTAGTGGAACGTGTCCATAATGTGATGAATTACATCCACTAAAGATCACACAATCGAAAATCGACAATCATTGCATATCATATTGCCAAAAATGCTCCAGTGCCAATTTGTTTTTTTTTATTTGGTGTTTTAATGCAATGACATTCTGGGATTTTTAAGTGTGACAGGTGTCTACATAAAACTGAAAGAAACAACCAAACTGAGACGAATTAAGTTTTTAATTTTAGACTTTTTTTTATCTATCAATGTTTTTGTGTAATTTTGTGGCATCCTCCTTGTTATCTCCCCAGATTTGTGTAACTGAGATAGGAACACTTCTGTTTAGTTATTTCAACAATTTACAAAGATTTTTTTTTTATTATTCTTTTTATTTTTTCATTCTTATTTAGTTTATTTTGTTCTCTCTTATCTGACTGCCGTTTTCAGTCTCTCTCTATTTTTTCTTGTTTTTTAAAGTTGTGAAAATGTTCCCATTTGCTATTTGAAAAAATAAATAAATAAATAAATAAAATAAAAATTGGTGCAGTCTCCTATTTACTGCTATAGAAGTTTACCCAACTATAACGACTTCCGCTTTTGAGAAACCCTGAAAAGTTTTTAGGGTCAAATCTATCATAGCACATAATCATTATCAAAACTTATTTTTATAAAATACATTTAAGAATACATTTTATATTATTAGTAATATTTCAAGATGAACACTTAGCACGAAGCAATTTCACAGCTTTATTTGATTATCCAAAACATGATGTTAAAAGAATCAAATGTGATACAACAGGTTTTTGAGAAACATTTATTTGCATAAACTTTGCATTATATTTTGCCACCCACAATAAAAAACTACACAGCCCTGATAATAAAACATAGACATTTTATCGGGAGATATAGATGGTCAACTGATATTGATATGCATTTTATGTAAGTAGTTTCTTATACTATTAAAAATATCTCATTAATTTAATCTTTTTTCAAATTTCATTTTTGGCCATCCCTTACGAAATTTAACCATGGTTTTACCACAAATAAAACCAAAAAACATGATTACTATAGTTAAACCATGGCAACCACAAATTATACATGGTTTTGCCACACTAACCATAGTTTAACCATGGTATTTTTAGTAAAACTGTGGTTATACAATGGTAATCAGTTTGCCAAAAAACCATGGTCACTATACTTTTACTATAATAAAACGATGGTTAATTTTCATAAGAGATGTACTGTAAATATCAGCAACTGCATCAAATTGCATATTTTTGCCCAGTTTAAGTCTTTGAATAAAGAGCTCCTTATTCTCCTAAATGACCCTTGATGTGATACTCAACAGAAAACAAATGCATTTTTAAAAATGATTTTGTCTGCAGGTTCAATAAACTGTACCATTTAAAAAAGAAATGTATTGTTCAGACTAATATTTCTTATTTCAGGTTACAGTAGGCAGCACACAGTAGTAACACAGAAGTTTGTCACAGCATCCTGTGTATTGTCAGACTCACTTTTTCCTGCTCACTCTCTATCTGTCTCTTTTTCTCATAATTTCTCCTTTATTTCTCATCTTCACCTTTCTTTCTGTCTTTAAGGTCCATCTGAAGTGCAGATGGCAGCTGAATTAGTGAGAGCAGCTGAGAGTCATAAATCAGAGGCAGACACAGAATTCCATCCGAGGCTCTGGCATTCACTCTGTCAGCCATGAAATAAAGACGTAGCGATGCAGGGGGTCAGAGGTGCCAGTCCTCAACCAACTCACACCCTTCCCGACCCCTCGGTAAACATACGCCGGTCACCCCAAATCCCATCAGCCTCTCATCTTGTTCGCCCCTCCACCATTGACATAGGCACTGGATGTACCTGGCTCAGGGCCCCCAGTGTCATTTGTGTGGTCCCATCCACACTCTCTCCCATCACGACACACGGGTCGCCTTCTTCCTTTGACAGGAATCTGATACTGAGACAGTGTGTCTGTAATGATGTCAAACATGCTCTGGTTATGTGGCCCCTGCCGTGATAGAACCTGCCTTTAGCACCATACTCACATTCATCACAGACAGTTGGTCACACTCACGTGTTCCGGCACACACACACACATACATACCGGGGGTGTGCAGACCATATAAGCTGCGAATGCTCAGCATACCCTAACCATTTGAGAAAATAAGTTGGCTAGCTAATTAATATTAATTTGAAGTGCAACATAAAGCATAAAGCTTACATAACTTTACTTTTTTTTTTTTTATTTGCCATACAATGGCATACAATTTTCTGAAAATATGTGCCAGTTACGGAGGGATTCGGGTGAGCAGCACCTACACTGTATTGTCATTAACTGTCATTATTATTAATTTTCATTATTTTCTCATTGTCATGGTTTGTTGGCATGTGGGTGATTTCATACTCAAGAAAAGCTGTCTGCAAATTGCTCGTCCAGTAAAAAAAACAGTGTTGCTGCCAAAAAACAAATTTTATTTGATGCAAAATTAAATAATTTTGAAAAAAAAAAAAAAATAATAATAAAAAAAAAAAAAAAAAAAAAGTATGTAAATGCTACATGTTATTGGTCAAAATGCTTGCGCAAACAAATCAAAGGAAAGGATTTTTATTGATCCATTTGTTTTCCCCATGCTTGACAGATGCATGATGTATGAGATGTGTGTATATGAGTAAGTAAGCATCCGTATGATGAGAAATGTTTGCATCTGTATTGAAATGTCTGATGTGGAGTTTGGTATTTGACATTAAGATATTTCCTAAAACTTTACATATGGATGTGAAGTCAGTGGAGTCTTTTTCTGAGAAGATGAAGACCTGAAAAAGTCCCTGATTTAATTTCATTGATTTCTAGGAGTAAACGATTTGCGCTATGAAAGATTTTTTTTTTTTTAATCCATATGCATACCTTAAAAATCACTTGTTCAAAACAAAACAAAACAAAATAAAAAAATTGCATCTCTATAGAACCTCAATGCCACCAGGCTTGCAAAAACAAACAAAAGCTGCAAATGCTTGCAACATTATTAAATGAAAAAGACAAGCATGACAAATCACATTTATCAAGATAATAGAAGACAGCAAGTGAACAAAATATAATTCAGCTGTGACAAAAATATTAGTCAAGAAGGTTGTGCAATATCACGCACTGGACATTTCAAACATTTTCAAAATATGTAGTTGGATACACTGCCAAAATTGAACACAAATCCAATTTTCGTCAAACTGTACAAACACACGCTGAACCCACATCATTACTACTTCCTGTTTGAATCATGTGAATGACTGCTTCCACATCAATCACAATACTGATTGTGATCAAACTGCTGTCTGTAAGTCTCAAAGATTTTGCTGATTCCTATTGTAAGTTCATCACTTAAAAAAGTATAACCCACCTCTCCCCCATAATTACCTTTTATAGCAAAATGAGTGTGTATTGGGTTTTTAACCACCTATAACCATTAGTATTAGCAGAGATCTTGTGAAATTTGCCTTAGCAACACCAATAATGAGAACATAACAAAAATGTAGTCTCATATAAAAAGATGTAAGATAATTCTCACTAACCTGCTTTCTTTCTAAGGTCTGGATCATCAAGCACACACCATATCTTTGAAGTGTGTAATGTCCCCTTGGTCAGATGTACTTAAGTGTGAACTTATTTAAGTAAGGGATAAAAAAAAGGAAGGAAAAGGAAAAAAAGGAAAGGACGTGACATGTGGCCAAGTATGGTGACCCATAATTGGAATTTGTGCTCTGCATTTAACCCATCCAAGTGCACACACACACACAGTAGTGAGTAGTGAACAAACACGCACACACACACCGTGAACACACACCTGGAGCAGTGGGCAGCCATATTGCTATCGGTTCAGTGCCTTGCTCAAGGGTCTCACCTCAGTCGTGGTATTGAGAGTGGAGAAAGCGCTGGTTATTCACTCCCCCCACCTTCAATCCCTGCCGGACCTGGAACTCGAACACGCAACCTTTCGGTTACAAGCCCAGCTCCCTAACCATTAGGCCACGGCTGCCCCATAATCAATGGTTTGCTGTGCATTAAATTATTTTAAATGCACAACATGGAGGGAAAGAACCATCCGACACGAAGCCAATCCAGCTAATCAGAATCCAGTATTCAGACAGACCATGGAAAAAAGAACCTTTAACATCCATAGAAAAGGTTTTCCCCCCAGTGAATCATGTATAATTACATGCAACTAACCCTAAACCAACCACTAATTCTAATCCTATACTAAGCAGTTGTTCTTGAGTGAATAATACTCAGTACTTAAATGTATAATTACGCTGCAATAAAGACAACAAAATTAAGTGCATACATTTTTGGTAACACTTTATTTTACAGTGTTATTGTTACACGTTACATTTACTTACTATACATTTACTTACTTACTATTTATTCACATTTACTTACTATTTACTATAGTAATAACAATAAATTATGCATAATTACATGCAACTAACCCTGCACTAAACCCTAACCATATAGTAAGTACATGTAGTTAACTATTATTATTCAGTGCTTAAATGTATAATTACACTGTTATAAGGACACCGTAAACAGTGTAACCCATTTCTTGTCATTTTTTGACAAAAAAAAGAAAAAAAAAAATTTTTAAAATGCACTTTTAATTTGAGATTATTCTAAAGTGCATGTTTTAAAAGTGTACTTAAGTCACTTAACTCTTAAGTGTCTTTTTTTCATTAATATTATATTACGGAAGTATAGTTTTTTTTTAAATATACTTTTAAGATTTAAAGTACACCACAAGTGCACATTCACCACCATTAAGTGCACTTCTTTTTCACAAGGGTCTGCACCACTTGCCAATAAGTAACTAACACATAAATCAGGGCCAATCTCATGTTACTGTGTTGACCTAGTTGGGATGCTTAAACAAACAGGGTAATGTTTTGATAGTGGCACACTTTTTGGGGAATTCACCTGTGATGGCTTACTTGGCTGTTTGTGGACATTAAGTTGCGATAGGAGAAAGTATTTTACCACTAAAGAAAAGAAATCACAATCTTTAACCATTTTAATCCCACCTCACCATCGCATGTTATCTTGCTGTGGTAGCAAGTACTGTTTGACTCTTGTCTGAGCAGGGTCAAAGGTCACACAGGGTATGGGGCTTTGTTATAGGCTTTGCTTGAGTTCAGTTGAATTGTATGCATGGCCTGTCTGTCAACCAGTGCACTGTTTACAATGTCTCTTTCGGCCTGACTGTAAACCTTTGCATGCTTGTAGCTGTAGTGACCACCAACACAACTGTGAACATAAACAGTCGTCTGTTTGCTCAGTCACTTTCACTCTAACCAGTCATATGTAGTCTAACGAAACACTATCTGTCTCTGTCCCTCTCACACACACCTGTCATACATCCTGCCATACGGCCAAGATGAGGGGTAACATCAAGGGGTAAAAATTGAGCTGATTAAGAGCCTGTCTCCAGTTTAATGGCTGAGGGATTGAGGATGTGGCTGATGAGACATGAGACAAGACTAAGTCGGGGAGAAAGAACTGCAAGTGAAATGCCATGCCGTAAAACTCGTACTGTATTTCACCCTTTAACCTCTTCTTTGAAGATGAACAAAGGAGTCCATTGTCACAGGGATAAACTCAAGAGACGTCTCGCCCACACAAGAGGGAACCTCACATGGGCTTATCTGACATTCAGCATCCCACTACTGATGTCCTGCTGGACACATTATGCCACACCCAACATGCAGTGGTTGAAAAGAGAGTGGCAGCCACGTCGCAAAAGACAACAAACAGAAATCCACCATAAGGGGGAAAGCCAGGAACATTATCCTAGATCCTGACATAGGTGGCCCACAATAATTTTATGTTTTATTGTGCAATCATTGGACCTACCATATGACCCATAAATGGCATAAATTCAGCGGCCACTTTCTTAGGTATACCTTGATAGCCAGCCCCAGAATATTTGCCTCTAGAATTGCCTTAATTCTTTGTTTCAACAAAGTGTTGGAAACATTCCTCATAGATTTAGCTCCATGTTGACATCATAGCATTAAACAGTTGCTGCACATCCATGAGGCAAATCTCCCTTTCCACTGCATCCCAAAGGTCTGGTGACCGTGGAGGCCATTTGAGTATGGCAAACTCATTGTCCTATTCAAGAAACCAGTCTAAAATGATTTGAGCTTTGTGACATGGCAAGTTATCCTGCTGGAGTTAGCCATCACGAGATGGGTACACAGCAATACTTAGGGAGGCTGTGGCACTTACACAATGCTCAGTTGCTACTAAGGTACTAAGAAAATATCCTCCATACACTTACACCTCCACCAGCAGCCTGAACCATTGATACCAAGCAGGACGGATCCATGCTTTCATGTTTTTTACTCCAAATTCTGCCCATCTGAATGACTCATCAGACCACATAACCTTTTTCCAATCTTCTGTTGTCCAATTTTGGTGAGCCCTTGTGAATTGTAACCACAGTTTCCTGTTCTTAGCTGGCAGGAGTGGCACCCGGTATGGTCTTCTGGTGCTGTAGCCCATCTGCTTTAAGGTTTGACATGTTGTGTGTGCAGAAATGCTCTTCTGCATACCTCGGTTGTAATGAGTGGTTATTCCTGTTGAGTTGTTGTTGTTGTTGTCTTTTTATCAGCGTGAATCAGCCTGACCATTCTCCTCTGAATTCTGGCATCAACAAAGCATATTCACCCACAGAACTGCCGTTCACCGGATATTTTCTCTTTTTCTGACCATTCTCTGTAAACCCTAGAGATGGTTGTGCATGAATATCCCAGTAGATCAGCAGTTTCTGAAATACTCAGAACAGCCTGTCTGGCACCATCAACCATGCCACAATCAAAGTCACTTAAATCCCCTTTCTTCCCCATTCTGATGTGGGATTTGAACTTCAGCAGATCGTCTTGACCATGTCTAGTGTCTGCCATGTGATTGGCTGATTGAATATTTGCATTAATGAGCAGTAAAATAGATGTATCTAATATATAAGTGTATTGTATATCCAGTGTCCCATCCCAAGATTTTCAAATCTCCAACCTGTGTTTCCACTAACTGTAGAGCAAAATTTAATATCTTACTGCATTTCGTGCAGCTTTATGAGTTCTGAAAACATATTTTAACATTCAGAGCAACTTTCTCATTCTATTTGTGACTATTAAACGGAAAAAATAACAGCAAAGGACAATTCAGTTCTTGAATGAATATACTTGTACTAAATATACTAAATGTGATTCCTTTGAGTCTGTCAAGCATGTTTGCAAAGTTGTTGTGAATCACAAAGCTGAATCTAAGTGTGTGTTCACACTTGTAGTTCGGATCATTTGGTTAATTCGGTCTGGACCAAAAAGGAAAATTATACATTTGGTCCTGGTCCACTTAACATTCACACTGGCTTTTTCTGACAGTGAACCTAAAGATACTGAACCTCAAGGCATAGTAATACGTTCACAATCTGATTGGTTGGGTTGAATGACGTGTGTTTTGTGACGGAACTCACTGAACACTCCAAACAAAAGGAATGTTTGGGTCTGCTCAGTGCCACTTTAAAGACACAATATGTACGTTTTTCGCTGCTAGAGGGCGCATATTCAAAACAAACAAAGAAACTAAGGCATAGTTTGATGATGCCATGATTGAGTGTGGAATTATGGGAGATGTTGTCTTCATCCCCCACATCCGATGCAATCCGTCTGGACTTGGGCAGAAATCATGTCCATGGATGAGCTAATGTATTAAAGACTTATTGAGGTTATTGTTTGATTTAGGTAGATAAGGTTAGGTGTCATGAATCTGGTCGGTGAACTGCGGTCCGCTCACCACCAGATGGCGCTCTCACTCCATTATTACACACAGACTGTTACACCACACCCCGGACTACATCTCCCAGTATCCATCGCGCTGATTACGCCAGCTCCCGGGACCAATCAGCAGCTCTATAAAAGCCCCGGACTTTCCCCATGCAAGCCACGGAGTATTGTTGCGTTTACCATTGTTGTTATCTTGATTATTAGTGTTTCCTAGTTTCTGAGTTCCCTTGTTCCCTGGTTCCTAGTTCCCTGTGTTTAGTTCTCTCGCCTGGCCATCTCGACTCGTCTGTCTCGCTGCCTGCCTACTGGACTGTAGCTTGTTTCTCGGATCATTCTCTCGTCTTGCCCCTTTATGGATTATGTTCGCCACGGATCGACCCACGCCTGACTCACGGACTTCTATTGTGCATCGCCCTAATATTCCTGTTTGCTGTTGCTTTGACCCTGCCTGTACGACCATGTCTTTGCCTCGTCCCTTGAATAAAAGCTCGCTATTGGATCCGCTCGCCTCTTGCCTTTCACTCAACGTTACAGTTAGGGATACACCACTTGTTCCCCTTTGTGAAATCATGTCGCATAGCATAGCTTTGCATCTTGTACTTACTTCTCGTTTTTGGTTCGTTTAAAAGTATATGGTCCTTGCTGCATTCATATTTCATTCGAACCCCAGCAGAGTTTGTTTGGAAGCGAACCGAGTCCTATCTTTTTTAGTCTTATTTTTTTTGTCTCAGTCCGCTTGTTTGGTGCGCACCAGGGTTCAGATGGCAGCGTTCACGCTTACTCAAATGAGCCGCACTAACAGAGCAATCGGATCGGAGTTCAAGAGAGAACCAAACGGGACAAGTGTGAACACACCCTAAATCTCCTTTTCAATCTTGCTTTTTTTATCTCAAGTTTTATGACTGTTTCTATAAATCCTTTTTTTTTTGGCTTAAAAATGATTAATATTCTGAATTAATTTTTGTGCAGAATGATTGTGAAGGTATATGCGATAATTTTGAGACAGAATTGACTTTCTAAAAGTATTTCTGGCTATTGGGCTATTGGGCTTATCTAAATACCCCCACTTAGGGGCTTTGCCACTTTAGGGCACGTACATGTAACAGGAAGTAAGTGCACAATCCTGTCTTATGCCTTAAAAAACGCCAAAGCACAGTGCCCTTAAAGCACACTAAATCCACACTCCGGAGCAGTATTCAAGGCTAAGTCTATCACATCATGCATCATGTTTTGGAAATAAATCTTAAGACTTTTTGCTGAGATCTCGCAAGATCTCACGGAAAGTTAAATATTCTATAATTAGATATTACATATAATTTGGTAGTAAAACATAAAGTATTGCATGTTTTACTGGTGCAAAGATGAGATTTTTATTTTGTACAACATTTGCAATTGGCACAGGCGGAAGGTGAACCAACTCCAGGATAAGGCTGAAAGCAGCCAAATCAAACATCATAAACTCGTCTCATTAGGTAAGAATCAGAGATGGGTGTCATGTAGGCTAAAAAATTAAAATAAAGCTCTGTAAACACTCAGGTAAAGTTCTACACACATTTGTGGTCTTCACGTCCACTTGAACACTTGGGCCAAATACAGGAAATACTTCATGTAAGTAGACGAGTGGTCAAGTGCAAAGACCACAAGCATGGGTATTTGGACAAGCCCTAAACTCCTAGACCCCAGCAACCCAGCCAGTGGTCATGGGTACAATTAGATGTGCCAATTCTTATTAAATGTATTTGCACTATTGATACTTAAGTAGTTTGATATCGCTTACTTTAATACTTAAATCATTTTCCAAATGATATATTTAACCTTTAGTTGAATCAGCTTTCTTGAAGGTATCTTATGATTGGATTTATATAACACCATGTGACAGTGATATTCAAAGAAGGTAAGAGTCCCAGACCACACCCACCTTTCACATCATAGACCAATGGCAGTTCGAAAGTGCCGGCACAAACATGTCCAGATTTGCATTCAAAACGGCGTAGAAAAGTGACTTTTTTATCATGGTAAACATTGTTTAATTGTTTACATGTTCTACATGTTCATACATGTTCTAGTTTATGTTAATGTTCTAATGTTCTATTTTTAATTCATGCTTTTTTTTTTTTTTTTTTTTTTAATTCAAGCATTTATACAATTAACTTGATCAGTAAATGCTATAAATAAATATTAACTCATGTATGTAATTCTGAATAATTTAACCAATGATTTAATGATAAACCTTACTATAGTGTTACCCAAAATAAAGAGGCTGGTGTAGCTGCAGCACATCAGAAATAGAAATGAGGTGTCCATCAACTGAAAGCATGTCATTTCAAGCCAGTGTAGACAGCTCCATTGATTATACTGAGAGCATTTAGTTGAGTGCCACAGTTGTAGGAAGTAAAAGACACTGTGTTGCTCTCTGGCTATTAGTGGTTCCAGGTTCAGATCAGTGAGGAGTCATTTCTTTTTCCATTGCAGAACTGCCTTTTCTTCAGTGGAAGTACATGGAACGAGGCCAGATTTGACACTTGCTCTGGCACCTGTTGGTGACAAACTTGCTTTTACCAGCAACCTGATCACTCAGATTTTTCCATCTGATTAGATGTTGTTTATGTGGCAAAATATATTCCAACTTTGTGGGGGAAATAAGAGAGAGGGACATTCAGACCAGAAAGAATTATGGGTTATTAGAGAGGTCCACCTTGGTAGCTCCTGCAGCATGTTGGTGAAATTTAAGACATGGCGAAATGCGGCCTGCAGGCAGGCGTGATGATGAAATGTCACTGACAGTTTTACTGTCATTTTGGTGCGTCTTGGGCCCACACTTCACTCGCACAGCTGTTACATTGCCAGCAATTAATGGCCATTCGCATGACCAGCGTGATTTGATATGCCCGCTTGAAAGAGAGAGAAAGGGAATGTAAATTACAAAGTTTAATGAGGCCTCTGATTTTAATAACTGCTGCACATATCCTTCACATCTGCCAAGTCACTCAGCGCGATGCCTTCTGTGAAACAATGTAGCTTCCCTTACAGGTATAACAAGACATACTAGACTGCAGCCAGCTGGCACATAAACTCAGATAGACTCTCTTATTATGTGTTGTACAGGGAGACAGTTTCAGGAGGACTCTTGTGAGAATTTTGTGTCTTGTCACTGTTTAATACATGCCAAGATTGAAGGAATGAGAGCCATGACTTATAGTAGGGTCTTCTTCATGCTAAGAACCACCTAGAGGCAAATCTTGAAATCTTTTAGTGAATATGCATTTTCCTGCTCATAATATTGCACTGCAGGCCTACTTATCAGTTTAAGTTGCCATATGGCTTATGGTAAGCTACAAAATTGAGGGTAAATATGAACAAAGACATAAATTTAAAGACCTTCAAGCAAAACTGAATGGGTGTGATGTAATTTCGAACAAAAATTGGCCAAAATATGGATTTTCCAGACTGCACCTTCTTTGATGTGGAAATCACTGGAAACCCACTGAGGTCAGGTGCTGCTTACTTGAACTGGATTGACTACAGTGATCTGACATGCCATATGAAGTAGTGTCAAAATGTTTTTTTTTTTTTTTTTTTTTTGTTATATAATTGGCAGAATTTTCATGGCAGAAATTTTAGTGCATCAATACACTGGCATGCTCTTTTCTCACTGCTGTCATTTTTGATTGCGTGGTTGTTGTGTTTAACCTTTAGCAAAGAACAAACTTCTTACCAAGAGAAGAGAATATCAGGGGTAAAAAGTATACTGATAATAAGATTTTTTTTTCTATTTTGGTGCTCAGGAAATAAGGGCAGCCTAATAGTTAAACATTAAAGCAATGACATGGAACATAAAGTTCAGTGAGTGAGTCATGTTGATTCAGTAAGCACACGGGTGTGTTTCTTAAAAACATTGTTAGTTAAACAAGATTGCAAGTTCTGTCATTACCATTATACTTCAACAGTTTGGTGGTTTCCAAACCGATATTTCCAATGAACATTCGCAAAACAGCATCGGAAACTTGTGTGGTTGGAGTACAGCTCTCGACTTGTGGTTAGAAGCATAGTTTATTGTTAGTAAGACATGTGGACTTACACAGATCATGCTCTTTGGCACAAGAAGCAAACAAGCAGTGCATTCTATAGCTTCCAATAGATATTTAAATGTGCATGAGCATAAATGTGTAAGGGAGCTTTGGAGTATGACATAAAATGGAATCCATGATGAATCAATTATTCATTCTTATAGTTTAGGTTAAATGAGAAGTTCACTTCCAGAACAAAAATTCACAGATAATTTACTCACCCCTTTGTCATCCAAAATGTTCATGTCTTTCTTTCTTCAGTCGTAATGAAATTATCAGCAATTATCTCCATATAGTGGACTTCAATGGTGCCCTAAGATTGAACTTCCAAAATGTAGTTTAAATGCAGCTTCAGAGGGCTCTAAATGATCCCAGCCGAGAAAGAAGGGTCTTATCTAGTGAAACGATTAGTCATTTTCTAAACAAATTGACAATTTATATACTTTTTTTAACCTCAAGCGGTCATCTTGTCTCGTCTCTGCATTGAGTATGTGTAGTCTGTGTAATCCGGGTCAATACAGTTAGGGTATGTCTAAAAACTCTCATCTCATTTTCTTCTTCGACATCAAAATCGTCCTTCTTCGCTGTTTTACCTTTTTTTGTAAAGGGCATTTAATCTTCTTTGCATGTTCAGAATGAGTCGGTACTTTTGCAGCAATGTAGGATGATTTTGAGGTTGGGGAAGAAAATGAAATGGGAGTTTTTCGACATACCCTAACTCTATTGACCCAGGAAAAACAGAGTTCACGCAGAAATAGACAAGACGAGCGTTTGAGGTTAAAAAGTATATAAACTGTCAATTTGTTTCAAGAATGACTGATCGTTTCGCTCGATAAGACCCTTTTTCCTTGGCTGGGATCGTTCAGAGCCATTTGAAGCTGCATTTAAACTGCATTTTGGAAGTTCAAACCTAGGGGCACCATTGAAGTCCACTATATGGAGATAATTCCTGAAATGTTTTCCTCAAGAAACATAATTTCTTATTGACTGAAGAAAAAAAGACATGAACATCTTGGATGACAAGAGAGTGAGTAAATTATCTGTAAACTTTTGTTCTGGAAGTGAACTTCTCCTTTAAGTTATGAATTTAAGCAAATGGAACTTTATGGTGAGTTGTTACAGATTACTTCTATATTAGTTTTTGTCTGCAAAACAAACCAAAAAAAAAACAAAAAAAAAACATACCTATATGTACAAATGACTGCAGTTTCCAGTTGAAATTAACACTAGAGACAGTAAAACTATTACAACTTTTATTCCTTTTCACACATAGTATGATTTACAGGTACAGTGTTTTGATTAACAAAGCCTATTTTTCACACAATTACTTGTGGAATATCAGGTTATGACTTCAAAACAATTTTAACATCCTTTGTGATTTCAAAACTGATAGATTTTTAGTGCTGTCATCACATATACAACTTCATATGCATGAGTTTTCTAATTCAGTAGGTTTGCTCGGTAGCTCACAGGATACAGCTTTGCACTTGAGTGATGAAGAGCTCCGGTACAAACAGTGTGAAACTACGGTTCGACAAAACAGCTCAAATCCACATAAGGAAGTTAAAATAGCACAGCTACATCAATAAATGTTTTTATACCACTTTTGCATGTGTTGACACTATCGGTTAGGTTTAGGGTTGGATTTGGTGTAGGAGATATTTCCAACACGATAGAGCGTTAACCTTTAGCGACACTCCCCGGATATCTGAATTCTGAACAGTCGCAATACGAAGCAGCTTTATAAAAACACAGCAATATGTGCCTGTACCAGCGTAATAAAAACGTGCCTCGGTCACGCATTGAACGTGTGTATTAGTGCCACTCTCTGGACATTGCACTTTGAAACAAAATGTAAAATGTAATCGCAGTGTTGCAGAAATGTATATAGAGGCACATATTATCATGAGCCTGGGTTAATGACAAACTTTTTGCAGCTTTAAGTTTTAAGGTTTTTAAGATTTTACTTAGAAGTAAAATGTTATGTTTTAACATGTTTTAGCACATTTTTGCATGTTCCAAATATAACTATGAATCGTTGCTAGCATCTGCACATTGCTAGCATGTTTTAACAAGTTGCTAAACTGTTATAGTATGTTGCTAGCATGTTTTGGCAAGTTGCTAGAATGCTTTGGCATGTTGCTAGCATGATTTAGCACATTGCTAGCATTTTTCTAGCACAGGGGTCCCAAATGAAAATTAGCCATGGTTTTAATGAAAAAACAACAACAACAACAACAACAACAACAACAAATCCCTGGTGAAAAAATAACATATGCTGGTAGGTATGTTTTGATGCTGGGATGCTGGTTAGGTAGGTTTTGATGCTGGTATAAGCTGGTCCTTAGCTGGTTTATGCTGGTCCTTAGCTGGTCATGTTGCTGGTCAAGGACCAGCATAAACCAGCCAAGGACCAGCCTTTTTTTTTTTGCCAGCTGCATAAATTTTGGCACAGGTGTGTATTTTTATTGGAATTTTACTATTTCACCCCAATTTCCTTTAATAAATCTATTTTGCACTAGGTACAAAAAATAGTTCCTCTCAAGACCTTAAGAACAAAAATGTCCCCATTTTTAAATGTTTAAGTGCCATTTAACTGTAAATTGATACCATTTTTGTTAACAGGCTTTAAATCATTCTTTCATTTTTTTTTTTTTTTTTTAGGTTTGGCCTATAAAGCAAATACTTGCTTTATTCCTGTTTTCTGCATACTATAGAGCAATGCAGCTATAATTGTGTGGGTATGTTGGTATGGATGTCAGAGTGTGGTTTGTATACATTTTTGTGTGCGTGTCTGCGCGTGTGTGTTCTTGTAATATTTGAGAGAGAAAAACTATTGCAAATCACAAAACCAACCACTGTGTGCACCACAGGAAATCTGGTACTGCGCCCAAGCAAAATCTTCCTGAAAGCTATTTTTTTTTTTTTTTTTTTTTTTTTTTTTTTGAGATATCAACCTCAAATTTGGAACACAACTTGTTTAGATTTATGGCTTTGATTTTCTAGCAAGTTTATAGTTCAACATGTTACATATATATATATATATATATATATATATATATATATATATATATATATATATATATATTTTAAATATATTGTTCATTAAGCATTTTCATAAACTTTAACCTCGATAACTTTTTTTTAGTTTCACTTTAAACTTTTTCTACTTCAACAATAATCTGCCATGGGTCTTCTTTAAAATGAGACCAAACATAAGTCTGTGCTCTCAAGCTTCTCAATTTTATGACAGTTTTTTGACACAGACATTTTTGTCCACTAAGGACCTATGTGTAACTATTTTTGTATTGATGCACGAGGGTTACGTAGCACGGGTATATTTCTAGCAATAGCCAGCAATCCATTGTATGGGTTTAAATGATTGATTTTTCTATTATGGCAAAAATCATCAGGATATTAAATAAAGATCATGTTCCATCAATATATTTTGTAAATTTCCTACCATAAATATATCAAAACTTAATTTTTGATTAGTAATATGCATCGCTAAGAACTTAATTTGGACAAAGGCGATTTTCTTAATATTTAGATTTTTTTGCACCCTCAGATTTTCAAGTTGTATCTCAGCCAAATATTGTCCTATCCTAACAAACCATAAATCCACACAATCCACATGTGTTTACATGAACCTGCATTTATTCAGTGGTATCTCTGAATGACTAAAACACCACTATTGTTGTAACTGCTTGATATCCACTTGCTTTGGACTTTGATACCCAGAGGTGATGAAACCTTAAGTCATGTATCATCATAAGGTCCAACACTAATGTGTATAGCTTATCACAAGAATATCACCACCCTCTTAACCACACTCAAATCTATCATTACTCGATCTAGCACCATTGGTAGGGGGCATTATATAAATGCTGATATCTGAACCAATCCAACGATCAAAGCAAACACCCGCTCTGCCCGCTCACTCTGTGGAATCAATCAGAAACTTGAGTTGTCGGGAGTCAGGTCAGGACCAGCTCACATCACCAGAGCCGGCGACAGGTCCGAGCGGCAGACGGCCACAATCGATAGACCTGGAATGAGCTTTGGAGTTGGGGGTTGGGGGGGGGTTATGGATTGTGCAATTGAGGGGGGAGGGTAAAACGAGTGGTGGTAAATGAATGGAGCCCAGGCGATGTTTAATGTCGCTATCTAGTCTGGGGGTGGGATTGGTCCGTTGTGCCTGTGAGGATGGCCGCTCGCTGTATCAATAACGCACTAATACGGTGGGAGCCATGCTGGATTGATAAGCACTAGAGCACAGAGAAGTCTGAAACGCTCCTGATATCTGCACCCAAAACACACATCGCCTTCCAAGTTACTTATTAGAGAGGTCAGTCTATTAAATCACTCTCTGCTGTGTTAAAACTCGCACCAACCATTTCCACACACATTAACTAATTCATTAGCCAATAACAGAAGCATATTTACTGACTAACAACACTTTCAAATATATTGAACAACTTTAGCTTGGGCACATAAGTATTACATAAAGCATTAATTTTAACTTAATGTAATACTACTACTTCATAATTAATCTTAGCTAATTTCAACGTTTACTACAGTCAGAAATAAACTTTTCGGTTTTAGTTAATTTTAGAAAATGCATTATGGGACTTTAAGTGTCCTAAACAGGCAACACGATGCAAGGAAATGTCTTTCCAGTTATTTATTTTTTTTCTACTAGCCACTAGGTTCATTCTGAGTGTGAACATTACATTGATGTATATGTATGTATATATATATATATGTATGTGTGTGGAGAAAGTAGATCACCCTGAACAATATTTGGCTCCTGCCTCGTCAGACGTCTCAGCAATGCAGACTTCCCGTCTGGAGTGGAGCGTGCCAGATCAGCAGGAGGTCAACTTCTTTTTGTGAACTTTTTAACACTTATCGACCTCTTGAATCATTCAAGCAAAAGTCTCTTTTTTTTTGAGTGTGCTCTTATTATGATTGACACATGGAAAAATCTAGAGCGTCCAAGGAATCTTAAGGCACCCGTCCAATGCTTATATTCCTTTAGTAACTTTGAACCACAGCTTTCACTATATTTACCCTGGTCTGCACGCACCTACTGGTCTAATGCGCCACCTAACATATCAAGTAAATGATGAGAAGAACAGATGCAAACTAAATGCACTGTATGCAATGCATTTTTTTTTCCTGCATACTGCTATATATTATGCTGTATATTTTTACAACATTTATTAATCTTTGTTAATGTTAATTTTTTCCTCAAGTATGTTTATTGATTTCAAACTTCTCAGACAAAACAACCTAAAACCAAACAAAGACAAACATTTAATAAATAAATAAATAAATAAAAATAACATTTGTACAATACTTTTTTTTTTTTTTAGTTTAAATGAAATGTTATTGTAAACTGTTATGATAGCACTTAAATACTATGTACTTTAGTAACTGCAATAACTGGGTAATAACCTGGTACCAACCGCTAAACCTAGTTATCTTATATTACTTTCATGTAAGTAAGATAAAGTGTGCCAATTACGATTGCAGAAACAACTTTATTTTAAAGAGCCCTTGTTATAATGTAATTACACAAATAAGTGCAATATGTACTTATTATATAATTGGGGATTTATTTAGGATTGGTTGCTTTTAATCATACATAATTTACTGTTATTACTTATGCAAGTGCATGTAAGATGTGTAACAAGGATGCTAAAATAAAGTGTTATCAAATAATTTTATGAAATTCATGGTTAACATGTGAAATTATGAGAATAGAAATATTACCTGAATGATATATGATATTAATGCACATAGTTTAAGTTTTATAAATGTATATTCTCCCATATTAAGTAACATATTATTTTATGACATAACTCAGCAAAGTAATATTTTGAAACTAATGGATCCAATTTTGGTCACACTTTATTTTAATCCAGTTCTCACTTATTAATAAACTATAAACTATGACTTTTGCCTCAGTAAACTCTTTTAAATTTTCTAGTTAGTAAGGTAGTTGTTAATTTTCGGTATTAGGTTTATTTAGGATTAAGGGATAATATGGTGATGCACAATAAGGCATTAATGTGTGTTTTATAAATAGCCAATATACTTGTAGTATGCATGCTAGTTAATAGTGAGAATTGGTCCTTTTTTTAAAAAAAAAAAAAGAATTGGTGTTAAGTAGTTCCTTATTAGCATGCCTATTATTAACATATTGGCTGTTTGTTAGTACTTATAAAGCACCTATTTTGCATGACCATACTCTACATCCCTAATCCTACCCAATACCTGAATTTAACAACTGCCTGACTAGCTATTAATAAGCAGCAAATTAGGAGTTTACTGAAGCAAAAGCCATAGTTAATCATTTGTTAATAGCTAGAACTGGACCCACATGGGAATAATTAAAATAATTTCTGCCTAAAACTGGACCATTATCCATTCTAGTCAGTCAAGTCTTGTTTTGGTCTAATCTGTGTTCCCTGTATGTTTGGATGGACTCCCACCACTGCTAGTGTCCAGGGGTCCTGGGCACCAAAGGTAAAGGACCTGTTAGTGGGTGGTAAAGCTTCAATAATCCTGAGAGTCCTTGTTAGCAAAGTGGCAGCAATATAAAAGAATAGTGTTTGGAGAGGTGAAAGATCCTGCTGTCAGGACAAGCGTAAATCCACAAGATTCCAAGGTTCATGTGCACATTGCCGCTTCTGCCTGACCTCAAACCTAGGCCTTTGTGTTCATTCACAACTTTACGATAGAGAAAATGCGTGAACTTTCACTCTTTGACAGTGATTTAAAGCACTGGTTCAGAACCCAAAGTTTACATTGGAATTATATCCAAGTCTTGACCCAGCACAGTACCTTGCAGAATCTACAAGATGTAAATTATTTTACCAAAATAAGAGGGATTCTATTATTTTTGAGTTATTTTTTATTTAGTACTGCCCTGAATAAGATATTTCACATAAAAGATGTTTACTTATAGTCCACAAGAGAATATAATGGTTGAATTTATGAAAATGACCCTGTTCAATAGTTTACATACGTTTGATTCTTAATATTGTGTTGTTACCTGGATGATCCACAGCTGTGTTGTTTTGTTTTGTTTAGTGATAGTTGTTCGTGAGTCCGTTGTTTGTCCTGAACAGTTAAACTGTTTGCTGTTTTTCAGAAAAATCCTTCAGGTCCCACAAACTCTTTGGTTTTTCAGCATTTTTGTGTATTTGAACCCTTTCTAACAATGACTGTATGATTTTAAGATCCATCTTTTCACACTGAGGAAAACTGAGGGACTCATATGCAACTATTACAAAAAAGTTCAAACGCTCCCTGATGCTTCAGAAGGAAACACAATGCATTAAGAGCCGGGCGGTGGGGGATGGGGGTGAAAACTTTTGAATTAGATTATTAGGGTTAATTTGACTTATTTTGTTTTCTTGGAAACATGAAAGTATATTCTGTAGCTTCTGAAGGTCAGTACTAAATTTTAAAAAAAGATATGATATTTAGGCAAAATAAGAAAAATGTACACATCTTCATTCTGTTCAAAAGTTTTTACCCCCTCGCTCTTAATGCATGGTTTTTCCTTCTGGAAATTCAGTGAGTGTTTAAACCTTCTGTAATAGTCCTCAGTGTGAAAAGATGGATCTCAAAATCATATAGTCAGTGCTGAAAGGGGTTCAAATAAACAAAAATGCTGAAAAACCAAAGAATTTGTGGGACTTGAAGGATTTTTCTGAAGAACAGCGGGCAGTTTGACTGTTCAGGGCAAACAAGGGGCTCATGAACAACTATCACAAACAACAACAACAAAAAACAGCTGTGGATCATTTAGTTAACAACACATTATTAAGAATCAAGGGTAGGCAAACTTTTGAACTAATTTGGTAATTGGGTAATTTTTATAAATTCCACTATTCTCTATTCTCTTTTTCTTAAGATGTAGGTAAACTTTTGACTTCAACTGTAGGTACTAATAAACAGCCAATATGCTAATAATATGTATGCTAATAAACAACTAGTTAATAGTGAGAAATGGTCCCTAAACTAAATTACATTATTTTTTTATTTTTTTATTATTTATGTATAATTGTTAATTATTAACATAAGGGCTGATTAGGAAACACATTGTCAAATATTCTATATTGTATAAGTATTAGCCATATTACATCTTTGACGTCAACAACAAAACATATCAGAGGCATTTTTAAGCGGATAAGCCATTGCTTATTTAATTTGCTGTCTTCCGCACTCTGCATGATTACATAGTTATTTGCATTCAGCATTGTTTTTCCCTGCTGTGACCCCATCAGTACAGACTGCTTTCACTGTGACCCACCAGTTCAAAACCACTGCTTTAGACGTCTCTCAGCATCAGACTTTTCAATAAAACTAATGAAGAGTCTTACACTTCACATCAAACCATAGCCAAAGAGATATTTATAAAAACCCTTGCAGAAAAACCAAGAGTTTGAGAGCACCTGTAAATGTACGTTTTTCTCTTTAAACCTCGTTGTTGCAGTGTTTTAGACTAAAATGAACTGATCGTCTAATTGATTTTCAGTAGTTGAACGGACTGTCCACGTTTCCCAGACAGATTCTGCTCATTCTTCTCGTTCCCCATCATTCACTGTCTGTTAAGTATTGAGGGAGAGAGGAAGTGGAAGGTGGAAATGGCCCGAGGTGCGGGTGACCTCAGGTTTTTCAGTCAATAAAACACGGCACATGCTTTAAAGGCCATTTACACACTCCCTTGCTCTCACAAATGCTTAACTTGACATATTAACATCTCATAATGGACACATGAACACAGATACTCTTGAACATTCGCAAGAGGTTGTTATGTAGTGAAATGTGTCGCCCAGTGTGGTTTGAACATTTTTAATGCCTGAGTTTTATGTCTTTTTTTCCCCTTGAACTGCCCGAGGTGCTCAGTGCCGAACAGAGTAAGCTTTCTCTGCTTATTCTCTGTGCAATGAGGCAAGCTATTTAACCATTTACAAGTGTGTGCGCGAATATCTCTCCACGTACGCACAGCTGCTCACAAGGTGTGAGCTGGGGCAACTGTGGGTACCTAGGCTAGGTAAACAGTGATGGCGTGTGGGCTGCTCACCTCCCTTCTCTTAACTTTCTCTTTCAGTCCAACAAAGCCAGACAAACATATGGCCTCACATCTGGAAGGGTTTGCCCAAGAACCTTCATTCACTTGCAGTTGTTGTGTTCTTTAAGAGGCCACGCTGGTACTGTGTCCTGTTTACGCAAAGAGAAACACAAAGTCATTGAAAACATTACACAAAGTAAAATTACTCATAAAATATAACATAATTCATAAACAAACAGTTGTTAAATGAAAAAAAAAGGATAACATTTATTGATAACTCTTAATAATTGTGTCCTTGTGACATGTTACATATATTTACTACAGTAATAACAATAAAGTATGATTAATTACAAGAACTAGTACCTACACTCTAAGAAAAGTTCATAAAATAGGGCCCAATGTACTGTGTTAATATGAAATATGAAGTGATCATAATAATTTTACCTGTATTTTGAATTACACATTGCACTGCGTTTTGTTTTCATGTTAAAGGAAATGTCAGAATATTGCCGGGGAAACAATGTTTAATCAAATAGCATTTTCTTGTAAAACATACCTCAAAAATAATGTTTTACAACTTCAGGGGGAAAAAAAAAAACTGTACAGTGTACCTCTTCTGTATTTTTTATAGTTTTTTTCTTACAGTGTATAGCAATTTGTTACACTTACTATATAATAATATGTTATACTATATAATAATACACAATAATAATGTATAATTGCATGGTAATAACAATACATTGAAATGCCAAATAATTTTTAATGAAAACTTGTAGATACTGAGGTACCAAAAAAAGCATTATTATATTGCACAAATGTTAGGGTTTTTTATTTATGTCTGTCTTTGTGTTAGGGTATAACAGGCAATGTGTTTTAGGGTTAATAGAAATGTCTGTAAAGTTATTGTATAATGTACTGGCAGAAAATTACCAGTACTTTTTTATTTTTTATTTTTTTTATTTTTACAGTGTGGTCATTTTCCGTGCCCTATATATTCTGTTAAACGACGGAATTTTTTTATCAGTGACAGAAAAATCTGAAGGCCGTCCATCACTTTGACGGATTACACAGAGGGTGATATATTGTAATTTGTACCTGTAATTCCCACTCCTGGCAATTTTCTCAGTATTTTTTATTTTTTTTATTATTATTTTTTCGTTTATTGCACCCTCAGATTCCATATACATCAATGGAAAGCTTATTCATTCAGCTTTCAGATTATGTAAAAAATCTAAATTTCGAAATATTCACCCGTATGACTGGTTTTGTGGTCCAGCGTCACATATAATACTTTAAATTCTTCATTTCAACATTTAAGTTTTTTTTTTTTTTTACCTCAAAACACAAAATGTAAAACACAACATGATGTGGACATGATGACTAGAGGCTCTGGGACAAAAAAACAGCAAATCCACTTGTTGAGGATGTTAAAATGTAAACCACACAGGCCCCCGTGGCCCCTGCGGTAGCACTGGGAAGAAAAAAGCCCCTTAATGTGATGCAATCTCTGTTGAGCTAATCTCTAACCAGAATCAAAGCAAGAGGAGGAAAAAAAAACACTGAGGGCTTTGAACAAGCAGCACCAAATGGTGTGTGCAATTAATCTCAGATCCTCCAGCACAAAAAAAGCAATTTGTATGTTAAAGAATGGGAGTAGTGGTCCGGCGGTTCTGCCGAGACGCCAGAGATGACCCCGCAGGTACCCTCAGCACCAATCTGTTGCGTGCTAAACACTGGCTTTAATGAGGAGCCATGTGCTTGCTCCATGTGAAGAGACTGCTGTCTCAGTCGGCTAGAGAGGAGAGCGCTTTCTCATTCACACACACACACACACACACACACACACACACACAGTGCAGATCCAGAGCCCCATCTTTTGTCATCCATTATCTCCTTAAGCATGCGTCTCCCCTGGCTGCTGTCACCCGTCCGCTCTGGTGGTCAGACAGATGGTCACGAGTACTTCTCCACTCGTACACTCCTCTATACAACACACACATGCACACACGCACACTACTTTCCCAAACAACGCCTAGACATTTTCACTTTCATTGTCTGTTATCCAAAATGATACAAACTGGTGTTCAGTGCACTCAGGGTGTTTGTGTTGAGCTGTACAGGTTTTCTTTTTTCTTTTGGAAGAGAGAGGTTTATAATCATCTCGACTTTTTGCATGTAATATTGCTTTAAAGATACAGATGGCAAGAACTGGCATGTGCCTCTTGAAATAATCCGGCATTAGGGTTGATTTCTTCATGCAAAATGCCCAGTTAAGAGCTTCGCTGTGCTTCAGATCTATTTGAGCAACAAGAGCTGCCCTCTTAAAGAGAAAGGCCTATTCTTGAGTTCCTACAAAAGAAAAGAGCCTGGCAGCAGCTTACAAAATCCAACTGCCCTTCACAGAAATCATGTCAGAAAAAAAAGTTATATTTTGAACCAGGGTTATTACTTAGCTGAAACTAAAACTAAAACTTAAAACCAAACCTATTAAATTAATACAATAATAATAATAATAAAGTTAACCAAAATAATTTAGCTTAGTTTAACTTAATGTTCTAAAATAACTATAAAACATATATGTGACCCTGGACCACAAAACCAGTCATAAGTGTCATTTTTTTCAAAATTGAGATTTATACATCATCTGAAATCTAAGCTTTCCATTGATGTATGGTTTGTTAGGATAGGAGGTGAAGGTGCAAAAAAAATCTAAATACTGAGAAAATCACCTTAAAAGTTGTCCAAATTAAGTTCCTAGCAAAGCATATTACTAATCAAAAATAAAAAAGCTTTGATATATTTTAGTTAAACAAAATTTACAAAATATCTTCATGAAACATGATCTTTATTCAATATCCTAATGATTTTTGTAAAATCGATCATTTTGACCCATACAATGAAATTCTGGCTATTGCTACAAATATTCCCATGCTACTTAAAAATGGTTTTGTGGTAAAACAAAACCTACTAAAAATTACAAAAAAACTTTTAATAAAATTAAAATAGAAAAAAAAAAAAAACTGTATTAGTATTCCCCATAAATTACATGTTACTTTAATATTTATTAGTAATTTAGTAATTCATTTACTGCATTCATTGGTGTTTTTATTATTATTTTTAATTATGACAATATCATAAAGAGGCAAAGGTTTGCAATGCATTAAAGCAATAATTCACTGATTTAATGTTCCAGTCATTGCCATTCTTGGGTTAAAGGTGTAATTTTTTTCACTAATTGTAAAGTTATAATAAAAATAAAATATTATATATTATTTGTCAAAAATGCATTTATTTATTTATCTGTTTATTTAAAAAAAAATGGTGTTTTAGAATGACATGATAAATAATGTAGTGTAAATAATGCAGTGTTCGAGCGAACTAACACTTTTAGTGGATTGTTGATCCTGCAAAGCATAATTAGCGTTGACCTGATGTTTTCAGTTTTCTCAGTTTTCAGAGCGCTTTGGTCTTTTTTTTTTATTTATCTATCACATGCCAGGCAGGGTATAGCAGCCTGTGCATAACTTGTCAGCACATCATTATGCTAAACATAGTATCATCTTAATTAATATTTAATTCATTATCATGATGCAGAACTCTATTTAGATCTCACCCAAGATCTTGCAAACACCAAGATAAAGTGGCAAAGCATCGAAGTCGCAAGCAGTCGATTTATATCACAATCTGTTGTGCTAGCATCACATACAGGCCTAGTAAAGAGAATCCTACACTGTTATTATTTTAATGCTTTTGAAGACAAAATTTTCAACGAACAAGTAACACTTCAATACTGTCTAAGCGTTGCTAACAACTGACATATCACTTCATATGTTTTTAATGTTTGATTCTTTACATGCAGCCATAGCGATTCACACAGAGTTTTATTGGGAATAAAAGCCGTGTTTGGATCACACACGTACAAGAAGGCTCAAATAACTGTGTTGCATTTCTCTTGTCCTGAGCATAACATAACACCAGTCCCACCCATGAAGACCAATAAAAGCATTGCAGCGGATAAGAGGGTTTTTCCCGCGCTATCAGACTTAAGCCATGCTTTGATGCGGTGAGAGAGGGAGATGAGAGCAGTCTGCCTTGAGAAAACACAGCGGAGGTGTTTCAGGATTCACTAGCATTAGAGAGGAAAGGTTGTGAAAACAACCCTCGGGCAAAAGCTGTTTAGAAATTGTGCGTGAAATTGGGAACAGAGGGATCAATGAGAACATTAAAAAAAAAGAATCAAAGTCACTCACACGCACAAATGCATTACAGACGCGTGAGCCAAGTGAGCAATGATTGGTCTTTATTCAAATCTCACACATGCAGAACAGAAAACATCGCAAATCTACCATGAAGCACTAGCTTCATGCTTTAGCCATTTTAGTAATGTTTAGTTATGTTATTTGCTTTATAAAGCATTATTGCAAATTTGATAAATAGTGTTTTATTCTTAAAAAAAATAACTTGTGAATGGTGGTTAGCATATACAGCGGGTAAAATAAGTATTGAACACGTCACCATTTTTCTCAGTAAATATATTTCTAAAGGTGCTGTTGACTTGAAAATTTTACCTGATGTTGGTAACAACCTAAGTAACCCATACATACAAATAAAACAATTAATAAATAAAATAAATAAGTTCATAAATTAAGTTACATGTAATAAAATGGAATGACACAGGGAAAAAGTATTGAACACATGAAGAAAGGGAGGTGCAAAAGGGCATGGAAAGCCAAGACACCAGCTGAAATCTATCAGTAATTAAAAAGCAATCCTGCCCTTTGTCACTGGAAATTAATATTAGCTGGCTCAGTCCCAAGAACTACAGTATCAGGGTGATGAAGATGAAACAAGGGTGGACATTTCAGCCGGACAATGATCCCAAACACAGCCAAGGAAACTCTCATTTGGTTTCAGAAAAGGAAAATAAAGCTGCTAGAATGGCCCAGCCAATCACCTGACTTGAATCCAATAGAAAAAAACAAAGATTAGAAAGAGGCTCACAGAAACTTCAAGATTTTAAGACTCTGGAAGAATGGGCCAAAATCCCACCTGAGCAATGCATGCGAATAGTTTCTTTATACAGGAGGCGTCTTGAAGCTGTCATTACCAACAAAGGCTTTTGTACAAAGTATTAAATACATTTCAGCAGTTCAATACTTTTCCCTGTGTCATTCCATCTTATTACACATAACTTAATTTCTGAAATTATTTGTTTTGTTTTATTTGCATGTATGGATTGCTTGGGTTGTTATCGACATCTGGTGAAAATTTCATGTCAACAACACCTTTAGAAAATATATATTTACCGAGAAAAATGGTGACGTGTTCAGTACTTATTTTCCCCACTGTATGCTTCATTTTATATTACGTAACAGGGTTGGACATTAACAAGGGCTTGTGGCAAAAAGCCCACCGAAATGAACAAAAATGTCCCATAAATTCAAGACAAAGAGGCAAAAATGCCCCTGCATAATTAAACAACATATTACAGCTGTTGCAATTAAAATAAAATGTGAAAATGAATGGAAAGTGTCAATTTGCGGAATTACATTTAGATTTGTTCACACTGCATCAGATTGCTTTTACATGCTGTTTTGTGCAGCATCGAGCCTTATAACAAATCAAACAAAGGCTTTTCTATTGAACTTAGGAATGCATTGGCCAATCAGAGGCGCTTAGATTAGTCAGCGCTGAAAACACGCCAGTCCGAGGCTCAAATGCCTCATCAAATCCCTCATCATAAATAACACATTGCAGATACAGTGTAGATAAAAGATTAAGTTCATAGCTTCAGTGATTATAACGGGAGTTTTTGCATAACTTGTGTAAGACTTGGCTAACATCAAAGACTGACATGTTTGTCTGCGAAGCCAGAATGTGACATGCTCAAAATTAAACAAAAACATTAATAGTCTATTGTTATTAACAACAGTTTATTAAAATATTGATTAAAGTATTTAACATTAGAGACAACATATATGGTTTTTACAATAGTAAGGTGATTATAGATAAATTGCCCTCACAAATATAAAAATGCTCCTGGAAATCAATTCCAGGGGCCAAATATTGCCCCGTAATGGAAAAGGAGATTTCTGACCCCGTTACATTCTACTTCATATGACCTACTATGCCAACCCAATCTCATGAGAAAATTGAACTATTTTACGAAGTGACATTTCATATGAATTCAAACAATGTGGTTCATAAGCAAGCATTTTTAGCAAGATTTTTAGAAAAACTGTAAGCTTGAAGATCCATCCTGAAACCTGACCAAATTCATATGAATTAAGCACAAATAATATTTTGCCCATCCATATTCCATTACAATGTAATTACAATGTTAACTACATGTATGTACACAATAAACATTACCATTTCAACACAATCTCATGGCATTTCATAACTGTTTTACAGTTTAATGAATTGGTGCCTAATTTGTACAAGCTCTGCCGGTTGTGTTTAGGGGTGGGGTGGACATTCATGCTTGTTTTATTTCTAAAATCATCTGTTTTTACATGAATCAGACCGTACAAACCCAATGAAATCACCACCTCATAAAATAGTTATCTTTTCCTGGGAGACCGGGTTTTAAGCTTTTAAGTATCACATAATTTTCAGTCAAGAACATCTAGTATAAAGTAGGTTTAAAATGTATTACAATTGCATTGTGTGTGTATGTATATATACACAAAGAAACACAATTGTCTTTCTAAACATTAAAAATCTATAGATAATTAAGGCAAAAAATAGTTAGATTTTTACAGTATTCCAAGAATTTACTAGAAGTCAAACATTAGAGGAACATGTCCATAGTTAATGTAAAGATCAACACCTGTGGTTGCTCTAAGACACCTGTGTGAACTGATTTCATACACTCATAAAGTATTCCTATAAAAATGTATTTTATAGGATTGACATGATGGACAGGATGCACTTTTAATACATATGTGTAAAAGCGTAGCGGTTTGTATGTGCGGTTGGTGTGGAGAATGTAACACATGGTGTTTTGAGCATTTGTGCCCCACACACGTTTGAAGGCACCAGCAGGGTTTCACCTGTCTGGGCTGAGCTACAACAAGGCTCTCTGGTTTCGGTGGGGTACATGCTCCTAAGCCCGGCTGTAAACGCTACAGGATTAGCCAATCTGCATTTGTGCCTTCTTGTCTTTCTTTGAGGGTGACAGCAGGGAAATGTGCACCTCTGTTTGTTCACTTTTCCAACTGTGGTGATACATCAGACCTATATTTCTGTAGATCTGTATTGCGCTTGCATTACAAGTTGACATCCGTTTTAAAATCTGAGTCTTCAAATTAATTAAAAAAAAAAAAAAAAAAAAGATTGGGACCACAGACATATTTTATATATCTGTATTCAGGTATTCTGAAAGTATAGCTTTAATTGCTTTGGAGCAATTCATGTTAACCAGCCTTAAATGGAAGTAGAATTCTAAAGGTGGGAACGTAAGGGTGCAAAACACAAATGGTGTTCCTCATTAAATCAGACTCTGTGAATGATTAAAGGCTTGTGTCATGGATGGATGAAAAGAACTCACCTCAACTTTCCAAGGACAGGTGAAAGAAACAGTTCGCCTTATTATTATATTGGGTGTTTTCACGCACTGGCTCTCTCTAGACGTGCTGTGAGAACCAGAAAGATTACACTCATTTCCTCAATTACTGGTTCCAATTCTTTTTCACACAATTACAAACCCTAACCGAGTACAAACTCTGCAGTCAGCTGTTAGAGTCATAATCAAATTTATGTGACTAGGAAACAACACCGAAACACGTTAAGGTGAAATATTCTTCCTCCCCCTGATCTCACGCTTCTGCCACTCAATAGTCAGACGTAAAGGTTAGATTTTCCAGAGTTGTTCCTCACTCAGACCAAGACACAAATATCCCTGTCTGATGTATTTTATACAGGACGTGTCAAATGCAGTAATGTCTCTAATGCAGTCTAAGGGCCATACTTCACTCACCAAGCAGCTATTCAACTTATAGACATGAAAATGCCTTACATTCACGTTCTCTGACAATACAGCTGACTCTCAGAAACACTATATCTTTGTGTTTGTCAGTTAAATTGGATCTCTTTTTTCTCTTTGATGCTTGGGTATATTTTCATGCATTAAAGCATTTTATAATACATATTCTAATCTCACATATATATATATATATTTTGTGTGTGTGCTGATATTTATGAGAAAATCTTTACTTACAAATTCATGTAAATTTGAAGGTGCTGAGTTTTGACAACATAATAGTACAAGCACAATTCTCAGTATTTTGCTGACCTCTTTTGAGTTTCACAGGTCTAAAAAGCAAATAAAATCATAAATAGGCTGATATCAATGCATGCAGCAGAACATAACATAAAATACACTTCCAAATATACAATAATATAATGTGAAATCATTACATTTCAACTATGGTACAATAGTATTGGATATCTGACACAATATGTACATGGATAACATGACTTTTTTCAGCTCATATTGAATCAGAATATACAAATATATATAAATAAAACAAAGATTAGAAGATTAGAATATTTAAAACAGGAAAACAGTTTCTAATTTGTGAAACTGACTAGCAATTTTTAAGTGATAGCTCTTTCAATGTCTAAAAAATAAAAATAGAAACAATTTTCATTCAGACATTGCTATTAAATTTGACAGATAATGACAAAGAATCATTAAAAGCAATTGAATTAAATTTTACATTTTGAAGTAGAAAGACTAAAAAAGTATTTTCTTGTAAAATATTTACAACTTTGAAAATTGTTTACAGTATGCACTTTTTAGGTCCTGTATCTGGTTGCCAGTTCTTTTGTTTTCACTGTTTTTAAAAAACTTGTTTTTTTTTTGTTTTGTTTTTTGCTTGTATTTCAAAATGATCTTCTTCTTAATACATTTCTTCTTAAATACATTTTCCATCCACAAATGTGACCCTGGACCACAAAACCAGTCAAGTGTAAATTTCTCAAAATTGAGATTTATACATCATCTGAAAGCTGAATAAATAAGCTTTCCATTGATGTATGGTTTGTTAGGATAGAACAATATTTGAAAATCTGGAATCTGATGGTGCAGAAAAATCTAAATATTGAGAAAATCCCCTTTAAAGTTGTCCAAATGAAGTTCATAGCAATGCATATTACTAATCAAAAATTAAGTTTTAATATATTTATGGTAGGCAATTTATAAAATACCTTCATGGACCATGATCTTTACTTAATATCCTACATATTGCTACAAATATACCTGTGCACCATAGGACTGGTTTTGTGTATATTCCATGTAGTTGTTCAGTTACACCGTAAATTATAAATGCCTTTTTAAAAATTGTAAATAAAACAAAGATTACTGAAGTAAAGAAAATACTATTTAAGCTTTTCTACTTCAAAATTTCACATTTAATTGAATGTGTAACTTGCTTTTTCTTTGCAATTTGTGAAACGTAAAATGGAGTTAGAATATTGCAAGTCACACAAGGATGTCAACTTTTCCAGCGTATTTAATGTCTCCTTGTAATATGCATGAGGCACTGCAAACAAGCACCGAAATGCTGTGTTAGATTTGCGGATATGTGGAGTCAGGCCTGCAGCAGCTGTGATGGAGCTCCGCTCACTGATGTGTGTTAATGCTGTCTGTGTTAGTCACTGTTGCCCAGCAACACACCTGTCAGGATGGCCAAGGGTTTACCTGAGCTTCCTTCACAGCACACATGAAATACAGAGCGGTCAAATGACGCTACAAATGCTCTCAAAGAGCCCTTTCTGAATGTTTGTCCTCTGCAATGTGTGTTTTAGTCTCATTTGATGACTTGCAGCCAGAAAAAAGTCCCTAAAGCAAAAAGAAAACACACCGGTGGGCAAATGCACAGAAATATATCTTCTGTATTTTTGAATTACAACATTCGTTTAGTTCCACCAAACTCAGGCATCTTTACATGTTGATTCCTGCTCTTTCATTTGACCACACAGAACTGAGATAATAAATCTGTGCAAATAAATGTTTCCCAAAAGAAAAAAAAAAAAAGCATCTATATAAATAATTCTATTTATATAGAACAAGGCCTGTAATTTGTTGCAGTGGTAGAATCTTCCTAGTCTTCAAACACATCTTCATAGACTGAAAATTTTATTATCAATAGTATTTTAATTATAGGTAGAAAAGCATTTATTACTATATGAGAGTGAGTGCCAATGATGTAAAAAAAAAAAAAAAAAAAACATGATCTATTTATTTATTTATTTATTTATTTTCTGGCTCAAGATGTAATCATCGTTTTAATTTAATTTCACCATTCTTGATTTATTTTAATTAGATCAATTCCAGCAGTATATTGTTCATATCTAATGTTATTGTACTGAAGGTAATCAAGAATTTGTTAGAATTTATGGTGTAAAATGTTAGTTAATTAAAAGTGTGAATAGATTACATTTTGTCTTTTTTAAAATAATATTTCCACTTCATTTTGCTGAAATCAGTTGTCTTGAAAGCTGTTGTAATTTTGTAATTTGACATAATGAACTGACAAAAAAGTAAAAAAAAAAAAAAAAAAGCATTAAAAAATAAAAACCATGCAGCCTTTCAATGAATGAACATCTTTGCAATCATTTATTAATTTCTCAAGTGAGTATGAAATATCATATTAAACATGAATAAAGATCAAATTGATGTGGATATATTTGTTATTTCAAGATCTTTTTCACCTGAGTTCTCCAAGGTCACGCTGGATGAACAATGTCAAGACCAAAAGCAAATTTCGAAATATATTATTCTAAACAGTTTTGCTGTAATATGAAAACAAATTAAAATACTTTTCATTATATGTTTTAAAACGGTGACGCATGAAAGGAAACAATGGCATTTAATTTGGATGCAAAACTGAAAATTATAAATAAACACACACACACACTGTGATATTTTAAAACAAAAGACGTTTTTCATTCACATAATAAATACATTTTGCAATACCATTTTGCAACTTTTGCATCATTTTATTTGGTGTGGGTGGGGGGCACGGGTGTATTTTGCGTATGTACATCATAAATATTTTTTTTTTTTCAGCGTTTCTCTCATTTAGAGAAAAACAGCTTTCCAAACAGAGCCAGTTTTTTTTTTTTTTTATAAATACATGAAGAAGGAGTGAGGTACGGGGTTGAGTCTGTCAGAAAATCCCCCCTTTAACGTCCATATCAGACTTTGGACTCCTCCAGTGTGGAACCTCAAAACACCAAACAGCAGCTCGACTCAAAGCCCTCCAGCACCGCAGCAGTCAATCACTCATCGGACCAAAAACACATTTCCAGAGCTTCTAATCGAAAAGAAATCGTCACTTAGTTCATTTCTATTATTGTTCCATTTGTTTGAATAAAATCAGATGTGTTTCAGAATTGCATAATCTGAGTTTTCATTTTAAAGGCTGACATGTTAGAGGCTTGCAGAAGAACAAAAATCATTTGTTCAACTCTATAACACAATAATGTGCTCAACCAGTTTCTTGTTTAAAAAAATAAAAGTCTCAAATTGAATCTTCAAGCCTTTGACTTAAAAGACTGAATCGGGTCCAAACACAGATGGACAGCATATGCAACTACAAAGAGTATCCCAGTACACAAATGAGCTAAGATTCAGTCCTACAATAACCTTAAAGAATTATAAATTAATGCTGCATTTTGCATTAGACTTCTGGTACATCAGCATGCTACTTCAATTTTTCTTGTGATATTAAAATGCATTTCCCCCAATGCCACAGATGGACTGGTTAAAATCAGGCTACTGCTGTGTCGAATGGTCGAATGGCGAATGGTTAAAACCTGGATGGAATTTGAGGTCATGGATGTAGAATTGTTGCATCAAAAACAAACAAACTAATGAACAAGAAATAAAAAAAAAAAAAAAAAATTTAAATTTACATGTTGCTTAACCACAAAGTATTGTGACCCAACAATTCAGTAACCCAAATCCAAATGTGAACTACAGATAATAAAATTAATTAAATAATTTGCTGTGTGGATTTTTGAAACTATCCTATCAATGTGCTGTTACAAGATCACGTAATTCATGCTTCTCATTAAATCTCTCTGATTTGGACAGTCCCCATTCATTCAAGAATTTACAGCTTATAATAGTGGTTAAGAAAACAAAAAAGTAATAATCAGGTATATAAAGTATTTGACAAACAAACCCTTTCGTGTAATCCCTTATCTGTAAACAGATGAATCAAATGTTCTTTCACAGATTCACAGATCAAGAACTCACATCCCTTAATATACTGCAAAAGTATTTTTGCTTTGTTTTCCAGTAAAAATATCTAAACATCCTTAAAATAAGATCAGTTACTTATACAAAATTGCATAATATAAGATTTATTTACTTTCTATTAGCTTTTTCTTTTTCTTTTTAAGCATAAAACTCAGTCTTTTTTTTAAAAAAAGAAGAAAATATTAAGAATAATTAAAAAAAATGAAAATCTTAAGCAATTTTGCTTCTTAAGTAAATGTTTGTTTTAAGGATGTTTAATTTTTTTTTACTAAAAAACAATGAAGAATTAAGAAAAAAGTATTTGTAGAATTTGTATGAACGAAAAAACAAAATCAAATCAGAAATTCTAGGCTAGCTTGAGTGAGAGGGTGAAGCACTGAGTGGCGGTTCGTGATTTGATAAGCATCAGCTGCCGTTGGTGATAATGACGGAGGTGCCTTTATGGCCGGGTGCTTGTTCAGCCTGCATGCGTAGATGAGTGGCCATGTCGTAATGGGAGGAACCTGAGCAACCCAGGGAGTATCCTCTAAAGCTGTCTGCTTCGTACAGATGTTCTAGTGCGTAGCTGGTGAGCGAGTAGGCCGTGTGTTTTTCCAGGTACTGGCGGGGGTGTGAGGGGTATAGCGCTGGAGTCGGAGAGACAGCACATGTGCCTGTCAGGGGCAGTGGCTGCTGGTGTTGCTGAGAAGAGGAGAGCTCATTTTGCAGGAAGTCTTTACTTTTACCCAGTCTGTCAGGGATGGGGCTGCTGAGACGGGACAGAGGAACAGGACTAGGGGCGGGGCTTATAACCTGAGCCGGCCCCCGACACACCACACTCTGCAACGCTGACTGGGGATAGTCGGTACTGTGAAACGAGGAGCCGTGGCTCTTGGCCAGACCGTTTGTAGACTCCAAAGGGATTTCTGTAGGAGCCTTTCTCAACTGCAGGCGACTTTCCTCCTCTTTGATCATCTGTTGCGTGGCTCGAATCAACGTTTCAATCTTGCTGGGCTCTTGAGGACTTGCGCGGCATTGGTCACCACGGTATCGGTCGCCCGAATCGCTCGTGTCAGGTGAGCTGACCACGCTGTCCTCGTCCCAGTGACCCCTCACTGCAAGCGGGAGAAAAGAGTGTTGACACGGGCAAACAAACTCTACGGATAAAGTCAAGAGATTCATATGCGACAAGGGTGCCAAAACTCGGTCCTTGAGGGCCAATGTCCTGAAGAGTTTAGCTCCGACTTGCCTCAACACTTGATTGGCTGGTTCAGGTGTGCCTAATTGAGGTTGGAGCTAAACTCTACAGGACACTGGCCTTCCAGGACCGAGTTTGGGCACCCCTGATAAACCAGAAGACCAGATTTGTAAAATACTGTCTACAGCCGGGATCTCCAACCCAATCAAACACACCTGAATCAGCTAATCAAAGTGTTCAGTGTTACTTGAAAATGACAGGCAGGTGTGTAGGAGCAGGGTTGGAACTAAAGTCCGCAGAAAAGTAGCTCTCCAGACCCCTGGTCTATAGACAGACAGATGAGTCGAGAATCATTCAGATCTTCCGCTATTATTCATTACCAAGCGAGAAATTTGGTTTCTTCTAGATCAGGGTTGCCAAAGCTTGGTCCTGGAAGGCCTGTGTCCTGCAGAGTTTAGCTCCCACTCTAATCAGACATACCTGAACCAACTAATCGAGCTCTTATTAGGCATGCTAGAAACTTCCAGGCAGGTGTGTTGAGGAAAGTTGAAGCTAAACTCTGCAGGACATTGACCCTCCAGGACTGAGTTTGGGCACCCCTGTTCTTCTGTATATTTTTCAGAAAGCTCCTATCTATAAACTCAGTTTGAGGAGTCTGTGCAAGACCAAAGCAAATTGTTTCTCCTCAGAACGAACCAAAATGAAAAACATTTGGTTTCTAACCATAGGTCCATTGAAAGAAACACACCTTGCAGGCTATGGATAGAGGTGATGTGGGGCATCACGCCTTCGAAACTGTCCCCGTTCTCGGATGAAGACTTGGGTAACGGAAGGACAGAGCGGGCTGCACCCCACCATGCCTCTCGTCCAGGCTGAGGAGTGCCCAGGAAGTATCGGCCAGCCTTACAGCGACCCCTTTCACAGGACTCGGAGTGAGTGTGGCCGTAGAGGTCGCTGGAGGTATGGTGGTCGTCCGTCAACGGTAGGCCGTAGCATAGCGGCCGTGGTTCCGAGAACTGCCGGTACACGCATGAGGACTCTATGCCTTCACACTGTTCCAGAAGCTGAGGAGATGCAGAGTCTGTGAGTGGGCTCCCTCCCCACGGGCTATCCTGATCCGACTCCGAGCGATCCGTGGGGAAACCCGGATACTGCACAAAAAAACGAATACGTGTTAATACAGTGTTTCCTCACCCTTTTCCTGGAGGCATGTCATCAGTACACAAGTTTGATACTGTATCTCTTATATCCGATCAACCCATTTCACGTCTCAGAGTTTCTACTGATGTGCTGATACTGGTGTATTTGATCTGGAAGAGTCTGAAAATGTGTCGCGTTGGGGTGCCTCCAGTAACATGACAAAACGTACAACTTTATCAGTGAGGGCTGATTTACACACATAGAACATGACGCTGGATCAACATCCAACATTCCTATCATCCAATCTGAGTCCTACATATATCCTCAACCTTCTCTCAAACCTACCCTTAAAATTATAGTGCAATGATTGCATGTTGTTCCAGCCCCTAACCCTATCCCTAATGCAATGCCTAAAATTAGAAGGCAATGATTGGTTTATGGAAATGTTACTTAAGGAATGACTAGACATGTCCTAGTTGTGTAAATCACATTAGAAGTCTTCCCAGCAACAGAAGACCTTCCTAGAGTTCCCAATATACATACCAGCCAAATGCAAGGCATTACTGTGATACTGACCTGTGAATAGGGAGAGAGTCTTGTTTTGGTCTTGGTACGCGAGACTCTGCTTTTGCCAACTCTTCTGTTCTCAGTGATGGGGTTGGTGGGGCTGTTGTAGGCGAACGAGGGTTTAGTGGACGTCACCTGATCTAAGGACAACTGTAGTCCTTTGTACTCCGTGTCCCTGTTGGGGAATGACAGCAACATTGAGTCTCGAACCCAACTGGGTGTGAAACTACATGGTTTGCAACTGCTTGCCTCGGTATTAGTGTTTACTGGTGCATTTTTCCTTTTCAGTTTACCACTCAGAGAAATGTACGGGCAGGCTTTTTTTAGATACTTCAGGCTCCATGCTCATTTGTGAAGCAGTGTGTGAGGAAGACTCAAGGACAGAAAATGAATTGCATTGTTTCTCCTGCAGGATTGGAACAAGGCTCCTACAAACATACGGCGGAGGGCTGGAGGCTCTGTTCAAATACACAGTGAGATTAAGAGCTATGTCTGGCTAAATCAAACCCACACAGGGATCACCACATAAGGCATAACTAGGAAATGGGAATTGATTTCTCAGTAAAGTGCTGTATGGATTTCTGTTCCCAGTGATGTATAACTTTCAGAAAACGACGGCTAGAGCGTATGCTAGCCAGGCGCAGACGCCAGCTTCCCTCCTGAGGCCTAGCAGCCTGGCTCAAACAGCACACAGACTAATGGGATTGCACACAGATGGCAACATCGGGGAAAAATGTTCGACAAACACTTTCTCACATGCATCCACGCAAATGCACTCGCAGATCCGTGCAATCTCCTGAAGTTGACGCCGTGCTTGTACGTTCTATGTAAACAACGAGTTTTTCTGAGGTCAAGGCCTGTAGACAGAAGCCAAAAGCCTTAAGGTGATGCAACAGGTTGGCCGGTGTCAGTGGTTTAGCGCATACACACAATCTCATTCAGCTGAGCCGCCATTCTCACACACACACGCACAATCTCATTTCACACCTCACAGCCCGTGTGAGCAGACTCTGATAACACCACGATAAGACGCCAGACATATCCACCTCGCTTTCTTTTCTCACTGAAGGCTAGCTGTGCATTTCTGAATGAGAGCACATGTGGAGAGGTTAAACAGGAAACAGATCTCGCACTCGTGATGTCTACACCGCGACGCACGCTTTTATGGAAATCATTCTTCTCAAGGAAACAGAATCACGGATGATGGCGGGGAATATTACAAAAAGAGAGAGAACTCCATTCATGGACACTCTTAGCAAGCTGTGAGCCATAAACACTCATCATCTTTACAGCCTATTAATTAAACCTCATAAACACTTTTCCTTTATAGCTGTGGCTGAAGAGCTATCTGACACTCGCGGGCTATTGGCAGACTGGCATATTAAAACCAATCCACTTTATTTTAATGAAGGTTTTTATGGCATGCAATTCATTTACATCTGTAACAGATAGATAGCAAAGGAGGCAGAACAAGCGGGGTGGGGGGGGGGGGGGGGGGGGGTTTGGTTGGGGGGTCGATGCTCCAGATGCTGGCATCAGTTCTAATGGGCTCTCTGGAAGTGTGCGCACAAATGCTGCGCTTCACTCTTCCATACGTCCCTCGCTCGAAACCTTAGTGTGAGCGATGGCTCCATTGCTCAATCCTACCTCATTCTTTCCAGAGAGTTCCAGTGGAAAAGTTCATTGTGGTAATGCACAGAGTTTGTCAGTATGAATGCATGACAAATAAATCATCCACGACCCTTGGCTCCCATGCAGTTCCTGTACATGCAGCTGGCATATTATATAAAGCAAGAACAGGAATGACACCCCAAACTGACTGATGAGCATCAGGGCAGCTCAGTCACTGCCATGGCTGGACTTGCAAACACCATAAATCTGAACCTTAATGATACTGTATTAAACCTATTGCTAGTTATAGGCCTTTTAGCTGTGTAATAGTGGAATAATGTGGGCAATTCAACACAACTGTAGACAGAAGCTTTAGGAAATGATATGACATGCTACACTTTTGCCTAATACACTGCATGCATGTTAGTCATGTACAAATGGATTCAAGTTTGTGTATGGAATTGCATTATTGAACAGTTTGAGGGTAGAGGATAGGGACCATTTCTCACTATTAACTAGTTGCTTATTAGCACGCATTTTACTAGCACATTGTCTGTTTATTAGTACTTATAAAGCACATATTAATGCCTTATTCCGCATGACCATATTCTAGATCCCTTAATACTACTCCATACCTAAATTGAACAACTACCTTACTAACTATTAATAAGCAGAAAATTGGGGGCCTATTGAGGCAAAAGACCTAGTTAATTGTTAGTTAACAGTGAGTCCCCGAACTAAAGTGCGGCAGTTTAATTTGTTTCAGTTTTTTCATTGAAGTATCCCATGTTACAGTGCACATACATTGAGTATTTTGAAAATATTATTTTACATGCATTTACACTACTGTTCAAAAGTTAGGAGAAATTTTAAACATTATTAAGAAATTAATACTTTTATTTAGAAATAAATTACACAAAAAAACACAAAAGATTTTTATTTCACATAAATATTTGATCTATTTATCAAAGG